>CM067845.1:418798054-420278888 GCA_034509565.1 Triticum monococcum
AATTACTGTTGAGCAATTAACATAATTGAGCATAGTTATGAGAATATCTAGGTATGATCATGTATATAGGCATCACGTCCGAGACAAGTAGACCGACTCCTGCCTCCATCTACTACTATTACTCCACTCATCGACCGCTATCCATCATGCATCTAGAGTATTAAGTTAGAAACAGAGTAACGCCTTAAGCAAGATGACATGATGTAGAGGGATAGTTTCATGCAATATGATAAAAACCCCATCTTGTTATCCGCGATGGCAACAATACGATACATGCCTTGCTGCCCCTTCTGTCACTGGGAAAGGACACCGCAAGATCCAACCCAAAGCTAAGCACTTCTCCCATGGCAAGAAAAACCAATCTAGTAGGCCAAACCAAACTGATAATTCGAAGAGACTTGCAAAGATAACCAATCATACATAAAATAATTCAGAGAAGATTCAAATATTATTCATAGATAAACTGGATCATAAACCCACAATTCATCGGTCTCAACAAAAACACTACGAAAATAAGATTACATCGAATAGATCTCCACAAGAGAGGGGGAGAACATTGTATTGAGATCCAAAAAGAGAGAAGAAGCCATCTAGCTACTAACTATGGACCCGTAGGTCTGAAGTAAACTACTCACACTTCATCGGAGGGGCTTGGATGATGATGTAGAAGCCCTCCGTGACCGATTCCCCTTCCGGCGGAGCTCCGGAACATGCCCCAATATGGGATCTCGCGGATACAGAAAGTTGCGGCGGTGGAATTAGGTTTTTGGCTCCGTCCTTGACCGTTTGGGGGTACGTATGTATATATAAGAGGAAGGAGTACGTTGGTGGAGCTTTGAGGGGCCCACGAGACAGGGGGCGCGCCCTAGGGGGGCGCCCTCCACCCTCGTGACCGCCTCGTGGCTTTCTTGATGGAGGGTCCAAGTCTCCTGGATCTTATCTGATGAGAAAATCACGTTTCCGAAGATTTCATTATGTTTGGACTCCGTTTGATATTCCGTTTCTCCGAAACACTGAAATAGGCAAAAAAGAAGCAATTCTGGGTTGGGCCTCCGGTTAATAGGTTAGTCCCAAAAATAATATAAAAGTGGAAAATAAAGCCCAATATAGTCCAAAACAATAGATAATATAGCATGGAGCAATCAAAAATTATAGATACGTTGGAGACGTATCAAGCATCCCCAAGCTTAATTCCTGCTCGTCCTCGAGTAGGTAAATGATAAAAAGAGAATTTTTTATGCAGAGTGCTACTTGGCATAATTTTAATGTAATTCTTCTTAATTGTGGTATGAATATTCAGATTCGAAAGATTCAAGACAGAAGTTCATATTGACATAAAAATGATAATACTTCAAGCATGCTAACTAAGCAATTATGTCTTCTCAAAATAACATGGCCAAAGAAAGTTCATCCCTACAAAATCATATAGTTTAGTCATGTTTCATTTTCGTCACACAAGAATGCTCTCATCATGCACAACCCCGATGACAAGCCAATCAATTGTTTCATACTTTAGTAATCTCAAACCTATAAAATTTCACGCAATATATGAGCGCGAGCCATGGACATAGCACTATGAGTGGAATAGAATATAATGATGGGGGGTTATGTGGAGAAGACAAAAAAGGAGAAAGTCTCACATCAACAAGGCTAATCAATGGGCTATGGAGATGCCCACCGATTGATGTTAATGCAAGGAGTAGGGATTGCCATGCAACGGGTGCACTAGAGCTATAAATATATGAAAGCTCAACAAAAGAAACTAGTGGGTGTGCATCCAACTTGCTTGCTCATGAAGACCTAGGGCACTTGAGGAGGCCCATTGTTGGAATATACAAGCCAAGTTCTATAATGAAAAATTCCCACTATTATATGAAAGTGATAACATGAGAGACTCTCTACTATGAAGATCATGGTGCTACTTTGAAGCACAAGTGTGGTAAAAGGATAGTAACATTGTCCCTTCTCTCTTTTTCTCTCATTTTTTTGGGCCTTTTCTTTTTTTATGGCATTTCTTTTTTTGGGCCTTCTCTTTTTTATGGCCTTTTTTTTATTTATTCCTCACTTGGGACAATGCTCTAATAATGATGATCATCACACTTCTATTTATTTACAACTCAATGATTACAACTCGATACTAGAACAAAGATGACTCTATATGAATGCCTCTGGCGGTGTATCGGGATATGCAATGAATCAAGAGTGACATGTATGAAAGAATTATGAACGGTGGCTTTGACACAAATACTATGTCAACTACATGATCATGCTAAGCAATATGACAATGATGAATGTGTCATGATGAATGGAATGATGGAAAGTTGCATGGCAATATATCTCGGGATGGCTATGGAAATGCCATAATAGGTAGGTATGGTGGCTGTTTTGAGGAAGATATAAGGAGGTTTATGTGTGAAAGAGCATATCATATCACGGGGTTTGTATGCACCGACGAAGTTTGCGCCAACTCTCAATGTGAGAAAGCGCAATGCACGGTACCGAAGAGGCTAGCAAGGATGGAAGGGTGAGAGTGCGTATAATCCATGGACTCAACATTAGTCATAAAGAACTCACATACTTATTGCAAAAATCTTCAAGTCATCAGAAATCTCGGCACTACGCGCATGCTCCTAGAGGGATAGATTGGTAGGAAAAGACCATTGCTCGTCCCCGACCGCCACTCATAAGGAAGACAATCAAATAACACCTCATGTTTCAAATTTGTTGCATAACGTTTACCATACGTTCATGCTACGGGACTTGCAAACTCCAACAAAAGTATTTCTCAATTTCACAACTACTCAACTAGCATGACTTTGATATTATTACCTCCATATCTCAAAACAATCATCAAGCATCAAACTTTTCTTAGTATTCAACACACTCATAAGAAAGTTTTATTATTAATCTTGCATACCAAGCATATTAGGATTTTAAGAAAATTACCATGCTATTAAGATTCTCAAAATAATATAAGTGAAGCATGAGAGATCAATAGTTTCTATAAAACAAATCCACCACCGTGCTCTAAAAGATATAAGTGAAGCACTAGAGCAAAACTATAAAGCTCAAAAGATATAAGTGAAGCACATAGAGTATTCTATCAAATTCCAAATCATGTATGGCTCTCTCAAAAGGTGTGTACAGCAAGGATAATTGTGGTAGACTAACAAGCAAAGACTCAAATCATAAAAGACTCTCCAAGCAAAACACATATCATGGTGAATAAAAATATAGCTCCAAGTAAAGTTACCGATAGAAGTAGACGAAAGAGGGGAGGCCTTCCGGGGCATCCCCAAGCTTTGGCTTTTAGGTGTCCTTAGATTATCTTGGGGGTGCCATGGGCATACCCAAGCTTAGGATCTTGCCACTCCTTGTTCCATAATCCATCAAATCTTTACCCAAAACTTGAAAACTTCACAACACAAAACTTAAAGAAGAAAATCTCGTGAGCTCCGTGAGCGAAAGAAAATAAAATACCACTTCAAGGTATTGTAATGAACTCATTCTTTATTTATATTGGTGTTAAACCTACTGTATTCCAACTTCTCTATAGTTTATAAACTATTTTACTTGCCATAGATTCATCAAAATAAGCATAAACACACGAAAAACAGAATCTGTCAAAAACAGAACAGTCTTTAGTAATTTGTAGTTAGCGGAAGATCTGGAACCCCAAAAATTCTAAAATAAATTTATGGATGTGAGGAATTTATCTATTAAACATATGCAAAAATAATTAACTAAATAGCACTTTCCAAATAAAAACTACAGCAGTTCTCGTGAGCGCTAAAGTTTCTGTTTTTACAGCAAGTTCAACAAGACTTTCCCCAAGTCTTCCCAACGGTTCTACTTGGCACAAACACTAATTAAGCACAAAAAACACAACCAAAACAGAGGCTAGATAAATTATTTATTAGTAAACAGGATCAAATCAAGGAATAAAACTAAAATTGGGTTGCCTCCCAACAAGTGCTATCGTTTAACGCCCCTAGCTAGGCATAACAAGCAAGAATAGATCTAGGTATTGCCATCTTTCGTAGGCAATTATTCAATGAGGCATCTATCTCTTTTAGGAATTTCTTTCTTTCTAGTGATTATCAAACTCTTAGGCACAAGATCAAAAAATTCATTTGTAGCAATTGGTTCCTTAATGATAGCAAAAAGATTGGGATGAATACTTATAGATTTAAGATCCGCAGTTTCCTTACTAGAGGATTCACCCTTATTTTTAGGAACATACATGAGCTTGGCAATTTTAGTAGGAGGACTTGGAGTATTCTTTACGGAATAAAAAGCGGTTCCCAAGTTTGTAATGATACCCTCAAGTTTATCGATTCTAGTGGAATCTAGATTTATTTTTTCATTAACTATGGGTTCCTTTTGCTTAATATTTTTCAAAGTCATTCCTACGTTAGATCCATATTGGGTAATTTGATTGTGGATCTTTTTATCTAGATTTTCAATTAATTCAATGGTAGCAACTTTATTTTCAATAATTTCAAGTATTTGCATAACATGCTCCAAAGTTAACATAGTTCCATTAACCAAAAGAGGTGATGAGCCAAATAAATCTATCATAGAATTATAAGAATCAAAAGAATGGCTACCCAAGAAATTCCCTCCGATAATGGTATCAAGGATATATCTATACCAAGGACTAGCACCTACATAAAAATTGCGGAGAAGAACTGAAGTAGATTGCTTCCTGGTAGATCTATTTGGAGCATTGCAAATGCTATACCAAGCATCTTTTAGATTTTCTCCATCCCTTTGTTTAAAATTTAGAACTTCATTCTCGGGAGACAACGGAGAATATATGAGACTAGTCATGATGACAAGCAAACAAACTAACACACGAGCAAACAAAAAGCAAACGGGCAAAAAGAGGCAAATAGAGAAAGAGAGGGAGGATAGAGAGAGAGAGAGGGCAAATAAAACGGCAAGGGTGAAGTGGGGGAGAGGAAAACGAGAGGCAAATGGCAAATAGTGTAATGCAGGAGATAGGAATTGTGATGGGTACTTGGTATGTTGACTTTTGCAAAAACTCCCCAGCAACGGCACCAGAAATTCTTCTTGCTACCTCTTGAGCATTGCGTTGGATTTCCCCGAAGAGGAGAGGATGATGCAGCAAAGTAGCGTAAGTATTTCCCTCAGTTTTTGAGAACCAAGGTATCAATCCAGTAGGAGGCTACGCTCGAGTCCCTCGTACCTACACAAAACAATAGCTCAACGCAACCAACGCGCGTAGGGGTTGTCAATCCCTTCACGGTCACTTACGAAAGTGAGATCTGATAGAGATGATAAATAATACTTTTGGTATTTTTGGTATAGAGATGCAAAGTGAAAAGTAAAAGGCAAAGTAAAAGCAAAGCAATAATAAAGTGATGGAGATTGATATGATAAGAAAGAGACCCGGGGGCCATAGGTTTCACTAGTGGCTTCTCTCAAGAGCATAAGTATTCTACGGTGGGTGAACAAATTACTGTTGAGCAATTGATAGAATTGAGCATAGTTATGAGAATATCTAGGTATGATCATGTATATAGGTATCACGTCCGAGACAAGTAGACCGACTCCTGCCTGCATCTACTACTATTACTCCACTCATCGACCGCTATCCAGCATGCATCTAGAGTATTAAGTTAGAAACAGAGTAACGCCTTAAGCAAGATGACATGATGTAGAGGGATAGTTTCATGCAATATGATAAAAACCCCATCTTGTTATCCTCGATGGCAACAATACAATATGTGCCTTGCTGCCCCTTCTGTCACTGGGAAAGGACACCGCAAGATCGAACCCAAAGCTAAGCATTTCTCCCATGGCAAGAAAAACCAATCTAGTAGGCCAAACCAAACTGATAATTCCAAGAGACTTGCAAAGATAACCAATCATATAAAATAATTCAGAGAAGATTCAAATATTATTCATAGATAAACTGGATCATAAACCCACAATTCATTGGTCTCAACAAACACACCAGAAAAAGAAGATTACATCGAATAGATCTCCGCAAGAGAGGGGGGGGGGACATTGTATTGATATCCAAAAAGAGAGAAGAAGCCATCTAGCTACTAACTATGGACCCGTAGGTCTGAAGTAAACTACTCACACTTCATCGGAGGGGCTTGGATGATGATGTAGAAGCCCTCTATGATCGATTCCCCTTCCGGCGGAGCTCCAGAACATGCCCCAAGATGGGATCTCGTGGATACAGAAAGTTGCGGCGGTGGAATTAGGTTTTTGGCTCCGTCCTCGATCGTTTGGGGGTACGTAGGTATATATAGGAGGAAGGAGTACGTCGGTGGAGCTTCGAGGGGCCCACGAGGCAGGGGGCGCCCTCCACCCTCATGACCGCCTCGTGGCTTTCTTGACGGAGGGTCCAAGTCTCCTGGATTTTATCTGATGAGAAAATCACGTTTCCGAAGTTTTCATTCCGTTTGGACTCTGTTTGATATTTTGTTTCTCCGAAACACTAAAATAGGCAAAAAACAGCAATTCTGGGCTGGGCCTCCGGTTAATAGGTTAGTCCCAAAAATAATATAAAAGTGGAAAATAAAGCCCAATATAGTCCAAAACAGTGGATAATATAGCATGGAGCAATCAAAAATTATAGATACGTTGGAGACGTATCACGTACGCGTCAACTTAGTAGGCCCACAGGTCAGCCTCCCAACCGGTGTGCCCCAGATGTCAGCGGGAGGAATATTTTATTTTTCGCATAATAAGGAGGCAGTTAATTGCGTGCGGCCAGGCCAGCGGAGGGAGTAGGGTGGGCCGGGGAAGCCTGTGTGGCATCACAGCGGGCCACAAGAGGAGGGAGCAGGCAGTCCCGCCGGCGCTAGTTTAGGCGGCTGGAGCAGGAAGATCAGAGATTGAAGAAGCACGTCGGCCGTTGGATGGACATCCAACAGTCACTGCTGCTAGAATCGTGTGTTCACTAACAAAGCCTTGCGTAAACAAGTCAGTCTCGAAATCTGTGGCGTGTACAACCCATTTGCTATTATTTTTATAATTTTTACTCATTTTCTAATTCATATGGAATTTATTGCAGCCTATTTTCCATTTTTAAAATTGCTGGCCATTTTCTGGTCAGTACCAGGGTCAAAAAATTAACTAAATATGTGGGAAATTTTGAAAACTTGCAAATTTTTGCTGGGGAACAAAATATGCTTAATCCAAAAATTAATAGCCATACTAAAACAAATTTAAAAATAAATTAGTATTATGTCATGTTAAATCCAATGAAATACGTATAAGATATCAGTGAAGAACAAAAACAAAAAAAGAAACTTATATCCCATTTGCTATAAACTGTTTGGAATTTTCAACCCCTTTTGATATTACTTTTAACAGACATTGACCATACTCTTAAGCCAGGCCGGAATGCATCCCTCCTCGTCTTGAAAGATTTGCAGCCGAGTAATTCGGAGAAAACAAATAGGCCTAGCTTGGGTATTCTTCAAAAAGAAATACTGGGCTACCTATTTTTCCAAAGAACTGGTGCATGAGCATTTATCTTTATTTATTTACTTATTTATGTTTAGGGGACCATGAGCATGTACCTGGGCCGGATTCATGTGAGAGTCTCCCTTCCAGTTAATTATGGGCTTCTCTATTGGGCCTTCATCAATGGGATGCATGTTATCAACAAGTGGAAAATGTGTTCCGTATGAAAAATAGTATGCGCTACGTATGGTACGGGGCACCAAAGGATCGAACCGTGCAACGACTTCCAAAACATTGTGTTTGTCGTTCTAACGACACATTTATTCAACCAACAGACGAAATATACTACTGATTGTACATTGAAAACAGCAGCAGCAACAACCAGGGCTGGGGGTGCAACACAAGCAGTAACCAGGCCAGAAGTGTGAAGACGCAGCTCTTTCTTCCAAACCAAACATCAGCCATCATTACAAAAGGGCTACCAAAAAAGAACAAGTGTATGCATCAAACTAAATAAAGATCCTACTACACCAAGTGTACGCATCTAACTAACTGGCTCAGTTAGACGTTACTATATATTAAGCTGTGGAGATTGGCTGACGGCTTGAACCAGATGGGTGCCTGACAGGGGAAACTCCAGCCAGCAGGTCGAAGTATGATACTTGCGACCCTCTCTTCTACTTTGGGTTGCAGAGCGTGGCGGCACATATCAGGGTATGGTGCATGCAGAGACGCATGGTACGCTGTGTACACACAGTTTTGCCCGATGAACGAAACCGCATGGCGGCACATATCAGCCATCATGATCCTTGCCGTCAGTTATCTCCTAGTTAATCGGATAATTCAGTCCGACAAACAGAGAGCGTGTACCAAGGCTACTTACCAGCCTCCAGTAAAAAAATTCCTGAAGGCCCAGAGAAGCTGGGATCTTGCTCAAAGACCTTACTGTGACTGTGATTGTATTTCGCGAAACAACACGTCCGGTACATGCGAACGATCATCAATTTTTTGCCGTCATCTGATCGAGCCAGGAACCACCTGCAACTGCCATGTCGCTTTTCTTTGAAAGGTTCTGGGATTAGGAAGGGTAGGGACACCAGGCGGCCTACAACATATCAAGTTGGAGTCAAATAAAAAAGGGCTCTTGATTTAGTCAATCTTAAGAATAGCATGTTATGAGCATGAATATTTTTTCAGCACATGTTGACAGTAATATAAGCAAGCCATCATGATATCATAGGAAAGTAACTTACTGCTGTAACAACCATTAGTAGCGATGACTGGAGTAGGCCAACAATACGTCCAGCCATAGAAGGAGTCGACAGCAAAAATGAAGCCCTTGTGTTCAATGGCGTCAGAGAACCATGGAGGATGTATGATACTGCGACGGACGTGCAGATTTATCCACTTACCGCAGTGACCTGTCAGATAGGCGAGACCGCGGTTGAAGAACGCAATTAGCCTGAAGTCTTTATAATTTGCAGATCTTGTGGGCACTTGGCAGATTACAACCTTGAGCAAATCAAACTTGGTATCATGTTGGCTACTGTAAGATTCCGAGTATTCTGGGCCGCGGTGCCAAAGCAGTGCAGTGTTAATCGAAGGAAGGCAGATCAATCACTGGGTGTAGACCTCCACGAGCATCCAGCTGCCGCGACCGTCGACGAGCACCATCCAAGACGTGTTCATGCCGACCCAGTACATACCGTTAATGTAGTTGAGGCTGACGGGGATCGTATCACAGTCAAGGGGGTTGATGCTCTCCACCCTACGATCGTTATGCTACGTGACACGCCATTTCTGAAGATCAGGCGGCATCAGCAAGCAAGGAGCTGGCTTAAAAAGCTCCAGCATGAGGGCTTTGAGTAAACGGTACAACCCCGACGAGCACGCGGCGAGCGGCATGGTACTGAGATTGTCCACACGCGAAACAATGAGCTTGATTACCTTTGTGGGGAGCGAATTCCAGCCACTCTTTCGGCGGACGCTGCTCGGTTCTGCCATTGTTAGTTCTTGGGTTTCGGACAAGGGGGGAGGCGCCTTAGCGGGGATGGAAGAGCGGACAAAGATGGAGAAGTGAATATGTGCTGCGGGAAGTGGACAGGTGATGATGACTATAGCATGCCGCTTGACTTACGAGACACATACCAGCAGCGTAGGGTCATATCGAAGTCAGAAAACTTGCTTGAGTGATCACAGTACTGGTACTCCCTACAGTACCTGCTACTATGCCCTAACTTGCTTGAGTAGAGTAGTAGTAGTGGAGTAGGACTCTGCACTACTACTAGCACCGGAGCCCTTCGTCTACTGCTATCAGTGCCCGGTGCTGTTTTGGGGCTCGCCGGCGGACATGATGCATCACCTGATGCAGGCGTGCGGCAATCACTACTGGCCCTTGGCGAAGAACATCAAGTATGAGACGTGCTACCCGTTCACTGTGCCGGAGCCGCTGGAGGATCAGCACCGCCTGCTAGTCTCGGAGGAGGACGGCATCGTCTTCCTCTTGATCGTGGCCATCGGTGAGGCCTGCGCAGGCCGCCGCCACATCTCTATAGTGTGCGTTAGGGGCGACGCCGCTGACGCTAACACTGACACGAGGCCTATGTTCGCGTGCATGCTCACTATTACTACCCCTCAGAGATACGTGGGCGGCGACACTGGCTACGCCAAGCATACTTGGACTCTGCCGAGCTGGGACCTTCCCGCCGATGTGGACATGGAAAACCCATGGTGTTATTTGAACTCCAACAATGTGCACGGGGACTCCAAGGAGGTTCACCTAGACATCTGCATTTTCAAGTTAAATGTTGATCATTAGTCTTCGCTCAATGTAATCCGCTGTCTAAGCATGTGGAGACTTCCATGCACGATCTTGCTCTATTGGAGTATCGCGCATGAATAAAAGTGTATCCGTTTATGGTTTAGTCTGGAATCTTCCATGTATGAATTTTTACTATAGTACTGGTGAAAAACTTATGATGAACCATTTCTTACATCTCCTCTGCCCGCTTGCAAGTCATCCTGATTTAATCCCTCCGTCTAGGTGTATAAGGGCATGGTTAATATTACTTAATAGTATAGCCAACTGTTGACTATAAGAAAGTGCCATGTCATCTGTAGCCAACATGTATAACAATCGATACTCAAAAACTAATTCTTAAAGATCATTTCTTGCAAAGCACAATAAGTGTTATTTCTTCACAAGTTTTGGATGCAGGTTGAACAGTTGAACGCTTTTGTTTGCAAAAGATACCTTTTTATATATTTCACCCAGATGTTTGTGAGCTCTAGAGATGAAATAATATCCGAAGAAACCTATCGATACCCGTTACACATGAGATGACCCCCACATCCTTTTTCAAAATAAACAACTCCCCGATCAATGCATTTCACTCCTCGGTGCAACGCACGGGCACCTTACTACTATAGATTAGTACGGCCAAAAATTGAACTAACATTATATATAGTACGATAAATGCTGATGCATGTCACCTAAAATTATATCATTCAAAACTATGTTCAAATACGAATCCAACGATATAGTTTTTGTTGACATGCACTAACATTTTGTCAGTTAAATCTTCAGTCAAATTCAATGGGGGACTAATAAACCACGACCGATGTAGTACAAGTGTAGAGGGCGGCGCTGCATGGGAGTCTCACCTCTCACCCCGCTCGTGGCGCGGCAGTGAAGCCGTCATATCACAAAACCCAACCACTCCCAGTAATAAGTGGCCTGGTAAAATAAACGGACAAGCAACCATCACATCCCTCCGTCTTTTTTGCATTTCATCTCTAGCTACTACTCCTAGGGCCAGTTATTTTGGCGGCTTCCGAAGCTTTTCCCACAAGACTAGTCACAGTGGAGACTAACAATAAGGCGCCTCACTCATTTATTTGGGCTTCTAAACTAGTACTCCATCCTGGTTTATTCCTCACCATTGTAATTTGTGCTAAATTTTGACCAAAGATTTAACTGGTTTATTCCTCACCATTGTAATCCCTCCGTCTTACGAAAACCAAATAATCCCAAAACAGTTAGGCGCAGTGCATTAACTTCTACCTCGTTTCTTGTTTCTTGACATATCAACCAATAAGAGATAAAGCGTGTGCATGCTTTTAATGACTTGAGATATCAAACACGACATGCAGTGGTTAGTTCATTGCATGCAATACTATTAATTAGCAAATAAACATTAACGTTTCTCGTTTTCTCCTCCTCCTTGGTCACGGTGCACAGCCTAAGATGACTTACTCACCTAGACGGATGGAGTAGTGCATGTGACATGCACTAACATTTCATTAGTTAAATTTATGATCAAAATTTGACACAGATTACAATGGGGACCAATAATCCAGGACAGAGGTAGTAGTTATGGGATTACTAATCTAGAAGCCTAAAAGAACGGGCCCCCGGTACTCCTACTAGTAGTAGTACTCAAGTTGGAATTCCAATTGCACGACACAACTTGTTAGGCAAAAAATTCGATACAGTGTGTAGGAAGCGGTTTGGGAATTTGCATGCCTTTCCAACCAGTGAGATACTCTGTACAAAGTACGACAGAGAAATAACCACAGAGAAGGAAGTTAAAAGTAAACAATCAAACGAGCATTTTTGCATTTGTTTTGCATTGAATCATTTCACAAGCTTGACTAGTGTTGTTTTTTCTACTTTTACAAAAACTGCATCGTAATGTTAAAACATGCATTTGCACGTACATAAGTAATAGTAGTACTCCCTCCTTCTAGGTATATAAGTCTTCCCTCCTTGGTCACGGTGCACAACCAAAGATGACTTATTTACCTAGACGGAGGGAGTAGCACAGTCTGCAAGCATATATCGAGAGAGACGTGTAGTGCGATAGTATATAGTAAAGTTTGTGCTATATGCACGTACTTGCAAAATGCGTACGAATACACAAGGTTTCCAAACTTTCCCTTTTACATACTTAATTAAGGACGCTAAAAATTCCTGAACGTTCGAGATTTATCATTTGCGTCCCAAAACTAATGAGATCGCCTTACGAAACAAAAATTATACTCCTCCTAAAAGCCACGGCGCTCGCAGGAGCGCTTGCAGCGCGCCATGAGTACCCTGGTGCGGGGCCGTTTCCCAGCGCGCCGACACAACGCCTCTTCCTCAGCCTCGCAACTCGCGAGGTGCTGATTGGCAGCTTGCCGACGGGCGAGTGCGATCTCACCGGTGTGGTGATCCGGCGCCAACAGGTACTCCTCCTCGCTGAAAGCGTGCACCTAGTCCACGAACCGCCAAGCGTAGATGAGGCGCTTGGGCCCGACTGCACTCAGGGCGTCGGCACGGGCGTCCTCCGCCACCCTCACGGCCCTCGCACGAGCCTTCTGCAAAAGAGCCAATCGCCTGACTCTCTCGGACGCAACATAGGCCTCCCAGGCAGCTTGTTCCGCGGTGCGCTTCTCTTCCTCGGCCTTCTTCTCCGCCTCTATTTTGGCGCGCTCTGCTAGAGGCAAAGCCTCCCACAAGGCGACATCCATTTCTTTCCAAAGCTCCTCAAGGCTGGGGGGCTCGGCGGGCGGCGCGACGTTCTCCTCGTAACGGGGAGCCGACGCGTCTCCGACGCGCGTGCTGGCGAGATTGGGAACACCTACGCGTCCACCTCGATGCGTCGCGGCGAGGAGCAGAACACTGACGCGTCCTCCTCGACTAGTGGCGGCGAGGAACGGAACAGCGACGCGTCGCGTCACGGCGAGGAGCGGAACGCCGACGCGTCCTCCTCGACTATTGGCGGCGAGGAACGAAACGGTGACGCGTCGCGTCACAGCGAAGAGCGGAACACCGACGCGTCCTCCTCGACTAGTGGCGGCGAGGAACGAAATGACGACGCGTCGCGTAGCAGCAAGGAGCGGAACACCGACGCGTCCTCCTCGACTAGTGGTAGCGAGGAACGGAACAGCGACGCATGACCATCCGCGCGGTGCAGCGAGGGGCTCCTAGGGCTTGGGAGGGGCGATGCCATGGTGATCGACGTGAGAGGGAGGGGGAGGAGATAGCGATGAACGTGAACATGAGGGGGAGGAGATAGCGGTATCATGGGAGGCGCAGTATTTATAGCGAGCAATGGAACACCTACGTAAGATATGGACTGAGCTGCACTGACTTAACTGCAGGTCCAGTTGCGTCACTGACATGTGGGCCAGACCCCTGTTGGGCCCATATGTCAGTGACCCAATGCACCTGTAGTTAAGTAACAACTACGTGGTCATATTTTTTGGAGTAAATTACGGGAGAGCAAAGGGGTGGAAATATTGCTGGTCACAACGGATTGGACGAGCGTGGGGGAGGAGAGTCATGCATGCAGATTTTTTCACACGGGGTGGAGTGGTGGGACTGCCGGAGGGAGAAGGAGAGTTTGACAGGCATATTGTTTCCACACATGGGGAACGGTGCATAATAAGTCATCTTGCATGCCGGGCTAGGTATAGTCTCAAGTCATTAAAAACATACACGCCCCACACATGTTCATATTTCAAGGTGCACTAAATTATTGCATGCGATGATTAAGGTTGGCCATAATGGTGGTATCCTAGCTGGTATCATGCACACGGCAATAGCAAACATGCACACGGGAATAGCAAACATGCTGATGTGGCAAAAAATTTGCTTGTCTAAAAAAGGCAATTTTTTTGCTCATTTATAGCCGGTCGAAGTCTCAAATGGCGCAACCGCGCGAGGGAGGCGAAGGTCGTGGGAGGCGCGATGTTTGACGGAATTAAGTGAAGTTACATCCACGCGCCGACATGGCGTGCAAATAGGCAGAAGCTATACCGTCAGGCCTACGATATGGGTCTAGTAGACATGACATCTAGTGGGTCCCGCATAGTTCTCGAGAACTCTTTGGGGGCTTGCAACCGTTTATCCACCGGGCATGCCTGCAACCCCACGCCGTTCGCACGCCCTACTCGTCCCCGTCTTCTACCTTACAATAGTTCGCTCCCAGTCATGTAGCCTCGTGTTCTTCGATGTGTATATGTTGTAGTTTCTGTTTCTCTTAAGCGTGGTGTTCTTCGATGTGTAATAAGAAGAGTCTTAATTGTCCTAATGCTTTCGTTTTTAGTTGATGTAGGAAGTGGGTGTTCTCACCTTGTAGTCTGTTTTTATTTTTTTTCCTTTTGAATTCACTTCTCTGAGTTTTGTTTATCTGGCTTCTACTAAATGGATCTAGGTTGCTCTGAGTATTGATCTAAAAAAGAAGTAACTTCATGTCAGGATGCAGTTCCTGCGAGGAGGGAAGTATGGTCAACCTCGAGATCATTTTCCAAAATGAGGTTGGATTACACACAAGGTGCCAGTTCCCTAATGATGCTGGATTAGACACAAGGTGCAAATTCCCAGATGATGCTGGATTACACACAAGCCAGGTGGAGTCGTCAGCTGTTCGTGTCCTTGTGGCATTAGTAAAGGCTGAAAGAAAGCGTGTAGCAGCCCTTGAGAATGTAGCTGAGTTCCTGAAGAAGCGAAAAGAGCAATCAGATGCTCTCTTCACCCAAGCCAAAGAAGAGATGGAAGAAGCCAGAAATAAGCTAGCAGAGTCAGAGCAGGCTAGGCGTCTCATGCTATCTAAAACTGTTGTCAATACAAAATTTCCTTCATAATAGCTAGGTTCAAATGTTTATCCAGTCAGCATGCCTGTTGTGATGTCCGTGCATCTACTGATGTGGCACAAAATGTATTTTTCGGGTCATGTAGTAACAACAATTACTTTCCAAACAATAACAGACGAAGCATTGGACATGGTATACGTCTTGTTTTGTTCCAATAAGTCACTTGACTTATAAGTCAGGTGACTTAAAACCAGTGACGTATAAGTCACGCCTGTTTGGTTGTCATCAGACTTATAAGTCACCTGACCACACCTCCCCACCTTATTTTTTATGTAAAGGTGATGGGACCCATGTAAAAGGAGTGACTTATAAGTTTTAAGTTGGGGTGGAGCAACTTATGACTTATAAGTTGGGGTGACTTAGAAGTTGGGTCTGTTTGGCAAAATAAGTCACTTTTTTCACTTTTCGACTTATAAGTTGGTGACTTATTTGAAACCAAACAGACCCATAGTTCACGCGCAAGCCCGACATTCCAAGTTCAACTTCCACATCAAACTCATGTTCACAGATATCTGCACATTCATACATAATGTCCACAACCATGATTCACTTCAAAGCCAAAAAAATGTGAGGCGAGTTATAAATAAAGAAAATCCTCTACTAGTTCCTGCTACCAGTGCGAGCACAACAAGTCAAGACCATGCGTAAATTAATTATATTTTAGTCATTTTTTGTGTTCTAAAATGCCTGCGGGCGGGGCAGTCTTAAGCTGGTTGCACACGGCGAGGAGGCGTGCTCAGCCGGGCCTGCAGCGAGTGCGGCCTTCTTGGCCGGCGCGCCGGTCCAATGCCTGCGCTATGAGAGGTCACGTCCGTGTCAGAGCAATTACACGACGAGGAGGCGTGCTCAGCTGACTATTCCTACAAAGGTGCTCCACCACGTACCCGGTACCCGCGAATGCAGCAATCGTGCACCTAGGGTTTTAGGGTTTATTTGTTAATGTCGCCTTTACGTAACACTCATGTGTGGGAGACAGCGAGAGGCTGACTGCGTGCGTGCACCTCTTCTCTTCGTATATGTACTTCACCATTTGTCTGGTGTCCAAAAAATTATAATAACTAATAGCAATGTGCCAATGCGTTGCCACACGATCAAAGTAGATTAATACATATTCACCGATTTCATAGAAAAAAGTCTAGTTTTGAAATACGTATATCACTAAAACTATGTTATGTTTCACTCAAAATATATTCCTTTGGCGGTTTTGATGAGATAAGGGAGGAATGTTGTTGGTTTCAAGATTCGAGAAGTGGTATATGTCTAATTTCTACTCTTACTAGCAAGATGCCCGTGCGTTGCACGGAACATCAATATCTTGTGGGAGAAAAGGATGGACGAGGGAAGGCCTTATCTGCAAATGTGGTGAAGAGTGCGGGTAAATTGCCATATTTTCCTTCCTATCCGTCAGATATAAATCGGACGACCTATATTGCAGGATGGCAGGCCCACCATCATCACCAACTCTATTTTTTATCCCTACTCTTATAAAAAAAAGCATTGTCGGTGATGATCGTGTGCCTGCCATCCTGCAATATAGGCCGTCTGATCTATATCTGACGGATAGGAAGGAAACTATGGCAATTTTGCAAAAAAGATACCCACACCCCTCTCCACATTTGCAAATAAGGCCTTCTCTCGTTCATCCTTTTCCCCAACAAGATAAACTACTCATACAAATGCATCTTGATGTTCTGTGCAACGCATGGGCATCTTGCTAGTTGTTGCAAAAAGCCCATGTGTGTGTGAGAGAGAGGGAGAGTGGAGGAGGACGGACTGCATGTGTGACAAAGACACAAGGAGTGTGTGTGCGATAGGTATCAGCTTAAAATGAGGCGATAGTGTGTGTGTGCACGATCGAGAGGGCGTTCCCTCAAGAAGGGAAGAAAAATCTACATAGATACAAGGAGCGGGAGAGAGACATGTATGCGATGGTGGAAGCACGAGTGTGCGGGTGTATAAACCTATCTAGAGGCTAGCTAGTCGATAAATGTTTGTGAGAGAAATACGAGTCGGGGTGCGAAAGCGAGAGTTTTGTGTGTGTGTGTGTGTGTGTGTGACGGTAGTCGGGAAGGGGAGTGGAACCAGGAGTTGTGTGTGTGTCTGAGAGAGAGAGAGATGAGACGGTAGTCGGGGTTGTCTGATCGGTAAACAAATGAATAATGTCAGTCTGGGATGGAGACGAAAAGGAGACCGCAACAAATGTAGTGTCTACAAGAGAGAGAGAGAGTAATTTTAGTGGTATGAGTCATATGTAGAGACATATAGGGTGTGTGAGAGAATCCCATAGAGAGAAAGACAAAGTGAAAGACGAGTGGAGACTGTGTGTGTGGCGGTGAAAAAGAAAGCTTAGGTACCGAGTGATACCAGAGAACAGTAGAGACGTGAGAGATAATGAAAATCGTGTAATGTATAATGATAGGGATAGTGTGACACTTCTCAAGGGAGACGTCGAGAGACCATGTTTGCGAGGATAGGAGAAACATGAAGTGAGCGTGCGGGTGAGCTGGAGAAAAGAAAGTGATAGCTACCTGAAGGAGCATGCATGCGAGAGAGATGAGCGTGAAAGGAGTGAACAAAAAATGGATTCAAATATTTGAATTCGAGATGATGATACATGTAATCCATACTCGAACCAAAATTGATGTATCAAACATGCATACTCATATGAATTCACGCACATCTATGTTATTTAATATGTAGATATTACTGATCCATACATTTTAGTAGAACATAATTTGGTTAAATTTTTTCGAATTCAACCTTAAGATTTCGAGATCGTTGTATTTGTAAATCATATTATACATATAAAGGAGCAGAATTCTTTGATGTGCTTTTGAAAGTATATATAAAATGATGTATATAGAATGTAATTCCAAATGAAAATGGATCCCGCCCGAAAAAAATAGAATACAAACGGGATTCGAATTGAGTTGGCACGGTAAACAAAGCGGGGAAAGTCGCAGTAACCGCCCGAAACCAAAATCTGCGAGATGGAAATCATTGTTGCCTATCCCTGCCACGCAAAGCCTATCTTCTGGATTTCTATAGGGTTCAATAGGGGTAGGTTTGTAATTTCACCCAAATGTGACGTAACCGCCTCTCACCCGGATTCATACACAGTGGGCGCCAAAACACAGTGTGTCCTCGGCCGAAATCGACTCCCTCCCAGATTCATATTCATACACGGTGGGCGCCAAAAACAAACTCTCGTCGGCAAATATTCGGTGTATGCGAGATTACTGTCCTATCCCCAACCGACTAATGTTGCTGTGATGTAGTAGAAATTTGAAACGGGGGCTAAGTTTGTAAATTTCCTCGCATTTGAGACAAGCGCGCCCTGAATACATGGTTCCCCCTTCCTCTCCACCTCCCTTTTCCCCATTCGTACTCCGTGGGCGCCAAAACACCCTCTCCACCTCACCCTCCTCCGTCCGCCACCCCATCCACCGCCGTCCTCCTCCACCATGCCGGAGCTGATACCCCGACGCCGCCGTCCATTACAAGAGATCGACCTCTCTCATCCACGGCTTCGGTCCGGGATCCTTGCATCCCGTCCTATCGCTTCATCCCCGCTGTCGTCCACCTTGCCGGCACCGCTCCTACGACCGTCTCGTCCACCGCACCCGCCGCCACCGTCTACCCTCCTAGATGTGCTTCCACGCCGCCGACAGCCATCGCTACCGTAGCACCATCAAATTCTCAGCAGAGGCGTACACGGCGCCGCACCAGAGGCGGTACTCTTTTGTATCTGCTCAACTTATTTATTGCAACAAGAAAATAGATCGCCACTGCTTTACTCTGATTTCTTGTCTTGGTTGCGAAGTTGCCTTTGTCCGGTTTGCACCTTCAGATCCGCCATGGCACGCTCAACACTATACTCCCAACGCTTATGGTTTTCCCCTTTTATATTCCACACTAGTTAAATCACAGTAGACTAAATTTCAAAATTGGGTCAGTCAATTTTTCAGAGCTCGCTGGAGTTCGCCGGTGTGATCGAAGGGGCTCGGGTGGTTGTGGGGCCTCGCCGAACGAAGAAAACTCGACGCGGGTGGGGGTTGGGGCGGGGTGGGGGTGGGGTGGCGGAGGAACACGGGCGGTGGGGGCCGGTGGTCCGGCCGGCGGCCCTGCGGTGTTCTGTATGGGAAGAATCAGAGACGAGGAAGAAGAAGGGTTAGGAGACGTAGGATCTTCATCCAACCGCCTGAAATGGTCGAGAGACAGCTGGGAGTTGCATTCTTAATGCGCTCTGGTTCATCATGTGTGGGCACTGCGCAACCAACATTTTATTATCCAAAATCTGCTTGCTCTTCTTTACCATGTTCCTCTTCCGTTCTTCTTTAATATGTACTCTCTCCATTCCTAAATACAAATCTTTGTATAGATTCCACCATGGACTACATATGGAGCAAAATGAGTGAATCTACACTCTAAAATGTATCTGGATACATCTATATGTGATCCATAGTGGAAATCTCTACCAAGACTTATATTTTGGAACGGAGGGAGTATGATAGTAGTACAGTATGTTCCTTGTACTGAAGATGAGCAGGGACATTTGCAGTGTAGAGGTCTATACGGTCGGTTGTGATGGACACTTTGAGCCTCTTTGATTCGTAGGATCTTGTAAACATAGGAATAGGATTTGTAGTGGCATGCCCACTTGAATCCTATAAGAATAGCAAGGAAATGCGGGGAGTTGTGTCGCCTTTGAGAGTTACACTAATATTAATAGTACCGCACCTTCACTTGAAGAGAGCTGGTATCCGAAGCCTTTCTAGCCGTACCGGCAATACTAACACATATATTCCAGCAAGTTCCACTTTGCTGATTTTACTCTGATGCTTAAGGTTTTCCCATTATATCTACACTATGGTCTGTGTAGCTGCTTTATGTCGCAGTAGCAGCAGTCCACTCTTGAAGCTAAACATTGCAATGACTTACAAAATTGGCACCAAGGCATTGAGTGCCATTCTGGATGCAATGAAACTCATACGCTCCCCACCTGTTGATTCTTGTTCAGAATATGATCCTAATGACTATTCTAACCTCGAGGAGTCAAAGGTAGATGGCCTGTCCTGTTCACCCATCAAGGTGCCGGTTCTAATTTGGCAATGTTTTATTGATTGCGGGTATCTTGCATATGTTGTCTTGCATTTCTTCTACTTTGTTGCACCACCATCTGCTTAGTTTACTCATCATATATGTTGAGATGCCATGCCCATCCATTATCAATACATATTCCATCTGTCATCATACCATGTTTTCCCCCTCAAATGTTGTTCTTGTGCATCAGGCATCAAAAAGGAAGAGGGTGATTGCCGAACCTGAAGGAGCACCAGCAAAGTCCTTGAAAAATGTGGTGGTACCGGAGAAATCAGACAACACCCCACTTATATTGGATGTACAATCAGTGACACAAAACATAGGACCGACTCCAGCAGACTGTACCCATACTTCACTGGCCACGCCACTAGCCCCACCACACAGGACCTGCACTCCAGCAAAAGGTATACCGATTTCATTTGCCATAGCACCAGTTGTACCACAGAAAAATCCCACTCCAGCAAAAAGTACAGCAAGTCCACCGGCTGAAGACCTATCCCAACTGTAGAGACGGCCAATTCCTGCAGATTGGAACCCCATTCCATTTATTCCTAGTTTAGAAGACAATGCTTTCAATGTTGTTAGGGACTACGTGCATATATTCCCATCATGGGAAGATTATTGTGAATACAAACACCATTTTCACATCTTCCTGTCCAACTTACGTGTAAGTGCTATTATTCATGGTTATTATTTTCCTGCTATCTGCTGATTGAACACATCAATGATTTACATTACATTGTTGTAACTAGGTGAGGGTCAATCTGGATAGTCATGACGAGCAAAGCTTGCTTGTGATTTTCAAGGAAGCATTGCAGTAGTATCGGTGTTACCTGAGGAAATCACACTTTGATGGCAAGTCTATAAACCAATTTCCGGTGAAGTCTCATGTGCTAAATTTAGAAGACACTGAATGGAAAAACCTTGTTATGCACTGGTATCGTTCCCGGGATGAGGTACTGTCTATGAAATCACATGACAATTTGAACTTCTACTTTTCCGCATGTGCCTTATGGATCTTTTTTGCAGGAAATCCGCTCGAAGAAGAATTCCGGTTTGACAAGAACGACGGGATATCACAAATATGCTGCCTGCTGCTTTGCTCTTGGTAGTACCTGTTGTCCTGTATCACTGTACTTGCATACATACCTGGTTCATTATGTGACAGGAGTATGCATGATAGCTTGCTTATCAATTGTTCGCTCCAAATTATCTGATCTGTATGAATGGTTACATTAGTGTAGAGTATATCCAATGCCAATGTTTTTTAGCTCTGCATTGTTCTTGTAAGTACATGTTGTCCTTTATCAGTGTACTTATAATGACAGGTAGTTGTTAATGTACCATCACTCTGCAGCTTATTTTCCTTTGCCCTCCATTTTCTACACATCAGATCTATATTTACTCTTACCATAAGGTTGGTACTGAAGAAGTTTAGTTGTGCATTGCTCTTGGCTGTACCTTTTGCCTGTATTGCTGCACTTACATTTATAGCTACTTGGTTATGTAGCATCACTCTTCATCTTATCTTAAATATTCTCCATTTTTTCGTATATTATCACATCTATATTTACTCTTAACAAAATGTAGAATAAAGGTAATGCTTTTGAAGAAGATTCTGTGGTAAACTTCTTGAATTACCCCCCCCCCATCAGCATGGACAAGGCCTTTATAGAGCCTGTCTTCACCAATAATGTAAGTTTGTCCATCTCAAGCCTTCAAACTTTGTTGTATATATTTGGTTAGGCATAACTGCAACAGCTGTTTATTTTTGGTGTTTGCATCGAATTTCTTGTTTAAAGTTTATTATGTAGTTCATAAACAAAAGTTTGTCCTTTCTCAATTTAAGTTTTCAGTTGTACAACCAAGTTCCTTCCTCATACCATGTAAATTAAACTATACAGAGCAAGTGATCTTCTTTTGCACTACATGTATGCTTCTGTTCTTCATCCGTAATCTAGTGGTGTGGTGAACCTACCCTCTACAACACAATGTCATATTCTGCAATGTCTTAACTATGAACAATGTCATATCATTCTACTATTATTTAAACCGTCTCTTTATTTGCCAATCTGAAATGGTATAAATTGACAGCACACTAACCATTGATACTTATGAGTTCTTGATCTGTAATCCGGTGGTGTCGTGAAGCTGCCAACTCCTTCACAATGTCATTTCCTGCCATGTCTTGACCTGAACAATACCATATTGTGTTAATGCAATTTTAAACTGTGTCACTTCATTCTTCAGTAAGAAATGTGATGAATTGTCAGCACTGATACTTTTATGTGCAAAACCTGTCATCTGTCTGCTTGTTTATCTTTCAGAGTGAGGAAGATATAACTGTTGAACAAGCGCAGTCTCATCATCTTGCTCAGCTGCGTGCGCTGCAGCTCCCCAGCAGGGCTAACCTTTCTTGAACTCTATTGAAGTGTTGTCGGTTTTGTATATTATTTTGTCGGCGTGTTTATTTGCACTGGTGGCGATCTTTGATGCCCAGTGTATGTAATCTGCTGTCTGCTTGTGCTTTATTATCATAGTGGCGAACTTTGATGCCCAGTGTATGTAATCTGCTGTCTGCTTGTGCTTTATTATCATAGTGGCGAACTTTGATGCCCAGTGGATGTAATATACTGTAATTTCTTTATTGTATAGTCTAGGTTTTTTCTTATTCACGATGCTGTAGTTATTTTACTGTATATATATCCTGTCTTCGCAGTAAACCGGCCAAACCGTAAAATTACGGTACATAATCAGGCTGTCATGCAATCACGATGTAGGTTGGGCCTGAAACGTGCCGAACAGCTCATGGGCCGGCGGCAACCCGAAATGAACCCCGGCCCATGATTGTGCGAATCAAATCACGGGCTTTTAACATGCCAAAATTGTCTCGGTCCTTGTTTGGCCCAATCAGATATCGGCTGCGAGCAGGCCGGATGCAAACCGGGCCGTAGTTAGGCCCAACTATATGATGGGCTTTTAACAGGCCGAAATTAATATAGGGCCGAAAATGTTAAACGGGCCCTTAACAAGCCAAAACTAATATCAGGCCGAATTACTAAGTGGGCCTTTAGCAAGTGGGCCCAAAAGCATAGTGTCCAATTGACGGGCCGAATCTGATATGGGCCATAATTGAGCCCAAAGCCTCTTAAAGGGCCGGACCTGATCTGGGCCGTGATTTGGCCCAGAACGTGGTAGGCTTTTAACGGGCCGGATCTCATATGGGCCACTATTAGGCCCAGAGCATGGCAGGCCATTAATGGATCGGATTAAATATGGGCCGGCATTTGGCCCAAAACATGGCAGCCAGTTAATGGGCCGGTCTACTAGGGTCCTCAAAATCTTATGGGCCTACAGCTGGGCCGGCCCATTAATGTCGGTGAAATCTCGTGGGCCTTTAGCTGGGCTGGACCATTATGATCCGCAAGAATCTTGTCGGCCTTTACCTGGGCCGGCCCATTATGGCACACAAAAATCTTGTGGGCCTTTACCTGGGCCGGCCCATTATGGCCCGCAAAATCTTGTGGGCCTTTAGCTGGGCCAACCCATTATGGTCCGCAAAATCTCGTGGGCATTTAGCTGGGCCGGCCCATTAGGGTGCGCAAAATCTTGTGGGCCTTCAGTTGGGCCGGCCCATTTAAACTTGATGGGCCGGTCCACGTGTCAACATATCATAGGCGCGTCTCGCCCATTGGATGAGTGACACTTGTGCCAACGCGGACCTGACACGTGTCTCCTCCAGCCAATGATGATTTTACACGTGGAAAATCCCCATTGGTCGGGGCTGTTAACGGGTTATCGGATCCAAAATCCGACCCGATAGCTTAACGGTGTTCCGTTACGGTGGATGCCACGTGTCGGTCACCCTTGACGAAAGCACTTCTGTGACGCGTGATTTATCGTCATGGAAGTGGACACTTCCGTGATGATAACTTTGGTAATGTCATGGAACACTTCTACGACAGCACATGTATGACTATCTTGATTCCGTCATAAATTTGTCATGGATGTACATGCATGAAAAAAAACCTGACCTACTGTGACAAACACGTATCATCACGGAAGTGTATTTTTTTTGTAGTGTGCTTCCATTGTCGAGGAACGTCGTACCCTCATGGGTGCGGTGATTGAGAAGATTCAGTCCGCAAAGAGCGGACTGACTGAAGCATGCGCAAGCCTTCTAACAGGCTTTGAGGTAAGCACTGCATTTATGTGAAAAGAAAGTTACAGTATAGACAGTAGCCCCTGAGACTCTGTCCAGTGTTCGGAAAGAAGAGCCGAACAGAGGATCAAATAGTTTTTCGCAGAAGACTAACCGTATATGTCTTTGTGAATAAGCAGGCGTCGCTGCTAGCCGCGACTTCTCATGCTGCTGAAGTCTCTGGACTAAAGCACAGACTGGAGCGGAACAACGAAGAGCTCGTTCATGCGATAAAGCAGCTGGAGGACACCCAAGGTAAGCAATGACCTTGTGCGTGTCTGGAAAAGGGTGAATATTTTTGTGCTTACCACAGTGCTATGATATTTATTAGGGGAGGCAACCGAGGTGGAGGCCCTCAAGAAGGCGCTGGCCGAGGTAGAGGAGAGAGCGGCAAAGGAACAAGCCGCCCGTGAAAGGCATAAGGCTAGGGTTGGTGAGGTCCAGCAGGAGCTCCAGGACGCCGTGAAGAAATGTGAGTCCTTGGAGCGCCAGAATGCGGACCAAGAGTAAGAACTCGCTAAGGCCCGCCAAAGCGCACAAGAGGCCCGGACCGAAGCCCAAGGCACCCCAGATTTGGAGTTCTCTAGGGGCGCTTGTGGATCTGCCGTGCAGTGTTTCTGACGCTGCGGAATTCTTCCGAGCAGAAAAGGGGAGCTCAACGGAGAAGCAGTTTTGTTCACAATACCTTGCGCTGGAACATCCGGTGCCCTTTAGCGATCAACTTAAACAGCCGGTCGAGCTGCATAGGGTGTCCGAACTTGCCATGAAGGATTTGATAATCCGGCTATGGCCTGCCGAAGCCGTACCCAGCAGCTACTTCGAGCTCGTGAAGCGGCTGGTCGATGCCTGCCCTCGGCTTGATGCCATCAAGCGATCAATCTGCATAGAAGGTGCGCGGATGGCCTTTGCCCGTGTCAAGATACAATGGGCGAAGATGGATGATGTCAAGCTTGCGACTGAAGGACCGCCCGCGAGCAAGGAGCACCGCACACCCGAGCAGTATTTTGAAGATGTCTTGAAGGGATCCCGTATTGTAGAAGGGCAGTGTTCAAAAGACATTATCTTTGAATGAAATCATTCGTATTGTCCCTTCCTGTATGATGAAAACAAGGTTGATATGTAATATAATGCTTGTTATTATTAAAATTTTACCTCTTGTGCGGCCGTTTTTATTAAATCTGAGAGTTGGCCAGTCGTCGGCTTCAGCCCCCACGTAGGTAGTACGGGGTGTTCGGGATGGAATCTAAACACTCTTGATCCAAAAGTTTGTTCCTTGAAGGAGGTGTTTAGCGCAACGAACTAGGCAATCGGACTATGTGGCTTTATCACCCTCACTTAGCCATAGGAGTTCGACAATAAAAATGTAGGCGCAGCCCCTAGTTAGCATTTAATCCGGACTAGGGTGCTGTAAACACCCGATCGGACTGAGGCCGATCCGTCGCATAATGCGGAAAAAATCGCAAAAGATCTGTAACCTCCGAACAGCCGACCGGCTCACACCGCATCATGACAGTCAGTTTTTGGCTTTCTCTGCTGAGGTGCTCATCTGGATAAACCAGGACACAATCACAGTAGTTCTCCCTTTACTACGCTAGCCGATAGAGCGGAACATAAGGTAGTAAGCACAGGAGCCGGGCAACCCAACTATTGACTAAAGACATGATTTGGAGCCAATGCATATAATGCTAAAATTCGGGGTGTCGAACTGTACTGTAAAAGTGTTCGGACTTTTTTTGCCATAGTATGGGGTGTAGTGAAGCCCCTGGCGAATTAAAGCGTACCAAAGTGTACGTGCGCAATCAATAAGGATAACGAAATAAAATTAAATTGTAAGCTAGTGCCACATAAGTTGGGCCACGAACGTATTTTGTACAAATAGCGCGATAAGCAATAGTGGCTATTTAACATGCCAAGACCAAGAAGGAGCTGCGTGTGAGTCCTGAAAGCAGGTAGAATGATCGTTAAGAAGAACATCTAGAGATTCCCCCACACGTCTGTGCTAGTTGCCACCTTGGTATGTCTGTCATTCGAAAGGACCGATTATGAGGCCGTCGAGAGGGGCCTGTGGAAAAGAAACCTGGAAAGGATAAAAAGAAAAGTAAAAGTATGCGTGTCCAAGGAAGGTCGAGCCAT
Source organism: Triticum monococcum (assembly GCA_034509565.1). Lineage (NCBI taxonomy): Eukaryota > Viridiplantae > Streptophyta > Magnoliopsida > Poales > Poaceae > Triticum > Triticum monococcum. Next base: position 418,824,582 of record CM067845.1, read on the forward strand.
ATTATGGAAGACAGTCTGGTTATGCCTCCGTCTCTACCCATGGTATTTTAGTGCATAGTTATGTACACGCGGTACGTATGCCTCCACTTGGTCGGGACTGAGACGGAGGTCTAATTGCTAATCGAGCTCCTGACGAGTTGGACTGTCCAGCCGTAGAGTAGTCCAAACTTGTTTGACAGTGTCCGGGAGCATGGGCGCTGAATTCAGGTTCTGCTTGTGAAGGCCGCTCTATACCTCTACTGCCAGGGCGGCGGTGTGCTCCTCGGTACGGAGGGAGCGCTCCATGTTTCCATTGACTGTTATGACACCGCGTGGTCCGGGCATCTTCAGCTTGAGATAAGCATAGTGCAGCACTGCATTGAGTCGAGCAAACGCGGTTCCTCCGAGCACCGCATGATAGCCGTTGTGGAAGGGGACGATATGAAGATTAACTCTTCGCTTCGGAAGTTGGTCGGAGACCCGAATACGACCTCCAATGTGATTGAGCCCGAGCAGCGGGCCTCTACACCTGGTATAACTCCTTTAAAGGTAGTTTTGGTGGGCTTGATCCTTGATGGATCGATGCCCATTTTGCGCACTGTATCCTGATAAGGCAGGTTGAGGCTGCTGCCACCGTCCATGAGGACTCGTGTGAGGTGGAATCCATCAATTATTGGGTCGAGGACCAATGCGGCTGACCCGCCATGACGGATACTGGTCGGATGGTCCCTGCGATCAAAGGTGATCGGGCATGACGACCATGTGTTGAATTTTGGGGCGACTGGCTCTATCGCATAGACGTCCCTGAGCGCGCGCTTGCGCTCCCTCTTGGGGATATGGGTAGCGTATATCATGTTCACCGTTTTGATTTGAGGGGGAAACTTCTTCTGTCCCCCTGTGTTCGGTGGACGGGGCTCCTTGTCGTCATTCTCCATTTGTGACCCCTTCTCTTTGTCTTCAGCTTTTAACTTGCCGGGTTGTTTGAAAACCCAACAACTCCGGTGAGTATGATTGGCTGGTTTATCGGGGGTGCCATGGATCTCACATGTACGATCGAGTATGCGGTCCAGGCTGGAAGGGCCCTAATTATTTCTTTTATATGGCTTCTTCCGCTGACCGGACTTGGAGCCACTGAATCCGGCATTGACCGCCGTGTCTTCGGTATTGTCATCATTGTTTCGACGCTTGTGCCTGTTGCGTCAGGGCTTGCCGTTGCTATTTCTGGATTCCAAAGTGTCAGGTTCGCTTGCATTGTTATTGCTACGGGCTAGCCAGCTATCTTCGCCCGCGCAAAAATGAGTCATAAGCGCCGTGATGGCTGCCATGGACTTCGGCTTTTCTTGGCCGAGGTGTCGGGCGAGCCATTCGTCCCGGATGCTATGCTTAAAGGCCGCTTGGGCTTCAGCATCCGGACAGTTGACGATCTGGTTCTTTTTGGTTAAGAACCTAGTCCAGAATTTCCTGGTTGACTCTCCGGGCTGTTGAATTATGTGACTTAAGTCGTCGGCATCCGGAGGTCGAACATATGTACCTTGGAAGTTGTCAAGGAAGGCTTCTTCCAAGTCCTCCCAGCTGCCAATGGAGTTTTCAGGTAGGCTGTTCAGCCAGTGTCGGGCTGGCCCCTTGAGTTTTAGGGGGGAGGTATTTGATGGCATGAAGATCATCGTCGCGGGCCATACGAATATGGAGAATAAAGTCTTCAATCCATACCGCGGGATATGTGGTTCCATCATATGATTCGATATTCACGGGTTTGAACCCGTCTGGGAATTCATGTTCCATTACTTCATCAGTGAAGCAGAGGGGGTGTGTGGCGCCTCTATATCGGGCCAGATCGTGACGTAGTTCGGATGGAGTCCGTCTACGGCTTTCGGCTCGGACGTGATTGTGCTTGCCATGTTCGGCTAGATAGCCATCGTCGCGCATCGGGGCACGCCCTCGTGATCCGTAGATCGATCTGGCCGGACCTGCTTTATTCTTCATGTTCTGTTGTAGGTCATACATGTATCCCTGAGCAGTTTTGTCTCTGCCTTTATGGCGAGGTAGGATGGGCCGGTGTTCGGCTTGATTTGCCGTTTTGTCCCGGCCACGTGGTGGTCGATCAATTGCATTACGCGCTGATGGTACAGGCTCAGGTGCCTCGCCATCGAATTGAGGTAGCAGTTTATACTTCGGGTAACTTTTTGTTGGGCGCTCGAGGCCGTATTCTTCTGCTGCCAGGACGTTAGTCCATCTATCGTTGAGTAGATCTTGATCAGCTTGAAGCTGTTGTTGCTTCTTTTTCAGGCTCCTTGTAGTGGCTATTAGCCGTTTCTTAAAGCGTTCCTGCTCGAGAGGTTCCTCAGGCACGATAAAGTCTTCGTCGCCGAGGCTCACCTCATCCTCAGAGGGTGGAAGATAATTACTATCCTCCGAGTCTTCATTTGCAGCCTATTTGTCAGGGCTAACTCGCCGATCCTCCCGACCGTCTTGTTCGGAGTATTGCTCGATGGGATTTTCTTGGTCTTCGACATCATCCGGAGTGTTGTTGTCTCTCGTGCCGGTGTGGCTGTCTTTGCCGCGGCGTGATTTAGAGCGGCGTCATCGACGCTTTTGTTGTATCTCAGGAGGTTTATCCTCTACTGGATTTTTCTCTTTATCGCTGTCACCCTCCTTGGGTGCATCCACCATGTACACGTCATACGAAGAGGTGCCCGTCCAGTGTCCAATAAACGATGGGTTTTCAGCTTGCTCCTCTCTGGCATCGTCGTCCATACCATCGATGTCTTCGGAGCCGTAATCGAGCATGTTAGTTAAGTCCTCTACTGTGGCGATGAAGTGGTGGTGGGTGGGACGTAAAATTCCCCGCTCTCAGCCCCTAGTCCGGGCTAGGCGTAGTTCAGACATTGCTCCTCCGTAATCACGAGGGATCGCATCAAGTCCAGAGTCTCGCTTAAAGGCGAGGTTTGTTGAGGGAGAAGAGAATTCGTGGAGTATGGCGGGAAGGGAATTCCTTGGCCGAGCTCACACGATGGTGACTCCGAGAGTTCGGAGGCGTCGTCCGGGGAAGAGTCCGGCTTGGCGATGGATGTCGGTGACCCTGCTTCCTCCGGCTCTCTCGTACTGGGCTTAGTGGCCACAGATAGTCAGGCGGGTTTAGAAATCCCGTCTTTGGTATTGGCGAGGCGCTTCGGCTCTAAGGCCAGAGTGGAGGTTGGGGTCATGAATCCTTGGAAGATCAAGTCTCCCCGGATATCAGCGACATAATTCAGGTTTCCGAAACTAATCTGGTGACCTGGGGTGTAGCTGTTGATCTGCTCCAGATGGCCAAGCGAGATGGCCCGTAGTGCAAATGTTGGAAATATTCCCTAGAGGCAATAATAAAAGCATTATTATTATATTTCCTTATTCATGATAATTGTCTTTATTCATGCTATAATTGTGTTATCCGGAAATCATAATACATGTGTAAATAATAGCCACCAACATGTCCCTAGTAAGCCTCTAGTTGACTAGCTCATTGATCAACAGATAGTCATGGTTTCTTGACTATGGACATTGGATGTCATTGATAACGAGATCACATCATTAGGAAAATGATGTGATGGACAAGACCCAATCCTAAACATAGCATAAGATCGTATAGTTCGCTTGCTAGAGTTTTTCCAATGTCAAGTATCCTTTCCTTAGACCATGAGATCTTGTAACTCCCGGATACCATAGGAGTGCTTTGGGTGTACCAAACGTCACAACGTAACTAGGTGACTATAAAGGTATACTACGGGTATCTCCGAAAGTGTCTATTGGGTTGACACGGATCAAGACTGGGATTTGTCACTCCGTATGACGGAGAGGTATCACTGGGCCCACTCGGTAATGCATCATCATTATGAGCTCAAAGTGACCAAGTGTCTAGTCACGGGATCATGCATTACGGTACGAGTAAAGTGACTTGCCGGTAACGAGATTGAACAAGGTATTGGGATACCGACGATCGAATCTCGGGCAAGTAGCATACCGATTGACAAAGGGAATTGTATACGGGGTTGCTTGAATCCTCGACATCGTGGTTCATCCGATGAGATCATCGAGGAGCATGTGGGAGCCAACATGGGTATCCAGATCCCTCTGTTGGTTATTGACCGGAGAGCAATCTCGGTCATGTCTACATGTCTCCCGAACCCGTAGGGTCTACACACTTAAGGTTCGGTGACGCTAGGGTTGTAGGGATATGTATATGCAGTAACCCGAATGTTGTTCGGAGTCCCGGATGAGATCCCGGACGTCATGAGGAGTTCCGGAATGGTCCGGAGGTAAAGAATTATATATAGGAAGTGCTATTTCGGCCATCGGGACAAGTTTTGGGGTCACCGGTATTGTACCGGGACCACCGGAAGGGTCCCGAGGGTCCACCGGGTGGGGCCACCTATCCCGGAGGGCCCCATGGGCTGAAGTGGGAAGGGATCCAGCCCAAAGTGGGCTGGGGCGCCACTTCCCCTAGGGCCCATGCGCCCAGGGTGGGGAAACCCTAAAGGGGGGGCGCCCCTTGCTTGGGGGGCAAGCCCCCCACCCCTTGGCCGCCACCCCCCCTAGGAGCATCTCCTAGGGCTGGCGCCCCCCTAGGCCCCCTATATATAGTGGGGGGGATGGAGGACCTCTTACCTTTGCCTTTGGTACCTCCCTCTCCCTCTCCAGCACATCCTCCTCCTCCATAGAGCTTGGCGAAGCCCTGTCGGAGTACTGCAGCTTCATCACCACCACGCCGTCGTGCTGCTGCTGGAGCCATCTTCCTCAACCTCTCCTTCCCCCTTGCTGGATCAAGAAGAAGGAGACGTCACGCTGACCGTACGTGTGTTGAACGCGGAGGTGCCGTCCGTTCGGCACTAGGATCTCCGGTGATTTGGATCACGTCGAGTACGACACCCTCATCCCCGTTCTTTGAACGCTTCCACTCGCGATCTACAAAGGTATGTAGATGCATCCGATCACTTGTTGCTAGATGAACTCATAGATGGATCTTGGTGAAACCGTAGGAAATTTTTTGTTTTCTGCAACATTCCCCAACAGTGGTGTCAGAGCCAGGTTTATGCGTAGTTCTCTTTGCACGAGTAGAACACAATTTGTTGTGGGCGTAGATGTTGTCAACTTTCTTGCCGCTACTAGTCTTATTTTGCTTCAGCGGTATTGTGGGATGAAGCGGCCCGGACCAACCTTACACGTACGCTTACGTGAGACCGGTTCCACCGACTAACATGCACTAGTTGCATAAGGTGGCTGGCGGGTGTCTGTCTCTCCCACTTTAGTTGGAGCGGATTCGATGAAAAGGGTGCTTATGAAGGGTAAATAGAAGTTGACAAATCACGTTGTGGCTTTCACGTAGGTAAGAAAACGTTCTTGCTAGAACCCTCTTGCAGCCACGTAAAACTTGCAACAACAATTAGAGGACGTCTAACTTGTTTTTGCAGCAAGTGTTTTGTGATGTGATATGGCCAAAGTTGTGATGAATGATGAATGATATATATGTGATGTATGAGATGTTCATGCTATTGTAATAGGAATCACGACTTGCATGTCGATGAGTATGACAACCGGTAGGAGCCATAGGAGTTGTCTTTATTTTTGTATGACCTGCGTGTCATTGAGAAACGCCATGTAAATTACTTTACTTTATTGCTAAATGCGTTAGCACTAGTAGTAGAAGTAATAGTTGGCGAGCAACTTCATGCAGACACGATGATGGAGATCATGATGATGGAGATCATGGTGTCATGCCGGTGACAAGATGATCATGGAGCCCCAAGATGGAGATCAAAGGAGCTACGTGATATTGGCCATATCATGTCACTATTATTATTTGATTGCATGTGATGTTTATCATGTTTTTGCATCTTGTTTACTTAGAACGACGGTAGTAAATAAGATGATCCCTCATAATAATTTCAAGAAAGTGTTCCCCCTAACTGTGCACCATTGCGACAGTTCGTTGTTTCGAAGCACCACGTGATGATCGGGTGTGATAGATTCCAACGTTCACATACAACGGGTGTAAGACAGATTTACACATGCAAACACTTAGGTTGACTTGATGAGCCTAGCATGTACAGACATGGCCTCGGAACACAGAAGACCGAAAGGTCGAGCATGAGTCGTATAGAAGATACGATCAACATGAAGATGTTCACCGATGTTGACTAGTTCGTCTCACGTGATGATCGGACACGGCCTAGTTAACTCGGATCATGTTATACTTAGATGACTGGAGGGATGTCTATCTGAGTGGGAATTCATTGAATAATTTGATTAGATGAACTTAATTATTATGAACTTAGTCTAAAATCTTTACAATATGTCTTGTAGATCAAATGGCCAACGTTGTCCTCAACTTCAACGCGTTCCTAGAGAAAACCAAGCTGAAAGACGATGGCAGCAACTATACGGACTGGGTCCGGAACCTGAGGATCAACCTCATAGCTGCCAAGAAAGATTATGTCCTACAAGCACCGCTAGGTGACGCACCCGTCCCACAGAACCAAGACGTTATGAACGCTTGGCAGACACGTGCTGATGATTACTCCCTCGTTCAGTGCGGCATGCTTTACAGCTTAGAACCGGGGCTCCAAAAACGTTTTGAGAGACACGGAGCATATGAGATGTTCGAAGAGCTGAAAATGGTTTTCCAAGCTCATGCCCGGGTCGAGAGATATGAAGTCTCCGACAAGTTTTTCAGCTGTAAGATGGAGGAAAATAGTTCTGTCAGTGAGCACATACTCACAATGTCTGGGTTACATAACTGCTTGACTCAGCTGGGAGTTAATCTCCTAGATGACACAGTCATTGACAGAATCCTTCAGTCGCTTCCACCAAGCTACAAGAGCTTTGTGATGAACTTCAATATGCAGGGGATGGAAAAGACCATTCCTGAATTATTTGCAATGCTGAAATCAGCAGAGGTAGAAGTCAAAAAGGAACATCAAGTGTTGATGGTGAATAAAACCACTAAGTTCACGAAAGGCAAGGGTAAGAAGAACTTCAAGAAGGACGGCAAGGGATTTGCCGCGCCCGGTAAGCAAGCTACCGGGAAGAAGCCAAAGAATGGACCCAAGCCCGAGACTGAGCGCTTTTATTGCAAGGGAAGTGGTCACTGGAAGCGGAACTGCCCCAAATACTTAGCGGACAAGAAGGCCGGCAAAACAAAAGGTATATGTGATATACATGTACTTGATGTGTACCTTACCAATACTCGTAGTAGCTCCTGGGTATTTGATACCGGTGCAGTTGCTCACATTTGTAACTCAAAGCAGGAGCTGCGGAATAAGCGGAGACTGGCGAAGGATGAGGTGACGATGCGTGTCGGGAATGGTTCCAAGGTCGATGTGATCGCCGTCGGCACACTACCTCTACATTTACCTATGGGATTAGTTTTAAACCTCAATAATTGTTATTTAGTGCCAACTTTGAGCATGAACATTGTATCGGGATCTCGTTTAATTCGAGATGGCTACTCATTTAAATCCGAGAATAATGGTTGTTCTATTTATATGAGAGACATGTTTTATGGTCATGCTCCGATGGTGAATGGTTTATTCTTAATGAATCTCGAACGTAATGCCACACATGTTCATAGTGTGAATACCAAAAGATGTAAGGTTGATAATGATAGTCCCACATACTTGTGGACTGCCGCCTTGGTCACATAGGTGTCAAACGCATGAAGAAGCTCCATGCAGATGGACTTTTAGAGTCTCTTGATTATGAATCATTTGACACGTGCGAACCATGCCTCATGGGTAAAATGACCAAGACTCCGTTCTCAGGAACAATGGAGCGAGCAACCAACTTATTGGAAATCATACATACTGATGTGTCCGGTCCAATGAGCGTTGAGGCTCGCGGTGGCTATCGTTATGTTCTCACCCTCACTGATGACTTGAGTAGATATGGGTATGTCTACCTAATGAAACACAAGTCTGAAACCTTTGAAAAGTTCAAGGAATTTCAGAGTGAGGTTGAGAATCAACGTGACAGAAAAATCAAGTTTTTGTGATCAGATCGTGGAGGAGAATACTTGAGTCACGAATTTGGCACACACTTAAGAAAATATGGAATAGTTTCACAACTCATGCCGCCTGGAACACCTCAGTGTAATGGTGTGTCCGAACGTCGTAATCGCACTCTATTAGATATGGTGCGATCTATGATGTCTCTTACCGATTTACCGCTGTCTTTTTGGGGCTATGCTTTAGAGACTGCCGCATTCACTTTAAATAGGGCTCCGTCGAAATCTGTTGAGACGACACCGTATAAATTATGGTTTGGGAAGAAACCTAAGCTGTCATTTCTAAAAGTTTGGGGATGTGATGCTTATGTCAAGAAACTTTAACCTGAAAAGCTCGAACCCAAATCAGAAAAATGTGTCTTCATAGGATACCCTAAAGAAACTATTGGGTATACCTTCTACCTCAGATCTGAAGGCAAGATCTTTGTTGCCAAGAATGGATCCTTTCTAGAGAAAGAGTTTCTCTCGAAAGAAGTAAGTGGGAGGAAAGTAGAACTTGATGAAGTATTACCTCTTGAACCGAAAAATGGCGCAACTCAAGAAAATGTTCCTGAGGTGCCTGCACCGACTAGAGAGGAAGTTAATGATGATGATCATGAAACTCCAGATCAAGTTGCTACTGAACTTCGTAGGTCCACAAGGACACGTTCTGCACCACAGTGGTACGGCAACCCTGTCTTGGAAATAATGTTGCTAGACAACGGTGAACCTTCGAACTATGAAGAAGCGATGGCAGGCCCGGGTTCCGACAAATGGCTAGAAGCCATGAAATCTGAGATAGGATTCATGTATGAAAACGAAGTATGGACTTTGACTGACTTGCCTATTGAGCGGCGAGCCATAGAAAATAAATGGATCTTTAAGAAGAAGACAGACGCGGATGGTAATGTGACCATCTATAAAGCTCGGCTTGTCGCTAAGGGTTATCGACAAGTTCAAGGGGTTGACTACGATGAGACTATCTCACCGGTAGCGAAGCTAAAGTCCGTCCGAATCATGTTAGCAATTGCTGCATTCTATGATTATGAGATATGGCAAATGGACGTCAAAACGGCATTCCTTAATGGTTTCCTTAAGGAAGAATTGTATATGATGCAGCCGGAAGGTTTTGTCGATCCTAAGAATGCTGACAAGGTGTGCAAGCTCCAACGCTCGATTTATGGGCTGGTGCAAGCATCTCGGAGTTGGAACATTCGCTTTGATGAGATGATCAAAGCGTTTGGGTTTACACAGACTTATGGAGAAGCCTGTGTTTACAAGAAAGTGAGTGGGAGCTCTGTAGCATTTCTCATATTATATGTAGATGACATACTTTTGATGGGAAATGATATAGAACTCTTGGACAGCATTAAGGCCTACTTGAATAACAGTTTTTCAATGAAGGACCTTGGAGAAGCTGCATATATATTAGGCATCAAGATCTATAGAGAGAGATCAAGACGCCTCATAGGTCTTCCACAAAGCACATACCTTGATAAGATATTGAAGAAATTCAATATGGATCAATCTAAGAAGGGGTTCTTGCCTGTGTTACAAGGTGTGAAATTGAGCTCAGCTCAATGTCCGACCACGGCAGAAGATATAGAAGAGATGAGTGTCATCCCCTATGCCTCAGCCATAGGTTCTATTATGTATGCCATGCTGTGTACCAGACCTGATGTAAACCTTGTCGTAAGTTTGGTAGGAAGGTACCAAAGTAATCCCGGCAAGGAACACTGGACAGCGGTCAAGAATATCCTGAAGTACCTGAAAAGGACTAAGGAAATGTTTCTCGTTTATGGAGGTCACGAAGAGCTCGTCATAAAAGGTTACGTCGACGCTAGCATTGACACGGATCTGGATGACTCCAAGTCACAAACCGGATACGTGTATATTTTGAATGGTGGGGCAGTAAGCTGGTGCAGTTGCAAACAGAGCGTCGTGGCGGGATCTACATGTGAAGCGGAGTACATGGCAGCCTCAGAGGCAGCGCATGAAGCAATTTTGGTGAAGGAGTTCATCACCGACCTAGGAGTCATACCCAATGCGTCGGGGCCAATCAAACTCTTCTGTGACAACACTGGAGCTATTGCACTTGCCAAGGAGCCCAGGTTTCACAAGAAGACCAGGCACATCAAGCGTCGCTTCAACTCCATTCGTGAAAATGTTGAAGATGGAGACATAGATATTTGTAAAGTACATACGGACCTGAATGTAGCAGATCTGTTGACTAAACCTCTCCCTAGAGCAAAACATGATCAACACCAGAATTCCATGGGTGTTCGATTCATCACAATGTAACTAGATTATTGACTCTAGTGCAAGTGGGAGACTATTGGAAATATGCCCTAGAGGCAATAATAAAACCATTATTATTATATTTCCTTGTTCATGATAATTGTCTTTATTCATGCTATAATTGTGTTATCCGGAAATCGTAATACATGTGTGAATAATAGACACCAACATGTCCCTAGTAAGCCTCTAGTTGACTAGCTCGTTGATCAACAGATAGTCATGGTTTCCTGACTATGGACATTGGATGTCATTGATAACGAGATCACATCATTAGGAGAATGATGTGATGGACAAGACCCAATCCTAAACATAGCATAAGATCGTATAGTTCGCTTGCTAGAGTTTTTCCAATGTCAAGTATCCTTTCCTTAGACCATGAGATTGTGTAACTCCCAGATACCATAGGAGTGCTTTGGGTTTACCAAACGTCACAACGTAACTGGGTGACTATAAAGGTATACTACGGGTATCTCCGAAAGTGTCTGTTGGGTTGACACGGATCAAGACTGGGATTTGTCACTCCGTATGACGGAGAGGTATCACTGGGCCCACTCGGTAATGCATCATCATTATGGGCTAAAAGTGACCAAGTGTCTGGTCACGGGATCATGCATTACGGTACGAGTAAAGTGACTTGCCGGTAACGAGATTGAACAAGGTATTGGGATACCGACGATCGAATCTCGGGCAAGTAACATACCGATTGACAAAGGGAATTGTATACGGGGTTGCTTGAATCCTCGACATCGTGGTTCATCCGATGAGATCATCGAGGAGCATGTGGGAGCCAACATGGGTATCCAGATCCCTCTGTTGGTTGTTGACCGGAGAGCAATCTCGGTCATGTCTACATCCCGAACCCGTAGGGTCTACATACTTAAGGTTCGGTGACGCTAGGGTTGTAGGGATATGTATATGCAGTAACCTGAATGTTGTTCGGAGTCCCGGATGAGATCCCGGACGTCACGAGGAGTTCCGGAATGGTCCGGAGGTAAAGAATTATATATAGGAAGTGCTATTTCGGCCATCGGGACAAGTTTCGGGGTCACCGGTATTGTACCGGGACCACCGGAAGGGTCCCGGGGGTCCACCGGGTGGGGCCACCTATCCCGGAGGGCCCCATGGGCTGAAGTGGGAAGGGATCCAGCCCAAAGTGGGCTGGGGCGCCACTTCCCCTAGGGCCCATGCGCCTAGGGTGGGGAAACCCTAAAGGGGGGCGCCCCCTTGCTTGGGGGGCAAGCCCCCCACCCCTTGGCCGCCGCCCCCCCCCCCCCCTAGGAGATTGCATCTCCTAGGGCCGCTGCCCCCTAGGCCCCCTATATATAGTGGGGGGGATGGAGGACCTCTTACCTTTGCCTTTGGTGCCTCCCTCTCCCTCTCCAACACATCCTCCTCCTCCATAGAGCTTGGCGAAGCCCTGCGGAGTACTGCAGCTCCATCACCACCACGCCGTCGTGCTGCTGCTGGAGCCATCTTCCTCAACCTCTCCTTCCCCCTTGCTGGATCAAGAAGAAGGAGACGTCACGCTGACCGTACGTGTGTTGAACGCGGAGGTGTCGTCCGTTCGGCACTAGGATCTCCGGTGATTTGGATCACGTCGAGTACGACTCCCTCATCCCCGTTCTTTGAACGCTTCTGCTCGCGATCTACAAAGGTATGTAGATGCATCCAATCACTCGTTGCTAGATGAACTCATAGATGGATCTTGGTGAAACCGTAGGAAAATTTTTGTTTTCTGCAACGTTCCCCAACAACGAAGCCGCCGAATACGAAGATCTGGCCGGGGAGAAAAACCTCCCCTAGGGCAGCATCGTTGCAGATGATGGATGAAGCCATCGAACCTTCTGATGGCGACACAGTGGAACTCTCAATGAAAGCACCAATGTCGGTGTCAAAACCGACAGATCTCGGGTAGGGGGTCCCGAACTATGCGTCTGAGGTTGATGGTAACAAGAGACAAGGGACACGAAGTTTTACCCAGGTTCGGGCCCTCTCGATGGAGGTAATATCCTACGTCCTGCTTGATTAATATTGATGAGTATGGGGGTTATAAGAGTTGATCTACCACGAGATCGTAATGGCTAAAACCCTAGAAGTCTAGCCTATATGATTATGATTGTGTCTACGGACTAAACCCTCCGGTTTATATAGACACCGTAGGGGACTAGGGTTGTACAAAGTCGGTTACTGAGAAAGGAATCTTCATATCCGAACACCAAGCTTGCCATCCACGTCAAGGAGAGTCCCATCCGGACACGGGTGAGAGAATATTCAGTCTTGTATCTTCATGGCCCAACAGTCCGGCCCATGTCCAATAGGCCGGACACCCGAGGACCCCTTAGTCCAGGACTCCCTCAATGCTAGCACAGCAGCTCATTACTGTGATAAGCGACTAGTGAAGCTAGACGTAGATATTTATGGCTAAACTATGTGCCCCCTTTTCTTGTTGAGAGTCTTCAACATGATTGTAATCCTATGGAGTAATCAATAAAGCTCTATGATTTGGAAAATGATGCAACAAGAATGTTGTTAGGGGAAAATATCTTGTGCTACGGGAGCACCTAAACTTGGGTGCTCCAGCATGATCTCAGCCATGGATCTGAGATCCAGCAGCCAGAAACACACAAGTGAATTGTGGTATTTTATCTTTTGTCTTTTTGTGACACTATTCATGGTGAGTTTGTCTTTTTGTCTCTTCTTGTTGTTTCAAATTTTGGATTGAATTTTTTACAGTTTGAAGATACATATCTTGTGAACACTCTCAAATTTTTTCGGAATTGTTTGGAACATTTAAATGTGTTTTAAGAATTGGTAGCATGATAGCATCTAACGTGTGGTAGCACATGATATTCTTCCATGTTGTTAGATGCAGAAGAAAATTGAGGACTCTAATTCGTACTACCAAGTAGCAATGTCTGCATCATGTTTTTCATATTTATGGAGGAGAGGATGTGGATATTAGAGTATGCTGAAAAACAAGCCTATGATTGGTTTGTGTAGTGGTTACTGGTTAGCGTATGAATATGAACTTTGAGTATCTCTTGGGTACATTAAAAACAATATTGTCTCCATTTTGCACTATTTTCATGTATAAAAAGCTTGTGAATCCATGGTTGTTTCTTCTCCATAGTCTTGGGAAGGAACAAAATTTCTTGGATAACTACTCCCTCCATTTTATATACAAGGCCACAAACTCGGATTACATGTACCAATGTAATATTTAATGCCTGCTTTGCAACTCAGCATTTCTTTTCGTTTACTAGGATCATTAATATGCCAAATGCATGCAAGGAATCTGAGTGGAGGAAGTAGTTGATTGTCATTATGACTACATGCATGCAAGTATTAAACAGGTTGCTATTACGAGAAAATATCATTAATTTTGCCTCGATTATTGTTGGTGGCCTTGTATAGATGCAAAATGTATATTCCATTACGGCCTTGTATAAGTAAATGGAGGGAGTATTTAAGTAACGGTTATGGGATAATTATTTTATAAGGATTATTAATTGATACAAAAGCTCAAATAAATTCTAATCTCCATATGTTACATGTTACCATTGTATTACATATTTTGAATTTATGATGAACCATTGAATACAAAATAATAACATAGTGCAAACAAACATTGTGATACAAGCTTTATCAATGGTATGATACATGGGCACGAGAGAGTGCGCCAACCCTTCAAGTGCAAACTAACTTATGCAATTTTGCACTATCAGCTTGTCCATGCTAAGTGGATGGCTTACAGTCCAAGTAAACATTCCAGCCTGAACTGACCAGTCCATTACAAAATATCATATGAGCCAGCTACAACACCATTTCTTTCAATCTCCCCCACACTAGTAGTTCCATCTAGCCAAATTTTCACAACATTAATTCTTTTGCCTTCCATCTCACCATATCCCTTGCGGTCCTCGAGTAGCATGGGTGGAAGGTAACCAATTAGAGTCGAACCGGAACCCCCGTTTCCCCCTATACGCCTGGACGGACAACATGGTCCATGCATAAAAATGCACCCAACCGGACCCCCCATACCTAGTCCACCCATCCGAGTTGTCCGACAACCCTCATACCCAGCCCATATATGGAGCAGATTTGGGGCTGCCCGGACGCGCCTACCATGTTGGACCCGATAGGTCGGTCCCACTACCGTCATTGCCCGCACTCCTTGCTCACCTTCCCCAACCAGGTGTTGGCTAGAGAAGAGCTCTGCGGCGGTCACATTTCCGCCGAGCATTTTTTGCCACCATCCCTTCCATGAACCGTCGGTGCTCTCCGGCATCTTCGCTAACCATTTGACTATCCGATATGTGGTCTTCTCCGATCCGCAACCCTCATCTCCACGTGCTGCCTGTACTGTATGACCCGCCGCCTTCCACACTCTATCGTCGCTGCCGTCCACCATGGTCTCCTGAGTAGGGATGCAAGCGGACATGTCCGAAAGCAAAAAACTAAGCTAATCATTGTTACTTTAATAACTGTGCTAATGCAAAACTGATGAATGCGGACGCTCATAGGCTTCGTGGGCGCGTCCGCCTGCATGCCTACTCTTGGGACACCAATGGTTTACCTTGGCGGCAATAGGAACACCACCTCCTAAGAATCCGACACTGTATGATTTCTCCTAAGGTTTGCTTTATTTCACGAAATTATGCTGAATTGATTTGACTTAGACATTGTTATCTAGGATTCAATATATGATTGCAGTGTTGGGGGGGGGGGGTTATGAAAATGGAGTTGAATAATTTTCTCAAATAAAAAATGTTTATTTTGGAAGATTGGAATGCACCATTGATGAAATGAAGAAGGTTGAAGAAAAGTCAGCGCTAGGTCAAGAGGCAGACCGGAAGATGGAGGAAGTGTGAAGAAGATTGAAGAAGACAAGAAAGGATAGGAGAAGATAAGAAGAGTATTAAAAAAGATGGAGATGGAGTTGCATATTGCCCACATCGTCAATGATCACAAGACCAAGATGGATGCAACTCAGTTGAAGAAGTGAAAGATCAAGAGATTTGCCGTCAAGAAGGAGATTTGCCTCTAATATGCATTTAGAGCTATTATTATCTTAGTCATGGCTAGCAAAAAGATCCGTGCATTGCAACGGGAGAAAAAAAATGCATGCACCCTCCTACGAGGCTTGAGAATGAGACTCTCATTTCTCAATGGAAGACTCATTCATGGTGAATGGAAAAGTGTGTTCCGAGGTGGATGCACGATGTTCAAATCATAGCATGTTTATAAACACAAAAATTAACTTATTCTGGATTATTTTGTGTTTTTTGAATTAGAATTATACAAAATACAGCGATGCACCTGTGAATATCTGAATACATACCAATATATCACATTTGAGATAAAAAAAAGGACCATTGTTGAGAAAAATGTTTGGAAATTTAAAAAACAAATGATACTCATGCGTGCTTGCATATTTGACATAGATGGTTGAATCTACCACACCCAAATTCATTTGTCGATTATCACTTACTTACAATGTTTATAGGCTGTAAATATTTTTGCATGTACCAAACTCAAAATCTATTTCACCATTACAAATGTTACGGTTGACTCTGAATGAATATCATAACACCTATTAGGGCATCTTCAACGGCAACCCGCAAATTTCTTCCGCGACGACTTCGGCTTCAACTGGCCTTCGCGGTTGCTGGACTAGAAGAAGAGAAACACGACGGCAACAAAATCGACACGAACTCAATCTAACAAAATGGAAGCAAAAGACTTCCACAATCATACCAAAAACAGAAGTCACGTGCCTATTGTTTAATTGCCGCACATGAGTCCGTGCCACCAGCACTAGCATGCTGCCAAAGCTCACACCAAGTCCAGCAGAAACAGAAGTGCTCCAATCCAAGAACAAGCAACCCCACCTCCACCTGTGCATCTCTCTCATTGAAGGCGGGCCGCCAGCAACGCATGCAATATGCCATGCCGTGTCGGCCGGCCGATCTGTGGGAGCCGTCCATTCCTCCATGATCAATTGCATGCGCGCGGCCACATGGAGTGCGTTACTACTACGTCTCGCAGATCCTCGCCGTTGCGACGCCATCAATGGCCTTCATCGATCCTACTTTAGGTACTACGCCGTTTATTTGAGCAACCTAACCATCGCTGTTGATGTAGGGTACATGCATTGCATTCGCTCATCACTCTTTCGGTAGTAAGTGGAGAGCACAGTGCTCATATGATATGGTGCAGTAGCAGTACCGGACCTACATCTTTGTCTTTGATTGGACGGACGTGTGCCGCGGATCTAGCGATAGGGTTCGTGGACCATCTTCTTCTGCCTCGGCCGTACGTAGATCAACAAGATTCAAGAGGGCCAACTAACAGTCTGACAAATCGAAATTAGCTGGATGTCAGTCGCCTGAATCTGAAATTTAGGTCATTTAATTTTTTCGGGAAGGAAGCAGCAGCCGCGCGGAGCACCGAGGCTGCCGACAACGGCGCCGGGGCAAGCGACAGCAAGGCCCGGGGATCTCTGGCAAGGCCTCCGCCAGGAATGAGCCGTAGTCGGTGTCAGCCGACGGAAGCGAGTATGAAACTTGACGCTTCCGGGGTGGGGGTGTAGGGCTCACCGGAAAAATCTTGTGCTTCACTGGTTTAGAAAGATGCCCGCGGGGCTGGACGGCGAGGCTGGCGCAAGAGCGCCGGCGGCCGCGGGTGGCGGAAGTTGGCGGTTCGGTCGGTGGTACATGGGGCGGTTTGGGCAAGAAGAAAGGGAAGGCAGGCGGTTGAAGAAGGCCATCTGGCGGTTGGTTTTGCATCCGAGGGCTGAAAACGAATAGAATGACCCAAAATCAGTTTCCAGTCAACTGATCAGTGGTCAATCCCTTACTAAATCAGGTTGCCTCTCATTTGTTCGTAAATTTTAAGGGGCGTGTTACATGCCGGACGGCTAAACTTTTTCAAAGATCTGCCCAGTCGCGACCTGCCCGATCGGGAGATGCTCACCATACAATTGTATTTGTGCCCTCATCTTGTTGCAACCCTCGTTGCAAAAAAGCATCTTCTTCTCGCGGCCATCAACATCGCCATTGCTATAGGTTTGACATTTTTTAAATATTTTAATACTCTTTTATACTTATTTGATTAACGAAAATCAATGCTACAATTGTTCTACGGCCCGAGCCTAAAACAACATCACCAACACAACCCTTATTGAGCCATGTCTACGGTCATTGCAACTCTTGTTGCGATTGCAACATGGCTCATGCATATCCGTCTGTGGCCAAGTCTGTTGTATGTTGTGGTCGCAACACTGACAACATCGCCAGAGTAGAGTCGTTGCGTTCTGCTGGCTACTGCTTGCTCCTCGACGCCGCCGCCCCCGCTCGCTGTTGACAGAAGGAGATGAGGAAAGGAGACGGAGGATCATAAGGTGCCACCACCACGTGGAGACTTCTCTAGCTTGGTCAGGTCTAGGTGCTTGAGAGACAGTGACTCTATGGCCGAAATTTCAAGGCACCAACCTCCACAATGCCTCTCCCTGAGTGGGTCTGGATGGATAAGGGAAAATGGGAAAGAAGAGAGATAATGTATGGACGGTGCAAGAGAGAGGGGATAAAAGGAGGGGAAATGTTCAACATCAACCGGCTGAAAACAATGACACGTCTGTCACCTTCTTTGAGCGCCACGTGCCCTCAAGGCTCCACTCAAGGAAACACGAGACATACCTTTTCCTCTAGAAAACATCATGTTCCTCTCTAAGTTTCTCATCTATATGTTTTCTGCAACATTACGGCCTCCTTTGATTTAGAGGAATCTTGTAATTTCATAGGATAGGATTTCTATAAGAAAAATTCATTTAGAGCCTTTTGATTTGTAGGAATGAAATCCTATTTTTATAAAAGAATTCTTCATATCCTTCACAATTCATAGGAAAATAAACATTAGCCTAGACTCAATGGAAAAAAAAAATCCTATGATGTGAATCAAAGGGCATCTCCTTTCCTATTCCTACTCATAGGATTTGAGATACATGTCATCACATTTCCTATGACTTTCCTATTCCTACGATTTTCCTACCCTATGAACCAAAGGAGGCCTGCCTATGTTGCAAAAGTTCTTCCATAACACTACCCTTGTTGTCGAAAAAAAAAGACAGAAAAAAAACCCCGCAACACAACCATGCTGCAAAAAAAAAATCCCGCAACACAATCTATGTTGCAAAACAAAAGTCCCACAACACAATTTACGTTGTACAAAAATTTCCGCAACGCAAACTATATTGCAAATGTTTCTGAAACAAGATCTTTGCTACAAAATAGAAGAAGACGTTCAGTCGCTAGATTGATCAGATCTGATATCCCACAAGGCGACGGATCTTTTAAAAATATCCGCCTGTCGACGCATAGCAGGCTCCAGCATTAAGAAGAGACGCGTGGCGGGAAAGAAGGAGGTTGACACAAAAAATTGGTCGACGCATAGCAGGCCCCATTAAGAGAGACACGTGGCAGGAAAGGGGAAGGTTGACACAAAAAAATTCCCCTACATACAACTTCTACATAACCTACACAATCCCCTCCCCCACAAATCAACCCCCCCCCCCCCCCCCCCCCAATTTCAAGGGTGGGCCTGTGTCCCCAACTAATGGCCAATAAAAATCTGCCAAATCAGCTCATACGTAGGATACGTAACACACATTAAGTAGGTGTAGCATTGCTGAAAAATTGGGTACCGTCGCGTGATCCCAAGCGTTTCCGAAATTTGAATTGCAGCATCAAAGTGTCCAGTTTTAGCACAACATAACTAGCTGAAACTATACGTAGCAAGGTTGAGACGGCCACTGAATCTGAATGTTTGCTTAAATAAAGACGTATTACGTGACTGGAATGAAAATACATCATCAGCGTACTTAGAAGAAGTATCTGGTCATCGATCGATCGAAACATGACTATGCAACCACTTAGATAGATGGATCACGGTGGAGGAAACAGCACAATTTATTCTTCCGGCCGATGGATCGACGGCGACGTACGTACGGTACGGGGGCCGGGTCTCACTGCTTCTTCTGCTCCGCTTGCTGCTGCTGCTGCTCGGTGGGCTGGGGCTGGTAGTTCTGCCTGCGCGGGGTGGGCACCGGCAACGCCGCGGGGTAGCGGTGCGCGCAGCCGTTCCAGGGGTTGTCGGCGTCGGGGCCGGAGTCGCGGAGCGCGCGCCAGACGACGCTGCAGGCCTTGAAGCCGGTGCCGAAGGCGAGCATCCAGAGGCGGTCGCCGGCGCGGACGCGGCGCTTGGCCTCGAAGTAGGCCAGCTCGTAGAAGACGAGGCTGCTGGAGGTGTTGCCGAAGCGGTGCAGCGTGGCGCGCGCGGGCTCCACCACCGCCGGCGCGAACCCCAGCAGCTTCGCCACCGTGTCGATCACCGCCTTGCCGCCGGAGTGGATGCACATGTGCTCGAACGCGCGCTGGAAGTCCGGCACCAGCGCCGCCGCCGCCTTGGGGTTCCCGCCGCTGTACGCCCACGCCACCCGGTACACGTACCTGCATGCCCAACCACCACGTGCCCACGCGTCCGGTGAGACCCCATGCACCGAAAAAAGTAAATGTTTGGAGCTTCGCACCATGCCGGATCGATCTTGATGAAATTCATGTCGATGCTCCGTGGTAAACGGACATTAAACAACGACCATACAGTGTCAACAAGAATGGGAAAAAAAATGACCGTGCATGGTGCATCCATTGAAGGCCAGGCTAGAGATTCAGAGTGCTCACGTACGACTCCATTAAGTTTTGCTACTGCTGCTCTGAAGATGCATGTGGGGTGTGGGTGTGGGTGTGCTACGCTTGCTATAGAAAACCTCAAGTACGTACTAGCAAGTATACGCCATTAATTAAGTTTGAAGCTATGCCTCATATGCCGAAACCAAAAGTCAAGTCCACATCTATACATGTGTGCAGAATACCGCAGTAGTACTGTCTATGCAATTCAGGAAATGGAAAGCATCGTCCCAAAGCTCGGAAACTAAATTTAGGCCATAGCGCCAAAATCAGCAAGGAAATTAAAACCCTAAAAAAGATCAAGTTTAGGCTATTTCTTCATTCGACAAACGCCAACTAAGCAATATAGGTCGAAATCAGTTCTTACTAATAGAACGAGAAAATGAGATATCTTCTACTACTCGTTTCTCTATCTTGTTTCCATCCGAATGCTTTTTTACTTTGGCACAATACAACGACATAACAACTAATTACCCAAGCGTCGCAACAAGGACGTACATATTCTAGTGGTTCAACATTAATCATGTCCGACATAAATCTTACACTCGTCATATTGATAAGATCTGGTTTGAGTATGGGTGGGTGAGGCAAAGGAAAGTTCTATTTCAGGTGAGGTTTTAGTAAGATTTGATTAGATTTGGGGGGAAGGCAAGGAAAATTTTGATTTATTTGAGGTTTTGATAAAATTTGTTTTAATTAGATTGAATTAATGCACGACGCAGGGAGGGGGGGTCGAGGGGGAGGGAGTTGGACGTACCAACATTACAATTTCCAACTCATCTTTAATAGTGGAGATGTTTTTATCCGTGGTTATGTACATCAATCAATGCACATGCCAGTGACATCCCTTTTTTGAAAAAAAAAAAGAAGAAGAGGTCCCTCTTTCTTTATGAGGATCTCTAAGCTAGATGCCTAGAAGACTTTATTTTTTGCCCCAGCAACTGCATCCATGATTGAAAAAGTAACCCGACTATATGGTCATGATTGATCTTCTTAAGTTGCCCATGTTCTTTTGTTGCACAATGCTTCAACATGTAGTAGTAATTTGTTCCACAGTGTAGACTCTAGCGACTAATTAAAGTGTAAAATGCCAATGTCATAGGCTCTGTTTGGTTCATAAGTTCTAGAACTTTTTTTAGTCCCAACTTATAAGTCTCAAGTCCCTAAAAAGTCCCTATCTGTTTGGTTCATGGGACTTATAAGTCTCTATAAGACCATATTACAACTATAAGTCCCTATAAGTCCCTCCTTGAGAGTCTTATTTCATAAGTCCCAAATGCCTACTTTAAGTCCCTATAAGTCCCTCCTGTTTGGTTTAGATGGAACTTATAGGGACTTATTTAAGTCCCTAGACCAATAAGTCCCTGGAAACAAACACCCTCATAGTCTTTAGTGATTCTACAGCTTAAGTAGATCCACCCGCAAAAAAAACACCTTAAGAAGATCAATGGATACAATGGATACTAAGGTTATAGGCTCAACTCTTAATGGATAAGTGAGGGTGTAAATAGAGGCAACATCACCAAAAATGCAATGAGAGTGTTTAAAACGACCTACATTTTGGTTAACCTTCATAAACCTACAAAGAATTACGTTGTGGGTGTGAGTATAAGCCATGATGCCGTGGAGAAGCCCCCCTGATTTTTGGCCGCATACTGTTTGTCCATGCTCATTCTCGATCATTCCTCACAAGGTCGATAGGTCCAATAGTTTTATGTTGCACAAAAATATTGCGCGCAGCTTTAGATCTAGAAACGTGAAACTGCTGAGAATGTACATTTGCAAACAAAAAATTACAAAGTTTCAATAATATGCAACCATCAAGTTAAGTTTGATATAAAAATATGGTTAGTCACGTACTACCTCTGTAACTGAATAAAAAACGTTTTTGAACTGCAAGAACGTCTTATATTTAGTTACAGAGGTATTAGGGAAACTGCCGAGCTCATATTGAATTTGTTCAAAAGAAAAAAGAGCTCATATATATTGAACAGTGATTTTTTTCTCTTCTTCTAAAAAGACATATGCATTAGATCATGGGTGGATTTTATTTCAAGGCAGGTAGGAGTAGAAATTAATACTGACGTAGGAGCATTGCTGTGTTTAGGTGAAAAGTTGTTTATACAGTGCAGCAGTGTTGCAGCGATGCCACAGTAGTAGTAAAGTTTTACTGGCCCCTGGAAAAATATGGACGGTGCAGTAGATATGTTAAATGCGCGCGCAGAGGTGGGAAGCGTCGCGACGTGGTAGCACGTACGGTACCTGAGCAGCTCCGAGACAGGGAGCACGTAGGGCGCGAGGGTGGCGATGTGGCTGCGGAGGCCGGCGCCGGCGACGCGCACGAGGTCCTTGGTGAGCGCCACGCCCACGCCGCCGTCCTCGTCCTCCATCTGCACGGCGGCGTTGTACGCCGCGTCGTCGGCGCCGTGGTGCGTCCGCAGCGTGCGCATCAGCTCGTACTTGGCGTCGGCCCGGCGCGCGGGCACGTCGGTGACGAGCGCCGCCGCGCTGCCCACGCGGAAGATGCAGTTGGTCACCAGCATGTGCTTGTTGTTGCCGAAGTACCAGTTGAGGCTGGTGTTCTCCGTCACCACCACCAGCGCGTACCCCGGGCGGCGCTGCACGCGGAGCAGCCGCGCCGCCATGTCGATGCCCACCGTGCCGGCGCTGCACCCCATCCCGGCGAAGCTGTACACCTTGACGTCGTCCCTCATCTTGAAGCGGCGCACGATCATGGACGCCAGCGACGGCTGCGGGGAGAACATGGAGCAGGCGACGATGAGGACGCTGACGTCGCGCGGGGAGACGTCGGACTTGGCCAGCAGCTGGGACACCACGGTGAAGAGGCCCTCCTCGGCCTCCTGGATGGCGAACGCCAGCGTCTTCTCGAACTTGCCGGAGAAGATGAAGGGCGGCGCGAAGGTCTCCTGCCCGAGGCCGGACTTGCGGAAGATGAGCCGCATGAAGTCGGCGGTCTCGTCGGTGTAGCGCTTGGAGCGGAGGCCGAAGTACTCGCACACCTCCAGGTTGCACTGCCGGTCCGCGTCCGGAAGGTGGCAGCTGTAGTTGAGCAGGTACACCGGCCGCTGCCGCCGAAGAAGGCGCCGGAAGACGGTGACGACGAAGGCGAGCGCCGAGGCAACGAGTGGCACGAGTGTGTGGAGTGGGAGGGCGCGGAGCGACGACACGGCCGCGGCCATGGACGGCGACATGGCCGAGAGCTAGAGGCGCGGCGTGGTAGGGACTAGGAAAGGACTCTGCTGGCAGGCTTTGGGTTTTGGAGTGAAACAACATCTCTTGTATTTATAGGCAACAAGCCAAAACCCATAGCATGGCAAGTGTAGCGTACTAGTGTAGACGCATATATATACTTCGTGTATTAGACCATATATATGCAACTAGAATACAATCTGGATTTTAGGCGAATAGTTCCGTCCCCTGTCGACGACGTCCATGGCGGATACCACGCCCAGTTGGTGTTCGGTGAAATGCTAGTGAGCTTATTCTGGATCACTTAGATCTGTCCTTGAAAAGGTACACTTAGAAGCGGCTCTAAATTCTGGATCACTTGGACCCTGTCCCATTTCGGTGATGACATGGGCATATCCTAACTATTTTTCCTATCCATGCAGTAATCCCACATTAGCAAGTCATGCATGTTAGACATAATCTTTTTCACTTATCTGTCCATGTAATCATGCCACATCAGCAAATCATACTTGTCCGCCTTAAGTTATGTTTTTTGCATTACTTTTTGTGTTGTCATGGATAATATATATGCTGGAGTCTTGGAGCATACCTTTGTTGTTCACGCTTCAATATTCTTGAGAATTTGATTCCATCAACTTAAAAAAAAGGTTCTTATACATCATTCTGCTGCATGCTTCCTATGTCTTTTTTTTTTGCCTCTGCGCGCATTAGTCTTACTTATTTTTATAGCATCAATTTATGCATTTATTTTAACGTAATTCTCGCAACAATACAGAGGGTTCCATCTAGTTGTCCAAGTCTGCTAGCTGCCCCCGGTTTCCATTTAAACATTGCCAATTCAGCCCATAAATTACTTTCGTAGCATCTTCCAATAGGTCTAGCAAAAGTTCAGAAAAATATATGAATAGGAAAGATATATGAATGGTGTGAACTATCTAGTGAAATCCTATGTGAGATAGTGAAATAAGGAATTTTCCATTAAATTTGACCTAATGTTAATTTTCTTGCAAAAAAAGTTTCAGTAGGGTGCAATACATTTTCGTTGGGGAAAGGTCTGAGCTGCCTCCCAGGTCGCTCTTGGTGGCTCCGAAGCCACCCCCCGCCACCACCTAGCCACCTCACCCCGCCACTCCCCCTGCTCTCGCCTTCACCGATGAGGTCGCCGGGCTAAGCTATGCATGACGTATGGCGGTAGCGGGGTCCTGCCCTCTCACGTGGTGAGTTCCCTTCCCCCATCCACCTCCAGATTTGTTTCTACCCAATCCCTCGGCCTCCGGTTGCTTTATCCCACTACGAGCCTCCATCGCATGTTGCGGCTAGGCCGTGTACTATTCTAGTGGCCGCTCCTTTTAGCGGCTCGGCCCAGCCCCTCTTCTCGCATGTGATGTGCTGGCACGAGGTGCATGGAGGCTGTCAGGCCGTGACGTGGGGGGCAGATCCGGTCGGGGCGCGTGGGCCTACCCCTATGTTGGGGTGCATGCAGCTGTCCCGGTGGTGGTTGATGCGCGGCGGCGTGCGCTTCCCTCCCTCCGAGTCGTTGGCAACTTCTCTCCCTCATATACAAACACCAACAAAAGTGCTTGTCCATGGAGCCTCATGGTGCAGTGCAAGGGCGTTGGTGCAACGATCCTGATGCTCATCTTCTCTATTTTGGGCGGGCTGGCTATGGTCAGTGCTTGCCGGTGCTCCTTTTCATCGCCAGCCGCCAGATACAGCTCTCCTTCCCACAACTGTGGCCCAGGATGGTGCCTCACATCCTCCAGACTGCGCTACTCCAATGGTCTTTGAGGGTGTTGGACTTGGCCGGGGCGAAATCCCCGCTCGGTGGCTGCTGATGCAGACAACGACAATGCCTGTGGGCGTCGTATCTTTCTTGGAGGCGTTGCCTTGGCATGATCCACTTCCTTCTTATGTACCAAGGGAAACCCTAGGTCTAGTTTGTCTGGCCATGCAATGGCAGCATCACAATGTCGTCTCCTTCATGGAGGCGTTGCGGGGAATTCTATGAAGCCAACCAGAGCGAATGATGGAGTTTGGCGGCGAGGCTTAGGGCGGTGCACTCTACTGGTGGTCACCGCCATGGACATGGGACTTTGGGCTGCAATGTACTCCATCATTGGCGCCTCTCAAATGACGTCTTCCTCGTGTCTGGCTGGCTCCAGATGTTCACTTGTCGTTCCTTGGCGCTTTCGGTGGAGGCTGCTTGATCCAGTTCGGCTTGATGTCATGGTCATGCCATCGGGGTTTCTGACTTTGGTTGTGACGCAACCTTCGTGCTCTGTGTTGATGTTGACCGAACCTCGATGGCGAGATCCGATCTGTTATTGCGGCCCGATCTTTCACGGTACTCCACCTTCAGTAGCAGTAACCTCTCGCCCGCGCACGCGATGTACACGAAGTAGAGGGTTTGAACCTTGCGGCTCATCACGAGAGAAACAATCTGGACGACAGCACCTCACGCGCAAAACAATTTCCTCACAGAAATCGCAACAAAGAGGTTTCTAAAGCTACCTCAAAAACTTGATACGGGTGTCTACCCTTGAAAACACATTTGTCTATTTCATATCAAAATATAACCTCCCTTTACATCAACGCATAGTTGCTCTTTATATTCTAAACGACCATCTAACTTGGATTGAAAAGCAAGCCGTCCTAACCAAAATGACAAGTAATTAGATACCTAGACACTATATTTAAATAATAGATTATATGCTTTATAATTTAGCAGTATGATCTTTACAAACGATGGACTAGGACTCTTTATTTGGATGGTTGCTAGCCTTCTCGTGTGATTTGCAGGTGGACCCCAGCCAGCATCTTTCAAGAACGAAGCACATCACGTACCTAGTAATCTTATTGCATGGTAAATATGTTTCCTACATGGCAGGAATAAAAACAAGAACCATGTTTGCACCGTGTGCACTTCAAACCAATCTGTGATACTTGCATGAATTTTTACACTTGCATGGCACGTAATATTCTCCTTCCCAAACCAGGAAATATGTCCCATAACTCTAATGCAAATCAAATTATTTCTGTCTTGGCTTGATCTCCCTATAGCACATCTTGTGACCAATCTCAGGCTGAGCCCACTTGTTGTATCCATAAAATGACTTAGTGCATGCGAACTTGTAGACGTGCCATGTAGCTTTGGACTAGAGTCACGGCTCATCTCTTGCATAGAATTGGCACGCGCACAAGTTTCACTAAATAGTTGTTCCTTCCCATCGTAGCTTTTCTTTTCTTCAACAACATTAGTGTTAGGCATGATCGTATCATCCTCCCCTCCTTGAAACGAAACCGTCCTCGGTTTCAAGTCTTTCTCTTCAGCAATATTTGTAGACTGAACGGTGGCCACACAAATATCAGTAGCTTCGACCATGTTATTTTTTGCATCTTCCTCTTCTTTTATCTTTTTCTGATGGTCTTTCCTCCAAGCAATAAAACGCTCCTCATCCATGGGCACGAGGCTGCAATTCTTACCCATCTTGACGGTATATTTGTGTGTGCGAAAATCATATGCAACATCGTGCTCTTTGTACCATGGCTCGCCCAACAATAAGTGGCACGAAATCATTGGTGCCGGAATCACATCGCACAAAACCTCACAAAAATATGTTGCCAATAAAATCGGTACCTTGCTTTGGTGTGTGATAGTAAGAACTTCATGACCCCAACGGAACGAGTATGGTTGCGGACGTTGTGTCATAGGTGTTGGGGAACGTTGCAGAAAACAAAAATTTTCCTACGGTTTCACCAAGATCCATCTATGAGTTCATCTAGCAACGAGTGATCGGATGCATCTACATACCTTTGTAGATCGCGAGCGGAAGCGTTCACTAGAACGTGGATGACGGAGTCGTACTCGCCGTGATTCAAATCACCGATGACCAAGTGCCGAACGGACGGCACCTCCGCGTTCAACACACGTACGGAGCGGATGACGTCTCTGTTGGGGAACGCAGTAATTTCGAAAATTTTCCTACGCACACGCAAGATCATGGTGATGCACAGCAACGAGAGGGGAGAGTGTTGTCTACGTACCAACGCAGACCGACTGCGGAAGCGATCACACAACGTAGAGGAAGTAGTCGTACGTCTTCTTCCCGATCCGACCGATCCAAGCACCGTTACTCCGGCACCTCCGAGTTCTTAGCACACGTTTAGCTCGATGATGATCCTCGGGCTCCGATCCAGCAAAGCGTCGAGGAAGAGTTCCGTCAGCACGACGGCGTGGTGACGATCTTGATGTACTACCGACGCAGGGCTTCGCCTAAGCACTACAACGGTATGATCGAGGTGGAATTTGGTGGCAGGGGGCGCCGCACACGGCTAAGGAACGATCTCAAGGATCAACTTGTGTGTCTTGGGGTGTCCCCTGCCCCCGTATATAAAGGTTGGAGGGAGGGGGGCTGGCCGGCCAGAGAGAGGGAGGCGCAGGGGGAGTCCTACTCCTACCGGGAGTAGGACTCCCCCCTCCAATCCTATTCCAACTAGGACTCTCAAGGGGGAAAGGAGAGAGAGGGGGGCCGGCCCCTTCTCCTAGTCCTAATAGGACTTGGGGAAAGGGGGGGCGCGCGGCTAGGCTGTGGGCTGCCCCTTTTCTCTTTTCCACTAAGGCCCAATAGGCCCATTAGTCTCCCGGGGGGTTCCGGTAACCCTCCCGGTATTCCGGTAAAATCCCGATTTCACCCGGAACACTTCCTATGTCCAAACATAGGCTTCCAATATATCAATCTTTACGTCTCGACCATTTCGAGACTCCTCGTCATGTCTGTGATCTCATCCGGGACTCCGAACAACCTTCGGTACATCAAAATGCATAAACTCATAATAACTGTCATCGTAACGTTAAGCGTGCGGACCCTACGGTTCGAGAACAATGTATACATGACCGAGACACGTCTCCGGTCAATAACCAATAGCGGGACCTGGATGCCCATATTGGCTCCTACATATTCTACGAAGATCTTTATCGGTCAGACCGCATAACAACATACGTTGTTCCCTTTGTCATCGGTATGTTACTTGCCCGAGATTCGATCGTCGGTATCCAATACCTAGTTCAATCTCGTTACCGGCAAGTCTCTTTACTCGTTCCGTAATACATCATCTCACAACTAACATATTAGTTGCAGTGCTTGCAAGGCTTATGTGATGTGCATTACCGAGAGGGCCTAGAGATACCTCTCCGACAATCGGAGTGACAAACCCTAATCTCGAAATACGCCAACCCAACATCTACCATTGGAGACACCTGTAGTACTCCTTTATAATCACCCAGTTACGTTGTGACGTTTGGTAGTACCCAAAGCGTTCCTCCGGTAAACGGGAGTTGCATAATCTCATAGTTATAGGAACATGTATAAGTCATGAAGAAAGCAATAGCAACATACTAATCGATCGGGTGCTAAGCTAATGGAATGGGTCATGTCAATCAGATCATTCAACTAATGATGTGACCTCGTTAATCAAATAACAACTCTTTGTTCATGGTTAGGAAACATAACCATCTTTGATTAACGAGCTAGTCAAGTAGAGGCATACTAGTGACACTCTGTTGGTCTATGTATTCACACATGTATTATGTTTCCGGTTAATACAATTCTAGCATGAATAATAAACATTTATCATGATATAAGGAAATAAATAATAACTTTATCATTGCCTCTAGGGCATATTTCCTTCAGTCTCCCACTTGCACTAGAGTCAATAATCTAGATTACACAGTAATGGTTCTAACACCCATGGAGCCTTGGTGCTGATCATGTTTTGCTTGTGGAAGAGGCTTAGTCAACGGGTCTGCAACATTCAGATCCGTATGTATCTTTCAAATCTCTATGTCTCCCACCTGGACTAAATCCCGGATGGAGTTGAAGCGTCTCTTGATGTGTTTGGTCCTTTTGTGAAATCTGGATTCCTTTGCCAAGGCAATTGCACCAGTATTGTCATAGAAGATTTTCATTGGATCCGATGCACTAGGTATGACACCTAGATCGGATATGAACTCCTTCATCCAGACTCCTTCGTTTGCTGCTTCCGAAGCAGCTATGTACTCCGCTTCACATGTAGATCCCGCTACGACGCTTTGTTTAGAACTGCACCAACTGACAACTCCACCGTTTAAAGTAAACACGTATCCGGTTTGCGATTTAGAATCGTCCGGATCAGTGTCAAAGCTCGCATCAACGTAACCTCTTACGGTGAGCTCTTTGTCACCTCCATACACGAGAAACATATCCTTAGTCCTTTTCAGGTATTTTAGGATGTTCTTGACCGCTGTCCAGTGATCCATTCCTGGATTACTTTGATACCTCCCTGCTAAACTTATAGCAAGGCACACATCAGGTCTGGTACACAGCATTGCATACATGATAGAGCCTATGGCTAAAGCATAGGGAACATCTTTCATTTTCTCTCTATCTTCTGCAGTGGTCGGGCATTGAGTCTGACTCAACTTCACACCTTGTAACACAGGCAAGAACCCTTTCTTTGCTTGATCCATTTTGAACTTCTTCAAAATTTTGTCAAGGTATGTGCATTGTGAAAGTCCAATTAAGCGTTTTGATCTATCCCTATAGATCTTTATGCCTAATATGTAAGCAGCTTCCCCGAGGTCTTTCATCGAAAAACTTTTATTCAAGTATCCCTTTATGCTATCCAGAAATTCTATATCATTTCCAATCAGCAATATGTCATCCACATATAATATTAGAAATGCTACAGAGCTCCCACTCACTTTCTTGTAAATACAGGCTTCTCCAAAAGTCTGTATAAATCCAAATGCTTTGATCACACTATCAAAGCGTTTATTCCAACTCCGAGATGCTTGCACCAGTCCATAAATGGATCGCTGGAGTTTGCATACTTTGTTAGCTCCCTTTGGATCGACAAAACCTTATGGTTGTATCATATACAACTCTTCTTCCAGAAATCCATTCAGGAATGCAGTTTTGACATCCATCTGCCATATTTCATAATCATAAAATGCGGCAATTGCTAACATAATTCTGACGGACTTTAGCATCGCTACGGGTGAGAAGGTCTCATCGTAGTCAATCCCTTAAACTTGTCGAAAACCTTTCGCGACAAGTCGAGCTTTATAGACAGTAATATTACCGTCAGCGTCAGTCTTTTTCTTGAAGATCCATTTATTCTCAATTGCTTGCCGATCATCGGGCAAGTCAACCAAAGTCCATACTTTGTTTTCATACATGGATCCCATCTCAGATTTCATGGCCTCAAGCCACTTTGCGGAATCTGGGCTCACCATCGCTTCTTCATAGTTCGTAGGTTCATCATGATCTAGTAGCATGACTTCCAGAACTGAATTACCGTACCACTCTGGTGCGGATCTCACTCTGGTTGATCTACGTGGTTCAGTAGTATCTTGTCCTGAAGCTTCATGATCATCATCATTAGCTTCCTCACTGATTGGTATAGGTGTCGCAGAAACAGTTTTCTGTGATGTACTATTTTCCAATAAGGGAGCAGGTACAGTTACCTCGTCAAGTTCTACTTTCCTCCCACTCACTTCTTTCGAGAGAAACTCCTTCTCTAGAAAGTTTCCGAATTTAGCAACAAAAGTCTTGCCTTCGGATCTGTGATAGAAGGTGTATCCAATAGTTTCCTTTGGATATCCTATGAAGACACATTTCTCCGATTTGGGTTCGAGCTTATCAGGTTGAAGCTTTTTCACATAAGCATCGCAGCCCCAAACTTTAAGAAACGATAACTTTGGTTTCTTGCCAAACCATAGTTCATAAGGTGTCGTCTCAACGGATTTTGATGGTGCCCTATTTAACGTGAATGCGGCTGTCTCTAAAGCATAACCCCAAAATGATAGTGGTAAATCAGTAAGAGACATCATAGATCGCACCATATCTAGTAAAGTACGATTACGACGTTCGGACACACCATTACATTGTGGTGTTCCGGGTGGCGTGAGTTGCGAAACTATTCCACAATTTTTGAAATGTACACCAAACTCGTAACTCAAATATTCTCCTCCACGATCAGATCGTAGAAACTTTATTATTTTGTTACGATGATTTTCAACCTCACTCTGAAATTCTTTGAACTTTTCAAATGTTTCAGACTTATGTTTCATTAAGTAGATATACCCATATCTGCTTAAATCATCTGTGAAGGTGAGAAAATAACGATATCCGCCACGAGCCTCAATATTCATCGGACCACATACATCGGTATGTATGATTTCCAATAAATCTGTTGCTCTCTCCATAGTACCGGAGAACGGTGTTTTAGTCATCTTGCCTATGAGGCACGGTTCGCAAGTACCAAGTGATTCATAATCAAGTGGTTCCAAAAGCCCATCAGTATGGAGTTTCTTCATGCGCTTTACACCGATATGACCTAAACGGCAGTGCCACAAATAAGTTGCACTATCATTATTAACTTTGCATCTTTTGGCTTCTACATTATGAATATGTGTATCACTATCATCGAGATTCAACAAGAATAGACCACTCTTCAAAGGTGCATGACCATAAAAAGATATTACTCATATAAATAGAACAACCATTATTCTCTGATTTAAATGAATAACCGTCCCGCATCAAACAAGATCCAGATATAATGTTCATGCTCAACGCTGGCACCAAATAACAATTATTTAGGTCTAATATTAATCCCGAAGGTAGATGTAGAGGTAGCGTGCCGACCGCGATCACATCGACTTTGGAACCGTTTCCCACGCGCATCGTCACCTCGTCCTTTGCTAGCGTCCGCTTATTCCGTAGTCCCTGTTTCGAGTTGCAAATATTAGCAACAGAACCAGTATCAAATACCCAGGTGCTACTGCGAGCTCTAGTAAGGTACACATCAATAACATGTATATCACATATACCTTTGTTCACTTTGCCATCCTTCTTATCCGCCAAATACTTGGGGCAGTTCCGCTTCCAGTGACCAGTCTGCTTGCAGTAGAAGCACTCAGTTTCAGGCTTAGGTCCAGACTTGGGTTTCTTCTCCTGAGCAGCAACTTGCTTGCTGTTCTTCTTGAAGTTTCCCTTCTTCTTCCCTTTGCCCTTTTTCTTGAAACTAGTGGTTTTGCTAACCATCAACACTTGATGCTCCTTCTTGATTTCTACCTCCGCAGCTTTCAGCATTGCGAAGAGCTCGGGAATAGTCTTGTTCATCCCTTGCATATTATAGTTCATCACGAAGCTCTTGTAGCTTGGTGGCAGTGATTGGATAATTCTGTCAATGACGCAGTCATCTGGAAGATTAACTCCCATCTGAATCAAGTGATTATTATACCCAGACATTCTGAGTATATGCTCACTGACAGAACTGTTCTCCTCCATCTTGCAGCTATAGAACTTATTGGAGATTTCATATCTCTCAATTCGGGCATTTGCTTGAAATATTAACTTCAACTCCTGGAACATCTCATATGCACCATGACGTTCAAAACGTCGTTGAAGTCCCGATTCTAAGCCGTAAAGCATGGCACACTGAACTATCGAGTAGTCATCAGCTTTGCTCTGCCAGACGTTCATAACATCTGGCGTTGCTCCAGCAGCAGGCCTGTCACCCAGCGGTGCTTCCAGGACGTAATTCTTCTGTGCAGCAATGAGGATAATCCTCAGGTTACGGACCCAGTCTGTGTAATTGCTACCATCATCTTTCAACTTTGCTTTCTCAAGGAACGCATTAAAATTTAACGGAACAACAACACGAGCCATCTATCTACAATCAACATAAACAAGCAAGATACTATCAGGTACTAAGTTCATGATAAGTTTAAGTTCAGTTAATCAAATTACTTAAGAACTCCCACTTAGATAGACATCCCTCTAATCCTCTAAGTGATCACGTGATCCAAATCAACTAAACCATAACCGATCATCACGTGAGATGGAGTAGTTTTCAATGGTGAACATCGTTATGTTGATCATATCTACTATATGATTCACGCTCGACCTTTCGGTCTCCGTGTTCCGAGGCCATATCTGTATATGCTTGGCTCGTCAAGTATAACCTGAGTATTCTGCGTGTGCAACTATTTTGCACCCGTTGTATTTGGACGTAGAGCTTATCACACCCGATCATCACGTGTTGTCTGGGCACGACGAACTTTGGCAACGGTGCATACTCAGGGAGAACACTTCTTGATAATTTAGTGAGAGATCATCTTATAATGCTACCGTCAATCAAAGCAAGATAAGATGCATAAAAGGATAAACATCACATGCAATCAATATAAGTGATATGATATGGCCATCATCATCTTGTGCTTGTGATCTCCATCTCCGAAGCACCGTCATGATCACCATCGTCACCGGCGTGACACCTTGATCTCCATCGTAGCATCGTTGTCGTCTCGCCAATCTTATGCTTCCACGACTATCACTACCGCTTAGTAATAAAGTAAAGCATTACATCGCGATTGCATTGCATACAATAAAGCGACAACCATATGGCTCCTGCCAGTTGCCGATAACTCGGTTACAAAACATGATCATCTCATACAATAAAATCAGCATCATGCCTTGACCATATCACATCACAACATACCCTGCAAAAACAAGTTAGACGTCCTCTACTTTGTTGTTGCAAGTTTTACGTGGCTGCTACGGGCTTAAGTAAGAACTCATCTCACCTACGCATCAAAACCACAACGATAGTTCGTCAAATAGACTCCGTTTTAACCTTCTCAAGGACCGGGCGTAGTCACACTTGGTTCAACTAAAGCTGGAGAGACAGTCTTCCGCAAGCCATCTATGTGCAAAGCACGTCGAGGGAACCGGTCTCGCGTAAGAGTACGCGTAAGGTTGGTCCGGATCGTCTCACCCAACAATACCGCCGAACCAAAGTATGACATGCTGGTAGGCAGTATGACTTGTATCGCCCACAACTCACTTGTGTTCTACTCGTGCAAATAACATCAAACCATAAAACCTAGGCTCGGATGCCACTGTTGGGGAACGCAGTAATTTCGAAAATTTTCCTACGCACACGCAAGATCATGGTGATGCACAGCAACGAGAGGGGAGAGTGTTGTCTACATACCAACGCAGACCGACTGCGGAAGCGATCACACAACATAGAGGAAGTAGTCGTACGTCTTCTTCCCGATCCGACCGATCCAAGCACCGTTACTCCGGCACCTCCGAGTTCTTAGCACACGTTCAGCTCGATGACGATCCTCGGGCTCCGATCCAGCAAAGCGTCGAGGAAGAGTTCCGTCAGCACGACGGCGTGGTGACGATCTTGATGTACTACCGACGCAGGGCTTCGCCTAAGCACTACAACGGTATGATCGAGGTGGAATTTGGTGGCAGGGGGCACCGCACACGGCTAAGGAACGATCTCAAGGATCAACTTGTGTGTCTTGGGGTGTCCCCTGCCCCCGTATATAAAGGTTGGAGGGAGGGGGGCTGGCCGGCCAGAGAGAGGGAGGCGCAGGGGGAGTCCTACTCCTACCGGGAGTAGGACTCCCCCCTCCAATCCTATTCCAACTAGGACTCTCAAGGGGGAAAGGAGAGAGAGGGGGGCCGGCCCCTTCTCCTAGTCCTAATAGGACTTGGGGAAAGGGGGGGCGCGCGGCTAGGCTGTGGGCTGCCCCTTTTCTCTTTTCCACTAAGGCCCAATAGGCCCATTAGTCTCCCGGGGGGTTCCGGTAACCCTCCCGGTATTCCGGTAAAATCCCGATTTCACCCGGAACACTTCCTATGTCCAAACATAGGCTTCCAATATATCAATCTTTACGTCTCGACCATTTCGAGACTCCTCGTCATGTCCGTGATCTCATCCGGGCTCCGAACAACCTTCGGTACATCAAAATGCATAAACTCATAATAACTGTCATCGTAACGTTAAGCGTGCGGACCCTACGGTTCGAGAACAATGTAGACATGACCGAGACACGTCTCCGGTCAATAACCAATAGCGGGACCTGGATGCCCATATTGGCTCCTACATATTCTACGAAGATCTTTATCGGTCAGACCGCATAACAACATACGTTGTTCCCTTTGTCATCGGTATGTTACTTGCCCGAGATTCGATCGTCGGTATCCAATACCTAGTTCAATCTCGTTACCGGCAAGTCTCTTTACTCATTCCGTAATACATCATCTCACAACTAACATATTAGTTGTAGTGCTTGCAAGGCTTATGTGATGTGCATTACCGAGAGGGCCTAGAGATACCTCTCCGACAATCGGAGTGACAAACCCTAATCTCGAAATACGCCAACCCAACATCTACCATTGGAGACACCTGTAGTACTCCTTTATAATCACCCAGTTACGTTGTGACGTTTGGTAGTACCCAAAGCGTTCCTCCGGTAAACGGGAGTTGCATAATCTCATAGTTATAGGAACATGTATAAGTCATGAAGAGAGCAATAGCAACATACTAATCGATCGGGTGCTAAGCTAATGGAATGGGTCATGTCAATCAGATCATTCAACTAATGATGTGACCTCGTTAATCAAATAACAACTCTTTGTTCATGGTTAGGAAACATAACCATCTTTGATTAACAAGCTAGTCAAGTAGAGGCATACTAGTGACACTCTGTTGGTCTATGTATTCACACATGTATTATGTTTCCGGTTAATACAATTCTAGCATGAATAATAAACATTTATCATGATATAAGGAAATAAATAATAACTTTATCATTGCCTCTAGGGCATATTTCCTTCAGTCTCCTCCTTCTTGATGCAGCAAGGGGGAAGGAGAGGTTGATGAAGATCCAGCAGCACGACGGCGTGGTGGTGGATGCAGGGCGTCACAGTAGCAGGGCTTCGCCGTGTACTATACGAGAGAGAGGTGTAGCAGGGGAGAGGGAGGCGCCAAGGATGCAGGGTGCGGCTGCCCCCTTCCCCCTTCCCTTTATATAGGCCCCCTAGGGGGGCGCCGGCCCTAGGAGATGGGATCTCCTAGGGGGGCGGCGGCCAGGGCTGGAGTAGCCCCCAAGGCAAGGTGGGGCGCCCCCCCACCCATAGGGTTTCAACCCTAGGCGCATGGGGTGGGCCTAGGGGGGCGCACTAGCCCATTATGGGCTGGTTCCCCTCCCCACTTTGGCCCATGGGGCCCTCCGGGATGGGTGGCCCCACCCGGTGGACCCCCGGGACCCTTCCGGTGGTCCCGGTACAATACCGGTGACCCCGAAACTTTCCCGTTGGCCAAAACAGCACTTCCTATATATTATTCTTTACCTCCGGACCATTCCGGAACTCCTCATGACGTCCGGGATCTCATCCGGGACTCCGAACAACTTTCGGACTATTGCATATTCATATATTTACAACCGTAGCGTCACCGAACCTTAAGTGTGTAGACCCTACGGGTTCGGGAGACATGTAAACATGACCGAGACGACTCCCCGGTCAATAACCAACAACGGGATCTGGATACCCATGTTGGCTCCCACATGCTCCTCGATGATCTCATCGGATGAACCACGATGTTGAGGATTCAAGCAACCCCGTATACAATTCCCTTTGTCAATCGATATGTTACTTTCCCGAGATTCGATCGTCGGTATCCCAATACCTTGTTCAATCTCGTTACCGGCAAGTCACTTTACTCGTACCGTAATGCATGATCCCGTGACCAGACACTTGGTCACTTTGAGCTCATAATGATGATGCATTACTGAGTGGGCCTAGTGATACCTCTCCGTCATACGGAGTGACAAATCCCAGTCTTGATCCGTGTCAACCCAACAGACACTTTCGGAGATACCCGTAGTATACCTTTATGGTCACCCAGTTACGTTGTGACGCTTGGAACACCCAAAGCACTCCTACGGTATCCGGGAGTTACACTATCTCATGGTCTAAGGAAAGGATACTTGACATTGGAAAAACTCTAGCAAACGAACTATACGATCTTTAGCTACGTTTAGGATTGGGTGTTGTCCATCACATCATTCTCCTAATGATGTGATCTCGTTATCAACGACATCCAATGTCCATAGTCAGGAAACCATGACTATCTGTTGATCAACGAGCTAGTCAACTAGAGGCTTAGTAGGGACATGTTGGTGTCTATTATTCACACATGTATTACGATTTCCGGATAACACAATTATAGCATGAATAAAAGACAATTATCATGAACAAGGAAATATAATAATAAGCTTTTATTATTGCCTCTAGGGCATATTTCCAATAGTCTCCCACTTGCACTAGAGTCAATAATCTAGTTACATTGTGATGAATCAAACACCCATGGAATTCTGGTGTTGATCATGTTTTGCTCTAGGGAGAGGTTTAGTCAACGGATCTGCTACATTCAGGTCCGTATGTACTTTACAAATATCTATGTCTCCATCTTGAACGTTTTCACGAATGGAGTTGAAGCGACGCTTGATGTGCCTTGTCTTCTTGTGAAACCTGGGCTCCTTGGCAAGTGCAATAGTTCCAGTGTTGTCACAGAAGAGCTTGATCGGCCCCGACGCATTGGGTATGACTCCTAGGTCGGTGATGAACTCCTTCACCCAAATTGCTTCATGTGCCGCCTCCGAGGCTGCCATGTACTCCGCTTCACATGTAGATCCCGCCACGACGTTCTGCTTGCAACTGCACCAGCTTACTGCCCCACCATTCAAAATATACACGTATCCGGTTTGTGACTTAGAGTCATCCAGATCTGTGTCGAAGCTAGCGTCGACGTAACCCTTTACGACGAGCTCTTCGTCACCTCCATAAATGAGAAAAAATTCCTTAGTCCTTTTCAGGTACTTTAGGATATTCTTGACCGCTGTCTAGTGTTCCTTGCAGGGATTACTTTGGTACCTTCCTACCAAACTTATGGTAAGGTTTACATCAGGTCTGGTACACAGCATAGCATACATAATAGAACCTATGGCTGAGGCATAGGGGATGACACTCATCTCTTCTATATCTTCTGTCGTGGTTGGACATTGAGCTGAGCTCAATTTCACACCTTGCAGCACATGCAAGAACCCCTTCTTAGACTAATCCATATTGAACTTCTTCAATATCTTATCAAGGTATGTGCTTTGTGAAAGACCTATGAGGCGTCTTGATCTATCTCTATAGATCTTGATGCCTAATATATAAGCAGCTTCTCCAAGGTCCTTCATTGAAAAACTCTTATTCAAGTAGGCCTTAATGTTGTCCAAGAGTTCTATATCATTTCCCATCAAAAGTATGTCATCTACATATAATATGAGAAATGCTACAGAGCTCCCACTCACTTTCTTGTAAACGCAGGCTTCTCCATAAGTCTGTGTAAACCCAAACGCTTTGATCATCTCATCAAAGCGAATGTTCCAACTCTGAGATGCTTGCACCAGCCCATAAATTGAGCGTTGGAGCTTGCACACCTTGTTAGCATTCTTAGGATCGACAAAACCTTCTGGCTGCATCATATACAATTCTTCCTTAAGGAAACCATTAAGGAATGCCGTTTTGACGTCCATTTGCCATATCTCATAATCGTAGAATGCGGCAATCGCTAACATGATTCGGACGGACTTCAGCTTCGCTACCGGTGAGAAAGTCTCATCATAGTCAACCCCTTGAACTTGTCGATAACCCTTAGCGACAAGCCGAGCTTTATAGATGGTCACATTACCATCCGCGTCTGTCTTCTTCTTAAAGATCCATTTATTTTCTATGGCTCACCGTTCAACGGGCAAGTCAGTCAAAGTCCATACTTTGTTTTCATACATGGATCCTATCTCGGATTTCATGGCTTCTAGCCATTTGTCGGAATCCGGGCCCGCCATCGCTTCTTCATAGTTCGAAGGTTCACCGTTGTCTAACAACATGATTTCCAAGACAGGGTTGCCGTACCACTCTGGTGCGGAACGTGTCCTTGTGGACCTACGAATTTCAGTAGGAGCTTGATCAGAAGTATCTTGATCATCATCATTAACTTCCTCTCTAGTCGGTGCAGGCACCTCAGGAACATTTTCTTGAGTTGCGCCCTTTTCCGGTTCAAGAGGTAATACTTCATCAAGTTCTATTTTCCTCCCACTTACTTCTTTCGAGAGAAACTCCTTCTCTAGAAAGGATCCATTCTTGGCAACAAAGATCTTGCCTTCGGATCTGAGGTAGAAGGTATACCCAATAGTTTCTTTAGGGTATCCTATGAAGACGCATTTTTCCGACTTGGGTTCGAGCTTTTCAGCTTGAAGTTTCTTGACATAAGCATCGCATCCCCAAACTTTTAGAAACGACAGCTTAGGTTTCTTCCCAAACCATAATTCATACGGTGTCGTCTCAACGGATTTCGACGGAGCCCTGTTTAAAGTGAATGCGGCAGTCTCTAAAGCATAGCCCCAAAAAGATAGCGGTAAATCGGTAAGAGACATCATAGACCGCACCATATCTAATAGAGTGCGATTACGACGTTCGGACACACCGTTACGCTGAGGTGTTCCAGGCGGCGTGAGTTGTGAAACTATTCCACATTTTCTTAAGTGTGTGCCAAATTCTTGACTCAAGTATTCTCCTCCACGATCTGATCGTAGGAACTTGATTTTTCTATCACATTGATTTTCAACCTCACTCTGAAATTCCTTGAACTTTTCAAAGGTTTCAGACTTGTGTTTCATCAAATAGATATACCCATATCTACTCAAGTCATCAGTGAGGGTGAGAACATAACGATATCCACCGCGAGCCTCAACACTCATTGGACCACACACATTAGTATGTATGATTTCCAATAAGTTGGTTGCTCGCTCCATTGTTCCTGAGAACGGAGTCTTGGTCATTTTACCCATGAGGCATTGGTCGCACGTGTCAAATGATTCGTAATCAAGAGACTCTAAAAGTCCATCTGCATGGAGCTTCTTCAAGCGTTTGACACCTATGTGACCAAGGCGGCAGTGCCACAAGTATGTGGGACTATCATTATCAACCTTACATCTTTTGGTACTCACACTATGAATATGTGTAGCATTACGCTCGAGATTCATTAAGAATAAACCATTCACCATCGGAGCATGACCATAAAACATATCTCTCATATAAATAGAACAACCATTATTCTCGGATTTAAATGAGTAGCCATCTCGTATCAAACGAGATCCTGATACAATGTTCATGCTCAAACTTGGCACTAAATAACAATTATTAAGGTTCAAAACTAATCCCGTAGGTAAATGAAGAGGCAGCGTGCCGGCGGCGATCACATCGACCTTGGAACCATTCCCGACGCGCATCGTCACCTCGTCCTTCGCCAGTTTCCGCTTATTCCGCAGCTCCTGCTTTGAGTTACAAATGTGAGCAACTGCACCGGTATGAAATACCCAAGAGCTACTACGAGTACTGGTAAGGTACACACCAATTACATGTATATCACATATACCTTTTGTGATGCCGGCCTTCTTGTCCACTAAGTATTTGGGGCAGTTCCGCTTCCAGTGACCACTTCCCTTGCAATAAAAACACTCAGTCTCGGGCTTGGGTCCATTCTTTGGCTTCTTCCCAGCAGCTTGCTTGCCAGGCGCGGCAACTCCCTTGCCGTCCTTCTTGAAGTTCTTCTTACCCTTGCCTTTCTTGAACTTAGTGGTCTTATTCACCATCAACACTTGATGTTCCTTTTTGACTTCTACCTCTGTTGATTTCAGCATAGCAAATACTTCAGGAATGGTCTTTTCCATCCCCTGCATATTGAAGTTCATCACAAAGCTCTTGTAGCTCGGTGGAAGCGACTGAAGGATTCTGTCAATGACCGTGTCATCCGGGAGATTAACTCCTAGCTGAGTCAAGCGGTTATGCAACCCAGACATAGTGAGTATGTGCTCACTGACAGAACTGTTTTCCTCCATCTTACAGCTGAAGAACTTGTCGGAGACTTGATATCTCTCGACCCGGGCATGAGCTTGGAAAACCATTTTCAGCTCTTCGAACATCTCATATGCTCCGTGTCTCTCAAAATGTTTTTGGAGTCCCGGCTCTAAGCTGTAAAGCATGCCGCACTAAACGAGGGAGTAGTCATCGGTACGTGCCTGCCAAGCGTTCATAACGTCTTGTTCTGCAGGGAGAACAGGTGCGTCACCCAGCGATGCTTGTAGGACATAATCTTTCTTGGCAGCTATGAGGATGATCCTCAGGTTCCGGACCCAGTCCGTGTAGTTGCTGCCATCGTCTTTCAGCTTGGTTTTCTCTAGGAACGCGTTGAAGTTGAGGACTACGTTGGCCATTTGATCTACAAGACATATTGTAAATATTTTAGACTAAGTTCATGATAATTAAGTTCATCTAATCAAATTACTCAATGAACTCCCACTTGGATAAACATCCCTCCAGTCATCTAAGGATAACATGATCCGAGTTAACTAGGCCGTGTCCGATCATCACGTGAGACGGACTAGTCAACATCGGTGAACATCTTCATGTTGATCGTATCTTCTATACGACTCATGCTCGACCTTTCGGTCTTCTGTGTTCCGAGGCCATGTCTGTACATGCTAGGCTCATCAAGTCAACCTAAGTGTTTGCATGTGTAAATCTGTCTTACACCCGTTGTATGTGAACGTTGGAATCCATCACACCCGATCATCACGTGGTGCTTCGAAACAACGAACTGTCGCAATGGTGCACAGTTAGGGGGAACACTTTCTTGAAATTATTATGAGGGATCATCTTATTTACTACCGTCGTTCTAAGTAAACAAGATGCAAAAACATGATAAACATCACATGCAATCAAATAATAATAGTGACATGATATGGCCAATATCACGTAGCTCCTTTGATCTCCATCTTGGGGCTCCATGATCATCTTGTCACCGGCATGACACCATGATCTCCATCATCATGATCTCCATAATCGTGTCTCCATGAAGTTGCTCGCCAACTATTACGTAGCATATTACTCCCCCATAATGTGATACCAATTAAAGACTTAACAAGAGGCAATTAAAGGATCCAACAAGAGATAATTAATGGACTATTTAGAATTTGAATTTCTCATGAGAAGACATACCACATAGCGACTAGATAATCTTGTATATCAATACTAGATGGTATTCTCATGTACACACATTTATAGGATTGTGAGGTGCACAAAGCACATCACTCCCCCACAATGGGATATTCCATTAATCTCTCACAAGAGCCAACTAAGATATGACCAAGATGCACAAAGGCTCAACTAACGACACACATGTACATGATGTGCAAACCAACACAATCAAGTTAGAAGCACAACATATACAAACACATGCAAGGAACAAAGCCAAACATGCAAAGGGGCAAGTAACTTTCAATGTAAACAATTTAAGCACGAGTTACCGCAAGGAGGAACATTGGATATAAGATAGAAACTTGATAATCCAAATGACTTGGCTTGAGACAATAAGAATGATGAAGTCCCCTTAATTCTTCATGATATAACCAAGTCTCCAATGACCTCCAACATCACCTATTGATCAAGTTTTAGCTTGTTGGTCCCCAACCAAGTTGGGTCCTAAGAGGTTAGTCACAATAGGCTTGGCTACCCAAATGGTTCTTTGCTTCAAACCACTTTGAGTACCAACAAACTTGACAACCACATTGCCAACCTTATCCTTCCCAAGACAATAGACATCATCAATAATAATTGGGTTGGATAAGTTACCACTAGTGCATGAAGAAGTGAGGTGACCTTTCTCGCGACATAGGTAGCAACGTCTACTCTTCACTTTCTTCTCACTTGATTTCTCAACTTGAGAAGCATTAGCTTGAGTCTTCTTGGGAAGAGGCCTTTCTTCAACTTGAGGTTGAGAATG
The DNA here is from genome assembly GCA_034509565.1 of Triticum monococcum. Taxonomy (NCBI): domain Eukaryota; kingdom Viridiplantae; phylum Streptophyta; class Magnoliopsida; order Poales; family Poaceae; genus Triticum; species Triticum monococcum. The sequence goes on from CM067845.1 coordinate 418,867,560, forward strand.
AGAGTGAACTTGTGGCCGCTTCCCTTGTTGCTTGTCACTAATGGGCTTCTTCTTCAATGGGCAAGATCTAACATGATGCCCTTCTACTTTGCACTTGAAGCAAATAATCTTGGCCAAATTCTTGACTTGTTCTTGGCCCTTCTTCTTGATCATCTTGGACTTCTTCTTCTTATTGGAGTTGAATCCAAGTCCACCTTTGTCATTGGGGGATTTTTGCACACTCAAGATATTGTTGAGTGTGGATTTCCCTTAATGACTCTTTTCCAAGTCTTTTTTCAAAGAAGTGACTTGGGCCTTGAGCTCTTTGATTTTCTCTACATGGTTAGTCTCAACACAAGTACTAGAGGAAGTATAAGCTTCATCGTTAGAGCAACAGGGCAAGAAAAGCAATTCATCACAAGATGTACCAACATTGTGAGTAGATGAATTACAAGGACTAGCACATGGCAATATAGCATTTTGACTAGAAGTAGTGCTAGTGTCCACATGAGGCTCACTAGATGTTACCTTAGCAAGCATGGCCTCATGGGCTATCTTTAGCACATTATGGGATACTAGAAGATCATCATGAGAGCTTGTGAGCTTTACATGATTTTCTTCCAACATTCCATAATTGCTAGATAGCAACTCAAGTTGAGCCCTTAGCTCAACATTCTCCTTCAATATGGATGCTTCACAAGAGATAGAGTTAGTAGCACAAGCATCATCATTAGCAACAAGAGGAGAAGACAACTTGGCAAGCTCTTTAGAATATGAAGCTTTAAGTTGAGCATGAGACTCGGTGAGTTTGATGAGCTCACTCTTAATGACCCTTGAGCCATTTTCGAGGTGCTCAAAGTCCTCAAGGAGTTTAGCATGCGCAACTTCAAGCTCCTCATTTTTGGTTTCAAAATCATTGGCCATCTCAAGAGCTCTATCACGAGATTCCCTCACTCTAGATAATTCTAGAGCAAAAGTCTCCTCAAGAGATTCCTTGGTGGTTTGTTCAAGTTCAAGAGCTTGAGAGAGGTCCGCAATTTCATTTGCGTAATCACGCTCATAACCTTCCATTTTATCAATGGTGATCTCATGCTCCTCAAGACGAGATTCCAACTCATCAATATACTTCTTGCCCTCAATGGCAATGGACATGATTTCCATGAAGTTGGAACGAGCAATTTTATTTTTATGAAGAGCTTTAAAAACTATTTCCCCCTTAATTTTTAAGGAGGCAACATTATCGTTCTCTTCATTATTATCCTCATCATCATTAGCATCAACATCATCATCAAGAGACATATTGGGTTTCAAAGTAGGAGATACCTTTGAAGCCTTAGCCATAAGGCAAAAAGCAATAGATGATGATGTAGGATCCCTTGAAGCACCATTTAAAACCACATCTTGTTCCATGGAGTGTTGGGTTTCCTCTACATTGTTAGCACAACAACTCGAGAAAATAGATACATTTTTATCATGGCAACAAGGCATAGCAAGCATATCATCATGAGATTTAGTCAAGTAATTTCTACATGATATGCAAGAACTATCAACACAAGCATGTGAGACATTTGGAGTGCTCGAAGTGTTAAAGCCCAAAGAAGGAGCATTGCAATAAGATAGTGATGAAGGATCATTCACAATAAGCATACTATCATCATTACAATGACCAACACTACTCACCATATCATTACCTTGTGGCAAACCACATGTAGGTGAAGTAGAAGAAGTTGAGAAGACTATACGACCGGAGGTGGAGGGAGAACAATCATCCCCACAAATCTTGGACACTCCATATTTATCTTGAAGCTTCGTCCACAACTCATGAGCATCCCGGAACGGCATGAGTTGAAATATAACTACATTGCTCAAAGCATCGAAAAGCACATTAGAAGCTTGAGCATTGAGATAAGAGTTTTTCTCATCCTCTACGGATAATCTTTGGGGATCCTTTGGAGGAGAAAAACCCATATCTACAATTCGCTCTAAACTTGGGTCCATGACCCTAAAGAGATTAAGGATGCGAATTACCCAAACATCAAAATTTGTGCCATCGAAACTAAGAGTGTCAGAGAATCCTAAACCCCTAGTCGACATCCTTACTCTCTAGGCGGTTAAGCCCTATAAAGAGAGATGAGGCTCTGATACCAATTGAAAGATCGTGGATGTCGCCTAGAGGGGGGGGTGAATATGCGTTTTAAAATAATTACGGTTTAGGCTTGAACAAATGCGGAATAAACCTAGCGGTTAATTTGCCAAGCACAAAACCTAAAACAACTAGGCTCACCTATGTGCACCAACAACTTATGCTAAGCTAGATAAGCAACTATGAGATAGCAAGATATATGACAAGAAACAATATGGCTATCACAAAGTAAAGTGCATAAGTAAAGGGCTCGGGTAAGAGATAACCGAGGCACGCGGAGACGACGATGTATCCCGAAGTTCACACCCTTGCGGATGCTAATCTCCGTTTGGAGCGGTGTGGAGGCACAATGCACCCCAAGAAGCCACTAGGGCCACCGTAATCTCCTCACGCCCTCGCACAATGCAAGATGCCGTGATTCCACTAAGGGACCCTTGAGGGCGGTCACTGAACCCGTACAAATGGCAACCCTTGGGGGCGGTCACCGAACCCGTACACTTTGGCAACCCTTGGGGGCGGTCACCGGTACCCGTCAAATTGCTCGGGGCGATCTCCACAACCTAATTGGAGACCCCGATGCTTGCCCGGAGCTTTGCACCACAATGATTGAGCTCCGAACACCAACAACCGTCTAGGGCGCCCAAGCACCCAAGAGGAACAAGCTCAAGGGTACCAAGCACCCAAGAGTAACAAGCTTCTCAACTAGTAACTTCCACGTATCACGTGGAGAACTCAAACCGATGCACCAAATGCAATGGCGAGGGCACACGGAGTGCCCAAGTCCTTCTCTCCCAAATCCCACCAAAGCAACTAATGCTAGGGAGGAAAATGAGAGGAAGAACAAGAAGGAGAACACCAAGAACTCCAAGATCTAGATCCAAGGGGTTCCCCTCACATAGAGGAGAAAGTGATTGGTGGAAATGTGGATCTAGATCTCCTCTCTCTTTTCCCTCAAAAACTAGCAAGAATCCATGGAGGGATTGAGAGTTAGCAAGCTCGAAGAAGGTCAACAATGGGGGAAGAACACGAGCTAAAAGAATTGAGGTTCAACGGGGAAGAAGACCCCCTTTTATAGGAGGGGGAAAATCCAACCGTTAACCCCCACTCAGCCCCGCAGAGAGCGGTACTACCGCAGAAGCAGGGCGGTACTACTGCTCGTAAGCGGTACTACCGCTCCCCCTCAGCAGTACTGCCGCGCCAGAAGAAAAGGACTGGGGCTGGGACCCAGAGCAGTACTACCGCGGAGGTAGGGCGGTACTACCGCTCACAAGCAGCACTACCGCCACTACTACCGCAGCTAGTACCGCAAAACCTGACACGAGAAAATGCGCACTCGAATCGAAGCGGAAGGAGCACGAAGCCACAGCGGTACTGCGGCTGAGCCCAACAAGCGGGACTACCGCTCCGAGGAGCGGTACTACCGCTTAGTGGACTGCAGCCGTACTACCGCACCAACCAATCAAGCGGTACTACCGCTCCGAGGAGCGGTACTGCCGCTTAGTGAGCCTCAGCGGTACTGCCGCCGTGGCCCGTGGTACTACCGCTGGGTCCAGGACAAAAACCACACTCCAGAAACCCAGAACTGCCATAACTTCTGCATATGAGCTCCGAATTGAGCAAACTCAAGCTTGTTGAACACAAGACGACGAGTAGCATCAAAACAGCGACTGGTTATAGTAAGAAGAGGCAGGGGAGGTATGCCAACAAATAGAGGAGTGAAACCTCCAACCGAGAAGAACCAGCAAAACCTCCAACATCGAAAACATCATAGAAGATGCATGCGAACTCCGTTTTCGATGAACTCAAGCTTGTCATCAAGATGACCATAAGCTCTAAGACTCACAAAGAGAACCAAACAAGAACCAAGAAAGATGATGCAAGGATGCAATGGTTTGAGCTCTCAGCGAACGATACGATCAAGCTACTCATCGAGAGCCCCCCTTGATAGTACGGCAATCGATCCTATAACCCGGTCTCCCAACTACCATCATGAGACCGGTAAAATAGAAAACCTACCAAGGGCAAACCTTTGCCTTGCACATGGTCCACTTGAGCTAGATGATGACGATCTTGACTCCCTCAAGTTGGACCACCTTTCTTGATTGTGTTGGCTCGATGAAGACTAGTTGATTGCTCCCCCATACTCCACTATGGGTGAGCCTTTCTTCCGCACATCTTCACGAGTCCATTGTCACCACAATGGACGGCAAGCTTCAAGCATTTGATCTCTTCGTGATGCTCCACTTGAACTTGCACACCGCAACCTTTCTTGATTGTGTTGAGTCGATGAAGACTAGTTGATTGCTCCCCCATACTCTACTATGGGTGAGCTACTCTTCCGCACATCTTCACAGGTCCATTGTCACCACAAAGTATAGCACGCTTCAAGCATTTGATCTCTTCGTGGTGCTCCACTTGAACTTGCACACCGCAACCTAACCCCACAAAGAACCCTCACGAAGACCATGGGTTAGTACACAAAGCGTAATTGAGAATGCTTACCATACCATGGGATCACTTGATCCCTCTCGGTACATCTTCTACGCTTTGTGGGTTGATCAACTTGATTCACTCTTTAACTTAGTCTTGATCAATCTCTCACAAGACCAATCTTTAGGTAATTCCTTGAATAGCATCTTGGTCGACACAAACTCTCCTTGAAACCAACACATGTACTCCAAGAAAAGTCTATGGACAAAACCTTCAAATATAACTCAAGGCAACCATTAGTCCATAGAGATTGTCATCAATTACCAAAACCAAACATGGGGGCACCGAATGTTCTTTCACCTAGGGGGCGCACCAGCCCACTATGGGCTGGTTCCCCTCCCCACTTTGGCCCATGGGGCCCTCCGGGATGGGTGGCCCCACCCGGTGGACCCCCGGGACCCTTCCGGTGGTCCCGGTACAATACCGGTGACCCCGAAACTTTCCCGTTGGCCAAAACAGCACTTCCTATATATTATTCTTTACCTCCGGACCATTCCGGAACTCCTCGTGACGTCCGGGATCTCATCCGGGACTCCGAACAGCTTTTGGATTATTGCATATTCATATCTTTACAACCCTAGCGTCACCGAACCTTAAGTGTGTAGACCCTACAGGTTCGGGAGACATGTAGACATGACCGAGACGACTCCCTGGTCAATAACCAACAGCGGGATCTTGATACCCATGTTGGCTCCCACATGCTCCTCGATGATCTCATCGGATGAACCACGATGTCGAGGATTCAAGCAACCCCGTATACAATTCCCTTTGTCAATCGATATGTTACTTGCCCGAGATTCGATCGTCGGTATCCCAATACCTTGTTCAATCTCGTTACCGGCAAGTCACTTTACTCGTACCGTAATGCATGATCCCGTGACCAGACACTTGGTCACTTTGAGCTCATAATGATGATGCATTACCGAGTGGGCCCAGTGATACCTCTCCGTCATACGGAGTGACAAATCCCAGTCTTGATCCGTGTCAACCCAACAGACACTTTCGGAGATACCCGTAGTATACCTTTATGGTCACCCAGTTACGTTGTGACGCTTGGTACACCCAAAGTACTCCTACGGTATCCGGGAGTTACACTATCTCATGGTCTAAGGAAAGGATACTTGACATTGGAAAAACTCTAGCAAACGAACTATACAATCTTTAGCTACGTTTAGGATTGGGTCTTGTCCATCACATCATTCTCCTAATGATGTGATCTCTTATCAACGACATCCAATGTCCATAGTCAGGAAACCATGACTATCTGTTGATCAACGAGCTAGTCAACTAGAGGCTTACTAGGGACATGTTGGTGTCTATTATTCACACATGTATTACGATTTCTCGGATAACACAATTATAGCATGAATAAAAGACAATTATCATGAACTAGGAAATATAATAATAAGCTTTTATTATTGCCTCTAGGGCATATTTCCAACAATAGGTAGTTCCAACTTCTCCACCATCTCCATGCTTGCGGCGTTGATCAAATTCATATGATCGATTGTCATATGGCACATGATCTCTCTCTCACCACCACACGGGTATGAAAAAGTCCCGCCCAATGGCCTTCCTCCGAAATCCATAGCTTAGCTTCCATGATAATCCAGTCATCTCCTCTGTAGTGTCGTGAACAACCTTGCTCTGAATACCACCTGATGTGGACCGAACCTCGATGGCGAGATCCGATCTGTTATTGCGGCCCGATCTTTCACGGTACTCCACCTTCAGTAGCAGTAACCTCTCGCCCGCGCACGCGATGTACACGAAGTAGAGGGTTTGAACCTTGCAGCTCAGCACGAGAGAAACAATCTGGACGACAGCACCTCACGCGCAAAACAATTTCCTCACAGAAATCGCAACAAAGAGGTTTTCTAAAGCTACCTCAAAAACTTGATACGGGTGTCTACCCCTGAAAACACATCTGTCTATTTCATATCAAAATATAACCTCCCTTTACATCAACGCATAGTTGCTCTTTATATTCTAAACGACCATCTAACTTGGCTTGAAAAGCAAGCCATCCTAACCAAAACGACAAGTAATTAGATACCTGGACACTATATTTAAATAATAGATTATATGCTTTATAATTTAGCAGTATAATCTTTACAAACGATGGACTAGGACTCTTTATTTGGATGGTTGCTGGCCTTCTCGTGTGATTTGCAGATGGACCCCAGCCGGCATCTTTCAAGGACAAAGCACACCACGTACCTAGTAATCTTATTGCATGGTAAATATTTTTCCTACGTGGCAGGAATAAAAACAAGAACCTTGTTTGCACCGTGTGCACTTTAAACCAATCTATGATACTTGCATGAATTTTTACACTTGCATGGCACGTAATATTCTCCTTCCCAAACCAGGAAATATGTCCCATAACTCTAATGCAAATCAAATTATTTCTGTCTTGGCTTGATCTCCCTATAGCACATCTTGTGACCAATCTTAGGCTGAGCCCACTTGTTGTATCCATAAAATGACTTGGTGCATGCGAACTTGTAGACGTGCCATGTAGCTTTGGACTAGAGTCACGGCTCATCTCTTGCATAGAATTGGCACGCGCACAAGTTTCACTAATTAGTTGTTCCTTCTCATCGTAGCTTTTCTTTTCTTCAACAACATTATTGTTAGGCATGGTCGTATCATGTGTCCTATCTCTTTGCCATTTGTGGCTTGAGGTTGGCTAGGCGAGTTTAGCTAGCTTGTTCGAGGGCTGAGCACCCCTTGTTCTGCTCATTCTCACACCTCTCGTGTGGTGTTCTCTTTTCAAATTTACTCTAAGTTGTTGGTATTGTCCTCTTCTGTCTATCAATGAAAAGATACACAAGTTTTGCTTATTTGCAGAAAAAAAGTTTTAGCAGGATTGGTTTATTAGATATGAATCAAACATCATCTGCAGAAAAAATCCCAAAGAGTCTCGATCCTATAAAATACCTATGCAAATCTTGTAAATGACAGGAGGCCTGGTATAAAGCTGGGAGCTTCTCATCCTTGTTCGGCATGCACACGTTTGATCAGGTGTATCGTCACTCATGCTTCTTTAGCATTGTTTTTTTTTACACGGAGCGCTATTAAAATGTATCAGCGATCATTCGATGAGAGGAGCATCAGGGTCGTTGCACCAACGCCTTTGCACCGCACCATGCCGCAACGGTGGAGCTATGTGTATTCCTAAGGGTGTTGTGGCCCCGCGCGCCACTGCCATGCGGTTCCATCGACAAGCTCTGTTTTTTTAGCATTGGCTTCTTTAGCATCCTCATGAACCATAAAATCAATAAAATTGTAAAAATTCCGATTTGTGTTGGCAACAAACATTGTTAAAGGCACAATAGTAAACAATTTGTTAGAAAGTAAGAAAACAAGACAATTCTTTGGGAGTGGTCTTAAAGGGACAATAATGTATAGTCCATTATAATTCATTAATTGTACGTGCATATATCTTGATTATTATTGAATGGGAGCAGCCATTGCATATGCATCGGCTTTCATCTGGAGTAGGTGCACTTCGTGCATGCATGCACATGGGTCTGGGTCGACGTGGCGACTGGCAATAGATCCAATCCCCTAGGCATGAGTACGTTAATTAAGACGGCTTTTACAAGTCTTGAGATTCAGTCAATCATTATGCTCCTCCACACCCAGAGTGTTCTCCCTTTGTGTACACTGTTTAAGTTATCATAGTTTTCTTTAAACTAAATAGAGATTTATATACATATACTACCCTTGTCATGGTTTATTAGTTCCACTGTATTTTGGGTCAAACTTGACTTTTGATTTAACTATAAAAAGTAAGCTACATAGCAAAGAAATAGTATCACCGAAACTTCTTTCAAATATGAATCCAACAATATAAGTTTTATGACATGCACCTAATATTTTGTTGGTTAAATCTGTGGTAAATATTTGACACAAAATATGAAGGGGACTAATAAACCCGGACCAAGGTAGTAACAGCTAGAGATGTTAAACAAAAAGTGTGCGCGTTGCTCCTTCCCAAGGCGACACATCAAACGGCAACATTTGGCCTCCTAAGCCTCTACCTCCTCCTTCCTATCGCTGTTGCGGTAGCCTCCGCCGATGGTGGAGGGGCCTGTTTCGCCTTGGTGGGTAGCTCACTCGTGAGAAAGAGATCTTAGAGCATCTACGCTCGCAACTTATAAATCTGGCGGACACTGACCGGTCACCTCTTAAATTTCCACTTCCATGTCTTTTATTTTTTTCCCTATACGTCCCGTCACGTGCATGTGATTGGTAGAGATAAAGTGAGAGAAAGAAAAGAAAGAATAAGCAAAGAGAAAAGGTGGGCCAAATCATATGTGGCAGATGCAGGATCACTGGCCGGACAAGCCCGGGCGCACCTCATACTCATCCCATATATGAGGGCAATATAAGGAGTGGCGGAAAGCCCGGGCATTTCAGGAGGCTATCAGGGGTCCAGTTGGGTCAACTTTTTTCCTTCTCTCTCTTGTCCGGTCAGTGGTCCCTGCGCCCGCCCGGTCAATATAAGGAGTCCGGCTGTAGATGCTCTTGCAACATTGGGTGGCCGACACATCATCGTTCATGGGTCGTGTTTGGTGCTCCTCCTTCCTATCGTTGTCATGGTAGCCTCCGTCGATGGCGGAGGGGCCTTTTTCACCTTGGTGGGCAACTCACTCGTGAGAAAGGGACCTTACAACATCGGGTGGCAAGCGGCACACCGTCATTCATGGGCCGTGTTTGGTGTTACGATGGAGGTCCATCATTAGTTCGTGGATCTTTGGACGGAGCCTCCTAATATCAACCTCAATGAGAATATTACGGATGCCATCATTTGAAACAATACTCTGTCGGGCGAGTACTCTACATCTTCGACCTACCTAGCCCAACCTCATTACCAAAGTAACTCCCCTTTGAAGTCGTCGGTGTGAAAATTTTAGGCCCTTCCAAAGCATAAGTTTTTGTGTGGTTCATTATTCAAGACCGAGTGTGGACGGTGGACCGGCTTCAACGGAGGGGCTGGCCAACTTGTGGATTTTGTCAATTGTGCAAGAGGGAGCCGGAGATGATGAAGCATATTTTGTTCAACTGTAGGTACTCAAAGCGCATTTGGAGCGAAATTGCAAGATGACTTGGCATGCTGTGGACTTCGACGAGTGGAATAATTTCAATTCGGTCAAGGAGCGGGGGATCCCCACGGTCAACGCTAATGGCGGCACAAGAAAAGGCATTGGCTCGCTTGCTATGCTTGTATCCTGGAAGTTTTGGCGTTCAGTTAATAAAATTCACCCTTTATCAAAAAAGGAAGCTTTGGCGTGAGAGGAATGGTTAGATTTTTAGGAATGTCTCATTGATGTCGAGCATTGGTGTTATCAAGGTTAAATCTGAGGCCGCTTGAGGCTGGACAAATGCTTACTTCTGCCAACTCTGCGTCAGAAACTTGGAGTCCTCGCGCCACCTCTTCTGGAGCTGCCAGGAATCCGGACGGGTTTGGGCCGAGCTGGGACAGTGGCACGGCTGCTCAGCTCTCACCCCGGCCGAGAGTTGGCGCCAAAACAGTTCCACCACGATCGCGCAAGGCATCCTGGAGCAGACCCCCCACTAATGGCGAAAGGGAGTGCGGACGCTGTGCTGGCTAGCTTGCTGGGAGATATGGCAGGAAAGAAACCACTGCACCTTCAGGCAGCACTTGACGTGCGTGGCAAGAATCATCAAGCGCATAAAAGACAGCATCGAGCTATGGAGAACCACAGGAGCTGCATGCATAGAGAGCCCCTTCGGGGACCCTCCTTGAGAGATAAACCCCCTTGTTCTAGGGGATTGGCCGTGTGTGGCAACCCCTAAAACTTTGATTCTAGGATCTTCACCATCATTGTTGTTTTCCCACTGCTTTCTGCTATCATTAATGAAAATGCCAGCAGTTGCTAGATCTTTCAAAAAAAAAAAATCTGAGACCGCTCTTTGGGGTTTGCCAGGTGCAAATCATCTTATATCTTTGACGCCGCGAGAGTAGTATACTTATTCATAAACTCTCTTTTCAATTAACGAGACGAGTCAAAACTTTAACCTCCGTTTTGAAAAATATAAGTAAGTACGATGCTGCCGGTTCTTGTCTGAAATGTGTCAAAGACGTCGTCCATGCTGATCGAAACATGCATGATGGCGTAATGATGAGACCATGCGCACTGATTGGAACAAACCAAATACAGTATAAGAAATGGAGGATCGATGTGGACAAGGTATGCATCATCAGATCTTTCCTCTCCACCCCCTTGGTTCCGGATAGTGTACTAGAGCTAGCGGTGGTTGATGGTTCGGCGTCTGATGAATATGCACCCATCCACAATCAGTACACGCATTGATAGCCGTCGCTTCTCGCTGCCATGGCCATGGGTGGTGGCCGGTGGGGTGGGGGTCGTGCGGCAGCCCATGCCTGCCGCATGCATGTGTGGGTGCGCGTTCTCGGGGAGCAGACAGGCCCCGGCGCCTCGCCGGCCTGGATGTCCGTGCCTGTGCTGTGGCCGGCCCGCGCGGAGCTTGATGGGTAAGAAGTCATGGCTAGGGCGCCACGGCAACGACCAGCTCAGGTGGGCACAAACACAGCTCTGCTGCACTGAGCGAACGGTCATTGGTGGTTCACACGTACCGTACGTAAATGCCACGTCGAAATATTAATATTTGTTCCACCGTCCACAATTAAGTCGCTAGTAAAAACAAATCAAAAAGAGAGAAGTACACACTTTATTTTTAATACTAGTAGAATGCCCGTGCGTTGTCACGGGCATTTGAAATATTTTAGCTAAAGTTATGTATAAACATAATACATGTAAAATTTCACATGTATAGAAAAAAATAGCAGTAACAATTGAGTAATAATTAAATCCACTTGACTTGAAATGAAGTTGGTAAAAAAATAAATACATAGAGAGCAATGATCCAACTAATCAATAATTTGTAACAAATTAATATCTACTTGATGCACTTAAGATATTATCGGACATTATCAGAAATCTTGTTTTTAGCTTCATTCGTATGATATTTGAGCAAGTACAATAATAACTTCTTCATCAACTTATAACCATTTTGCATAAGCAATATATGTAGTTAGCACGAATATTTCACATGAAAGTCTAAAAATGTGCAAGGAGGATACTCATCGTGCAAACCCGACGAACCAAATCTTTATCGTTCCATGAGAGCATAAGATTAAAAATAAAATAGCCAAACACATCCCTGCAATTGAATATATTAGTATTATCTTGAATATAGTGATAACAATACTATATGCTTGTACCTTGAAAGTTATGATATTGAAATATATGGATTTACCGATCCGTGTTCGTTGGAATACCAGCCGAAAATATACGTTGCCATCTAGAGATATCAGAATTCCAGCCAGATTGCGCTATTTTGAGTGCATCGTTGAATTCCCTTCCATTTTTTTGCAATTCCTCTAAATGTCTCAAAGTTTTAATCGCCCAGAATGTATACAGACGTGCATGTTTGTCGATGGCGTATAAGATGTATGGGTCCATGAATGCAATTGGATGATAAATCTACAAGTCGACGTGCATGTTTCTTCACGCTGAACTTTAGATCTCATCTTGAATTTAACGTCGTCGACTTTGTATATTAATATTGAAAAGGAGATTAATTGCACGTTGATATTAGATAGGATATGTTATTAGTCGCACGCTATAGACGAGCCAGAAATAATATGTATCGCTTACAACATGTTTTCAGACAAAAGAGGTAACTATTTAATTTGTGACTGCAACAAACATAATGGAAAACAATTGTGGTGTCACTTAAAAAATCAAACTAACGCAAAGATGGGAATAACTTCTCCCATTCTATTGTCTTGGTCATTATGGATGACGTGGGTGGTGGGATTGTACTAAGAACATTCACTTATGATACCTAATTTTCTACTCCATCCATTCGGAAATACTTGTCGGGGAAATGATTGTATCTAATGTATTTTAATTCTAGATACATCCATTATCATCCATTTATGCGACAAGTAATTTCAGACGGAGTGAGTACTAAATACCTACAATTATTAAAAAAAACAACTAAGTAAAATGAAATTCATTCTGAGCAGCAGTAAAACGATTCAAAATAATGGGCATAACTTGTTAATAGAATAATATACATAGTACATAATCCTCTTCAAGAACTTAGGACAATAAACACAGTACAAGAGCCTTAAAAAAGTAGAGAATTTCTTATGTGACTTCTTCTCTTGCAACCTCTTCTCTGCATGGTTCTGCCCTCAACAGTAACTTCATCATCTTTTTAGTTACATAACAAGACGCTTTAGCCACACAAAAAACTCCATCTGATAAAACTATAAAGGGCATCTGGTCAAAAATATCAAAACAATATGTAGAGGCCTAAAATCTTGGTTGCCTTGCCAGTAGGCACTCACAGTTTAATGTTTAAGCATACATCATTGATCCTAGAAGTCCCATGAGTGAACAGAAGCTGCCAGCAGCATCAGTGTACCAATGAGTGATGAGATTTTTGCATCTATATTCATGCAAGTTTTATTACCTGATTGTGGATCAATGAAAAAAATAGACGAAAGAGGAAAGGAAAAAATAGTATCACGGAGACATCTTTTCACACAAATTTGTGGGTCCTGTATTGATAGTGGTGGTGAGGGTCCTTTGGATATACAGGACCCACAAATTTGTTTCTGCTTCGCATACCTGATGCGAAACAACTTGGTGATGCTCCATGAGGGAGACATAAACCCCACAAGAAGTTGTAAACTATCACCATAAAAACTGTTCCAACCTAAAAACCAGATGGCAATATAAGGGTCATTAATTATAAAGATGTAGACATTGATCAGTAACCGAACGACCATAATTTTTGTTTAAAGAATGTTCAGCAAAGTCGACACTGCATATAATACCCACATCTTAATTGTCAATAAAAACAAAGAGGTAACAAACTCCTATAAATGATAAAATGTCGATAAAACTACAGTAAAGTGTAGTCAAAATGTATTATATCAATTTGAGAATATCTACCCACCCCTTTCAGAGAAAGGGGCCACCATGAGTGCTGGCAAAATATGCAACACAGTAGGTGCACATCCAGAACAATGGTTCTTTGATCATTGGCAAAAGTAAATCAGAGATAAGAAAGATCACTGTTTAATTTTATTTATATGCATAGTCCTGACAATCTCTTATGTCTCAACATCACTACCGTCCAGAATGGACCAACAAAATAAATATTTAACAATCTATTTCATACAATCAGCAGCTGAATAGAGACGAGAGGCCAACGATCACCGGCTGCTGGAAGATTTAGGGAAGACATCTTACCAGCCATAGAAAGTTCAGGTTTAGGTTCAGACATGACCTCAGCGACAGCAGCTCCTACTCTATGGCCTCGGCGATGGATTCGGCTCTGGGGCGACCATGACATCGACTCCATGGGCCGCTCCGGCTCTGGAAGAGGCCACAATTGTTGCCCTCGGCGGAGTTCTACTACCTCCTGTGCAAAAGGAGGCTCTATGGCTGTGGGGTCCACTCCAAATTGTCGGTGCTCTTTAACTGGGACGGTGGTGGTTCCGGGGCCTTGTCGGAGAGGTTTGCCTAATCTCGCCTCCATCCTTACGGGGTACATCCAGTTCCGCTCATGACCACGTGATCATCCTTATATTTTGGCAGGCCTAAGAGTTGTGGTGTAGTATTCAAGTTTCCTATGCCCATATGGAATTGAAGAAATTGAATCAAAGAGCTATAAGCCTATAACAATGTAGCTCTTTCACCATTGTACAGAAAAATATAGTTGTTTCACAAATCCAAGCATTTGTCTTTTTATGTGCAAGAAGTTAAGCAAATTACAATCAGTAAGCGAATCTAGGTAGCAAATGGATAAACGGTTAGGATCTTGTAAGAAAAAAAATACGTCAGTAAAGCTTACACATACACAACTGCAGATCTTCTCCTACCTTTCTCCTTATATACAAAAATAATTCGTAACACATCAGACTCCAAAATTTCAGAGATATCTTTAAGATAAACTGATGTTCTTCAGTGCCAATGATACTTTTGCTTACCCTAAAACATATTACAGTTACGTTCTAAGAACCATAAAATCAAGTTGTGATGGCTTAAATCTAGCAAATGCTTTGGGATTTAATAGAATTGAAGCAGAATCTGATTCTTTGAGTGTTGTTAACAATTGCGAGGGACAAACACAGTGGTGGGATGCAGCAGCGGCAATCTTTGCAGAATGTATTGATACGGCAACATCGATAGGGAAGGTCATCTTTTCACACTGTTTTCGTGATGCTAATTCAGTAGCTCATGAGCTAGCAAAGTTTAGTTTTTGTAATAAATGTAATGAAAATTGGACTGATGAACAGGCGGGTGACCGACGACGGGGCAGCTGACGGCGGCGGCTCCAGTCCGGTGCAGTTCTGGCCATAAGATGGAAAAGGAGGGGAAGGGACCAGCAAATCCAAAGGAATGGGGTGGAAGCGGTAGATTGCTCATGTCTATGAAAATTTGTAGCATAACAGCAGCTTGAAACCAATCAGAATTTAGTTACAAATTGATGTTATGGATTGCATATTTGACAAAGTATTTTGAAGTAATGGTAGTGGCAGCAGCTCGAAATCGAATCCAAGCACCCGCTAAAGTGTCAATGTTTGGGCACATGTCACTCATGAAGATCAAGTGACTTGATGGTTTGTTATATTGAGCGAGAGATCTTCAAAAGTATTGATAGTAAAATTAAGGAAGATTTTCAGAAGGAGGGTAGGGCATTGCCATTACCTAGGTCTTCTAGACGCCATTGAAAACTTCATTATTGGTATGTTTTAGGTTGTTTTTCTATTGAAACATGTCTACATTTTCATTGTATTTGGTTTTTCGTTTGTACTTTGTATTGACTATTTCAATTTGCATCAAAAAAAATATTTTCCTAAGATTTCGCCACACCTTAATTTTTTTTCGTCCTCTGCCTCTGAGTACAGTGACATTCTAAGAACCATAAAATCAAGCTGTGTGTTCACTTTACCTTTGCTATTGTACTGTAACTTGTTGAGGAAAGAAATACCCCCCCCCCCCCCCCCCATTGAGACGCATATCTGTAGCTCATATTACTTCCAGTGTCCATTGAAGGATATCAACCATTGTGGTCCAGTGACTGACTATAAGAACTTAGTGACCCTTATTTGCTGAAGAAGGTTCAAGCTCTGCTAGGGCCTGCACACAAAGCAGAAATTTAGGTAAAGCATAAATTGTTAACAGAATACATTTCAGTTCAAACATGTGTCGGCAGTACACATTATGCACAGCGCACAGAATAACATGAAAAGCTAAGAAGTAGGATAAGGAAAATCAGATAACAAAGTTCAAGACTCGTTATAATTCAGTAGGCAAAGTCAATACAAGGTGACACACCTGATTAGGACGCTAGGTAGAGAAAATAACAATACTTGGTGGATAGTGAGATCACTGTAGTTTTTAGCTCTTGGATTGCTCCTGCAGATTATATCAAACTTGAGTGAAATCGAGCTTAAGCAATTGGAAGTGCCTAACTGAACTAACCTCCGACAGAAAAACATCAGAAATTCAGTGATGTAAGTATTCTTATTTGTCATGCAATGACCTAAAAAAAGAATTATGTTCATTTATACTGAGTTTGGGCATGCTTAAACACATAGACTGGGTACGGCGAGGTATTCATGCATACTTTTTTCAGGCTGTAAGCACTTTTGAAGTTATTCATGCATACTTTTTTCAGGCTGTAAACTGCACCCGTATAGTCAGTTGGCCCTCCGGCCGTCAATCACCGGGTACGGACCCAAGCACGCCCTAATGGCCGCCTCCGCTTCCTGGAACGTAACATGCCAAGCATCCATCCAGGCATAGCATCAACTAACGGGGCTGAATTAAGTAAGAAAATTAACTACAGGAAGATCAATCGATGATGAGGGGAGGAGAGAATTGTTTGGGCGGTACTCACGAATCCGCCGCCCTTGGATCTTCCAGTGCCCTTTTCTGCGATGACAACCTTGAGGATCTCACCGAAGCGCGAAGTGGCCGCACACGTCCTCCTTGCTCCAACTCTTTCACGCCAGACCCTGTAGAAAGGGAACCATTCTCTTCGTAGCATGCAAGGATGCGAGGGATTGATAGATGGAGAAGACAAGGAATCGAGCCATCAAGGGATGCAAAAGACTCGAGGGATCAAGGGATGGTTCAAACCTATCAGGCCGGCTCCTCGGCGGCGGCAGTGCGTGAGGCCGCAGAGGTGAGGCCGGCGTTGGTTGTGACGGCGTCGGCCAGGGTCGTCCGGGCCACAGAGGAGTCACCGGAGTCGAAGGGATGAGGTCAAGGTCGGACGAGGAGAGGACGGCGGCGACCACACTTTGTCTAGTACAACGCGACCACGCCCTTGGGGATCCGCGGCGGTGGCGGTGGCATCCCCGGGGATCCGCGGCGGCGGCGTGCGGCGTCTCTAGTGATTCGCGACGGCGGTGGCGTGCGGCGTCCCTGGGGATTCGCGGCGGCGGCAACGGTGTGCGGCGACCTAGGATTCGGCGGCGGCTGCCGCAGCGGTGGCGGGGAACCCTAGACAAGGGAGGTCGAGGGAGAGGGAGGAGTGGTGGTACGGGGGCAAATTGGGTTTCATTTCGTGAGACCGGCCTCTGGTTTTGGTTGGTTTTTTTGAAACCGTAAAGTGGGAGGATGACGAAAAAAAACCAACGAAAATAAACCATGAAGACTATTCACCAAGTCGTTCATTAGAAGTAGAGATATGGTCTGTTTATGTCCAGATCGGTAATTGGAAAAATCACGCTTTCATCCGGCTGCTGCAAATTACATTTCTTTGTAGATTTGTTGGTTCTCATCTAGTAAATGAGAATTTGTTAAATCGCATCTAACTTCCTTGCCGTCCGATCTATAGCCTCAAGATTCGTGTTTTTCAGCGCAGGCTCTTAGTGTCTAACTTCATTTGTTTTTCTTCTCTATTTTTCCTTTAAAAATTGTTTGGGATTTCAAAAATAGTTCTGAATTTCAAAAAATTATTCATGGATTTGAAAAAATGTTCTTAAAATTTAAAAAATAATTCAAAATTTTCATAAAATGTTCTCATATTTCGAAAAAATGGTCACAATCTCAAAAAATGTTCATGAACTTAAGAAATGATCATGATTTGAACCATTGTCAAATTGAAATGTTAGCAGAATTTTAAAACGTTCACAAACTCAAAAATTGTCCATGGTTTTTTTTAGAAAAATCACAATTTCAAAAAAATAATCATGAATTCAAAAAATGTTCATGATTTCAAAAGATGTTCAGAATTTCAAAAAATATTCAGAATTTTAACAATCTTGATAAATTTAAAAAAATCACGAATTTGAAAGATGATCACAAAATGAAAAGGAAATAAAATGAAAAAGAGAAAAGGAGAAGAATACCCAAAATGAAAAAATGAAACATAATAATTAAAAACCGGTGTGGGAAGGCTCCGGAACCTTCCCAAGAATCGAAACATGGAGTATGCCGAACATGAGAACTTTGGTCGGCCCAATGTTGTGCGTAGTGATCGCACGGGGATGCGATTGCTCGCTACCCAGCGACTTGTGTCGGGGATAGGGTTCGGCCCAGTCGGGTGCGCCCCTATGCGCGGCCCCTACAACTTGCCGCAACGCGCGCCAAATTGGGTTTTCCTTGGAGGCAGATTGCAGATTGTTCTAGCCAGTCTATCTGGAGACAAGGCCAAGCACAAGGAACTCCAGGAAGATGTCGTTGTGTCCAACTTCCATGGTAGGTTTCGTAAACCCATCGCCTCCCTGTTGCCAAGGCTGATGGTGAAGCGCGCCAGGAAGAAGCACACCGCCCAACAAATGTTCGCCACGGTGCAAGGTTGCAGGTTCACTATTGTTTCCACCCGTGATAGGTTAAGATAATATATTATTGATTTAAAAGTAATAATTCATATAGATCATCAAGCTCTAAAGGATCTACTTACTAAGAAACATGTAAAACCCGGCTTCATTCGTTAGGTTTTATTAGTTCAAGAATTTGATTTGCATATTATCAATTACAAGGGCGAATATAACCAAGTTTGGTTTAATCTTATATTGCTCAACCACAACATAATTTTGTGCAATAGGTGCACATATAATCATTTTTGGGAGAAGTGAACTCCCAAGCTTCTTGGTAGCCATAATGTTAAATTACTGAGTTTTCTTAACTTGCGAAAAATAGGCTAATGACAAAAACTAATTAAAACTAAAGCGCAGATAGATAACAAGTACTCTGGTAAGCTTACCAGGAAAAAAAACTTTCTTGGCAATGGCGCCAAAAAAAAGGGTTGATTACCATCGATCCAGTTTCGGATGTAGATATAGCCTTCTTCCCTGGAGATCCTACAATTTATCGAATCCAGAAATTGATGATGCTTGATACAAAAATATCTACAATACTTGTTATTTCAAGACATTTGAGTACACCTAACAATTCCAAGTAAATGGATGGACTAGGATTTTGGGGCTCCTCTACTATGGAAAGGTAAATTGGCGAACTCCAAAACTCCAAAACTCTTGGGACTCCTCGAGTTGAAGGGTTTTCCTCTCCTTTATATAGTGCAAATGGATGGACTAGGATTTTGGGGCTCCTCTACTATGAACGAGAACCTGGTCCTTTTGTGAAAGTCGTCGGGGATGGTGTCATCGAGGCGGTGGCAGGCAGCACGAGTAGCAGTATGACCAGTGGTGGTCGTACCATGCACAATCTTCTTGTTTGGAGACTCTAGTGCATGCCGAGTCGAATGGCAATGATCTTCACGCTCATTATATTCAATATATGACTTGAATTTTCACGTAAAATCACCCATTTCTTCAAGGAACAATATATACGAGATTTGTAATCCTTTGAATTTATTACTTCCTCTGTAAACTAATATAAGAGCGTTTAGATCACTAAAGTAGTGATCTAAATGCTCTTATATTAGTTTACGGAGGGAGTAGTCATTAGCAGGCAAATCGAAGTGATTATCACAAAATAATTCAAGAAAATCCAGTTTAAATACGAGTGAAAATGAGTGAAAAATCCACTCATCAGCACACAGCGCTAGAGTTTCACTGTTGCCACGTCAAGTTTAGTCGCCGGTTTTGGGGCAGGCATGTTTGATGAAATTGACAGCAATTGACTAGTAGCACCTTCGGTGCGAAAGTAGGCAACATTGCAGAGACGAGCAGGTGCGGCTACCTAAAAGATCGGCCATGGCGATCAGAAGCCTGGCAACAAATTGTATAGCAGCAACTAGCCCCCACCCCGGTTAAGGAAATGTTCTTGGTCAACACCACCCACATATTTTGCAAAGGATAACTTTGATGCTTCTTTTGATTGAAGACAATCTAAAGGGAACCAGTGGAGTTGTTATCAGTGAGAAGAAAGGAAAGTTCATTGTTGCAAAGAATTCAAATATAGAGCTTGTCCATGATATCCTTCAGCCGAATAATTGCAGCCAAAGAAGGTTTGTTAGTTGCTGAATCTTTAGAATGTGGTAGAATTGGCGTCAGTCCGAACAACTTGAAGCTTATCAACATATTGAATGAAGATACCTTTGCAACCGGAATTGCAGCGGCACTGTTTAATGATTTCTACTATATATTGAGAGAGTTTGCCAAAGTAAGTTTCATACGTGAGTTCAAATAAGCCAACCCTGTCTTCGGTTCCAGGCCGCCGGGTTTGACCCACCTGGTGTGAATATTTAATTACGTTTCTCATTCTTGTATAAAAATATGTCGAGGGGTGCTTGCCCCTCTAGTCTCAGCTTTTACTTTTGGCATTGCAAAATACCAAGACATCCATACTTGGTTAGATGGTCCTCCTCCACCTATCATGTACCTCTACTGGTGAAAGATGTAACCTTAAATTTTTTTTTTGAGGGAAACGCCATCATGTCTCACTTTATTGAAAATTAACAGAAGCTTATATCATTCACGAGCGCACTAAGAATAACATCAGGAGGTTCATCAACCCAAATACAAAAAGAAGAATTCTGAAAGCTAAACTTTGCTAACTCGTGTGCAGACTGATTAGCTTCCCGCAAGCAATGAAAAAATTTGACGTTCCCAATTGAGGCCATTAAATCCATGCAATCGGCAAATATAGGTGCTGCTTCACTCCACCAAGTACTTCCAGTACATGCACTGACAACATCTATAGAATCTGATTCCGCAACAATCCTACTAAATCCGAGATTTGCTGCCAAAGTGAGGTCATGCTTCATGGCCATTGCTTCAATAGTAGAAGCTTCAGACGCATAAGGAATAAAGGTGCATGATGCTGCTACAAATCTGCCATGGTCATCTCGGATAATCGCAGCAGTAGCTCCCGCACCCACATCAGTATGAAATGATGCATCCACATTCAGTTTGAGATCATCTTTCCCCGGCTTCTCCCAGTGCACAGTTTCCTTCACAGCAATTTTCTGGTTGGCTTTAACGAACGCATTGCAGAGAACAAGAATCGTCATTGGCCATTGTGACAGGGGCGGAATAGTTTCATTATGCGTAGTCCTTCGACGTATCCACCAGAGGTTCTGTGGCTATAACCTCTGCAATGCCCACACTCTGCAATGCCCACATGCGTAGTACTTTGATCAGTAAAAAAAATGCTGAAAATATTCCTGGCCCTCTCATAGAACGGTTCTCCAGCTTGTTGTCCACCTGTGGCAGGGTCTGCAGTCGGTGTCGTCTCGCAAGTCGCACTGACGTGGCAGCTTTGGAAATTAGTTGCTAATGTATCATTGGTTTTGTGTCGCAGATCCTTCATGGCAGCCACGTAGGAGATCAGCTATCGTAAAAATGACTTCGAGTTGGATTAGGAGCCGGGAAAGAAAGGCGTAATTAAGTGTTGCTGGCGAGGGATTCCGAGATGGCCTCAAACTCATTAAACTTGGCACTTAAGCTTCAAATGCACGCATGCAAATCCGGTTTCCTGACGGATCACATCACATACGCATCCACGTCCACGGTTTAGAATCGGCCTGAGCTCATCAATAAAAGGCAGCCAACCTGCTGCCTTTGCCCTCGCCTCGCTCTGACCAATCTTCTCTTCTCCAGCTTCCAATCCTCACCAATCACCAATCACCAGCCCTTACCCAGCGAAGCGACCGGCGTCCCCTGTCCCCCAGCGCCCATGGAGATTGCCTACCCCTACGGCGGGGAGCTCACCAGGAAGCACTGCTTCCTGACAGCCGAGCCGTTTGACGCCAAGACCGGCGTCATGTCCGGCCCCAAGCGCGCGAGGGAGATGGAGATCCTTCGGCAGCGCTTCCAATCCGAGGTCGTCGCCGTCCGTCGCCTCATGGAAAAGGCGGCCGTCGTGCTAGTTCCCGCCTCGTCCCCGTTGACTCCCCGCGTCAAGGAGAGTCGTCCAGGGTTCTTGGCAGAGGAGCCGCCGGCCAAGAAGAGGAAGGCGTCCCCTCCAGTTCCCGTGATCAATCGCAAGAAGCCGCCTACGAAGAAGAAGATGACGGCCTCTGAGCGGGAGATGCTCACGGAAGACCTGGAGCTGTTCGTTGCGGAAATCCCTGATCACATCGTCGAGCTCTTGAAGGAGCACAGCTGCGCCATCCGCCCCGGCGAAATCGAGATCGACATCCACGCGCTGGACGACGACGCCGTCGTCGAGTTACAGGAGCAGGTTGACAAGTTCGCTCAAGAGAGGAGGTCGGCGAATCCGTCGCCCAAAGAACGCCACCAAGACGGCCCTGAGGTGATGGCCGAAGAGGAGGAGGACGAAGAAGTTGACATCTGTGGTGGCGTCTCTCCGTTAGCAATCGTGTCGGCACCTCTGCTGCAAGAACGGCATGAAGACGGCCGTAAGGCCATGGCCGAACAGGAGGAGGAGGAAGATGTTGACATCTGCGGTGGCGTCTCCCCGTTACCGATCGTGCCGGCACCTCTGCTGCTCGTCGAAGATGAAACAGCCAGTGGCAGCCCAAGCTCCAGCAGCAGCAGTTCGGATGCTGATTCCAGCGACAGCGATTCAGACACCGATTCCGGCAGCAGCGACTCGGGTTCAAAGGACTCCGGCGGCAGTGACTCAGATTCTGGTTCAGACGAGATCGTCGACAGCCCAGCTCCGGCCATCACGCCTCCAACATGCGAGCAGCTCGCCCGTGCTTTGGAAAGGCAGACCACGTCCCGGGCGAGGGAGAAGGCCCGTCAGGAGCTGCTCCAGACGGAGAAGACGGCAATGCCCGACGATACCCTACACCCAGAGGATCTGAAGAGGCTCGGCATTGATGAGTACAACACGGCGAGGCCCAACAACTACAACTTGTTGCGGCAGATTGGATTCTTCCGCAAGCTTGACGACCACGACTGGAAGCAGCAGCAGCAGCAGCAGCAGCAGCAGCAGCAGCATTGTCAAAGCTTCGAAGAAGACCTAGAGGAAGGCGAGATTCGGTCGTGATCGTCGTTGCCAGCAAGGTGCTATAACAAGTGATGTAATTGTTGATGGCTTGATGCCTCACAGAAAACTTGCAGTCTTGTACTAGCTCTCTTCTGCAAACTGTATGTCTGCTGAACATGATTGGATATGTAAAAGTACATGATCAATTATAAAGAGTATCATGACACTTTTAGTATCCACAAATATATTTAAAAATCATGAACATTTTTTTCTCTGGTTTCATTTTCTAAAATACATGAATATTTTACTTAAAACTCATGAAGATTTAAAAAACTCAATGAATATCTTTTATTAAAAGAATAAGTATATGTTTCGTCCTCGAACTCTGGCGATAATATAGAAATTGGTCCCTCAACTCTGAAATCAGTAAAATTCAATCACTCAACTATTTAAACCGGATATTTTTCGTCCCTGGTGACGCTTAAAGTGGTTTTGATATGACGTGGACCCGGTTTTGACTAAAACCATTCACATGGCCTGCTTTTGGCCGCCACGTCACTTAAGTGACTAAGTGCGGCGGGCGGCGATTCACTCATGGGTTGCGGCAGCGGCGGGCAGTGAGGTGTGACTTCGGCGGCGGGTGGCTTGACTTGTGAGGCACCACAGTTGCTAGCTAGCTGGGCACGGGAGCGACGCCCTTGACCCACAACAACGAGCTCGATCACCGGAGGTAATTTGTGCTTGCAGTCGTTGCAATCTTACATTCAGGAGTAAGGGCACACCTCATGTTCTGTTTTTATCCCTCTTGTATGAACATAGGGTAGTCAAATGTTCCCGGAGACGTGTTGTTCATCAGATTTCATTTTGAAGGCCAGTTTTTGAATGATGGGAAATCACTTGAGTATAGTGGGGGGAAAGGGGCCATGTCATTTGTTTATCGCGAGAACTTCTGTTTTTTTCGATCTTGTTCAGAGTTTTGGTATGCACTACCAAACAAAGGATGACAAGATGTTTCATTGGTTATATCATGGAAAAGAGATGGTTTGTGGTCTCAAAATGTTTGCTTTAGACACTCATTGCAAGCAGATTACAGATTGTGTTGTTGTTGGAAGGCTTCCTCAAATTTTTCGATAGATGACGCTTCATTACTTAAAAGGTTTAAGGCTTCCTCGAATATAGCTGTTAAAAATGTGAAGTCCAGTTCATCATTTACACTCAATGTTACATCTGGCGCTGCAAGTTCTCAAGTTGGAGGAAATAAAAGAGCAAAGAAAGTGCCAGCAAAATTACTGGAATAGTGTATTTCTCATTTGTGGTTGCTTGTAAGACTAATCAGTACTTCCTCTAAAGAAATATAAGAGCGTTTAGATCACTACATAGAGGGAGTACAATACAATTTATCATTTACTTTGTCAGATTTGCGGTTACCTGTAAGACTAATCAGTACTATTTATCATTTACTTTGTCAGATTTGTGGTTGCCTGTAAGACTAATGAATTCCTGTTTGTGCTTGCTTGTAAGACAAATCAGTTTAGTACTCTGTCCAATCATTTATGAACAAATGAACAATCTGGCCACGAATTCAGTTTACACAATAGCCTGAAGTCATGTGAACAATCTGCTATGGATTTGATTCAGTTTATAAAATAGTCAAAACCAGACCACATGGACGATTTTAGCCAAAACCAGGTCCATGCCATACCAAAACCACTTGAAGCGTCGCCAGAGACGAAAAGTATCCGGTTTAAATAGTTGAGGGAGTGAGTTATGCTGGAATTTAGTCTATTTTGGGCAGCCCAATAACTATTTCAGAAATTCCTAATAAATCCTAGAGGCCCACTTAGCCCATTTGTGCAAGGCAAGGGATACTACTAAAGTTTAGTCCCACATTGCTAGTTGAGTGGGAGTTGGACCTCCTTATAAAGGAGGTTCTTTCTGAAGGAAATATACCCTAGAGGCAATAATAAAGTTATTATTTATTTCCTTATATCATGATAAATGTTTATTATTCATGCTAGAATTGTATTAACCGGAAACATAATACATGTGTGAATACATAGACAAACTTAGTGTCACTAGTATGCCTCTACTTGACTAGCTCGTTAATCAAAGATGATTATGTTTCCTAACCATAAACAAAGTGTTGTTATTTGATTAACGAGGTCACATCATTAGTTGAATGATCTGATTGACATGACCCATTCCATTAGCTTAGCACCCGATCGTTTAGTATGTTGCTATTGCTTTCTTCATGACTTATACATGTTCCTATGACTATGAGATTATGCAACTCCCGTTTACCAAAGGAACACTTTGTGTGCTACCAAACGTCACAACGTAACTGGGTGATTATAAAGGAGCTCTACAGGTGTCTCCAAAGGTAGATGTTGGGTTGGCGTATTTCGAGATTAGGATTTGTCACTCCGATTGTCGGAGAGGTATCTCTGGGCCCTCTCGATAATGCACATCACATAAGCCTTGCAAGCATTGCAACTAATGAGTTAGTTGCGGGATGATGTATTACAGAACGAGTAAAGAGACTTGCCGGTAACGAGATTGAACTAGGTATTGGATACCGACGATCGAATCTCGGGCAAGTAACATACTGATGACAAAGGGAACAACGTATGTTGTTATGCGGTCTGACCGATAAAGATCTTCGTAGAATATGTAGGAGCCAATATGGGCATCCAGGTCCCGCTATTGGTTATTAACCGGAGACGTGTCTCGGTCATGTCTACATTGTTCTCGAACCGTAGGGTCCGCACGCTTAACGTTACGATGACAGTTATTATGAGTTTATGCATTTTGATGTACCGAAGTTAGTTCGGAGTCCCGGATGTGATCACGGACATGACGAGGAGTCTCGGAATGGTCGAGACATAAAGATTGATATATTGGACGGCTATATTCGGACACCGGAAGTGTTCCGGGTGATTTCGGAGAAAACCGGAGTACCGGAAGGGTTACCGGAACCCTCCGGGGAAGTAATGGGCCTTATTGGGCCTTAGGGGAGAGAGAGGGCTGCGGCCTAGGAGGTGGCGCCCCCCCCCACACATGGGGAGTCCGAATTGGACTAGGGAGGGGGGCGCGGCCCCTCTTTCCCTCTCCCTCTCCCCCTCTTTCCTTCCCCCTAAGGCTTTCCTAATTGGATTAGGAAAGGGGAGTCCTACTCCCACTAGGAGGAGGACTCCCCCTCCCCTTGGCGCGCCCCATAGGGCCGGCCGGCCTCCCCCTTGCTCCTTTATATACGGGGGCAGGGGGGCACCCTAGGGCACACAAGTTGATCTTTGAGATCGTTCCTTAGCCGTGTGCGGTGCCCCCTGCCACCATATTCCACCTCGATCATATCGTTGTAGTGCTTAGGCGAAGCCCTGCGTCGGCAGAACATCAAGATCGTCACCACGCCGTCGTGCTGACGGAACTCCTCCCCGAAGCTTTGCCGGATCGGAGCCCGGGGATCGTCATCGAGCTGTACGTGTGCTAAGAACTGGGAGGTGCCGGAGTAACGGTGCTTGGATTGGCCGGATCAGAAAGAAGACGTATGACTACTTCCTCTACGTTGTGTCAACGCTTCCGTTGCGATCTACAAGGGTACGTAGAACATACTCTCCCCCTCGTTGCTATGCATCACCATGATCTTGCGTGTGCGTAGGAATTTTTTTGAAATTACTACGTTCCCCAACACTTTCCCCACTTGTACGAGCATGAGAACAAGAGGGATATCCACGCGCGCTCCTCCTCTGCCGCCCGTCCCGACGCAGCGCGGCGGGGCGCGGCGAGGGTTGCGGGTTGCGGGAATGAGCCGAGCCGATATCTACATTTTTGCCACGCACTACAGTGGCATGAGAAGTTTGAAAAAACTTTAACAGCTGCAGGCTTTGTTGTGAACGAAGCTGACAAATGTGTGTACTATCACCATGGTGGGGGCGAGGGAGTTATCATGTGCTTGTATGTTGATGACATACTGATTTTCGGAACAAATCTGAATGTTATTAAGGAGGTCAAGGATTTCCTATCTCGTTGTTTTGAGATGAAGGATTTAGGAGTGGTTGATGTCATTCTGAACATCAAGTTGTTGGGAGACGATGATGGTGGGATTACATTGCTTCAATCTCACTATGTGGAGAAGATCTTGAGTCGCTTTGGCTATAGTGACTGCAAGCCCTCTCCAACACCATATGATGCGAGTGTGTTACTTCCAAAGAATCAAAGAATTGCTAGAGATCAATTGAAATATTCTCAGATTATTGGCTCGCTTATGTACTTAGCAAGTGCTACAAGACCTGACATCTCTTTTGTTACTAGCAAACTGAGTTGATTTGTCTCAAAACCAGGAGATGTGCATTGGAAAGCTCTAGAGAGAGTTTTGCGTTATTTGAAAGGCACTGCAAATTATGGAATTCACTACACCGGGCATCCAAAGGTGCTTGAAGGGTATGGTGACTCAAACTGGATCTCAGATGCTGATAAGATAAAGGCCACGAGCGGTTATGTATTCACTCATGGAGGTGGCGCTGTTTCTTGGAAGTCTTGCAAGCAGACCATCTTAACGAGGTCAACAATGGAAGCAGAACTCACAACACTAGATACAGCTACGGTTGAAGCAGATTGGCTTCGCCGGCTCTTGAATGACTTGCCGGTTGTTGAGAAACCTGTACCGCGTGTCCTTATGAACTGCGACAATCAAACTGTGATCACGAAAGTGAGCAGCTCAAAGGATAACATGAAGTCATCAAGACACGTTCAGAGAAGGTTAAAGTCTGTCAGGAAAATGAAAAACTCCGGAGTTATTGCATTGGATTATATCCAAACATCTAAAAATCTGGCAGATCCTTTTACTAAGGGTCTATCACATAATGTGATAGATAATGCATCGAGGGAGATGGGTATGAGACCCACAATATGAGTTGTTCACAGTAGTAACCTATTCTTTGTGATCGGAGTGTTGGAAATATGCCCTAGAGGCAATAATAAATTGGTTACTATTATATTTCCTTGTTCATGATAATCATTTATTATCCATGCTAGAATTGTATTGATAGGAAACTTAGATACATGTGTGGATACATAGACAACACCATGTCCCTAGTAAGCCTCTAGTTGACTAGCTCGTTGATCAATAGATGGTTACGGTTTCCTGACCATGGACATTGGATGTCGTTGATAACGGGATCACATCATTAGGAGAATGATGTGATGGACAAGACCCAATCCTAAGCATAGCACTAGATCGTGTAGTTCGTATGCTAAAGCTTTTCTAATGTCAAGTATCATTTCCTTAGACCATGAGATTGTGCAACTCCCGGATACCGTAGGAATGCTTTGGGTGTGCCAAACATCACAACGTAACTGGGTGACTATAAAGGTGCACTACGGGTATCTCTGAAAGTGTCTGTTGGGTTGGCATGAATCGAGACTAGGATTTGTCACTCCGTGTGACGGAGAGGTATCTCTGGGCCCACTCGGTAGGACATCATCATAATGTGCACAATGTGGTCAAGGAGTTGATCACGGGATGATGTGTTATGGAACGAGTAAAGAGACTTGCCGGTAACGAGATTGAACAAGGTATCGGGATACCGACGATCGAATCTCGGGCAAGTATCGTACCGATAGACAAAGGGAATTGTATACGGGATTGATTAAGTCCTTGACATCATGGTTCATCTGATGAGATCATCGTGGAGCATGTGGGAGCCAACATGGGTATCCAGATCCCGCTGTTGGTTATTGACCGGAGAACGTCTTGGTCATGTCTGCATGTCTCCCGAACCCGTAGGGTCTACACACTTAAGGTTTGATGACGCTAGGGTTATAAAGGAAGTTTTGTATGTGGTTACCGAATGTTGTTCGGAGTCCCGGATGAGATCCCGGACGTCACGGGGAGTTCCGGAATGGTCCGGAGGTAAAGATTTATATATGGGAAGTCCTGTTTTGGTCACCGGAAAGGTTTCGGGGTTTATCGGTAACGTACTGGGACCACCGGGAGGGTCCCGGGGGTCCACAAAGTGGGGCCACCAGCCCTAGAAGCATACATGGGCCAAGTGTGAGAAGGCACCAGCCCCTAGGTGGGCTAGGGCGCCTCCCACCATGGCCCATGCGCCTAGAAGGGGAGAGGGGGCAAACCCTAAGGGCAGATGGGCCCTAAGGCCCATGCTCCCTGCGCCTCCCTCTCCTCCCCCCTTGGCCGCCTCCCTCAGATGGGATCTGGGCTGCCGCACCCCTTGGGGTGGGAACCCTAAAGGGGGCGCAGCCCCCTCCCCTTCCCCTATATATACTTGAGGCCTAGGGGCTGCCCACACGCGATTTGATCTCTCCCTGTTGGTGCAGCCCTACCTCTCTTTCTCCTCATATCTTGCAGTGCTTGGTGAAGCCCTGCTGGAGTACCACGCTCCTCCACCACCACCACGCCATTGTGCTGCTGCTGGATGGAGTCTTCCTCAACCTCTCCCTCTCTCCTTGCTGGATCAAGGCATGGGAGACATCACCGGGCTGTACGTGTGTTGAACACGGAGGTGCCGTCCGTTCGGCACTAGGATCATCGGTGATTTGGATCACGACGAGTATGACTCCTTCAACCCCGTTCTCTTGAACGCTTCCGCATAGCGATCTACAAGGGTATGTAGATGCACTCTCCTTCCCCTCGTTGATGGTTTCTCCATAGATAGATCTTGGTGACACGTAGGAAAATTTTGAATTTCTGCTACGTTCCCCAACAGTGGTATCAGAGCTAGGTCTATTGCGTAGATTCTATGCACGAGTAGAACACAAAGTAGTTGTGGGCGTTGATTTTGTTCAATATGCTTACCGTTACTAGTCCAATCTTGTTTCGACGATATTGTGGGATGAAGCGGCCCGGACCGACCTTACACGTACTCTTACGTGAGACTGGTTCCACCGACTGACATGCACTAGTTGCATAAGGTGGCTAGCGGGTGTCTGTCTCTCCCACTTTAGTCGGATCGGATTCGATGAAAAGGGTCCTTATGAAGGGTAAATAGCAATTGGCATATCACGTTGTGGTTTTTGCGTAGGTAAGAAACGTTCTTGCTAGAAACCCATAGCAGCCACGTAAAACATGCAAACAACAATTAGAGGACGTCTAACTTGTTTTTGCAGGGTATGCTAAGTGATGTGATATGGCCAAAAGGATGTGATGAATGATATATGTGATGTATGAGATTGATCATGTTCTTGTAATAGGAATCACGACTTGCATGTCGATGAGTATGACAACCGGCAGGAGCCATAGGAATTGTCTTAATTTATTTATGACCTGCGTGTCAACATAAACGTCATGTAATTACTTTACTTTATTGCTAACCGTTAGCTGTAGTAGTGGAAGTAATAGTTGGCGAGACAACTTCAAGAAGACATGATGATGGAGATCATGATGATGGAGATCATGGTGTCATGCCGGTGACAAGATGATCATGGAGCCCCAAGATGGAGATCAAAGGAGCTATATGATATTGGCCATATCATGTCACCATTATTTGATTGCATGTGATGTTTATCATGTTTTTGCATCTTGTTTACTTAGAAAGACGGTAGTAAATAAGATGATCCCTCATAATAATTTCAAGAAAGTGTTCCCCCTAACTGTGCACCATTGCGACAGTTCGTTGTTTCGAAGCACCACATGATGATCGGGTGTGATAGATTCTAACGTTCACATACAACGGGTGTAAGACAGATTTACACACGTGAAACACTTAGGTTGACTTGACGAGCCTAGCATGTGTACAGACATGGCCTCGGAATACAGAAGACCGAAAGGTCGAGCATGATTCGTATGGTAGATACGATCAACATGAAGATGTTCACCGATGATGACTAGTCCATCTCACGTGATGATCGGACACGGCCTAGTTGACTCGGATCATGTAATCACTTAGATGACTAGAGGGATGTCTATCTGAGTGGGAGTTCATAAGATGAACCTAATTATCCTGAACATAGTCAAAAGGTCTTCGCAAATTATGTTGTAGCTTGCGCTTCAGTTCTACTGTTTAGTTATGTTCCTAGAGAAAATTTAGTTGAAAGTTGATAGTAGCAATTATGCGGACAAGGTCCGTAAATTGAGGATTGTCGTCATTGCTTCATAGAAGGCTTATGTCCTTAATGCACCGCTCAGTGTGCTGAACCTCGAACGTCGTCTGTGGATGTTGCGAACATCTGACATACACATCTTGATAACTACGTGATAGTTCAGTTAAACGGTTTAGAGTTGAGGCACCGAAGACGGTTTTGAAACGTCGCGAAACATATGAGATGTTTTGAGGGCTGAAATTGGGATTTCAGGCTCGTGCCCACGTCAAGAGGTATAAGACCTCCGACGATTTTCTTAGCCTGCAAACTAAGGGAGAAAAGCTCAATTGTTGAGCTTGTGCTCAGATTGTCTGAGTACAACAATCGCTTGAATCAAGTGGGAGTTGATCTTCCAGATGAAATAGTGATAGTTTCTCCGAAGTCATTACCACCAAGCTGCTAGAGCTTCGTGATGAACTATAATATATCAGGGACATATATGATGATCCTTGAGATGTTCGTGATGTTTGACACCACAAAAGTAGAAATCAAGAAGGAGCATCAATTGTTGATGGTTGGTGAAACCACTAGTTTCAAGAAGGGTAAGGGCAAGAAGGGATACTTCATGAAACGGCAAATCAGCTGCTGCTCTAGTGGAGAAACCAAGGTTGAACCCAAACCCGAGACTGAGTGCTTATGTAATAAAGGGAACAGCCACTGGAGCCGAATTACCCTAGATACTTGGTAGATTAGAAGGCTGGCAAGGTCGATAGAAGTATATTGGATATACATTGGGTTGATGTGTACTTTACTAGTACTCCTAGTAGCACCAGGGTATTAGATACCGGTTCGGTTGCTAAGTGTTAGTAACTCGAAATAAAAGCTACGGAATAAACGGAGACTAGCCAAAGGTGAGCTGACAATATGTGTTGGAAGTGTTTCCAATGTTGATATGATCAACCATCGCACGCTCCCTCTACCATCGAGATTGGTATTAAAACCTAAATAATTGTTATTTGATGTTTGCGTTGAGCATAGACATGATTGGATTACGTCTATCGCAATACGGTTATTCATTTAAGGAGAATAATTGTTACTCTGTTTATTTGAATAATACCTTCAATGGTCTTACGCCTAAAATGAACGGTTTATTGAATCTCGATCGCAGTGATACACATATTCATGCCAAAAGATAAGTAATGATAGTACCACCTACTTGTGGCACTACCACGTAAGTCATATTGGTATAAAACGCATGAAGAAGCTCCATGTTGATCGATCTTTGGGCTCACTCATTTTTGAAAAGTTTGAGACATGCGAACCATGTCTATTGGTATATATGCATGAAGAAACTCCATGCAAATGGACCGTTTGGACTCACTTGATTTTGAATCACTTGAGACATGCAAATCATACCACATGGGCAAGATGACTGAAAGCCTCGGTTTCAGTAAAATGGAACTAGAAAGCAGCTTGTTGGAAGTAATACATTTTTGATGTGTGCAGTCCAATGAGTGCTGAGGCGTGTAGTGGATATCGTTATGGTCTTACTTCACAGATGATTTGAGTAGATGTTGAGTATATTTACTTGATGAATCACGAGTCTGAATTATTGAAAGGTTCAAGTAATTTCAGGGTGAAGTTGAAAGATCGTCGTGACAAGAGGATAAAAGATCTATGATATGATCATAGAGATGAATATCTGAATTACAAGTTTGGCACAAAATTAAGACATTGTGGAAATTGTTTCACAACTGATACAGCCTGGAACACCATAGTGTGATGGTGTGTCCGAACATCATAACTGCACCATATTGGATATAATGCATACCATGATGTCTCTTATCGAATTACCACAATAATTTATGGGTTAGGCATTAGAGACAACCACATTCACTTTAAATAGGGAACCACGTAATTCCGATGAGATGACACCATATGAACTATGGTTTAGAGAAACCTAAGCTGTCATTTCTTAAAAGTTTGGGGCTGCGACGCTTATGTGAAAAGGTTTCAAGCTAATAAGCTCGAACCCAAAGCGGATAAATGCATCTTCATAGGACTCCCAAAACAGTTGGGTATACCTCCTGTCTCAGATCCGAAAGCAATAAGGGATTGTTTCTAGAATCGGGTCCTTTCTCGAGGAAAAGTTTCTCTCGAAAGAATTGAGTGGGAGGATGGTGGAGACTTGATGAGGTTATTGAACCGTCTCTTCAACTAGTGTGTGACAGGGCACAGGGAGTTGTTCCTGTGGCACCTACACCAATTGAAGTGGAAGCTTATGATAGTGATCATGAAACTTCAGATCAAGTCACTACCAAACCTCGTGGAATGACAAGGATGCGTACTACTTCATAGTGGTACGTAATCCTGTCTTGAAAGTCATGTTGCTAGACAACAATGAACCTACGAGCTATGGAGAAGCGATGGTGGGCCCAGATTCCGATGAATGGCTCGAGGCCATATAATCCGAGAGAGGATCCATATATGAAAACAAAGTGTAGACTTTGGAAGAACTACTTGATGGTCGTAAGGCTGTTAGATACATATGGATTTTAAAAGGAAGACGGACAATGATGGTAAGTATCACCATTAAGAAAGCTCGACTTGTCGTTAAGATGTTTTCCGACAAGTTCAAGGAGTTGACTACGATGAGACTTTCTCACTCGTAGCGATGCTAAGAGTCTATTGGAATTATATTAGCAATTATTGCATCATTTATGAAATCTTGCAGATAGGATGTCAAGACATTGTTTCCTCGACGATTTATGAGGAAAGATTGTATGTGATACAACCGGAAGGTTTTGTCAATCTTGAAATATGCTAATAAGTATGCAAAGCTGCAGCAATCCTTCTAAGGACTAGAGTAAGCATCTCGGAGTTGGAATGTATGCTTTGATGAGATGATCAAAGATTTTGGTGTATACAAAGTTTATGAGAAACTTGTATTTCCAAAGAAGTGAGTGGGAGCACTATAGAATTTCTGATGAATATATGTTGTTGACATATCGTAGATTAGAAATGACGTAGAATTTCTGGAAAGCATGCAGAGTTATTTGAAAAGTGTTTTTCAATGGAAAACCTGGATTAAGCTACTTGAACATTGAGCATCAAGATCTATAAGGATAGATCAAAACGCTTAATGGTACTTTCAAATGAGCACATACCTTGACATGATCTTGAAGGTGTTCAAGATGGATCAGTCAAAGAAAGAGTTCTTGCCTGAGTTGTAAGGTATGAAGTTAAGACTTAAAGCTCGATCAAAACGCTTATTTGAAAGGCACTGCAAATTATGGAATTCACTACACCGGGCATCCAAAGGTGCTTGAAGGGTATGGTGACTCAAACTGGATCTCAGATGCTGATAAGATAAAGGCCACGAGCGGTTATGTATTCACTCATGGAGGTGGCGCTGTTTCTTGGAAGTCTTGCAAGCAGACCATCTTAACGAGGTCAACAATGGAAGCAGAACTCACAACACTAGATATAGCTACGGTTGAAGCAGATTGGCTTCGCCGGCTCTTGAATGACTTGCCAGTTGTTGAGAAACCTGTACCGCATGTACTTATGAACTGCGACAATCAAACTGTGATCACGAAAGTGAGCAGCTCAAAGGATAACATGAAGTCATCAAGACACGTTCAGAGAAGGTTAAAGTCTGTCAGGAAAATGAAAAACTCCAGAGTTGTTGCATTGAATTTGAAGGAAATATGCCCTAGAGGCAATAATAAAGTTATTATTTATTTCCTTATATCATGATAAATGTTTATTATTCATGCTAGAATTGTATTAACCGGAAACATAATACATGTGTGAATACATAGACCAACAGAGTGTCACTAGTATGCCTCTACTTGACTAGCTCGTTAATCAAAGATGGTTATGTTTCCTAACCATGAACAAAGAGTTGTTATTTGATTAACGAGGTCACATCATTAGTTGAATGATCTGATTGACATGACCCATTCCATTAGCTTAGCACCCGATCGTTTAGTATGTTGCTATTGCTTTCTTCATGACTTATACATGTTCCTATAACTATGAGATTATGCAACTCCCGTTTACCGGAGGAACACTTTGGGTACTACCATACGTCACAACGTAACTGGGTGATTATAAAGGAGTACTACAGGTGTCTCCAATGGTAGATGTTGGGTTGGCGTATTTCGAGATTAGGGTTTGTCGCTCCGATTGTCGGAGAGGTATCTCTGGGCCCTCTCGGTAATGCACATCACATAAGCCTTGCAAGCACTGCAACTAATATGTTAGTTGTGAAATGATGTATTACGGAACGAGTAAAGAGACTTTCCAGTAACGAGATTGAACTAGGTATTGGATACCGACGATCGAATCTCGGGCAAGTAACATACCGATGACAAAGGGAACAACGTATGTTGTTATGCGGTCTGACCGATAAAGATCTTCGTAGAATATGTAGGAGCCAATATGGGCATCCAGGTCCCGCTATTGGTTATTGACCGGAGACGTGTCTCGGTCATGTCTACATTGTTATCGAACCGTAGGGTCCGCACGCTTAACGTTACGATGACAGTTATTATGAGTTTATGCATTTTGATGTACCGAAGGTTGTTCGGAGTCCCGGATGAGATCACGGACATGACGAGGAGTCTCGAAATGGTCGAGACGTAAAGATTGATATATTGGAAGCCTATGTTTGGACATAGGAAGTGTTCCGGGTGAAATCGGGATTTTACCGGAATACCGGGAGGGTTACCGGAACCCCCCGGGAGACTAATGGGCCTATTGGGCCTTAGTGGAAAAAGAGAAAAGGGGCAGCCCATAAGCTGGCCGGCGCCCCCCTTTCCCCAAGTCCTAGTAGGACTAGGAGAAGGGCCCCCCCCCTCTTTCTCCTTTCCCCCCGAGAGTCCTAATTGGAATAGGATTGGAGGGAGGAGTCCTACTCCCGGTGGGAGTAGGACTCCCCTGCGCCTCCCTCTCCCTGGCCGGCCGGCCCCCCCTCCTCCAACCTTTATATACGGGGGCAGGGGACACCCTAAGACACATAAGTTGATCCTTGAGATCGTTCCTTAGCCGTGTGCGGTGCCCCTGCCACCAAATTCCACCTCGATCATACCGTTACAGTGCTTAGGCGAAGCCCTGCGTCGGTAGTACATCAAGATCGTCATCACGCCGTTGTGCTGACGAAACTCTTCCTCGACGCTTTGCTGGATCGAAGCCCGAGGATCGTCATCGAGCTGAACGTGTGCTAAGAACTCGGAGGTGCCGGAGTAACGGTGCTTGGATCGGTCGGATCGGGAAGAAGACGTACGACTACTTCCTCTACGTTGTGTGATCGCTTCCGCAGTCGGTCTGCGTTGGTACGTAGACAACACTCTCCCCTCTCGTTGCTATGCATCACCATGATCTTGCGTGTGCGTAGGAAAATTTTCGAAATTACTACGTTCCCCAACAGTGGCATCCGAGCCTAGGTTTTTATGGTTTGATGTTATATGCACGAGTAGAACACAAGTGAGTTGTGGGCGATACAAGTCATACTGCCTACCAGCATGTCATACTTTGGTTCGGCGGTATTGTTGGACGAGACGATCCGGACCAACCTTACGCGTACTCTTACGCGAGACCGGTTCCCTCGACGTGCTTTGCACATAGATGGCTTGCGGAAGACTGTCTCTCCAACTTTAGTTGAACCAAGTGTGACTACGCCCGGTCCTTGAGAAGGTTAAAACGGAGTCTATTTGACGAACTATCGTTGTGGTTTTGATGCGTAGGTGAGATGAGTTCTTACTTAAGCCCGTAGCAGCCACGTAAAACTTGCAACAACAAAGTAGAGGACGTCTAACTTGTTTTTGCAGGGTATGTTGTGGTGTGATATGGTCAAGGCATGATGCTGATTTTATTGTATGAGATGATCATGTTTTGTAACCGAGTTATCGGCAACTGGCAGGAGCCATATGGTTGTCGCTTTATTGTATGCAATGCAATCACGATGTAATGCTTTACTTTATTACTAAGCGGTAGTAATAGTCGTGGAAGCATAAGATTGGCGAGACGACAACGATGCTACGATGGAGATCAAGGTGTCGCGTCGGTGACGATGGTGATCATGACGGTGCTTCGGAGATGGAGATCACAAGCACAAGATGATGATGGCCATATCATATCACTTATATTGATTGCATGTGATGTTTATCCTTTTATGCATCTTATCTTGCTTTGATTGACGGTAGCATTATAAGATGATCTCTCACTAAATTATCAAGAAGTGTTCTCCCTGAGTATGCACCGTTGCCAAAGTTCGTCGTGCCCAGACACCACGTGATGATCGGGTGTGATAAGCTCTACGTCCAAATACAACGGGTGCAAAACAGTTGCACACGCAGAATACTCAGGTTATACTTGACGAGCCAAGCATATATAGATATGGCCTCGGAACACGGAGACCGAAAGGTCGAGCGTGAATCATATAGTAGATATGATCAACATAACGATGTTCACCATTGAAAACTACTCCATCTCACGTGATGATCGGTTATGGTTTAGTTGATTTGGATCACGTGATCACTTAGAGGATTAGAGGGATATCTATCTAAGTGGGAGTTCTTAAGTAATATGATTAATTGAACTTAAATTTATCATGAACTTAGTCCTGGTAGTATTTTGCAAATTATGTTATAGATCAATAGCTCGCGTTGTTGCTTCCCTGTGTTTATTTTGATATGTTCCTAGAGAAAATTATGTTGAAAGATGTTAGTAGCAATGATGCGGATTGGATCCGTGATCTGAGGTTTATCCTCATTACTGCACAGAATAATTATGTCCTTGATGCACCGCTAGGTGACAGACCTATTGCAGGAGCAGATGCAGACGTTATGAACGTTTGGCTGGCTCAATATGATGACTACTTGATAGTTTAGTGCACCATGCTTAATGGCTTAGAATCGGGACTTCAAAGACGTTTTGAACGTCATGGACCATATGAGATGTTCCAGGAGTTGAAGTTAATATTTCAAGCAAATACCCGAGTTGAGAGATATGAAGTCTCCAACAAGTTCTATAGCTAAAAGATGGAAGAGAATCGCTCAACTAGTGAGCATGTGCTCAGATTGTCTGGGTACTACAATCGCTTGAATCAAGTGGGAGTTAATCTTCCAGATAAGATAGTGATTGACAGAATTCTCTAGTCACCATCACCAAGTTAGCAGAACTTCGTGATGAACTATAATATGCAAGGGATAACGGAAACAACTCCCAAGCTCTTCGTGATGCTGAAATCAACGAAGGTAGAAATCAAGAAAAACATCAAGTGTTGATGGTTGACAAGACCACTAGTTTCAAGAAAAGGGCAGAGGGCAGAAGGGGAACTTCAAGAAGAACGGCAAGCAAGTTGCTGCTCAAGTGAAAAAGCCCAAGTCTGATCCTAAGCCTGAGACTAAGTGCTTCTACTGCAAAGGGACTGGTCACTGGAAGCGGAACTACCCCAAGTGATTGGCGGATAAGAAGGATGGCAAAATGAACATAAGTATATTTGATATACATGTTATTGATGTGTACTTTACTAGTGTTTATAGCAACCCCTTAGTATTTGATGCTAGTTCAGTTGCTAAGAGTAGTAACTCGAAACGGGAGTTGCAGAATAAACAGAGACTAGTTAAGGGTGAAGTGACGATGTGTGTTGGAAGTGGTTCCAAGATTGATATGATCATCATCGCACACTCCCTATAATTTCGGGATTAGTGTTAAACCTAAATAAGTGTTATTTGGTGTTTGCGTTGAACATGAATATGATTTGATCATGTTTATTGTAATACGGTTATTCATTTAAGTAAGAGAATAAATTGGTGTTCTGTTTACATGAATAAAACCTAATATGGTTACACACCCAATGAAAATAGTTCATTGGATCTCGATCTTAATAATACACATATTCATAATATTGAAACCAAAAGATGCAAAGTTAATAATGATAGTGCAACTTATTTGTGGCACTGCTGTTTAGGTCATATCGGTGTAAAAGCGCATGAAGAAACTCCATACTGATGGGCTTTTGGAACCACTTGATTATGAATCACTTGGTACTTGCGAACCGTGCCTCATAGGCAAGATGACCAAAACACCGTTCTCCGGTACTATGGAGAGAGCAACAGATTTATTGGAAATCATACATACCGATGTATGTGGTCTGATGAATATTGAGGCTCGTGGCGGATATCGTTATTTTCTCACCTTCACAGATGATTTAAGCAGATATGAGTATATCTACTTGATGAAACATAAGTCTGAAACATTTGAAAAGTTCAAAGAATTTCAGAGTGAAGTGAAAAACATCGTGACAAGAAAATAAAGTTTCTACGATCTGAACGCGGAGACAAATATTTGAGTTACGAGTTTGGTCTTCAGTTAAAACAATGTGAAATAGTTTCACTACTCACGCCACCTGGAACACCACATCATAATGGTGTGTCCGAACGTCATAACCATACTTTATTGGATATAGTGCAATCTATGATGTCTCTTACCGATTTGCCACTATTGTTTTTGGGTCATGCATTAGAGACAGCTGCATTCACGTTAAAAAGGGGCACCATCTATATCCGTCGAGACGACGCCTTATGAACTATGGTTTGGCGAGAAACCAAAGTTGTCGTTTCTTAAAGTTTGGGGTTGCGATGCTTATATGAAAAAGTTTCATCCTGATAAGCTCAAAACTCAAATCGGAGAAGTGCATCTTCATAGGATATCCAAAGGAAACTATTGGATACACCTTCTATCACAGATCCGAAGGCAAGACTTTTGTTGCTAAATTCGGAAACTTTCTGGAGAAGGAGTTTCTCTCGAAAGAAGTGAGTAGGAGGAAAGTAGAACTTGACGAGGTAACTGTACCTGCTCCCTTATTGGAAAATAGTACATCACAGAAAACTGTTTCTGCGACACCTATACCAATCAGTGAGGAAGCTAATGATGATGATCATGAAGCTTCAGAACAAGATACTACTGAACCACGTAGATCAACCAGAGTGAGATCCGCACCAGAGTGGTACGGTAATCCAGTTCTGGAAGTCATGATGCTAGATCATGATGAACCTACGAACTATGAAGAAGCGATGGTGAGCCCAGATTCCGCAAAGTGGCTTGAAGCCATGAAATCTGAGATATGATCCATGTATGAGAACAAAGTATGGACTTTGGTTGACTTGCCCGATGATCGGCAAGCCATAGAAAATAAATGGATCTTCAAGAGGAAGACGAACGCTGATAGTAGTGTTACTATCTACAAAGCTAGAATTGTCGCAAAATGTTTTTCGACAAGTTCAAGGTGTTGACTACGATGAGATTTTCTCACTCGTATCTATGCTTAAAGTCTATCCGAATCATGTTAGCAATTGACGCATTTTATGAAATCTGGCAAATGGATAAACAAAACTGCATTCCTTAATGGATTTGCTAAAGAAGAGTTGTATACGATGCAACTAGAAGGTTTTGTGAATCTGAAAAGTGCTAACAAAATGTGCAAGCTCCAGCGATCCATCTGCGGACTGGTGCAAGCATCTCGGAGTTGGAATATACGCTTTGATAAGTTGATCAAAGCATATAGTTTTATACAGACTTGCGGTGAAGCCTGTATTTACGAGAAAGTGAGTGGGAGCACTACAGCATTTCTGATAAGTATATGTGAATGACATATTGTTGATCGGAAATAATGTAGAATTATTCTGTAAAGCATAAAAGGAGTGTTTGAAAGGAGTTTTTCAAAGAAAGACTTTGGTAAAGCTGCTTACATATTGAGCTTCAAGATCTATAGAGATAGATCAAGACGCTTGATAAGTTTTTCAATAAGTACATACCTTGAC
Organism: Triticum monococcum; assembly: GCA_034509565.1. Lineage (NCBI taxonomy): Eukaryota > Viridiplantae > Streptophyta > Magnoliopsida > Poales > Poaceae > Triticum > Triticum monococcum. The sequence goes on from CM067845.1 coordinate 418,908,431, forward strand.
AAGATTTTGAAGTAGTTCAAAATGGAAACAGTCAAAGAAAAAGTTTCTTGCCTGTGTTACAAGGTGTGAAGTTGAGTAAAGACTCAAAGCCCGACCACGGCAGAAGATAGAAAGAGAATGAAAGTCATTCCCTATGCCTCATTCATAGGTTCTATAAAGTATGCCATGCTATGTACCAGATCTATTATATACCCTGCACTGATTTGGCAAGGGAGTACAATAGTGATCTAGGAGTAGATCACTGGACAACGGTCAAAATTATCCCTAGTAAAATAAGGATATGTTTCTCGATTATGGACGTCGATGCAAGTTTTTGACACTGATCCAGATGAATCTAAAGTCTCAATCTGGATACATATTGAAAGTGGGAGCAATTAGCTAGAGTAGCTCCGTGTAGAGCATTGTAGACATAGAACTTGCAAAATACTTACGGATCTGAATGTGACAGACCCGTTGACTAAAATTATCTCACAAGCAAAACATGATCACACCTTAGTACTCTTTGGGTGTTAATCACATAGATATGTGAACTAGATTACTGACTCTAGTAAACCCTTTGAGTGTTGGTCACATGACGATGTGAACTATGGGTGTTAATCACATGGTGATGTGAACTATTGCTGTTAAATCACATGGCGATGTGAGCTAGATTGTTGACTCTAGTGCAAGTGGGAGACTGAAGGAAATATGCCCTAGAGGCAATAATAAAGTTATTATTTATTTCCTTATATCATGATAAATGTTTATTATTCATGCTAGAATTGTATTAACCGGAAACATAATACATGTGTGAATACATAGACCAACAGAGTGTCACTAGTATGCCTCTACTTGACTAGCTCGTTAATCAAAGATGGTTATGTTTCCTAACCATGAACAAAGAGTTGTTATTTGATTAACGAGGTCACATCATTAGTTGAATGATCTGATTGACATGACCCATTCCATTAGCTTAGCACCCGATCATTTAGTATGTTGCTATTGCTTTCTTCATGACTTATACATGTTCCTATAACTATGAGATTATGCAACTCCCGTTTACCGGAGGAACACTTTGGGTACTACCATACGTCACAACGTAACTGGGTGATTATAAAGGAGTACTACAGGTGTCTCCAATGGTAGATGTTGGGTTGGCGTATTTCGAGATTAGGGTTTGTCGCTCCGATTGTCGGAGAGGTATCTCTGGGCCCTCTCGGTAATGCACATCACATAAGCCTTGCAAGCACTGCAACTAATATGTTAGTTGTGAGATGATGTATTACGGAACGAGTAAAGAGACTTGCCAGTAATGAGATTGAACTAGGTATTGGATACCGACGATCGAATCTCGGGCAAGTAACATACCGATGACAAAGGGAACAACATATGTTGTTATGCGGTCTGACCGATAAAGATCTTCGTAGAATATGTAGGAGCCAATATGGGCATCCAGGTCCCGCTATTGGTTATTGACCGGAGACGTGTCTCGGTCATGTCTACATTGTTCTCGAACCGTAGGGTCCACACGCTTAACGTTACGATGACAGTTATTATGAGTTTATGCATTTTGATGTACCGAAGGTTGTTCGGAGTCCCGGATGAGATCACGGACATGACGAGGAGTCCCGAAATGGTCGAGACGTAAAGATTGATATATTGGAAGCCTATGTTTGGACATAGGAAGTGTTCCGGGTGAAATCGGGATTTTACCGGAATACCGGGAGGGTTACCGGAACCCCCCGGGAGACTAATGGGCCTATTGGGCCTTACTGGAAAAAGAGAAAAGGGGCAGCCCATAAGCTGGCCGGCGCCCCCCCTTTCCCCAAGTCCTAGTAGGACTAGGAGAAGGGGCCGCCCCCCCCTCTTTCTCCTTTCCCCCCGAGAGTCCTAATTGGAATAGGATTGGAGGGAGGAGTCCTACTCCCGGTGGGAGTAGGACTCCCCTGCGCCTCCCTCTCCCTGGCCGGCCGGCCCCCCCTCCTCCAACCTTTATATACGGGGGCAGGGGACACCCCAAGACACATAAGTTGATCCTTGAGATCGTTCCTTAGCCGTGTGCGGTGCCCCCTGCCACCAAATTCCACCTCGATCATACCGTTACAGTGCTTAGGCGAAGCCCTGCGTCGGTAGTACATCAAGATCGTCATCACGCCGTTGTGCTAACGAAACTCTTCCTCGACGCTTTGCTGGATCGGAGCCCGAGGATCGTCATCGAGCTGAACGTGTGCTAAGAACTCGGAGGTGCCGGAGTAACGGTGCTTGGATCGGTCGGATCGGGAAGAAGACATACGACTACTTCCTCTACGTTGTGTGATCGCTTCCGCAGTCGGTCTGCGTTGGTACGTAGACAACACTCTCCCCTCTAGTTGCTATGCATCACCATGATCTTGCGTGTGCGTAGGAAAATTTTCGAAATTACTACGTTCCCCAACAGAATTATATCCAAACGTCTAAAAATCTGGCAGATCCTTTTACTAAGGGTCTATCACGTAATGTGATAGATAATGCATCGAGGGAGATGGGTATGAGACCCACAATATGAGTTGTTCACAGTAGTAACCTATTCTTTGTGATCGGAGTGTTGGAAATATGCCCTAGAGGCAATAATAAATTGGTTATTATTATATTTCCTTGTTCATGATAATCGTTTATTATCCATGCTAGAATTGTATTAATAGGAAACTCAGATACATGTGTGGATACATAGACAACACCATGTCCCTAGTAAGCCTCTGGTTGACTAGCTCGTTGATCAATAGATGGTTACGGTTTCCTGACCATGGACATTGGATGTCGTTGATAACGGGATCACATCATTAGGAGAATTATGTGATGGACAAGACCCAATCCTAAGCATAGCACTAGATCGTGTAGTTCGTATGCTAAAGCTTTTCTAATGTCAAGTATCATTTCCTTAGACCATGAGATTGTGCAACTCCCGGATACCGTAGGAATGCTTTGGGTGTGCCAAACGTCACAACGTAACTGGGTGACTATAAAGGTGCACTACGGGTATCTCTGAAAGTGTCTGTTGGGTTGGCACAAATCGAGACTGGGATTTGTCACTCCGTGTGGCGGAGAGGTATCTCTGGGCCCACTCGGTAGGACATCATCATAATGTGCACAATGTGGTCAAGGAGTTGATCACGGGATGATGTGTTACGGAACGAGTAAAGAGACTTGCCGGTAACGAGATTGAACAAGGTATCGGGATACCGACGATCGAATCTCGGGCAAGTATCGTACCGATAGACAAAGGGAATTGTATACGGGATTGATTAAGTCCTTGACATCATGGTTCATCCGATGAGATCATCGTGGAGCATGTGGGAGCCAACATGGGTATCCAGATCCCGCTGTTGGTTATTGACCGGAGAACGTCTTGGTCATGTCTGCATGTCTCCCGAACCCGTAGGGTCTACACACTTAAGGTTCGATGATGCTAGGGTTATAAAGGAAGTTTTGTATGTGGTTACCGAATGTTGTTTGGAGTCCCGGATGAGATCCCGGACGTCACGAGCAGTTCTGGAATGGTCTGGAGGTAAAGATTTATATATGGGAAGTCCTGTTTTGGTCACCGGAAAGGTTTCGGGGTTTATCGGTAACGTACCGGGACCACCGGGAGGGTCCCGGGGGTCCACCAAGTGGGGCCACCAGCCCCAGAAGCATACATGGGCCAAGTTTGAGAAGGCACCAGCCCCTAGGTGGGCTAGGGCGCCTCCCACCATGGCCCATGCGCTTAGAAGGGGAGAGGGGGCAAACCCTAAGGGCAGATGGGCCCTAAGGCCCATGCTCCCTGCGCCTCCCTCTCCTCCCCCCTTGGCCGCCTCCCTCAAATGGGATCTGGGCTGCCGCACCCCTTGGGGTGGGAACCCTAAAGGGGGCGCAGCCCCCTCCCCTTCCCCTATATATACTTGAGGCCTAGGGGCTGCCCACACGCGATTTGATCTCTCCCTATTGGTGCAGCCCTACCTCTCTTTCTCCTCATATCTTGAAGTGCTTGGTGAAGCCCTGCTGGAGTACCACGCTTCTCCACCACCACCACGCCGTTGTGCTGCTGCTGGATGGAGTCTTCCTCAACCTCTCCCTCTCTCCTTGCTGGATCAAGGCATGGGAGACGTCACCGGGCTGTACGTGTGTTGAACACGGAGGTGCCGTCCGTTCGGCACTAGGATCATCGGTGATTTGGATCACGACAAGTATGACTCCTTCAACCCCGTTCTCTTGAACACTTCCGCATAGCGATCTACAAGGGTATGTAGATGCACTCTCCTTCCCCTCGTTGCTGGTTTCTCCATAGATAGATCTTGGTGACACGTAGGAAAATTTTGAATTTCTGCTACGTTCCCCAACACGGAGATCCCATGAATTAGATGTGGAAGACAAGTTGTTGGTCAATTGAGAGGAGAGTATCCTTACTATTCATAATACCACTCCATGAAGATGCAATACTCTCCTAATCTGCATGGCAGGTTGATGTATATCTTAATGTGTTCTAAGTGGCTTATTTAAGCAGAGATGTTATCCTGCAGAACATCTTTTAAATAACACACCTATATGAGTCTGATTGTCAAACGTCGCAATCTATGAGAGTAGGGTTCTCTCTAGTAAACTCATGAAAGGTCACGGAGTATGACGCATAAGCTCCACCCGCGGGGAAGACCCACGGTAGCCACGTATCGGTCAAGACTTTATGTGAAGCTAGATTGGCAGAAAACTTGCAGTTCAAGGCCCAGTCCATTATTCAAGTTGCTTACTAGTGTAGCATAGAGTTCTAGGTGGAAAGTTCAACTTAACAGTCTCCACTGCAGTACCGGTATAAAAAATAGTGTTTTGGAACCAAAGGCAAATTTCTGTGTGCCTCTGGATCTGGTGGGGGATTGCTGGAATTTAGTCTTTTTTGGGCTGCCCAATAACTATTTCAGAAATTCCTAATAAATGGACTGTTTAAGGCTGCTCTCTTGAGTGTTCTTGGTGAGAACATAGTTGATGCTTATGCGTCAATTGATAGTGGAAAAGATATGTGGAATGTAATCGAGGCCAAGTTTGGGGTCTCGGATGCTGGCACTGAGCTGTACATCATGAAGCAATTCTATGATTAGAGGATGACTGAAGAGCGCTTCGTGGTTGAGCAAGCTCATGAGATACAATCATTTGCTAGAGAACTTGAGCACTTTAGTTGTACGCTACCGGACAAGTTTGTTGCCGGAGGTATCATCACTAAGCTTCCTCCTTCATGGAGGAACTTTGCTACCTTGCTAAAGCATAAGAGGCAGGAGTTTTCCGTCCTGGATCTCATTGGCACTCTTGATGTGGAAGAAAAGGCGAGAGCAAAGGACACACGTGCTCCAGGTATTGAGGGAGGATCTAGTGCCAATGTGGTACAGAAGCAAAACTTCCAGCCCCACAAGTTCAAGAACAAGGGCAAGTTTGATAGTAAAGCAAAGTTTGATGGGAAGAACAAGGCTGTGCAACACACGAACTTCAAGAAGAAGAACGGCAAGAAGAAATGTGCTTGTCATGTTTGTGGGGATCCTGATCATTGGGCTCCTAGTTGCCCTAATCGCTATGACAAGCGTCATCCTGGGAAAGGCGGCAAGACCGCTAATGTTGTCATTGGAGACACTGACATGAAGGATGCTGGGTATGGTATATTTCCCACTATTCTTTCAGTATGTCATTCTCCTGACTGGTTGATTGACACGGGTGCTAATGTGCATGTATGCGGTGATATTTCCATGTTTTCGTCTTATCAGACCGCAGGGACTTCAACCGTGCTGATGGCAAACGGTTCAAGTGCTTCTGTTCGTGGTGTTGGCACGGTCGATCTGAAGTTTACTTCGGGGAAGATCGTGCAGCTGAAGAATGTGCATTATGTCCCCTCCGTCAATAAAAATCTTGTTAGCGGATCTCTTCTGTGTAGAGATGGCTACAAGCTTGTCTTTGAGTCGAATAAATTTGTAATATCCAAGTATGGAACCTTTGTTGGTAAAGGCTATGAGTTAGAAGGCCTGTTTCGTTTATCCTTATCAGACGTTTGCAATAAAGTTGTTAATCATATTTGCAACAATAGTGAATCAAATGCGTGGCATTCACGTCTTTGTCATATTAACTTTGGTTGCATGTCGCGACTAGCGAAGTTGAACTTAATCCCTAGTTTCACCACTGTCAAGGGATCTCAGTGTCAAGTGTGTGTGTGCAAGCTAAGCAACCTCGTAAGTCTCACACGACTGCGGAAACGAGAAATCTTGCACCACTAGAGCTCATACATTCAGATCTATGTGAAATGAATGGTGTTTTGACAAAAGGTGGAAAGAAATATTTCATGATGTTAATTGATGACTCCACTAGATACTACCGTGTGTATCTTCTGAAATATAAGGATGAGGCTTTGAACTTTTTCAAGATCTACAAAGCTGAAGTGGAAAACCAACTTGATCGAAAAATCAAGAGGCTTAGGTCCGACCGTGGTGGAGAGTATTTTTCCAATGAATTTGATGCTTTTTGTGCGGAACATGGTATAATCCATGAGAGGACGCCTCCCTATTCACCTCTGTCAAATGGGGTGGCCGAAAAAAAGAACCGTACTCTAACTGATTTGGTTAACGCCATGTTAGACACATCAGGTCTCTCCAAGGCATGGTGGGGGGAGGCGATACTAACATCATGTCATGTCCTGAGCCGAGTCCCCACAAAGAACAAAGAGACAACTCCATTCAAGGAATGGGAGAAGAAAAGGTTAAAACTCTCTTATCTGCGAACATGGGGTTGTTTGGCGAAAGTCAATGTTCTAATTCCAAAGAAGCGGAAGCTTGGACCAAAGACGGTGGATTGTGTTTTCCTGGGATATGCTTTTCATAGCATTGGTGTAACACCCTCGATGTGACTATATCTCCCACGTGTCGAGGCACGACTTAGAGGCATAATCGCATTGAAGGCATATGTCGCAAGTGAGGCAATCTTCACACAACCCATGTACATATAAATATAAAGGGGGAAATAATAATAATAGTTGGCTTACACTCGCCACGTCACATCAAGGTACATAAATAGCATTCATCATGCAAACACTCATGGCCCGACTACGGCGCCAAAATAGAAAAGACTCCCCAACATGCGACTAATCCCTGAATCGAACCCCGAGCAGGCACCACTACTGATCATTAGGAAAAGAAACATAGTATCGCTGAGAGTCCTCGTCGTACTCCCACTTCAGCTCGAACGCACCATCCGGAGGAGTATCATCGGGTCCTGCATCTGGTGTAATAGTAATCTGTGAGCCACAAGGACTCAGCAATCTCGCACCCTCGCGATCAAGACTATTTAAGCTAAATAGGTAAGGAAGGGGTAATGTGAGTGGAGCTGCAGCAAGCGACTAGCATATATGGTGGCTAACTTATTCGCAAAGGAGAGCGAGAAAAGAAGACAAAGCACGAGCGGAAAAACTAAATAGAGCAGACTACGCAAACATAACTCCAACGCCGTGTCCACTTCCCGGACTCCGCCGAGAAGAGGCCGTCACGGCAACACACGCAGTTGATTCATTTTAATTAGTTAAGTTCAAGTTGTCTACAACCGGACATTAACAAATTCCCATCTGCCCATAACCGCGGGCACGGCTTTCGAAAGATCAATCCCTGCAGGGGGGTCCCAACTTAGCCCATAACAAGCTCTCACGGTCAACGAAGGAATAGACCTCCACCCAGGACCCACCGATCAGACTCGGTATCCCGGTACAACAAGATGATTCGACAGGTCAAAACTAGTCCAGCAACACCGCCCGAATGCGCCGACAAATCCCGATAGGAGCTGCACATATCTCTTTCTCAGGGCACACTCAGATTGTCTAAACTTCCGGTAGGCCAGCCCAGAGTTGCCCCTGGTGGCCACCGGCGGCTGACGTTCCGGACCAACACTCAGAGGAGCACTGGCCCGTGGGGGGCTAAAATGAAGATGACCCTCGGGCTCCGGAAACCCAAGGGAAAGAAAAGGGTAGGTGGAAAATGGTAAAACCAATGTTGGGCATTGCTGGAAAAGCTTTAATCAAGGCGAACTATCAAGGGGTTCCCATTATAGCCCAACCGCGTAAGGGACGCAACAAATCGGGAACATAACACCGATATGACGGAAACTAGGGCGGCAAGAGTGGAACAAAACACTAGGCGAGAGGCCGAGCCTTCCACCCTTTACCAAGTATATAGATGAGTAAAGATAACATAGCAATATAATGATATCCCAACAAGTAAATAAATGTTCCAACAAGGAACGGCTCCAATCTTCACCTGCAACTAGCAACGCTATAAGAAGGGGCTTGAGCAAAGCGGTAACATAGCCAATCAATGGTTTGCTAGGACAAAGGTGGGTTAGGGGCTCAATCATGGCAATTGGGAGGCTGACAAGCAAGTGGTAGGCATCGTAGCATTGGCAAAGCAAAAGAGCGAGCAAACTAGCATAGCAAAGATAGTAGTGATTTCAAGGGTGTGATCATCTTGCCTGCACAGTTGTCAGAATTGACTGGATCCTCAAAAGCAAACTCAACGGGCTCCTCGTTAGCGAACTCGTCTCCCGGCTCTACCCAACAACACAAACAAGCAACAAGGATACAATCAACCACGTGCAAGGGCAAGCAATAAGATGCAAAGATGATATGCTATGCGGGATGCGATGCGGGATGCAAGAATGCAACATGTACCAGGAAAATGCATGAACCTGGCCTCAACTTGGGAAATCCAAGTGTGCCACTGGATAGAGGGGAAGAAATCCCCTGAAAACGATATAAAGATCATGGCAATCGGAGCTACAGTTAAGAAATGGCAAGCGATTTACTAAATGAACCGATCTGCGATTTACAGCAAGTAGGCTCCTAAATGCAACAAAATGAACATGCTACAGCCACCCAACATGAAAACAAATTGCATGGCAGTGATGTGCTCATCAAGTTTAACAAATCATCATGACTGAGGCATAGACAAATTCATCCAATAAGGGCTTCAAACAAGCATGGCAAAACTGAATAAGCAAAACAGATTTCAGACTTAGCGAAATTAACGCTAGTCTGAAATTTTAGACCACAATGCCCTCTTCGGAGCAGCAAAACAACATGAAGGAAACCTGAACATGGCAAGTAAGAGCATGGCATGGAGCTACTCAACAAGCTTAACAAAACACCCAAAATGACCTGGGGCCAAAAGGGTTCACAAAATACTCTACCGAGCACACGAACATCGATGAAACACAATCGGTTTTCAGACTTAGTGAAAACTGGGACATGCTGAAATAATAACTCACGGAGGCATATAAACGAGCTCGATGCTCTCACTACGGTGCAGGTCATGGCAAGGAAAGCATATATCCATTAAGAAGGCACAAAATTCTAGCTAGACATGGCAAGAACAATGGCATAGCATGCATGGATCACTAGCAATCACTCCGGCAAAATCGCAAAAGAGTTAACGATCTGCCCAAAACAGAAACTATCCAAAAGTTGAGCTCGATTGAGTCAACCTAGGGTGCTCCAACATAACAAGTAAAGACATGGATGGATTAAGCACAACAAGCCTAACAAATCACTCTTACTGATCATCCTCAAAAGAGGCACGGATCACTAGGAAACAAGCCGGACATATAGCATCGTGAACTAAAACGGCTCAGACTTAGTGAAAACCACTAAGTCCCTGAAATCTGTAATCTCAGGTAGCCCTCTTCGCAAACTTGCACAAGACAACACACACATCCTAAAAATACATGGAAGGCACCTCTGGAAAGAAGACAACATGCTTAACAATTCATCCCAAAGGGGCACAGGCATATCATGCACGGGTTAAATATGGCAAAAATGACAAAAGTGCATGTTGGATTAACGGATCTGCAATTTAACTCAACATGCCTCCTTCCAACAGCATTTTGGGCACCAAGATGACCTCAAATGCAAATGATGCAATGGAATGAAATGATGTACTCGTCGAGACGAAGATTTTGACATATCATACGCCCAAAACGGAGCTACGGATGAGGAGATATGAGCGGTCAAAGTAGGCACGAAAAACTGGAAGGGGAAGGAGAAAGTCAACCGAGTGGATTAGGGTTCACTATTCAGATCTGGATCCGGCGCGCGACACTGTTCACCGGGAGCGATCCGGCGATGGCGGCGACCGGCTCCGGCTCCGGCGAGCCCGGTCGGCGGCGAGGGAAGTCGGGGCCCGGCCGGAGATGGCCGGAGGACGGCGGGTGGCGCGGTGGAGAGGCGCGGTGGCCGGGGCCCGGCCGGGCACGGCGTGCGGCGGTCCGCGGCGGAGAGGCGGCGGCTCCCGCCGGCGAGGGAGGCAGTGGCCGGCGATGGCGCACCGGCGACGAGGCGGCGGGCGAGGGCGGCGGCCGGCGCCGTGGAAGACGGGCACGGGCACGCGGCCTCCCTCTGGCGGCGCGGTTGGTGGCGATGGGCCTCGGGGGGCCCCGCGTGGGCCTGCGGGCCGGCGGCGGCGAAGCGGTCCCCCGGGCCACGTGGCGGCGGCTGAGTGGCCTGCGGCGGCGGCGGACGCTGTCCGGCCGGGGGCGGACACGTCCGTCGGCGCGGTGGAAGAGAGATCTGAGGTTTTTTTTAGGGTTAGAGGAGGGGATCCGGGATTTCGGGGAAGGGGTCTATTTATAGACCTAGAGGGAGCTAGGAGAGTCCAAATGAGGTGCGGTTTTCGCCCACACGATCGTGATCGAACGACCGAGACGATGGAGCTGAGTTTGGTGGGTTTTGGGCCAAAATGGAGGGGTGTTGGGCTGCACACACACGAGGCCTTTTCGGTCCCTCGGTTAACCGTTGGAGTATCAAACGAAGTCCAAATGACCCGAAACTTGACAGGCGGTCTACCGGTAGTAAACCAAGGCCGCATGGCAAGTCTCGGTCCAATCCGGAAATGTTTAATCCCCACACACGAAAGAAAGCTAGAAATGGCCACCGGAGGAGAACGAAGCGCCGGAATGCAAAACGGACAACGGGGAAAATGCTCGAATGCATGAGATGAACATGTATGCAAATGCAATGCACGTGATGACATGATATGAGATGCACGAAAAACAAAACAACACACGGAGACAAAGACCCGAACCTAAGAATTAAATATAACTTAATGCCGGAAACGGCATGAGTCGGAGTACAATTGGGGAAGGTTACATATGGGGCGTTACAACACTCCACCACTACGAAAAGATCTCGTCCCGAGATCTAGGACTGAAAGAACTCCGGGTACTCAGAATGGAGGTGATCCTCGCGTTCCCAGGTAGCTTCACGATCGGAATGGTGTGACCACTTGACTTTGAGAAACTTGATTGACTTGTTGCGAGTTTTGCGTTCAGTCTCTTCAAGGATTGCAACTGGGTGCTCACGGTAGGAGAGATCTTCTTGGAGCTCAATGTCCTCGAAGTTGACGGTGCGCTCAGGCGTCTTGAAGCACTTTCGAAGTTGCGAGACGTGGAACACATCATGAACATTGGCAAAGGTTGCAGGAAGCTCGAGTTGATAGGCGAGGTCGCCTCTCTTGCTGACGATCTTGAAAGGCCCGACGTATCTTGGGGCAAGCTTCCCTTTGATACCGAAGCGACGAGTCCCTTTCATAGGAGAGACGCGGAGGTAGACATGATCTCCGATCTCGAAGGCCAAATCACGGTGCTTGCTGTCGTAGTAGCTCTTCTGACGAGACTGGGCTGCTTTGAGGTTATCACGAATGACCTTGCACATTTCTTCTGCCTCTGTGATCAGGTCATTACCCAGCAGCTGACGTTCACCGGTTTCTGACCAGTTGAGAGGTGTACGGCACTTGCTACCATACAGAATTTCAAATGGGGCCTTGCCGGAACTTGCTTGGAAACTGTTGTTGTATGAGAATTCAGCATAAGGAAGGCAATCCTCCCACTTCATGCCGAAGGAGATAACACAAGCCCTGAGCATATCTTCAAGAATCTGGTTGACACGCTCGACTTGACCGCTTGTTTGAGGATGGAAAGCAGTGCTGAAGCGAATGTTGGTGCCCATGGCCTTCTGAAAAGAATCCCAAAACTTGGAGGTAAAGATGCTGCCACGGTCTGAAGATATCACTTGAGGAATACCGTGCAGAGAGACAATGCGGGAGGTGTAGAGCTCCGCCAATTGAGCTGCAGTGATTGACTCTTTGATAGGCAAGAAATGAGCCACTTTGGTCAGCTTGTCGATGACAACGAATATAGCATCATTGCCGCGCTTGGACTTAGGAAACCCAGTCACAAAGTCCATTTCAATGTGGTCAAACTTCCATTCTGGAATGGCGAGAGGTTGGAGGAAACCTGCTGGCCTTTGGTGTTCTGCTTTCACTCTTCTGCAGACATCACATTCATTCACGAATTGAGCGATCTCGCGCTTCATTCGAGTCCACCAATAAGTTTGCTTCAGGTCTTGATACATCTTCGTGCTCCCAGGGTGGATGGAGAGGAGAGAGTTGTGAGCCTCATTCATGATCACTTTACGAAGTTCACCTTTGGGCACAACAATTCGATCCTCGAAGAAGAGAGTGTCCTTGTCATCAAGTCGGTAGCACTTGTACTTGGCCTGACTCTTTGCAATACCAATCTTCACCTTTTTCACCATAGCATCAAGAAGCTGGGCTTGGCGAATCTGGTCTTCCAAGGTAGGAGAAACTTGAAGGTTGGCAAGGAAACCTTGAGGAACAACTTGCAGATTAAGTTTGCGGAAAGCTTCACAAAGCTCGGGTTGATAAGGCTTGAGAATCAGACTGTTGCAATATGCTTTTCTGCTCAAAGCGTCAGCAATCACATTAGCCTTGCCTGGAGTATACTCGATACTCGGATTGTACTCTTGAATCATTTCGACCCATCGAGTCTGCCTGAGGTTGAGATTAGGCTGAGTGAAGATGTACTTGAGACTCTTGTGATCAGTGAAAATGTCCACTTTCCTTCCCAAAAGAAGATGTCTCCAAGTCAACAATGCGTGCACAACTGCCGCCAACTCGAGATCATGAGTGGGGTAGTTCTTCTCATTTGGCTTCAACTGGCGAGAGGTATAAGCAACAACTTTCTTCTCTTGCATCAGTACTGCACCGAGACCTTGGAGAGAGGCATCACAAAAGACCTCGTACGGCTTGGTTTCATCAGGCGGAGTTAGAACTGGAGCGGTGATCAATTTCTCTTTCAAAGCGTTGAAAGCAACATCACACTCCGGAGACCAAACGTACTTGACGTGCTTCTAAAGAAGATTTGAGAGAGGCTTCGCGATCTTGGAGAAGTTTTCGACGAATCTTCGGCAATAACTTGCAAGACCGAGGAAGCTACGGAGTTGCTTCACATTCTGAGGAGGTTCCCAATTAACAATTGCAGACACCTTCTCAGGATCCACGGAAATGCCCTTGGCAGAGATAATATGACCAAGATAAAGAACTTCATCGAGCCAAAACTCACACTTAGAGAACTTGGCGTAGAATTGATGTTCCCTTAGCTTGTCAAGAACCAAACGCAAGTGTTTGGCATGATCTTCCTTGTTCTTCGAGAAAACCAGGATATCATCGAGATAGACCAAAACAAAGTCATTGGTGTAGGGGTTGAAGATGAAGTTCATCATGCGAGAGAACGTCGGAGGAGCATTAGCGAGGCCAAAAGACATAATAGTGTATTCATATGACCCATAGCTTGTTCTGAACGCCGTCTTTGGAATATCTTGTTCACGAATGCGAATTTGATGATAACCCATACGGAGATCAAGCTTGGAGAATACTTGGGCACCCTTGAGTTGTTCGAATAGCTCATTAATGTTGGGAAGTGGATATTTGTTCTTGATGGTCTTCTTGTTCAATGGACGGTAATCAACACAAAGTCGGTCCGTTCCATCCTTCTTCTTCACAAAAAGAACACCACAACCCCACGGAGAAGTACTAGGCCGAATGAGACCCATTCTTTCTTGAACATCGAGCTGTTTCTTCAACTCCTTCAACTCTTCGGGGCCGAGCTTGTAAGGCCGTTTGCACACCGGTTCCGTACCGGGCTCAAGTTCAATAACGAATTCAACAGGCCGGTTTGGAGGCATGCCTGGGAGTTCTTCAGGGAAGACATCTTGATACTCACAAACAACCGGAATCTGCGAAATAGCATCCAATTCACCCTTTTCATTGAGAGAGAATAACCGGATGGTATTATCCCGAGCAGCAAAGACAATCACTTCCTATTAGGAGCAAGAGACAAACGACTGCAAAGTCCTTTGGTGATGATTTTCTTGTGTATCTCATAGATGACACTCCCAGTTCTATTTCAGAGGCCTATGCATTTGAAGATGCTGACTACTGGAAGGAAGCGGTCCGTAGCGAGATGGATTCTATCTTGGCGAATGAAACCTGGGAGATAATTGATCGTCCTTATGGGTGCAAACCTATAGGATGCAAATGGGTATTCAAGAAGAAGCTTAGGCCTGATGGTACTATTGAAAAGTACAAGGCTCGGCTCGTGGCTAAGGGTTATACCCAAAAGGAAGGTGAAGACTTCTTTGATACTTACTCACCTATGGCTCGACTGACCACTATTCAAGTTCTACTTTCACTAGCTGCCTCGCATGGTCTTCCGTTCATCAAATGGATGTTAAGACTGCTTTCCTAAATGGAGAGTTGGAAGAGGAAATTTATATGGAACAACCAGATGGGTTTGTACTAGATGGTCAGGAAGGGAAAGTCTGCAAGTTGCTGAAGTCTTTGTACGGACTTAAGCAAGCACCCAAACAGTGGCATGAGAAGTTTGAAAGAACCGTAACAGCTGCAGGCTTTGTTGTGAACGAAGCTGACAAATGTGTGTACTATCGCCATGGTGGGGGCGAGGGAGTTATCCTGTGCTTGTATGTTGATGACATACTAATTTTCGGAACAAATCTGAATGTTATTAAGGAGGTCAAGGATTTCCTATCTTGTTGTTTTGAGATGAAGGATTTAGGAGTGGCTGATGTCATTCTGAACATCAAGTTTTTGAGAGACGATGATGGTGGGATTACATTGCTTCAATCTCACTATGTGGAGAAGATCTTGAGTCGCTTTGGCTATAGTGACTGCAAGCCCTCTCCAACACCATATAATGCGAGTGTGTTACTTCAAAAGAATCAAAGAATTTCTAGAGATCAATTGAAATATTCTCAGATTATTGGCTCGCTTGTGTACTTAGTGTTGGAAATATGCCCTATAGGCAATAATAAAAGCATTATTATTATATTTCCTTGTTCATGATAATTGTCTTTATTCATGCTATAATTGTGTTATCCGGAAATCGTAATACATGTGTGAATAACAGACACCAACATGTCCCTAGTAAGCCTCTAGATGACTAGCTCGTTGATCGACAGATAGTCATGGTTTCCTGACTATGGACATTGGATGTCATTGATAACGAGGTCACATCATTAGGAGAATGATGTGATGGACAAGACCCAATCCTAAACATAGCTTAAAGATCGTATAGTTCGTTTGCTAGAGTTTTTCCAATGTCAAGTATCTTTTCCTTTGACCATGAGATCATGTAACTCCCGGATACCGTAGGAGTGCTTTGGGTGTACCAAACGTCACAACGTAACTGGGTGACTATAAAGGTGCACTACAGGTATCTCCGAAAGTGTCTGTTGGGTTGACACGGATCAAGACTGGGATTTGTCACTCCGTATAAACGGAGAGGTATCACTGGGCCCACTCAGTAATACATCATCATTATGAGCTCAGAGTGACCAAGTGTCTGGTCACGGGATCATGCATTATGGTACGAGTAAAGTGACTTGCCGGTAACGAGACTGAACGAGGTATTGGGATACTGACGATCGAGTCTCGGGCAAGTAACATACCGATTGACAAAGGGAATTGCATACGGGGTTGATTGAATCCTCGACACCGTGGTTCATCCGATGAGATCATCGTGGAGCATGTGGGAGCCAACATGGGTATCCAGATCCTGCTGTTGGTTATTGACCGGAGAGTTGTCTCGGTCATGTCTGCTTGTCTCCCGAACCCGTAGGGTCTACACACTTAAGGTTCGGTGACGCTAGGGTTGTAGGGATATGTATATGCAGTAACCCGAATGTTGTTCGGAGTCCCGGATGAGATCCCGGACGTCACGAGGAGTTCCGGAATGGTCCAGAGGTAAAGAATTATATATAGGAAGTGTTGTTTTGTCCATCGGGACAAGTTTCAGGGTTATCGGTATTGTACCAGGACCACCGAAGGGGTCCTGGGGGTCCACAGGGTGGGGCCACCTGCCCCGTGGGGGCCACATGGGCTGTAGGGGGCGCACCTTGGCCTACATGGGCCAAGGGCACCAGCCCCAAGGGCCCATGCGCCTAGGGTTTCCCAAAGGGGAAGAGTCCCACTTGTGGAAGGCACCCCTAGGTGCCTTGGGGGGGAGGGAAACCTCCCCTTGGCCGCCGCCCCCCTAGGAGATTGGATCTCCTAGGGCCGGTGCCTCCCCCCCTTGGCCCTCCTATATATAGTGGGGGAGGGAGGGCTTTTCTCTCACGCCTTTGGTTGCCTCCCTCTCCCTCTCCATCATCTCCTCCTCCTCCATAGTGCTTGGCGAAGCCCTGACGGAGTACTGCAGCTCCACCATCACCACGCCGTCGTGCTATTGCTGGAGCCATCTTCCTGAACCTCTTCTTCCCTCTTGCTGGATCAAGAAGAAGGATACGTTACGCTAACCGTACGTGTGTTGAACGCGGAGGTGCCGTCCGTTCGGCGCTTGGTCATCGGTGATTCGGATCACGTCATGTACGACTACCTCATCCCCGTTCTTTGAACGCTTCCGCTCGCGATCTACAAAGGTATGTAGATGCATCCGATCACTCGTTGCTAGATGAACTCATAGATGGATCTTGGTGAAATCGTAGGAAAATTTTTGTTTTCTGCAACGTTCCCCAACACTTAGCAAGTGCTACAAGACCTGACATCTCTTTTGCTGTTAGCAAACTGAGTCGGTTTGTCTTAAAACCAGGAGATGTGCATTGGAAAGCCCTAGAGAGAGTTTTGCGTTATTTGAAAGGCACTGCAAATTATGGAATTCACTACATCAGGCATCCAAAGGTGCTTGAAGGGTATGGTGACTCAAACTGGATCTCAGATGCTGATGAGATAAAGGCCACGAGCAGTTATGTATTCACTAATGGAGGTGGCGCTGTTTCTTGGAAGTCTTGCAAGCAGACCATCTTAACGAGGTCAACAATGGAAGCAGAACTCACAGCACTAGATACAGCTATGGTTGAAGCAGATTGGCTTCGCCGGCTCTTGAATGACCTGTCGGTTGTTGAGAAACCTGTACCGGGTGTCCTTATGAACTGCGACAATCAAACTGTGATCACAAAAGTGAGCAGCTCAAAGGATAACATGAAGTCATCAAGACACGTTCAGAGAAGGTTAAAGTCTGTCAGGAAAATGAAAAACTCCGGAGTTATTGCATTGGATTATATCCAAACGTCTAAAAATCTGGCAGATCCTTTTACTAAGGGTCTATCACGTAATGTGATAGATAATGCATCGAGGGAGATGGGTATGAGACCCACAATATGAGTTGTTCACAGTAGTAACCTATTCTTTATGATCGGAGATCCCGTGAATTAGATGTGGAAGACAAGCTGTTGGTCAACTGAGAGGAGAGTATCCTTACTATTCATAATACCACTCCATGAAGATGCAATACTCTCCTAATCTGCATGGCAGGTTGATGTATATCTTAATGTGTTCTAAGTGGCTTATTTAAGCAGAGATGTTATCCTGCAGAACATCTTTTGAAGAACACACCTATATGAGTCTGATTGTCAAACGTCGCAATCTATGAGAGTAGGGTTCTCTCTAGTAACTCATGAAAGGTCACGGAGTATGACGCATAAGCTCCACCCGCGGGGAAGGCCCACGGTAGCCACGTATCGGTCAAGACTTTATGTGAAGCTAGATTCACAGAAAACTTGCAGTTCAAGGCCCAGTCCTGTTGGAAATATGCCCTAGAGGCAATAATAAATTAGTTATTATTATTATATTTCATTGTTCATTATAATCGTTTATTATCCATGCTAGAATTTTATTGATAGGAAACTCAGATACATGTGTGGATACATAGACAACACCATGTCCCTAGTAAGCCTCTAGTTGACTAGCTCGTTGATCAATAGATGGTTACAGTTTCCTAACCATGGACATTTGATGTCGTTGATAACGGGATCACATCATTAGGAGAATGATGTGATGGACAAGACCCAATCCTAAGCCTAGCACAAGATCGTGTAGTTCGTATGCTAAAGCTTTTCTAATGTCAAGTATCATTTCCTTAGACCATGAGATTGTGCAACTCCCGGATACCGTAGGAGTGCTTTGGGTCTGCCAAACGTCACAACATAACTGGGTGGCTATAAAGGTACACTACAGGTATCTCCGAAAGTGTCTGTTGGGTTGGCACGAATCGAGACTGGAATTTGTCACTCCGTGTAAACGGAGAGGTATCTTTGGGCCCACTCGGTAGGACATCATCATAATGTGCACAATGTGACCAAGGAGTTGATCACGGGATGATGTGTTACGGAACAAGTAAAGAGACTTGCCGGTAACGAGATTGAACAAGGTATCAGGATACCGACAATCGAATCTCGGGCAAGTACTATACCGCTAGACAAAGGGAATTGTATACGGGATTGATTGAATCCTTGACATCATGGTTCATCCGATGAGATCATCGTGGAACATGTAGGAGCCAACATGGGTATCCAGATCCCGCTGTTGGTTATTGACCGGAGAGTTGTCTCGGCCATGTCTGCATGACTCCCGAACCCGTAGGGTCTACACACTTAAGGTTCGATGACGCTAGGGTTATAGGGAAAGTATGTACGCGGTTACCGAATGTTGTTCGGAGTCCCGGATGAGATCCCGGACATCACAAGGAGTTCCGGAATGATCCGGAGGTAAATATTAATATATAGGAAGTATGGTTTTGGCCGCCGGAAGTGTTCTGGGCATCACCGGTAGTGTACCGGGACCACCGGAGGGGTCCGGGGGTCCACCAGGTGGGGCCACCAGCCCCGGAGGCCTACATGGGCCAATAGTGGTAAGGGACTAGCCCCTAGGTGGGCTGGGGCGCCTCCCACCAAGGCCCAAGGCGCCTCCTAGAGGGGAGGGGGGCAAACCCTAGGGCATATGGCCCTTAAGGCCCACCCTAGGTGCGCCTCCTCTCTCTCCGCCTTGGCCGCAACCCTAGATGGGTTTTGGGGCTGCCGCCACCCCTAGAGAGGGAACCCTAGATGGGGGCGCAGCCCCTCCCCTTCCCCTATATATACTTTAGGTATTGGGGGCTGCAACATACACGAGATCATCTCCCTCTTGGCGCAGCCCTACCTCTCTCCCTCCTCGTCTCTCGTAGTGCTTGTCGAAGCCCTGCTGGAGTTCCGCGCTCCTCCACCACCACCACGCCGTCGTGCTGCTGCTGGACGGAGTCTTCCCCAACCTCTCCTTCTCCCCTTGCTGGATCAAGGCGTAGGAGACGTCACCGGGCTGCACGTGTGTTGAACACGGAGGCGCCGTGGTTCGGCGCTTAGATCGGAATCAACCGCGATCTGAATCGCTACGAGTACGACTCCTTCATCTGCGTTCTTGCAACGCTTCCGCTTAGCGATCTACAAGGGTATGTAGATGCACTCTCCTTCCCCTCGTTGCTAGATTACTCCATAGATTGATCTTGGTGATGCGTAGAAAATTTTAAATTTCTGCTACGATCCCCAACAAGTCCACTGTTCAAGTTTCTTACTAGTGTAGCATAGAGTTCTAGGTGGAAAGTTCAACTTAACAGTCTCCACTGTAGTACCGGTATATAAAACAGTGTTTTGGAACCAAAGGCAAATTTCTCTGTGCCTCTGGATCTGGTGGGGGATTGCTGGAATTTAGTCTATTTTGGGCAGCCCAATAACTATTTCAGAAATTCCTAATAAATCCTAGAGGCCCACTTAGCCCATTTGTGCAAGGCAAGGGATACAACTAAAGTTTAGTCCCACATTGCTAGTTGAGTGGGAGTTGGACCTCCTTATAAGGGAGGTTCTTTCCCCACTTGTACGAGCATGAGAACAAGAGGGATATCCACACGCGCTCCTCCTCCGCCGCCCGCCTCGCCACGCCACTGAAGGAAATATGCCCTAGAGGCAATAATAATGTTATTATTTTATTTCCTTATATCATGATAAATGTTTATTATTCATGCTAGAATTGTATTATCCGGAAACATAATACTTGTGTGAATACATAGACAAACCAAACGTCACTAGTATGCCTCTACTTGACTAGCTCGTTAATCGAAGATGGTTATGTTTCCTAACCATAGACATGTGTTTTCATTTGATTAATGGGATCACATCATTAGGAGAATGATGTGATTGACATGACCCATTCCATTAGCTTAGCACCCGATCGTTTAGTATGTTGCTATTGCTTTCTTCATGACTTATACATGTTCCTATGACTATGAGATTATGCAACTCCCGTTTACCGGAGGAACACTTTGTGTGCCACCAAACATCTCAACGTAACTGGGTGATTATAAAGGAGCTCTACAGGTGTCTCCAAAGGTGAATGTTGGGTTGGCGTATTTCGAGATTAGGATTTTTCACTCCGATTGTCGGAGAGGTATCTCTGGGCCCTCTCGGTAATGCACATCATATAAGCCTTGCAAGCATTACAACTAATGAGTTAGTTGCAAGATGATGTATTACTAAACGAGTAAAGAGACTTGCCGGTAACGAGATTGAACTAGGTATTGAGATACCGACGATCGAATCTCGGGCAAGTAACATACCGATGACAAAGGGAACAACGTATGTTGTTATGCGGTCTGACCGATAAAGATCTTCGTAGAATATGTAGGAGCCAATATGAGCATCCAGGTTCCGCTATTGGTTATTGACCGGAGAAGTGTCTCGGTCATGTCTACATTGTTCTCGAACCCGTAGGGTCCGCACGCTTAAGGTTTCGATGACAGTTATATTATGAGTTTATGAGTTTTGATATACCGAAGTTAGTTCGGAGTCCCGGATGTGATCACGGACATGACGAGGAGTCTCGAAATGGTCGAGACATAAAGATTGATATATTGGAAGCCTATATTTGGATATCGGAAGTGTTCCGGGTGAAATCGGGATTTTACCGAAGGTTAACGGAACACCCCGGGAGGTATATGGGCCTTAGTGGGCTTTAGTGGAAGAGAGGAGAGGTGGCCAGGGTTGGGCCGCGCGCCCCTCCTCCCTAGTCCGAATAGGACAAGGAGAGGGGGGCGGCGCCCCCCCCCCTTCCTTCTCTCTCTCCTCTTTCCCCCTCCCGAATCCTATTCCAACTAGGAAAGGGGGGAATCCTACTCCCGGTGGGAGTAGGACTCCTCCTGGCGCGCCCTCCTCCTGGCCGGCCGCACCACCCCTTGCTCCTTTATATACGGGGGCAGGGGGCACCCCTAGACACACAAGTTGATCCACGTGATCATATTCTTAGCCGTGTGCGGTGCCCCCTTCCACCATAATCCTCGATAATATTGTAGCGGTGCTTAGGCGAAGCCCTGCGACGGTAGTACATCAAGATCGTCACCACGCCATCGTGCTGACGAAACTCTCCCCCGACACTTTGCTGGATCAGAGTCCGGGGATCGTCATCGAGTTGAACGTGTGCTAGAACTCGGAGGTGCCGTAGTTTCGGTGCTTGATCGGTCGGGCTGTGAAGACGTACGACTACATGAACCGCGTTGTGCTAACGCTTCCGCTGTCGGTCTACAAGGGTACATAGATCACACCCTCCCCTCTCGTTGCTATGCATCACCATGATCTTGCGTGTGCGTAGGAAAATTTTGAAATTACTACGTTCCCCAACAGCCACGCCTCGTCACGACGCGCTGCGGGTTGCGGGAATGAGCCGAGCCGATATCTTAAATTTTGCCACGCACTATGGGTATACGAAAGGTCACACAGAAGCTGAAAAGATTTTTGCGAAAGTGGAATTCGAATGCGAACGGTGCAGCCCTTCGGCTGCTGGCTGTTCGCTTCGCCTCCGTCTCTTCGTTTTGCCTCCCGTCGCTGCCCTCTCGCCTCCTTCTCTTGCGCCTATAAAAGGGAGGTCGCTCCTCCTAGAGAGGTGCACAAGAACTTCTTCTTCCTCTCGCCACCGGTTCCATTCTCTGAGCTGCTGCAGTCTTCCTCATCCTGGCTTGCGGCGTGCACCACGAGTCGGGACAGTAGACTTCCAAAACCGCACCACTTTGAGTCCTGTACGGGAGAAGGGTGATAAGGTTTTTGGGGAGCGCTCTGCGCGACTACTGACTTCTTCATCATGGACTCCGACGACTACTTCCCCGACGACGACTTCTTCCCCGACGTCGACAACCTCATCTACGACATGGCTGGAGAGGATGTCGACCCCAAGTCCAGTGCTTCCGCTGCTGATGTCCCGTAAGTATTCTTGTTCCTTCTGTTAGGAGTCCTGCTACAGTCCTCGCCTCTAGTTTCTGCATTACATATGTTAGGTTCTATGTCGTATAAGAAGCTTCATCTAGTGTCTGTTCTAGATGTGTTTAGCACAAGTTCATATATGCAGACGATGTTGACCTTCTCTCTGTCAGATTGCATGACTTACTTTATATTTCCTATATTAGTCATGCTTTATCTAGTACTTCCATTAGCAAAATTATTTGGTATATTGCTCATATTTCCAACAATCCAAAAACCTTATTATAGGCAATTTACACCGAGTGGTTTTGCTGCTTCCATGAGACCTCCTATGTTTGAGGGTATCCACTATAAGGGGTGGCGCGTGAGAGCAGTCTTATGGTTTGAAACCATGAGTTGCTATGACGCCACTCTCGGCAAACCTGAAGGAGAGCTTGATGCTCAACAAGCACAAGCTTTTCAGAAAATGGATACTCTGTTTAAGGCTGCTCTCTTGAGTGTTCTTGGTGAGAACATAGTTGATGCTTATGCGTCAATTGATAATGGAAAAGATATGTGGAATGTAATCGAGGCCAAGTTTGGGGTCTCGGATGCTGGCACTGAGCTGTACATCATGAAGCAATTCTATGATTAGAGGATGACTGAAGAGCGCTTCGTGGTTGAGCAAGCTCATGAGATACAGTCATTTGCTAGAGAACTTGAGCACTTTAGTTGTACGCTACCGGACAAGTTTGTTGCCGGAGGTATCATCACTAAGCTTCCTCCTTCATGGAGGAACTTTGCTACCTTGCTAAAGCATAAGAGGCAGGAGTTTTCCGTCCTGGATCTCATTGGCACTCTTGATGTGGAAGAAAAGGCGAGAGCAAAGGACACACGTGCTCCAGGTATTGAGGGAGGATCTAGTGCCAATGTGGTACAGAAGCAAAACTTCCAGCCCCACAAGTTCAAGAACAAGGGCAAGTTTGATAGTAAAGCAAAGTTTGATGGGAAGAACAAGGCTGTGCAACACACGAACTTCAAGAAGAAGAACGGCAAGAAGAAATGTGCTTGTCATGTTTGTGGGGATCCTGATCATTGGGCTCCTAGTTGCCCTAATCGCTATGACAAGCGTCATCCTGGGAAAGGCGGCAAGACCGCTAATGTTGTCATTGGAGACACTGACATGAAGGATGCTGGGTATGGTATATTTCCCACTATTCTTTCAGTATGTCATTCTCCTGACTGGTTGATTGACACGGGTGCTAATGTGCATGTATGCGGTGATATTTCCATGTTTTCGTCTTATCAGACCGCAGGGACTTCAACCGTGCTGATGGCAAACGGTTCAAGTGCTTCTGTTCGTGGTGTTGGCACGGTCGATCTGAAGTTTACTTCGGGGAAGATCGTGCAGCTGAAGAATGTGCATTATGTCCCCTCCGTCAATAAAAATCTTGTTAGCGGATCTCTTCTGTGTAGAGATGGCTACAAGCTTGTCTTTGAGTCGAATAAATTTGTAATATCCAAGTATGGAACCTTTGTTGGTAAAGGCTATGAGTTAGAAGGCCTGTTTCGTTTATCCTTATCAGACGTTTGCAATAAAGTTGTTAATCATATTTGCAACAATAGTGAATCAAATGCGTGGCATTCACGTCTTTGTCATATTAACTTTGGTTGCATGTCGCGACTAGCGAAGTTGAACTTAATCCCTAGTTTCACCACTGTCAAGGGATCTCAGTGTCAAGTGTGTGTGTGCAAGCTAAGCAACCTCGTAAGTCTCACACGACTGCGGAAATGAGAAATCTTGCACCACTAGAGCTCATACATTCAGATCTATGTGAAATGAATGGTGTTTTGACAAAAGGTGGAAAGAAATATTTCATGATGTTAATTGATGACTCCACTAGATACTACCGTGTGTATCTTCTGAAATATAAGGATGAGGCTTTGAACTTTTTCAAGATCTACAAAGCTGAAGTGGAAAACCAACTTGATCGAAAAATCAAGAGGCTTAGGTCCGACCGTGGTGGAGAGTATTTTTCCAATGAATTTGATGCTTTTTGTGCGGAACATGGTATAATCCATGAGAGGACGCCTCCCTATTCACCTCTGTCAAATGGGGTGGCCGAAAAAAAGAACCGTACTCTAACTGATTTGGTTAACGCCATGTTAGACACATCAGGTCTCTCCAAGGCATGGTGGGGGGAGGCGATACTAACATCATGTCATGTCCTGAGCCGAGTCCCCACAAAGAACAAAGAGACAACTCCATTCAAGGAATGGGAGAAGAAAAGGTTAAAACTCTCTTATCTGCGAACATGGGGTTGTTTGGCGAAAGTCAATGTTCTAATTCCAAAGAAGCGGAAGCTTGGACCAAAGACGGTGGATTGTGTTTTCCTGGGATATGCTTTTTGTAGCATTGGCTATAGATTCTTGGTTGTAAAATCTGAGGTACCTGACATGCATGTCGGTACGATCATGGAGTCGAATGATGCGACTTTCTTTGAAGATATCTTTCTCATGAAGGATATGACTACCTCATCTAATCAGGAGATGCCTAGTTCATCGTATCAGGAACCAGTTACAATTACCGAACCTGCCATTTTGATGGAACACTTCAAAAGTCCTATGGAGGAGAACAATGAAGTTCCTACTAGGAGCAAGAGACAGAGGACTGCAAAGTCCTTTGGTGATGATTTTCTTGTGTATCTCATAGATGACACTCCCAGTTCTATTTCAGAGGCCTATGCATCTGAAGATGCTGACTACTGGAAGGAAGCGGTTCGTAGCGAGATGGATTCTATCTTGGCGAATGAAACCTGGGAGATAACTGATCGTCCTTATGGGTGCAAACCTATAGGATGCAAATGGGTATTCAAGAAGAAGCTTAGGCTGATGGTACTATTGAAAAGTACAAGGCTCGGCTCGTGGCTAAGGGTTATACCCAAAAGGAAGGTGAAGACTTCTTTGATACTTACTCACCTATGGCTCGACTGACCACTATTCGAGTTCTACTTTCACTAGCTGCCTCGCATGGTCTTCTCGTTCATCAAATGGATGTTAAGACTGCTTTCCTAAATGGAGAGTTGGACGAGGAAATTTATATGGAACAACCAGATGGGTTTGTACTAGATGGTCAGGAAGGGAAAGTGTGCAAGTTGCTGAAGTCTTTGTACGGACTTAAACAAGCACCCAAACAATGGCATGAGAAGTTTGAAAGAACTTTAACAGCTACAGGCTTTGTTGTGAACGAAGCTGACAAATGTGTGTACTATCGCCATGGTGGGGGCGAGGGAGTTATCCTGTGCTTGTATGTTGATGACATACTGATTTTCGGAACAAATCTGAATGTTATTAAGGAGGTCAAGGATTTCCTATCTCGTTGTTTTGAGATGAAGGATTTAGGAGTGGCTGATGTCATTCTGAACATCAAGTTGTTGAGAGACGATGGTGGTGGGATTACATTGCTTCAATCTCACTATGTGGGGAAGATCTTGAGTCGCTTTGGCTATAGTGACTGCAAGCCCTCTCCAACACCATATGATGCGAGTGTGTTACTTCAAAAGAATCGAAGAATTGCTAGAGATCAATTGAAATATTCTCAGATTATTGGCTCGCTTATGTACTTAGCAAGTGCTACAAGAACTGACATCTCTTTTGCTGTTAGCAAACTGAGTCAGTTTGTCTCAAAACCAGGAGATGTGCATTGGAAAGCTCTAGAGAGAGTTTTGCGTTATTTGAAAGGCACTGCAAATTATGGAATTCACTACACCGGGCATCCAAAGGTGCTTGAAGGGTATAGTGACTCAAACTGGATCTCAGATGCTGATGAGATAAAGGCCACGAGCGGTTATGTAGTCACTCATGGAGGTGGCGCTGTTTCTTGGAAGTCTTGCAAGCAGACCATCTTAACGAGGTCAACAATGGAAGCGGAACTCACAGCACTAGATACAGCTACGGTTGAAGCAGATTGACTTCGCCGGTTCTTGAATGACTTGCCGGTTGTTGAGAAACCTGTATCGGGTGTCCTTATGAACTGCGACAATCAAACTGTGATCACGAAAGTGAGCAGCTCAAAGGATAACATGAAGTCATCAAGACACGTTCAGAGAAGGTTAAAGTCTTTCAGGAAAATAAAAACTCCGGAGTTATTGCATTGGATTATATCCAAACGTCTAAAAATCTGGCAGATCCTTTTACTAAGGGTCTATCACGTAATGTGATAGATAATGCATCGAGGGAGATGGGTATGAGACCCATAATATGAGTTGTTCACAGTAGTAACCTATCCTTTGTGATCGGAGATACCGTGAATTAGATGTGGAAGACAAGCTGTTGGTCAACTGAGAGGAGAGTATCCTTACTATTCATAATACCACTTCATGAAGATGCGATACTTTCCTAATCTGCATGGCAGGTTGATGTATATCTTAATGTGTTCTAAGTGGCTTATTTAAGTAGAGATGTTATCCTGCAGAACATCTTTTGAAGAACACACCTATATGAGTCTGATTATCAAACGTCACAATCTATGAGAGTAGGGTTCTCTCTAGTAAACTCATGATAGGTCACGGAGTATGACGCATAAGCTCCACCCGCGGGGAAGACCCACGGTAGCCACGTATCGGTCAAGACTTTATGTGAAGTTAGATTCGCAGAAAACTTGCAGTTCAAGGCCCAGTCCACTGTTCAAGTTGCTTACTAGTGTAGCATAGAGTTCTAGGTGGAAAGTTCAACTTAACAGTCTCCACTGCAGTACCGGTATATAAAACAGTGTTTTGGAACCAAAGGCAAATTTCTGTGTGCCTCTAGATCTGGTGGGGGATTGCTGGAATTTAGTCTATTTTGGGCAGCCCAATAACTATTTCAGAAATTCCTAATAAATCCTAGAGGCCCACTTAGCCCATTTGTGCAAGGCAAGGGATACTACTAAAGTTTAGTCCCACATTGCTAGTTGACTGGGAGTTGACCTCCTTATAAGGGAGGTTCTTTCCCCACTTGTACGAGCATGAGAACAAGAGGGATATCCACGCGCGCTCCTCCTCCGCCGCCCGCCTCGCCACGCCACGCATCGTCACGCCGCGCCGCGCCGCGGGTTGCGGGAATGAGCCGGTCCGATATCTAAATTTTTGCCACGCACTACGGGTATACGAAAGGTCACACGAAAGCTGAAAAGATTTTTTGCGAAAGTGGAGTTCGAATGCGAACGGTGCAGCCCTTCGGCTGCTGGCTGTTCGCTTCGCCTCCCTCTCTTCGTTTCGCCTCCCGTCGCTGCCCTCTCGCCTCCTTCTCTTGTGCCTATAAAAGGGAGGTCGCTCCTCCTAGAGAGGTGCACCAGAACTTCTTCTTCCTCTCGCCACCAGTTCCATTCTCTGAGCTGCTGCAGTCTTCCTCATCCCGGCTTGCGGCGTGCACCGCGAGTCGGGACAGTAAACCTCCGAAACCGCACCACTTTGAGTCATGTACGGGAGAAGGGTGATAAGGTTTTTGGGGAGCGCTCCGCGCGACTACTGACTTCTTCATCACGGACTCCGACGACTACTTCCCCGACGACGACTTCTTCCCCGACATCGACAACCTCATCTACGACATGGCTGGAGAGGATGTCGACCCCAAGTCCGGTGCTTCCGCAGCTGTTGTACCGTACGTATTCTTGTTCCTTCTATTAGGAGTCCTGCTACGGTCCCCGCCTCTAGTTTCTGCCCTACATATGTTAGGTTCTATGTCGTATAAGCAGCTTCATCTAGTGTCTGTTCTAGATGTGTTTAGCACAAGTTCATATATGCAGACGATGTTTACCTTCTCTCTGTCAGATTGCATGACTTACTTTATATTTCCTATATTAGTCATGCTTTATCTAGTATTTCCATTAGCAAAATTATTTGGTATATTGCTCATATTTCCAACAAGTTACTGGTTTCGGAGTTGAGGGACGATTTATGTACTATCAGTCTATCACCAGAGTTTGAGGACGACGAAAAATATACTTGTCCCTTTATTAAATGTAAGTCATTTTTTTGAGAAAAAACATAAGTCACTTTATTAAAATTGGTAAACATTTTTAAATTGGAAAAACAAAGAAAATATTTTTAAAAATGGCTACAAACAGTAGCCTTTTTTAGAGACTTCGCTGCATTTTATGGATCAACGATGTTCAGTGGAATTGTTACAGGATCATTTGGCGCAGCAAGCCGGACATGACGTCCAAATTTAAATCTAGAGAGCATTTCGCTAAACTTCATTTTCATGTTTGCTATCTCGACTGTTATAGGTGAAGTTGCATTCCTCGAAATTATACGAGCATTGATTGACTATCGCTTCATGATGCCCTCCTACTTTATCCGAGATATGTATCCTTTACAACTGTGGCACAATCCAAAGCTATTAGGATTCGCATGACTAGTAGATCATCGGCAATGTCTTGGCTCTTGGGATGCCGGCACGCAAGGTCATCTAGAGTCGGTCCATCAATTATGTCACCAAATGCAACTGCAGATGAGCCAAGCTAGAGATCGCTTTGGTCTCAGCAAATAGCCGCAGCAGCTTCTTCCATCGCTTTCTTTAAATTGTGCCATCAACATTGAACTTCGCAAAACCAACCAGGCGGGATCCAGGGCAAGCGCTGGGTTCTGGACCTGCTAGCCCGCGAGAGCTATGCATGTGAGACATATAACTTTGCCTCGCAGTAGGCGAGCGCGAGATGGGCCGGCCCAATAGGGTTTTTTGTGAGCGGGTTTCGATGTGTTTCTTTTTCCTTTGTTTCTATTTCCCTTTAGTTTGGTTTTTTTTTGTCTTCTTTTTTCTTTTCGGTTTTCTATGGTATTTTACTTTTTCCTTTTTATTTTGTTTTCTTTGTTCTTTTGTCGGTTTTCTGCCTTTTGTTTTCTCTTTCGGGTTTTGATCGGGTTTTCTTTTAATTTTTTCTTTTTTTTTCATTTTATTTTTTAAACACATGTCTACTTTTTTTCACGCATAATATATAATATTTTGTACATTATGGATATTTTTATACATGTTTAGCATTTATAAAGTAAAGGATTAACAAATTTACATGGGCAGACGGCCCACCGCGCGGCTGGTGTCCAAAGATTTAGTGGGCTGAGTCCAACTAAATCTAACAGAAAGCAGAGCACCTAAACATGTGCGTGATCCCTCAAAAACAACAACAAAAAAAACATGCGCGCGTGAAAATTGCCTAAGTTTCTGTTTTGGTAGTGCGGTTTTCTGAACGCAGAGACACATAAAGCAGAAAAGGCTATTCTCAAAAATATAAGAATAAAATAAAGCAGAAATAGCCGATCACATATGACTTTGGTCTTTGGAGGACATTGCCAAGTTTCGTCTTCACTTTAGCACTTGTGTTTGCTCTCCTGCAGCACGGACTTGCGCCATATCGCTGCTTCAGAATCTTGTTTTTGCTCTCTAGGATCTTTCATGATACCTGCTTTTGTGATAGCATATACTGCTAATGCGATTTTTTCAAATCTCAGATGCTTATGCCGATTTCGTAGAGTTTGTACAGATCCGGCACCCCGTTCACCTTGCTGTCGGTCAGCAGACTGTGCCTGATCTTGCAGCCAAAGTTGTGTACACGTACCACAAGACACTGAACCCAGCTCTGTTATTGGTCCCTTTATTTTTTTGCGGATAAGCTCTGTTATACGCGCGATACGCGGACGGGGAAAATGTCAATCACAACAAGGAGTTGAGTTGCTGCGTGCGTCCCTCGCCACATGGCATTGGCAACGTGACCACGCCACACGGACACGGTGGTGTGATCAGATGATACGATGTGACAAACACAAGACTGGTTTTCTTTCACCCTCTGCAGCGGCATGCGCTCCCTCTGTCGAAGTATACACACCTGCGTTTTGCTTTGGTTTGTTCCGTTTGGCATAACAGCATAACAGTGGACCAAGTCTCCTTTTATGTTGCTGCGACTGTTTCTCACGCCAAACCATAAAGTAAGTTCAGCAGATCACAGTCCGGTAACTGCAAATTGGGTGCAAGTATGCAATTGCAACCTCTATAGGGCCCGCAAAAGACTCGATATGGGCATATGGCTGTGATGATCTATTGCACTAAACGCCGCCGGGTCATTTTACTCGGTTTCTATATATCCGCCATAAAACATGAAGGCTACGTTTGGCAGCGCAATATTTTTGGAGTTTTCAGATAATCGCATGGTCATAAATACTTTGATGTGTTTGGCAGCACAATGTTAAGTGTCACTGAGTTAGTACGTTCAACCCTCGTCCGTGCGTATCTAGCGGTCAAAACTATGACAAAGGAGCGAATCAACCTGTGGTTGAGTTGGTTAGGTGGACAGTGGTATCCCCAACCCACCAGGGTTCAAATCCTGGTGCTCGCATTATTTCTGGATTTATTTCAGGATTTCCGGCGATGCGCATGACTTCGTAAATCTCAAGATGATATGCCGGCTCAGTCTCTCGGAGGTGCTCATAGGGGTAGGGTGTGCGTGTGTGCGTTCATAGGGATGAGTGTATGCGCGTGTATATGAGCGCTTGTGTTTGTACTGATGCTCAAAAAAAAAACTATGACAAAGGCAGTGCCGGCCAGACATTTCAGTAGTATTGCCAAAACTGTGAAAAGCCACATTTTTTAGAAAATTAAAATATTCGTTGCCCTTAGGCTGATATAGCTAAGTTTTCAAATACTATGGGCTTTAAAAAACTCTGCTACCAAACTAATTTGAAGCTTTACAAATAATGAGATCAACTAAGGGACGCCGCCCTCATTTCTTCGCACAACACAGGTACAATTCCATGGAATATGAAACAAATCGGACAGTTGTGTGATAATGTTGGCGAAATTAATGCCTGTCATATTTCCCATTAGAAAATAATACCCCCTCCATACACAAATGCAAGACATTTTATATAGTATTTTAATATGGACTACATACAAACTGAAATGGATGAACAAATACAGTAAAATATGTCTATATACATCTAAATAAGGAAAAGGTACGTATAACGTCTTGTATCTGTTTATGGAGGGAGTATTTTCCGCATTTGACAATTTTGTTGTATATACTAGTAATCATGCACATACAATGCATGTTACCATATCACAAAAGATATAATTGCATTTGCATTGCACATTAGTAATATTAGGAAAGATATTGTTGGCGTGTTGATATTAGGTAGAATATAATTAGTACACCATATTAGGAAAGATATCAATTGCACTGCATGCATGTTGATATCTGGTAGGATGTAGTTACGTGGTTAGCACTGAAGTTGATACTAGGTACTCTTTCCGTCTCAAAATTCTTGTCTTAGATTTGTCTAGATACGGATGTATCTAACATAACTAGATATATCCGTATTTAAACAAATCTAAACAAGAATTTTAGAATGGAGGGAGTATGATTTAGTTGCACGTTAAAAACACCGGAGCAATATAGATCATTGGATAGCGGGTGAGATGCGCTGGATCTTTGCAACTCGCTCTTTTTCTTTCTTTTTATTTGCGAGAAACTCGCTCTTCTTCTATTGGTATATAGAATATAGATATGCATGGCATATTGTTTCGGATTATAAAATGTTTTGAATATTTTAATATAAATTAAATATAGACTGAAATAATTGAACAAACACACTAAAATACGTCTATATACATTCGATTTAGAAAAGTAGTATTAGAATTGGGCACGAAGCTTCTAAAAGTCACATACTCCACAGTCCACACACACACACACACAGCTGCAGGGGTTGGTGGAAAACAGCTTGGTCGGCGGACGATCAGGACCAGAGAAAGAAAAGTTCGCCCACACACAAGCTCGGCCGGCGCGGGAGTCCTTCATCCCGACGGCTATATAACCGGGGTAAAGTTAAACCCCTCGATCGGTTTCGTCCCGAATCTCAGCTCTCCTGATTCTGAACGCCTCCATGCGCATCTCCTCCTCTTCCCCATCTCCCCGCCTCCTCCTCCAGACCTAAGCCATCCTCCCCATGGATTCCCGGAGGCGCCCCGCGGGTTTCCTCACGCAGGCCAACGCGCTCCTCCGCAAGAACCTCTGCCTCCAGGCAATTCTCCTCCCCTGCCTGTTCGCTTTTATCTGCTCTGTGCTACCTTGATGTTGATACGCCGCTCTGGGTGCGCCCGCTACGTGCTTGTGAGTATGCCTGCACGGTTCTCGGAGACGCAATTGGTTCCCGGTGGGTAGAGCGCGGAAAGTTCCGTTGATCCTGCGTGTTTCGAGAATTTCCAGTGGCGCCGCTGAACTTTCAGCCCCAGCTGAGTTCTGCGTAAATCTGTTGGTCCAACTTTTCTAGGATTCGACGGCGTTGCAGACTAGTATACATGGCAGCATGGAACGCCGCATGTTTCTTAAAACCTTGATGCCCTTTAATAAGATTTCTTGTAGGCATGCACATTCTTATGATGCAGTAATGCAGCATCTGACTATTCATGACTGCGATGCAGAAACGGAACCTCAAGACAAACATTGGCATCACCATCTTCCCGATCCTCATCTGCGTTCTGCTTCTCGTGCTCCAGAACATCATCAACAATGAGCTCGACAAGCCCAAGTACAACTGCGGCTGTGCCTGCGTCGACACCGACATGTACGGGACCTGCAGGAAGAGGGAGTGTGGCGTCCAATACTCGACGCTGGAGCAGGTCTGGAGCTGCGCGATTCCCAGCCCGCCGCGGTGGCCAGCACTGATTCAGGTTCCCCAGCCTCAGTTCCGGGCTGTCAGAACCGTCTCCCAGCCATTTGATGATTTGCCCGATCCGTCATGCCGTGACTCTTTGTCTTGCCCTGCCAGTGTCCTCATCACTGGAAAGGACCGAGGGTTTGCTGAAAGTACGTGCTTCCACAATGCAACTCTATGCATACCAACTGTTCATAATTAAGATCGATGTATCTTACTTGTTGAGTACTTCCCGTTTTCCAATTGACAGGTGTTGCAGGAGGTCTGTTTCCTGTTTTCGCTCCCACTCTTAATGTGACAGATTATCTTGATGCTCTCTCCAGGATAGTTGTTGTGAGTTCCTTCTATGCCCAATTAAGCTTTTTCTCTTGTATAAGTTGCATGGCTTCTTTTGTTGTGTTTACGGAAGTACTGGTTGTGTTGATTTGTCTCAGGGTTCAGACACCATTCCAGGGTATACACAATTGGTAGAGCCTGCATTTTCTTCTTCGGATACTTTGTATCTGCTCCAGCCTCAGTGTGTGCCCTACTTGTCGCAGACCATTTCATATAACGCCGGGGGCATACCCCTCCTGCTAAGTAAGTTAAAACTTCCTTCCGTAAGGTATTTAATTTACAGTTTTGTATTGGGAAACTTAAATTAATTTACTGGAAAGTAGCTTAAGTGTAGATATGTGACGTACTGTTTTACACCAAAATTTATCTGCATTTGAAGGAACTCTATTTAGATGTGGACTTTCAATAGTTCAGTCTTTGATGGGTCCTTCTGTTTCCTCGAATACGCAAGTGACCTGCACATCTTTGTATTAGAAAGAAGAAGACCACAGAATGACAAATACAATAACACACTAGGCTTCAAAATGACCGACAAACATAAAAGAAGATGAGAAAATACAGAAACACCAAAAGGTCCAAACTTTGCAAATGGCAGTTACTGTGGACTAGCAGAACAACCTCGTACAGCTCTAAGTGTTGGGTGACTGCGAGTGCCTTTACATGGATCTTATGTTGGAATATTCATAACTAGTTAAAGTGCATGCCCTTTTTGTGTGGAAAATAACTGAAGCATGCAAATATCTAAAAAAACATACTTCTTTATAAAGATTCTCCTAATTATATATATTATATACTTGACAGTCGGTGTAGCTTCTGTTTAGCGGTGGCAGGGTAAAACATAGTGGTTCAGAATGATGGTCTAGAGTAAAACAAGCGGTATTGTGCAGCCGAGAGAGCAATGGTACCTTTGTAGCGATGTGAGGTAGCAACTGTAGCAATGTGTAAGTTGAAATTGCAGTTTTGTTTGACAATATGTGTGTATTATGTCCCGTAAATAAATACATAGTATTTATTCCATGTTAGTTTTTTTACAACAAACCTTTCTGCATATACAGTTATACACATAACTCAAAATGATGAATATTTTCATAAATGATCTGGGAATATAGCGTTCGCTATAGCACCCACTATCCAATATCCGTTATAGTGAAGCTAATCCACTACAAAGAATACAAACCTGCTATCCGCTATTCAAAACATGGATTATAAATAATTCATAATTCACTTTCACATTTTCTTGTTTGCATTCTGCTTTTAATACAATCAGACAGGAACAAATTGACTAGTTACTATGTTAGAGAAAAACTAATTGTGAATCAGTGGATTTTGTATCTTCGTATGGTTATAATTACTGGTACTGACTACGGAACACTGACTTTTTGTGTAGTCTGTTTGACCAGAATAATTAGACATGTTAATCTTTTGTTTGGATTCTTTTTTAGACCTGCTATTATTGCTGCTCTGACGTCTTTATGAAATGAACCAGATATACAGTGTGTTGAAGGTGTGTTGTTGTGGCGTGAGAGTACATCAGTTATCAATGATGAATTATTAAAGGGTTATATACAAAGAGGAGGAAAAACAAACGAGTTTATTGCAGGTTATCTTCCTATCTTTGTAGCACCAATTTTTTGCCTCTTTGCATTTGTAGCAGGTTTACACAGCAGTGAGATTTTGTTAAACAATTTCGTAATAACTTCTGATAAACTGGCCCTTGAATGCTGCCCGTGTTCTTAATAATTGCTTGAGCTCATCTACCCAAATATGAGAATGAAATCTCATTAGCAACACTTATTTTGCATCCATGTATAGTTTATAGTTGTGTTCTTCTTTGCAGGTTATGACTTCTTGAGCTCAACGGAGTATGGCCTCGGTATAAACGTGTGGTACAACTCTACCTATGGCGGTAAAACCGCATTTTCATTTATCGCAGCATTACGAGTTCCACGCTTGGTGAATGCTGTATGTGCTCTGTTTCCCATTAATTCATCTCTGAGTATTTCCAATTTATTGTGGAACATGGCAACTTTTCTTACATCGTGTTCGTTTCCTACAGGTATCCAACGCATATCTCAAATATATCCGAGGACCTGGGATGGAAGTGTTATTGGAATATGTAAAAGATATGCCCAAAGTTGGAACAAGTTATAGGTTCGACCTCTCTTCTCTTATCAGTCCGCTATTCTTCACATGGATCGTTGAACTGCTTTTCCCAGTGAGTATGATGAGATGTAACATTCCTTAAGTGCACTCAAAAGGGCTGGACGTATTACAGAGTCAGTAGAGCTTGGAAATTAACTCTCCTTTCCAGGTTATGTTGACGTATCTGGTGTATGAAAAGCAACAAAAGTTAAAAATTATGATGAAGATGCAAGGTCTGAAGGACGGACCTTACTGGATGATATCTTATGGTTATTTCTTCATTCTATCGGTTGTGTATATGACATTTTTTGTGATTTTTGGATCCTTGATAGGTAATGAGTTTTCACAATTTATTTACGTGTATTCTTGAAAGAACCAATTTTACTCATGAAGCTGCTTTTGTGGGAAAAATATATATGTATTCCAAATTGACCTTATTTTGTGCAGGTCTCAATTTCTTCAGAGTCAATAGCTATGGCATACAGATTGTTTTTTTCTTTGTCTATATAAATTTACAGATTGCTTTTGCCTTTTTTGTGGCATCTTTCTTTTCATCTGTCAAGATAGCCACAGGTCAGTGACTTAAACCTGTAATATCTAAGTCTAAATTTTCTTCTTGGAATTGACAAATTTCGTCTACCCCCCTGCTGCAGTGATTGGTTACATCTATGTATTTGGCTCTGGCTTACTAGGGGCCTTTCTTTTCCGCTTTTTTATTGAGGACATAAATTTTCCCCGTAAGTTGCTGGCCTAGCCAATCTGCAATTCGATTTATATGTTATATGGCCATATGAGTAACAAGGTTCATATTGTCTACTCAGGTGGTTGGATATTAGTTATGGAGATTGTCCCAGGATTTTCGCTCTATCGAGGACTGTATGAGCTTGGTCAATATGCATTCTCTGGAAATGCTATGGGAGCCACTGGCATGACGTGGGAAAATTTGAAAGACCCAATCAATGGAATGCATGATATCTTGATCGTAATGACTGTAGAATGGGCATTGATGCTTGTGTTAGCATTCTATTTGGATCAAGTCTCTTCAATAGGTGGCAGTGTAGGAAACCCCTTACTCTTCTTTAGATGTCTGCAGAAGAAACATGCACCACCGTTACAAAGTAGCTTTGTGCAGAAGAATCATAAAGTAGCCGTTGATATGGAGAAAGAAGATGTTGCTCAAGAAGTAGGTTACCTGCCATAGTTTGGCACTTCCATCTTTTTCTACAGCACATTTGTATTAATACTCGTGCTTTGATATCTATTCAGAGACAAGTAGTTGAGCAATTATTGATGGATTCCAATGCAAACCAAGCTATCATCTGTGACAATCTGAGGAAGGTTTATCCTGGAAAGGATGGAAACCCAGAAAAGCTGGCTGTGCGAGGATTATCTTTGGCCCTACCAAAAGGCCAATGCTTCGGAATGCTTGGCCCAAATGGAGCTGGGAAAACATCATTCATTAGTATGGTACAGTACTGAAACAGCATGCAGTGGCATTTTTCGTGGAAGTTGCGTAAAGTATTGCCACACACCTTGATTAACTTTGATCTGATCTTTCCTCAGATGGTTGGACTTACTAAACCTACATCTGGTACTGCTTATGCACATGGAATGGATATAAGGATGGATATGGATAACATATATACAAATATGGGCGTGTGCCCACAGCATGAGTATTTATACTGCAACTTATAGCTCATCTGGCCATTAGCTTTCTTTACCACATCACATTGTCTTCTCATGGTAACTGGTCTTGTCTGAAATGCAGCTTACTTTGGGAAACATTGACGGGAAAAGAGCATCTATTCTTCTATGCTAGGTTGAAGAATCTTAAAGGTGCTGCATTAGTGAAGGTACATCTAATCTCTGTAACTTTGTTTTGGTCTAGTACTTGCATTTCATTGTAAGAGAATTCAAACTGCTATCTTCATTCATCAGCCATATTATTCAGCATCTCAATGTATGTACAGTATTATTCTTCAGCATTGCTGGCCCCATTTAAACACATCAACTTTTCTTTCATTATCAGGCTGTTAATGATTCTCTGAAAAGTGTAAATCTGTTTCATGGTGGTGTTGGTGATAAGCAAGTGGGAAAATACAGCGGAGGCATGAAAAGAAGGCTCAGTGTGGCAATATCATTAATCGGAGACCCCAAAGTATTCTTCTTGCTTTTATGTTTCAAGTTTCAACCCTTGCTGTAGAAATTTATTTGCAAATTGGTTCTGAAGCTGAAGGAAACATTCCTTAGGTTGTCTACATGGATGAGCCAAGTACAGGACTAGATCCGGCATCAAGAAATAACCTGTGGAACATTGTGAAGGAGGCTAAGAGAAACCGTGCAATTGTTCTTACTAGTAATTATGATTCTTTTCCCTGTCCACTCATGCATCTACATCATAGACTCTCCTGTCCACCATTTTACTGCATCTGAAAATAACAATGAATATCATCTGTTCAAATGCATCTGACAGCACACTCGATGGAGGAGGCAGAAGTACTTTGTGACCGACTTGGCATATTCGTCGATGGCGAGTTCCAGTGCCTCGGAAACCCTAAAGAGGTACATTATCTTCTTAAACCTTATAAAAATTACTGTAGCAACACTTCTAAAAATATTTACCACTATAATGCCATACAGCTGAAGGCAAGATATGGGGGTGCATACATATTTACTGTGACAACATCTCCAGAACAAGAGCCGGAGATCGAAGAGCTAGTCCATCGTCTATCACCAAGGGCAAACAAGATCTACAGTCTTTCTGGCACTCAAAAGTTTGAGCTGCCGAAGCAGGATGTGAGAATAGCCGATGTCTTTCATGCAGTTGAGAGGGCGAAAAGCAGGCTCAGTATACATGCCTGGGGTCTCGTTGACACTACCTTGGAGGATGTCTTCATCAAGGTTGCCAAGGGATCACCGGTGTTCAATGATGTTGCATAGATTGTAACCTGGAGAGTGTCTTCGTCATGGACGGCCAAGGGACCCCAACCCCAAGCATTCCATGTGACTTCGTAGATAATCTTGTGAGTTCATAGCATGTAGGCTGTGCTAGGGTAAAAAATCATAGCATGTAGTTTTTTTTAAGGGAAAACCTTATTTATATATGATTTTTTATGTGGTTCAACTTTTCGAGAGAAAGTGCAAAAAGGAAAAAGGAAAAACAGAGACAGATTCTTGACAGTGTTATTGCAGAGCAGAATCGTTGGTTACTTTAGTTTGTCAGATAGATTTATTTCCTGAACACTTTCTGAAAGTGAAATTCCATTTTGCATTTCCGAACACCTTGTTCAATCCCCAAGCAACTTAACATTTTGTATTTATTTATTTCTAAAGTTTTAAATTTGAATCACTCATAGTTTGTAAAATCTTTTGACATGATGTTGATATTTTTTAATATAAATTTGGTCAAACTTTGTTGAGTTTGACTTGACACAAATCTAATACGCGAAGTGAAAAAGGACTAGAGGGAGTATTTTGACGGGATGTGTGAAAATTATATGTATATATTTTTTCTTGGAAGATACTTTTATAATACAACAAACATTGGGATTTATACTTATATTCTAGCTGAAGTTAAAGGTAAAAAAAAGTTGGGTATGTCTAAACGTCATTCCTTTTTAAATCAGGAGACAGCATTTGTAAAACAAAGCATTTTCATCATATTTTGCTTCATGTATTCTATAAATATATTAGTGCTTTGGTGAGTGTTTGACAAAAAACTACCACAATTGGGGTTTCCGTCTCATAGAACTACCACTTTTTAAAAAGCGGCTGATAACTACCAAAAAATTGGAATCGTGTGACTAAAAACTACCAAGTCGACGAAACGACCGTTTTAGAGCGTTTAAACCCGATTCTGACAGCAGTGGCCCACATGTCAGGTGGACGCCAACGATAACGGCTAACGGCGCTTGCGCGTAGCAGTTAGAGTCGGTCGTCGGCCGCACCTGGTCGGACCAGGACTAAGCTGGCCGACCGGGCCGCTCGTCCCCACCTGCTCCATCACTCTCCCTCGAGCTCTTCTCCTAACCCTAGCCGGCGGCGTTCATGGCAGCGATGGATGCAAACTCCGGCACCGAATCGCTTGGAGGCATCCCCCCGACATGGTGGGAGGCGCTGTTGCCGGCTTCTCCGAGGTTGATAACTGGCTAGGCAGCACAAGCTTCGTGGTTCCACAGCCTTCCCAACCGCAATGACAGCCGTCCCAGATGTCGGTGAGGCCGCCTCCGGTTGTAGTACCGTCGACGAGAAGAAGCGTAGGTCGAGGCCGGCGCAAGCTTCCTCGTCCTGATGGCGGAGCGAGGTATGGCAACTGATTTCTCATAGTGTTTATGTAATTTTAGGTTAATTTTAGAAGCATGGTATATAGGCTAGTTGCACACTTAGATTCAGATTAGAACCATGTTTGTGCACAATGGTTAATTGAAATCTGTTAGGAACCTTAACATTGTGTTGTGTTTTCAGTGAATCCAAACTGTCAGAGAACTGAAAAATAGTTAATTGTCAGAAATCTTAATATTATCCAAGCTGTTTAATTATAACTATCTTAATCTATGTTGCAGTATTGATGACCCAAAGTGGAAAATTTGGTTTCATTTCCTAGCCAGAGAATCTATGGTTAGAAGAATTTACCAGTCAGACATATCATATATTACTCTGGTTTCTCTTATTGCGTGTGAGGGCTGTGGAGCTGATGATTATATGTACTATGTTGTTGATGAGGAGAAAGGAATAGAAGGTCTAGAGCATGTTGATTGTGAAGATGATGTGCAGCAGATGTTGATCCAATTAGATAAGGAAAATATTGTGAACATATGAGTTGTCAGAGTAGATGAGCCTTCTAATGCAGATGAAAATAGAGATAGTTATTTTGCTGAACATTGCATTAACACACAACAAAGTTGCACGAAGCTGGTGGATGCAACCAAAGACAAAAAGGATGAGCTTAAGAACAATAATCTTCAGAGAGAAGCTGACCTTAACCATTTTGAAGGTGACACTGATGTGTCTGAATTTCTTTCTGATGAAGATGACAACAATGTGGAATTACATATAGGCTCCTCCTCTGAAGAAGAAGCTGCAAAACAAAATAGATTGGTGGTCCAGAAGCTGAAGGCAGTGAGAAATCCTGGTCCAACAAGTAGATCACACCATGAGGTTGAGAAGAAGGAAAAACCAGACTGGTTTCCTGAAGCAGATGAATTTTGTTTTCCTGGTGATCCTGGAATTAGTGATGAAGAAGCTGAGCTTGAAGGAGCTTTCAAACTACCAAGTGGTAGGAAGAGAAGGTTGAAGAAGATAAAGGAAAGGGTATGGTTCAATGAAAAGCTTCCAGATCCACAAGAACAGCTTTGTAAGGGATTGTGCTTCACCAATGTTTATGTGTTCAGAGATGCACTTAGGGATTTTCACATCAGAACTTTGAGGAATTTCCAGTATCACAGAAATGCCCCTGATAGGATTATTGTTTGGTGCTCAGAGAGAGCACATGGATGTGATTTTTATATCTGTGCCTCTAAGATAGCTCATGAGAAAACTTTCTGCATCAAGAAGTGTGATATGTTGCACACTTGTGGAGCATGTGCAGAGAACACAAAG
Source organism: Triticum monococcum (assembly GCA_034509565.1). Lineage (NCBI taxonomy): Eukaryota > Viridiplantae > Streptophyta > Magnoliopsida > Poales > Poaceae > Triticum > Triticum monococcum. Next base: position 418,949,591 of record CM067845.1, read on the forward strand.
GTTACTACAAAGTGGTTGTCCAAATCAGTACAACCAGCATTAAGAGAAGACATTAGAGCACCTATGGATGCATTAATAAAAAAGACTAAGTCTAAGTTTTTAGTTGATGTTTCAAGAAGTGTGGCATATAGGGCAAGGAAGAAGGTTGTTGATGTGAAGCAAGGTGACCACAAGCAACAGTACTTGAGACTGAGGGATTATCTTCAAGCTATTATTGACACAAACCCTGGGAGCAGATGTATTGTAACAACATTTGTTGACCCATAAAACCCTGCACCCACTCCTAGATTCAGGTACATGTTCTACTATTTGGCAGCTTCAAAGGAAGGGTTTTTGAATGGTTGCAGACCATTTATAGGTAATTGTTGTTGAATTTACTATTATGAATTTTGGGCCATATTTGGCATGTAGCTAATGTTTTACTGCATCCAGTGCTTGATGGGTGTTTCATCAAGTTAACCACCGGACAACAAATTCTTGCTGCCACAGGAAGGGATGGCAACAACAACATCTACCCCATAGCTTTTGGTGTGGTTGACAAGGAAGATGGAGACAGTTGGACTTGGCTTTTAACTTAGCTGAGATGCTGCATTGGTAGTGGTAACAAATTTGGAACATACACAATAATATCTGACAAGCAAAAGGTTAGCAAGTAAATCATTGATCATTGTTGCTATAGTATAGTACTTCATGGAACTATTTCAGTGTGTTCATGTGTGACCCTGTTTTCTGAATGTATAGGGGTTACTTAAGGCAATAAATGAGGTGTTCCCTGATTCACCTCAAAGATTCTGTCTTAGGCACATATATGCAAACTTCCAAGCAGTTGGGTATAGAAGCAAAGAACTAAATAAGTGTGTTTGTAAGTGCATCTAGTGCCCCTTAGTGATTTTGGTGTATTGAAGACTTATAGGTTAAGGGACTAATGTGTTTGTGAGTGTGCACAGGTCTATAAGTCTACGAGGAGTTTGATATTTACAGAGAAAGTCGACCCCTAAAAATGAATGTCTTCAACTGAAGACTTTGGCTTTCTGAAGACTTTGAAAGTGAAGAAATTGGTGTGACCGTGAAGACTTGATATTCATGCGACGAATATGAAGCTTAAGACTCTTGTTTTTGTACTTTAGTTTTTCTCTTTCTTGAGTCATAGGAAACACCGTATTGTTAAAGGGGGTCGAGGAAAAATTAAGGAAAAGTTTCCAAGTGATGCTCATCTCAAAATCCTACACCTACCAATCCTTTCGAGTGAAGCCATTGGAAATCTCATACAGTTCAGTCCATTCCTTCAGTGATAGAGACGAAGTTCTTCTGGTCTTTAAGGAATTTGTTCTCATTGAGGAGTTAGGAATTTGCCAGTGCGGATTGCCTACAAATGAGGAACATGATAGCCAAATTTCCAACCATAGCTGTGATGTGCGTCAGCTGTCCCAAAATATCTACCCACCTAACGGTCATATCAAAGGGAATTTATGTCTTATCATGTCGGGCTGCTCCCTAGGCTATAAATAGCCACCCCCTACAACCACTAGCTGGTTGGCTGCTCCGTGAGAAACTGACACTTGTCATTGAGAGCATCCCATCCTCTGAGGACTTTGAACGAAAATCATAGTGAGGAAAAACCTAAAACCCTAAACCAAACACCAACAAACCCAAAGTGATTGAGCATCACTGAAGAGATTGTTTCTGTGTGGAACCGACGCTTATTACCTTTGAGGACTGTGCATCCTCCATACGGTTAGGCGTCATGGTCTAGAGCATCCAAGAAGAAATTGTGGATCGCCGAGTGACTGAGTCTGTGAAGGTTTGGAAGTCAACTGAAGACTTACCACGAGTGATTGGGAGAGGTCTGTGTGACCTTAGCTCAAGGAGAATACGGTGAGGACTGTGTGTCCTCAAGTTTAAATACCCAGCCGCTCCAACCAGACGTACAACTGTCACAATAGTTGGAACTAGTCTACCAAATCACTGTCTTCACCAAGCTAATTGGTTCTATTTCCTCAACCCTTTCATTTCCTCATTACTATGTTGTTGTTCTTGATCGTTACTGTTTGAAGACTTTGACTGAATACTTTCTCCATTTCCTCAATCCTATTTCTTCAGTCAGTTTGTCTTCAACCTGCTTAATCCCGTGTTTACGCTTTCTGTACTTTGTGCTTGTTTTCATCATGATGATTGTGCTTCTGTTCTGTTGTGCTTGCATCTGAGTACTTATTCCGCTGCTAGTCATTCGTGACTTAGGAATTTCCTCAGTGCCGAATTTGTAAAAATCGCCTATTCACCCCCCTCTAGTCGACTTAACGCACTTTCAATTGGTATCAGAGCAAGGTACTCCCTTGTTCTGTGTGATTTTGGTTTAACCGCCTGGATTTTTAGTTATGTCGAATACAGGTATGATCAAGGTCTCTACTGGGTGTCCTACCTTCGATGGGACGGACTACCCCTACTGGAATAATAAGATGTGAATGCACCTTGAGGCGATTGACAACGATCTCTGGTACGTTGTGGAAAATGGCATTCCCTCTGTCACTCCTACCATCAACGCTGCTGACGTGAAGAGATTCAAGCAATTTGACTCTCAAGAGAAGAACATCATATGTGGCCATCTGAGCAAAGGGAAGTATGGTAGAGTGAGTGCTCTGGAGACAACAAAGCTTATCTGGGATAGGCTATCCAAGGTCAATGAAGGAGTCTCAACACAGCGGGGCTCTCGAGTTGACGTTCTTCGCAATCTCTTCAACTGCTTCAAAAGACCTGACAATGAAAATGTTCAGCAAACCTTCGATCGCCTCACTAACATTTCAAATGAGCTTCAAGCACTTGGTTCCACTGACATCACCGACCATGAGGTGGTGAAGAAATTGTTGAGATCGCTTGATTCCTCATTTGACACGCTCGCACTGATGATACAAGAATGTGGAGACTACAAGTCACTTGATCCCACTGGTATCCTCGAGAGGCTAAACACCCATGAGTTCCAACTTGCTGAGAAGAGAGATCTCTATGGACCAAGCTATGGCAGATCACGCACACTAAAGACCAAGGCAGTATCTGAATCCGAAGGTGAGGATTCTGGTAGCAGCCTTGGTGATCCTGAAGAACTGAGCAAGGAGCTAGCAATGCTCATGAGGAAATTCCAGAAGTTCCCAAGACGTGGTCGCTTTGGCAAATCCTCAAGAAGTGATGACATAAGATCAGATTCCTCATCCTGTGACTACTACAAGAAGAGACTTTGCCACAAATGCAAGAAACCCGGTCACTACATTCAAGATTGTCCTTAGTGGGAAAAGGAATCGAAGAAGAAGAAGAAGTACAAGGACTATAGTTCTGATGATTCAAAGAAGAAGAAGAAATCTTCAAAGTCCTCTTCATCAAAATCCTCGAAGTCTTCATCTCACAATAAGAGCAGCTCTAAGAAGGCTCGGGCATTCATTGGCAAGGAAATGGACTCTGAGGCTGAACCGGAGGAAGAGGAGGCATCTGATGAGTCAGACTCTGGTGTGGCAAGCCTAGCCCTCGCTACTGCGTTCGTCAGCAAGTCCATCTTCAACTCTAAGGAAAATGACCTCCCCAACACGGCTGATGATGGCGATGATGACTACGCTCCCACCTATTGCTTCATGGCAAAAGGTGCAAAGGTACTCAAATATCCCTCCTCTGAATCAAGTGAGGATGAATCTGATGAAAGCCTCAAGCCTAGCTATTCTAAACTTGCTAAAATTGTTGTGAAACAACAAAAGGCTCTTGAAAAGGTTCAAAATATGCTAGACAAAAGCGATGATATGTTGGGTGAAGAAATGGATCGCACTAAAAATTTGACTGAAAATCTTCAAAGACTTCAGACTAAGTTTTATAATCTCCAGAGTCATCATAACACTCTCTTATCTGATCATGAGAAGCTTTCTTATGAATTTCTTCAAAGAAAGCAAGATCTTGAGCAGCTAAGGGCGAGTTATGAAGATCTTCAGAAGGAACGCGATTCATTACTTGCTCAACAAATCAGTTCTGCTCAGGTTGAATTCATTCCACCATGTTTGAAGTGCATTAACGTGAATCTGCTAATTCTTCACCTGAGAGTACAAATGCTTCTATTGCTGCAAATTCTTCAACTATCTCTGCTATCACTAATTCCTCATCTGAGGATGCTGCTAGTATCACTGACCATGCAGGGGCTGAAGGAATTGTATGTGACAGGCATGTACAAAAGCCTCAAAGGGCATCAGGCACTTTGTGATGTGCTTAAAAAGCAAATCCTCAACAGGAACCCTAAGAAAGAGGGTATTGCCTTTGAGAGGAAACTCAATGCTGATGGGACCTACTGGAAACTTGAGCAGTATCCCAAAACCTCATGGGTTGCTGCAAAGGGACCTTCAGTGGATCCATCTACCCTATCTGGCTTTACATGTGAATCTTCATATTCTTCTGGTGAGTCATTTGACTCCAACTATAAACTGTTCAAAAATCAGAATGGTGAAGTATTTGCTAGATATATTGGCACTAACTGCAGGAACGGCCCCCCTATGAGGAAAATCTGGGTTCCCAAAAGGTGCCTTGAAAGTCTTCAGGTGAATGTCATCATGACACCACCTGTGAAGAATAGGAACCCTATATCAAATTCTTCATATGGACCAAAGTCTTCATATGGATCCAAGTCCTCATATGGACCAAATTCCTCACGTGGATCAAATTCCTCATACGGATCCAGATCTTCATATGAACATCATCGTGCTAACACTTCTATTTCGCAGGGAAGATCTAAGGGTTATGAATATGTGCATTATTCTTCAAATCATTATGTTCATAAGTCCTCGAAGAATTTCTCTGCTTATTCATATGCTTACTCTAACCCCTTTCATGTGAAATAAAGTGGATTGGCTTCTATGCCACCTTTTTCATATGGAGCTCGCGGAATGATGAACTCTTTGCCACCCCTCCAGATGTGGGTGGTGAAGAAAAAGAACTAATCTCTTATGCAGTGTCAGGTCTCCAGACGAAACTAAACGTCTGAAGAATTTGCTGGAGATCTGAACATGCTTGAAAGGATGCAAGCTAATCATGAAGAAATGAATTTTCATTTCTCACGTCTTCATACTGCTATTTCTGTTCTATCGCTTGATGAAATTGATCTGGTGAAATTGATGTCATATTCTTCACTACTGAAGTATATGAGTTCTTAAGATGCACTAATTCATCTGCAGGATGATCAACCCAAAGCCACTGAGTGGGTCCTTGACAGTGGATGTACAAATCACATGACTGGTGACAGGAACTTATTGATGGACACTGCTTTGTCTCCATCACATCTGAAGCATATCACCTACGCTGACAAAGGCAAAAGCAAGATATTGGGTCTAGGTAAGGTTACGATCTCAAAGGATCTACACATGGACAAAGTCATGCTTGTCGAGTCCTTAGGTTTCAACCTTATGTCCGTCTCAATGCTTTGTGATCTTGATATGGTTGTTGTCTTTGGCAAGTATCGTTGTGTTGTGATCATGGAAGCTGACAATTCCAAAGTCTTCAAAGGCTTTAGGATAGGAGATCTGTATATTGTTGATTTCTCTACAGGACCACAACCTGCTACATGTCTACTTGCAAAAGCTTCATAAGGCTGGCTATGGCATCGACGACTTGGTCATGCTGGCATGAGGAACTTGCACACTCTACCGAAGAAGAAGCATGTCATTGGCATCGAGGGTGTCAAATTCCTCAAGGACCATCTGTGTGGAGCTTGTGAAGCTGGAAAGATGACCAATGCCAAGCATCCCTCAAAGACCATCATGACTACCACTCGTCCATTTGAATTGCTTCACATGGATCTCTTTGGCCCTACTCATTATGTCACATTTACTAATGTTGCATCTTTATATGGCTTTGTCATTGTTGATGACTATTCTCGTTACACATGGGTTCATATCATCACTTACAAAACCGAAGTGCAGGAAGTCTTCAAACGATTTTCCTCGAGGGCTTCGACCAACTTTGGTGTGAAGATCAAGCACATCAGAAGTGACAATGGAACCGAGTTCAAGAATACTAGTCTTGATGACTATCTTGATGAACTTGGTATTACTCACGAGTTATCTTCTCCTTATACTCCTCAGCAGAATGGCGTCATGGAGCGCAAAAACAGGACTCTTGTTGAGATGGCCCGCACTATGCTTGATGAATACAAGACGCCTCCTCGCTTCTGGCCTGAGGTAATTGATACTGCGTGCCACATCATCAACAGGGTATATCTTCACAAATTATTCAGAAAGACCTCATATGAACTCCTCACTGACAAGAAACCCAATGTAAGTTATTTCAAAGTCTTCGGTGCTAAATGTTGGATTAGAGATCCTCGTCACAATTCTAAATTCGCACCGAAAGCACATGAAGGTTTTATGCTTGGTTATGGAAAGGACTCGCACACCTATAGAGTCTTCAACACCTATCACCACAAGGTTGTTGAAACTGTAGATGTGTGGTTCAATGAAACTAATGGCTCGCAAAGAGAGCACCTACCTCCCGTGCTAGATGAAAGACCACCTGAGGAATCCATTAAGTTCAAGGCCATTGAGGATGTCATCCCTACCGAAGAATCTGTTGAATAAGTTATTCCTGATCGTGAAGAACATCATGTTGGTGCACCTGAGGAAAATGGCTCTGAAGAAAATGCTGAGCCCCCTCAACGTCGTCAACCAACTCATCCTCGCGTTGCTAATGAAGTGAAGATTGAGAGAATCATCAACGGCATCAAAGCACCAGGTCCTCTCACATGCTCAAAAGCTTCACATTTGTCTAACTTTTGTGGGCACTTTGCTTTTGTCTCTATCACAGAGCCCACCAAAGTAGATGAGGCATTTTTGGAACTTGAGTGGATTCAAGCAATGCAAGAGGGATTACATCAGTTCAAGCTCAACAATGTGTGGGAACTTGTCAAGCGACTAGACCCACACAAGCACAATATCATCAGCAGCAAATGGATCTACCGCAACAAGCAAGATGAAAATGGCCTTGTGGTGAGGAATAAGGCATAGCTTGTAGCTCAAGGCTACACACAGGTTGAAGGAATTGATTTCGATGAAACTTTTGCACCTGTTGCTAGACTTGAGGCTATTCGCATATTGCTTGCTTACGTTAACTATCGTAATATATCAAATTGATGTGAAAAGTGCATTTCTCAATGGTAAGCTTGAGGAAGAAGTATATGTTCTTTGATACGTCTCCAACATGTCTATAATTTTTTATTGTTCCATGCTATATTATTATATCCTGTTTTGGACATTATTGGGCTTTATTATACATTTTTATATTATTTTTGGGACTAACCTATTAACCGGAGGCCCAGCCCAGAATTGCTGTTTTTTGCCTATTTTAGGGTTTCGCAGAAAAAGAATATCAAACGGAGTCCAAACGGAATGAAATCTTCAGGAACATGATTTTTGGAAGGAACATGATCCAGAGGACTTGGACCCTACGTCAAGCAATCAACGAGGAATGCACGAGGTAGGGGGCGCGCCTACCCCCCAGGCGCGCCCTCCACCCTCGTGGGGCCCACGTTGCTCCACCGACGTACTCCTTCCTCCTATATATACCTACGTACCCCCAAACTACCAGATACGGAGCCAAAACCCTAATTCCACCGCCGTAACTTTCTGTATCCACGAGATCCCATCTTGGGGCCTTTTCCGGAGCTCCGCCGGAGGGGGTATCGATCATGGAGGGCTTCTACATCAACACCATAGCCTCTCCGATGAAGTGTGAGTAGTTTACTTCAGACCTATGTGTCCATAGTTATTAGCTAGATGGCTTCTTCTCTCCTTTTGGATCGCAATACAAAGTTCTCCCCCTCTCTTGTGGAGATCTATTCGATGTAATCTTATTTTGCGGTGTGTTTGTTGAGATCGATGAATTGTGGGTTTATGATCAAGTTTATCTATGAACAATATTTGAATCTTCTCTGAATTCTTTTATGTATGATTGGTTATCTTTGCAAGTCTCTTCGAATTATCAGTTTGGTTTGGCCTACTAGATTGATCTTTCTTGCAATGGGAGAAGTGCTTAGCTTTGGGTTCAATCTTGTGGTGTCCTTTCCCAGTGACAGTAGGGGCAACAAGGCACGTATTGTATTGTTGCCATCGAGGATAACAAGATGGGGTTTATATCATATTGCATGAGTTTATCCCTCTACATCATGTCATCTTGCTTAAAGCATTACTCTGTTCTCTTGAACTTAATACTCTAGATGCATGCTGGATAGCGGTCGATGTGTGGAGTAATAGTAGTTGATGCATGCAGGAGTCGGTCTACTTGTTCTGGACGTGATGCCTATATAAATGATCATGCCTAGATATTCTCATAACTATGCTCAATTCCGTCAATTGCTCAACATTAATTTGTTCACCCACCATAATACTTATGCTCTGGAGAGAAGCCTCTAGTGAAACCTATGGCCCCGGGTCTATTTTCCATCATATTAATCTTCCAATACTTAGTTATTTCCTTTGCCATTTATTTTACTTGCATCTTTATTTCTCTTTATCATAAAAATACCAAAAATATTATCTTATCATATCTATCAGATCTCACTCTCGTAGGTGACCGTGAAGGGATTGACAACCCCTTTATCGCGTTGGTTGCGAGGAGTTTATTTGTTTGTGTATGTGTGAGGGACTCGTGCGTGGCCTCCTACTGGATTGATACCTTGGTTCTCAAAAACTGAGGGAAATACTTACGCTGCTCTACTGCATCACCCTTTTCTCTTCAAGGGAAAACCAACGCAGTGCTCAAGAGGTGGCAAGAAGGATTTCTGGCGCCGTTGCCGGGGAGTCTACGCAAAAGTCAACATACCAAGTACCCATCACAAACCCTTATCTCCCGCATTACATTATTTGCCATTTGCCTCTCGTTTTCCTCTCCCCCACTTCACCCTTGCCATTTTATTCGCTCTCTCTCTCTCTCTCTCTCCGTCCTCCCTCTCTTTCTCTATTTGCCTCTTTTTGCTCGTTTCTGGTTTGCTTGTGTGTCAGATTGCTTGCTTGTCACGATGGCTCAAGATAATACCAAATCGTGTGAATTTACCAATACGAACAACAATGATTTTATTATCACTCTGATTGATCCTCTTACCAATGCTGAATCTTGTGAAATTAATGCTGCTTTGCTGAATCTTGTCATGAAAGATCCGTTTTCCAGCCTTCCTAGTGAAGATGCCGCTACCCATCTAAACAACTTCGTTGATTTGTGTGATATGCAAAAGAAGAAAGATGTGGACAATGATATTGTTAAATTGAAGCTATTTCCTTTTTCGCTTAGAGATCATGCTAAAGGTTGGTTTTCGTCTTTGCCTAAAAATAGTATTGATTCATGGAATAAGTGCAAAGATGCTTTTATCTCTAAGTATTTTCTTCCCACTAAGATCATCTCTCTTAGAAACGATATTATGAATTTTAAGAAACTTGATCATGAACATGTTGCGCAAGCTTGGGAGAGGATGAAATTAATGATATGTAATTGCCCTACACATGGTTTGAATTTGTGGATGATTATACAAATTTTTTATGCCGGATTGAATTTTGCTTCTAGAAATCTTTTAGATTCGGCGCGGGAGGCACTTTTATGGAAATCACTTTATGAGAAGCTACTAAACTCCTAGATAATATTATGGTTAATTATTCTCAATGGCATACTGAAAGATCTACTAATAAGAAAGTGCATGCGATAGAAGAAATTAATGTTTTGAGTGGTAAGATGGATGAACTTATGAAATTATTTGCTAATAAAAGTGTTTCTTCTGATCCTAATGATATGCCTTTGTCTACTTTGATTGAGAATAATAATGAATCTTTGGATGTGAATTTTGTTGGTAGGAATAATTTTGGTAACAACGCTTATAGAGGAAACTTTAATCCTAGGCCGTATCCTAGTAATTCCTCTAATAATTATGGTAATTCCTACAAAAATTCTTATGGAAATTTTAATAAGATACCCTCTGATTTTGAATCTAATATTAAAGAATTTATTACCTCGCAAAAGAATTTCAATGCTTTGATTCAAGAAAAATTGCTTAAGATTGATGAGTTGGCTAGGAACGTTGATAGAATTTCTCTTGATGTTGATTCTTTGAAACTTAGATCTATTCGTCCTAAGCATGATATCAATGAGTCTCTCAAAGCCATGAGAATTTCCTCAAGATGGGAATGGGTCGGGTCGGCCCGCTGGGTCACTGACCCGGCCCGAAATCTCGGGGCCAATAGGCCAGGTGGGTTGGCCTCGAAACATAAAACGAGTCAGCGGAGCCGGCACCGTGTGACCTGATGGACCAGATGAGTCGACCCAGCCGTCTGATTGCGCTGCCCTAGTCCATCTCTGTCGCCGCCCCCACGGTCTCTGTAGGCCGCTCCCGACGATTTATGCCGCCGTCGGCCATCTCTGCCGCCTTGGGCCTCCCCCGACCTTCTCTACCGGCCGCCCCCGACCTTCTCTGTCGACCTGCCGCCACCGTCGGCTGCCCCTGAACATCTCTGCTGGCCTGCTGCCGCTGACGTTCCTCTCGCCTCTCGTTCGTCGTCTTGGTCGCCGTCGAGCTCGCTGACCTGCGGTCCCGTCCACCGTCTACCTCGCCATTCCGGTCGCCGTCCTCAACGTCATCATCTCGCAGGTGAGACACTTGCCGGCTTCCTCCCTGTCCCAGCGCAGCTGCAATGCAAGCACCGATCTTGTTTTGGTTCTTGGTCAGTGTTGTCTGCAATTGTTTCAGTATTGATTCTGCTACTTTCAGTTAGTGTACTCTGTAGCCATGGGATCTGTTACTTGCAGTGTTGGTTCTGTAGTAGTTCTACAGTGTTGGTCCCTGTCATTCAGTCAGTGTACATGAACAATTACATGAAGAACTAGATCATATTTGATTGGAAATGTTTTATAGTGGATCATTTTGCCCAGGGCAAGCAACAGATTTGGGATCATGGTAGTACCTTTGTTTATTTTGCTTGTCAAAGTAGAACAAAAACCATGCCTGGACCGGATTGGTTTGTGATAGTACTATTTATCAAATTTGGAACATGTTACGACTTCTGATAACTAATTCGTAGCAGTTTGTTTGTGTAGTTGTGATCAATAAATGCGCAGAATTTTCTCGCCGATGAGGCGGTTTAGTAGTGTATGGCTCCATCGATGTATGTTCGTGCATGTGTTCAGATATTATCAGTGCTTTGTAAATTTCTTCCCCCGAATCCTATTAAGTGTTTGGATTCTCAAACCAAATTCTGTTAAGTTCATATACAAAATTTGTTGGTTGTCCTGGACTAGTACAAGTAAATGAAATTGTGTATTACATCTGCTCTTGATTTTGAAAGTTAATGCTCTCTAATGTTCCTATATTTCCCTCTGATCAGAAAAATGGAAGAGGAACAAGGGGACCATGAGGAATACCAAAGTGGTGATTCATCGTTGATATCCGGTGCGACAATGAGAAGGGCTCAACCACCCCCAGGGGTGTCTCCTTCTTCGATAAACATTTGTAGAGCTTATCATGGTGAGTATTGTTAATCTTTCTTTTTCTAGGGATGCAAATTAATGGTCTGCTTTTTAATGAGGGATTTCATATCTACAGTTTGTTCCAGGGAACTATTTGCAAGATGCAGCCCAAACATGTAGATGAATATATAGAGTGCTTTACACACATAACTAGTGCTTTTTGTTTTTGGTTTCCCCAAGTTATACTTGATCTCTAATATATATTTCTTTTTTCTCTCAGATATGAATGTGTAGTTCAGATTCATTTTTTTCATCGCCAAACTATATTAAATATATGCATTTGCTAACTAAAGTAACTTGATTAGAATATGTTGTGGAGTGGATGACGAGTAGTGTATAATGGATATTTAGAAGTGTATTTTCTTGCAAACCTGATCATGAATTGGTTTTCTGGAAATAAATATATTATTTAGTTTTTTGAGGGATAAATATACTATTTAGTTGATGTGCACAGAATCACTCTTGTAACATTTCTTTGTAAATACAGATATCGAGGACTGATGCTTGTTGGAGCAATTGATGTTGAACCTGAAGCTGATGGTGAAGCAAAGATATGTCAGCTTTCTCTATAACCTACTAGATGTGAAAAGTTTAGCATGTTGAACCTGTAATATTTTGATATTGTCTGAGTCTGTTGGATTGAGGTCATTAGCTTGACTTTCTTTGAAACTTGTATTCTTTTGATCTTGTTCGAATCTGTTGGATTGAGTTCTTTTGCTTGATGCTCTTGAAACATGTAATCTCATGATCTCGCCATTTTACTAAATGTGAAAAGGTTAGACCTTTCATTTTACTATATTGTGTACATGTTTGCTGACATATCTAATCTTTTGGGGACTTATTAGTAATTTGGCGAGGCCACAATTGTTGGACTGTGCAAACATTTGGTTCAAAATACCTGTAATCCTCTGGGCTGTGTAAACATTTGCTAAATTCTGGGTCGGCCTCATGTACCCAATGGGCCAATGGGGCCACAAAATTCTGATGAAATGGGTCGGCCCGTGGCCTCACATATTGACCTTGGGGCCACGGGGCTGGGGCCGGGGCCAGGGCCGGGTCGGCCGATTCCCATTTTGAGAATTTCCATTGATGAGTGCAAAGAAAGAACCGCTAGGGTGCGTGCTAAGAAAGATTGCTTTATAAAAGCGTGTTCTTCTAGTTTCCATGATAATAAAGATGAAGATCTAAAAGTTATTGATGTGTCCCCTATTAAATCTTTGTTTTGTAATATGAATCTTGATAATGATGGGACTGAATATGATCCACCTTTACCTAGAAGGCGTTCCAAATATTCAGAGTCTTTAGATCTTGATGCTAAAATTGTTAAAAGTGGGATTGAAGAAGTTAAAACTTTAAATATTAATGAACCCACTATTTCGGATTTCAAGGAATTTAATTATGATAATTGCTCTTTGATAGATTGTATTTCCTTGTTGCAATCTGTGCTAAATTCTCCTCATGCTTATAGTCAAAATAAAGCCTTTACCAAACATATCGTTGATGCTTTGATGCAATCTTATGAAGAAAAACTTGAGTTGGAGGTTTCTATACCTAGAAAAATTTATGATGAGTGGGAACCTACTATTAAAATTAAGATGAAAAATCATGAATGTTATGCTTTGTGTGATTTGGGTGCTAGTGTTTCCACGATTCCAAAGACTTTGTGTGATTTGCTAGGTTTCCGTGATTTTGATGATTGCTCTTTAAACTTGCACCTTGCGGATTCCACTATTAAGAAACCTATGGGAAGAATTAATGATGTTCTTATTGTTGCAAATAGGAATTATGTGCCCGTGGATTTTATTGTTCTTGACATAGATTGCAATCCTTCTTGTCCTATTATTCTTGGTAGACCTTTCCTTAGAATGATTGGTGCAATTATTGATATGAAGGAAGGGAATATTAGATTCCAATTTACGTTAAGGAAAGGCATGAAACACTTCCCTAGAAAGAAAATTAAATTACCTGATGAATCCATTATGAGAGCCACTTATGGATTGCCTTCCAAAGATGGCAATACCTAGATCTATCTTCGCTTTTATGCCCAGCTGGGGGCGTTAAACGATAGCGCTTGTTGGGAGGCAACCCAATTTTATTTTTATTCCTTGCTTTTTTCTCCTGTTTAGTAATAAATAATTTATCTAGCCTCTGTTTTGGTTATGTTTTTTGTGTTTAATTAGTGTTTGTGCCAAGTAGAACTGTTGGGAAAACTTGGGGAAAGTCTTTTTAATCTTGCTGTAAAAACAGAAACTTTAGCGCTCACGAGAACTGCTGCCATTTTTATTTGGAAAGTTATATTTAGTTAATTCTTTTTGCAGATTATTAATAGATAAATTCCTCACGTCCAGCAATTTATTTTAGAATTTTTGGAGTTCCAGATCTGGCGTTAGCTACAGATTACTACAGACTTTTCTGTTTTTGACAGATTCTGTTTTTCGTGTGCTGTTTGCTTATTTTGATGAATCTATGGCTAGTAAAATAGTTTATAAACCATAGAGAAGTTGGAATAAAGTAGGTTTAACACCAATATAAATAAAGAATGAGTTCATTACAGTATCTTGAAGTGGTGTTTTGTTTTCTTTCGCTAACGGAGCTCACGAGATTTTCTACTTTAAGTTTTGTGTTGTGAAGTTTTCAAGTTTTGGGTAAAGATTTGATGGATTATGGAACAAGGAGTGGCAAGAGCCTAATCTTGGGGGTGCCCATGGAACCCCCAATATAATCTAAGGATACCTAAAAGCCAAAGCTTGGGGATGCCCCGGAAGGCATCCCCTCTTTCGTCTACTTCTGTTGGTAACTTTACTTGGAGCTATATTTTTATTTACCACATGATATGTGTTTTGCTTGGAGCGTCTTGTATTATTTCATTCTTTATTTTTTAGTTTTCCACAAACATCATTGCTGCACATACCTTTTTGAGAGAGACACTCATGATTCGGAAATTGTTAGAATACTCTATGTACTTCACTTATATCTTTTGAGTTATATAGTTTTTTTTTGACTGGGTGAGTTATATAGTTTTTGCTCTAGTGCTTCACTTATATCTTTTAGAGCACGATGGTGGATTTGTTTTATAGAAACTTTTGTTCTCTCATGCTTCACTTAGATTATTTTGAGAGTCCTAAAAAACAGCATGGTAATTTGCTTTAGTTATGTTAGGCATTCAAGATTAATAATAAAATTTTCTTATGAGTGTTGAATACTATGAGAAGTTTGAAACTTGATAATTGTTTTGAGATATGGAGATGGTGATATTAGAGTCGTGCTAGTTGAGTAGTTGTGAATTTGAGAAATTCTTGTGTTGAAGTTTGTAATTCCCGTAGCATGCACGTATGGTGAACCGTTATGTTAAGAAGTCGGAGCATGATGTATTTCTTGATTGTCCTCCTTATGAGTGGCAGTCGGGGACGAGCGATGATCTTTTCCTACCAATCTACCCCTAGGAGCATGCGCGTACTACTTTGCTTTGATAACTAATAGATTTTTGCAATAAGTATGTGAGTTTTTTATGACTAATGTTGAGTCCATGTATTATACGCACTCCCACCCTTCCAGCATTGATAGCCTCTCTAATACCGCACACCTTTCGCCGGTATCATACACCCACCATATACCTTCCTCAAAACAGCCACCATACCTACCTATTATGGCATTTCCATAGCCATTCCGCGATATATTTCCATGCAACTTTCCACCATTTCGTTTACTATGACACGCTCCATCATTGTCATATTGCTTCGCATGATCATGTAGTTGACATCTTAGTTGTGGCAAAGCCACCGTTCATAATTATTTCATATAAGTCACTCATGCATCATTGCTATCCCGGTACACCGCTGGAGGCATTCATATAGAGTCATACTTTATTCTAGTATCGAGTTGTAATCATTGAGTTGTAAATAAATAGAAGTGTGTGAAGGAAATATGCCCTAGAGGCAATAATAAAGTTATTATTTATTTCCTTATATCATGATAAATGTTTATTATTCATGCTAGAATTGTATTAACCGGAAACATAATACATGTGTGAATACATAGACAAACAGAGTGTCACTAGTATGCCTCTACTTGACTAGCTCGTTGATCAAAGATGCTTAAGTTTCCTAGCCATTGACATGGGTTGTCATTTGATTAACGGGATCACATCATTAGGAGAATGATGTGATTGACTTGACCCATCCTGTTAGCTTAGCACCCGATCGTTTAGTATGTTGCTATTGCTTTCTTCATGACTTATACATGTTCCTATGACTATGAGATTATGCAACTCTCGTTTACCGGAGGAACACTTTGTGTGCTACCAAATGTCACAACGTAACAGGGTGATTATAAAGGTGCTCTACAGGTGTCTCCGAAGGTACTTGTTGGGTTGGCGTATTTCGAGATTAGGATTTGTCACTCTGATTGTCGGAGAGGTATCTCTGGGCCCTCTCGGTAATGCACATCACTTAAGCCTTGCAAGCATTGCAACTAATGAGTTAGTTGTGGGATGATGTATTACGGAACGAGTAAAGAGACTTGTCGGTAACGAGATTGAACTAGGTATTGAGATACCGACGATCGAATCTCGAGCCAGTAACATACCGATGACAAAGGGAACAACGTATGTTGTTATGCGGTCTGACCGATAAAGATCTTCGTAGAATATGTGGGAGCCAATATGAGCATCTAGGTTCCGCTATTGGTTATTGACCGGAGACGTGTCTCGTTCATGTCTGCATAGTTCTCGAACCCGTAGGGTCCGCACGCTTAACGTTTCGATGACAGTTATATTATGAGTTTATATGTTTTGATGTACCGAAGGTTGTTCGGAGTCCCGGATGTGATCACAGACATGACGAGGAGTCTCAAAATGGTTGAGACATGAAGATTGATATATTGGAAGCCTATGTTTGGATATCAGAAGTGTTCCGGGTGAAATCAGGATTTTACCGGAGTACCGGGAGGTTACCGGAACCCCCCGAGAAGTTAATGGGCCATAGTGGGCCTTAGTGGAAGAGAGGAGAGGCGGCCAGGGCAAGGGCCGCGTGCCCCTCCCCCTAGTCCGAATAGGACAAGGAGAGGGGGGCGGCGCCCCCCCTTTTCCCTCTTCTCCTCCACTCCCCCATAGTCATAATCCAACTAGGAAAAGGGGAGGGAGTCCTACTCCTGGTGGGAGTAGGACTCCTCTTGGTGCGCCCCTCTCCTGGACGGCCGCACCCCCCCTTGCTCCTTTATATACGAGGGCAGGGGGCACCCTAGAGACACAACAATTGATCAGTTGATCTTTTAGCCATGTGCGGTGCCCCCCTCCACCATAGTCCACCTCGATAATATTGTAGCGGTGCTTAGGCGAAGCCCTACGTCGGTAGAACATCATCATCGTCACCACGCCATCGTGCTAACGAAACTCTCCCTCAACACTCGGCTGGATCGGAGTTCGAGGGATGTCATCGGGTTGAACGTGTGTTGAACTCGGAGGTGCCGTGCGTTCGGTACTTGATCGGTCGGATCGTGAAGACGTACGACTACATCAACCATGTTGTGCTAAACGCTTCCGCTTTCGGTCTACGAGGGTACGTGGACAACGCTCTCCCCTCTCGTTGCTATGCATCACCATGATCTTGTGTGTGCGTAGGAATTTTTTTGAAATTGCTACGTTCCCCAACAGTGGCATCCGAGCCAGGTTTTATGCGTGGAGGTCATATGCACAAGTAGAACACAAGTGAGTTGTGGGCGATATAAGTCATACTGCTTACCAGCATGTCATACTTTGGTTCGGCGGTATTGTTGGATGAAGCGGCTCGGACCGACATTACGCGTACGCTTACGCGAGACTAGTTCCATTGACGTGCTTTGCACACAGCTGGCTGGCGGGTGTCTGTTTCTCCAACTTTAGTTGAACCGAGTGTGGCTATGCCCGGTCCTTGCGAAGGTTAAAACAACACCAACTTTACAAACTATCGTTGTGGTTTTGATGCGTAGGTAAGAACGGTTCTTGCTAAGCCCGTAGCAGCCACGTAAAATTTGCAACAACAAAGTAGAGGACGTCTAACTTGTTTTTGCAGGGCATGTTGTGATGTGATATGGTCAAGACATGATGCTAAATTTTATTGTATGAGATTATCATGTTTTGTAACCGAGTTATCGGCAACTGGCAAGAGCCATATGGTTGTCGCTTTATTGTATGCAATGCAATCGCCAAGTAATGCTTTACTTTATCACTAAGAGGTAGCGATAGTCGTAGAAGCATAAGATTGGCGAGACGACCACGATGCTACGATAGAGATCAAGGTGTCACGCCGGTGACGATGGTGATCATGACGGTGTTTCGGAGATGGAGATCACAAGCACAAGATGATGATGGCCATATCATATCACTTATATTGATTGCATGTGATGTTTATCTTTTATGCATCTTATCTTGCTTTGATTGACGGTAGCATTATAAGATGATCCCTCACTAAATTATCAAAGTATAAGTGTTCACCCTGAGTATGCACCGTTGCGAAAGTTCTTCGTGCTGAGACACCACGTGATGATCGGGTGTGATAGGCTCTACGTTCAAATACAACGGGTGCAAAACAGTTGCACACGCGGGATACTCAGGTTAAACTTGACGAGCCTAGCATATAACAGATATGGCCTCGGAACACGGAGACCGAAAGGTCGAGCGTGAATCATATAGTAGATATGATCAACATAGTGACGTTCACCGTTGAAACAACTCCATCTCACATGATGATCGGACATGGTTTAGTTGATATGGATCACGTGATCACTTAGAGGATTAGAGGGATGTCTATCTAAGTGGGAGTTCTTAAGTAATATGATTAATTGAACTTAAATTTATCATGAACTTAGTACCTGATAGTATGTTGCTTGTCTATGTTGATTGTAGATAGATGGCATGTGCAGTTGTTCCGTTGAATTTTAATGCGTTTCTTGAGAAAGCAAAGTTGAAAGATGATGGTAGCAATTGCACAGACTGGGTCTGTAACTTGAGGATTATCCTCATTGCTGCGCAGAAAATTTACGTCCTAGAAGCACTGCTAGGTGTACCACCTGCGCCAGCAACTGCACACATTGTGAATGCCTGACAGTCACGTGTTGATGACTACTCGATAGTTCAGTGTGCCATGCTTTACGACTTAGAATTGGGACTTCAATGGCGTTTTCAACGTCATGGAGCATATGAGATGTTCCAGGAGTTGAAGTTGATATTTCAAAATAATGCCCGGATTGAGAGATATGAAGTCTCCAATAAGTTCTACAGCTGCAAGATGGAGGAGAATCGTTCTGTCAGTGAGCATATACTCAAGATGTATGGGTACTGCAATCACTTGATTCAACTAGGAGTTAATCTTCCGGATGATAGCATCATTGACAGAATTCTTCATTCACCGCCACCAAGCTACAAGAGCTTCATGATGAACTATAACATGCATGGGATGAATAAGACAATTCCCGAGCTCTTCGCAATGCTAAAGGCTGCGAAGGTAGAAATGAAAAAGGAGCATCAAGTGTTGATGGTCAATAAGACCACCAGTTTCAAGAAAAAGGGCAAAGGGAAGAAGAAGGGGAACTTCAAGAAGAACAGAAAGCAAGTTGCTGCTAAGGAGAAGAAACCCAAGTCTGGACCTAAGCCTGAGACTGAGTGCTTCTACTACAAGCAGACTGGTCACTGGAAGCGGAACTGCCCCAAGTATTTGGCAGATAAGAAGGATGGCAAGGTGAACAAAGGTATATGTGATATACATGTTATTGATGTGTACCTTACTAATTCTCGCAGTAGCACCTGGGTATTTGATACTGGTTCTGTTGCTAATATTTGCAACTCGAAACAAGGGCTACGGATTAAGCGAAGATTGGCTAAGGACGAGGTGACGATGCGCGTGGGAAATGGTTCCAAAGTCGATGTGATCGCAGTCGGCACGCTACCTCTACATCTACCTTCGGGATTAGTATTAGACCTAAATAATTGTTATTTGGTGCCAGCATTGAGCATGAACATTATATCTGGATCTTTTTAAATGCGAGGCGGTTATTCATTTAAATCAGATAATAATGGTTGTTCTATTTATATGAGTAATATCTTTTATGGTCATGCACCCTTGAAGAGTGGTCTATTCTTATTGAATCTCGATAGTAGTGACACACATATTCATAATGTTGATGCCAAAAGATGCAGAGTTGATAATGATAGTGCAACTTATTTGTGGCACTGCCGTTTAGGTCATATCGGTGTAAAAGCGGATGAAGAAACTCCATACTGATGGACTTTTGGAACCACTTGATTATGAATCACTTGGTACTTGCGAACCGTGCCTCATGGGCAACATGACTAAAACACCGTTCTCCGGAACTATGGAGAGAGCAACAGATTTGTTGGAAATCATACATACAGATGTATGTGGTCCGATGAATGTTGAGGCTCGTGGTAGATATCGTTATTTTCTCACCTTCACAGATGACTTAAGCAAATATGGGTATATCTACTTAATGAAACATAAGTCTGAAACATTTGAAAAGTTCAAAGAATTTCGGACTGAAGTTGAAAATCATCGTAACAAGAAAATAAAGTTTCTACGATCTGATCGTGGAGGAGAATATTTGAGTTACGAGTTTGGTGTACATTTGGAACAATGCGGAATAGTTTCGCAACTCACGCCACCTGGAACACCACAACGTGATGGTGTGTCCGAATGTCATAATCGTACTTTACTAGATATGGTGCGATCTATGATGTCTCTTACTGATTTACCGCTATCGTTTTGGGTTTATGCTTTAGAGACAGCCGTATTCACGTTAAATAGGGCACCATCAAAATCCGTTGAGACGACGCCTTATGAACTGTGGTTTGGCAAGAAACCAATGTTGTCGTTTCTGAAAGTTTGGGGCTGCGATGCTTATGTGAAAAAGCTTCAACCTGATAAGCTCGAACCCAAATCGGAGAAATGTGTCTTCATAGGATACCCAAAGGAGACTGTTGGGTACACCTTCTATCATAGATCCGAAGGCAAGACTTTTGTTGCTAAATTCGGAGTTTTTCTAGAGAAGGAGTTTCTCTCAAAAGAAGTGAGTGGGTGGAAAGTAGAACTTGATGAGGTAACTGTACCTGCTTCCTTATTGGAAAGTAGTTCATCGCAGAAACCGGTTTCTGCGACACCTACACCAATTAGTGAGGAAGTTAATGATGATGATCATGAAACTTCAGATCAAGTTGTTACTGAACCTCGTAGGTCAACCAGAGTAAGATCTGCACCAGAGTGGTACGGTAATCCTGTTATGGAAGTTATGTTACTAGACCATGACGAACCTACGAATTATGAAGAAGCGATGGTGAGCCAAGATTCCGCAAAATGGCTTGAGGCCATGAAATCTGAGATGGGATCCATGTATGAGAACAAAGCATGGACTTTGGTTGACTTGCTCGGTGATCGGCAAGCAATTGAGAATAAATGGATCTTCAAGAAGAAGACTGACGCTGACGGTAATGTTACTGTCTATAAAGCTTGACTTGTTGCAAAAGGTTTTCGACAAGTTCAAGGGATTGACTACAATGAGACCTTCTCACCCGTAGCGATGCTTAAGTCTGTCCAAATCATGTTAGCAATTGCCGCATTTTATGATTATGAAATTTAGGAAATGGATGTCAAAATTGCATTCCTGAATGGATTTCTGGAAGAAGAGTTGTATATGATGCAGCCGGAAGGTTTTGTCGATCCAAAGGGAGCTAACAAAGTGTGCAAGCTCCAGCGATCCATTTATGGACTAGTGCAAGCCTCTCAGAGTTGGAATAAATGCTTTGATAGTGTGATCAAAGCATTTGGTTTTGTACAGACTTTTGGAGAAGCCTGTATTTACAAGAAAGTGAGTGGGAGCTCTGTAGCATTTCTAATATTATATGTGGATGGCATATTGTTGATTGGAAATGATATAGAATTTTTGGATAGCATAAAGGGATACTTGAATAAGAGTTTTTCAATGAAAGACCTCGGTGAAGCTGCTTATATATTGAGCATCAAGATCTATAGAGATAGATCAAGACGCTTAATTGGACTTTCACAAAGCACATACCTTGACAAAGTTTTGAAGAAGTTCAAAATGGATCAAGAAAAGAAAGGGTACTTGCCTGTGTTACAAGGTGTGAAGTTCAGTAAGACTCAATGCCCGACCACTGCAGAAGATAGAGAGAAAATGAAAGATGTTCCCTATGCTTCAGCCATTGGCTCTATCATGTATGCAATGCTGTGTACTGGACCTGATGTGTGCCTTGCTATAAGTCTAGCAGGGAGGTACCAAAGTAATCTAGGAGTGGATCACTGGACAGCGGACAAGAACATCCTGAAATACCTAAAAAGGACTAAGGATATGTTTCTCGTTTATGGAGGTGACAAAGAGCTCATCGTAAATGGTTACGTTGATGCAAGCTTTGACACTGATCCGGACGATTCTAAATCGCAAACCGAATACGTATTTACATTGAATGGTGGAGCTGTCAGTTGGTGCAGTTCTAAACAAAGCGTCGTGGCGGGATCTACGTGTGAAGCGGAGTACATAGCTGCTTCAGAAGCAGCAAATGAAGGAGTCTGGATGAAGGAGTTCATATCCGATCTAGGTGTCATACCTAGTGCATCGGGTCCAATGAAAATCTTTTGTGACAATACTGGTGTAATTGCCTTGGCGAAGGAATCCAGATTTCACAAGAGAACCAAACACATCAAGAGACGCTTCAATTCCATCCGGGATTTAGTCCAGGTGGGAGACATAGAAATTTGCAACATACATACGGATCTGAATGTTGTGGACCCGTTGACTAAGCCTCTTCCACGAGCAAAACATGATCAGCACCAAGGCTCCATGGGTGTTAGAATCATTACTGTGTAATCTAGATTATTGACTCTAGTGCAAGTGGGACACTGAAGGAAATATGCCCTAGAGGCAATAATAAAGTTATTATTTATTTCCTTATATCATGATAAATGTTTATTATTCATGCTAGAATTGTATTAACCGGAAACATAATACATGTGTGAATACATAGACAAACAGAGTGTCACTAGTATGCCTCTACTTGACTAGCTCGTTGATCAAAGATGCTTAAGTTTCCTAGCCGTTGACATGGGTTGTCATTTGATTAACGGGATCACATCATTAGGAGAGTGATGTGATTGACTTGACCCATTCCGTTAGCTTAGCACCCGATCGTTTAGTATATTGCTATTGCTTTCTTCATGACTAATACATGTTCCTATGACTATGAGATTATGCAACTCCCGTTTACCGGAGGAACACTTTGTGTGCTACCAAACATCACAATGTAACTGGGTGATTATAAAGGTGCTCTATAGGTGTCTCCGAAGGTACTTGTTGGGTTGGCGTATTTCGAGATTAGGATTTGTCACTCCGATTGTCAGAGAGGTATCTCTGGGCCCTGTCGGTAATGCACATCACTTAAGCCTTGCAAGCATTGCAACTAATGAGTTAGTTGCGGGATGATGTATTACAGAACGAGTAAAGAGACTTGCCGGTAATGAGATTGAACTAGGTATTGAGATACCGACGATCGAATCTCGGGCAAGTAACATACCGATGACAAAGGGAACAACGTATGTTGTTATGCGGTCTGATCGATAAAGATCTTCGTAGAATATGTGGGAGCCAATATGAGCATCCAGGTTCCGCTATTGGTTATTGACCGGAGACGTGTCTCGGTCATGTCTACATAGTTCTCGAACCTGTTGGGTCCGCATGCTTAACGTTTCGATGACAGTTATATTATGAGTTTATATGTTTTAATGTACTGAAGGTTGTTCGGAGTCCCGGATGTGATCACGGACATGACGAGGAATCTCGAAATGGTCGAGACATGAAGATTGATATATTGGAAGCCTATGTTTGGATATCGGAAGTGTTCCGGGTGAAATCGGGATTTTACCGGAGTACCGGGAGGTTACCGGAACCCCCCGAGAAGTTAATGGGCCATAGTGGGCCTTATTGGAAGAGAGGAGAGGCGGCCAGGGCAATGGCCGCGTGCCCCTCCCCCCTAGTCCGAATAGGACAAGGAGAGGGGGGCGGCGCCCCCCTTTTCCTTCTTCTCCTCCACTCCCCCAAGTCCTAATCCAACTAGGAAAAAGGGAGGGAGTCCTACTCCCGGTGGGAGTAGGACTCCTCCTGGCGCGCCCCTCTCCTGGCCGTCCGCACCCCCCTTTCTCCTTTATATACGGGGGCAGGGGGCACCCTAGAGACACAACAATTGATCAGTTGATCTTTTAGCCGTGTGCGGTGCCCCCCTCCACCATAGTCCACCTCGATAATACTGTAGTAGTGCTTAGGCGAAGCCCTGCATCGGTAGAACATCATCATTGTCACCACGCCGTCGTGCTGAAAAAATTCTCCCTCAACACTCGGCTGGATCGGAGTTCGAGGGACGTCATCGGGCTGAACGTGTGCTGAACTCGGAGGTGCCGTGCGTTCGGTACTTGATCGGTTGGATCGTGAAGACGTACGACTACATGAATCGCGGTGTGCTAAACGCTTCCACTTTCGTTCTACGAGGGTACGTGGACAACGCTCTCCCCTCTTGTTGCTATGCATCACCATGATCTTGTGTGTGCGTAGGATTTTTTTTGAAATTACTACGTTCCCCAATAGTGTGATGATCATCATTCATAGAGTATTGTCCCAATAAAAAAAGAGAAATGCCAAAAAAGGCCCTGAAAAAAGGGGCAATACCACTATCCATTTTTCCACACTTGTGCTTCAAAGTAGCACCATGATCTTCATGATAGAGAGTCTCCTATGCTATCACTTTCATATACTAGTGGGAATGTTTAATTATAGAACTTGGCCTGTATATTCCAACGATGGGCTTCCTCAAATGCCCCAGGTCTTTGTGAGCAAGCAAGTTGGATGCACACCCACTTAGTTTCTTTTGTTGAGCTTTCATATACTTATAGCTCTAGTGCAGCTGTTGCATGGCAATCCCTACTCACTCACATTGATATCTATTGATGGGCATCTCCATAGCTTGTTGATACGCCTAGTTGATATGAGACTATCTTCTCCCATTTGTCTTCTCCACAACCACCATTCTATTCCACCTATAGTGCTATGTCCATGGCTCACGCTCATGTATTGCGTGAAGATTGAAAAAGTTTGAGAACACCAAAAGTATGAAACAATTGCTTGGCTTGTCATCGGGGTTGTGCATGATTTGAATACTTTGTGTGGTGAAGATGGAGCATAACCAGACTATATGATTTTGTAGGGATAACTTTCTTTGGCCATGTTATTTTGAAGAGACATAATTGCTTAGTTAGTATGCTTGAAGTGTTATTATTTCTATGTCAATATTAAACTTTTGTCTTGAATCTTTCGGATCTGAATATTCATACCACAATTAAGAGAATTACATTGAAATTATTCCAATTAGCATTCCACATCAAAAATTTTGTTTTTATCATTTACCTACTTGAGGACGAGCAGGAATTAAGCTTGGGGATGCTTGATACGTCTCCAACGTATCTATAATTTTTGATTGTTCCATGCTATATTATATCCCGTTTTGAACGTTATTGGGCTTTATTATACACTTTTATATTATTTTTGGGACTAACCTATTAACCGGAGGCCCAGCCCAGAATTGCTGTTTTTTGCCTATTTTAGGGTTTCGCAGAAAAAGAATATCAAACGGAGTCCAAACGGAATGAAACCTTCAGGAACGTGATTTTTGGAACGAACATGATCTAGAGGACTTGGCCCTACGTCAAGCAATCAATGAGGAAGGCACGAGGTAGGGGGGCGCGCCTACCCCCCCAGGCACGCCCTCCACCCTCATGGGGCCCACGTTGCTCCACCGACGTACTCCTTCCTCCTATATATACCTACGTACCCCCAAACTACCAGATACGGAGCCAAAACCCTAATTCCACCGCCGTAACTTTCTGTATCCATGAGATCCCATCTTGGGGCCTTTTCCGGAGCTCCGCCGGAGGGGGTATCGATAATGGAGGGCTTCTACATCAACACCATAGCCTCTTCGATGAAGTGTGAGGAGTTTACTTCAGACCCACGGGTCCATAGTTATTAGCTAGATGGCTTCTTCTCTATTTTTGGATCTCAATACAAAGTTCTCCCCCTCTCTTGTGGAGATCTATTCGATGTAATCTTATTTTGCGGCGTGTTTGTCGAGATCGATGAATTGTGGGTTTATGATCAAGTTTATCTATGAACAATATTTGAATCTTCTCTGAATTCTTTTATGTATGATTGGTTATCTTTGCAAGTCTCTTTGAATTATCAGTTTGGTTTGGCCTACTAGATTGATCTTTCTTGCAATGGGAGAAGTGCTTAGCTTTGGGTTCAATCTTGGGGTGTCCTTTCCAAGTGACAGTAGGGGCAGCAACGCACGTATTGTATTGTTGCCATCAAGGATAACAAGATGGGGTTTATATCATATTGTATGAGTTTATCCCTCTACATCATGTCATCTTGCTTAAAGCGTTACTCTGTTCTCTTGAACTTAATACTCTAGATGCATGTTGGATAGCGGTCGATGTCTGGAGTAATAGTAGTAAATGCAGGCAGGAGTCGGTCTACTTGTTTTGGATGTGATGCCTATATACATGATCATGCCTAGATATTCTCATAACTATGCTCAATTCTGTCAATTTCCCAACAGTAATTTGTTCACCCACCGTAATACTTATGCTCTCGAGAGAAGCCTGTAGTGAAACCTATGGCCCCCGGGTCTATTTTCCATCATATTAATCTTCCAATACTTAGTTATTTCCTTTGCCATTTTTTTACTTGCATCTTTATCTCTCTTTATCATAAAAATACCAAAAAAATTATCTTATCATATCTATCAGATCTCACTCTCGTAGGTGATCGTGAAGGGATTGACAACCCCTTTATCGCGTTGGTTGCGAGGAGTTTATTTGTTTGTGTAGGTGCGAGGGACTCGTGTGTGGCCTCCTACTGGATTGATACCTTGGTTCTCAAAAACTGAGGGAAATACTTACGCTGCTCTACTGCATCACCCTTTCCTCTTCAAGGGAAAACCAACGCAATGCTCAAGAGGTAGCATTCTTCAACCCCTAGGTTTTGAAGATCCAAAGTATCCTGACAAAGTCTTCAGACTCAATAAGGCCCTCTATGGCCTCAAGCAGGCCCCTCCGGCGTGGTATGATACCTTGAAGGAATTCCTTGATACGTCTCCAACGTATCTATAATTTTTTATTGCTCCATACTATTATATTATCTGTTTTGGATGTTAATGGGCTTTATTTTACACTTTTATATCATTTTTCGGACTAACCTATTAACCGGAGGCCCATCCCAAATTGTTGTTTTTTTGCCTATTTCAGTGTTTCGCAGAAAAGGAATACCAAACGAAGTCCAAACGGAATGAAACCTTCGGGAACGTGATTTTCTCAACAAACGTGATCCAGGAGACTTGGAGTGGGCGTCAAGAAACAATCGAGGAGGCCACGAGGCAGGGGGCGCGCCTACCCCCCTAGGCGCACCCTCCACCCTCGTGGGCCCCTCGTTGCTCCACCGACCTACTTCTTTCTCCTATATAAGTCCACGTACCCCGCAAACATCCAGGGGCACCACGAAAACCTAATTCCACCGCCGCAACCTTCTGTACCCAAGAGATCCCATCTTGGGGCCTTTTTCGGAGCTCCGTCGGAGGGGGCATTGATCACGGAGGGCCTCTACATCAACTCCATGGCCTCTCCGGTGATGTGTGAGTAGTTTACTTCAGACCTTCGGGTCCATAGCTAGTAGCTAGATGGCTTCTTCTCTCTCTTTGGATCTCAATACAAAGTTCTCCTCGATTCTCTTGGAGATCTATTCGATGTAATCTTCTTTTGCGGTGTGTTTGTCGAGATCCGATGAATTGTGGGTTTATGATCCAGATTATCTATGAACAATATTTGATTCTT
Organism: Triticum monococcum; assembly: GCA_034509565.1. NCBI lineage: Eukaryota > Viridiplantae > Streptophyta > Magnoliopsida > Poales > Poaceae > Triticum > Triticum monococcum. Next base: position 418,977,043 of record CM067845.1, read on the forward strand.
CTCTGAATTCTTTTATGTATGATTGGTTTATCTTTGCAAGTCTCTTCGAATTATCAATTTGGTTTGGCGTACTAGATTGATCTTTCTTGCAATGGGAGAAGTGCTTAGCTTTGGGTTCAATCTTGCGGTGCTCGATCCTAGTGATAGTAGGGGAAACGACACGTATTGTATTGTTTCCATTGAGGATAAAAAGATGGGGTTTATATCATATTGCATGAGTTTATACCTCTACATCATGTCATCTTGCTTAAGGTGTTACTCTGTTCTTATGAACTTAATACTCTAGTTGCATGCTGGATAGCGGTCGATGTGTGGAGTAATAGTAGTAGATGCAGGCAGGAGTCGGTCTACTTGTCACGGACGTGATGCCTATATACATGATCATGCCTAGATATTCTCATAATGATTCCCTTTTCTATCAATTGCTCAACAGTAATTTGTTCACCCACCGTAATACTTATGCTATCTTGAGAGAAGCCACTAGTGAAACCTATGGCCCCGGGTCTATTTTCCATTATACAAGTTTCCAGTCTATTTTATTTTGCAATCTTTACTTTCAATCTATATCATAAAAATACCAAAAATATTTATCTTATTATTATTATCTCTATCAGATCTCACTCTTGCAAGTGGCCGTGAAGGGATTGACAATTCCTTTATCGCGCTGGTTGCGAGGTTCTTCTTTGTTTGTGTAGGTACAAGGTGACTTGCGCGTAGTCTCCTACTGGATTGATACCTCGGTTCTCAAAAACTGAGGGAAATACTTACGCTGCTTTACTGCATCACCCTTTCCTCTTCAAGGGAAAACCAACGTAGTGCTCAAGAGGTAGCAAGAAGGATTTCTGGCGCCATTGCCGGGGAGATCTACGCCAAGTCAAGACATACCAAGTACCCATCACAACTCTTATCCTCCACATTCAATTATTTGCCATTTGCCTCTCGTTTTCCTCTCCCCCACTTCACCCTTGCCTTTTTATTCGTCTCCTTTCCCATTTGTTTTCTTTTACCATGGCCGATTCAAAAAGTGCTAAGGGTTCTCTCTCGGGTTTTACAATGATAGTCCTTCTGTCCTCTCTAAGCTCATAAATAATGATGCTATGGAGAGACCTACCGGGGTTATCAATGTGAATTTGAATAATTTTGATGAAGATGATCCCGGAATTTTTCGTTATTTACTTGATGAATCTTTGAAAGATGCTTGGGATAGGCTATTAAGGATCCGAGCTAGCTATGTGCCACAATATCAAATTGAGGTTTACCTGAAAATCTTTTATATTGGTCTACCCTCCTCATTCAAGAAAGTTCTAGATTCTATTTTTGAAGAGGGTTTTCTTGAGGGGGATCCCATTGATACTTATGAAAAGATGAAAACTATATTTGGGCACCCCATGAATGGGAGGGTTGAATCTACCTCTCTTTCGTGCTTTTATCAAAATGAAATTATCAAAGATATGAAGGCTAGCTTAGATGCCAATTTCCGTAACGTGCTTAATATTTCTTCCACCATTAATGGCCACGTGATATCTCAAAATCTAAAGATAAATGCTATAGAAAAGAAATTTTCTCTTTTCTTTCCTAATACCAAAGATGGCAATACCTAGATCTATCTTCGCTTTTATGCCTAGCTAGGAGCGTTAAACGATAGCGCTTGTTTGGAGGCAACCCAATTTTATTTTTTATTCCTTGCTTTTTTCTGCTGTTTAATAATAAATAATTTATCTAGCCTCTGTTTTGGTTGTGTTTTTGTGTTTAATTAGTGTTTGTGCCAAGTAGAACCGTTGGGAAGACTTGGGGAAAGTCTTTTTGATCTTGCTGTAAAAAACAGAAACTTTAGCGCTCATGAGAATTGCTGCCATTTTTATTTGGAAAGTTCTATTTAGTTAATTCTTTTTTGCATATGATTAATAGATAAATTCCTCACGTCCAGAAATTTATTTTAGAATTTTTGGGGTTCCCGAAGTTTGCGTTAGCTACATATTACTACAGACTGTTCTGTTTTTGACAGATTCTATTTTTCTTGTGTTGTTTGCTTATTTTGATGAATCTATGGCTAGTAAAAGAGTTCATAAATCATCCTTTCTGTACACACATTTTGAGATAGACTCACATGATTTGAAATTTATTAGAATACTCTGTGTGCTTCACTTATATCTTTTGAGCTATATAGTTTTTGCCCTAGTGCTTCACTTATATCTTTTAGAGCACGGCGGTGGTTTTATTTTATAGAAATAATTGATCTCTCATGCTTCACTTATATTATTTTCAGAGTCCTTTATAACAACATGGAAATTTGCTTTTAGGAATAATATAAAAACTTTCATACAAGTGCATTGAATACTATGAGAAGTTTGATACTTGATAATTGTTTTGAGATATGGAGATGGTGATATTAGAGTCCTGCTATTTGAGTAGTTGTGAATTTGAGAAATACTTGTGTTGAAGTTTGTTATTCCCATAGCATGCACGTATGGTGAACTGTTATGTGATGAAGTTGGAGCATGATTTATTTATTGATTGTCTTCCTTATGAGTGGCGGTCGGGGACGAGCGATGGTCTTTTCCTACCAATCTATCCCCCTAGGAGCATGCGCATAATACTTTGTTTCAATAACTAATAGATTTTTGCAATAAGTGTTGGGGAACGTAGTAATTTCGAAAATTTTCCTACGCACACGCGAGATCATGGTGATGCATAGCAACAAGAGGGGAGAGTGTTGTCTATGTACCAACGCAGACCGACTGCGGAAGCGATCACACAACGTAGAGGAAGTAGTCGTACGTCTTCTTCCCGATCCGACCGATCCAAGCACCGTTACTCCGGCACCTTTGAGTTCTTAGCACACGTTCAGCTCGATGACGATCCTCGGGCTCCGATCTAGCAAAGTGTCGAGGAAGAGTTCCGTCAGCACAACGGCGTGGTGACGATCTTGATGTACTACCGACGCAGGGCTTCGCCTAAGCACTACAACGGTATGATCGAGGTGGAATTTGGTGGCAGGGGGCACCGCACACGGCTAAGGAACGATCTCAAGGATCAACTTGTGTGTCTTGGGGTGTCCCCTGCCCCCGTATATAAAGGAGCAAGGGAGGAGGGGCTGGCCAGCCAAGGAGGGAGGCGCAGGAGAGTCCTACTCCCACTGGGAGTAGGATTCCCCCTCCAATCCTAGTCCAACTAGGATTCCTTGGAGGGGAAAAGAGGAGGAGGTGGCTGGCCACCCTTTCCTAGTCCTAATAGGACTAGGGGAAGGGGGAGGCGCGCAGCCCATCTAGGGCAGTCCCTTCTTCTTTCCACTAAGGCCCATTATGGCCCATCTAGCTCCCGGGGGGTTCCGGTAACCCTCCCCGTATTCCGGTAAAATCCCGATTTCACCCGGAACACTTCCGATGTCCAAACATAGGCTTCCAATATATCAATCTTTATGTCTCGACCATTTCGAGACTCCTCGTCATGTCCGTGATCACATCCGGGACTCCGAACAACCTTCGGTACATCAAAATGCATAAACTCATAATAACTGTCATCGTAACGTTAAGCGTGCGGACCCTACGGTTCGAGAACAATGTAGACATGACCGAGACATGTCTCCGGTCAATAACCAATAGCGGGACCTGGATGCCCATATTGGCTCCTACATATTCTACGAAGATCTTTATCGGTCAGACCGCATAACAACATACGTTGTTCCCTTTGTCATCGGTATGTTACTTGCCCGAGATTCGATCGTCGGTATCCAATACCTAGTTCAATCTCGGTACTGGCAAGTCTCTTTACTCGTTCCGTAATACATCATCTCATAACTAACATCTTAGTTACAATGCTTGCAAGGCTTATGTGATGTGTATTACCGAGAGGGCCCAGAGATACCTCTCCGACAATCGGAGTGACAAAACCCTAATCTCGAAATACGCCAACCCAACATCTACCATTGGAGACACCTGTAGTACTCCTTTATAATCACCCAGTTACGTTGTGACGTTTGGTAGTACCCAAAGTGTTCCTCCGGTAAACGGGAGTTGCATAATCTCATAGTTATAGGAACATGTATAAGTCATGAAGAAAGCAATAGCAACATACTAAACGATCGGGTGCTAAGCTAATGGAATGGGTCATGTCAATCAGATCATTCAACTAATGATGTGACCTCGTTAATCAAATAACAACTCTTTGTTCATGGTTAGGAAACATAACCATCTTTGATTAACGAGCTAGTCAAGTAGAGGCATACTACTGACACTCTGTTTGTCTATGTATTCACACATGTATTATGTTTCCGGTTAATACAATTCTAGCATGAATAATAAACATTTATCATGATATAAGGAAATAAATAATAACTTTATTATTGCCTCTAGGGCATATTTCCTTCAGTCTCCCACTTGCACTAGAGTCAATAATCTAGATTACACAGTAATGATTCTAACACCCATGGAGCCTTGGTGCTGATCATGTTTTGCTCGTGGAAGAGGCTTAGTCAACGGGTCTGCAACATTCAGATCCGTATGTATCTTGCAAATCTCTATGTCTCCCACCTGGACTAAATCCCGGATGGAGTTGAAGCGTCTCTTGATGTGTTTGGTCCTTTTGTGAAATCTGGATTCCTTTGCCAAAGCAATTGCACCAGTATTGTCACAAAAGATTTTCATTGGACCCGATGCACTAGGTATGACACCTAGATCGGATATGAACTCCTTCATCCAGACTCCTTCGTTCGCTGCTTCCGAAGCAGCTATGTACTCCGCTTCACATGTAGATCCCGCTACGACGCTTTGTTTAGAACTGCACCAACTGACAGCTCCACCTGTTTAAAGTAAACACGTATCCGGTTTGCGATTTAGAATCATCCGGATCAGTGTCAAAGCTTGCATCAACGTAACCTTTTACGGTGAGCTCTTTGTCAACTCCATATACGAGAAACATATCCCTAGTCCTTTTCAGGTATTTCAGGATGTTCTTGACTGCTGTCCAGTGATCCACTCCTGGATTACTTTGGTACCTCCCTGCTAAACTTATAGCAAGGCACACATCAGGTCTAGTACACAGCATTGCATACATGATAGAGCCTATGGCTGAAGCATAGGGAACATCTTTCATTTTCTCTCTATCTTCTGCAGTGGTCGGGCATTGAGTCTGACTCAACTTCACACCTTGTAACACAGGCAAGAACCCTTTCTTTGCTTGATCCATTTTGAACTTCTTCAAAATCTTGTCAAGGTATGTGCTTTGTGAAAGTCCAATTAAGCGTCTTGATCTATCTCTATAGATCTTTATGCCTAATATGTAAGCAGCTTCCCCAAGGTCCTTCATCGAAAAACTTTTATTCAAGTATCCCTTTATGCTATCCAGAAATTCTGTATCATTTCCAATCAGCAATATGTCATCCGCATATAATATCAGAAATGCTACAGAGCTCCCACTCACTTTCTTGTAAATACAGGCTTCTCCAAAAGTCTGTATAAAGCCAAATGCTTTGATCACACTATCAAAGCGTTTATTCCAACTCCGAGATGCTTGCACCAGTCCATAAATGGATCGCTGGAGTTTGCACACTTTGTTAGCTCCCTTTGGATCGACAAAACCTTCTGGTTGCATCATATACAACTCTTCTTCCAGAAATCCATTCAAGAATGCAGTTTTGACATCCATCTGCCATATTTCATAATCATAAAATGCGGCAATTGCTAACATGATTCTGACGGACTTAAGCATCGCTACGGGTGAGAAGGTCTCATCGTAGTCAACCCCTTGAACTTGTCGAAAACCTTTTGCGACAAGTCGAGCTTTATAGACAGTAATATTACCGTCAGCGTCAGTCTTTTTCTTGAAGATCCATTTATTCTCAATTGCTTGCCGATCATCGGGCAGGTCAACCAAAGTCCATACTTTGTTCTCATACATGGATCCCATCTCAGATTTCATGGCCTCAAGCCACTTTGCGGAATCTGGGCTCACCATCGCTTCTTCATAGTTTGTAGGTTCATCATGATCTAGTAGCATGACTTCCAGAATTGGATTACCGTACCACTCTGGTGCGGATCTCACTCTGGTTGATCTACGTGGTTTAGTAGTATCTTGTCCTGAAGTTTCATGATCATCATCATTAGCTTCCTCACTAATTGGTATAGGTGTCGCAGAAACAATTTTCTGTGATGTACTATTTTCCAATAAGGGAGCAGGTACAGTTACCTCGTCAAGTTCTACTTTCCTCCCACTCACTTCTTTCGAGAGAAACTCCTTCTCTAGAAATGATCCATTCTTAGCAACGAATGTCTTGCCTTCGGATCTGTGATAGAAGGTATACCCAACAGTTTCCTTTGGGTATCCTATGAAGACACATTTCTCCGCTTTGGGTTCGAGCTTATCAGGTTGAAGCTTTTTCACATAAGCATCGCAGCCCCAAACTTTAAGAAACGACAACTTTGGTTTCTTGCCAAACCATAGTTCATAAGGCGTCGTCTCAACGGATTTTGATGGTGCCCTATTTAACGTGAATGCGGCCGTCTCTAAAGCATAACCCCAAAACAATAGCGGTAAATCAGTAAGAGACATCATAGATCGCACCATATCTAGTAAAGTACGATTACGACGTTCGGACACACCATTACGTTGTGGTGTTCCGGGTGGCATGAGTTGCGAAACTATTCCACAATTTTTCAAATGTACACCAAACTCGTAACTCAAATATTCTCCTCCACGATCAGATCGTAGAAACTTTATTTTCTTGTTACGATGATTTTCAACTTCACTCTGAAATTCCTTGAACTTTTCAAATGTTTCAGACTTGTGTTTCATTAAGTAGATATACCCATATCTGCTTAAATCATCTGTGAAGGTGAGAAAATAACGATACCCGCCATGAGCCTCAATATTCATCGGACCACATACATCGGTATGTATGATTTCCAATAAATCTGTTGCTCTCTCCATAGTACCGGAGAACGGTGTTTTAGTCATCTTGCCTATGAGGCACGGTTCGCAAGTACCAAGTGATTCATAATCAAGTGGTTCCAAAAGCCCATCAGTATGGAGTTTCTTCATGCGCTTTACACCGATATGACCTAAACGGCAGTGCCACAAATAAGTTGCACTATCATTATCAACTCTGCATCTTTTGGCTTCCACATTATGAATATGTGTATTACTACTATTGAGATTCAACAAGAATAGACCACTCTTCAAAGGTGCATGACCATAAAAGATATTACTCATATAAATAGAACAACCATTATTCTCTGATTTAAATGAATAACCGTCTCGCATTAAACAAGATCCAGATATAATGTTCATGCTCAACGCTGGCACCAAATAACAATTATTTAGGTCTAATATTAATCCCGAAGGTAGATGTAGAGGTAGCGTGCCGACCGCGATCACATCGACTTTGGAACCGTTTCCCACGCGCATCGTCACCTCGTCCTTTGCTAGCGTCCGCTTATTCCGTAGTCCCTGTTTCGAGTTGCAAATATTAGCAACAGAACCAGTATCAAATACCCAGGTGCTACTGCGAGCTCTAGTAAGGTACACATCAATAACATGTATATCACATATACCTTTGTTCACCTTGCCATCCTTCTTATCTGCCAAATACTTGGGGCAGTTCCGCTTCCAGTGACCAGTCTGCTTGCAGTAGAAGCACTCAGTTTCAGGCTTAGGTCCAGACTTGGGTTTCTTCTCCTGAGCAGCAACTTGCTTGCTGTTCTTATTGAAGTTCCCCTTCTTCTTCCCTTTGCCCTTTTTCTTGAAACTAGTGGTTTTGTTAACCATCAACACTTGATGCTCCTTCTTGATTTCTACCTCCGCAGCTTTCAGTATTGCAAAGAGCTCGGGAATAGTCTTGTTCATCCCTTGCATATTATAGTTCATCACGAAGCTCTTGTAGCTTGGTGGCAGTGATTGGAGAATTCTGTCAATGACGCAATCATCTGGAAGATTAACTCCCATCTGAATCAAGTGATTATTATACCCAGACATTTTGAGTATATGCTCACTGACAGAACTGTTCTCCTTCATCTTGCAGCTATAGAACTTATTGGAGACTTCATATCTCTCAATTCGGGCATTTGCTTGAAATATTAACTTCAACTCCTGGAACATCTCATATGCTCCATGACGTTCAAAACGTCGTTGAAGTCCCGATTCTAAGCCGTAAAGCATGGCACACTGAACTATCGAGTAGTCATCAGCTTTGCTCTGCCAGACGTTCATAACATCTGGTGTTGCTCCAGTAGCAGGCCTGGCACCTAGCGGTGCTTCCAGGACGTAATTCTTCTGTGCAGCAATGAGGATAATCCTCAGGTTACGGACCCAGTCCGTGTAATTGCTACCATCATCTTTCAACTTTGCTTTCTCAAGGAACGCATTAAAATTCAACGGAACAACAGCACGAGCCATCTATCTACAATCAACATAAACAAGCAAGATACTATCAGGTACTAAGTTCATGATAAGTTTAAGTTCAGTTAATCAAATTACTTAGGAACTCCCACTTAGATAGACATCCCTCTAATCCTCTAAGTGATCACGTGATCCAAATCAACTAAACCATAACCGATCATCACGTGAGATGGAGTAGTTTTCAATGGTGAACATCGTTATGTTGATCATATCTACTATATGATTCACGCTCGACCTTTCGGTCTCTGTGTTCCGAGGCCATATCTGCATATGCTAGGCTCGTCAAGTTTAACCTGAGTATTCTGCGTGTGCAAAACTGGCTTGCACCCGTTGTAGATGGACGTAGAGCTTATCACACCCGATCATCACGTGGTGTCTGGGCACGACGAACTTTGGCAACGGTGCATACTCAGGGAGAACACTTCTTGATAATTTAGTGAGAGATCATCTTATAATGCTACCGTCAATCAAAGCAAGATAAGATGCATAAAAGGATAAACATCACATGCAATCAATATAAGTGATATGATATGGCCATCATCATCTTGTGCTTGTGATCTCCATCTCCGAAGCACCGTCATGATCACCATCGTCACCGGAGCGACACCTTGATCTCCATCGTAGCATCATTGTCGTCTCGCCAATCTTATGCTTCTACGACTATGACTACCGCTTAGTAATAAAGTAAAGCATTACATCGCGATTGCATTGCATACAATAAAGCGACAACCATATGGCTCCTGCCAGTTGCCGATAACTTGGTTACAAAACATGATCATCTCATACAATAAAATCAACATCATGCCTTTGACCATATCACATCACAACATGCCCTGCAAAAACAAGTTAGACGTCCTCTACTTTGTTGTTGCAAGTTTTACGTGGCTGCTACGGGCTTAAGTAAGAACTCATCTCACCTACGCATCAAAACCACAACGATAGTTCGTCAAATAGACTCCATTTTAACCTTCTCAAGGACCGGGCGTAGCCACACTTGGTTCAACTAAAGTTGGAGAGACAGTCTTCCGCAAGCCATCTATGTGCAAAGCACGTCGAGGGAACCGGTCTCGCGTAAGAGTACGCGTAAGGTTGGTCTGGATCGTCTCGTCCAACAATACCGCCGAACCAAAGTATGACATGCTGGTAGGCAGTATGACTTGTATCGCCCACAACTCACTTGTGTTCTACTCGTGCAAATAACATCAAACCATAAAAACCTAGGCTCGGATGCCACTGTTGGGGAACGTAGTAATTTCGAAAATTTTCCTACGCACACGCAAGATCATGGTGATGCATAGCAACGAGAGGGGAGAGTGTTGTCTACGTACCAACGCAGACCGACTGCGGAAGCGATCACACAACGTAGAGGAAGTAGTCGTACGTCTTCTTCCCGATCCGACCGATCCAAGCACCGTTACTCCGGCACCTCCGAGTTCTTAGCACACGTTCAGCTCGATGACGATCCTCGGGCTCCGATCCAGCAAAGCGTCGAGGAAGAGTTCCGTCAGCACAACGGCGTGGTGACGATCTTGATGTACTACCGACGCAGGGCTTCGCCTAAGCACTACAACGGTATGATCGAGGTGGAATTTGGTGGCAGGGGGCACCGCACACGGCTAAGGAACGATCTCAAGGATCAACTTGTGTGTCTAGAGGTGCCCCCTGCCCCCGTATATAAAGGATGAAAGGGGGGAGGCTGGCCGGCCAAGCTAGGAGGCGCAGGAGGAGTCCTACTCCTACCGGGAGTAGGACTCCTCCCCCCAATCCTATTCCTAATAGGATTCCCCAAAGGGGAAGAGAAGAGAGAGGTGGCCGGCCCCTCTCCTAGTCCTAATAGGACTAGGGAGAGGGGGGAGGCGCAGCCCTATGTGGGCTGCCCTCTCACCTTTCCACTAAGGCCCATGTTGGCCCATTTGGCTCCCGGGGGGTTCCGGTAACCCTCCCGGTAATCCGGTAAAATCCCGATTTCACCCGGAACACTTCCGATGTCCAAACATAGGCTTCCAATATATCAATCTTTATGTCTCGACCATTTCGAGACTCCTCGTCATGTCCGTGATCACATCCGGGACTCCGAACAACCTTCGGTACATCAAAATGCATAAACTCATAATAACTGTCATCGTAACGTTAAGCGTGCGGACCCTACGGTTCGAGAACAATGTAGACATGACCGAGACATGTCTCCGGTCAATAACCAATAGCGGGACCCGGATACCCATATTGGCTCCTACATATTCTACGAAGATCTTTATCGGTCAGACCGCATAACAACATACGTTGTTCCCTTTGTCATCGGTATGTTACTTGCCCGAGATTCGATCGTCGGTATCCAATACCTAGTTCAATCTCGGTACTGGCAAGTCTCTTTACTCGTTCTGTAATACATCATCTCATAACTAACATCTTAGTTACAATGCTTGCAAGGCTTATGTGATGTGTATTACCGAGAGGGCCCAGAGATACCTCTCCGACAATCGGAGTGACAAAACCCTAATCTCGAAATACGCCAACCCAACATCTACCATTGGAGACACCTGTAGTACTCCTTTATAATCACCCAGTTACGTTGTGACGTTTGGTAGTACCCAAAGTGTTCCTCCGGTAAACGGGAGTTGCATAATCTCATAGTTATAGGAACATGTATAAGTCATGAAGAAAGCAATAGCAACATACTAAACGATCGGGTGCTAAGCTAATGGAATGGGTCATGTCAATCATATCATTCAACTAATGATGTGACCTCGTTAATCAAATAACAACTCTTTGTTCATGGTTAGGAAACATAACCATCTTTGATTAACGAGCTAGTCAAGTAGAGGCATATTAGTGACACTCTGTTTGTGTATGTATTCACACATGTATTATGTTTCCGGTTAATACAATTCTAGCATGAATAATAAACATTTATCATGATATAAGGAAATAAATAATAACTTTATTATTGCCTCTAGGGCGTATTTCCTTCAGTCTCCCACTTGCACTAGAGTCAATAATCTAGTTCACATCGCCATGTGATTTAGCAGCAATAGTTCACATCACCATGTGATTAACACCCATAGTTCACATCGTCATGTGACCAACACTCAAAGGGTTTACTAGAGTCAGTAATCTAGTTCACATCTCTATGTGATTAACACCCAAAGAGTACTAAGGTGTGATCATGTTTTTGCTTGTGAGATAATTTTAGTCAACGGGTCTGTCACATTCAGATCCGTAAGTATTTTGCAAAATTCTTTGTCTATAATGCTCTGCATACCCCGCAAACATCCAGGGGCACCACGAAAACCTAATTACACCGCCGCAACCTTCTGTACCCAAGAGATCCCATCTTGGGGCCCTTTCTGGAGCTCCCCTGGAGGGGGCATTGATCACGGAGAGCCTCTACATCAACTCCATGGCCTCTCCGGTGATGTGTGAGTAGTTTACTTCAGACCTTCGGGTCCATAGATAGTAGCTAGATGGCTTCTTCTCTCTCTCTGGATCTCAATACAAAGTTCTCCTTGATTCTCTTGGAGATCTATTCGATGTAATCTTCTTTTGCGGTGTGTTTGTCGAGATCCGAGGAATTGTGGGTTTATGATCCAGATTATCTATGAACAATATTTGATTCTTCTCTGAATTCTTTTATGTATGATTGGTTTATCTTTGCAAGTCTCTTTGAATTATCAGTTTGGTTTGGCCTACTAGATTGATCTTTCTTGCAATGGGGGAAGTGCTTAGCTTTGGGTTCAATCTTGCGGTGCTTGATACGTCTCCAACGTATCTATAATTTTTGATTGCTCCATGCTATTATATTATCTATTTTGGATGTTAATTGGCTTTATTTTACACTTCTATATCATTTTTGGGACTAACCTACTAACCGGAGGCCCAACCCAAATTGCTGTTTTTCCCTATTTCAGGGGTTCGAAGAAAAGGAATATCAAACGGAGTCCAAACGGAATGAAACCTTCGGGAACGTGATTTTCTCAACCAACGTGATCCAGGAGACTTGGAGTGGCCGTCAAGAAACAAGGGAGGGAGGCATGAGGCAGGGGGCGCGCCAACCCCCCTGGGCGCGCCCTCCACCCTCGTGGGCCCTTCGTTGCTCCACCGACGTACTTCTTCCTCCTATATATATCCACATACCCCCAAACATCCAGGAGCACCACGAAAACCTAATTCCACCGCCGCAACCTTCTGTACTCGAGAGATCCCATCTCGAGGCCTTTTTCGGAGCTCCGCCAGAGGGGGCATTGATCATGGAGGGCCTCTACATCAACTCCATGGCCTCTCCGGTGATGTGTGAGTAGTTTATTTCAGACCTACGGGTCCATAGTTATTAGCTAGATGGCTTCTTCTCTCTCTTTGGATCTCAATACAAAGTTCTCCTCGATTCTCTTGGAGATCTATTCGATGAAATCTTCTTTTGCGGTGTGTTTGTCGAGATCTGAAGAATTGTGGGTTTATGATCCAGATTATCTATGAACAATATTTGATTCTCCTCTGAATTATTTTATGTATGATTGGTTTATCTTTGCAAGTCTCTTCGAATTATCAGTTTGGTTTGGCCTACTAGATTGATCTTTCTTGCAATGGGAGAAGTGCTTAGCTTTGGGTTCAATCTTGCGGTGCTCGATTCCAGTGACAGAATGGGAACCGACACGTATTGTATTGTTGCCATCGAGGATAAAAAGATGGGGTTTATATCATATTGCATGAGTTTATCCCTCTACATCATGTCATCTTCCTTAAAGCATTACTCTGTTCTTATGAACTTAATACTCTAGATGCATGCTGGATAGCGGTCGATGTGTGGAGTAATAGTAGTAGATGCAGGCAGGAGTTGGTCTACTTGTCTCGGACGTGGTGCCTATATACATGATCATACCTAGATATTCTCATAACTATGCTCAATTCTATCAATTGCTCGACAGTAATTCGTTTACCCACCGTAATACGTATGCTCTTGAGAGAAGCCACTAGTGAAACCTATGGCCCCCGGGTCTATCTTCCATCATATTAATCTTCCAATACTTAGTTATTTCTTTTGCCTTTTATTTTACTTTGCATCCTTATCATAAAAATACCAAAAATATTATCTTATCATGTCTATCAGATCTCACTCTCGTAAGTGACCGTGAAGGGCTTGACAGCCCCTTTATCGCGTTGGTTGCACGGTTCTTATTTGTTTGTGTAGGTGCGTGGGACTTGAGTGTGATCTCCTACTGTATTGATACCTTGGTTCTCAAAAACTGAGGGAAATACTTACCCTACTTTGCTGCATCACCCTTTCCTCTTCAAGGGAAAACCAACGCAGTGCTCAAGAGGTAGCAAGAAGGATTTCTGGCGCCGTTGCCGGGGAGATTCGCGCCAAGTCAAGTCAAGATTTGACTCCAACAACGAGTCATTTCTGGCGCCATTACCAAGTACCGATCACAAAGTCTTATCCCTCGCATTACATTATTTGCCATTTGCCTCTCGTTTTCCTCTCCCCCACTTCACACTTGTCGTTTTATTCGCCCTCTTTTCCTCTCTCCCTCTCTCTTCGTTCCCCTTCTCTTTTTCTCTTTTCCTCTTTTGCTTGTTTCTTGTTTTCTTGTGTGTTGGATTGCTTGCTTGTCACAATGGCTCTACCTAGATTTGGTGATCTTCACATTAAAAGGTTAGAAGAGATCGAAAGCAATATTAGGAGTTTTATGGCTTTACAATTTGAGCATAATAATTTCTTTAGGAGCGAGCTTAAGGAACAAAGAAGCTTTATGGTTTATATGAATAAAGAGCTCGATGATATGTCTAAAGAATTTTATGGCTTGAAATCTCAGATTTCTCATCTCGAAAAATTTATTGGTGAAGTTTCGAATAAGCAGGCCACCTTAGTTAATAAGATGGCCGCTAAGCCGGAAAGTTTTCATGATAATAAGGATGAAGATCTAAAAGTTATTGATGTGTCTCCTATTAAATCTTTGTTTTGCAATATTAATATTGATAATGATGGGGCTGAAGATGAGCCACCTCTACCTAGAAGGCGTTCCAAAAATTCAGAGTCTTTAGATCTTGATGCTAAAATTGCTAAAAGTGGGATTGAAGGGGTCAAAACTTTAAATATCAATGAACCCACTACTTTGGATTTCAAGGAATTTAATTATGATAATTACTCTTTGATAGATTGTATTTCCTTGTTGCAATTTGTGCTAAATTCTCCTCATGCTTATAGTCAAAATAAAGCTTTTACTAAACATATCGTTGATGCTTTGATGCAATCTTATGAAGAAAAACTTGAGTTGGAAGTTTCTATCCCTAGAAAACTTTATGATGAGTGGGAACCTACAATAAAAATAAAAATTAAATATCATGAGTGCTATGCCTTGTGTGATTTGGGTACTAGTGTTTCCACGATTCCAAAAACTTTGTGTGATTTGCTAGATTTACGTGATTTTGATGATTGTTTTTTAAACTTGCACCTTGCGGATTACACTATTAAGAAACCTATGGGAAGAATTAATGATGTTCTTATTGTTACAAATAGGAACTATGTGCCCCTAGATTTCATTATTCTTGATATAGATTGCAATCCTTCATGTCCTATTATTCTTGGTAGACCTTTCCTTAGAACGATTGATGCAATCATTGATATGAAGGAAGGGAATATTAGATTCCAATTTACATTAAGGAAAGGCATGGAACACTTCCCTAGAAAGAAAATTAAATTACCTTATGAATCCATTATGATACCCACTTATGGATTGCCTTCCAAAGATGGCAATACCTACATCTATCTTCGCTTTTATGCCTAGCTAGGGGCATTAAACGATAGCGCTTGTTGGGAGGCAACCCAATTTTATTTTTATTCCTTGCTTTTTGCTCCCTTTTAGTAATAGATAATTTATATAGCCTCTTTTTTGGTTGTGTTTTTTGTGTTTAATTAGTGTTTGTGCCAAGTAGAACTGTTGGGAAGACTTGGGGAAAGTCTTTTTGATCTTGCTGTAGAAAACAGAAACTTTAGCACTCACAAGAGTTGCTGCCATTTTTATTTGGAAGGTGATATTTAGTTAATTATTTTTGAAGATAATTAATATATAAATTCCTCACGTCCAGCAATTTATTTTAGAATTTGTTGGGTTCCAGAACTTGCGTTAGCTACAGATTACTACAGATTGTTCTGTTATTGACAGATTCTGTTTTTCTTGTGTTGTTTGCTTATTTTGATGAATCTATGGCTATTAAAACAGTTTATAAACCATAGAGAAGTTGGAATACAGTAGGTTTAACACCAATATAAATAAATAATGCGTTCATTAAAGTACCTTGAAGTGGTGTTTTGTTTTCTTTCTCTAACGGAGCTCACGAGATTTTCTATTTTGAGTTTTGTGTGTTGTGAAGTTTTCAAGTTTTTGGTAAAGATTTGATGGATTATGGAACAAAGAGTGGCAAGAGCCTAAGCTTGGGGATGCCCATGGCACCCGAAAGGTAAAACCCAAGGACACAAAAAAGCCTAAGCTTGGGGATGCCCCGGAAGGCATCCCCTCTTTCGTCTTCGTCTATTGGTAACTTTACTTGGAGCTATATTTTTATCACCACATGATATGTGTTTTGCTTGGAGTGTCTTGTATGATTTGAGTCTTTTCTTTTTAGTTTACCACAATCATCCTTGCTGTACATACCTTTTCAGAGAGACTCACATGATTTGAAAATTATTAGAATACTCTATGTGCTTCACTTATATCTTTTGAGCCATATAGTTTTTGCTCTAGTGCTTCACTTATATCTTTTAGAGCACGGTGGTGGATTTGTTTTATAGAAACTATTGTTCTCTCATACTTCACTTATATTATTGTGAGAGTCCTTTAGAACAACATGGCAATAATGAAAACTTTCATATAAGTGCATTGAATACTATGAGAAGTTTGATACTTGATAATTGTTTTGAGATATGGAGATGGTGATATTAGAGTCATGCTAGTTGAGTAGTTGTGAATTTGAGAAATACTTGTGTTGAAGTTTGTGATTCCCGTAGCATGCAAGTATGGTGAACCGTTATGTGATGAAGTCGGAGCATGATTTATTTATTTATTGTCTTCCTTATGAGTGGCGGTCGGGGACGAGCGATGGTCTTTTCCTACCAATCTATCCCTCTAGGAGCATGCGCGTAATACTTTGTTTCGATAACTAATAGATTTTTGCAATAAGTATGTGAGTTATTTATGACTAATGTTGAGTCCATGGATTATACGCACTCTCACCCTTCCACCATTGCTAGCCTCTCTAGTACCGTGCACCTTTCGCCGGTATCATAAACCCACCATATATCTTCCTCAAAACAGCCACCATACCTACCTATTATGGCATTTCCAATTCCACTCCGAGATATATTGCCATGCAACTTTCCACCATTCTGTTATTATGAAACACTTCATCATTGTCATATTGCTTGCATGATCATGTAGTTGACATCATATTTGTGGCAAAGCCGCCGTTTATAATTCTTCATACATGTCACTCATGCATCATTGCACATCCTGGTACACCGCTGGAGGCATTCACATAGAGTCATATTTTGTTCTAAGTATCGACTTGTAATTCTTGAGTTGTAAGTAAATAAAGTGTGATGATCATCATTATTAGAGCATTGTCCCAAGTGAGGAAAGGATGATGGAGACTATGATTGCCCCACAAGTCGGGATGAGACTCCGGACGAAAAAAGAGAAAAGAGGCCAAAAAGAAAAGAGAAAAAAGAAAGAAGGCCCAAATAAAAAAATGAGAGAAAAAGAGAGAAGGGACAATGATACTATCCTTTTCCACACTTGTGATTCAAAGTAGCACCATGTTCTTCATATAGAGAGTCTCCTATGATATCACTTTCATATACTAGTGGTAATTTTTCTTTATATAACTTGGCTTGTATATTCCAATGATGGGCTTCCTCAAAATGCCCTAGGTCTTTGTGAGCACGCAAGTTGGATGCACACCCACTTAGTTTCTTTTGTTGAGTTTTCATACACTTATAGCTCTAGTGCATCCATTGCATGGCAATCCCTACTCACTCACATTGATATCTATTGATAGGCATCTCCATAGCCCGTTGGTACGCCTAGTTGATGTGAGACTATCTTCTCCTTTTTGTCTTCTCCACAACCACCATTCTATTCCACCATAGTGCTATATCCATGGCTCATGCTCATATATTGCGTGAATATTGAAAAAGTTTGAGAACATCAAAAGTATGAAACAATTGCTTGGCTTGTCATCGGGGTTGTGCATGATTTAAATATTTTGTGTGGTGAAGATAGAGCATAGCCAGACTATATGATTTTGTAGGGATAACTTTCTTTGGCCATGTTATTTTGAGAAGACATGATTGCTTAGTTAGTATGCTTGAATTATTATTATTTCTATGTCAATATTAAACTTTTATCTTGAATCTTTCGGATCTGAACATTCATGCCACAATAAAGAAAAATTACATTGAAATATGTTAGAAATCATTCCACATCAAAAATTCTTTTTTATCATTTACCTACTCGAGGACGAGCAGGAATTAAGCTTGGGGATGCTTGATACGTCTCCAACGTATCTAAATTTTTTGATTGCTCCATGCTATTATATTATCTATTTTGGATGTTAATGGGATTTATTTTACACTTTTATATCATTTTTGGGACTAACCTACTAACCGGAGGCCCAGCCCAAATTGCTGTTTTTTGACTATTAGGGTTTCGAAGAAAAGGTATATCAAACGGAGTCCAAACGGAATGAAACCTTCGGGGACGTGATTTTCTCAACAAACATGATCCAGGAGACTTGGAGTGTCCGTCAAGAAACAAGGGAGGAAGGCACGAAGCAGGGGCATGCCTACCCCCTGGGTGCGCCCTCCACCCTCATGGGCCCTCCATTGCTCCCTCGATGTACTTCTTCCTCCTATATATATATCCACGTACCCCCCAAACATCCAGGAGCACCACGAAAACCTAATTCCACCGCCGCAACCTTCTGTACTCGAGAGATCCCATCTCGGGGTCTTTTCTCGGGCTCCGCCGGAGGGGGCATTGATCACGGAGGGCCTCTACATCAACTCCATGGCCTCTCCGGTGATGTGTGAGTAGTTTATTTTAGACCTACGGGTCCATAGTTATTAGCTAGATGGCTTCTTCTCTCTCTTTGGATCTCAATACAAAGTTCTCCTCGATTCTCTTGGAGATCTATTCGATGTCATCTTCTTTTGCGGTGTGTTTGTCGAGATCCGATGAATTGTGGGTTTATGATCCAGATTATCTATGAACAAAAATGATTCTCCTCTGAATTATTTTATGTATGATTAGTTTATCTTTGCAAGTTTCTTCGAATTATCAGTTTGGTTTGGCCTACTAGATTGATCTTTATTGCAATGGGAGAAGTGCCTAGCTTTGGGTTCAATCTTGTGGTCCTCGATCCCAGTGACAGAAAGGGAACCGACACGTATTGTATTGTTGCCATCGATGATAAAAAAGATGGGGTTTATATCATATTGCATGAGTTTATCCCTCTACATCATGTCATCCTCCTTAAAGCATTACTCTGTTCTTATGAACTTAATACTCTAGATGCATGCTGGATGACAGTCGATGTGTGGAATAATAGTAGTAGATGCAAGCAGGAATCGGTCTTCTTGTCTCGGACGTGATGCCTATATACATGATCATACCTAGATATTCTCATAACTATGCTCAATTCTATCAATTGCTCGACAGTAATTCGTTTACCCACCGTGAAACCTATGGCCCCCGGGTCTATCTTCCATCATATTAATCTTCCAATACTTAGTTATTTCTTTTGCTTTTTATTTTACTTTGCATATTTATCATAAAAATACCAAAAATGTTATCTTATCATGTCTATCAGATCTCAATCTCATAAGTGACCGTGAAGGGCTTGGCAACCCCTTTATCACGTTGGTTGCGAGGCTCTTATTTGTTTGTGTAGGTGTGTGGGACTTAAGCGTGATCTCCTACTGGATTGATACCTTGGTTCTCAAAAACTGAGGGAAATACTTACGCTACTTTGCTGCATCACCCTTTTTCTCTTCAAGGGAAAACCAACGCAGTGCTCAAGAGGTAGCAGTGCTCGATACCAGTGACAGTAAGGGAAACGACACGTATTGTATTGTTGCCATCGAGGATAAAAAGATGGGGTTTATATCATATTGCATGAGTTTATCCGTCTACATCATGTCATCTTGCTTAAGGCGTTACTCTGTTTTTATGAACTTAATACTCTAGATGCATGCTGGATAGAGGTCGATGTGTGGAGTAATAGTAGTAGTTGCAGGCAGGAGTCGGTCTACTTGTCATGGACATGATGCCTATATACATGATCATGCCTAGATATTCTCATAATTATTCACTTTTCTATCAATTGCTCAACAATAATTTTGTTGGGGAACGTAGTAATTTCAAAAAAATTCTATGCACACGCAAGATCATGGTGATGCATAGCAACGAGAGGGGAGAGTGTTGTCTACGTACCAACGCAGACCGACTGCGGAAGCGATCACACAACATAGAGG
Organism: Triticum monococcum; assembly: GCA_034509565.1. NCBI lineage: Eukaryota > Viridiplantae > Streptophyta > Magnoliopsida > Poales > Poaceae > Triticum > Triticum monococcum. The sequence goes on from CM067845.1 coordinate 418,996,958, forward strand.
AAGTAGTCGTACGTCTTCTTCCCGATCCGACCGATCCAAGCACCGTTACTCCGGCACCTCCGAGTTCTTAGCACACGTACAGCTCGATGACGATCCCCGGGCTCCGATCCAGCAAAGCTTCGGGGAGGAGTTCCGTCAGCACGACGGCGTGGTGACGATCTTGATGTACTACCGACGCAGGGCTTCGCCTAAGCACTACAGCGGTATGATCGAGGTGGAATTTGGTGGCAGGGGGCACCGCACACGGCTAAGGAACGATCTCAAGGATCAACTTGTGTGTCTAGAGGTGCCCCCTGCCCCCGTATATAAAGGATGAAAGGGGGGAGGCTGGCCGGCCAAGCTAGGAGGCGCAGGAGGAGTCCTACTCCTACCGGGAGTAGGACTCCTCCCCCCAATCCTATTCCTAATAGGATTCCCCAAAGGGGAAGAGAAGAGAGAGGTGGCCGGCCCCTCTCCTAGTCCTAATAGGACTAGGGAGAGGGGGGAGGCGCAGCCCTATGTGGGCTGCCCTCTCACCTTTCCACTAAGGCCCATGTTGGCCCATTTGGCTCCCGGGGGGTTCCGGTAACCCTCCCGGTAATCCGGTAAAATCCCGATTTCACCCGGAACACTTCCGATGTCCAAACATAGGCTTCCAATATATCAATCTTTATGTCTCGACCATTTCGAGACTCCTTGTCATGTCCGTGATCACATCCGGGACTCCGAACTACCTTCGGTACATCAAAATGCATAAACTCATAATAACTGTCATCGTAACGTTAAGCGTGCGGACCCTACGGTTCGAGAACAATGTAGACATGACCGAGACATGTCTCCGGTCAATAACCAATAGCTGGACCTGGATGCCCATATTGGCTCCTACATATTCTACGAAGATCTTTATCGGTCAGACCGCATAACAACATACGTTGTTCCCTTTGTCATCGGTATGTTACTTGCCCGAGATTCGATCGTCGGTATCCAATACCTAGTTCAATCTCGTTACTGGCAAGTCTCTTTACTCGTTCCGTAATACATCATCTCATAACTAACATCTTAGTTATTATGCTTGCAAGGCTTATGTGATGTGTATTACCGAGAGGGCCCAGAGATACCTCTCCGACAATCGGAGTGACAAATCCTAATCTCGAAATACGCCAACCCAACATCTACCTTTGGAGACACCTGTAGTACTCCTTTATAATCACCCAGTTACGTTGTGATGTTTGGTAGCACCCAAAGTGTTCCTCCGGCAAACGGGAGTTGCATAATCTCATAGTCATAGGAACATGTATAAGTCATGAAGAAAGCAATAGCAATATACTAAACGATCGTGTGCTAAGCTAATGGAATGGGTCATGTCAATCAGATCATTCAACTAATGATGTGACCTCGTTAATCAAATAACAACTCTTTTGTCCATGGTTAGGAAACATAACCATCTTTGATTAACGAGCTAGTCAAGTAGAGGCATACTAGTGACACTCTGTTTGTCTATGTATTCACACATGTATTATGTTTCCGGTTAATACAATTCTAGCATGAATAATAAACATTTATCATGATATAAGGAAATAAATAATAACTTTATTATTGCCTCTAGGGCATATTTCCTTCAGTCTCCCACTTGCACTAGAGTCAATAATCTAGTTCACATCGCCATGTGATTTAGCAGCAATAGTTCACATCACCATGCGATTAACACCCATAGTTCACATCGTCATGTGACCAACACTCAAAGGGTTTACTAGAGTCAGTAATCTAGTTCACATCTCTATGTGATTAACACCCAAAGAGTACTAAGGTGTGATCATGTTTTTGCTTGTGAGATAATTTTAGTCAACGGGTCTGTCACATTCAGATCCGTAAGTATTTTGCAAAATTCTTTGTCTATAATGCTCTGCACGGAGCTACTCTAGCTAATTGCTCCCACTTTCAATATGTATCCAGATTGTGACTTTAGATTCATCTGGATCAGTGTCAAAAACTTGCATCGACGTAACCCTTTACGACGAACCTTTTTGTCACGTCCATAATCGAGAAACACATCCTTATTTCACTAAGGATAATTCTGACCGCTGTCCAGTGATGTACTCCTAGATCACTATTGTACTCCCTTGCCAAATCAGTGCAGGGTATACAATAGATCTGGTACACAGCATGGCATACTTTATAGAACCTATGAATGAGGCATAGGGAATGACTTTCATTCTCTTTCTCTCTTCTGCCGTGGTCGGGCTTTGAGTCTTTACTCAACTTCACACCTTGTAACACAGGCAAGAAACTTTTTCTTTGACTGTTCCGTTTTGAACTACTTCAAAATCTTGTCAAGGTATGTACTTATTGAAAAACTTATCAAGCGTCTTGATCTATCTCTATAGATCTTGAAGCTCAATATGTAAGCAGCTTTACCGAAGTCTTTCTTTGAAAAACTCCTTTCAAACACTCCTTTTATGCTTTACAGAATAATTCTACATTATTTCCGATCAACAATATGTCATTCACATATACTTATCAGAAATGCTGTAGTGCTCCCACTCACTTTCTCGTAAATACAGGCTTCACCGCAAGTCTGTATAAAACTATATGCTTTGATCAACTTATCAAAGCGTATATTCCAACTCCGAGATGCTTGCACCAGTCCACAGATGGATCGCTGGAGCTTGCACATTTTGTTAGCACCTTTTGGATTGACAAAACCTTCTAGTTGCATCACATACAACTCTTCTTTAATAAATCCATTAAGGAATGCAGTTTTGTTTATCCATTTGCTAGATTTCATAAAATGCGGCAATTGCTAACATGATTCGGACAGACTTAAGCATAGATACGAGTGAGAAAAACTCATCGTAGTCAACACCTTGAACTTGTCGAAAACCTTTTTCGACAATTCTAGCTTTGTAGATAGTAACACTACTATCAGCATCCGTCTTCCTCTTGAAGATCCATTTATTTTCTATGGTTTGCCAATCATCGGGCAAATCCATCAAAGTCCATACTTTGTTCTCATACATGGATCATATCTCAGATTTCATGGCCTCAAACCATTTCGCGGAATCTGGGCTCATCATCGCTTCCTCATAGTTCGTAGGTTCATCATGATCTAGTAGCATGACTTCCAGAAAAGGATTACCGTACCACTCTGGCGCGGATCTTACTCTGGTTGATCCACGAGGTTCAGTAGTATCTTGTTCTGAAGTTTCATGATCATCATCATTAGCTTCCTCACTAACTGGTGTAGGTGTCACAGAAATAGTTTTCTGTGATGTACTACTTTCCAATAAGGGAGTAGGTACAGTTACCTCGTCAAGTTCTACTTTCCTCCCACTCACTTCTTTCGAGAGAAACTCCTTCTCCAGAAAGTTTCCGAATTTTAGCAACAAAAGTCTTGCCTTCGGATCTGTGATAGAAGGTGTATCCAATAGTTTCCTTTGGATATCCTATGAAGACGCACTTCTCTGATTTGAGTTTGAGCTTATCAGGATGAAACTTTTTCATATAAGCATCGCAAGCCCAAACTTTAAGAAACGACAGCTTAGGTTTCTTGCCAAACCATAGTTCACACGGTGTCGTCTCAACGGATTTAGATGGTGCCCTATTTAACGTGAATGCAGCTGTCTCTAATGCATAACCCCAAAACGATAGTGGTAAATCGGTAAGAAACATCATAGATTGCACTATATCCAATAAAGTACGGTTATGACGTTCGGACACACCATTATGCTGTGGTGTTCCAGGTGGCATGAGTAGTGAAACTATTTCACATTGTTTTAACTGAAGACCAAACTCGTAACTCAAACATTTTACCTCTGCGATCATATCGTAGAAACTTTTATTTTCTTGTCACGATGGTTTTTCCACTTCACTCTGAAATTCTTTGAACTGTTCAAATGTTTCAGACTTATGTTTCATCAAGTAGATATCCCCATATCTGCTCAAATCATCTGTGAAGGTCAGAAAATAATGATACCTGCTGCAAGCCTTAATATTCATCGGACCACATACATCAGTATGTATGATTTTCAACAAATCTGTTGCTTGCTTCATTGTTCCGGAGAACGGCGTTTAGTCATCTTGCCCATAAGGCATGGTTTGCAAGCATCATGTGATTCATAATCAAGTGATTCCAAAATCCCATCAGCATGGAGTTTCCTCATGCGCTTTACACCAATATGACCTAAACGGCAGTGCCACAAATAAGTTGCACTATCATTATTAACTTTGCATCTTTTGGTTTCAATATTATGAATATGTGTATTATTAAGATCGAGATCCAATGAACTATTTTCATTGGGTGTGTAACCATATAAGGTTTTATTCATGTAAACAGAACAACAATTTATTCTTTTACTTAAATGTATAACCATATTATAATAAACATGATCAAATCATATTCATGCTCAACGCAAACACCAAATAACACTTATTTAGGTTCAACACTAATCCCGAAAGTATAGGGAGTGTGCGATGATGATCATATCAATCTTGGAACCACTTCCAACACACATCGTCACTTCACCCTTAACTAGTCTCTGTTCATTCTGCAACTCCCGTTTCGAGTTACTACTCTTAGCAACTGAACTAGCATCAAATACTAAGGGGTTGCTATAAACACTAGTAAAGTACACATCAATAACATGTATATCAAATATACTTATGTTCACTTTGCCATCCTTCTTATCCGCCAATCACTTGGGGTAGTTCCGCTTCCAGTGACCAGTCCCTTTGCAGTAGAAGCACTTATTCTCAGGCTTAGGATCAGACTTGGGCTTCTTCACTTGAGCAGCAACCTGCTTGCCGTTCTTCTTGAAGTTCCCCTTCTTCCCTCTGCCCTTTTCTTGAAACTAGTGGTCTTGTCAACCATCAACACTTGATGTTTTTCTTGATTTCTACCTTCGTTGATTTCAGCATCATGAAGAGCTTGGGAGTTGTTTCCGTTATCCCTTGCATATTATAGTTCATCACGAAGTTCTGCTAACTTGGTGATGGTGACTAGAGAATTCTGTCAATCACTATCTTATCTGGAAGATTAACTCCCACTTGATTCAAGCGATTGTAGTACCCAGACAATCTGAGCACATGCTCACTAGTTGAGCGATACTCCTCCATCTTTTAGCTATAGAACTTGTTGGAGACTTCATATCTCTCAACTCGGGTATTTGCTTGAAATATTAACTTCAACTCCTGGAACATCTCATATGGTCCATGATGTTCAAAACGTCTTTGAAGTCCCGATTCTAAGCCATTAAGCATGGTGCACTAAACTATCAAGTAGTCATCATATTGAGCCAGCCAAACGTTCATAACGTCTGCATCTGCTCCTGCAATAGGTCTGTCACCTAGCGGTGCATCAAGGACATAATTCTTCTGTGCAGCAATGAGGATAAACCTCAGATCACGGATCCAATCCGCATCATTGCTACTAACATCTTTCAACATAATTTTCTCTAGGAACATATCAAAATAAACACAGGGAAGCAACAACGCGAGCTATTGATCTATAATATAATTTGCAAAATACTACCAGGACTAAGTTCATGATAAATTTAAGTTCAATTAATCATATTACTTAAGAACTCCCACTTAGATAGATATCCCTCTAATCCTCTAAGTGATCACGTGATCCAAATCAACTAAACCATAACCGATCATCACGTGAGATGGAGTAGTTTTCAATGGTGAACATCGTTATGTTTATCATATCTACTATATGATTCACGCTCGACCTTTCGGTCTCTGTGTTCCGAGGCCATATCTGTATATGCTTGGCTCGTCAAGTATAACCTGAGTATTCCGTGTGTGCAACTGTTTTGCACCCGTTGTATTTGAACGTAGAACCTATCACACCCGATCATCACGTGGTGTCTCAGCACGAAGAACTTTCGCAACGGTGCATACTCAGGGAGAACACTTCTTGATAATTTAGTGAGAGATCATCTTATAATGCTACCGTCAATCAAACCAAAAATAAGATGTATAAAAGATAAACATCATATGCAATCAAAATATGTGACATGATATGGCCATCATCATCTTGCTTCTTTGATCTCCATCTCCAAAGTACTGTCATGATCTCTGTCATCACCGGCATGACACCATGATCTCCATCATCTTGATCTATATCAATGTGTCGTCACACGGTCGTCTCGCCAACTTTTGCTCTTGCAACTATTGCTATCGCATAGCGATAAAGTAAAGCAATTATTTGACGCTTGCATCTTATGCAATAAAGAGACAACCATAAGGCCTTTGCCAGTTGCCGATAACTTCAACAAAACATGATCATCTCATACAACAACTTATATCTCATCACGTCTTGACCATATCATATCACAACATGCCCTGCAAAAACAAGTTAGACGTCCTCTACTTTGTTGTTGCAAGTTTTACGTGGCTGCTACGGGCTTAAGCAAGAACCAATCTCACCTACGCATCAAAACCACAACGATAGTTTGTCAAATAGACTCCGTTTTAACCTTCGCAAGGACCGGGCGTAGCCACACTCGGTTCAACTAAAGTTGGAGAAACAGTCACCCGCAAGTCACCTATGTGCAAAGCACGTCGGGGAAACCGGTCTCGCGTAAGCGTACGCATAATGTCGGTCCGGGCCGCCTCATCCAACAATACCGCCGAACCAAAGTATGACATGCTGGTAGGCAGTATGACTTATATCGCCCACAACTCACTTGTGTTCTACTCGTGCATATAACATCAAACCATAAAACCTAGGCTCGGATGCCACTGTTGGGGAACGTAGTAATTTCAAAATTATCCTACGCACACGCAAGATCATGGTGATGCATAGCAACGAGAGGGGAGAGTGTTGTCTATATACCAACGCAGACCGACTGCGGAAGCGATCACACAACATAGAGGAAGTAGTCGTACATCTTCTTCCCGATCCGACTGATCCAAGCACCGTTACTCCGGCACCTCCGAGTTCTTAGCACACGTACAGCTCGATGACGATCCCCGGGCTCCGATCCAGCAAAGCTTCGGGGAGGAGTTCCGTCAGCACGACGGTGTGGTGACGATCTTGATGTACTACCGACGCAGGGCTTCGCCTAAGCACTACAACGGTATGATCGAGGTGGAATTTGGTGGCAGGGGGCACCGCACACGGCTAAGGAACGATCTCAAGGATCAACTTGTGTGTCTAGAGGTGGCCCCTGCCCCCGTATATAAAGGATGAAAGGGGGGAGGCTGGCCGGCCAAGCTAGGAGGCGCAGGAGGAGTCCTACTCCTACCGGGAGTAGGACTCCTCCCCCCAATCCTATTCCTAATAGGATTCCCCAAAGGGGAAGAGAAGAGAGAGGTGGCCGGCCCCTCTCCTAGTCCTAATAGGACTAGGGAGAGGGGGGGGAGGCGCAGCCCTATGTGGGCTGCCCTCTCACCTTTCCACTAAGGCCCATGTTGGCCCATTTGGCTCCCGGGGGGTTCCGGTAACCCTCCCGGTAACCCGGTAAAATCCCGATTTCACCCGGAACACTTCCGATGTCCAAACATAGGCTTCCAATATATCAATCTTTATGTCTCGACCATTTCGAGACTCCTCGTCATGTCCGTGATCACATCCGGGACTCCGAACTACCTTTGGTACATCAAAATGCATAAACTCATAATAACTGTCATCGTAACGTTAAGCGTGCGGACCCTACGGTTCGAGAACAATGTAGACATGACCGAGACACGTCTCCGGTCAATAACCAATAGCGGGACCTGGATGCCCATATTGGCTCCTACATATTCTACGAAGATCTTTATCGGTCAGACCGCATAACAACATACGTTGTTCCCTTTGTCATCGGTATGTTACTTGCCCGAGATTCGATCGTCGGTATCCAATACCTAGTTCAATCTCGTTACTGGCAAGTCTCTTTACTCGTTCCGTAATACATCATCTCATAACTAACATCTTAGTTATTATGCTTGCAAGGCTTATGTGATGTGTATTACCGAGAGGGCCCAGAGATACCTCTTCGACAATCGGAGTGACAAATCCTAATCTCGAAATACGCCAACCCAACATCTACCTTTGGAGACACCTGTAGTACTCCTTTATAATCACCCGGTTATGTTGTGATGTTTGGTAGCACCCAAAGTGTTCCTCCGGCAAACGGGAGTTGCATAATCTCATAGTCATAGGAACATGTATAAGTCATGAAGAAAGCAATAGCAATATACTAAACGATCGTGTGCTAAGCTAATGGAATGGGTCATGTCAATCAGATCATTCAACTAATGATGTGACCTCGTTAATCAAATAACAACTCTTTTGTCCATGGTTAGGAAACATAACCATCTTTGATTAACGAGCTAGTCAAGTAGAGGCATACTAGTGACACTCTGTTTGTCTATGTATTCACACATGTATTATGTTTCCGGTTAATACAATTCTAGCATGAATAATAAACATTTATCATGATATAAGGAAATAAATAATAACTTTATTATTGCCTCTAGGGCATATTTCCTTCAAATTTGTTCACCCACTGTAATACTTATGCTATCTTGAGAGAAGCCACTAGTGAAACCTATGGCCCCCGGGTCTATTTTCCATTATACAAGTTTCCAATCTATTTTATTTTGCAATATTTACTTTCAATATATATCATAAAAATACCAAAAATATTTATCTTATTATTATTATCTCTATCAGATCTCACTCTTGCAAGTGGCTGTGAAGGGATTGACAACCCCTTTATCGCGTTGGTTGCGAGGTTCTTATTTGTTTGTGTAGGTACGAGGTGACTCGCGCATGGTCTCCTACTGAATTGATACCTTGGTTCTCAAAAACTGAGGGAAATACTTATGCTGCTTTACTGCATCACCCTTTCCTCTTAAAGGGAAAACCAACACAGTGCTCAAGAGGTAGCATTCCTCATGAAGAAAGGCTTTTCACTTGACCCAACTCTTTTCACCAAAACCTATGATGATGAATTATTCGTGTGCCAAATATATGTTGATGATATCATCTTTGGCTATACTGACCAACGTTACAATGATGAATTTACCTATATGATGAGTGAAGAATATGAAATGTCTATGATGGGAGAATTGAAATTCTTCCTAGGTCTTCAAATACATCAACAGCGAAACGACATCTTCATATCTCAGGAGAAATACCTCACGGATGTATTGAGGAAATTCGGCATGCAAGATTGCAAAGGCCTCAAAATCCCTATGCCCACAAATGGCCATCTATGCACTGTTGAAAATGGTATTGACTTCGATAAAAATGTATACCGCTCCATGATTGGCTCTTTATTGTATTTATGTGCAGCTAGGCCATATATTATGCTGAGTGTTTGCATGTGTGCCCGTTTTCAAGCTACACTGAAGGAATAACACCGTAAGTCTATGAAGCATATTCTTCGATATCTAGATCACACTCCAACACTTGGATTATGGTATCCCAAAGGCTCATCTTTTGATCTCAATGGATATTCAGACTCTGACTATGCTGGTGGTCGTGTGGACCACAAGTCAACATCAGGCACATGCCATTTCCTCGGATGATCCTTGGTATATTGGTCCTCGAAGAAACAGAACTGCGTATCACTCTCTACTGCTGAAGCTGAGTACATTGCTGCTGGTTCGTGCTGTGATCAATTGCTATGGATGAAGCAAACCCTCAAGGACTACGTCATCAATGTGAAGAATGTGCCTCTCTATTGTGACAATGAGAGTGCCATCAAGATTGCTCATAACCTAGTTTAGCACTAGAAGACAAAGCACATTCAGATTCGTCATCATTTTCTTCGTGGTCATGTGTTGAAGGGCGACATCTCTATCGAGCACGTGAAGACTGAAGAACAGCTAGCCGATATCTTCACAAAGCCCTTGGATGAGAAGAGATTTAGCAAGTTGCGATGTGAGCTAAATATCTTAGAATCTTTGAATGTTCTTTGAAAAGGACACACATCCTAACACTTATGCAAAATTGATGACTTAGATGTTGATAACCCACAAGTATAGGGGATCGCAACAGTTTTCGAGGGTAGAGTATTCAACCCAAATTTATAGATTCGACACAAGGGGAGCCAAAGAATATTTGAAGGTATTAGCAGCTGAGTTGTCAATTCAACCACACCTGGAGATTAATTATCTGCGGCAATATGATCAGTAGCAAAGTAGTTTGATAGTTTTGATAGTAGTGACAGTAGCAACGGTAATAGTAATAGTGATAGCAGTAATTTGTAGCAAGTGTAACAGGGATGATAGTAGTAGTAACTTAGCAGAAACAATAAGGATAAATCCGTAGGCATTGGATCGGTGACTTGTTGGATGATATTCATCATGAGACAGTTATAACCTAGGGCGATACAACACTAGTTCCAGTTCATCGATATAATGTAGGCATGTATTCCGTAAATAGTCATACATGCTTTATTAAAAGAACTTGCATGACATCTTTTGTCCTACCCTCCCGTGGCAGCGGGGTCCATATTGGAAACTAAGGGATATTAAGGCCTCCTTTTAATAAAGAACCGGAACAAAGCATTAACACATAGTGAATACATGAACTCCTCAAACTATGGTCATCACCGGGAGTGGGCCCGATTGTTGTCGCTCCGGGGTTGCCGGATCATAACCGTAGTAGGTGACTATAACTTGCAAGATCGGCTCTAAAACATGGATATAATGATGAATTCATAAATGGTTCAGATCTGAAATCATGGCACCTGGGCCCAAAGTGACAAGCATTAAGCATAGCAAAGTCATAGCAACATCGATCTAAGAACATAGTGGATACTAGGGATCAGGCCCTAACAAAACTAACTCGGTTACATGATGAATCTCATCCAACTCCTCACCGAACAGCGAGCCTACGAAGGAATTACTCACTACCGATGGGGAGCATCATGGAATTGGCAATGGAGAAGGGTTGGTGATGATGAAGAACGAAGACCCCCCCTCTCCGGAGCCCCAAACGGACTCCAGATCTTCCCTCCCGAGGAAGAACAGGGCTTGGTGGCGGCTTCGTCTCGTGGATCGTGATAATTCTTTCTCCCTGATTTTTTTCTGGAATAATGTGAATTTATAGTATCAGGGGGGTCATCAGCGGGGCCACCAGGTGGGTACAACCCACCTGGGCGCGCCAGGAGAGGGGGTGTGCCCTGGTGGGTTGTGCCCACACAGGGGCCCCTCTCCGGTGGGTCTTGGCTCCAGAAATTCTTATTATTGGTATAAAAAATCCTCAAAAAGTTTCGTTCCATTCCAAGAATTTTTATTTCTGCACAAAAACAACACCATGGTAGTTCTGCTGAAAACAACGTCAGTCCGGGGTTAGTTTCATTCAAATCATGCAAATTAGAGTCCAAAACAAGAGGAAAAGCGTGAGTAAAAGTAGATACGTTGGAGATGTATCAGATGTGCAACACACGAAGTAACGTTTTTCTTCAATCAATGAAGACTAACCCTCTAAGTGTGAAGAAATTAACGAAGAATTTGATTCTCGGAGCCCTACGACAATTGTATGCGGCGTCTGAAATCATCATTCTTATACGGTGGGTCACGCCACCAATAAAAGTTGAAAATCTTCAATTTGAGTATTTCTTCATTTTGAAATTTCTTAGTTGTTCAATTTCTTCAACTTTGCATAGTCTTCACTCTTTTTTCATTGTTCTTCATTGAATATATATATATATATATATATATGAGTTTTAGTCCTCTACAACATTCACTTATTGCTAATTCTTCAAGTTGATTTTTCTGCTAAGTGAATGTGATCGGACCCTTCCCCCTCTATGCTAAAGTCAACCCAATCTGTTCACAAATTCTTCATGTGCGTTCTATTTGAAACCAGTTCAAAATCTTCACTGTGTCCTTGTCAGCTGAAGAATTTGCGAACGAAACATTAACATTTTCTTATCTAAATTTTCAGCTTTTGCTGCCTAAACCGTTCCACATCCCTCGATAAGACTTATCTATTCACCCACGATCTCACATGATCGCCACCGCTCTATACGTGGGTGACACGTGTCGCTAGGATGAGAAGAGTCAGGGGCACGTTCATCCAATTTCTTCGGGCGAGCAATTTTTCACTTCAGCTATAAATACCCCTCACCCTCCTCAAACTTTATTTACCCCACTCGACCTCACTCTCCTCGCTCGAGCTTCCAGACCCAGCGTCACCGCTACATCCATCGTTGCCGGTGAGGAAGAGCTTCACTGCCTCGACCTCGTCGCCATCGTACTCGTGCCGGCCGCGGATTTCTTCTCTCCGCCACCGTCGTAGCTGTCTTCCTCTGCCAAGTTAGGGCATGGAAGATCTGGACTGACGAACTTCCAATCTACTACTCCCAGTTCGTCGTGTTCTTCGTCAAGGCGTTCCTCGAAGACAGATTGCATACCTCTTCTGAGAACTCAATTGTTCAAAATCCTCAGCTGAAGAAAATGGCTTATGGCAGGAAACCTCAGAAGGGAGGGAAGAAATTGGAAGTCAACACTGCCTTTGAAACCCCTAAAGACATCTATGCAGGGTATTGCACACCCCTTGAAGAAACAAAGAATGAGCGCAAAGTGCACACTCGGAAAATTGAGAGGAGATGGGCCAGAGAATGGAGGGAATATCGATATGTCACTCCCAAGTACATGAAGAAATTCGCTGTACACCCTCCATGCCCAAGACCTCCACTGGAACCTAGTCAAGAAGCTGATCCCTCTAGCATCAGAAGAGGTGAGGAATTTCCAGCTAAATGGGCCAAGCGACAAGCAAAACTGGCCAAAGTGGCCAAAGAAGCGGTGAAGAAATTCAATGAAGACACTGTTGTTGCTACTGCTGCTGAGGCCTTTGCTAGCAAGCCCAGGAAGGCTATGGCCAAGAATCCATCTCGCAAACCATCAAGTTTCTCAGCAATTCCCTCACGGCCAAGCTCATTTATGCCCTCAAGGCAAATTCCTCAAGTTGCTCTAGTTCCTCAAGGTGCAAAGCCCTCAGCTCCTCCGGCAAAGTCCTCAGCATCTGTGCACCTCGCCTCGTGTGAAAGGACCACTGGCATCTCAATTTCCTCAGGAGTCTCTGCAAGTTCTTCAGCTCCTCCGCAATCCTCAATAGGCCCAACCTTGTTGAAGACCAAGGCTACTGCTGGACGAGGCTCTAGACCAAGTCCCCACAAGAAGCAGGTTGCCTTTCATGTACCGTCCAGTGAAGACGAAGCTGATGATGAAGATGAAGGAAATATGCCCTAGAGGCAATAATAAAGTTGTTATTTATATTTCATTATATCATGATAAATGTTTATTATTCATGCTAGAATTGTATTAACCGGAAACTTAGTACATGTGTGAATACATAGGCAAACAGAGTGTCACTAGTATGCCTCTACTTGACTAGCTCGTTAATCAAAGATGGTTAAGTTTCCTAGCCATGGACAAAGAGTTGTCATTTGATAAACGAGATCACATCATTAGAGAATGATGTGGTTGACTTGACCCATCCGTTAGCTTAGCACTTTGATCGTTTAGTTTACTGTTATTGATTTCTCCATAACTTATACATGTTCGTATGACTATGAGATTACGCAACTCCCGAATATAGGAGGAACACTTAGTGTGCTATCAGACATCACAACATAACTGGGTGACTATAAATATGCTCTACAGGTGTCTCCGATGGTATTTGTTGAGTTGGCATAGATCAAGATTAGGATTTGTCACTCCGTGTTTCGGAGAGGTATCTTTGGGCCCTCTCGGTAATGCACACCACTATAAGCCTTGCAAGCAATGTGACTAATGAGTTAGTTACGGGATGTTGCATTACGGAACAAGTAAAGAGACTTGCCGGTAACGAGATTGAACTAGGTATTGAGATACCGACGAACGAATCTCGGGCAAGTAACATACCGATGACAAAGGGAACAATGTATGTTGTTATGCGGTTTGACTGATAAAGGTCTTCGTAGAATATGTAGGAACCAATATGAGCATCCAGGTTCCACTATTGGTTATTGACCAGAAGTGAGTCTCAGTCATGTCTACGTAGTTCTCGAACCCATAGGGTCCGCACGCTTAACGTTCGATGACGATCAGTATTATGAGTTTATGTGTTTTAATGTATCGAAGGTAGTTCGGAGTCCCGGATATGATCATGGACATGACGAGGAGTCTCAAAATGGTCTAGACATAAAGATTGATATATTGGACGGATATGTCGGACACCGGAAGTGTTCCGGAGAAGTTTCGAATAAAACCGGAGTGCCGGAGGGTTATCGGAAACCCCGGGGGAACTAATGGGCCTCGATGGGCCTTAGTGGAGAGAGAGGGGCGGTCAGGGTAGGCCGCGCGCCCGCTCCCCCTTGAGTCTTAATTGGACTAGGAAGGGGGGCGGCGCCCCCCTTTTCCTTTCCCCTCTCCCTCTCCTTCCTTCCCCCTCTCTCCCTTTTGGTGGAAACCTACTAGGACTTGGACTCCTAGTAGGATTCCCCTCTTGGAGGGCACGCCAAGGAGTGTCGGCCGGCCTCCCCTCCCTCCTTTATATACATGGGGAGGGGGGAACCCTAGAACACACAAATTAATTGTTTTAGCCATGTGCGGTGCCCCCCTCCACAGATTTTCACCCCGGTCATATCGTTGTAGAGCTTAGGCAAAGCCCTGCATCGGTAACTTCATCATCACCATCATCACACCGTCGTGCTGACGAAACTATCCCTCAACCTCAGATGGATCTAGAGTTGGTGGGACGTCACCGAGATGAACGTGTGCAGATCGCAGAGGTGTCGTACCTTCGGTGCTAAGATCGGTCGGATCGTGAAGACGTATGACTACATCAATCACGTTGTCATAATGCTTCCGCCTATGATCTATGAGGGTACGTGGAAAACACTCTCCCCTCTTGTTGCTATGCATCACCTATATGGATCTTGCATGTGCGTAGGAAATTTTTGAAATTACTGCGTTTCCCAATAGAAGAACTAGAAGAAATCATCAGAGATAGATAGCACAGGGCCGCTAGAGCCAAAGGAAATGAAGTGCCTCTTCTGCTAGATCCCAAGTTGATCCTTGAGTACATTAATCTCTGGCACAAGGACCCCAACACTCCTATGCCTGACTTCAAGCTCACTCCTAGCCAATGTCACATGTTGACCGCCTTCATAGGCAAAGAAAAATGGAAATTTGAGAAGGCCAAGCAGCTGAAGAAAGCTCAGTACAAGAAGGGGCGTTTTCTAAAGAAGAATGTTGTCAAAATGACAAGTGATGAACTTGTTGCTATACAGACTGAGATCAAACAACTTAGTGATGAATTCAGCACCTACCGTGCAGATTGTCTTGGAGACAAAGTTAGATTTGTGAGACTGGGTGAAGGATTCACCTCAAATGTTGCTACCCCAACACAACATGAATCTCCTCAGGCTGAAGCATCTGCCCTGCCAACTGAAGAACATGCCAGCACCGCTGATGAAAATCAGGCTGCTGATGAAAATGGAAGTACCAAGGCTGATGAAGCTATTCCAGCCGCTGATGAAATCGCCAGGGCAACCATGAGTGTTGCACCTTAAGAACAAGCTAGACCAGCTGAAGCAACTATTGCTGCGTCTGATGATACTGAACTAGCTAGGGCAACTACATCAGTTGCGCCTGAAGAAAATGAACCAATTTCCTTTGCTCCTCCTGCACCAACACCAAGTCATGTCCTTCCTTTTGCATCAGAAGCGAAGAAGACCAAAGCTGCGGAGCGAGCAACAGTGAAGAAAAGGAAAGCATCCTCCGCCTCAGAGTCTTCAGCACCAAAGAAGGTGAAGACTTTGACGAGCTCCTTTGAAAATCCAATTGATGTTCCTGTTTCAATCATGCCATCAAAGGATATTGTTCCCTTTGGTGAGCATTATGAAATCCCTAGTGGATTCGATGAAGAAATCATTCTGTTGCTTCGTCAGAGCAGTTGGATGAGGAAATCGATGTGGACAACATTACGTCCACTCCAGTGATATCCTCGCCCATGCCTCAGTTCACAGCTGAAGAGGCAAGCGTTGAGGAAATGAATGTAGAAGAAGACATGGACATTGGGTGCACCACTCCAGTTCTGAATGATGACTATTGGGAAAGTCATCACCCTAATTCACCCATGTTCACCCCACTGCAACAGATTCCTTAGTCCCCAGTCCAAACTGAAGAAGTTCAGATGGGCTCTGATGAACCTCAAGCTTCTGTTCTCACCATCCCTGAAGAAATTCCACCCACTAGTGCTGATGCTCATGCTGCTGAAGAAATGGAGACCCAGGCTACCACTAAAGATGTTGACACTGAAATTCCTCAGCTTGCGGCTCCTGAGACTGTGATTCGTGAGGCTGTGAAGACATTGACTGACACTCCTCAGCCCAAGCCGAAGAATCCCTTATCAAAGAAGCAGAAGTTCAAAGCTAATGACTTCTTTCATGAGCATGTGTTCTTCACCGACTACATCCTTTATGACTCTGCTCATCTTCGAAGGAAGTGTTTCTGGACTGCAAGTCAAATGAATTTCTACTCTTCTCTGCTTTTCGATAAAGACAAAATCTTCGACCATGAGCATATTCCTCATGTTGACATGGAGTCGCTACCTTGCTTCACCCCCGTCCTTAGTGTTCTTCATGACGCTGGGCTGCTCAATTTTTGCACCGACATTATCGATTGGAATGAAGAGCTAATTCTTCAGTTCTATGCTACATTGCACATCACAGGCAACACTGACGATGTGAATTCATGGGTTCTGGACTGGATGACAGAAAACACACATTACAAGGCATCGGCCTCTGAATTGCTTCATGACCTGCCTATCAGTCCTCCCCTTGAAGGTGTGTGGCTCATCTACCATGAACCCGAGTTATCTGATCACTACATGCAAGTGTTGATGAAGCCTCTGAAGCCTGGTCAAGCCCCAAGGACAAATCCTCGTGAAGGATTGTTATATGTGCCAAGGACTGTCTATAGGATTCTAACTAAGACCCTGAGTCCAATTAAAGGCCACCGTTCTAATGAAGAAGAAGTCATTGGCATCATAAAGAATTTGCTATTCAACATCATTCATGGAGTTCCTGTCAACTACCATGATTTCTTCATCAGGACTCTGGCAAATGTTGCATTGTCATCTTTTGAGTTGAAGCCTTATGCTCCCTGGATTATGAGATTCCTCAGATCAAGGTCTTCAATCAATTACAAGGCTGACTTTCAAAATCATCTCAGCTACTTGCCGCCCATTGAAGTTTTCAAACGACCTATTTCCTCATCTAATGAGAAGGGCAAGGTTGCTGTTATTGATGAAGGCATTCGTCCATTGGATGTACATTTTCGCAAAGCTACCTCATATTCCACCAATGATGACTCTACCACGCATGAATCTGCTGCAGATGCATCTAAGCAAAATGCTCAAGCCACTACTCCTAGGGTGATGACTGATCATGAGCTTCTCCCCAGTCTTCATCAGAAGGTTGATCGCAACCACAAGTGGGTCAAGTGTCAGTTTGGTGCTATTCTTCAGAACATGATGATGACCCACAAGTATAGGGGATCTATCGTAGTCCTTTCGATAAGTAAGAGTGTCAAACCCAACGAGTAGCACAAGGAAATGATAAGCACTTTTCAGCAAGGTATTCTCTGCAAGCACTGAAATTATCGGTAACAGGTAGTTTTGTGGTAAGGTAATTTGTAACGGGTAACAAATAGCAAAAGTAAATAAGGTGCAGCAAGATGGCCAAATCCTTTTTGTAGCAAAGGACAAGCCTGGACAAACTCTTATATAAAGGAAAACACTCCCGAGGACACATGGGAATTATCGTCAAGCTAGTTTTCATCACGTTCATATGATTCGCATTCGGTACTTTGATAATTTGATATGTGGGTGGACTGGTGCTTGGGTACTGCCCTTCCTTGGACAAGCATCCCACTCATGATTAACCCCTATTGCAAGCATCCTCAACTACAAAAGAAGTATTAAGGTAAACCTAACCATAGCATGAAACTTATGGATCCAAATCAGCCCCTTACGAAGCAACGCATAAACTAGGGTTTAAGGTTCTGTCACTCTAGCAACCCATCATCTACTTATTACTTCCCAATGCCTTCCCCTAGGCCCAAACAATGGTGAAGTGTCATGTAGTCGACGTTCACATTACACCACTAGAGGAAAGACAACATACATCTCATCAAAATATCGAACGAATACCAAATTCACATGACTACTTATAGCAAGACTTCTCCCATGTCCTCGGGAACAAACATAACTACTCACAAATCATATTCATGTTCATAATCAGAGGGTTATTAATATGCATAAAGGATCTGAACATATGATCTTCCACCGAATAAACCAACTAGCATCAACTACAAGGAGTGATCAACACTACTAGCAACCCACAGGTACCAATCTGAGGCTTTGGGACAAAGATTGGATACAAGAGATGAACTAGGGTTTGAGATGAGATGGTGCTGGTGAAGATGTTGATGGAGATTGACCCCCTCCCGATGAGAGGATCGATGGTGATGATTTCCCCCTCCCGGAGGGAAGTTTCCCCAGCAGAACAGCTCCGCCGGAGCCCTAGATTGGTTCTGCCTCGTGGCGGCGGAGTTTCGTCCCGTGAGCTTGCTTATGGTTTTTTTTTCGGATGAAAGACCTCATATAGTAGAAATGGGCACCAGAGGGCTGTCGGGGGGCCCATGAGCAGGGAGGCATGCCAAGGGGGGTAGGGCGCGCCCCCACCCTCGTGGATGGTGGGTGGCCCCCTTTGGTACTTCTTTCGTCCAATATTTTTTATATATTCTAAAACGTGCTCCCGTGAAGTTTCAGGACTTTTGGAGTTATGCAGAATATGTCTCTAATATTTGCTCCTTTTTCCATCCCAAAATTCCAGCTGCCGGCATTCCCCCTCTTCATGTAAACCTTGTTAAATAAGAGAGAATAGGCATAAGTATTGTGAAATAATGTGTAATAACAGCCCATAATGCAATAAATATCGATATAAAATCATGATGCAAAATGGATGTATCAACTCCCCCAAGCTTAGACCTCGCTTGTCCTCAAGCGGAAGCCGATATTGAAAAATATGTCCACATGTTTAAATATAGAGGTGTCGATAAAATAAAATACAGACATGAGGGCATCATGATCATTCTTATAACAGCAACATATATATATATATATATATATATATATATATATATATATATATATATATATATATAGTCATACGACTTCTTATGCTAAAGTAACAATTCATCCACAGTTTCAAGTATGAATCGGAAACTTCATTGAAAACTAACAAACTATAATCTCAGTCATTGAAGCAATTGCAATTTATCATAACATCAGAAAGAGTCAATATAAGAGCTTTTCAGCAAGTCCACATACTCAACTATCATTTAGTATTTCACAATTGCTAACACTCATGCAATATTTATGGTTATGAAGTTTTAATCGGACACAAAGAAAGATAGGGGCTTATAGTATTGCCTCCCAGCCTTTTACCTCAAGGGTAATGTCAACAATAATAGTTCATGAAAACTCACATCCAATTAGCTATATATATCAGGATCTTTCCAACACATTGTGCTTGCCAAAGGATAAAATGTAAAAAGGAAAGGTGAAGATCACCATGACTTTTGTATGAAGTATAAGACAAGAATAAAAGATACACCCTTCGCAGAGGGAAGTAGAGATTGTCATGTGCTTTTATGGTTGGATGCACGAAATCTTAATGCAAAATAACATCACTTTATATTGCCACTTGTGATATTGACCTTTATTATGCAGTCTGTTGCTTTTATTTCTTCCACATCACAAGATCATATAAAGTTTATTTTCTCCACACTAATAAGTCATACACATTTAAAGAGCAATTTTTATTGCTTGCAACAATGACAACTTACTTGAAGGATCTTACTCAATCCATAGGTAGATATGGTGGACTCTCATGGCAAAACTGGGTTTAAGGATATTTGGGAGCACAAGTAGTATCTCTACTTGGTGCAAAGAATTTGGCTAGCAAGAGAGGGAAAGGCAACCTCGACATGTTGGATGATCCATGACAATATAATTTATTTCGGATGTAAGAAAACATAACCCATTACGTTGTCTTCCTTGTCCAACAACAACTCTTTAGCATGTCATATTTTAATGAGTGCTCACAATCATAAAAGATGTCCAAGATAGTATATTTATATGTGAAGACCTCTCTTTCTTTATTACTTCATATTAATTGCAACGATGACCAAAACTATGTTTGTCAACTCTCGACAACTTTTATTCATCATACTCTCCATAAGATCCATATGATCTCTTTATTTCTTTTTGTTCTTTCTCTTCTCTTTTATTTTTATTCCCTCAAGATCATAGCAAGATGGCAAAGCCCTTGACTCAACACTAATCTTTATTATATAGCTCACGGACTCGATTACATAGAAGGATCATAAAGCAAAACTCAAAACTAGATCATACTAAAACTTTATTCTACTAGATCAAGATATTACCAAAAGGATCGAACTAAGAAAAATGGTAAAGATAAAAGTGTGATGGTGATACGATACCGGGGCACTCCCCCAAGCTTGGCAGTTGCCAAGGGGAGTGCCCATACCCATGTGTTTATGTCTCCTTCCTCGGAGGTGGTGATGATGGAGTTGTTGATGATGTAGGCTTGTCGTCCATCTTCCAAGGCATAGGCTCACCATCATAGAAGGATGATCGAGTCTCCGGGATCCTCGAATTTGCAGCCAAACTCATCCTCTTGAATCTATATTCATACTCGCAGTTTTGGTTTTGCAGATCATAGATCTGGGCTTGGAGATGCTTGATTTTCTCGTGAAGCTTGAAGATGGTCTCTCCGATGTTTCTGGCATCTAGCTTGGTGGTGTTGGTGAACTATGTGATCATTATGTGGTTGGTGTCGAGTCCACATTCCACCATCTCCTGGCACTTGAAAACTTGTTGCTCCATTGCTTTGAGTCTTGTCTCCACGCTTCCGGTCCTCCTTGGTCCCTCAACATCGCGGATGTGCAGCAACCCTCACGCATCTCAATGGTTTGAGGGTGTTGCAGCACCTCTGTGAGGTAGGGGTTGATGACCTTCTCGAAGAACTTGTCCTTGGGGGCACTTGAAGACGTCATGGCGATCTAGATCTGTCAAAAAACAGCTCGAAACAAAGACAGAAGATATTTGCATGATACGGTGGTCAAAACCTTCGGGAGATTATATAATGATTTTTTACCGACCAAAAGAAGTATCGTGCAAGAAAACGGAGTTTGAAGATCACACGAGGTGCCCACGAGGCAGGGGGCGCGCCCAGGGGGTAGGGTGCGCCCTCCACCCTCGTGGATGCCTCGTGTCGTTCCCAGACTACTTCCTATTTTCCTATTTTATTAAATATTCCAAAACGGATAAAATTGCTATTAGAACTGTTTTGGAGTCGGTTTACTTACCGTACCTCATACATATTCCTTTTCGGAGTCTGAAACGTTCTGGAAAGTGTCCTTTATGTATTCCTCCAAGGTTACGGTTTCAATAACATTAGTTTCAACATTTATGGGATTACCTGAGATATAATGTTTGATTCTTTGACCGTTCACCACCCTCGAATTTGTGCCTTCAAAGTTGTTGATTTTTATGGCACCGGAACGATAGACCTCCTCAATGACGTAAGGTCCTTCCCATTTAGAAAGGAGTTTGCCAGCAAAAAATCTTAAACGAGAGTTGTATAACAATACATAATCACCTACATTAAACTCACGTTTTTGTATCCTTTTGTCATGCCATCTTTTAACTTTTTCTTTAAATAGTTTGGCATTCTCATAGGCATGGGTTCTCCATTCATCAAGTGAGCTAATGTCAAAAAGCCTCTTCTCACCGGCAAGTTTGAAATCATAATTGAGCTCTTTAATGGCCCAATATGCCATGTGTTCTAGTTCAAGAGGTAAGTGACATGCTTTTCCATAAACCATTTTATATGGAGACATACCCATAGGATTTTTGTATGCAGTTCTATAAGCCCATAATGCATCATCAAGTTTCTTGGACCAATTCTTTCTAGATCTATTAACAGTCTTTTGAAAAATTAATTTAAGCTCTCTATTACTCATTTCTACTTGACCACTAGACTGTGGGTGATATGGAGATGCAATTCTATGATTAACATCATATTTAGCAAGCATTTTACGAAAGGCACCATGAATAAAATGTGAACCACCATCAGTCATTAAGTATCTAGGGACTCCAAACCACGGAAAAATAAATTCTTTAAGCATCTTAATAGAGGTGTTATGATCAGCACTACTAGTTGGAATAGCTTCTACCTACTTAGTAACGTAATCAACAACAACTAAAATATGTGTACCAATTAGAGGAAGGAAACGGTCCCATATAGTCAAAGCCCCAAACATCGAATGGTTCAACAACAAGTGAATAATCCATAGGCATTTCTTGACGTCTACTAATATTACCAACTCTTTGACATTCATCACAAGATAAAACAAACTTACGTGCATCTTTGAAGAGAGTAGGCCAATAAAAACCGGATTGCAATACCTTATGTCGAGTTCTATCTCCAGCATGGTGTCCTCCATAAGCCTTAGAGTGACACTTGCGTAGGATCTATTCCTATTCATGCTCAGGTACACAACATCTAATAACACCATCCACTCCTTCTTTATAAAGGTGTGGGTCATCCCAAAAGTAATGTCTTAAATCATAGAAGAACTTGTTATTTTGCTGGTAAGTGAAACTAGGTGGTATAAATTTAGAAACAATATAATTAGCATAATCAGCATACCATGGAGCACTACGAGAAGCATTTATGACAGCTAGTTGTTCATCAGGAAAGCTATCATCAATAGGTAGTGGGTCATCAAGAACATTCTCTAACCTAGACAAAGTTCTCTACAATGGGGTTCTCAGCTCCCTTTCTATCAATAACTAGATCATTGATGGCGCGCATTGCTGCGCCCGTCCACTTTACACTTTAATGTTAGGGATTGATGCAATTATATGGACTCAAATCAAATACTCATCAAGTTAAATTAAGTTAATAGGGCTGCTTGTATGGCGTAGCTTTACAATGCCAAATTCAAAGTTGTAATGCTATATACAGAGAACTTTCCCTTGAGTTGAAGATAGAATAGACCAATCGATTCAGGAAAGAAAATCACTTATCAATATGAGTATTTACTAGATTAACAAACTTGACAACATTACTTGAGATACAATTTGCAATGGCCAGAAATCAAATGCCTAACTCAAACAGAAATTTCTCATGCCCTAGATCATACATTGATAGCTTTATGTCACACATGAGCATATTTTCCACAACTACAAGATACGCAGGGAAGCAGATTTATTAGTGGAAATTCCCTGTGTTGGGACCCAATGTATATGCATGCATGTATATGTGCCTATAATGATAATGATATATTTTCATATGTTAATGGTGGAGTGATATTAGCTACTTGGGCAAAGAATTGTAGTTCAACAGTTATGGTGAGCGTTGGGTAAACACAAGGTACATGTGCATATATATACTTCCGGCAACAGATGTATGTTGTAGGTATATAAATTATATTTGAAAACCAAGACTATTACCTCTAGCGACTCCATGTTTGAACATAGATATGATAATAGCCCTCTCAGTGGGTTGTTTCTTAGCATCTCAACCAACATGGGAGTAAGTATGTCTCTTCTTGCATTGAAAGCTAGATCATTTGAATTAGGGAAATTTTAACATGCCAATGTGGCCATTATATATACTAATGTGTTGGAAGAAGATATGGATTTATAATGAAATTTAAATCATCATAAGCATTCCTGTCTACAATATTAAAATATCTAAACTCGCATGCTTAAAAGCTAAAGAGAACAAATGGGAGACATGACCTACCAATATAACATTTTTTTCTTTTGCAAAATACTATTGGAGAAATGAAAAAGTAACACACGTATTCTAAATGTCCTTGAATAAACTGACAAATGAGATGAATTACTGACATGTAGACACAAAATTTACAATTTTCTGAAAGAAATAGTAGAAACATTCAAGAGGCAGTCAAAAAAATTTTAAAGGTATAATCTCTGTGTAACTAATTCATGATGTGCAATGTGTGCCATCATGATGATCAGATGATAAGTACAAAAAATAACATGAATGTGAGGACCTGCACAAGAGTGGGTCATTCAGAATCTTGCGCAGAGGAGCAAGTCGCTGATAAGTTAGCATGAAGAAAATGAGAGTCTAACATGGAGATAAAGGAAATCAGTTGACGAAAATGAGAGAACTAAATTCAAAGCCTTCATCTTACTTTTTTGAAATTATAGGAAAAGCTGAACCAGTTGATCTATTGATAGTAATAGTGCAATTCTGTAATGACAGAGGAGAATACCAAAAACATATCCTCTCTTTTTCTGTGAACATAATATCGTCTTATATATTATAATCTCTTCAATGAAAAAGACCATCCTCACTACTCATGATATATTGACAGATCCACTTTAGTACTTGGACCTAATAATTTTCCTATAAAGAACACGTGTATGTGACTTTGTGCTCAAAATTCCTATCAAATGGTTGACATTCTGATTGTTGTGGAATGCTAATCCTAGGCCCTCAGAAAGGACAAATCCAACGTTCCAAACCAGCAGAGAACACTGATTATATCCAAGATAAAGGGAAGAGAATGATCTGTACCAGCGGACTCCATCGAATGTTGGCATGCACCCCCGTTTCCTTGCCGATTTATGCTTGTAGAGGCAAACCTAGGTCGCTCAAAACGATCATTCCTTAAGGCTCGAGCCCCATGCTGCCACAAAGTGGAGACCAACCCTGCTACACTGGTCTGAAAGCCGAGTAGTGGACCCCCGCGCCGCTAGATCTAGGAGAATTCAGATGCTAAACTAAACATTATCAACTTTACTACAGGATCACGCCTCAAGGAGACAAGGAAGAACATACTATTTATTATCTGAACAATGCTGATTGCTGAAGTATCTCTACATACCCTTGAGCGATAGAACCAGGAGAGGATGGATTCGCTGAACTGGTCGGCGTTGGCGTGGGACCCGCAGCCGCCCCACCGCTCCTGCACTGCCACCTGCAGCGCGGTCCACTGCCCGAACACCAACCTGATGGCCTCTCCAAGCGTCGGCCTCGCATCGGTGGAGATCGGAGCCATGGCACCGTCGGATGTGGCAATGGTGTCGTGCCTCACTGGTCTGAGAGTAGAGCCCATCTCTGCTGCTGCTGGTGAAGGAAGACAACGGCGGCTGGTCAACATCATGGGAGGCGTGAAGATTCATCGGCGGCTGCGAGGAGAATGGAAAGATTTGCTGCCCCTTCGATGTCCTTAACCTAAACTGAAGCGACGTCGCACACCAGCTAATTGGTGGGCTATTCTTTCACCAACCACTAAATGGGCTGCCTGGCCCAATCAACCAGAGGCCACTGATTTTTCCACCGGAATAGCCTCCCTAGGACACCTGGCCCATTAATTACGGGATTAGATAATCATCTGACGGCTAGCGGCAACCCAAAGCACACATCCGACGGCCAGAAACTTGATGGTCTGGGAGGGCAGGGATTGTGCTCAGTTTTAATATATCTAAATATGCAAATCAAATTCTTGTAGCAAGAGAACCCATCTAATAAGTCTAGGTTTGGCATCTTTCTTTTCCATAAGATATTTAATAGCAGCATGATCAGTGTGAATAGTTACTTTAGAATCAACAATATAAGGTCTGGACTTATCACAAGCAAATACAACTGCTAAAAATTCCTTTTCAGTAGTAGCATAATTTCTTTGGGCACTATCTAGAGTTTTACTAGCATATTGGATAACATTTAATTTCTTATCAACCCTTTGTCCTAGAACAAGACCTATAGCATAATCACTAGCATCACACATTATTTCAAAGGGTAAATTCCAATCAGGTGGCTGAACAATAGGTGCAGAAATCAAGGCTTTCTTAAGTATTTCAAATGCTTCTACACAATCATCATCAAAGACAAAAGGAACATCTTTTTGTAAGAGATTAGTCAGAGGCCTAGAAATTTTTGAGAAGTCCTTAATAAACCTCCTATAAAAACCAGCATGACCAAGGAGAATTATTATACCTTTAATGTCCTTAGGACACGACATATTTTAAATAGCATCAACTTTAGCTTTATCAACTTCAATACCTCTTTTAGAAATTTTATGCCCCAAGACAATACCTTCATTAACCATAAAGTGCCACTTCTCCCAATTCAAGACAAGATTATTTTCTTCACATCTCTGCAAAACTCGATCAAGCTTGCTTAAGCAATCATCAAAAGAAGTTCCATATACAAAAAAATCATCCATAAATACCTCAACAACCTTTTCACAAAAGTCAGAGAATATAGCAGTCATACATCTTTGAAAGGTAGCAGGTGCATTGCATAAACCAAAAGGCATACGTCTATAAGCAAAGGTACCGAAAGGGCAAGTAAAAGCGGTCTTTTCTTGATCCTCTTTTGACACAGGTATTTGAGGGAAACCAGAATAACCATCAAGAAAGCAAAAATGTGTATGTTTTGATAGTCTTTCTAGCATTTGATCAATAAAAGGTAAAGGGTAGTGATCCTTTTTAGTAGCTTTATTTAATTTGTGGAAATCAATTACCATTCTATAACCTGTAACAATTCTTTGTGGAATCAGTTCATCTTTATCATTAGGAACAACAGTAATACCTCCCTTCTTAGGGACACAATGGATAGGACTTGCCCACTGACTATCAGCAACGGGATAAATTATACCTGCCTCCAGAAGCTTTAGTATTTCTTTTCTTACCACTTCTTTCATCTTAGGATTTAACCGTTGTTGGTGATCAACAACCGGTTTCGCGTCTTTCTCCAATTTTATTTTGTGCTGGCATAGAGTGGGACTAATGCCCTTAAGATCATCAAGAGTATATCCAATGGCAGCACGGTGCTTCTTTAGAGTTTTCAATAATTTCTTTTCTTCATGCTCTGAAAGGTTAGCACTAAGAATAATAGGATATATCTCTTTCTCATCAAAATAAGCATATTTAAGAGTATCAGGTAAAGGTTTAAGCTCAAACATGGGGTCACCCTTGGGTGGAGGGGGATCCCCTAAAATCTCAACCGGAAAGTTGTGTTTCAAAATAGGTCCCTGTTTAAAGAATACTTCATCTATTTCCCTTCTTTCATTCCTAAACATATCATTTTCATGGTCTAGCAAATATTGTTCTAAAGGACCATTAGGAGGCACGGCAATAGAGGCAAGACCAATAATTTCATCTTTACTAGGCAATTCTTTATCATGGGGTTGTATACAAAATTTAGCAAAATTAAACTCATGAGACATATCCCCCAAACCAATAGTAACAACATCCTTTTTGCAATCTATCCTAGCATTAACAGTATTCAAGAAGGGTCCACCAAATATAATGGGACAAAAGTTATCTTGTGGGGAACCAAGAACAAGAAAATCAGCAGGATATTTAACTTTCCCACACATGACTTCAACATCTCTAACAATCCCAACTGGTGAAATAGTGTCTCTATTGGCAAGCTTAATTGTAACATCAATTTCCTCTATCTCAGCAGGTGCAATATCATGCATAATTTCTTTGTATAAGGAATGAGGTATTGCACTTGCACTAGCACCCATATCACAGTAGCCATGATAGAAATGATCTCCTATTTTAGCAGAAATAACAGGTATGCCTACAACAGGTCTATGTTTATTTTTAGTATCAGGTCTAGCAATTCTAGTAGCTTCATCACAGAAGTAAATAACATGCCCATCAACATTATCGGCCAAGAGATCTTTAACCATAGCAATACTAGGTTCAACTTTAATTTTCTCAGAGGGTGTAGGTGTTCTAGTATTACTCTTACAAACCACAGTTGAAGCTTTAGCATGATCCTTTATTCTAACAGGGAAAGGTGGTTTCTCAATATAAGCAGTAGGAACAATAGGATCAACATTATAAGTGATAGTCTTTTCTTCAACTTTAATAGGTTCAACTACTTTTAATTCAATGGGAGGATTATATTTAAACCACTTCTCCTTAGGAAGATCAACATCACTAGCAAAGGATTCACAAAAAGAAGCTACTATCTCAGAGTCAAGTCCATATTTAGTGCTAAATTCACGGAAAAAATCGGTATCCATAAAAGATTTAACAAAATCAAACTTAGGTGTTATACCTGACTTCTTACCTTCGTCGAGATCCAAATCTTCAGAGTTGCGTTTAATTCTTTCCAATAAATCCCATTTGAATTCAATAGTCTTCATCATAAAAGAGCCAGTACAAGAAGTATCGAGCATGGAGCGATTATCGAGAGAAAGTCGAGCATAATTTTTTTGAATAATAGTTTCTCTTGAGAGCTCACGATTGGGGCATGAATATAACATTGACTTAAGCCTCCCCCAATCTTAAGCGATGCTTTCTCCTTCATGAGGCCAAAAATTATATATATAATTACAATCACGATGAACAAGATGCATAGGATAAAACTTCTGATGAAATTCCAGTTTCAATCGGTTGTAGTTCCATGATCCCATATCATCACATAGCCTAAACCATGTCAATGCCTTTCCCTTCAAATATAAAGGGAAGACCTTCTTCTTGATAACATCCTCGGGCATACCTGCAAGCTTAAATAATCCACAAACTTCATCCACATAGATTAGGTGCAAATCGGGATGCAATGTTCCATCACCTGTGAAAGGATTAGCTAGCAGTTTCTCTATCATACCCGAAGGAATTTAAAAGTAAAGATTTTCAATAGGTTCAGTAGGTTGAGGAGCAACTCTTTGCTCTACTGGTCGGGGTGAAGATACCCCGAACAAGCCCCTCAAAGGATTATGTTCCATAGTAACAAGTGACAGTAAATTTCATCACAATATATAAAATTTTCCTTACCAAATTCCACCTACCAAAGGCGCTTCACTCCCCAGCAATAGTGCCAGAAAAGAGTCTTGATGACCCACAAGTATAGGGGATCTATCGTAGTCCTTTCGATAAGTAAGAGTGTCAAACCCAACGAGGAGCAGAAGGAAATGATAAGCAGTTTTCAGCAAGGTATTCTCTGCAAGCACTGAAATTATCGGTAACATGTAGTTTTGTGATAAGGTAATTGGTAACGGGTAACAAATAGTAAAAGTAAATAAGGTGCAGCAAGACGGCTGTAACATCCCCAATTACCAATTTGGAATGTTATACATAGATCATTCTTGCATATCATATTTTATTGCATTCGTCTCGCGATCCTCGAAATCCTAAGCAACTCAAGGACCCTCGGAGAGAGAGTTGGGGATTTCCTCGGTTTTCAAATTTGATTTTATCAAATTTTGAAACGAGGGTTTTGGTTTTAATTATTTTTCTCTCTGAAAATATTTCATATTAAAATATATGAGAGGAGATAATATGACTTCTCCAAAATAAATGAAATATTGGAGGAAAAATATTAAAATCAATATTTGTTTTGATTTGGATTTTATTTGCAATTTTGTTTGCATTAGAAAAATTGCACGTTTTCAAAATTGCATTTTAGGGCCAAGAAAATGTTCATCTCGTTCTAATATTTTATTTAGACGGTGAAAATTTGTTTTCACATTTTTAGATTTTTATTTTATTTTCTAAGATTTTTTTAGTTTCGGCGGAATTATTTAAAAAAGTGCGCATGCTAACTAGGCCGAAGCCCAGCCGCCGGCCCGTCCCCTCCCGCGCGTCGTCTCCTACCAGGAGACCGGCCGCACCGCTGCCGCCCGACTCGAGGAGTCCGACTCAGACTCCCCCGCCGCCTTTGCCCCCTCCCCAAGGCACCCCCTCCTTATATACTCCCCGCCGCCACCACCACCCACCACCGCCGCCCCGCCTCGCCCTGCAGCCCAAGCCGCCGCAGCCGCCGCATGCCCGCGCCGCCGCCGCCTCGCCCGCTGACGCGCCTCGCCTCGCCGTCGCCGCCGTGCCTCGCTGGACCAACTAGGTAGTCGCCGGTTTTTTAAAGAAAACCGATCCATTTTTTAAAGGAAACCCTAGTTGTTTTTTTCGGTTCGCCAGTTTTTTTCCAGTTTTTCTTTTTAACGGACGTTAGTCTGTACTTTCGTTTTAACGAACGGTTTTCGCTCGTTAGTTACAGACAACGAACGAGCGTTCGTTAGCTTGCTCGTGTTTTCTTTTATCGGATTTTTCCGCGGTTATTTGTGATCGCGATTTCTGATCCGAATTTCTTTCTAATTTATCTTTTCGCTCGTTAGTTGGAATCAGGCGATTCAAGCGCCTAGATCTTTGTCTCGAGACCCTCTTTCCGCTTAACCAACTTGAACAAGTTTTTGCTACTATAAAATTTGACCTATGTCCAGATTAGTAAACGGATCTTGTTTCTTTCGCCGTTTGAGTTTTGTTGCTCCGTTTGATTTGTTTCTTTTTGCAAATCGGAGGTCTTAAGTTGAACTTTCTGGTTAGATCTTATTATTTGAGTTCTACCTGTGCTTCTTTGCTTGATTCTTACGTATGCTATTGTTTGTTTGCGATAGAATTCCCGGAGTGCGAAGCATGTTATTTGGAGTCTCTATGTTACGCGGATCGTCATCAAGGCAAGTAACACTTTGATCATACCCCTTTATCACCTAGTTTTTATGCATTAGTTCCAATCCTCAACCATTGCATGGTTAGGATGTGATTAACATGTGGGTTGGGAAGTAGTTGATGAGGTAGAACCTATTGCCCTGTTACATTCAAACCCTTGGGAGTTACTTCTACTCGTTGCTTATATTGCTATGCTATGCTTGTAGACGTGGTTTGGGAGAGTGAAATACATGACAGATGTGAGATTGTTAAATAATGGTTTAACTTAAGGTGGCAACTTAAATACACATCTGGGTGGATTGAGGCACC
The DNA here is from genome assembly GCA_034509565.1 of Triticum monococcum. Lineage (NCBI taxonomy): Eukaryota > Viridiplantae > Streptophyta > Magnoliopsida > Poales > Poaceae > Triticum > Triticum monococcum. The sequence goes on from CM067845.1 coordinate 419,027,778, forward strand.
TGGAGTACCCAGTGTTGCCTGTATTTTTGGAAATCCCGGAGTACCCGTGTGATCTTCCTATGGACCGCCACCCGGACTCAAAGGGAACTGATATTATTCATGCGAGAAAATTCCGTGTGCAGCAGCAAGCTATTATGGGCTCTAGCATAGTTGAGTAAGTTACGTGAAGCTCATGAAGAGGTGGATCAGCAGGTAGTGGGTTGTAGGTTTGGTATGGTCTGCTCGGAGTAGAGAGTTAATGTTTCTGAAAGACTGTGTCTCGGTCATCCGTTTCTCAAACATCATGTAGTGCGAGAAATTCAACGGAGGTGATCGAGTCTTGTGGGGAAAAGTGCGCAAACCTCTGCAGAGTGTACAAACTAATCATGGTTAGCCGTGTCCCCGGTTATGGACAATCTTGAGTATCTAGTACTTGGAGTATCTTAAGTATCTCATAACTCTAAATTAATATTGTTCGGTTGTTAATTACCTTAATTGGGATTGAGTTGGAGGAATATTCTCAATGATATTTCAACTACCATGATAGTTAAATTAAAATCTATTCCTTTGTTGTAGGGAAAAATTGGCTTTTTGCAATAACTATAACCATAGAGCTTTCCACCAGCCAAATATGCATGTAGTGATGGCATTATTCTGTTCTTGCTCTACTGTGTTACTTTGCCAGCATATTCCATGTGCTGACCCATTTTCGGGCTGCAACGTATTATGTTGCAGACTTTTCAGATGAGGAGTAAGGTTCTTTAGGTCGTTGCCGTGCAGCTCAGCTATGCCGTTGGAGTTGATGGACTCACTTTATCTTCCAAGCCTTCCGCTGTTATTTTATTAGATGGCCTTAAGCCATATTTGTTGTAATAAGTTCTCTTTCAAGACATTCGATGTAATAAGTGTGTGATTGCTACTCTGTTATAAATCCTCGAGTACTGTGTGTGTCAGCATTACCGATCCAGGGATGACCCTGAAGCACAGAGACTTGACCGTTTGAGGTCGGGTCGCTACAAGATGCACTACAAAAAAAGACACATCCGTGACATTTTGGGCCGAACGAAAAAAAATTATGTCATACATATGACAGTTCTATGATGATAATTGTGACAAAACCCGGTATCATCATAGATGTGGTGGGCTCCTACTTCTATGACAAAAAATCATGATAGAAAATGGGCTTTTCGTCCTGGGCGGGCCGGAGACGCAGCTGCATGACATTCTTTGGGCCGTCCATGACGGAAAAAACCATGGTAGAAGCGAGGGCGAGGAAAATTTCGGGGAGTTCCCGGTTATGGTGGGAGGTCAGGGGCCGAGCGATGCGCGCTTCTCTCGTACACGTACGCGCGTGTGTGCGAGGCATTGGCTCTAACTGAACCCGAGCGAGGCGTTGGGCTCTAACTGAACCCGAGCGATTGCACTGCAGGCTACGCGTTACTGAACCCGAGCGATCGATCGATGGCTGTTAAATAAACCCGATCGAGCGATTCCTTCAATACTGCTGCTAAAGGAAGCTGATCGATGCTGCCTCTGGATGAACAGTGAGCGTTGCGGGGGGGGGGGGGGGGGGGGGTTGTATGAACAGTTCCCGGTGGGGGTGGATGAACAGGACCCCATGGTGTTGCCTCTGGATGAACAGGACCCCGATCGATCGAGCCAGTTGGGGCTGGATGAACAGGACCCCGCGGAGGGCTGGATAAACAGGACCACCCCGTGGAGGGTAGGATGAACAGTAGACGGTGGAGGGCAGGATGAACAGTAGCCCGTGGAGGGGTGGTTGAACAGGAGCCCGTGGAGAGGGCTGGCTGAACAGTAGCCGATGGAGTAGTGCGCGGTGGAGGCTGGATGAACAGGAGCCCGTGGATGAACAGTCGCAGGTGGAGGCTGGAGGAGGTCGACGGTGGATGGACAGTAGCTAATGGAGGCTGGAGGGGGTCGACGGTGGAGATGAACAGTATCCCGTGGAGTCCCGTTTTGCGGTACGCCACACCCCTCCCGATGAACAGGACCCCCGTTTCGACCATAGCGCTCCAATACAAGACCGTTTCGTCTGTTTTGCAGTACGCCACACCCCTCCCGATCAACAAGACCCCCATTTCGAACGTAGGAGGTCTGTTTCCTCCGTTTTGCGGTACACCAGACCCCTCCCGATGAACAGGATCCCGTTTCGAACATGGCCGGTCGAACGCAAGGTCGTTTCCTCCATTCTGCGGTACGCCAGGCCTCGTTTCCATCGCCTATTCCGTCCAAGCCCTCCTGATGAACACGACGCATTCCGTTGCCTCCCCATGAACACGACGCATTTTGTTGCCTCCCCATGAACACAATACATTCTGTTGCCTCCCCATGAACATGACAATGACGTTGTTTCTCCGTTCCGACCTAGCCATGTACATGAGCCTTGGCCATACGTATGCGCGAGTAGGCGTCCGAGACCCCGCCCATATGTACACATACGTGGCCGTATTTTCTTTCTTGCACCCTGGCCGCCTCTACTACGGCACGTACACGCCTCTACATCCACCAGTATATATGTACGTACACGTTCGCGACCAGAATGACAACGCTACGTACGCTTCGACCAGGTGGGTCCCGACTGTCAGGCATTTCCTGGCGTGCGAAGATGTAGCTGGTGGGTCCCAGCAGTCAGGGGGGCGAAATACGGTGGCCCGTCCGGTGGGTCCCTGCTGTCAGGTGGAGGAATAATTATTTTGCACGTAATAAGGAGGCACTTCCTTGCTGCGATCGTGGACCCAGCTGTCAACCTCTCCACGTACAGTCCACGTCCAATGGAAGCCGTTCCTTGACCACATTGACCACGCCGCGCCGAGAGCACCAGAGCGGTGGATGACGACGAGGCCTAGGAAGGGGACGATGCGGAGTCGGGGAAGACGCAACAGTGGATGCCCACGCGTAGAGGAGTACGAGGGTTCACTGGTTCGCTGCGGTGTGAGGCTGCCATCGCCGCAGAATAACAGGGGGTGTGGGTGAGTAGAGGGATGGCCTGGCCAGCGGTGGGAGTAGTAGGGGGCGGTGAGGCCTCCGCCGCATCGCAGCCGGCCATGGGAGGCAGGAGCACGAGGCACAACCGACACTGGTTTGGGTGGCTGGAGCAAGAAGACCAGAGGTTGAAGAAGCACTACGGCCGTTGGATGGACATCGTACGGTCACTGGAGCTAAAATCGTGCATATTGACTAAGTTGACAAAGCCCGCCGTCCCCGTCAACTTAGTAGGCCCACAAGTCAGCCTACCACTATACTGGGTCCCAGCTAACAGGGGGAGTATTCATTTTTTGTGCGTCATAAGGAGGCACTTCCTTGCGTGCGAAGATATAGCTGGTGGGTCCGAGCTATCAGCGGCGGTAATGTTTTTTCGCGAAATACAGAGGCCCTTTCAATGGGTCCCTGATGTCAGGTGGAGGAATCATTATTTTGGGCGTAATAAGGAGGCATTTCCTTGCGTGCGGCCGTGGACCCAGCTGTCGGCCTCTCCACGTAAAGTCCACTTCAGATGCATGTCGGTCGTTGACCACATTGACCAGGCTGCGCCGAGAGCACCAGAGCGGTGGACGACGGCAAGGCCTAGGAAGGGAACGACACGGAGGCGGGGAAGACTTGGCAGTTGTTTCCCACGCGGAGGGGAGTACGACTGTACGAGGGTTTACTGCTTCGTCTGCCGTCGCTGGAGAATAACAACAGGTGTGGGTGAGTAGAGGGATGGCTAGGCCAGCGATGGGAGTACGGTGGGGCGGTGAGGCCTGCGCGGCAGCAGAGCCGACCGCGGGGAGGAGGGAGCAGGCAGTCCCGCCGACGCCTTTTTGAGCGGCTGGAGCAGGAAGAGCAGAGATTGAAGAAGCACGAAGGCCGTTGGATGGCCATCCAACAGTCACTGCTTGTGCGTCAAGCTTTTTTTAGGAAAGCCTCAAATCTGTGGAAAACAGCATACAACCTATCTGCCATTATTTCTAATAATTTACAACCCATTTGCTAATTATTAAGGTTTTTTCGGAGCCCATATTCTTTTTGTTAGCATTACAGCCCATATTGTGGCCACTGTTAAAAAATTATACGAAATTTTGCATATTTCGGTGCGGTCCGAACTGTTCTTAATCCCGAAATTTCGACTCACATTCAAACTAATTTTAAAAATAAATGTATATCAATATAAAATCCAACTAATTCTCCATGCATAAAAATTAATATAATTTCGATTCTCGAAATGAAAAAAAAGATATTTGAAACTAATTGCCGGTTTGATGTGTTTTAAAAATGTACAACCCATTTCTCATTACTGATGGGCCATTTTCTCGGCTAGCCGAATGAAAGCTCTCCTCGTCTTGAAAGATTTGCAGCCCAACAGGCCTGACAAAGCGACTTACTTGGCAAATCACAAAAAACTGGGCTGTGGCCATGGACCCAGCTGTCAGCCTCTCCACGTACAATACTCTTCCGATGGAATGTCGTTGACCACGTTGACCACACCGCACCAAGAGCACCAAGGCGGTGGACGATGGCGAGGCCTAGGAAGGGGACGACGCGAAGCCAGGGAAGATGCGGCAGTGGATGCCCATGCGGAGAGGAGTACGAGGGTTCACTGGTTTGGCTGCGGTGTGAGGCTGCCGTCGCCGCAGGGCCTGGCTAGCGGTGGGAGTACTAGGGGGCGATGAGGCCTCATCGACAGCACAGCCGGCCATTGGAGGCAGGAGAAGGCGGTCTCCCCGGTGCTGGTTTGGGCGGCGGGTGCAAGAAGAGCAGCGATTGAAGAAGCAGCAGGACCGTTCGATTCAAATCCAACGGTTACTGCTGCTAGAATCGTTTGTTGACTAAGTTGACAAGCCCTGCATGCGCGTCAACTTAGTAGGCCCACAGGTTAGCCTCCCAATCGGTGCGCCCCAGATGTCAGTGGGAGGAATCATTTTTTTCGCGTAATAAGGAGGAAGTTGATTGTGTGCGGCCAGGCCAACGAAGGGAGTAGGGTGGGCCGGGGAAGCCTGCGTGGCATCACAGTGGGCCACAAGAGGAGGGAGCAGGCAGTCCTGTCGGTGCTAGTTTAGGCGGCTGGAGCAGGAAGATCAGAGATTGAAGAAGCACGTCGGCCGTTGGATGGACATCCAACACTAACTGTTGCTAGAATCGTGTGTTCACTAACAAAGCCTTGCGTAAACAAGTCAGCCTCGAAATCTGTGGCGTGTACGACCCATTTGCTATTATTTTTATTATTTTTACTCATTTTCTAATTCAGATGGAATTTATTGCAGCCCGTTTTCCATTTTTAGAATTTCTGGCCATTTTCTGGTCAGTACCAGGGTCAAAAAATGAACTAAATATGTGCAAAATTTAAAAAATTCGTAAAATTTTTTGGGGAACGAAATATTCTTAATCCAAAAAATTAATAGCCATACTAAAACAAATTTAAAAATAAATTAGTACTATGTCATGTTAACTCCAATGAAATACGTATAAGATATCAATGAAGAACAAAAACAAAAAAAGAAACTTATATCCCATTTGCTATAAATTTTTTGGAATTTTCAACCCCTTTTGATATTACTTTTAACAGACATTGATCATACTCTTAAGCCAGGCCGGAATGCATCCCTCCTCGTCTTGAAAGATTTGCAGCCCAGTAATTCGGAGAAAACAAATAGGCCTAGCTTGGGTATTCTTCAAAAAGAAATATCGGGCTACCTATTTTCCCAAAAACTCGTGCATGAGCATTTAGCTTTATTTGTTTATTTATTTACTTATTTATGTTTAGGGGACCATGAGCATGTACCTGGGCCGAATTCATGTGAGAGCCTCCCTTCCAGTTAATTATGGGCTTCTCTATTGGGCCTTCATCAGTGGGCTGCATGTTATCAACAAGTGGAAAATGTGTTCCGAGTTTCAAAAAAAATGTGTTCCGTACGATAAATAGTATGCGCTACATACGGTACGGGACACTAAAGGATCGAACCGTGCAACGAATTCCAAAACATTGTGTTTGTCGTTCTAAAAACACATTTATTCAACCAACAGACGAAATATACTACTGATTGTACATTGAAAACAACAGCAGCATCCAGGATTGGGGGTGCAACAGAAGTAGTAAGCAGGCCAGAAGAGTGAAGACACAGCTCTCTCTTCCAAACCAAACATCAACCATCATTACAAAAGGGCTACCAAAAAAGAACAAGTGTATGCATCAAACTAAATAAAGATCCTACTACACCAAAAAAGGAAACATTTTTTCCAGCTTAATAAGGAGGAACTTTCCTTGCGTGCGACCATGGACCTCGTGGGCCCCAGCCGTCAGGCTCTCCACGTAAAGTCCTCTTCCGACGACTCTCGTTTGTTGACCACGCCGCACCGAAGGCAGCGAGGCGGTGGACGACGGCGAGGCCCCGGACGAGAACGACTCGGAGATGGGAAAATGCGGCAGTGGAGTCGCAGATTGAGAGGAGGAGAAGGGTTATAACTAGTTCTGTTGCGGCGTGGGGATGTATTCTGTGGATAATAACAAGAGGTGTCGAGGGGTGGAGGGATAGCTTGGCCGGCGGTGGGGTAGCGCTTCGCAGCGATGCGTGCTAAGTAGAGCCGCTAGCCGCCGGAGGACGGACCAGGCGGTCCCGGCGACGCTGGAGGAAGAAGACGAGAGATTGAAGGTGCATGCCGACCGTTGGATATAAATCCAATGGCTGTGGATGACACAATCATTTGTTGACCAAGTTGACAACGCCCTGCGTAAGCTTCGACCTATTGGCCCACATGTCAGCCTGCAAAAATGTGGCATATATTTAACCCGTGTTTTCTAGAATGTACAGTCCATTTGTTGGGCTAGGTGAACAAATAATTTGGCGTCAATCAGGCCCATTTATATTTTCTAAGAAATCCCAGCCCATTTGCACTTCCTTGAAATACACGTATTAGGTGGGCTCGTTATATATACTCCCTCCATCCGGAAATACTTGTCATCAAAATGGATAAAAGGGATGTATCTAGATGTATTTTAGTTTTAGATACATCCCTTTTGTCCATTTTGATGACAAGTATCTTCGGACGGAGGGAGTATAATGTTATGTTAGAAGGAGCAATTAATATCAAAGAATAAACCGGAGAGGCACATTATATATATATATAATTAAGAAATTAGCGAGTTATTGCTCCAAATAAAAATGAGCGCGTTATTATTAAATTGGTCCTTAAAATCTTCGCAAGCTTTTGTACGCAATCACCAGGATTTTCCTTGCCTGTGAGTCAAAAACAACCAGGATTTTCCTTGCCAACTTCCGTTAAACATTTACTTTTAGAAGTTGGGATGTTTTTATAATGTATATATACGTCTCTATAAAATATACGATAATAGTAATAATATAAATATATATAATGTGGTTAGAAGGGAAAACATAAATTGGACACAACATTACTTTTATAAGAGACCTGCGTTTTATACCCCACAGTAGGCATACTAACAAGTTCACACACAAATACAACAGAAAAGGTAAACATTCATATCAAACTCAGGTTCATAGGACACGTTCATATCCATAGCCAACATTCACAATCAACATCTCAAAAGATTCATATATACACAAGCTCAGCATATCTATGCATCCAAATGATTGATAGATCACACGACAATATTCATACATAATTTACAAAAAGATTCAGATATACACATGTTCAGTATGTTTATGCATCCAAATGATTGAGATCACAGCCAATATGATCCATGGACAAACTTTAATTACCTAGGGTACAGACTGGTAAATGGTGTTCAATCGGAGGTACTTCTTGCGAAAATTAGTTCTTGTATGGGTAAACTTTCGAGTACATAAGAGGCAGCATAGACAATCTGAACTTTGCTTGTAGGTTTATCCCAAATAGTGGCCTCGTGCCGAGGGAGGTTTGAGCAACTTGGCCACTACTTTCATCCAACCAGTTTACTGGGTCATCTTGGTCCTGTATCTCGCCAAAATTCTACATTGAAGACGAGAAAGGAGGCGGTTGAGAAAATGAACCACCCAAATTTTTTATGTAGTTCAACTGAAATGGAGCATCCTTGGCGTGCAGACTGATTAAGTGCCAGATGAATATACGCGTCAACCAACTTGTCTGGAATCTTTAGACTCCATGCCATATAGTTCGGTACCATATGTGCCGATAACCAAAAGGCACAAGTTGGGACCAAAAACTGGACTGCGTTTTTCTGGGCTATGCACCAAGCATTATTTTTGGCGTTCACTCTCCTAACACTTGGAGTTTGACAATTGGTTGACGCCGGTTGATACTCGAATGAATATAGGCACTTCTTGTCAACATCGATGCTTGTCTGAGTGAACTTTGGAGTACATAGCAGCAGCATAAGTACCTGTCCATCTGATCATTTTGTGCAGTTCTACTAAAATCACCCGATGTAATGATTTGCCTTCGAGTTCAGGCTCCAAACAGTAGCACAGTACCAAATTACCAATACATATGACAGGCACAATAATCAGGATAAAGACCAGTACCAACCTGTGTGAGGTAGCATATCAATTACTATTTCCTTTGACTGGAAGCCGAAATAAGCCAAGCGACTGACAGCAAAGGAAGAAAGCATGCGGAGTTTAGCGACTGACAGGAAAGGACGGAAGTTGTCGAGGCAATGAAGCACCCAAAGTTTTTGTGCAGTTCCACCAAAATCGAGCATCCATGTGGGCACATATATTGAGAGAGTGAGATTACTGTAATAGTGGGACTAGTTTATGAAACATACACTAACAAATAGAAGCACCCTCATTATCTTAATGGGTAAAGTTAGCAACATAGTAGTCTTGCTTAAAGAGAGGTATTAGTTTATTTAATCAGTGCCAATTAGCTCAACTCAACACTCAAAGCATTGCCATTTATCATAGGTTGCAAAACTTTAACGTGCAAAGATAAAGGAGTTTCTCATGACAGTAGCACGATACAAATAGAGATGACAGCAAACTAATATGGATGAAGGCCTTAGGCCCGTACCAACCTGAGAAAAAAGCTTATTCATGTAGTCCCATAAGAGATGATAAAGCACTCACTGGAATCACACAATAGTATATATTTTTGTGCACTTCAAATGTATGGTTGAAATCACTCTTGTTTACCAGTGCTGAGATTATATCGAAAGATTATCAAGAACTTCCAGCAGAGTTAAAGCACTGGCTGGGATACAGTTCATTGTATTGTCTTGTGTAGTTCCATTTAATGTATGACTGGCACAACATGATCCCTGTTTGCACAAGTAGGAACAAGGTGAAACCTTCATTAGCTTAGTGAGAAAGGATAGGAAGACATTAGCATATTACTCAACCAGTAGCATCAAATTCATGATGGACAATACGCAAAACATTGCCTCATTGAACCAATGGCAATATTGACATGCAAAACAATAGCACTATTATGTCATGACAGTAATAATATTCCCTCCCTGCTCCACCACATGATTCACCTCCATAGACAAACATACACACGTACATGATTCATCATAGGGTCCTACTAAAGATTTGTTTAACTCCAATAGGAAAATTAGGCAGTAATAAATTAGTGGTACTTAAGTACTCCTAATTAATTAAGTGAGACAGCAGAAGTGGAAGGCCTCCCTGGAGGATCGTCTCACATGTAAGGTAGTCGTTGCCGGAGCCCTTGAATGGCCTCGACTGAGGCCTCTGGCTTCAGCAAGATCGCCTTGGCACTGTTTATTCTTCTTCTTCCTCTTCATGCTCTGTTTCTCTTTCTCCTCACCAGTTGGTGAAACCAAGTACATGATTGGCCTTCTAATTCAGAATTGGTTTTGTCAGTGAGGGAGTACAAGTGTACTAGTAAAAACAGCATTATTTTCTCATGGCAGTCAGAAAATAGAGATGAACACATGCATTAAATATCATTCTTACCTAAAGGAAGGTTATGGCACCAATATGGATGATGAGGATTGGAACACAGATCTCCCTTTGTGCAGTTCCACCAAAATGAACCAACTATTCCATTCTGACATTCCAGTTAAACAGCACAAAAGTCACTTCTTTTAAGAAGAGTTTTGTGTAGTGCACCAACAGGTCACAACAGCAACCAGGTGAATTGGATATCTGTAAGTGCATCTAGTGCCACCCCTAGTTGGTTTTGGAGTATTGACGACAAACCTAGTTGAGGGACTAATGTGTTTGTGAGAATTGCAGGATAACACAGGTAGAAGTCCCTCATTGATTCGGTTTTCCTACCAGAGATGACCCCTACAAATGTATGAAGACATTGAAGTCAAAGGTGGTATGTGAAGATATTCACATTGAAGACTATGACAAGAGAAGGCATCGCATGAAGCCTATGGAGCTCGAAGACTCAGATCTTTCGTAGTTCTTTTTCGTCTTTATTGAGTCATAGGAACCACCGTATTGTTAAGTGGGGTCCAAGAGAACCAGTCAGAATGACTGAAGTGATGCTTAACCAAAACCTATGTCTTCGAGTGAAGAATATGAGAGCGAATCTTATCTAGAGTCGGACAAGTCAGCTTTGCTTGTAGCCCAAGTAAAGTTGATGTGTGTGTTTGAAATCTGACCGTTGGAACACGTGTCAGTTCCTTAGTGACCCAGGGTCTTTTCGGACAAATCAGGTTGGGTTGCCTAGTGGCTATAAATAGCCCACCCCCTACAACCATAAATGGTCGGCTGCTCAGAGTTAGAGTACGGCTTTTGTCGTTTGAGAGCAACCCACCTCGAAGCCTTTGAGAGAGAATTCCTTGCGAGGATAAAGCCCTAACCACCCAGAGCCAAAGAGTGTTAGACATCACTTAAGTCTTCCTGTCTGTGTGATCTGAAGACTTATTACACTTGAGGACTGTGAATCCTCCAGCCGGTTAGGCGTCGCATTCTGAGCATCCAAGAGCCATTGTGGATCGCCGGTGAACGAAGTCTGTGAAGGTTTGGGAGTCTACCTTGAAGACTTACCAGAGTGATTGGGCGAGGTCTGTGTGACCTTAGCTCAAGGGGAATACGGTGAGGACTGGGTGTCCTGAGCTGCGTGTTCAGGACTGGGTGTCCGGGACTGTGTGTCCTCAGGTTTAAATACCTAGCCGCCCTAACCAGACGTACAGTTGTCACAGCAACTGGAACTGGTCTAACAAATCATTGTCTTCAATGAGTCACTGGTTTCATCCTTCCCTTCCCTTTACTTACTGTTGGTCCTTGTGAAGTCGTTGTATGATGGCATTATCTTTTGTCTTCACTGAGTGACTGCTTGATCTGATTGGCTTCATAATATCTTCCTACCTTATCCGTACTACCTAGCTGCTATTAGTCATTGTGCTTTCACTTCACTAAATACTTGACTATGGCTTACCTAGTGTAGTCTACCTTCCGCTGCATGGTAATAGGTTTATTTCTATCGTTTGTCTTCGAAACTTCCATGTTTTGAAGACTTTCATAAAAATCACCTATTCACCCCCCTCTAGTCGATATAACGCACTTTCAATTGGTATCAGAGCGAGGTACTCCCTTGTTCTGTGTGATTCGGTTTAACCACCTGGAGTTTTAGCTATGTTGACTGCAGGGATAATTAAAGTCTCCGCTGCGTGCCCCGTCTTCGATGGAACTGAATATCCCTACTGGAAGAACAAGATGTGCATGCATCTTGAAGCCATTGACGTCGACCTATGGTATGTCGTCAAGAACGGCGTTCCCAAGGCTGGAGAAGGTGTCACTGCTGCTGACGTCAAGAAGTTCGTTCAACTGGACTCTACTGCCAAGAATATCATTTGTGGTCATCTGACCAAAGGACAGTATGGCCGCGTGAGTGCTTTGGAAACATCTAAGCTAGTCTGGGACTGGCTCTCCAAGGTCAACGAAGGCGTCTCAACCCAAAGAGATCAGAGAATCAGTGTCCTTCGCAACCTCTTCAACCGCTTCAAGAGAAATGACAATGAGAATGTCCAGCTCAGGTTTGATCGACTCACTGACATCACAAATGAGCTTCAAGCCCTCGGTGCTACTGAGATCACCAAGCATGAAGTCGTCAAGACACTCCTGAGATCACTTGACAGTTCGTTTGACACCCTAGCCCTGATGATTCAAGAATGTCCTGATTTCAAGACACTCGATCCGTCTGACATACTTGAGAGGCTCAACACACATGAGTTTCAGCTTTCTGAGAAAAGAGATATCTACGGTCCCAACTATGGGCGAACTCGTGCCTTGAAGGCAAAAGCTGTCTCCACATCTGAAGAAGAATCCGACAGCAGTACTGATGATCCTGAAGACATTGGAAAGGAGCTTGCTATGCTTGTGAAGAAGTTCCAAAAATTCACCAAGAAGAAAGGCTTCATAAAGTCTTCATGATCAAGCTCAAGGAATGATGAAGCTTCTGCTTATGACTACAAGAAAAGATCATGCCACAAGTGCAAGAAACCTGGCCACTACATCTCTGAGTGTCCGCAGTGGGACAATGAGAACAACAAGAAGAAGAAGAGCAAGGAGTATGACTCTAACGACAAGAAGAAGAAGAAATACTCAAAGTCTTCTTCCAAGTCTTCCTCGAAGTCTTCATCGCACAAGAAGAGCTCATCTGGCAAGGCACGTGCGTTTGTTGGCAAGGAAATGGATTCAGAGGAGGAGTCTGCTTCTGAGGCGGAGGTGGAGTCTGAGGAGGAGTCCGATTCTGGCGTTGCGAGTCTGGCTACAGCATACGTTGCCAAGTCCATCTTCAACACTGAAGACAACGACTTCATCACCGACACCAATGCAAATGACAAGGACTACTCCGCTCCTACCTACTGCTTCATGGCACGTGGTGCCAAGGTAAACACACGCACTACTCACTATCAAACATCTAGTGAAGATGACTCTGATTGTGATTCCAAACCCAGCTACAAAACACTTGCTAAAATTGCAACTGAACAACAGAAAGCTATGGAACATATTCAAAAACTGTTAGACAAAAGCGATGATCTGCTAGACGCTGAAATGACTCAATCTTAGTCCTTAATTGAAGACATAAAAAATCTTCATGTTAAGTATGAGGAACTTGAAAGTCGTCATGAAACGCTCTCAACAACTCATGAAAGGCTTTCCTATGATTATCTTCAAAGGAAGCAAGATCTTGAGAAATTGAGAGCGGCCCATGAAGATCTTCAAAAGGAAAACGAGTCACTTCGCGCCAAACAGATCAGTTCCGCTCAGGAAGGATTTGAACCACCATGTCTTAAATGCATTGAGCGTGATAACGCTACTTCTGTTGCTGAATGTTCTACTGCTGCTACTGTTGCAATATCTTCAACTGTTGATGTGGGAACTAACCCCTCTGCTGAGGATACCACTACTATTGCTGATGAGAATGCTAGGTTGAAGACATTGCTTGAAACAGGGATGTACAAAAGTCTCAAAGGGCATCAGACACTATGTGATGTCCTCAAAAGGCAGATCCTGAACCGAAACCCTAGGAAAGAGGGTGTTGGGTTCGAAAGGAAAATGAATGCTGATGGCTCTTACTGGAAACCTGAGCAGTACCCAAAAACCACATGGGTTGCTGCAAAGGAACCTTCAGCGGATCCATCCACCCTATCTGGCTTCACTTGTGCTAATCCCATCGTTATTGATGAATCCTTTGATGCAAACTATAAACTGTTTAAGAATCAGAATGGTGAAGTGTTTGCCAGGTATATTGGTACTAACTGCAGGAATGGACCGCCTATGAAGAAGATCTGGGTGCCAAAAAGGTGTTTGGAGAATCTTCATGTGAATGTCATCATGACACCACAGGGAAGCCATACTCAGGCCTATGAGTATGAGCACGGTTCATCAAACCGCCATGTTCATAAGACCAAGAACTATTCTGCTTATTCTTATGAGTACTATTGTCCTCCTGCAAGACTTTTTGCTAGGGCTCCAAAGCCAAAGTTCTCAGATGCTGCACTTAGACTTATTGCTTCTAAGCCACCCTTGAAGATGTGGGTGGTTAAGAAAGCTTAACTCTCTTTTGCAGGGAAGGGTCTCCAGCAGAAAAAACAAAATCGTTTGACGCTATTGCTGGGGACCTTAAAAATCTTGTAGGGCGCAAGATCAAATGCCCGAATGGTCTTATTATGTACTTTGTTCCTGAATCGCTTGCTACTCGCCCTATCAGTCCAAATCTCGATCTAAGCTTTCATAACCCACTGGTTTGTCAAATGTTTTTGCTTCACAATTCTCTTCGTGAAGCCTATCCCCCTAACTGCACTGTAGGGTACGACACCAGCAGCTTCAGAATGGATTATTGATAGTGGGTGTACCAATCACATGACTGGCAAGAGAAGCCTTCTTATGGACTCAACCTTACGTCCATCCGACAAGAGTCACATCACATTTGCTGACACTGGTAAAAGTAAGGTATTGGGTCTAGGTAGAGTTGCAATCTCAAAGGATCAACACATGGATAAAGTCATGCTTGTTGAATCCCTTGGTTTCAACTTAATGTCTGTCTCAATGCTTTGCAATTTAAATATGATCGTGATGTTTGGAAAATATCGTTGCCTTGTTCTAATGAAATCTGACAAGTCTATAGTGTTTGAAGGGTATAGGAAATATGATTTGTACGTGGTAGATTTCTCAGCAGGACCACAGCTTGCCGTATATCTTCTAGCAAAAGCTTCAGAATGCTGGCTCTGGCATCGGAGGCTAGGTCATGCTGGCATGAGGAGCCTGCACACCCTTGCAAAGAAGAAGCATGTCATAGGCATCGAGGGCGTCAAGTTCAAGAAAGATCACTTATGCGGTGCCTATGAAGCAGGAAAGATGACGAGGGCCAAGCATCCCTCAAAGACAATCATGACAACGACTCGACCCTTCGAACTGCTCCACATGGATCTTTTCGGTCCCACTCATTACTCAACTCTTACTACTACTGCTTGTCTATATGGCTTTGTCATTGTTGATGATTATTCTAGATATACTTGGGTGCATATAATCCTCTACAAGACTGAGGTGCAGGATGTCTTCAGACGCTTCGCCAATCGAGCAATGAACAACTATGGCGCCAAGATAAAGCACATCAGAAGTGACAATGGCACTAAATTCAAGAACACTGGCCTTGATACATATCTTGATACTTTGGGCATCACACATGAATTCTCAGCTCCGTACACGCCACAGTAGAATGGTGTCGTCGAACGCTAGAACAGAACACTGATTGAGATGGCCCGAACGATGCATGATGAATACAAGACTCCAAGAAAATTCTGGCCTGAAGCCATTGATACTGCATGCCATACAATCAACCGTGTTTATCTTCACAAGCTTCTGAACAAGACATCTTATGAGCTCCTCACTAGCAAGAAGCCAAACGTCAGTTACTTCAGAGTATTTGGCGCCAGGTGCTGGATCAAGGATCCACATCACACTTCAAAATTTTCACCAAAAGCACATGAGGGTTTTATGCTTGGATATGGAAAGGATTCGCACTCCTACAGAGTCTTCAATCTCTTTCATTATAAATTGGTTGAAACAGTGGATGTGCGGTTCGATGAGACTAACGGTTCACAAAGAGAGCACCTGCCAAATATGCTAGATGAAGTTCCATCCAGTGAATCAATCAAACTTATGGGAACTGGAGAAATCATACCCTCTGAAGCTCAACCCGAAGAGGAACTTATCATCTCCGCACCTGATCAACCTGAAGACAATGCTCAGCCTGAAGACAATCCCTCTAACAATGATAATGATCAGCAAGAGCAAAATCTTCGCCCTATACATCCTCGTGTTGCCAATGAAGTGCAGATTGAGAAAATAATTGATAGCATCGATGCACCCGGTCCGCTCACTCGTTCAAGGGCAACATAGCTAGCAAATTTCTGTGGGCACTTCGCATTCGTCTCAATAACAAAACCCAAGAAAGTTGAAGAAGCCTTTATGGAACCTGAATGGATTTAAGCTATGCAAGAAGAGCTTCAAGAGTTTGAGCTGAATAATGTATGGGAACTGGTTAAGCGTCCTGATCCTCGGAAGCACAATATAATAGGCACCAAATGGATATACCGCAACAAGCAAGATGAGCATGGTCAAGTTGTCAGAAACAAAGCTTGTCTCGTTGCTCAAGGATATACTCAAGTGGAAGGGATTGACTTCGATGAAACATTTGCTCTCGTGGCTCGAGTTGAAGCCATATGCATACTGCTGGCCTATGCAAATCATCATAACATACTCCTATATCAAATGGATGTGAAGAGCGCTTTTCTCAATGGGAAGATTGAAGAAGAAGTGTATGTTGCACAACCGCCTGGCTTTGAAGATCCAAAGTATCCTGACATGGTATACAAGCTCAACAAGGCACTCTATGGCCTCAAACAAGCCCCTCGGGCTTGGTATGACACACTCAAATACTTCCTGAAAAACAAAGGCTTCACAGCTGGCTCCCTCGACCCCACTCTCTTCACGAAGACATATGATGGTAAACTGTTTGTGTGCCAAATATATCTGGATGACATTATCTTCGGCTGCACCAATCAGAAATACAGTGAAGAGTTTGGATATATGATGCAAGAGCAATACCAGATGTCCATGATGGGAGACATGAAGTTCTTCCTTGGTCTTCAAATACGACAGCAACACAACGGCATCTTTATATCTCAAGAGAAGTATCTCAAAGATTGCCTGAAGAAGTTCGGTATGCAAGACTGCAAAGGTTTCACGACGCCAATGCCAGCCAAACATCATCTGGGTCCCGATGACAATGGTAAAGAGTTCGATCAAAAGGTATACCGCTCCATGATTGGTTCTTTACTTTATCTATGTGCATCTAGGCCAGATATTATGCTTAGTGTTTGCATGTGTGCTCGGTTCCAAGCGGCACCAAAGGAATCGCATCACTTAGCTGTGAAGCGAATTCTTCGATATTTGGCTTACACCCCAACTCTAGGATTATGGTATCCAAAGGGCTCAGAGTTTGATCTGGTTGGATTCTCGGATGCTGATTATGCTGGTGACAAGGTGGATCGCAAGTCTACATCAGGCACATGTCATTTTCTGGGACGATCACTTGTATGTTGGTCTTCAAAGAAGCAGAACTGTGTATCTCTCTCCACTGCTGAATCTGAATACATTGCTGCTGGATCTTGCTGCGCTCAGCTTCTGTGGATGAAGCAAACACGCAAAGACTATGGCATTCATCTGAAGCAAGTGCCACTCTACTGCGACAATGAAAGCGCCATCAAGATTGCCAACAACCCAGTTCAGCACTCGAAGACAAAGCACATTGAGATTCGTCATCACTTTCTCAGAGATCATGTTGTGAAGGAAGATATTGATATCATACACGTCAACACTGAAGAGCAATTGGCAGATATCTTCACCAAGCCCTTGGATGAGAAGAGATTTTGCAAGTTACGGTGTGAGCTAAATATCTTGGAATCCTGAAATGTCCTGTGATCAGGCACACATCCTAACACTTATGCATATTGATGACTTAGATGTGCAACACACAAAGTAAAGTATATCTTCAATCAATGAAGACATGCATTCTAAGTGTGAATACATTAATGAGGAATTTGACTTCGGAGCGCCACGATAATTGTGCGCCGTGTCTGAGTCTAATACTTCCTATATGGTGGGTAACGCCACCACCAAATGTTCTGTTTGAAGTGTTTCACTCATGGCGTTACATTTGCTAGGTCTTCACATTTGGTTTGGCTTCAATCTCAACATGTCTTCATGATTATCTTCACTATGATGATTATATATATATATATATATATATATATATATATATATTAGTGTCCTGTCCTCTACAACATTCACTTATAGCTATGTCTTCTTGTTGAATCTTTTGAACTAAGTGAATGTGATCGGACCCTAACCTCGCTATGCTTTCTTTTGAAACTGTCAAATGTCTTCTCTGCGTCCTTGTCAGCAGAAGATACAGAGACAAACATTAAGTCCACTTTCAATGCTAATTCCTTCACCTGAAACCCGGAGAAGTGGGAACGACCACCCGACAATCCAGGCGTGCGTGGGACGTGGAATAACCTCCGATATGCTGCATGATGGCCATGTGTTCCATAGATGTGAATCGCCAGGGGCACCTGTGTAATAACACTGAGCCGCCCCTGTCCCTATAAATACACGCCACACCATAGTCATTATCTCTTCTTCCACTCTCGCACGAACCCTAGCACCACCGCTAGCCCTCGACGACGTCGGCGACGAAGCGCTTAGCTGCCGCAACCTCTCCGACGCCGTCTTCACACCGACCATGGACATTGTCTTCTCCGCCGTCGTCGTAGGTGTCCTCCGTCGCCAAGTTAGGGCACGGACGATCGAACTGCTCGGCCTCCTCTTCCACTCCGTCTAGCAGTTCTACGTGTGGTAAATAAAACTTCCTTTTTACGACCCCTTTGATCCTATAGATTCATCACTTTCTACCACAAGTGGTTTTTGTTCACACATGTTGGATCCACTTCATACTGCATCTCATAATATGCCTAGTATATTCACTTATGCTTCACAAAGTAGTTAGATTCCTCACTTGTACTGATCCGTGGATTTGTACAAATCTGGAACCAACTCCTTATCTATGAGTGAATGTCTTTGCACGATGAGGTCAATGTCTTCTAAACTGATTTATCTTCAAAATCTTCTGAGAATGCATATGACCTCTTCCCCTTCCCTCGCACCTTAATGCTGTCACAGGTACATGTCCGTCGGAGAATCCCTTGGTTCTCATAGTCTGCATTCATTTGCAAAATTCTTATAGTATCATATAAATTCTCCCGAAGCCAGTTCCTATTTGTCCAGCAAGCGAAAGCCTTTGAAGCCTTTGAACGTGTTGAAGCCATTCAGTTTGAAGTTCATGGCTGCAGAGAAATCAGCAAGGAAGGGGGGCAGAGAGTGTCGTGGGGGAACATCAAGAGATTTGCCTGATGACCTCTCAGAGCTTTACAAGACAGAACCTGAAGAGGATTACAATTAGCGCAAGACCCGAATCCAATGGATTCGAAGATATTGGGCAGAACAATGGTTCAAATACCGGTTTGTGACCCAGGAATATGCTGAGAAAAATGCCATCAAGCGATCGTGGGGAGACATCCTATACAAGAATCTTCAACCCAGGTCCAGAGAAGAAGCCATTGAACAAGGCTTCTATCCTTGCATGGTCCATGGGCCACAGCCTGCAGATGCACACCCATCATCACTACTATGGTGTCGTGACGACAATCTGTTCAAGCGCAACTTCCAGTTTGCCAAGAACTCAGCGAAGCAGAACAAGAAGTCTTTGGGATTAGACTTCAACCCTGGTCCCTCTGCTCCCCGTGCCAATGGAACTCGCGAAGCTGAACCAAATCTTCTTGGGCCCTTCTACAACTTGGAAGGTCTCATCACTCATATCATGGTTCAAGGGACAACCGTGAATGAGCCTGCAGATGACGCTGAATCAGATGAAGCGCCTGCAGCACCGAAGCTGAAGAAGTTGAAGCAGCCTAAAGCTTCAAAGCCTGCCTCTGCACCAAAAATCTCACGGGCAAAGCCACTTGCTACTGTACCTCCTGAAGACTGTGTGCAGTCTGAAGATTTGTCATGCATCTCCAAGCCCTAGAAAGACAAGATGCCTCTGCCACACACCGGCCAAGAACTGACAGCTACTGCTATTCTGCATAACGATGCCATCGATCTGTCCAGTGATGAAGATCTTGTAGATGACGCTCTTGAGCAACTGATCAAGAGCAAAGAAGAAGAAAAAATCTTCAATGATCTGCCTCTCTTTGACGTAGCAATCATCCACAACTTCATTGATGAGTGGTTTGACACGCCCAACCTCAGCTTCGAAGATCTGCAACTTCCCATTGGCCTCAGTGTCGCCTTCCATGGCGCCATTGCTTCAGAGTTAGCTATCGCCCAGCACATTGTTGAACTAAAGCAGAAGATTGACTTTGAGAAATCTCAGTTCAAGAAGCATATGGCCACGCTCAGCATGCAAGAGGTGAAGAACTTCAAGATTATGCTGCACGAGCTCAAAGAAGCCTTTCTCAAGAAACGTGCAGAAGCTCAGGGTTCTCGTGAGTGCATGAAGAGCCTGGCTGACAAGTGTGTGCAAGGCTACAACGAGGCTGAGAAGCGCAAGGCCCTTGGGCGTCCGGGCATTGATCCCAAGATGGCTGCTAAGAGGAAGAAGAAGCCCACTGTGGCCGAACCCACACCAAGGCAGGAAGCAGATCCCATTGTCTTCCCAACTAGCATGACTAGCCCGAAGCCAAAGACCAGGTCAATCGCTTCAGAACTGAACAAGACGAGGACTACTGAGGCTGAAGCCAGAAAGAGGAAACACTCTGAAGCCTCTGATGCTGCTCCCTCCAAGAAGAAGCGGAAGACCAAGAAGGAACGGGCTGCTCCCACAGAGCCCTTAGTTGTTGAACCCATCTCCATGGTTCACCCTGACGCTGAACTTCAAGAGCGCCAACTGACTGTCCATGAGCCTGCTTTCACAGAGGCTCACGCAGCTGAAGACTTTCCAGCAGCTGATCCTACCGCTGCTGAAGACATTGGTCATCATGACAATGTTACAGATAATGTAGTCCTTCCTCAGATCGAGCACCAATAGGTATCATCGCTTGTGCTTACACATAGCGAACTCATCAGCATTGGTCGTCCCTTGACGCCAATTGCTCAGGATACAACATGGGTTGATCACCCACAAGCACAAGAAGAACATGACTTTGAGGCCTAGCCAACTCCAACTCCACAGGCGTCGCCAGCGTTACGCAGGCTTCGCAAAGGACCAAGGCCTCCAGTCTCCGAGTCTGAAGCTAAAGCTGTTGAAGACATTCTGGCTGCATCAACCGATGAAAAAGAAACCCCAAGAGTTGCTACACCCCCGTCTCACCAAGAAGCTGTTCTCGAGGAGAACGTGTCTGTGCCCGACCCTCCAGCTCATCAAGTGGAGGTAGAAAATCTTGAGGCTGCCACCACCAACACCAATGAAGCCACTGACGCTGTCATGGCTGAAGCAAATGTGGAGCCTCCACCAACCCAAGAACCAGAAGTCAGTGAAGCAAATGTTGTTGCTCCTGTTCCTGCGCCCGCTGCTGGTCCTCAGTTTGACTATCATGTTGAGCATAGGCCTCAGGTACAGAAGCCAATTCCAAGGTTGCCCAGGTTTCCAGGTCCTGCATCAGCACCTGGATCCTTCAATGTCAACGGCTTCACAGCAGACAACACTTTCTTCAATAGCTCCAAGAACCCCTACTCAAGGGAAAGAATATCTTCTGATCGGTTCTGGAGCTATCCGCAGCGAAGCTATTACTCCTGCATTCTGTACAATCAAGGTCGCATCTTCCCACATAAGCGTCTTGACATCGAAGCCATAGCTGGTCTGCCCTGTCTGGAAGCTCTGGATTGCTTCAAAGAGGTTGGATTGTTGCTGTTTGTCATCGACCAAGAGCACTGGAATGAAGAGTTGCTGCTCCAATTCTATTCCACACTTCACATCCGTGGGTACAACAGAGACCCGAAGACTTAGGTCCTGGAGTGGATGACAGGAAATGTTCATCACGAAGCCAAAGCCTTTGATATCATTGAGCTCACTGGTCTACCCACTCCTGGCGATCTCTACGAACCTGGCTGTCAGGTTCACAGTGAAGCTATGGAGAGCATCTTTCAGAAGCCTGAACCAAACATGAGTCAGATGCTCAGTATGATGAAGCCCTTGCCACAAGATGTTGCATATCCTAAGGAGTTCTTTGTTGAAGACCTTGAGTATCTGCCAAGGACTATCTATCACATCATAAGGTGAACTCTCTGGCCCATCAAAGGACATTCCCCAAATACCAAGCTCAAAGGTGCAATGAAGACTTTGGTCTTCTATATTCTTCATGGCAAATGCTTGAATGCTCAGGACTTCTTCATCCGCCAACTTGCTGCATCAGGCTCTGATCTTTTTGGCTTGAAGTTCTACGCTCCATGGATAATGCGGCTGATTAAACTCCACTCCGCTATCTCATATCAGCCATCTACTTGCAATCATCGGATCTTTCTGCCTGATGCGGATATGTCCGTTGAAGCCATTTATCCTAAGCCTACCAAGGAACCTCTTAGTCTTCATAATGCGGAGCATCAAAGTTTCTCTCAGAACATTGAAGGAGTTGAAGCAGTCACTCGTGTTTATCCTCTGGCTGGAACTACACATGCACCACATCCTGCCCTTACTGAAGCCACTGAAAGCACAATTTCCCAACGACCCAAGAAGTGCACTCGTGTTCTCAATGACCGAGAGCTTCTAGTGGCTCTTCATCAGAAACAGGATAGGCATCACGACTGGCTGAAGCGCCAAATGCAAAGCCTCTTGGTGGATGTTAACCGCATTCGCAATCTTGCCAACAAGAATGCCTTTGTTGCCCATGAAACCTCTCGACGCACATGGAAAGGGCTGACGCTATGTGCTTTGAAGATGATCTTCAAGAGGATGGCTTCTCTGAATGCTTCAAGTTTGACTCCACACCTCCCCAAAGGGCAGTGCTGCAACGAACTCCATCTCTTGAAGACTCTGAGTTCTCTTCCTCCGCGGCAACTGTGAATGCTAGAGTGATCGAGGATGAAGACGATGCTACTTCACCGCCCCCTCCTTCAGCACGCTTCGACACTGCTCCAAGTTCTTCTGCACCGCCAAACACCACCGACGACCCTGCTGCTTCACCTACTCTTCATGGGAATGAGTAGATGCTCTATGTCTTCAAACATTTTTGGTCCTTACTGACAAAAGGGGGAGAAGCATATGAGTTTGATAGTCTTCAAGCGGGTCCATATGGGTGGTTGCTTTATATTTTTCCTAGTGTTTACAACTCTCGTTTTGATACATTTGGTTCTTTGAGTTGTAACACTTAAACTCGATGGTCGTCTGCTACTTATTTGCTACCTTGTGATGCGATGATAAATTCCGCATGTGCAACGATAAATTCTGCACTTAGATCATTTTGCAGATGTCCATTTTCCATTATGCATGTCATTATCTTCACATACCTTCACATGCATAAATGGATTTTCATCATAAGTTGAAGAGGATCTCTGCAAGTACAACCTGCCATGTGCATTTGCATTCCAAAAGCAAATTAATTATATGCACATCTTCAGGGGGAGCCCTTACAACTTATGAAGACAATTCCTTATCCATTACAATCTCACATATTATATTCCCCGTTGAAAACTTCAACTAGTTTGTCATCAATCACCAAAAAGGGGGAGATTGTAAGTGCATCTAGTGCCACCCCTAGTTGGTTTTGGAGTATTGACGACAAACCTAGTTGAGGGACTAATGTGTTTGTGAGAATTGCAGGATAACACAGGTAGAAGTCCCTCATTGATTCGGTTTTCCTACCAGAGATGACCCCCAAAAATGTATGAAGACATTGAAGTCAAAGGTGGTATGTGAAGATATTCACATTGAAGACTATGACAAGAGAAGACATCGCATGAAGCCTATGGAGCTCGAAGACTCAAATCTTTCGTAGTTCTTTTTCGTATTTATTGAGTCATAGGGACCACCGTACTGTTAAGTGGGGTCCAAGAGAACCAGTCAGAATGACTGAAGTGATGGTTAACCAAAACATATGTCTTCGAATGAAGACTATGAGAGCAAATCTTGTCCAGAGTCGGACAAGTCAGCTTTGCTTGTAGCCCAAGTAAAGTTGCCGTGTGTGTTTGAAATCTGACTGTTGGAACACGTGTCAGTTCCTTTGTGACCCAGGGTCATTTCGGACAAATCAGGTCGGGTTGCCTAGTGGCTATAAATAGCCCACCCCCTACAACCATAAACGGTCGGCTGCTCAGAGTTAGAGTACGGCTTTTGTCGTTTGAGAGCAACCCACCTCGAAGCCTTTGAGAGAGAATTCCTTGCGAGGATAAAGCCCTAACCACCCAGAGGCAAAGAGTGTTAGGCATCACTTAAGTCTTCCTGTCTGTGTGATCTAAAGACTTATTACACTTGAAGACTGTGAATCCTCCAGCCGGTTAGGCGTCGCGTTCTGAGCATCCAAGAGCCATTGTGGATCGCCGGTGAACGAAGTCTGTGAAGGTTTGGGAGTCTACCTTGAAGACTTACCAGAGTGATTGGGCGAGGTCTGTGTGACCTTAGCTCAAGGGGAATACGGTGAGGACTGGGTGTCCTGAGCTGCATGTTCATGACTGGGTGTCCGGGACTGTGTGTCCTCAGGTTTAAATACCTAGCCGCCCTAACCAGACGTACAGTTGTCACAGCAACTGGAACTGGTCTAACAAATCATTGTCTTCAATGAGTCACTGGTTTCATCCTTCCCTTCCCTTTACTTACTATTGGTCCTTGTGAAGTCGTTGTATGATTGCATTATCTTTTGTCTTCACTGAGTGACTGCTTGATCTGATTGGCTTCATAATATCTTCCTACCTGATCCTTACTACCTAGCTGCTATTAGTCATTGTGCTTTCACTTCACTGAATACTTGACTATGGCTTGCCTAGTGTAGTCTACCTTCCGCTGCATGGTAATAGGTTTATTTCTATCGTTTGTCTTCGAAACTTCCACATTTTGAAGACTTTCATAAAAATCGCCTATTCACCCCCCTCTAGTCGACATAACCACTTTCAATATCCCTGTTTGCACAAAAAGGCACAGAGGAAACAGTCAGAGTCTCAAACAATTACAGGCAAAAACATTTGGCTAAACTTGTCATGGCTTATAATAGTGGCATGGCTTCATTTTTACCATGGACATTAGATTAAGAACAGCTAAGTCTGTGTTCGGTTCACAGGTTTGGTGCAGGATTTTCGTAGGAACACAATTCCTACGGTATTCTTTCCCTTCCAACCATTCGGAACACGGGAAAGGTGAATAGTGTTTCATAGGAAAGCTGGTCTGGTAGTACTAATTCCATAGGATTAGAAACATCCACGCGCTGCTCATTTTTTGGGCGGAAGCTCGAGGCAGGCGCTCGCTGCCATGCGTTAGACAGGTTGCTGTGCTATGTTGCCGGAATAAAACAATCAACCTATGTGTGGTACATGAGGTGAGGACAAGAGTAGTCACTGTGCAGCTGAATAAACAAATAGCATCTTATACTGCCAAGCATGCTACTCTAAAAAAACAAATATGTACATTTCATAGTCCATCCGAACACATTCTCTTGAGAGTTTCCTCCGGTTCGCTGTTCCATAGATTTATACCTACATTCCTTTCCTATTCCTCTATTTTCATCAATACCTATGTTTTCTGCCCCTTTATTCCGAACGGAGCCTAAATATTTGGTATAAGGGCATGGGACAGTGGGTGCACCAGCAGTCCAGCACCATGTACGTAAACAGGGGCATAAAGTGGTGATTCATAGTTTGTTGCCCCGAGAAACAAACATCCAAGAAACATATCTGGGTTGGTCCCATTTTTGTTCACTCTAGCCACCTACTCCTATGTGTGGATAGCAAATCTAGTCCTGGTCATACCACTGTGTACATCGTTACCCCTATATTTCCCTTTTCGACCAAGAGACCGGTTGGATGACTAGTCTGTACTACTTTCACCCCCTTTCCTTCCTGTTTGTACCAAGTCCGATGTACATACTAAATTCCCCCACCCCCACTTTATTTCTTGTTTAAACCAAGTACTCCCTCCGTCCAGAATTACTTGTCATCAAAATGGATGTGTCTAGAACTAAAATACATCTAGATACATCCATTTCAATGACAAGTATTTTCGGACGGAGGGAGTACAAGATTCGACTCCATGAAGTAGATTTACCTCTAACAATAGAAGAAAAAAATATGTGATGTTGGACCATCCGATCGAGAGGGGCTGAGAGGTAGAAAATGATGCACATGCAGCGATGTAGCGAGCTGGCGAAGTAGAGCTAAGGCGGTTTCGAACGAAGATATACCTGAAGGTCCTCGGGATGTGGATAGGTGGGCAGAGGGAGGCCGGATCCGCCCACGGGTAACAACGAAGGGATCGGAGGACCTCCTGCGCCGGCGCTCGGCCGGAGATAACAGTGCGGCCGGCAGTGGGTCTCCTCCCTCGCTGTCGACGACGGCCTAAACGCTGCCCCTCCTCCCCTTCACCGGCGGAGGGAGATACGTCCGGATCTGTAACCAGCGGTGAGGATAGAAAGCCAATGTTTTTTGAAGGGAGAAAGACAGTGTTACTACCCCTATCTTGTTTAAATCTGGAGAGGATGAGAGTGTGTGAATAGAGCAACCCTAGCAAGCAAGCGCGGAGGCTCCGGACTATATATACGTAGTGAGCAACCCTAGCAAGCAAGCAACCCCTATCTTCGTCAACTCGTACAAGACCGAGAAATTTGATTACTACAACACCCTCTCCCTCGCGATCTGAGCTCCGGTGCCTTAACTGCACCTGCCTTTGGCTGCATGACAGGAGGGCCAACTACCTATTGGGCCCACCTGTCATAGACGCAAAGGCAGGAGCAGTAAGTTGAAGCTTTCGCTATCCCTCCCGCACGAGGTGGACGGACATGCAGCAGTGGATTCGATAATGTAGAAGTAGGAGTAACATCATTATTGTTCGTCTTCTTGAAGAGGTGAAGAGCCAAGCGCAACCCGGACGTGGCAGTCGCGAACGCTCGCGTGGTGCGGTTCCTTGGAGTACTAGCCAGGCTCTTGCATGAGACAAAATTGCTATTGTTTAACAATTAAACTCCATTATCCATTGGTTGATACTCATTCTGCATAGGTCCACGCGCTTAGCACCGTTTCCTCCTGGGGTCACCAATGTTTATTTTCTAATTAATAGCATTGCATGCAATGAACTAGCCATTGCAAGTCATTAAAAGCATGCACACCTCTCATCTCTTATTGGTTGATATGTCAAGAAACAAGAAACAAGGTAGAAGTTAATGCACTGCGCCTAAGTGTTTTGGGACTATTTGGTTTTCGTAAGATGACTTACACACCTAGACGGAGGGGGTAGTATAGCCCTGTAAACCGGAAAGGAGTATTTGCCTTTCTAGAGATTTCAACAAGTGACTAGACTACACCATGTGCATTACTCCCTCCCTTCCGGTTTATAGGGCTCAAATCTCAAATCTCATGAACCAAGGCATTTTGCGATTGGAGGAATGTATCTCGTACTTTACAAAACTACCCTAATTAAACTCATGCATTAATTACATAGCTCTCTTGTTTTCCTCTCCACCTTGGTCGCGGTGCACAATATTGAGCACTCCTATATGACTAGCCGCTCTATCTACATGCGGGACATTTCAAAGCATCCGGGCCCGCGTGCCATCCACCAAATCATAGCGAGGTGCTATAGTCGAGACTCACTTGTAACCCTGGTGTGGCCGTCATGACCCGTCATATCACAAAACCCACACCTTTACCAGCAGTGGTAAGGTGGCCTCCAAGTTGGACTGGACGAAGCAACCATCATTTCACTGGAACGCTCGTTGAAGCCCTTTCTTCCCTTTCTTGAAGAAAACCTCACTCCAGGCTACTCACTTCTGCCATTTTTCTTCTTTATTAACGAAGGAAAGGTGGGTGAATCAGTTATGCTGCTATATTTTCATTCCAAGAATCTTCTTTTTGCGAAGCACCGACCGATTCTCACATCCTATTCTTTTCCCGTTTTCATTGCGATTGTGGTTTCCTTTCGATTGCTTTTTGTTTGTCAGTTCATTGATGGATCCTGGAGCACTAGGCAAAGAGTTGCCGGCGGACAACCCACTGGAGACAGCAATCTCCAGGAAGCGAGCACCGACCAATGAGTTGACCATGTTGGCGGGCCAACCCATGGAGACGAAGAACTCTAAGAAACAAGCATTGGCCAAAGAGTTGAGGATGTTGGAAGAACAGCAAGGGCCCCACCGTGCCTACCCCAGGAACTCTGATTGCCACCTATGCGAGGCTCAAGACCGAGTTTGAGGAGATAGTCGCCATTGAGAAGCAGTATTCCCCTAGCAAGGTGATGGCCCCCATCGAGGACGAGGAGATGGCCCGCGGAGGGTTGAGATCCCCCGGTGAGCTGCACAAGGTAAAAAATAATGGCTTATTACCATAGTTGTGGTTTTTGATTATTTGCAATGTGCTTGCTAATATGTTAGGGTTGTGCAGGTGCCGGTGGACGTCCTTGATGATTCCGATGTCGTGGCCCGTCCTATTGGCATCGCCCCGAAGATCGATTCCGATGCCGCTGTCCATCTTGTGGACATCGCCCCAAAGATCGATTCCGATGTCGCGGTCAGTCCTGCGGACATCGCCCTAGAAATCGATTCCCATGCCGTTGTCCGTGCTGTGCTCATTGCCCGAGAGATCGATGACAAGAAATAGTTGGTCGCGCTAATCCTTCAGGGTAGTTTGCATTGCCCTGTGTTTAATTACCAGAACGATGTGTGTTATCAAACCATCTTAGGGCTAGTGCACTGTCTTATGTGGGAGGATCTTGCTACTTTTGTTTGATAGTGAATCATGCGATGAATCATGTGAACCCTCTCCGAGTTATGGAAACATATGTATCCTCACCAACTTTTGATGTAATATATGGCATGATTAGATGTAAGTTTGAACTGTTTATCATATCAGCAGGGCTTGTTTGATAATTCTTGGTGTTAGTAGGCTAGCTACTGTGCGAGCTATAGTACTTGCAAAACACTCACCGAAGAGAAACGTTGGGGCTGATGAGCTCGTGGTACGCTTATACTTATCCCTCGTCGATCGACCAATAGCCCTATCTCCTAAAATTGTAGGCTTAGCGATCGATGACCTAGGCGGGCTAGTTTGGCCTAGTGGGTTTCAGTGATATGACGTGCAACACAAAATCATAGGAGTGCAGAGACGTACTCCCTCCGTTCCAAAATAGATGACCTAGGCGGGCTAGTTTGCCCTAGTGGGTTTTAGTGATATGACGTGGTATAGTGCCGTCCAGTCTTCGCGTGTGGTAGCAGTATTGCGGGTACAGTAAGTTTTCTTGAAGAAGCGGAATTCAAAGAAGTCATGATGGTTCCTTCGTCCGAACAACTTACAGTGGGAAAGGTTGGGCCTGCGATACGACTGGGGTAGACCAGGATAATTTTGTGCATGTCAAGTGGACCAGGATGGTCAACGTCCCACATGTCGGCAAATGAAAGTATTTTTTCCGATATAGAGGACGAGCAACGAGTATTCATTGCTTATTTTTTATGAAAGCTATTGTCTCCACTATTACGACGGAGGAGTGTGTAGCGACCTGACACGAATGGATCAAGTCTCTGTGCTTAAGTATCATCCCTGGATCGGTATGCTGACACACACAGTACTCGAGGATTTATAACAGAGGTAAATCACATGTGTAAACTAACGTAAATACTATTACCTCAATCCAAAATAGCGGAAGTAACAAGGTTGTGGATTCCCATCAACACCAACGGCAAAGTTGAGTGTAGAAATCGTAACCCTAACGTATCACTTACTCGTCGTAAGATATCCTGCAACATGAGACGTTGCAGCCACAAAGGGTCAATACATTGAATGTACTTGCAAATTCACACCATAGAGAATGATGAACAATGGCTATCACTACATGCATATATGGCTGGTGGAAAAGCTCTATGGTTATATGTTTTTGCGAAAAGCCAATTTTTCCCTACTATAAAGGAATAAATTTTATTTAACTATCATGATGGTTGTTGAACACTAAGAATGGTTGACAGCATTCTCAATCCCAATTAAGTAACATCATTAAACCCAACAAAATTAATTTAAAGTAACATGATGAGATTCACATGATAATCCAAGTACTAGATACTCAAGATGTCCATAACCGGGGACACGGCTAACCATGATTAGTTTATACACTCTGCAGAGGTTTGCGCACTTTTCCCCACAAGACTCGATCTCCCGTTGGATTTCTCGCACTACATGGTGTTTGAGAAACAGATGACCGGGACATAGTCTTTCAGAAGCGTTTGCACCTTACGAGGGGTAGACCGTACCACCTACATCCCCTACATCTGCTAGTCTACCACTATAAGAGTTCACACGACTTAATCAACTATGCTAGAGCCCATAATAGCTTGTGGCTGCACATGGAAGTTTCTAGTATGAATAATCTCATGATCCCTTTGAGCCTGGGTGGCAGTCCATAAAAAAGCAGGCAATCCTGGAATACCCAGGTGCCTAGACAGGCAATCGCTGGAATACCCAGGTGCCTCAATCCACCCATATGTGTGTTAAAGTTGCCACCTTAAGTAAACCATTAATTAACAATCTCACATCTGTCATGAAATACTCTCAAACCCAATCCACGTCTACGAGCATAGCATGGCAATATAAGCATAACGTAATAGTAACTCCCAAGGTTTGAATGCAGGGTAGTAGGTTCCTATCTCATCAACTACTTCCCAATACCCACATGTTATCAATCCTACTCATGCAATGTTTGAGGGTGAAACTAATGCATAAAAACTGGGTATGAAAGGGATATGATCAAAGTGTGAACTTGCCTGCAATGTTGATGAAGATTATTCGCACTCAAAACTCTTGATAGTTCTACTCGTCACACGCCGGTCAATCTATCGTAAGCAAGCAATAGTAACCACACATAAGCAATCACTCAGAAGATCGGGAAGAACGAAAAAGACAGTTCAGAAAACATCAAAACCAAGCAAATAACTCTTGCAACATAAAACAATTTCTAACAATACCAAAATTATGTGAATTTGGCCTTACAAGAAAGTTTAGGTCAAGAGCTTCGATTTGCAAAAAGAATCAACTAAATCGGAGTTACGAAACTCAAGTTATGTTCAAAAGAAGTTTGAATATGATTCTGAACAAAATTCAAAATTTGAAAATTTCAAAAATTTGATGTGACAGGTTCACTGGATAGGTGAAAACAAGACGAAGCTATAGGCGCTGGTTTCATCTAATTTGGATTAACGAGTGAAAAGTTATGGCTATTTGAAAAATCAGGGCCAAACTGTTTTACGAAATAAAAATAGCTACGGTTAAGGTCTAACGTATAAATACATAGACTAAGTGATAATCTAATTATTCTATCATATTAGTCTAAAAAAAATAAACTACGGAAGTATAAGAAGAAGAAGAAAAAACAAAGAAAGATACCTTTATAAGGCAGAGAAAAGACAACTTTGGAGAGAGGAGACAACTTCCAGAAGTCACGCCGGAGAGGAGAAAAATATTTTTCTTAAATGAATCTAGTCAAACCAAAATATTGATTTAACCCGAATTGGATGATTGGAGGCTCTATGGGTCTATATTTGTTGGTGGAAAAGAGGCTTAGGGGTCAAAGGTTAGGCAATGTGGGACTAAACATAGACGAAAATATACAAAACACAGATGAAAAGAGACACTCGCATCGCATGGGCCTAAAGGCCTTCGGCCGGCCGCACGCGCACGCTGCGGCTGCGGTTTTTTTAACAAAATCGGCCTAAGAAAGAAAAAGAATGAAAAGGCTGGCTGGGCCTGGCCTATTTAAGAGAGAAAAAAAACAATGGGGCACCAGAAGCTACTATATTGCGCATGTAGGCGATAAATAAATATGGGCCGCACGTACATTTTTTTAAATAGAAATAGAAGGAAAACCGAATAACCAAAATAAAATAAAGTTTTTATATAGGCATATTATGTATCAAAATTTTCAGAAAAAGATTTTCCACGACATGAACATTTTTATAGCATTAAATAAAATACACACAAATTCTAATAATTCCAACAGTGCTCCTGCTCTAATAAGATCCAACAAAAAACATTTTAAAAATATCAAAATGATTTCAAATTTATTTCTCTCCAATTTTCTGTTGTAGGGAATCATGTTACCCTAATTTCCATATATTTTATTTTTGGAGAAAAATAATTTGAATAAAACTCAAATAACTCCAAATTGAAAATAAATTCAAAAGAACTTTGAATTTAATTCTTTGAAACTCCCAACTCATATTTCATATAATTTGAAGAAGTCATTTTATCTTCTCTCATGAAAATCATTGAGCTGCATGAAGTTTATGAATTGAAATATTTCCAAATGAAATTCAATTATTTTCAAATACCCTTTCATTTAATTTAAATGGAAGAAGTCATATCATCTTCGCTCAAGGGTTTTGTATTTGAAAATAATTTGAATTCATGGAGATCAGAAAGCAAATATGAAAGTTTGGGAAAGTCCTTTTATTCCCTCTCATTTAACTTTCAAGAAGTTTTGAATTCACTCACTTTCAGACAATCAATCAAATCTATCTATTTATTATAACATTCCAAAATTTAGAATTTTGGGATGTTACAAACCTACCACCCTTAAAATGAATCTCGTCCTCGAGATTCGGAGAGGCTAGAAAGAAATCGGTTAGGTTCGGGGTCTCTTCAAAATTTCATCAATCGTCTCCGGGGTCTGGGGTGCTACCACCCTTAGAAGCATGGTTACGGTTCCATCAATACTCATATACTCCATCCTTATTCTTGACAAGGCCGGTCTTCTCAGATCTTCAGTATAATTCCTTTCTCTGGGCTCTTCCGGTAACGGCATAACCTTTTCCTCAATTCTTTTGTCCTTTCATCTTGGTAAGGTTATTCCGAGACTGGGTCTTCTTAGCAGACGGGTCTGGCGCCAATACTAAACAACTATTGATATCTCATGGTGGTCAACCATTTATGTTTTCTCCTGCAGGAAATGGGTCTGGTTGATCCTCACCGTATAACCTACGGTTGGCAAAAACTGCGTTGTACAAGGGAAAAATACATATACCATTCTAAGGCTTATACAAGGTTTTGATCGTCGTCTCTCTACTATAGGTAAGTCACTCAAATTTACCATCCCATATAGCAAGGCGAATAATAAGAGTAAGTCGATATGGTGATCAATCCATCCTGCACCCAAATCATTACCCTGTATATGCTTTAGTGAATCTCGCATTCTAACACTCGGTCATCCTCACAAGCATTGCAGAATTTCTCTTGTCGACGAACCAAGTTCGGATAAATCCATAGATTCTGCAAGCCAAACAACCATCTATCGTTCCTTCACAACTCTCAGGTTTTGCGTAACTCCTATAAGATCGTCTGTCGATCAAATCATAACTTCTTTCAGGGTTTTTCCTTCAGCAAGAATGTGCTTGCTTCTTAGCAGGTCCTGGGGCCTGCGGGTTATGGCCCATCTCATCACTTGTAGTCCTTTGAACTTATCATCGGGCAATTGATCATTATTCCAACTTCCAACTTCCTAGTATTCTTAAATCCATCCAATTGTACTGTCTTCCTTCCTTCTATTGGCACCAAACTAGGACATGATTACTCAAACTCATCATGGAGTTTCCATTGATCCATATTTCTGACATCATACCTCCTTTATATCCAATAGTAATTTATCTATTCATCCTCGTGGGATATCCCTCATACCGAGATAAAAACTTATACTTATGAAGCCCATATTCACTTCGCGGAACATCATTATCCTTTCCAGGGTCAAGCGTCCTTACAGGGGAATATTGGCCATCTCTGCATGGCACTTCTTCAACTGGGAAACGTGAAACACATCATGAACTCCTGACAGTCCTTCGGGTGACTCCAACTTGTTGGCCACTTCTCTCATACGCTCCAAAATTCGGTATGGTCCTACAAATCTCGGGGCTAACTGTCCCTTAACTCCAAATCGTTTAACTCCTCGTAGAGGGGACACACGAAGACATGCTCTATCTCCAATTTCATATACTACCTCCTTGAGTTTTTGAGTCTACATAACTCTTCTGCCTGGACTGAGCTACCTTCAGTCTATCTCGAATAAACTTAACATTCTCTACTGACTCCTTGATCACATTTGGTCCAAACAACTGACGGTCTCCAACTTCATCCCACACACTCTTGGGGTATCACACATATCGAGACAAAACCCGTATTCATTTTGTCCGAAATCCACTCAGTGGAGTATCCTTATCTTTTCCAGGGGTCAACAGTTCTTACAGGGTACTACCACCCTTAAAATGCACAAATCTTCCATAGACCATATTTCTCATATCCTCAGAAATGGTCAAAATCCTTCTTCATAGAGTAACAACTCATAAAATCCATATCAGTTCCAACGATGCTAACTTTATTCACTCTCAATTGATTACAATCTCTCGCTTCTCCATTACATGTCTCAACTCAACACCTCAATATAAAAGAAAATGTTCTCACTTCTACTACTCCATTTCTTTTGTTGCAAACTCAACTATCTAGCACAAGTTTCCTTCTCCTTGGGGCATTCTCTGGCAAAGTGCCCTGCTCCATTACAACTAAAACATATTACTTCTGACAAGTATCGAGGTTTCCTTTTGGGGCAACTGTTGAGGTAGTGCCCTGACTCCTTGCACCTGTAACAGGTGATATGACTCAGGTCCCTCCTGGGCTCCAATCGGTTTCTCTTCCTGGACTTTTCCATTCCAATCAGGGCTTCTATTTCCTGTGGGTCATATTCTACTTCCTCTGTCGGGATTTCTACTAGATCCCCATTCAAACAATTTTGGGAGATGTGTACTTCTTCTCCACATGAATAGCAAGACTTAGTACAGGGTTACTCGGGTCTTCTTTAGGTGTGTCCTCCATCTCTTCCTTCATCACAGCTTCTTCTAAAATTTCGAGGGCTCCTTTCATTAATTCTTTCTTCTGCTGGATGGTTCGTTGTACCATGGGGTAAATGTGACACTAAGCAGGATAGTGGGTAGTCCCTTCACACAAGAAACAAGTAATCTGCCTAGTTGGGCATTCTTCAACTGGGTGACTTCCTTCACAATTAGGGCATTCATCCTTGCATTCTTTATGGGTGTGTCCTATTTCTCCACAAATCATGCATGCACAAGGTTTCTTCATATCCTTTCCATAAAGCTTCAACTTCTGGGACACAAGTCGAGACTTTGGCAGAGTCAACTTAAATTCTTTCCAAGTGGTTACTCCTTGCCATCCATTGATGGTTTGGCACATCCTCCACCAAGTAGCAGCACCTCTTTCAAAGCACTGAAGAGCATGCTGGGTCATATCCTTTCCGACTATTGGGTTATTCTTCATGTGATCCTCCATGTTCTGAATCCATTGGTCCGTCTCCAATTGACACATCGGTCCAGAAAAACAAGCTCATCTCCATTCATCCTCTATTGGGGCCATGTGGGTTTGGGGTAAGATAAGAGAGAGGGAGAGGGATACACACAATACAAACAAAAGTTTTGAAAAGACATATTTTATTTGTGGCCGTCGGGAAAAACATCAAACAAATGACAGCTTACAAATGTCGCATCTAACGTAGGTATATAACAGGGGTTTGGTCTTCTAAAGGTTAATAAATATTCAACGTCTCCAAACTCTTCAAGCCTTGTTCATGCCTCCAATGGCTTCTTCCGATCATGCTTGTCTTTCTCAAGTTCTTTTGCCAGATCAATCTCTGTTGACGTGAAATCTCTCGTGACATCGTTTAATATTCCGGAGTTGCATTTCAAACTTCTGGTTTCAACATCCTTCACATGAACCATGGTCATACTGTCCTTCAGTTCCTGACAAATCTTTGGTATCTCGAGGTTGTAGCTCCTCCAGCTTGGCTACTTTCAGCTTTTGGTTCCTGAGTTCTCCATGAAATGCTCCTTGTCAAAATACGGCTTCCTGAAGGTCCATCTTAAACTTCTTGATGTACTACTCCAGATCCTGGTGATACACCAGCTATGGTTAAAACTTCATCTTTTGCTGATAGGTGCTCCATCAGCCTTCTACCATCCA
This sequence comes from Triticum monococcum, assembly GCA_034509565.1. NCBI lineage: Eukaryota > Viridiplantae > Streptophyta > Magnoliopsida > Poales > Poaceae > Triticum > Triticum monococcum. Next base: position 419,063,405 of record CM067845.1, read on the forward strand.
ATCCTTCCGAAGAAATGCATGCTTAACTCAGCCCGGTGACAAATAGCATAAGCGGGTGATGACATCACGGATAACCGTGTTTCTGCTCTTGTCATTTCCATGAGCTATCATTCCATAGTTGATATCTCCTGCCTTAGGGTTTTCTTGACAAAACTTTGAGTTATCATGCTGCATGTTTCGGTCTTTCTCCGATACACCTTGATCTCGGGTATTGACGGCTTCCATAGTCTGGAAAATTCCAATAGGGTAGCCTTCCTAGGTCATACAAATCTAGAAATTCTACAGGGCCTTCAAATTCTCCTAGTCTTCGGAGTCTTCAACCGTTGCAGTTTCCATTATTATAATGCATGATAAAATCTTCTTCATTCCAAAATGATCTTGGTTGTCTGATATCTTGTACTTCTTGGAGTGGTCTCATCAGTTGAATCTTCGTGTGGTCAAAAAGGGGGGAAAGGGTATTTGGTCTCACTAAAAGGGAATATTTGAATAAGCTCAGAAGAGAAGAGAGGTAAAAGATCCTTTTGAAAAGAAAGTTGTAGAGAAAATATTTCCTATTGGCTTGCCAGTTTCTAGGGGTCATGTCCTACAGTCAACATGTTCTCTGATACCATCTTGTAGCGACCTGACCCGAATGGATCAAGTCTCTGTGCTTAAGTATCATCCCTGGATCGGTATGCTAACACACACAGTACTCGAGGATTTATAACAGAGGTAAATCACATGTGTAAAGTAACGTAAATACTATTACCTCAATCCAAAATAGCGGAAGTAACAAGGTTGTGGATTCCCATCAACACCAACGGCAAAGTTGAGTGTAGAAATCGTAACCCTAACGTATCACTTACTCGTCGTAAGATATCCTGCAACATGAGACGTTGCAGCCACAAAGGGTCAATACATTGAATGTACTTGCAAATTCACATCATAGAGAATGATGAACAATGGCTATCACTACATGCATATATGGCTGGTGGAAAAGCTCTATGGTTATATGTTTTTGCGAAAAGCCAATTTTTCCCTACTGCAAAGGAATAAATTTTATTTAACTATCATGGTGGTTGTTGAACATTGAGAATGGTTGATAGCATTCTCAATCCCAATTAAGTAACATCATTAAACCCAACAAAATTAATTTAAAGTAACATGATGAGATTCACATGATAATCCAAGTACTAGATACTCAAGATGTCCATAACTGGGGACACGGCTAACCATGATTAGTTTATACAATCTGCAGAGGTTTGCGCACTTTTCCCCACAAGACTCGATCTCCTCCGTTGGATTTCTCGCACTACATGGTGTTTGAGAAAAGGATGACCGAGACATAGTCTTTCAGAAGCATTTGCACCTTACGATGGGTAGGCCGTACCATCTACAACCCCTACATCTGCTAGTCTACCACTGTAAGAGTTCACACGACTTAATCAACTATACTAGAGCCCATAATAGCTTGTGGCTCCATACGGAACTTTCTAGTATGAATAATCTCATGATCCCTTTGAGCCTGGGTGGCGGTCCATAAAAACAGGCAATCCTGGAATACCCAGGTGCCTAGACAGGCAATCGCTGGAATACCCAGGTGCCTCAGTCCACCCAGATGTGTGTTAAAGTTGCCACCTTAAGTAAACCATTAATTAACAATCTCACATCTGTCATGAAATACTCTCAAACCCAATCCACGTCTACGAGCATAGCATGGCAATATAAGCATAACGTAATAGTAACTCCCAAGGTTTGAATGCAGGGCAGTAGGTTCCTACCTCATCAACTACTTCCCAATACCCACATGTTATCAGTCCTACTCATGCAATGTTTGAGGGTGAAACTAATGCATAAAAACTGGGTATGAAAGGGATATGATCAAAGTGTGAACTTGCCTGCAATGTTGATGAAGATGATTCGCACTCAAAACTCTTGATAGTTCTACTCGTCACACGCCGGTCAATCTATCGTAAGCAAGCAATAGTAACCACACATAAGCAATCACTCAGAAGATCGGGAAGAACGAAGAAGACAGTTCGGAAAACATCAAAACCAAGCAAGTAACTCTTGTAACATAAAACAATTTCTAACAGTACCAAAATTATGTGAATTTAGCCTTATCAGAAAGTTTAGGTCAAGAGCTTCGATTTGCAAAAAGAATCAACTAAATCGGAGTTACGAAACTCAAGTTATGTTCAAAAAAAGTTTGAATATGAATCTGAACAAAATTTGAAATTTGAAAATTTCAAAAATTTGATGTGGCAGGTTCACTGGATAGGTGAAAACAAGACGAAGCTATAGGCGCTGGTTTCATCTAATTTGGATTAATGAGTGAAAAGTTATGGCTATTTGAAAAATCAGGGCCAAACTGTTTTACGAAAGAAAAATAGCTACGGTTAAGGTCTAACGTATAAATACATAGACTAAGTGATAATCTAATTATTCTATCGTATTAGTCTAAAAATAAAAAACTACGGAAGTATAAGAAGAAGAAAAAAACAAAGAAAGATACCTTTATAAGGCAGAGAAAAGACAACTTTGGAGAGAGGAGACAACTTTCAGAAGTCGCGCCGGAGAGGAGAAAAATATTTTTCTTAAATGAATCTAGTCAAACCAAAATATTGATTTAACCCGAATCGGATGATTTTTAGAGGCTCTATGGGTCTATATTTATTGGTGGAAAATAGGCTAAGGGGTCAAAGGCTAGGTAATGTGGGACTAAACATAGACGAAAATATACAAAACACAGATGAAAAGAGATGCTCGCATCGCATGGGCCTAAAGGCCTTCGGCCGGCCGCACGCGCACGCTACTGCTGCGGTTTTTTTTAACAAAATCGGCCTAAGAAAGAAAAAAATGAAAAGGCTGGCTGGGCCTAGCCTATTTAAGAGAGAAAAAAACGATGGAGCGCCAGAAGCTACTATATTGCACATGTAGGCGATAAATAAATATGGGCCGCATGTACATTTTTTTTAAATAAAAATAGAAGGAACATCGAATAACAAAAATAAAATAAAAATTTTATATAGGCATATTATATATCAAAATTTTCAGAAAAAGATTTTCTATGACGTGAACATTTTTATAGCAATAAATAAAATACACAGAAATTCTAATAATTCCAACAGTGCTCCTGCTCTAATAAGATCCAACAAAAAACATTTTAAAAATATCAAAATTATTTCAAATTTATTTCTCTCCAATTTTCTGTTGCAGGGAATCATGTTACCCTAATTTCCTTATATTTTATTTTTGGAGAAAAATAATTTGAATAAAACTCAAATAACTCCAAATTGAAAATAAATTCAAAAGAACTTTGAATTTAATTCTTTGAAACTCCCAACTCATATTTCATATAATTTGAAGAAGTCATTTTATCTTCTCTCATGAAAATCATTGAGCTGCATGAAGTTTATGAATTGAAATATTTCCAAATGAAATTCAATTATTTTCAAATACCCTTTCATTTAATTTAAATGGAAGAAGTCATATCATCTTCGCTCAAGGATTTTGTATTTGAAAATAATTTGAATTCATGGAGATCAGAAAGCAAATATGAAAGTTTGGGAAAGTCCTTTTATTCCCTCTCATTTAACTTTCAAGAAGTTTTGAATTCACTCACTTTCAGGCAATCAATCAAACAATCAATCAAATCTATCTTTTTATTATAACATTCCAAAATTTAGAATTTTGGGATGTTACAGAGTGTGAAACACGGCAGCCCAGTGAACTTGGCATGTGCACCACTCCCTCCTTCCTCATGTAATGCCCAGGTTACAGCTTTTTCTCACTTTCTCTCTATCTATTTCCTCTCAAATGTTTTTACCTTTATTTTTTAAGACACAATTGTTTTTTATGCCTTTTTTAGAATTATTTTTTTATACCTAGGAGCACGTGTAGAGACGGGCTCTTGCAGAGCCCACTCCTTGACTTTGTTAATGCCTCTCTCTCCTCCACATAAGGAGTACTACTTGCTATGCATGCATGCGGCGGGCAACTGGCGTCTTGAGGGGCCAGGGCGGTGAGAGCGGGCTCCGGAAGCGGTCCGGACTCTAGCATAATTTTGGTTTTTACAGTATTTCTTTCTCCATTGACAGGTAGGCCCGCGTAGATAGATAAAGAACACGAGCTGATGAGGCGCATGCGGACTGTTTGACTGGTCAACCAGACACATACGGAGCTATACGCTGAGCCAGTGACCGTATAATCACCATATCTTGTATACAATGATCAAAGGGAGCTATCAAGACAAGTTCGATGGCCGCCATTGCATTTTACTCGGTAATAAATGACCAGGATTGAAGGGGAATCCAAATTTGCTTCATCTTCTGTCCTTGAGCTCTTGACAAACCAATGCACTATACGGTTGTCCGGCCACTCCACCCCAGAGCTCTCACCAAGCGTCGTTCATGCCACCGCGCTGCACACTAACCGGTAAGGCAGCGATGGCATCCCGCCGCGCCGAGTTCCTCGCCGCCCACGACCGCATGCAAAATGGTAGGGAAGCGATGGCATCCCGCCGTGCCGAGTTCATTGCCGCTCGCGACCTCACAACTATGTGGGAGGAATTTGAAGATGCCAAGGCCGAATAGGCGGTAGAGCAAGAGGCGGCCAAAGCCACACAGAGGGAGCGGAAAAGTCAGAAAGCACTCAAGAAAAGAGAGGCCCGCCGCCGCAAGAAAGAAAAGGACGCATGTGCTGCTGCGGAAAGGTCGGCGGAGATCCAAGCACGGTGGGGTGTCGCCGACAAAGCCGGGAAGGAGAACGACACCGTCTGGCCAGCATGTGAGAAGTAGTAGTACTATTAGTTAGTGTGTGTGTGTGTGTGTCTGAGTACGAGAATGTACCAGTACTACTAGTTACTACTGTAGTTTTTAGAGCAAATTACCAGTACATTAGCCTAGACTAAATGGAAAAATTCCTATCCTAAGCATCAAATGGCATCTCTTTCTCTATAGGAATTGAGATGCATGTCATCTCACTTCCTATGATTTTCATATTCCTATCCTATGAACGAAAGGAGGCCTCTGTTGGTGTAACTACTGTAGCTAGCAGTACTGCTGGTACAGTAGTTTTCTTCAAGAAGCAGAATTCAACGAAGTCATGATGGTTCCTTTGTCCAAGCAACTTCAAAGTGGGAAGTGGGCCTGTGATTTGACGGCTCATTAGTCATTGTTACTGTGGTGCGACGACCTGGGTGACTCTCTTGGAGTTCTGTGTGCATGGCAAGTGGACCAGGATGGTCGACGTTCCACATGTTGGCGTACAGAAGTATTCTTTCCGATATCGAGGAGCAAGGAAACCGCATGGTATAGTATCACTGCTGATTGGTTCGCAAAAAAATAGTATCACTGCCGATTTATAATTATTTTTTATTTCTGATGAATGCTAGCATTTCAACTCTTACGATGAAGGGTGCCAAACACGGCACGTGCTGGATGTCCCACACGTCAGCGAAAGGAGTGGGACATGAACAACGTGGTAGAGCCCAACATAAAAAAACAGCGTGGTAGACCGTCTCCACTTCTAGGTCGGAGACCACACGTAGTAGTACTTAGTGGTATGAACGATACAAAGTGTGACCTGGAGACAAAGACACGTCTAGTTGGAAGGTCTCGGGGCATACACACAAACAAATATAAAAGTTAATATGTGCCTCCAACTAATATAGTAGTAGTAAAGTACTTAGGCACGTACTCCATAACATCACCGTGCATTGCACGTACAACATTTAGTGGTAGTACGTAGTAAGAGACAAATGCCGCCCAAGAGTTCCCTTCTCGACCTACTTTTGGGTGTTTGGTAGAGTGTATGGAGGGTGCATGAGTCCACACTAGTTTAGCACAAATACACTAGAAGCATGCATGAAGAGAGCATGCATGAAGAGGGGTGTTGAGTTGAGCATGCATGAAGAGGGAACAACTATGCTGAGACGAGAACGCAACCAAACACACACTATATGCCACACATGTTCATACCATTTGTGCCTTTCTACTTCACTTACTGCGCTACATTACTCAGGTTCGTACGTCCACTCCTGGGTACATGTTCGTCTTGTAGTTCCAGTCCCACGTGTTCTTCATATAGATGGAACGATCCTTGCATAACATGTGCACCTTGATGCTAGATGTCTCGCGTGTTGGCAAAAGGATGAACAAAGCTCAAGTAAAAAATAGAGTGGAAGAACATAGATTCCGGACGACCGAGAAGGAGCAAGGAACCTCGTGGTGGAGCGTCTGCACTCATAATATTTAATATTATTCAGCGATATAAAATTAACCAATCATCTCCACAGTGGACTGGAAGAGTAGGAAACACGGCAGCCCAGTGTAGTATCATACTAGTACATGGCTAACCCACGCTATCACCATATTTCTTGGCTTCCGTGCGACACCTATCTCTAGTAATCCAGCAGCCTGTATCGCTTCTCCCTCCTCGTCTCTATCAAAGTGCGGCGGGCTGGTGTTTCTGCTATCTATTGAGGTCGGTTAACTATCACATGTTAGCGACATGCCAAGAGCATTCTAAAAAAATTCCTTTCACGTTCCGTTTTCGAAAAGAAAAAATCCTTTCACGTACAAATTTGCCTGTATGCTTTGAGCAACTTGCATGTCCTATACTGCTCCTGTTTGATACTCTAACTTAGCTAGAGGTTAGACTAACTCATGACAAACCCTGAACTAACTATAGCCAAAGAGGTGTTTGGGTGACAGGGTTAGATTGATAATAAATGCACTTCATGGAGAGAGAAAAGTGATTTTTCAGTGGTCCCAATGAGAACTATCTCCAGTTAGCACCTCTTGGGTGGGATAGTTTTTTTGGTGGGTTCGGTGCAACTTGCTCCAATTTAAACCCTCATGCTTGGATAGTTTAGGGCTATTTGAGCCCCAACTAGCTCAAACTAACTCAAAGCCATGGATCCAAACAGGCCTATGGCCAGTCTCGACGCGGAGCAGTCGCGTGAACCGGGAAGCGGCGCTCTCTCGGCCGTCGCGCCACTTCAAAGCCGGTGCCAGTGAGAGGTCGCCTCGGCTCTGGCCGGGCATTAATGCGGCACTGACGCTCCAGGGCAACACTGACCGTTTCATGTGGGAAGCGCGCGCTGGCAAGGGAGTATAGGTTTTGAACCGTTTCAGGTGTAGTACTGGTAGTTTGCAAAACTACTGAATTATTGCACTCAGTTTCCTAAGAAATTGTGGTAAAAAACGTTACTCCACAGCCCGCTTCCCTCTCCTTCCTCTTCCACCGCCCGCGCACGTCCGCGGGAAGCGACCGGTCAACCCTTATATAGGAGTGCTAGCACAAAAAGATGCATGCATGACCACTAAAATTTCCATATTAAAGCGCCACTCCGGCAGGAGTATGACGTATGTTGTTACCTTCGGCCGGCCCATGGCTACCGGGCGACGGTGACCAGAGAAGAGGCGGCGGGAGAGAAATGAATGCAGCTACTGTTTGGGTTCGCCTTCCGGCTTAAATAAATGCGCAGCATCACGTGTACCTGTGGGTGCACAAATTGTAACATACGTGTCTGCTTAAGTGGGTGTCACGTAACTGGTGTGTGTGAGAGAGAGAGAGATTCTGAGAGACAGAGTGCGTGTGTGCGACTCTACTCTTCAGACATGTACTCAACCTTTTGCATCGGGATATAAGTATAATGGTATTTACTTTAGCTAGTGATTTACGTGGCCATGTTAACGTGGTTGTGTCAAAAAAATGTCACTTCCTGCTCGTGATTTGCGTTATATAATTACAAGCAAGATTCTCGTGCATTGCACGGAACATCAATATGCATTTTTTTTACAAAACACCTGTTGTGATTGACCCATGCAGGAGTAATCCCATGTGTAAAAACTAATGATATCTCAAGAATTTTATCGGAAAACTGGTATCTCGAGAATGTCATCGAAAAAATGAAAGATGAGAGATAAGGTGAGGAGGAGTGGAGCGTGGTGGTGACTGGTGGTCGGAATGGGCGGAGACATGGGGATGGACGGCGCCGGCAGGCGGCAGCGGCCACCATGCATGCTAGATTGTTCTAGAGACTTATTCCTTTTTTAATTGCTGAGCAATGAGGTTGTGGGAGATAATGATGTGGAGAGAGGTGCGGGTATCTTTTGTAAAATTATCATAGTTTGCTTTCTATCCTCAGATATAGATCATATGGTCTGTATTACAAGATGGCAGGCACACCATCACCACTAACTCGTTTTTTATAAGGGTATAGATGATAAGTTTGCTGACTACTAAAGTAAAGTGGAATTTGTCCATGTTATGCAAGTAAATAAAGGTGATTGTTTATCATACGGGTAAGGTTGGATGAAGGGTGGTAGGAACAAATGCTCCGCCTAGAGCATGTGTGTGTGAGATGGAGTCTTAGTGTGTGTGTGGGTGTGTGTGTGTGTGAGAGAGAGAGAGGAGAGAGAGATGGAGTCTTAGTTTGTGTGTGTGAGAGAGAGGGACAGATATGGAGTCTTAGTGTGTGTGTGGGGGGGGGGCGTGCGTGCTTGCGTGTGTGTGTGTGTGTGTTGGGGTGTGTGTGTGTGTGTGTGTGTGTCGCGGGGTCCTCTGTGGCGGATGTAATTTAAGTGTGCATGGCTTTCATCATAGAGAGGTGATGTGCATGGCAGAGGCCACCAACGATGGGGTGCGAGAGAGAAAATGCCCGTAGAGAGGGAAGAGAAGGTGTGTGCGCGTGAGAGGAGTCGACTTCGAGAGAACATGTTTGTTCGAGAGACACCGAGGAAGACTACTATATATCGATGGTGCATGTAGGCAGGAATTAAACTAAGGGATGGTCTTATTGGTTTCAGGGATATAGGGGAAGAGTGAGAGGCGGCGGGGGGGGGGGGGGGTGGTAGCTAGAAGGAGATTGTTAAGTGTGAGTGTGTGTTTTACCCATCCAGGCGGAAGTTATGTGCACAAAAGAGGAGAACGATTCGATGTGGCGTTAGGATTGAGGGTAATTAACTACGTATGGAGACATAGAGACCTTGAACGTGCATGTGTGAGAGGTATACATGTATACGTGGGATGTGTGTGTGCGCGCGCGCATGATCGAGATAAAAGAAAGAAGACATAAGTCATAAGATCAACGACATGGGAGAGACGGATCGGTATGACAATATGCATGCATGTGAGAATGCATAGAAGAAGTCCCGACAATTGAGCATGTGTTTTTGTCTTTAAGAGATAGTGGTGTGGGCTGGAGCATGCATCTATGGCGAGCAGAGGGAGTGAGGCGCAACGATTGTGCAAAAGAGACCAACCTATAAATGCATATGTATGGAGAGACATATATAGTGTGGGTGATAGGAAGCAAGACTCCGTGTGAGAAAGAAATGTTGACGGAGAAACTACAAATAGATACAGAGATGGAGATGCTAGCTAGAGGGACATCTGCTAGTTTGCGTGTTGGAGATGACCGTCGGGTGGTTCAAAGGGTGAAGTTATATATGTGTGAGAGAGGGCACTTGACTGCATGTAGAGAGAAACAGATGTAGTGTGTGTGATAGGAATCAAGAGTGAGGGCGAGAAAGAAGGTTGATGGAGAAACAGACAAATAGAAAGATGAAGACGCTAGCTAGTGTGCGTTAGAGATAGGAGTCGAGTGGATCAGAAGGTTGGGTTATGTGTGTGGGTGTGAGAGATATAGAAAGAGGGTGCGTGTGAGTCACATACAAACAAATATCAGAGAGAAATGAGATCCAGAGAGACGGAGTTTTGTGCCTGCGAGAGAGAAAGATATTTCACAACGAGAGTGATAGCTAGAGAGACATACGAGGGAACGCAAGATATCTCTAGGGAGAGAGGGTGTGTGTGAGCGACATACAAGGGAACAATGGAGAAATATGAGACCCTGAGAGACAGAGTTTGTGTTTGTGTGTGAGAAAGAGATATTGAAGAGGAAGAGTCGTAGGTTCTCATATCTAAGGAGCAAAAGACATCTCTGTATGAGGGGTGTGCGAGTGGCACACATGGCAATAGTAGAGAGAAATGAGACCCCGGGAGACAAAGTTTTGTGTTTGTGTGAGAGAAAGAGATTCCACATGGAGAATCATAGTTAGAGATACATAGCAGGGAGCGAGATATACTTAGAGAGAGATAGAGTGATGAAGGTCGAGGGAGAGAGTACCGTCAGTGTGTTACGAAGATAAAAGATCATTGTCGACATACAGGTAGCACGAGAGATACCTGAGAGACGATGAACGCGTATAGGTCCAGAGAGATAGTCCTATATAAGCATGAGTGATAGTTATATGAGACGAATATCTGGATTAAAGGGGATTCAAATATTTAAACTGGAGATCACGACATCGATAATATCATAACGCAAATTGGTGTATCAAACATGCGTATTCATTTGAATTTGGGCACACGTGTAATGTTATATAGTTTATCAATATTGGTGATCCATAGATTCTTCAGTTACAAACAATGCATGGTTTATGTGCAATTAATGTCTAAACGGGATTACACTATATGTTGCGTGTGTGAAACACATTATACATGTTTGAGAAGTAAAAAAACCTGCATGAAACACACATTAATTGGAGACAGTTAGCGAGGAACGTATACATTGGATTTCAACATAAAGTGGTTTCAAATATTTGAAAGTCCAAATTGATGGATACAACCTTATGAATCTGAGATCATGCCATTTGTAAACCATATTTATGTATAAACGGTGTTTTGCTTTTGAAAGTATATATAAAAACATAATGTATATAGAATGTAATTCCAATTGAAAATGGATCCTGCCGGAAAAAAATAAAATACAAACGGGATTCGAATTGAGTTGGCATGGTAAACGTGCACTCTGCAAAATTTGAACGAAGCGGGGAAAGTCGCAGTAACCGCCCGAAACCAAAATCTGCGAGATGGAAATCACTACTGCCTATCCCTGCCACGCAAAGCCTATATGCTGGATTTCTATAGGTTTCGATAGGGGTAGGTTTGTAATTTCACCCAAACATGACGTAACCGCCTCTCACCCGGATTCATACACGGTGGGTGCCAAAACACAGTGTGTCCTCGGCCGAAATCGACTCCCTCCCCGATTCATATTCATACACGGTGGGCGTCAAAAACAAACTCTCGTCGGCAAATATTCGGTGTATGCGAGATTACCGTCCTATCCCCAACCGACTAGTGTTGTTGTGATGTAGTAGAAATTTGAAACAGGGGCTTAGTTTGTAAATTTCCTTGCATTTGAGACAAGAGCACCCTGAATACATGGTCCCCCCTTCCTTTCTACCTCCCTTTTCCCCATTCGTACTCCGTGGGCGCCAAAACACCCTCTCCACCCCACCCTCCTCCGTCCGCCGCCGTCTGCCACCCCATCCACCGCCATCCTCCTCCACCATGCCGGAGCTGATACCCCGACGCCGCCGTCCATTAGAAGAGATCGACCTCTCTCATCCACGGCTTCGGACTTGGATCCTTGCATCCCGTCCTCTCGCTTCATCCCCGCCGTCATCCACCTTGCCGGCGCCGCTCCTGCGACCGTCTCGTCCACCGTGCCCCACCGCCACCGTCTACCCTCCTAGATCTGCTTCCACGCCGCCGACAGCCATCGCTACCGCAGCACCGTCAAATTCTCAGCAGATGCGTACCCGGCGCCATACCAGAGGCGGTACTCTTTCATATCTGCTCAACTTATTTATCGCATCAAGAAAATAGATCGCCACTGCTTTACTCTGATTTCTTGTCTTGGTTGCGAAGTTGCCTTTGTCAGGTTTGCACCTTCAGATCCGCCATGGCACGCTCAATACCATACTCACAATGCTTATGGTTTTCCCCTTTTATATTCCACACTAGTTAAATCACAATAGACTAAATTTCAAAATTGGGTTAGTCGATTTTTCAGAGCTCGCCGGAGTTCGCCGGTGCGATTGAAGGGGCTCAGGTGGGGACGGTGGTTGAGGGAGTCCTGGACTAGGGGGTCTCCGGACAGCCGGACTATATCCTTTGGCCGGACTGTTGGACTATGAAGATACAAGATTGAAGACTTCGTCTCGTGTCCGGATGGGACTCTACTTGGCGTGGAAGGCAAGCTAGGCAATATGGATATGTATATCTCCTCCTTTGTAACTGACCTTGTGTAACCCTAGCCCCTCCGGTGTCTATATAAACCGGAGGGTTTTAGTCCGTAGAACAACATACATTCATACCATAGGCTAGCTTCTAGGATTTAGCCTCTCCAATCTCGTGGTACATCTACTCTTGTACTACCCATATCATCAATATTAATCAAGCAGGACATAGGGTTTTACCTCCATCAAAAGGGCCCGAACCTGGGTAAAACATCGTGTCCCCTGCCTCCTGTTACCATCCGCCTTAGACGCACAGTTCGGGACCCCCCACCCGAGATCCGCCGGTTTTGACACTGACATTGGTGCTTTCATTGAGAGTTCCACTATGCCGTCGCCAGAAGGAAGGATGCCTCGTCTCATCTTTAAAGATGGTACTACTGTTGGGGGAGCTTTGGCTGTCGGCCAAACTCTCCGGGTAGGCGGATTTATCATGACCGCCTGTTCGGCCGCCGCGCCAACGATGACTTCTCGGGTCATCGAAAGCAGCCTCCACGTCAAATCGGCACACATCGAACAGATGGATCCAATGGAGTTCGCCTCCTTAAACGAGCTCTTGGATCGCATCGCCGCCCTGGGAGTCGCTACGGACTATGATCGGATTGGGCTTAAACCCGATCAGAGGGAGATTAACTCTCCGCCGGTCACCCATCATATTGCAGTGGTGGAGGAACAACACGGCGACCTCTCCTCCATATTGAGGACCAACTATGTCCGAATTCCTGAGCTCTCCGAGCCAGATACCCGTTCATGGGAGGACAGCATCCAATCCCTGAACTTAGAGTCAGGTAGTGGGCCAGGATTATCGGGAAACACCCCGGAACCAGAATTTCCAAAATTGAAAATTCCTCGGCCCCTGGATCCCAGGTCGGGTAAGGGTTCGGATTCAATTCCACCCACCCACCCAAACATAAGCGATCTTTCCCACATCAGGCAAGAGCCCCAGGAAACAGTACATCACTATTGGGCCAGATTCCTCCTTGCGATGAACAAGGTTAAGGACTGTCGCAAGGAAGACGCAATCTTATTTTTCTGCAATAATTGCACGGACAAGGGAATCCTTAACGCCATAAATCGTCGTGAGATATCACGCTTCACTGACTTGGCGTCCATAGTACGAAAGTACTGTGTGATGGAAAGTGCCTGGAAAACCGAAACACACTTTTGGGATAATCCGGCCCTAAATATGAACCCAGTCCAAAATAAAAGGGTGCACTATCAAAAGACACCCGCGTCAACTACCAAGTGGCCCCGTATTGGAGGGATGGCTCAATAGACCCTGTAAAATTCACAGTACAGAGGACGCCATACCAACACATAGCCTTAGAGCATGTTGGATACTCCGGCAGGTGACTAAAAGCAGTGAGGATCTTCTCATCCCAGATGCCGCAGAGCACCATCCCACGGATAGCGATATGGTATTAACAGTCTTCGAGACCTTCGCATTAAACAATAGGCGCAAGCGAACACGCCGTAGCATTGCCGAAATCTGTCATGTGGCAGCAATAAATCCATGGAGTGACATGGCTATCACCTTCAATGCCAGTGATGAACCTAAATTCTGAACAGCCCGAGCACCAGCTGCACTGGTCCTCAGCCCAATCGTGGACGGCTTTCGACTCACCAAAGTACTCATGGACGGCGGCAGTGGATTAAACCTCATCTATGAGGAAACTCTTCAATAGATGGAAATAGACTGGAACTGCATTGAGCAAAGTAGCACAACCTTTAGAGGAATCATCCCTAGTAGGGAAGCACGATGTGCTGGAAAAATCACACTAGATGTGGTATTCGGCACGCCGGACAATTACAGGTCCGAAGAAATTACATTCCAAGTGGCCCCGTTCAGCAGTGATTATCACGCTCTTTTAGGACGGGAGGCGTTCACAATCTTCCAAGCCGTACCCCATTACGGGTACATGAAGCTCAAAATGCCCGGGCCCAATGGAATCATCACTCTTGCCAGTGATCCGGACACAGCACTCCGCACCGAAAACAAAACAGCCACACTGGCCCTCGAGGCATTATCCGAAGCCCTCTCGGCCAAGGAATTAACCACGCTATGCTCCACAGTGGACAGGGACAATGTGATACTCGACAAGAGATCCAAGTCCACCTCCTTTAAACTAGCGGATGAAATAGTCAAATTCCAAGTCCACCCAACGGACCCAGCAAAAACAGCCTCCATCGGGTATAGTTAAACCCCGTCGTGGACGCTGCACTACGAGAGTTCTTGCGCGAGAATTGGGACATATTCGCCTGGCATCCCTCAGACATGCCAGGAATCCCACGCAGGCTGGCCGACCATAGCCTCAATATCCTAAAAGGATTCAAGCCGGTCAAGCAAGCTCTTCGGCGTTTCTCCAAACCTAAGAGATAGGCCATGGGAGAGGAACTAGCCAAGTTATTGGAGGCTGGATTCATCAGAGAAATAAAACACCCGGACTGGCTAGCAAACCTGGTGATGGTACCAAAGAAGGATAAATCCTGGCACCTTTGTGTCGATTTCAAGGACCTCAATAAAGCTTGCCCAAAGGACCCCTTCCCCCTCCCCCGCATCGGTCAAATTATTGATGCTACCGTAGGACAGGAGTCATTGTGTTTCCTTGACGCATACTCCGGTTACCACCAAATCAAGATGGTGGAGTCCGACCAAGCCGCAACGGCATTCATCACACCATACAGTCCCTTCTGTTTTAACACAATGCCTTTTGGGCTCAAAAACGCCGGCGCAACATATCAGCGCATGATTCAGACATGTCTGGGAAAACAAATCGGCAAAATAGTAGAGGCATACGTAAACGATGTGGTTATCAAAACCAAACATGTCGACTCTTTGATAGACGACTTGAGGCTCACATTCGACAACCTCCGAACATACGACATCAAGCTCAATCCGGAAAAATGTGTTTTCGGTGTACCAACCGGAAAGCTCCTGGGGTTCATTGTCTCCAGTAGAGGTATTGAGGCTAATCTGGATGCGTGGCGGCTCTAAGCTGCTTTATCTCCCGCTTAGGAGAAAAGGCTTTACCCCTTTATCGCCTCCTTCGGCGCACCGAACACTTCGAGTGGACAGACGCGGCCACAGCCGGACTGGAAGAAATAAAAGCCATTTTGGCAACCAACCCAATCCTGGCCGCGCCAAACATCGGCGAACCAATGCTGTTGTACATTGCGGCAACTCATCAAGTTGTCAGCGCGGTGCTCGTTGTCGAACGAGAAGCAGACGGACATAAATTCCCTCTTCAAAAGCCGGTATACTATGTATCCACCGTCCTCACTCCATGCAAATCACGGTACCCACATTATCAAAAGATAGCCTACGCGGTATTCATGGCATCCCGGAAGCTGCGACACTACTTTCAAGAGTGTTCGATTACAGTAGCCTCGGAAGTGCCACTTAATGATATTATAAACAACCGCGATGCAACGGGCCGGATTGCCAAATGGGCCATCGAGCTCCTCCCGTTCGACATAACATACAAACCTCGACAAGCCATTAAGTCGCAAGTATTGGCCGACTTCGTCGCCGAATGGACGGAGGCCGAACTCCCTAAAGAGTACGGCGCATACTCCAATTGGATCATGCACTTCGACGGTTCTAAAATGTTGGCCGGTCTAGGGGCTGGCGTCATCCTGACGTTCCCAACCGGAGATACCGTTCAGTACGTATTACAAATACTGTACACAGACTCCAACAACGCAACCGAATATGAAGCTTTATTGCATGGTCTTTGGATGGCAGTCTCCATGGGCATTCAACGCCTGGAGGCGCGCGGGGATTCAAACCTCGCAATATCCCAAATAAGTGGAGACTTTAATGCCAAGGATCCGAAAATGGCGGCCTATCAAAACGCCGTCCTTAAGATGTCAGCTCGGTTTGAGGGGCTCGAATTTCACCATGTGGCTCGGGAAAACAATTAGGCGGTGGATATCCTTGCCCGCATCGGTGCCAAACGCGATGCGGTCCCCCCCAACATATTTTTGGAGAAGCTATTCAAGCCATCCGTAGTATGGGAAGGGGACACTGGTAACAACAGCCCGGACCCGACCAAAATACCCGATACCGAACACTCTGACACAATCGGAGGCTCTGCCACCGAAATAACACCTTCATCCCACGTAATAATGGCCATAATTGCCTCGTGGACAGAACCATTCCTAGCCTACCTAACTAGACAGGAACTTCCGGAGGACCAAAATGAGGCATGCTGCATAGTGCGGCGATCCAAGGCCTACAAGGTCCATGAGGGAGAATTGTACAAAAAAAGTACTACCAGAGTCCTTCAAAGGTGCATCTCCGAAGAGGAAGGGCGGAACCTTTTGGCAGAAATTCACGCCGGACTCGGCGTTCACCACGCTGCAGCCCAGGCTCTCGTAAGCAAGGCCTTCCGTATAGGATTCTATTGGCCAACGGCCTGGGCAGATGCACAGGACTTGGTCCAACGTTGTGCCGGTTGCCAGCTCTTTGCAAATCAAAGCCACATGCCACCCACCGCCCTCCAAACAATCCCCATTACGTGGCCCTTTGCGGTCTGGAGGCTTGACATGGTTGGACCCCTTAAAGGGGGAACCCACAAGAAGAAAAATACTTACTGGTCATGGTGGATAAATTCACCAAATGGATAGAGGCCAAACCTATTAAAACAGCCGAATCCGAACCAGTGATAGACTTCATATTCGGGGTCGTACACCGTTATGCCGTCCCCCACGACATCATCACTGATAACGGCACAAACTTTACGGCTGATGAGGTAAAACTCTGGTGCATCAAAATGGGCATCAAGCTCGATTATGCCTCAGTCTATCACCCACAAACCAACAGCCAAGTGGAGCGCGCGAACGGTCTTATAATGAGCGGCATTAAACCCAGGCTAGTGCGGTCCTTAACGGAGTCTAACACGTACTGGGTAGAGGAGCTCGACTCCGTACTCTGGGGGCTACGGACCACGCCGAACCATAGTACCGAATACACAACCTTCTTTATGGTGTACGGCGTAGAGGCAGTCTTGCCCTGTGACATAATTCATGACTCACCTTGAGTGCGCATGTACGAAGAAAGAGAAGCCGAGCTTGATCGGCAGGGCAGTCTGGACACCTTGGAGGAAGGGTGTGACGTGGCAAAAGCCCGTTCCACATTTTATCAGCAACAGGCTCATAGATACCAAAGTAGAGAAGTACGGGCCAAAACTTATAACGTTGGCAAACTAGTTCTACGTCTACCGGATAAGAAAAAGAACAAGCTCGAGCCCAAATGGGAAGGTCCCTTCATTATTGACCAAGTTCTGACCGGTGGAGCGTACCGACTGCGGGATGCATTGACTAATCTACTCGAGCCGAACCCATGGAACGCAGCCAGTCTCTAAAGATTCTACGCCTAGCGCCGGACCCTGTGTTCGTCCCCTTGCTCTGTCTATTTTTTATACATTATCTGTCTTGTTTTTCTTTCTTTCTTTTATTCTTCCTCCAGGCCTTCAAAGGCCAACTTGCGCCTCGTTTGCACATTATAGATGCGCTAGCCGCACTCATCATACCTGGGGGCTTCTTTCACAGAAGCTTGATTATTTATTTGGGCCTCGTGCCCCGCACCTGTGTTATGCTTCCGCATGTACCTTTTTTCGCCATTATATGCATCGATATGACTTAATTTTTGGCCAAGATGGGTTGCCTGGCTCTTATATTTATGCCATACATTCCCGTTAATTCGGCTAGGGCATAAGGGGAGCACCTCTGCGATTGTTACCGCCGGGTCAGCCGGATGTGTACCTCAGACTGGGTGAAGCCGAAAGCTAGCGTTCTTAAGGGAATATTTGGTCGGCGAACAAAAGATGATTTTTCTTTTATTTTCCATATCTGCCCCCAAATGTTTTTTTCTGCATTTCCTATCGCAGTCCGGACATGCACTTTAGGCATGCTTACCTAGGGAAAGGAACCCTTAACGGAACTATTCTCCCTGGAAGATGTTTCTTACTACCCATGTAATATAACATAACTAGTTGGGCACTTGTCTGTTCAAGCACCAATGACCCCTACACCTGGTCTCCATGCATACCCCGGTTCTTATATAACTGCAAGGGTATTCGGATACACTCCGGACTATCGGGTCCCAAGGTTGAAGCGAAAAGGTCCGCCATGACAAATGATCTACAATCCGGCTAGAAGGCATTATACATGTCACTTTATTTACATAGTCATGCAGACTGACTAAATTCCTCCTCTATACCATCCAACAGGCGGTCTAGCCTACAGTCCTGTTGGGAATACTTTGTGGCTAATTCTACTTGCCCATAAACTAAGCTAACGGGGATCTCTTTTCTGTCGGGCCCCACAGGTCCGACCTCGGCCATGTGATTTGGGTCAGCCTTGGTGTACCGCGTCTTCACCATGGCCCAGGCTTCTCGGGCACCTTGCTGGCAGGCCGATATCTTCCATAATCGGAAGTGCTGCCGTGCTCCCCTAAGCTTCTCCGTAAGCTCTACAACGCCTTCTGGCAGGGAGGCGGATGGCCACAAGGCCTGGGCAACACCTTGCATCACCTGCCGAATTTGTTCGTGCAGATGCGAGAGCTCGGATAGAAGATCACCCACAGACCCGGGCATTTCCTCCGCAGGACGACCCGTCAACATACCTACAGACATAATGTTGTTAGTCGGCTTCTTCGTCAAACTCCTTCAAAAGGATTCGTTCAAGCACTTCCTAAAAATGCGGCGTTGAAGCAGCTTTTTATCCTTCTCGGAGTCTGCAAGCTGGGCTCGAACGTCTCTTAGTTCCACGCTTAGCTTGACATTGGCGTCTTAGAGATTGTTTTTCTCCCGCCTAACCTCAGTCAGCACGCGTTCGCCAGCCTCTAGCTGACGCACGACATACTGGTCCCCCGGATTTTCTCCGGATTCATCTACAAAATCTATTGTTAGATCTGTAGCCAGGCCGCACACTATACGGTAACCATCATTTTTAAAGTAAATGTTACCAGCGAGAGGCTTTTTCTGTTCCTGCAATGCGGCAACAGCGGCCCGCGGTTGGGTCTTGCATTCCTCTAGCTCCTGGGACAGCTTAGTATTCTTCTCTATAAGAACCTGCACATTAAAGATGATCCTTAAATTAGTTCTGCTAACTGTTTCAAGTCTCAGGGGCTACTGAAATATATAAATCGTCAGATTTACTTACCCGTACATCCTTTACATACTGATTCGTGGCTTTGGCTAGACCATCTTGAGCAGCATGGAGGTACGCCTCCTCGGAATTAAAGGCATCAAATGCCTCTGGTGAGAAGCAAGCGTCTCGTAGTACGGCTCGGTGGAGCCTATGATTCATGGCGCTTTCCACTTCTGAGTTAGTAGCGGATAATCTATCTGCATCCTCTGTAGGGGGATTATCCGGCGCCTGCCCCATATCGGCTTCCGCCTCTATGTCCGGTCCTGGCGCCCGACTGGTGGAGGCGTGATCAGCAACATCGCCGGACATATTCCGGCGAGCGTTTTTTCTATTAAAGAAACACGGGTGTCATTACATTTTGAGAAAGATGACAACCACAGAGCGGGGTTTTTATACCTTTGCGTCGGCGTCTCCGTCCTGACCGCCTTCCTTTTTGGCCTACCCGGCCTGGGCGCCTCTTGTTGGCGAGTTGCTGCAGGTTCGGCAGGGTGTCCCGAATGCCTTCCCTGTAAAAAATGCCATGTGAATATGGCGGGTGAAGTGTTTAAAAGGGGATCCTATTTTTTGGAGTTGGGATTTTTTTGGTTTTTCTTACGTGCGATGCAGGGAGCAGCCCAGGATAGTCGGCCGTAATGGCCACCATGGCATCATTGCAGCTTAACTGATAGAACTGCCGGTCGAGGACCCGGTCAGGGTCCTCCAGTTGTGGAGAAGGGATGCTGACCTCCTTTATGGCTTTTCGCAGTTCCTGCCGCAAATTGGCAAGGTGAATACTTACGACAAAGGATGCGGGAAAATGGAAGTAAGGGGATATAGCTTACCCAGCTTGGAGGATTGTACAGGGAGAATCCATCCCGTGGCTTGATGCGGGTGAACTCCTCCTCCTCTCCCTTGAATAATTCGGACAGAATTTTGGCTAATGCGGCAGCATCGCCCGGACCCTTACGCCGTAGCGGGTGGCGTCATCCGCCCCGTTGAAACACCACAAGGGGTGCCCACGATATTGAAGTGGTTGCACTCCCCGCATTATGCAAATCAACATAACTTCGGTTATTGTCAATCCTGACTGAGCCAGTACCTTAATCCGGTTCATCAGATAGAGGACTTCTCTGTTGTCTTCCACCTGGGGGCTCCGTGGGTGCCAACTTCGGTGCTTCTTCAGAGGAGCATTGTTGAACTCAGGAAGACCCCACCGAACAGGGTCTGGAAGGGGAACGTCCTCCATATAAAACCATTCTGAAGGCCAGTCTTCGAACGGCTTCTTCGGGGTACCGAACAGGTATCCGGTATCGGCGATGCGCCATACTTCGGCTCCGCCCACTTGATAAAGTGATTCCCTCTGTGTGCGAGGGACGAGGCAAAATAGCCTTTTCCACAGCTCGAAGTGAGCCTCGCAGCCCAGGAACAACTCGCAGAGAGCAACGTAGCCGGCGATATGTAGAATGGAGGCAGGGGTGAAATTGTGTAATTGGAGGCCGTAGAACTCCAGGAGCCCGCGGAGGAACGGATGAATTGGAAATCCCAGTCCCCTTAGTAAATAAGGAACAAGGCAGACCCGTTCCCCTGTGGAGGGACAGGGAAAGCTCTCCGCTTGCTCCCCACCATTGTAGGTGGCAAGCCCGGCTCGAACGGGCACCATATACGCCGGAGGGAGAAATCCCTTGGTCTGCAGTTCAACCAATCGACTGTGTGGGACTGAACACCTCTCCCAATCACCGAGCTTAGGGCTATGGGGGCGGGAGGAGGAGCTGCGGAGGTCGGCCATGCTGGAATGGATCTTTCCGAAATGCGCTCTGATGGATTCTCGCTGAGGGGAAGATGGTGTGGATCGGATCTAAGAATCCCTATCCCTTTAATAGACAATTTATTTATTTGGCTAGGGGGCAAATGTAAAAATGCCCTGGCGCCTCGTATTCGTTCGACGCATGAGAGATAGCCCTTATTGGGCACAGAAGCCAAGAGGATCAACATTTATGGGGCCGGATACTACTTACAAACACTTGGAAATTGGAGAAGAACCCGCCTTGCAATGCCGAAGACAATACTGCGTGCCGGACTCATCTTCATTGAAGCCTGGTTCGGGGGCTACTGAGGGAGTCCTGGACTAGGGGGTCTCTGGACAGCCGGACTGTTGGACTATGAAGATACAAGATTGAAGACTTCGTCTCGTGTCCGGATGGGACTCTAATTGGCGTGGAAGGCAAGCTAGGCAATACGGGTATGTATATCTCCTCCTTTGTAACCGACCTTGTGTAACCCTAGCCCATCCGGTGTCTATATAAACCGGAGGGCTTTAGTCCGTAGAACAACATAATTCATACCATAGGCTAGCTTCTAGGGTTTACCCTCTCCGATCTCGTGGTAGATCTACTCTTGTACTACCCATATCATCAATATTAATCAAGCAGGACGTAGGGTTTTACCTCCATTAAGAGGGCCTGAACCTGGGTAAAACATCATGTCCCCTGCCTCCTGTTACCATCCGCCTTAGACGCACAGTTCGGGACCCCCTACCTGAGATCCGCCGGTTTTGACACCGACAGTGGTTGTGGGGGGCGGTGGTGGGGCCTCGTCGAACGAAGAAAACTCGACACGGGTGGGGGCGGGGGTGGGGGTGGCGGAGGAACACAGGCGGTGTGGCCGGTGGTTCGGCCGGCGGCCCATGCAGTGTTCTATATGGGAAGCACAATATGTTCCTTGTCAGGAAGGGGAGCAGGGACATCTGCAGTCAACAGCTGATAGAGCTGGCCTGTACGTGATCGATAGGCTTTTAATTACTAGCGGCAATACAACACCGTAATTTCCAGCCGGTTCCACTTTCCCGATTTATATATCCTGGTTATGGTGTACCCCTGTTATGTACACTATGGGGCTGTTTGGTTTGTGACTAAGGGGTTGTTTGGTTCCTAGCCACAGTTTGCCAAGCCAAAATTTGGCAGCCACAGTTTAGTTGGCATGTGTTTGGTTTTTGTCACACTTTGGCTTGCCACACTTTATTGCCCCTATGGCCATTTGTCATGAGACAAATTTTTTTGCCAAAGTTTGGCGTCCAATTTCACAGCCACACTTGTGTGGCTTGCCATACTTGTGTGGCTAGCCACACTTTGGCTTGGCCACACTAGTATCCAACCAAACAGACCCTAACTTTGCCAAAGATTGCCACTCCTAAGGTTAGGCAAGTTTGACCAACTTAGGTGAGTGTTTGGTTCAAGCCACATCTTAGGCAAGCCACACTTGGACCCCACATGGCATACACACAAAAAGTGTGGCAAGATTCCCTTAGGCTTGCCAACTTGTGGCTCTCATTTTGATGAACTAACCTTAGTCAAGTTTGGCAAAAATGTGTGGCAAAGTGTGGCAATGCTAGTCCTAAAACCAAACAGCCCCTATGATCTGCCTAGTTGCGGTGTGCTCTTGTTATCATGGTTTGGCAATGAACTCTCTATACAGTATATTATGAACCTATCATCTGCCAGCTATCCTTACTTCTGGAGCCTATTTTTTTGTGTACTTGTGCCAGATTATATAAATGCATGCACCATATTACAGCACACATGAGCTCTCTCATCAGAATCCAGTGATAGCACACAAGTGTTTATAGGGGCGCCCCTATATTAGAATATCATATGCATTACAAAGATAATCTCACAACTATTTATGTTTTCATGGTTCTCAGATATTATACGCAATTACAGTGAATATCAGAATCCGCGCATCAGAAGAATATTGTGGAACACTGCAATGACTTACAAAATTGGCAGCAAGGCATTGAGTGCCATTCTGGAAGCAATGAAACTCGTATGCTCCCCACCTGTTGATTCTTGTTCAGAATATCATCCTAATGACTATTCTAACCTCGAGGAGTCAAAGGCAAATGGCCTGTCATGTTCACCCGTCAAGGTACCTATTCTAATTTGGCAAGGTTTTATTGATTGCGCGTATCTTGCATATGTTGTCTTGCATTTCTTCTACTTTGTTGCACCGCCATCTGCTTAGTTTACTCATCATATCTGTCGAGATGTCATGCCCATCCATTATCAATACATATCCATTTGTCATCATACCATGTTTTTCCACTCAAATGCTATTCTTGTGCATCAGACATCAAAAAGGAAGAGGGTGATTGTCGAACCTAAAGGAGCACCAGCAAAGTCCTTGAAAAACGTGGTGGTGCCGGAGAAATCACACAACACCCCACTTATATTGGTTGTACAACCAGTGACACAAAACGTAGGACCGACTCCAGCAGACTGTACCCATACTTCACTGGCCACACCACTAGCCCCACCACACAGGACCTGCACTCCAGCAAAAGGTATACCGATTTCATTTGCCATAGCACCAGCTGTACCATAGAAAAATCCCACTCCAGCAAAAAGTACAGCAAGTCCAGCGGCCGAAGGCCTATCCCAACTGCAGAGACGACCAATTCCTGCAGATTGGAACCCCATTCCATTGATTCCCAGTTTAATAGACAATGCTTTCAATGTTGTTAGGGACTACGTGCATATATTCCCATCATGGGAAGATTATTATGAAGACAAACACCATTTTCACATCTTCCTGTCCAACTTACGTGTAAGTACTATTATTCATGGTTATTATTTTCCTGTTTTCTGCTGATTGAACACATCAATGATTTACATTACATTGTTGTAACTAGGCCAGGGTCAATCTGGATAGTCATGACGAGCAAAGCTTGCTTGTGCTTTTCAAGGAAGCATTGCAATAGTATCAGTGTTACCTGAGGAAATCACACTTTGATGGCAAGTCTATAAATGAATTTCTGGTGAAGTCTCATGTGCTAAATTTAGAAGACACTGAATGGAAAAACCTTGTTATGCACTGATCTCGTTCCCACGATGAGGTACTGTCTATGAAATCACATGACAATTTGAAGTTCTACTTTTCCGCATGTGCCTTACGGATCTTTTTTGCAGGAAATCTGCTCGAAGAAGAATTCCGGTTTGACAAGAACAACATGATATCGCAAATATGCTACCCACTGCTTTGCCCTTGTTAGTACCTGTTGTCCTGTATCACTGTACTTGCATACATAACTGGTTCATTATGTGACAGCAGTATGCATGAAAGCTTGCTTATCAATTGTTCGCTCCAAATTATCTGATCTGTATGAATGGTTACATTAGTGTAGAATATATCTAATGCCAATGTTTTTTTAGCTCTGCATTGTTCTTGTAAGTACATGTTGTCCTTTATCAGTGTACTTATAATGATAGGTAGTTGTTCATGTACCATCACTCTGCAGCTTATTTTCCTTTGCCCTCCATTTTCTACACATCAGATCTATATTTACTCTTACCATAAGGTTGGTACTGAAGAAGTTTAGCTGTGCATTGCTCTTGGCTGTACCTTTTGCCTATATCACTACACTTACATTTATAGCTACTTGGTTATGTAGCATAACTCTTCATCTTATCTTCAATATTCTCCATTTTTTCGTATATTATCACATCTATATTTACTCTTAACAAAATGTAGAATAAAGGCAATGCTTTTGAAGAAGATTCTGTGGTAAACTTCTTGAATTGCCCCCCCCCCCATCAGCATGGACAAGGCCCTTATAGAGCCTGTCTTCACCAATAATGTAAGTTTGTCCATCTCAAGCCTTCAAACTTTGTTGTATATATTTGGTTAGGCATGACTGCAACAGCTGTTTATTTTTGGTGTTTGCATCAAGTTGCTTGTTTAAAGTTTATTATATGTAGTTCATAAACAAAATTTTGTCCTTTCTCAATTTAAGTTTTCAGTTGTACAACCAAGTTCCTTCTTCATACCATGTAAATTAAACTATACAGAGCAAGTGATCTTCTTTTGCACTGCATGTATGCTTCTGTTCTTCATCCGTAATCCAGTGGTGTGGTGAACCTACCCACTATAGCACAATGTCATATTCTGCAATGTCTTAACTATGAACAATGTCATATCATTCTACTATTATTTAAATCGTCTCTTTATTTGGCAATCTGAAATGGTATAAATTGACAGCACACTAACCATTGATACTTATGAGTTGTTGATCTATAATCCAGTGGTGTCATGAAGCTGCCAACTCGTTCACAATGTCATTTCCTGCCATGTCTTGACCTGAACAATACCATATTGTGTTAATGCAAATTTAAAGTGTGTCACTTTATTCGTTAGTAAGAAATGTGATGAATTGTCAACACTGATACTTTTATGTGCAAAACATGTCATATGTCTGCTTGTTTATCTTTCAGAGTGAGGAGGATATAAGTGTTGAACAAGCGCAGTCTCATCATCTTGCTCAGCTGCTTGCGATGCAGCTCCCAGCAGGGCTAACCTTTCTTGAACTCTGTTGAAGTGCTGTCGGTTTTGTATATTATTTTGTCGACAAGTTTATTTGCACTGGTGGCGATCTTTGATGCCCGGTGTATGTAATCTGTTGTCTGCTTGTGCTTTATTATCATAGTGGCGAACTTTGATGCCTAGTGGATGTAATATGCCGTAATTTCTTTATTGTATAGTCTAGGTTTTTTCTTATTCACGATGCTGCAGTTATTTTACTGTATATATATATCCTGTCTTCGCAGTAAACCGGCCAAACGTAAAATTACAGTACATAATCGGGCCGTCATGCAATCATGATGTAGGTTGGGCCTGAAACGTGCCGAACAGCTCACGGGCCGGCAGCAGCCCGAAATGAACCCCGGCCCATGATTGTGCGAATCAAATCACGGGCTTTTAACAGGCCAAAATTGTCCGGGTCCTTGTTTGGCCCAATCAGATATCGGCTGCGAGCAGGCCGGATGCAAACCGGGCCGTAGTTAGGCCCAACTATATGACGGGCTTTTAACAGGCCGAAATTAATATAGGGCCGAAATGTTAAACGGGCCCTTAACAGGCTAAAACTAATATCATGCAGAATTACTAAGTGGGCCTTTAGCAAGTGGGCCCAAAAGCATAGTGTCCAGTGGACGGGCCGAATCTGATAGGGACAATTGCATTTTTACCCCTAGTTGGTTCCTACCCACGGGTTTTGCCCTTACTTTTCGAGCTTGCTCAGTTTTGCCCTTACTTTTTCCGTCGAGGTCCCTCGAATGCCCTTTGACTGTTTGACCAAAACTTTGAAAATTCATAACTAATTCATATGAACTTAGAAAAATGCAAATAAGATATCAAAATGTTCAGATAAACATTAACTTTATGTGCATATCATTTGCATTCAGGACAAAAGCACCCTTTAAACTACCTAAGGTAATTAATGTTATTAACATTATTAAAAATAAAAAGGTATAAACAATATTTTTTCATGAATAAAAATTACAAGCAAATGTAGGTGATGTTTCCTAAACATACTGATATCTTATTTGCATTTTTCTGAGTTCGTATCAATTTGTTATGAAGTTTCCAAATAATGGTCAAAGTCATTACAACATTCATAACAAGATGATACGAACTCAGAAAAATGCAAATAAGATATTTGGATGTTTAGAAAAAATCACCTACATTTGCATGTAATTTTTATACATGAAAAAAATATTGTTTATACCTTTTTATTTTTAATAATGTTAATAACATTAATTACCTGAGGTAGTTTAAAGGGTGCTTTTGTCCTGAATGCAAATGATATGCACATAAAGGTAATGTTTATCTAAACATTTTGATATCTTATTTGCATTTTTCTGAGTTCATATGAATTAGTTATGAATTTTCAAAGTTTTGGTCAAACGGTGAAAGGGCATTCGAGGGACCTCGACTGAAAAAGTAAGGGCAAAACTGAGCAACCTCGAAAAGTAAGGGTAAAACCCGTGGGTAGGAACCAACAAGGGGTAAAAATGCAATTGTCCCAATCTGATATGGGCCATAATTGAGCCCAAAGCCTCTTAAAGGGCCGGACCTGATCTGGGCCGTAATTTGGCCCAGAACGTGGTAGGCTTTTAACGGGCCGGATCTCATATGGGCCACTATTAGGCCCGGAGCATGGCAGGCCATTAATGGACCGGATCAAATATGGGCCGGCATTTGGCCCAAAACATGGCAGCCAGTTAATGGGCCGGCCTACTAGGATCCTCAAAATCTTGTGGGCCTACAGGTGGGCCGGTCCATTAATGTCGGCAAAATCTCGTGGGCCTTTAGCTGGGCCAGCCCATTATGACCCGCAAGAATCTTGTGGGCCTTTACCTGGGCCGACCCATTATGGCACACAAAAATCTTGTGGGCCTTTACCTGGGCCGGCCCATTATGGCCCGCAAAATCTTACGGGCCTTTAGCTGGGCCAGCCCATTATGGTCCGCAAAATCTCGTGGGCCTTTAGCTAGGCCGGCCCATTATGGTCCGCAAAATCTTGTGGGCCTTTAGTTGGGTCGGCCCATTTAAACTTGTTGGGCCGTGCCACGTGTCGACGTATCATAGGCGCCTTCTATCCAGTGAGTGGATGACATCTGTCCCGACGATGAGCCGACATGTGTTTCCTCTAGCCAATGATGATTTTACACGTGGAAAATCCCCATTGGTCGGGGCTGTTAATGGGTTATCGGATCCAAAACCCGACCCGATAGCTTAACAGCATTCCGTTACGGTGGATGCCATGTGTCGATCACCCTTGACGAAAGCACTTCTGTGACACGTGATTTATCGTCATGGAAGTGGACACTTCCATGATGATAATTTTGGTAATGTCATGGAACACTTCTACGACAGCACAGGTATGACTATCTTGATTCTGTCATAAATTTATCATGGATGTACATGCATGACAAAAAAGCGACCTACTGTGACAAACACGTATCATCACGAAAGTGTATTTTTTGTAGTGATGGTATCAGAGCACATGCTGAGTGTAGGAGACAACCACTAAGCTAAAGCCCTAGATCACTATTCTCTTCTCATTTCTGACTCCTCTCCATTTTCTACTCTTTAGGATGGTGGACGCAAGGAACAAGTTTGCACAACCGGATGAAGAAGCCCCTTTTGGACGACACTTGAAGGAAGTCACTAGGTACCTGAACATAGGAATACCAAGCTTCACCGGGACCTACAACGCCACTTTACCAGAAGAGGAGCGATGGATGATTCAAGTTCAAGTTCCAGGAAGAACCTTCACGCCAGTCACTAAACCCATAGAGTTTTTCTTTGATGCACCAACCTGGAGTTTAGGAAAGAGTATGGAAGCTCACATCACCATGGGACGCATTGGAGAAGTTTATCAAAAGGAGCTTAAGGATACTATCTACCAGATCTGTGGGCGCCGAGATGAGCAATGGGAGATGATCAGCACCAAGAAGGATAGATCAATTGCAGCTTTCATCCAGGAACTAAACCAGCACATTCGACGCCAGGAGAACCAGATGTGCGCAGGCATGATAGATCTGAAGAAGGCAATGACTAGGATCAAGGAACTGGAGGAAGAACTCAAGGCTACACGTGAAGATTATGAGGAGGAAATCATCGTACTAGTGGAGAAGAAGGACGACCTAATTAAGAAGATCGGAATATTCATGGGAGACCCCACACCAGTAGAAGAAGACGAAGAACCCAAGGAGATTCGCCCAGAGGACTACATCATCATCGACGACACCGACTCCGACCTTAGCGATGATGACTTTGAAGACGAAGCTGGAGCAGATATCATGGAGTCTGCAACCGAGGAATATTGTTAGTAGACCACCACATCAGTAGTAGTATTTCACCATGTAAATATTATAGTTCGAGCACTTTTACGATAGTTAGACCGATTGTATGCCTTGCTTGATTGATTGAGTGAAATGATTGTGTTTGTCTCATGTGCATATGGGAAGTGCTTTCTCATTAGACCTCATTCTATTCTAATCTCTCCCCTCTAAACCCATCAGATGCCTCCGAGACGTGACCCCGGATTTGCTTGCCCACCGGAGCTCACTCAGTTGATCCAGCAACAGAATACCCTGATGCAATTGTTAGTTCAGAACCAAGGCAACAACAACAACAACAACAACAACAACAACAACAACAACAATCCACCACCACCACCACCAGTGGACAACTTAGCCCGTTTTCTGAGGTTTCAGCCGTCGGTGTTTTCCAGTAGCACCAAGCCTATAGTAGCAGATGATTGGCTCCGCAGGATTGGAAGGGAGTTAACCACTGCAGGATGTATTGATGCTGAGAAGGTGTGTTTTGCCGCACATCAGTTGGATGGACCAGCAACATCATGGTGGGAGAATTACATTGTCACCTACCCTACAGCCACGGTGACATGGGACCAATTTCAGCAAGCCTTCCGTACAGCCCATGTCTCAACTGGAGTCATGAATTTGAAGAAGCGTGAGTTTCGCAACTTACGCCAAGGGAACCGTACTGTGGCTCAGTATGCGGATGAGTTTAGCAAGTTATCTCGCTATGCCCTTGATGATGTGGCCACAGATGCCACAAAGCAGGAAAAGTTTATGGAAGCGCTGAATGATGAGATGAGTATGCAGTTGATGGTGGCAACATTTACCAACTACCAGGAGTTGGTAGATAAGGCTCTTATGATTGAAGGGAAGCAGCAGCAGATTGAGAGCCATAAGAGGAAGTATGGACAAGGGAGGTATAATTCAGGAGCTCAACAGAAGCCTCGCCTAACCCTGAACTCGGGAGGACTTGTTCATAACCATGGAGGCCACACCCATAATGGAGGAAGTAACCATAATCATACTGGCCCTAGGAATGGGAATGGGAATGGAGCAAGCAACAACCAGAACCGCCCCAATCCAGCCACACCCACCAAGAGAGACCTAAGTCATGTTACTTGTTTCAAGTGCGGGAAGACTGGACACTATGCCACGGAGTTCCCTTAAGGGAAGAATGGAAACGGAAACGGGAGTGCTGGGAAGAAGCCCAATCCATTCAACAAAGGACAAGTGAACCACGTTAACGTGGAGGAGGTTGAAGAGCAGCCAGACGCAGTTATAGGTAAGTTTTTGGTTAAGTCATTTACCGCTCTTGTTCTTTTTGATACTGGTGCATCGCATTCATACATGTCAAGGGAATTCGTGGATAAGTTTAAACTACCGACCCAAACCCTTAGGACCCCTCTGTTAGTAAGCTCACCTGGAGCAGAGTATATGGCTAGTCGATGGTGTGACCAGATATCCTTAACCATTGGCAACCATGTTTTTCCATCCGACCTAATTATCTTGGAGTCACAAGGATTGGATGTGATATTAGGAATGGACTGGATGCCAAAGTATGGAGGAAGCATTGATTGTGTTAGTAAGTCAATTTGTCTCACCACCCCGGAGGGAAAATGGATCAAGTATATATCTAGGCATACGCCAAGAAGTAGCCAAGTAAATACCCTCACGGGAGTTGTTCAGGAAGAAGTGCCTGTAGTAAAGGATTACCCGGATGTTTTCCCAAAGGAGTTACTGATACGTCTCCAACGTATCTATAATTTTTGATGGCTCCATGCTATATTATCTACTGTTTTGGACTATATTGGGCTTTATTTTCCACTTTCATATTATTTTTGGGACTAACCTATTAACCGGAGGCCCAGCCCAGAATTGTTGTTTTTTGCCTATTTCAGTGTTTTGGATAAACAGAATATCAAACGGAGTCCAAACGGAATAAAATCTTCGAGAACGTGATTTTCTCCCCGAACGTGATCCAGGAGGCTTGGACCCTGCTCCAAGGAACAAAAGAGGCGGTCACGAGGGTGGGGAGCGCCCCCCTAGGGCGCGCCCCCCTGCCTCGTGGGCCCCTCGTTGCTCCTCCGGCGTACTTCTTCCTCCTATATATACACACGTACCCCCAAACGATCAGGACAGGACCCAAAAACCTAATTCCACCGCCGCAACTTTCTGTATCCACGAGATCCCATCTTGGGGCCTGTTCCGGAGCTCCGCCGGAAGAGGGCCGTCATCACGGAGGGCTTCTACATCATCATAGCATCTCCGATGAAGTGTGAGTAGTTTACCTCAGACCTTCGGGTCCATAGTTAGTAGCTAGATGGCTTCTTCTCTCTCTTTGAATCTCAATACAAAGTTCTCCCCCTCTCTCGTGGAGATCTATTCGATGTAATCTTCTTTTTGCGGTGTGTTTGTTGAGATCGATGAATTGTGGGTTTATGATCAAGTCTATCTATGAATAATATTTGAATCTTCTCTGAATTCTTTTATGTATGATTGGTTATCTTTGCAAGTCTCTTCGAATTATCGGTTTGGTTTGGCCAACTAGATTGGTAGTTCTTGCCATGGGACAAGTGCTTAGCTTTGGGTTCGATCTTGCGGTGTCCTTACCCAGTGACAGAAGGGGCAGCAAGGCACGTATTGTATCGTTGCCATCGAGGATAACAAGATGGGGTTTATTTCATATTGCATGAATTTATCTCTCTACATCACGTCATCTTGCTTAAGGCGTTACTCTGTTTCTAACTTAATACTCTAGATGCATGTTGGATAGCGGTCGATGAGTGGAGTAATAGTAGTAGATGCAGAATCGTTTCGATCTACTTGACACGGACGTGATGCCTATATACATGATCATGCCTAGATATTCTCATAACTATGCTCAATTCTGTCAATTGCTCAATAGTAATTTGTTCAACCACCGTTGAATACTTATGCTCTTGAGAGAAGCCACTAGTGAAACCTATGGCCCCCGGGTCTATTCTCATCATATCAATCTCCATTACTTTAATCTTGCTTTGCTTTTACTTTTTACTTTACATCTTTATACCAAAAATACCAAAAATATTATATCTATCAGATCTCACTCTCGTAAGTGACCGTGAAGGGCTTGACAACCCCTAATCGCGTTGGTTGCGAGTAGCTATCGCTTTGTGCAGGTACAAGGGACTTGAGCGTGGGCTCCTACTGGATTGATACCTTGGTTCTCAAAAACTGAGGGAAATACTTACGCTACTCTGCTGCATCATCCCTTCCTCTTCGGGGAAAACCAACGCAAGCTCAAGATGTAGCAGTTACCAGGCATGCCACCGGACCGAGATATTGAGTTTTTGATAGAGCTATTGCCAGGCACAGGGCCAATATCCAAGAGACCCTATAGGATGCCCGCGAATGATCTGGAGGAGATTAAGAAACAGATCAAGGAGTTATTGGAGAAAGATTACATTCGACGGAGTTCATCACCATGGGGAGCCCCAGTGCTTTTGGTAGAGAAGAAGGATACATCCCTAAGAATGGTTGTTGATTATCGGGCCTTGAATGAAGTGACGATTAAGAACAAGTACCCATTGCCGATGATCAATGATCTGTTTGACCAGCTGCAAGGAGCTAAGGTGTTTTCAAAGATCGATCTGCGATCAGGATATCATCAGTTGAAGATACGAGAGAAGGATATACCAAAGACAGCCTTCACCACACGGTACGGGCTATACGAATATACGGTCATGTCATTTGGACTTACTAACGCCCCTGCGTATTTCATGAGCATGATGAACAAAGTATTCATGGAATATTTGGATAAGTTTGTTGTGGTGTTCATTGATGATATAATGGTATATTCTAAGAATGAAGAGGAACACAAGGAGCACTTCCGTTTAGTTCTCGAGAAACTCGGGGAACATCAGTTGTATGCCAAGTTCAGCAAATGCAAGTTTTAGTTGAAGGAAGTCGGATTCCTTGGACATGTTATATCAGGAGAAGGTATAGCAGTACATCCCACCAAGGTTCAGTCAGTCACTGAATGGATGGCACCCACTTTAGTTAGCAAGATCCACAGTTTTCTTGGACTCACAGGATACTACCGGAGATTCATTGAGGATTTTTCAAAGATCGCGAAGCCAATGACGGAGTTATTGAAGAAGGATACCAAGTTCAAATGGAAGGAAGATTGTGAGGCAAGTTTCCAGGAGTTGAAGAAACGTTTGACTACAGCCCCAGTGCTGACACTGCCAGATATACGTAAGGATTTCCAAGTGTATTGCGACGCCTCTCGCCTAGGACTTGGAAGTGTGCTTATGTAGGACGGAAGAGTTGTTTCGTATGCCTCACGACAACTAAAACCGCATGAGTTAAATTATGCCACGCATGATTTGGAGCTAGCAGTCGTAGTTCATGCGTTGAAGACTTGGAGACATTACCTTATTGGAAATCATTATGATGTGTACACGGATCATAAGAGTTTGAAGTACATTTTCACCCAGAAGGAACTGAACCTTAGGCAGAGAAGATGGTTGGAGCTTATAAAGGATTATGACATGAAGCTTCACTATCATCCAGGAAAGGCCAACGTTGTAGCGGACACTTTGAGCCGGAAGAGTTATGCTAATACCCTAGAGAGCACGGGATTGCCGAAGGAGTTAGCAAAGGATCTCTAGGAACTACATTTGGAGATTGTTCCTAGAGGTTTTGTTGCAACAATGGAGGTTCACTCTACATTGTTAGGAAAGATTCGGGAAGCTGAGAAGGATGACAAAGAGATTGCTGAGATAAAGGAGAAAATGAGCGAAGGAAAGGCCAAAGGTTTTCATGAGGATGAACACGATACCTTATGGTTTGGGGACCGTGTTTATGTGCCCAATAACACTAAGATCAGGAAGTTAATACTTCAGGAGGCTCATGACTCACCATACTCGATACACCCCGGAAACACCAAGATGTATTTGGATTTGAAGGAACGTTTCTGGTGGACAGGGATGAAGAAGGATATCGCCGAGTATGTGGTCATATGTGATGTATGTCAGAGAGTGAAGGCAGAGCATCAAAAGCCAGCAGGATTGCTACAGCCAATGCCGATACCTGAATGGAAGTGGGATAAACTTGGCATGGATTTTATCACCGGATTGCCTAGTACCAAATCAGGATATGATTCTATATGGGTAGTAGTTGACTGTTTGACCAAAGTGGCACACTTTATCCCAGTGAAAACAACTTATACCAGTGCAAAGTTGGCCAAGATATATATGACCAGGATCGTATGTTTGCATGGAGTTCCGAGGACCATCGTATCGGATAGAGGAACACAGTTTACTTCAAAGTTTTGGCATCAGCTGCACCAGACTTTGGGAACGAGATTGGAGTTCAGTACAGCTTTTCACCCGCAGACGGATGGATAGACCGAGAGAGTCAACCAGATTCTGGAGGATATGTTGAGAGCCTGTGCGCTAGATTATGGGTCTAGTTGGGATGACAATTTGCCTTACGCAGAGTTCTCATACAACAATAGTTACCAAGCCAGTTTGAAGATGGCACCGTTTGAAGCCATGTACGGCCGAAGGTGCAGAACACCGTTGATGTGGGATGAAGTTGGAGACCGACAGTTGTTTGGACCAGACTTGATCAAAGAGTCTGAGGAGAAAGTTAAACTGATTCGAGATAGACTGAAGATAGCTCAGTCCAGACAGAAGAGTTATGCAGATTCGAAATGCAAGGAGGTAACCTATGAAATTGGAGACAGAGCATATATGCGAGTATCACCTTTGCGAGGAGTGAAACATTTTGGAGTTAAGGGAAAGTTAGCCCCGAGATTTGTAGGACCGTATCATGTTTTGGAACGGATGGGAGAAGTTGCCTACAAGTTGGAGTTACCTGAAGGACTGTCAGGAGTTCACGATGTGTTTCACGTTTCCCAGTTGAAGAAGTGCCATGCTGAGATGGCCGACATACCGCTAAGAGATACCGTACCCATGGAGGCGATTCAGTTGGACAATGACTTGACTTATGAGGAGAAGCCAGTCAAGATTTTGGAGTTTGCCAGTCGAGTCACCCGCAGCAAGGTTATTAAGTTTTGCAAAGTTCAGTGGAGCCATCATACCGAGGACGAAGCCACATGGGAACGAGAGGATGGTCTCCGCAAAGACCACCCACACCTATTTTCTAGCCAACCCGAATCTCGAGGACGAGATTCATCTTAAGGGGGGTAGGTTTGTAACATCCCAAATTTCCAATTTGGGATGTTATACATAGATCATTCTTGCATATCATATTTTATTGCATTCGTCTCACGATCCTCGAAATCCTAAGCAACTCAAGGACCCTCGGAGAGAGAGAGTTGGGGATTTCCTCGGTTTTCAAATTTGATTTTATCAAATTTTGAAAC
Organism: Triticum monococcum; assembly: GCA_034509565.1. Taxonomy (NCBI): domain Eukaryota; kingdom Viridiplantae; phylum Streptophyta; class Magnoliopsida; order Poales; family Poaceae; genus Triticum; species Triticum monococcum. The sequence continues at coordinate 419,098,642 of CM067845.1, forward strand.
GAGGATTTTGGTTTTGATTATTTTTCTCTCCGAAAATATTTCATATTAAAATATATGAGAGGAGATAATATGACTTCTCCAAAATAAATGAAATATTGGAGGAAAATATTAAAATCAATATTTGTTTTTATTTGGATTTTATTTGCAATTTTGTTTGCATTAGAAAAATTGCACGTTTCCAAAATTGCATTTTAGGGCCAAGAAAATGTTCATCTCATTCTAAATATTTTATTTAGATGGTGATTTTTTTGGCATTTTTAGATTTTTATTTTATTTTCTAGGATTTTTTTAGTTTCGGCGGAATTATTTAAAAAAAAGAGTGTGCGGGCTAACTGGGCCGAAGCCCAACCGCCGGTCCATCCCCTCCCGCGCGCCTTCTCCTACCATGAGACCGGTCGCGCCGCCGCCGCCGCCCGACTCGAGGAGTACGGCTTGGAATCCCCCCCCCCCCGCCTTTGCCCCCTCCCCAAGGCACACCCCCTCCTTATATACTCCCCGCCGCCACCGCCACCACCACCCGCCACCGCCGCCCCGCCTCGCCCCGCAGCCCAAGCCGCCTCAGCCGCCGCCCAAGCCGCCGAGCCGTCGCCTGCCGCTGCCGCGCCTCGCCTCGCCATCGCCGCCGTGCCTCGCCGGACCGACGAGGTAGTCGCCGGTTTTTTTAAAAGAAAACCGATCCGTTTTTTAAAGAAAACCCTAGTTGTTTTTTTCGATTTGCCGGTTTTTCTTTTTAACGAACGTTCATCAGTACATTCGTTTTAATGAACCGTTTTTGCTCGTTAGTTACAGACAACGAACGCTCGTTTGTTAGCCTATTCGTGTTTTCTTTTATCAGAATTTTCCGCGATTATTTCTGATCGCGATTTCTGATCCGATTTTCGTTCTAGTTTATCTTTTCGCTCGTTAGTCGGAATCAGGCGATTCAAGCGCCTAGATCTTCATCTTGAGACCCTCTTTCCACTTAACCAACTTGAACAAGTTTTTGCTACTGTAAATTTGATCTAAGTCCAGATTAGTAAATGGATCTTGTTTCTTTCGCCGTTTGAGTTTAGTTGCTCCGTTTGATTTGATTCTTTTTGCAAACCGGAGTTCTTAAGTTGAACTTTCTGGTTAGATATTCTTATTTTAGTTTTACCCGTGCTTCTTTGCTTGATTGCTTATGTATGCTATTGTTTGTTTGCGATATAATTCCCGGAGGGCGAAGCGTGTTATTTGGAGTCTCTAGGTTACGCGGATCGTCAGCAAGGCAAGTAACACTTTGATCATACCCCTTTATCACCCAATTTTTATGCATTAGTTCCAATCCTCAAACATTGCATGGTTAGGATGTGACTAACATGTGGGTTGGGAAGTAGTTGATGAGGTAGAACCTATTGCACTGTTACATTCAAACCCTCGGGAGTAACTTCTACGTGTTGCTTATATTGCTATGCTATGCTCGTAGACGTGGTTTGGGAGAGTAAAATCCATGACAGATGTGAGATTGTTAAATAATGGTTTAACTTAAGGTGGCAACTTAAATACACATCTGGGTGGATTGAGGCACCTGGAGTACCCAGTGTTGCCTGTATTTTTGGAAATCCCGAAGTACCCGTGTGATCTTCCTATGGACCGCCACCCAGGCTCAAAGAGAACTGAGATTATTCATGCTAGAAACTTCTGTGTGTAGGCACAAGCTATTATGGGCTCTAGCATAGTTGAGTAAGTTACGTGAAGTTCTTGAAGAGGTGGATCAACAGGTAGTGGGTTGTAGGTTCGGTATGGTCTGCCCGGAGTAGAGAATTAATGTTTCTGAAAGACTGTGTCTCAGTCATCCGTTTCTCAAACATCATGTAGTGCGAGAAATTCAACGGAGGCGATCGAGTCTTGTGGGGAAAAGTGTGCAAACCTCTGCAGAGTGTACAAACTAATCATGGTTAGCCGTGTCCCCGGTTATGGACAATCTTGAGTATCTAGTACTTGGAGTATCTTAAGTATCTCATCACTCTAAATTAATATTGTTGGGTTGTTAATTACCTTAATTGGGATTGAGTTAGAGGAACCTTCTCAATGATGTTTCAACTACCAAGATAGTTAAATTAAAATCTATTCCTTTGTTGTAGGAAAAAATTGGCTTTTCGCAAAAACTATAACCATAGAGCTTTCCACCAGCCAAATATGCATGTAGTGATAGCATTATTCTGTTCTTGCTCTACTATGTTACTTTGCCAGCATATTCCATGTGCTGACCTGTTTTCAGGCTGCAACATATTATGTTGCAGACTTTTCAGACGAGGAGTAAGGTTCGTTAGGTCGTTGCCGTGCAGCTCAGCTATGCCGTTGGAGTTGATGGACTCACTTTATCTTCCAAGCCTTCCACTGTTATCGTATTAGATGGCCTTAAGCCGTATTTATTGTAATAAGTTCTCTTTCGAGACATTCGATGTAATAAGTGTGTGATTGCTACTCTGTTATAAATCCTCGAGTACTATGTGTGTCAGCATTACCGATCCAGGGATGACACTGAAGCACAGAGACTTGACCGTTTGAGGTCGGGTCGCTACAACGGCCCAATCCTTTTCGTAGCAAAGGACAAGCCTGGACAAACTCTTATATAAAGGAAAACACTCCCAAGGACACATGGGAATTATCGCCAAGCTAGTTTTCATCATGTTCATATGATTCGTGTTCGGTACTTTGATAATTTGATATGTGGGGTGACCAGTGCTTGGGTACTGCCCTTCCTTGGACAAGCATCCCACTTATGATTAACCCCTATTGCAAGCATCCGCAACTACAAAAGAAGTATTAAGGTAAACCTAACCATAGCATGAAACATATGGATCCAAATCAGCCCCTTATGAAGCAACGCATAAACTAGGGTTTAAGCTTCTGTCACTCTAGCAACCCATCATCTACTTATTACTTCCCAATGCCTTCCCCTAGGCCCAAACAATGGTCAAGTGTCCTGTAGTCGACGTTCACATGACAACACTAGAGGAAAGACAACATACATCTCATCAAAATATCGAACGAATACCAAATTCACATGACTACTTATAGCAAGACTTCTCCCATGTCCTCGGGAACAAACGTAACTACTCACAAATCATATTCATGTTCATAATCAGAGGGTTATAAGTATGCATAAAGGATCTGAACATATGATCTTCCACCGAATAAACCAACTAGCGTCAACTACAAGGAGTACTCAACACTACTAGCAACCCACAGGTACCAATCTGAGGCATTGGGACAAAGATTGGATACAAGAGATGAACTAGGGTTTGAGATGAGATGGTGCTAGTGAAGATGTTGATGGAGATTGACCCCCTCCCGATGAGAGGATCAATGGTGATGACGATGGTGATGATTTCCCCCTCCCGAAGGGAAGTTTCCTCGGCAAAACAGCTCCGCCGGAGCCCTAGATTGGTTCGGCCTCGTGGTAGCGGAGTTTCGTCCCGTGAGCTTGCTTATGGTTTTTTTTTCAGATGAAAGACCTCACATAGCAGAAGATGGGCACCAGAGGGCTGCCAGGGGGCCCATGAGACAGGGGGCACGCCCAGGGGGTAGGGCGCGCCCCCCACCCTCGTGGATGGTGGGTGCCCCCCTCTGGTACTTCTTTCACCCAATATTTTTTATATATTCTGAAACGTGCTCCCATGAAGTTTCAGGACTTTTGGAGTACTGCAGAATAGGTCTCTAATATTTGCTCCTTTTCTAGCCCAGACTTCCAGCTCCCGGCATTCCCCCTCTTCATGTAAACCTTATAAAATAAGAGAGAATAGGCATGCGTATTGTGACATAATGTGTAATAACAGCCCATAATGCAATAGCTATCGATATAAAACCATGATGCAAAATGGACGTGTCACATGACAATCACTCAAAATACTGTGAAGAAGAATCACCATTATCTGCATGAAGTTTTTGACCGCACCTGGGCCATTCTGTCTAACCTCTATTGTGCTGAAGATCTCAAGAAGATGGAATTTCAACAGGACTTTGACTGGGCACAGCCACCTTCGAAGAAATTCAAGAAGGTCAAAGTTCCTCAGCTTGTGGCAAGGCAAGCTCTTATTCTTCATTGCGTGAGACTGATGAGAATGAAGACTTGAACGACACTGCAGCAGGCCCTACTCCAACGGACGACCCCAACAATGCTGGCGCCCCTCCCACGACTTCGTGATGATATTCTTCAGGGGCACTAGTCCTCATTTTTCATCCCTTTTGGTCATTCAATTACAAAGGGGGAGAAATTTGAGTTAGTCTTCAAGCAGGTCTATATATGGGCATTTTTAAGTTGTAACTCTCATTCTTTTGAAAATTTTGTTGGATCCAGTTGTAATCTTAACTCCGATGGTGGTCCGATACTTTTGTTATGTTCTTCTGCATGCTATTTCCTCTTATATGTTAATGCACGGATGCTGAATTACATCAGCCACCATATTTCATCATGCATTTCAAATTCTTCATATCATATGTTAAATGCGTGTATGAATTACAAGATATAGGGGGAGATCTCCATGATTCTATTCTACAATGTGCATTTGCTCTCCAAGGCAAATTCCTCACATATGCACATCGTCAGGGGGAGTTCCTCTATATCTTGCAGTCAAATTCCTCAATTTAAGTATTTACACTTCATATGTTTATCCCCGTTGAAAACTTAACCTATATTGTCATCAATCACCAAAAAGGGGGAGATTTTAAGTGCATCTAGTGCCCCTTAGAGATTTTGGTGTATTGAAGACTTATAGGTTAAGGTAATAATGTGTTTTTGAGTGTACACAGGTCTATAAGTCTACGAGGAGTTTGACATTTACAGAGAAAGTCGACCCCTAAAAATGAATGTCTTCAACTGAAGACTTTGGCTTTCTGAAGACTTTGAAAGTGAAGAAATTGGTGTGACCGTGAAGACTTGATATTCATGCGAGGAATATGAAGCTTGAAGACTCTTGTTTTTGTAGTTTCATTTTTCTCTTTCTTGAGTCATAGGGAACATCGTACTGTTAAAGGGGTCGAGGAAAAACTAAGCAAATTTTTCCAAGTGATGCTCATCTCAAAATCCTACACCTACCAATCCTTTTGAGTGAAGCCATTGGAAATCTCATACAGTTTAGTCCATTTCTTCAGTGACAGAGACAAAGTTCTTCTGGGCTCTGAGGAATTTGTTCCAACTGAGGAGTTAGGAATTTGCTAGTGCGGATTGCCTATAAGTGAGGAAGATGGTAGCCTTGGGGAATTTGATAGCCAAATTTCCGACCATTGTTGTGTTGTGCGCCAGCTGTCCCAAAATATCTACCCACCTAACGGTCATATCATTGAAGGGAATTTATGTCTTATCATGTCGGGCTGCTCCCTAGGCTATAAATAGCCTCCCCCAACAACCACTAGCTGGTTGGGCACTCCGCAAGAAACTGATACTTGTCATTGAGAGCATCGCATCCTCCGAGGACTTTGAGCGAAAATCATCAAGTGAGGAAAAACCCAGAACCCCAAACCAAACACCAACAAACCCAAAGTGATTGAGCATCACTGAAGAGATTGTTCCTATGTGGAACCGACGCTTGTTACCTTTGAGGACTGTGCATCCTCCAGATGGTTAGGCGTCATGGTCTAGAGCATCCAAGAAGAAATTATGGATCGCCGAGTGATCGAGTCTATGAAGGTTTGGAAGTCACCTAAAGACTTACCACGAGTGATTGGGTGAGGTCTGTGTGACCTTAGCTGAAGGAGAATACAGTGAGGATTGTGTGTCCTCAGGTTTAAATACCTAGCCGCTCCAACCAGACGTACAACTGTCGCAACAGTTGGAACTGGTCTACCAAATCACTGTCTTCACCAAGCTAACTGGTTCTATTTCCTCAACCCTTTCATTTCCTCATTACTGTGTTGTTGTTCTTGATCGTTACTGTTTGAAGACTTTGACTGAAGACTTTCTCCATTTCCTCAATCCTATTTCTTCAGTCAGTTTGTCTTCAGCCTGCTTAATCCTGTGTTTATGCTTTCTGTACTCTGTGCTTATTTTCATCATGATGACTGTGCTTCTGTTCTGTTGTGCTTGCATCTGAGTACTTATTCTGCTGCTAGTCGTTCGTGACTTAGGAATTTCCTCACTGTGAAATTCCTTAGTGACGAATTTGTAAAAATCGCCTATCCACCCCCTCTAGTCAACTTAACACACTTTCAGTGTTGACCAGGCTAGCTACTCTTACACTAGGCATGGGCATGAATTGGGGATGGCAGAGCTGAAAGCACAGTCTGAGGATGCTTGGAAATGGCTTAAAAATATAGAGGTCTCTGCTTGGGCAAGGTATGCTATGGATCATACTTGCAAAACAGATCTAGCTGTGAACAACCTTAGTGAAGTCTTCAACAAGATGATACTTGATGTTAGATCCAAACCAATAAGGACAATGTTTGAAGGGATTAGAACCAAGCAGATGATAAAGAGGCAGAAGACTAGGGAGAAGTTGCAGACATGCAGGTGGACAATCACACCAAATTACTCAGAGATTTTAGAAGAGAACAAAAAGTATGCCAAGCACTGCCAGGCTGACAGAGATGGTGAGACAATTTGGAAAATAACAAGCAAAGAAAACCAATATTGTGTGGACATGGAAACATGTACATGTGACTGCAAGAGATGGAACATGACAGGTGTACCTTGCAGTCATGCCATGTCTGCATTGACAAAGCAAAAGCTCCATCCCAAGGACTATGTTAATGAATTCTTAAAGAAGCCATTGTACCTAGAGGCATACAAAACAATAATTTTCCTTGTCCCTAGTCCAGATTGATGGCCTGTACAGGGCAGTTTATGAAGATATAGCTGGTTCATCTAGAACAGTTCCTCTTGCAACTGTAAGAACCACAACAGTTCATGCTGCAACTCCATGTACATCTACCCCAACCCCTTCTGCACCTACACCAGGCCCTGCACCAAGAGCTAAAAGAGGTAGGCCTGCAGGTAGAAAAAGGACTAATGCATTCACTGCTCCAAGAGCTGCAACCACTTCAGATAATTAAGTTGGGACCAAGAGGAAGAGAATGATAAGCTCAAAATTAAAAGGTTATTTCTATTGAAGTGGTAACTACTGAAGTGATCACAGGTAAGCTGAGATGAACCTATTATGGACTCATGTTTGACAGTTTCTTTATTTGTCTGAACCTATTCTGTGGTCTGAAACCTGTTTGGCAGTTTCTTTATTTGTCTGAACCTATTCTGTGGTCTGAAACCAATTTGGTAGTTTCTTTATTTGTCTGAACATATTCTGTGGTATGAAACCTATTCGACACTTACTGAATTTGTCTAAACATGTTCTGTGCTCTGAAACATGTTTGGCTATTTCTGAATTTGTCTGAACCTGTGAAAATGGGCCTTTTATTGGGCTTTGTTATTAGATCAAACTCCCAAAGCCTGCCTTGTGGTCTATAAGAAGGTGAACCCTCTCTTCCCCCTACCCAAAACCTAGCCGCCAGCACCACTACAACCCAGGCGCCAGCCAAAGAGATGGATCCCAGCCAGGGAGAAGTTGTTGATGACCAGGAGGAGATTGGTAGGGCAGTAAGAAGGGATGCAAGAGAAGAAAGGAGGGCCCATCGACATGAGCAACGGCGATGGCTGCCAGCCAGAATTATGGTAGAACGCCACTCCAACGACGTGAAGCGGTTCAACGAGGTGTTCCCAGCTGGAACCAACATCACTGACGAGCTAATCATTTGGTGGGCTAGAGAGAGGACAAACTTCCATCGATATCAAGTCACCAGGTTGAGGTGGAGTAGAATTCTTGATTCGGCGTCATGAATCTGTTCTCACTAACGCTTGCTATGGATTTCTCTCTTGAATAAATGTCAGCTTGTATGAATTCTTATCAATTTCTCTGAATGTATGCGAAGTTAACTAAATTTTCTTAATTTGTGCTCTGTAATTGTTTGTGTGTGGCGGTTCATGGTAGTTAATGTAGGTATAGAAACACCCACACACAAGTAGTAGTCAGACATGTCTTTAAAGCCAACACCCAAAACGTGTAGTCTCCTCTCTTTCTTTCTACTCGACCATTAGCCTATCGAACTTCCCATCCAAAAAACCACCTTCACACTGGCGATGGCATTTGGAGTGGGTTGGCAGAGGGCCCTAGGGAGTTGTGTGCCGGTGACGCCAAGAAGCTAGAGTATGCGCGTGAGGTGAGTTCTTGGTTCAACAGCCCTACCATGCTGCAAAACCAAGCGCTCACCGTCAGGGCAGCCGCCACAGACGAGGATAGGGAGTGCCTGCCTGACCTCCATCTCCCCTTGATTGAAAACCTCATCTGGGCAATGGGTGAAGCTAGGGATTCACCGGACCCTTTTCAGTGCGCCCGTTGGTATCTGTTCCAAGACCGCCTGAATCCGCGTTCGGTGGATCACCTTGCTAAACACGTCGTGCCAGTGCTGCCCCTCATGAGGATGATGGAGATGCAGCCAGAGCAGGCGCTGCCGGAGCTGGAGCGGCCACCAGTGCAGGTGTTGGGGATATGGTTACTGGAGGTAAACCGGCTAGGCATGGCCGGATTATCTCCATGAAGATTGAAGCCCATGAAGATGAGAAGATATTGGCGCTTTAAGAAGGTCCAAGGCCCAAAGACGGATTAAAGACTACAGATGTGAACTGACTTTATCATATAAACTTGTATTATAAGTGAGAGGAATAGAGACCGAGTCGGACACCTCTATGATCTGGCCTCAGGACTCTATAAACCGGCGGGCATCAACCTGTGTATATAAAGGGATGACCCGACCATAGTTTGAGGACAGGAAACAACAACTCGAGAGCCAGTCAAAGCGGATTCGCTCCCTAGTCATCGAAACCCTAGCAATACCAATCACAACTAGACATAGGCTTTTACCTTCATTGAAGGGGCCGAAGTAGTATAAAACCCCTCGTGTCCCCTTGTCCGGTTTAACCCCTTTAATCTAACCCATTGTGATGGCTCCACAACTAAGTCCTTTCACAAGGACATCTGCCGTGACAAACCCACGACAGTTAGCGCCCACTGTGGGGCTATCGCATGATGGTTTCGAGTTCTTAAAGGGCAGCTTTGATGGACTCAAGGGATACGCTGTGGGCCGGATGACGAAGAGTCATCGCGGCAAGCTCTACATCAATAATGCAGGATAGGGCCCCGAGGCTGATTCAATCGAATACGGGTACCGGGTCCCCTTTGGTGGGATTCACGTTTTCATCGGCAAGATTGGCGAACCGGGCCCTGAGCCGGACACCTGCACCGACATCATCGAGACGACTCAGCGTGCAAGCTCTTCCCTGGTTTAGCCCATGGCAAAACATGTTTTCGTAGGTGTCATCCATGGAGCAGAATATGAGGATAGACCGGCATTCGATGGAGAAACCGTTGTCTGCTCCGACAACGAGTCTTTCGGAGAAACCGAATCGCTATATCAGCTGCAGGATGGCCGGATTAGCGGAGGTTCCGAGGGCAACAGTATTCCGGACTCCCTTGATCTGCCAAGCCGGGTCACTATCTTCATGGCCGGTACACAATCAACGCCCCACTCATCAACCGCCACAGCAATGCTCTCCGGTTCGGCAACAGCCACACCGGCAGGGGCAGGGGGCTCTACGCCACCTCCGACTCAAGTTCTGTCTGACTTGTTCGACCCTTTGGCAACATTGATGGCCGCGGAGGTGGACGCGGCAGCCCGGGATTAGCACAACGCGAAGATCGGGAAGGTGAAAGATCAGATAACTCAGGCTAAAGTGGACCTAGTGGCAGAGAACGCTAGGATGGCTACAGAACGGGCCGAGTTGGACGCTCAGGCCTACCGACTTAGGCTGGATCAGAATGCTTCAGAGGAAGTCATGAGAAGAAGACACCGATCGCATCTCCCGCCGAGTTACGAGCCAGGAAATCTCTTCAACACGTCAGGAGCAGGAACTAGTAACCAGCCAGTGTTAAACCGGACGGAGGCGTCGGGAACAGGAGCACCGGTCCAGCTGCGCACGATGGACCCACCTCGTTAGAATATTGTGCCACAATACGTTCCAATGCCCCCAGGGCATTACTCGAACCCATTGGACAACATTGTGGCTGCCGCTTCACGATTGGCAGCCCTCCCAACCGACGGCGAATCACTAGTTGCGATTGAGGCACGATGGGCCAGAGAGCTCCTTCAAACAGCTTTAAACCAGCAGTAGGCTTATTCGCATAGTCGTGAGAGGATTCATTCCACTCCCCGTCCAAGCCGGAGCTACAGCAAGCACGTTGAGGATGAACCGGCCATATCAAGCAGTGCACGTCGCCGTAACTCGCGGCGAGGGCACAACCCGACGGGGGGAGGTGCTAATGCGCAGGATGTGGTGGATCATGGTCGCTCACATCGAGAGGCCGAGTTAGCAGCTCTGCACGGAGCCCGTCAACCTACTCCGGTTCACCCTACCGCTTCAGTAGAGCCAGGTGTGGTATTTAGTTCCTTAGGTGTGCCGTGTCTCACCCCCGCTCTGCGTAATGTGCGACTGCGCAAGGATTTCAAAGGCCCTCGTAAGGTACCCAATTACACCACCGATCTGCAACCAGAGGCATGGGTTGAAAGCTACGAGATGGAAATGGAGATGTTAGATGTGGATGAAGCAGTATGTGCTAAATACTTCACCATGATGTTGGAAGGGACAGCTCGTACTTGGTTGAAGAGCTTACCAACTAACTCTGTCGGATCATGGGTCAAATTGAAGCACCGGTTTATCCAGAAATTCAAAGATACTTGTAAGCAACCTATGTCAATTGTGGATCTGGCCGCTTGTGTCCAAGAGGATGGGGAGTCCACGACCCATTGGGTAAAGCGGGTCTCAGCTATTTTGCATTCATCAGATCGTATCAATGCAGATACCGCAGTGCTAAAGTTGGAGGGCAATTGTCGTTTTTTGTCGCTCAAACAGAAGTTAGGAAGGCTCAAACGTCACTACAATGATATGTCAACACTTATGGCCGCTTTGGTTAAGTATGCCGATTCAGATAATACCAAAGACCCTGACTCAGAGGAGGACAAACCGGGGAAAGGGAAAAAGAATGGCAACACCAAGGGTCAGTAGCATAATCCGGCAGGCCATGGGAATAATGGTAAGCGCAAGGCCGACAATAGTTTGGACTTTGTGGCTAACACCAATGCTCAGGAGAATGGTCAGCGCCGTAAGGGCAAGCAGCCCCAGAGGGGCGGAGGTTCAGGCCCCAATCTGGAGCGCCTGTTAAATCAACCCTGTCCAAAGCATGGATCTAAGGAGAAGCCAGCATCGCATCTTTGGAAGGATTGTTATATCATGCGAGAGTTCAAGAACTCCAATATGTTGCAGTATGATAATGGCCCGCCCGGTGGTTTAGGAGGTTGTTTCCACGGGCCGGGTTACGGAGGCGGCAGCTCCGGTTCAGGATTTCAGGGCAATCAAACCGGACACATCAATCAAGGGAACCCGGGCAACAAGGGAGGTTACAACCATCAGGGGAACCACCAGCAGCAGCAGCAGTCGGGCTATCAGAGCAATCCGAAGCAGTTAAATAGTGGGCAGTATCATGTCTTCACCACTAGCTTGTGCAAGCGTGATCAAAAGCTTCACAAGAGGGTTGTGAACTCTGTTGAACCGGCGGTGCCTCGGTATTTGCGCTAGTTTGAGCAACCCATTTTATGGAGTAGAGAGGATCACCCGCCCGGGGTTGACAATCCGGGTCATCTGGCCTTAGTGGTGGCTCCTCAACTTGGGGGGTATAAGTTCATCAAGGTGCTCATGGATGGGGGAAGAAGTATCAACATTCTGTATTATGATACCTTCCGTCGTATGGGGTTGACAGATAAGAATCTTAAACCGTCAAACACCGTTTTCCATGGTGTGGTGCCCGGTAAGTCTACATATCCAGTAGGCAAGATAGCCTTAGAGGTGGCTTTTGGAGATGATCATGATTCAAGATCAGAAACATTGACTTTTGAGGTGGTAAAAATCAAAAGTTTGTATCACGCTTTGTTCGGGCGACCGGCTTACGCTAAGTTCATGGCGAGGTCATGTTATGTTTATCTGCAGCTTAAAATGCCAGGTCATAAGGGGACCATCACAGTACATGGAAGCAGGAAGATCGCTTTGGAATGTGAGGAAGGTGATGCGGCTTATGCTGAGTCGGTTTGTGCCACGGAGGAGCTGAAGTTTTATAAAGACAAGGTTCATCCGGCAGATATGACTTCTTTAATAAAGCCAACTACGGAACACGATCCGGCGTTGAAATTTAAATCGGCCACAGATACTAAGATGGTTGATTTTGTTCCTGGTGATTCATCCAAGTAGTTCAACATCAGCGCTAACCTGGATCCCAAATAGGAAAGCACGCTCATCGAGTTCATCCGTGAGAACCGGGACATCTTTGCATGGAAACCTTCTGACATGCCAGGTGTACCGAGGGAACTCGCTGAGCACACACTTAACATTGATCCTAAGTTTAAACCGGTCCGGCAGTTTCTCCGCCGCTTCAATGAAGAAAGGCGCAAGGCTATTGGTGAAGAGGTAGCTTGGTTGTTGGCCACAGGATTTATCGTGGAGGTCTTTCACCCGGAGTGGTTGGCTAATCCGGTGCTGGTTCTCAAGAAAACGGCACTTGGCGTATGTGTGTAGATTACACAGACTTGAACAAGGCTTGCCCAGCAGATCCCTTTGCCCTCCCTTGTATTGATCAGATTATTGATGCTACGGCGGGTTGTGGCCGTTTGTGTTTTCTGGACGATTATTCTGGTTATCATCAGATCAAAATGGAAGTTAAGGACCAGGAGAAGACAACTTTTATAACTCCCTTTGGAGCCTTCTGCTATGTCTCCATGCCCTTTGGGCTCAAGAGTGCCCAGGCGACTTATCAACGTTGTGTTCAGAATTGTCTTCATAAGCAGATTGGGCGCAATGTTCATGCATATGTGGATGATATTGTGATAAAGTCCAGGAAGGAGGAAACATTGATAGATGATTTGAGATAAACCTTTGACAACCTCCGGCTTTACAAGATGATGCGCAATCCGTAAAAGTGTGTCTTTGGTGTCCCGACAGGCAAACTCTTGGGTTTTCTGGTGTCAAACAGGGGCATTGAGGCTAATCCAGAAAAAAAATCAGCAATTACATCTTTGGCTAAACCGGTGTGTATCAATGACGTTCAACGTTTGGCCGGCCAGATTGCGGCTTTGAGCCGGTTTATCAGTTGTCTCGGGCAGAAGGCTATCCCTTTATACCAGATGCTAAAGAAAACAGATGATTTTGTCTGGAGCGAAGCGGCTGATAAAGCGTTTGAGGATATGAAGAGGCAGTTAGCTGAACCGCCTGTACTCGCAACTCCGATCGATAAAGAGCCCTTATTGTTGTATGTGGCTGCTAATGCCTGAGCTATTAGCGTGGCTATTGTGGTGGAGCGCAAGGAAGCTGGAAAGGAATATCCGGTTCAACGAACAGTTTATTATATCAGTGAGGTGCTCATTGAATCAAAGCAGAGGTATCCACATTGGCAGAAGCTGGTGTATGGACTGTTTATGGCAAGCCGGAAGCTCAAACATTATTTTCAGGGTCATCCTATCACAGTGGTCAGTTCAGCCCCTCTCGGAGATATCATTCAAAACAGGGAAGCAACTGGCCGGATTGCCAAGTGGGCTATTGAGCTTGGACCTCACGGGCTCAAATACACACCTCGCACAGCTATTAAATCCCAAGCACTCGTGGACTTCAGAGTTGCAGGCACCAGAGGAAAAGCCAGATAACACGTATTGGACTATTCACTTTGATGGATCCAGACAGTTGGAGGGCTCGGGGGCTGGAGTCATACTAGCTTCCCCACGAGGTGACAAGTTTTGTTATGTCCTCCGTTTAATGTTCCCATGTACTAACAATGCAGCTGAATACGAGGTCTTGCTCCACGGTCTTTGGATGGCAAATGAGATGAAATTAAGCCGGGTTAAGTGCTTTGGTGACTCGGATCTGGTGGCTCAACAGGTGTATGGCACTTGGGATTCCAAAGACCCACTCATGGCGGCATACCGACGAGAGGTGGGCATGGTGGCTGGCCATTTCAAGGGTTATCAAGTTGACCATGAAAGTGCGTTATATCGACTAGAGGGGGGGTGAATAGGCGATTTTTATGAAAGTCTTCAAACGCGGAAGTTATGAAGACAAACAGAGTGAACAAGCCTATCACTATGCAGCGGAAGGTAGATTACACAACGCAAGCCATAGTCAAATATACAATACAGTGAAAGCACAGAGTCAAATAGCTTCAGTGTAATGAGGATCAGGTTGGAAGAAGTTATGAAGCCAAACAGATCATACAGTCAGGTTGTGAAGACAGAAGATCAAGCAGGCATGCAATAGCTTCACAATGTATACTGGTAAGTAAAGGGAGGTGAAGATGAAACCAGTGACACGTTGAAGACAATGATATGTTGGACCAGTTCCAGTTGCTGTGACAACTGTACGTCTGGTTGGAGCGGCTAGGTATTTAAACCAAAGGACACACAGTCCCGGACACCCAGTCCTGAACACGCAGCTCAGGAAACCCAGCCCTCACCGTTTTCTCCTTGAGCTAAGGTCACACAGACCCCGCCCAATCACTCTGGTAAGTCTTCAAGGTAGACTCCCAAACCTTCACAGACTTCGTTCACTGGCAATCCACAATTCCTCTTGGATGCTCAGAACGCGACGCCTAACCGTCTGGAGGATGCACAGTCCTCAAGTGTAATAAGTCTTCAGATCACTCAGACAAGAAGACTTAAGTGATGCCCAATTACTCTGGCTCTGGGTGGTTAGGGCTTTTCTCCTCACTAAGGATTTTCTCTCAAAGGCTTCGAGGTGGGTTGCTCTCAAACGACAAAAGCCGTGCACTGAAATCTGAGCAGCCAACCGTTTATGGTTGTGGGGGTGGACTATTTATAGCCACTTGGCAACCCTGACCTGATTTGTCTGAAATGACCCTGGGTCACTAAGGAACTGACACGTGTACTAACGGTCGGATTTTGAACTCTCACGACAACTTTACTTGGGCTGCAAGTAAAGCTGACTTGTCTGACTCTGGACAAGATTTTCTCTCATTGTCTTCACTCGAAGACATAGGATTTGAATTAGGCATCACTTCAGTCATCCTGACTGGTTCTCTTGGACCCCACTTAACAGTACGGTGGTTCCTATGACACAACATGAATAAAGTAAAACTACGAAGGATCTAAGTCTTCGAGTTCCAAAGGCTTCATGGGGAGTCTTCATATGTCATTGTTTTCGACATGAATGTCTTCATGAACCACCATTGTCTTCAATGTCTTCGTACATTTTTGGGGGTCATCTCTGGTAGCTAAACCGAATCAATGAGGGACTTCTACCTGTGTTATCCTGCAATTCTCACAAACACATTAGTCCCTCAACTAGGTTTGTCGTCAATACTCCAAAACCAACTAGGGGTGGCACTAGATGCACTTACAATCTCCCCCTTTTTGGTGATTGATGACAAACTAGTTGAAGTTTTCAACGGGGAATATAATTTGTGAAATTGTAAAGGAATTGTCTTCATAAGCTGCAAGGGCTCCCCCTGAAGATGTGCATATAAGTGATTTGCTTCTGGAATGCAAATGCACACAGCAGGTTGTATTTGTGGGAATCCACTTCAACTTATGATGACAATCCATCATGCACGTAAAGATATATGAAGATAATGATATGCATAATGAAAAATGGACGTCTACGGAATGATAAGAGTGCGGAAATTATCGTCGTACATGCGGAATTTATCTTCGCAAACACAGTGGCAAACATAGTAGCAGACGACCATCAAGTTTAAGTGTTACAACTCAAAGAACCAAATGTAGCAAAACGAGAGTTGTAAGCACGAAGCAAAATGCAAAGTATAAAGCACCCGCCCATATTATTGACCCGCTTGAAGACTATGAACATCATATGCTTCTCCCCCTTTTGTCAGTGATGACCAAAAAGGTTTGAAGACATAGAGTTTTCTATGCGTTCCCAGGCGCAGCAGGGTCGGTGGAGGCGTTTGGTGGTGCAGGCGAGCTGGGTGCAGTGACGACGCGCGCTAAAGATATTGGTGGTGATGTAGCGTCGTCTTCTTCCTCAATGATTTTTCCCGTCACGGTGGCAGCAGAGGAAGAGAACTCAGATTCTTCAAGTGACGGAGTCCCACGCAACACAGCTCTTCTGGGGGGTGTGGACTCAAACTTGAAACGCTCCTTGAAGCCATCCTCTTGTAATTCAGCTTCAGTGCACATCATTGTGAGGCCTTTCCAAGTGCGGCGACAGGTTTCATGTGCGACGAAGGCGTTCTTGGTGGCCAGATTCCTGATGCGATTGACGTCTTGCATGATACTGTGCATCTGCCTCTTGAGCCAGCCGTGATGCCTATCTTGCTTTTGATGCAGAGCCACAAGAAGTTCACGATCAATGAGTGTACGAGCGCGTTTCTTGGGTCTCTGTCCAGCTGCGCTGTCAGTGGCTTCAGTGGATGCAGGGGCACGTG
Source organism: Triticum monococcum (assembly GCA_034509565.1). Classification (NCBI taxonomy): domain Eukaryota; kingdom Viridiplantae; phylum Streptophyta; class Magnoliopsida; order Poales; family Poaceae; genus Triticum; species Triticum monococcum. Next base: position 419,115,144 of record CM067845.1, read on the forward strand.
TGGTGCCAGCCATTGGATAGACTCTGGAAATGGCTTCAACACCTTCATCATGTTGAGTGAAGCTTTGGTGTTCTGCATTCTGAAGACTTAGTGGCTGTTTGGCAGGCTCAGGATAAATAGCTTCAGCAGAGGTGTCCACATCGGGTAAGAAGATTCTGTGGTTGCGGGCTGAGGGCTGATATGATATTGCAGAGTGGAGCTTGATTAGCCTCATAACCCATGGAGCATAAATCTTCAGACCAAAGAGATCTGAGCCAGACGCAGCAAGTTGACGTATGAAGAGATCCTGGGCATTGAAGCATTTGCCGTGTAGGATGCAGAAGATGAGAGTCTTCATGGCACCTTCAACCTTGGCATATCGAGAGTGCCCCTTAATGGGCCATAGAGTCCGCCTGATGATGTGATAGATAGTTCTAGGCAGGTACTCTAAGTCTTCAACGAAGAACTCCGTTGGGTAAGGTGCGTCAGAAGGCAATGGCTTTATCATTGAGAGCATCTGACTCATATTTGGCTCAGGTCGCTGAAATATGCTCTCAACTGCTTCAGCATGGAGTTGGCAGCCTTCTTCGAAGAGTTCGCCTGGAGTGGGTAGGCCGGTGAGCTCAATGATATCAAATGCATTGGCTTCATGATGGACGTTGCCGGTCATCCACTCCAGGACCCAAGTCTTCGGATCTCTGTTGTAGCCCTTGATGTGCAATGTGGCATAGAACTGAAGCAGAAGCTCTTCGTTCCAGTGCTCTTCATCCGTGACAAACGGCATCAGGCCAACTTGCTTGAAGCAGTCCAGGGCTTCTTCCAGACCAGGCAGACCAGCAAAAGCTTCAACTTCAAGGCGCTGATGTGGAAAGATACGGCTCTGGTTGTAGAGGACGCAGGAGTAGTAGCTGTGCTGTGGGTAGCTCCAGAACCTATCTGACACAATCTTTTCCCTTGAGTAAGGGTTCTTGGAGCGGTTGAAGAAAGTGTTGTCTGCCCTGAAGCTATTGACATTGAAGGAGCCAGGAGCAGCGACTGGACCTGGGAACCTTGGCAGTCATGGGATTGGCTTCTGTACCTGGGGCCTGTGCGCAATGTGATAATTGAACTGTGGTCCGGCAGCAGACACAGGCACAGAAGGGTCAGAGGCAGTTGCTTCAGTATCTCTTGAAGCTGTTGGTTGGTCGGGCTCCACAAATGCTTCAGTGGCAGCCGCAGTGGTGTCAGCCTCCTTGAGAACTTCTTCTTGCTGGTGTGGGGGAGATGGAGCTTGAGGTTCTTCATGCTCTTCTGCTTGTTCTTCGGCTGATGCAGCCGGAATGTCGTCAGCAGTCTGAGCCCTTGGTCCTTTGCGAAGCCTACGAAATGCAGGCGACGCCGGTGGAGTTGCAGTGGGCTGGGGCTCATCCTCTTCCTCCTGTGGGCGATCTGCCCACGATGCATCTTGTGTGATTGGCGTCAGGGGACGACCAATGCTGAGCAATTCACTCGATTCGAGCTGAGGAAGGACTGCATCATCTTGTACATTGTCTTGGAGACCAATGTCTTCAGCAACGGTGGGGTCGGCTGCTGGAATGTCTTCATCATGCTGAGCCTCGGTGAGAGCAGGCTCATGGACAGTCATCTGATGATCTTCATGAGGACGGCGAACGGAAAGGGGTTCAACTATCAAGGGCTCTGTGGGAGCAGCCCGAGACTTCTTGGACTTGCGCTTTTTGATGGTGGGGTCTGAAGGAGAGGCTTCAGAGTGTTTCCTCTTCCTTGCTTTAGCTTCGGCTATCCTTGTCTTCTTAAGCTCTGAAGCGGTTGAGCGCTTTGGCTTCGAGCTAGGCTTGGCGGTGGGGAAGACAATTGGAACAGCTTCTTGGCGTGGGGCCTCTTCTTCAGCCACGGTGGGCGTCTTCTTTTTCTTAGCGGCCATCCTGGGGTCGATGCCAGGACGCCCAAGTGCCTTTCGCTTCTCGGCCTCATTGTAGGCCTGTACGTAGAGATCAGCCAAATTCTTCATGCACTCGCGTGAACCCTGAGCCTCTGCACGTTTCTGCATGAAGTTTTCCTTCAACTCATGCAGCATGACTTTGAAGTCTTTGATTTCTTGGACGCTGAGTGTGGCCATGTTCTGCTTGAACTGAGCCTTTTCAAAATCTATCTTTTTCTTCAGTTCCACGATGCGCTGGGCAATTGCGAGTTCTGAAGCAATAGCTCCTTGGAAGGCTACGCTGAGGCCAATAGGCAGCTGCAGATCATCAAAGCTGATGTTGGGTGTGTCAAACCACTCATCTATGAAGTTGTGGATGATTGTTGCATCGAACAGAGGCAGATTGTTGAAGATTTCAGCCTCCTCCTTGCTCTTGATGAGCTGCTCAAGAGCGTCATCACCAAGATCTTCGTCACTGGACAGATCAATGGCTTCGCAGCGAAGAACGGCAGCGACAGTTAGCTCTTTGCTGGTGTGTGGCTGTGGTTTCTTTGCTTCTTGATGCTTGGAGACTCTTGATAAGTCTTCAGACTGCACACTGGCTTCAGGAGGTGCAGTGGCCAATGGCTTCGCTCTGGAGATCTTGGGAGAAGCGACTGGCTTGGAAGCTTTTGGCTTCTTCTTCATCTGCTTCGGCTCTGGGGCAGTAGGAGCATCATCAGACTCAGTGTCTGCAGGAGGGTCGTTCACGGCAGTCCCTTGGACTATAATGTGAGTGATGAGGCCTTCGAGATTGGCAAAGGGCCCGATGACATTGGGATTAGCGTCGCGTGTGCCATCTGCCCTTGGTTTGGAGGGACCAGGGTTGAAGTCCAACCCAAACTCCTTCTTGTTTTGCTTCGCAGAGTTCTGGGCAAATTGGAAGTTGCGCTTGAACAGAGTGTCATCGCGACACCAGAGAAGGGATGATGGATGTGCATCAGCTGGCTGTTGTCCCCTGACCATGCATGGAAAGAAGCCTTGAGCAATGGCTTCGTCTCTGGTTCGGGGTACGAGATTCTTGTACAAGGCATCTCCCCATGGCCTCTTGATGGCGCACTTCTCTGCATATTCTTTGGTGACGAAGCGGTATAGGAACCACTGCTCTGCCCAATACCTGCGAATCCATTGGATTCGTGTCTTGCGCTGACCATAGCTTTCTTCAGGATCTGTTTGGTACATTTCTACCAAATCTTCAGGCAGATCCTTAGATGTGTCACCCCGTCTCTGTCTGCCTCCCTTCCTTGATTGTTTCTCAGATGCCATGAAGCTTAACTTGGAAGGCTTCAAAAGATTCAAAGGCTTCAAAGGATTCAAAGGCTTCAAAGGATTCAAAGGCTTCAAAGGCTTCCTTTTGCTTGACCAACAGGAACTTGCTTCGGGTGAATTGATGTGACGCTGTAGGAACTCTGCAAATGAATGCAGACTATGAGAACCAAAAGATTCTCCCACGGACATGTACCTGTGACAGCATTAAGGTGTGAGGGAAGGGGAAGAGGTCATATGCATTCTCAGAAGATTTTGAAGATAAATCAGTGTAGAAGACATTGACCTCATCATGCGAAGACATTCACTTTATAGAAAAGAAGTTGGTTCCAGATTTGTATGAATCCATAGATCAGTACAAGTGAGGAATCTAACTACTTCATGAAGAACAAGTGAATATGCTAGGCAAGTTATGAGATTCAGACAAGAGGAATGAAACTTGAAGGAATAGAAACCTCTTTTGGCAGAAAGTGATGGATCAATAGGATCAAAAGAGGCTGTAAAAAGGCTTGTTATTTACCAGACTTGGAACTGCTAGACGAGATGAGAGGTGAGGCCGAGCAGTTCGATCCTCCGTGCCCTAACTTGGCGACGGAAGACACTTAGGGCAACGGCGGAGAGACTGATGTCCGCTGTCGGCGTGAGAACGACGTCGGAGAGGTCACGGCAGTGAAGCACTTCGTCGCCGGCGTCGTTGAGAGTTAGCGGTGGCGCTAGGGTTTGTGCGAGGGAGGAAGAAGAGATAATGACCGCAGTGAAACGTGTATTTATAGGGATATGGGCGGCACTGCGCTATTACTCAGGTGCCCCTGGCGATTCGCATCTGATCAGTACGTGGCCAGCATGCGGAATTGTGGGGGCAGTTTCACCCCACGCACGCCTGGTTTGTCGGGAGTCTTTCCTACTTCTCCGGAATTCTAGTTGATGGAAAAACATTGAAAGCTGTTTTAAAGTTTGTCTCTGTGTCTTCTTCTGACAAGGATGCAGTGAAGACATTCGACAGTTTCAATAGAGTGCATATGACTTGGAGAGATAGAGTTTGAGGTAGGAAGCATGGAGAGGTTAGGGTCCGATCACATTCACTTAGTTCAAAAGATTCAGACAAGAAGACATAGCTATAAGTGAATGCTGTAGAGGACAGAACACCAGTGCATATATAATCAACATAGTGAAGATAATCATGAAGACATGTTGAGATTGAAGCCAAACCAAATGTGAAGACATAGCAATTGTAATGCCATGAGTAAAACACTTCAAGCAGAAAATTTTTGGTGGTGGCGCTACCCACCGTATAGGAAGTATTGGACCCAGACACGGCGCACAATTATCGTGGCGCTCCGAGGTTAAATTCCACGTTAATGTATTCACACTTAGAATGTATGTCTTCATTGATTGAAGATATACGTTACTTTGTGTGTTGCACATCTAAGTCATCATCATGCATAAGTGTTAGGATGTGTGCCTGATCACAGAACATTTGAGGATTCCAAGATATTTAGCTCACACCGTAACTTGCAAAATCTCTTCTCATCCAAGGGCTTGGTGAAGATATCTGCCAATTGCTCTTCAGTGTTGACGTGTATGATATCAATGTCTTCCTTTGTAACATGATCTCTGAGAAAATGATGACGAATTTCAATGTGCTTTGTCTTCGAGTGCTGAACTGGGTTGTTGGCGATCTTGATGGCGCTTTCGTTGTCGCAGTAAAGTGGCACTTGCTTCAGATGAATGCCATAATCCTTGAGGGTTTGCTTCATCTATAGAAGCTGAGCGCAGCAGGATCCAGCAGCAATGTATTCAGATTCAGCAGTGGAGAGAGATACACAGTTCTGCTTCTTTGAAGACCAACAGACAAGAGATCGGCCCAGGAAATGACATGTGCCTGATGTGGATTTCCGATCAACCTTGTCACCAGCGTAATCAGCGTCCGAAAATCCAACCAGATCAAACTCTGAGCCCTTTGGATACCATAACCCTAGAGTTGGTGTGTGAGCCAAATATCGAAGAATTCGCTTCACTGCTAAGTGATGCGACTCCTTTGGTGCCGCTTGAAACCGAGCACACATGCAAACACTAAGCATAATATCTGGCCTAGATGCACATAGATAAAGCAAAGAACCAATCATGGAGCGGTATACCTTTTGATCGAACTCTTTACCATTGTCGTCAGGACCCAGATGATGTTTGGCTGGCATTGGTGTTGTGAAGCCTTTGTAGTCTTGCATACCGAACTTCTTCAGGCAGTCTTTGAGGTATTTCTCTTGAGATATGAAGATGCCATTGCGTTGTTGCCTTATCTGAAGACCGAGGAAGAATTTCAGCTCCCCCATCATAGACATCTGATATTGTTCTTGCATCATATATCCGAACTCCTCACTGTACTTCTGATTGGTGCAGCCGAAGATAATGTCATCCACGTATATTTGGCACACAAACAGTTCACCATCATATGTCTTTGTGAAGAGAGTGGGATCCAGGGAACCAGGTATGAAGCCTTTGCTCTTCAGGAAGTATTTGAGTGTATCATACCAGGCCCGAGGGGCTTGTTTGAGGCCATATAGTGCCTTTTTGAGCTTGTACACCATGTCAGGATGTTTTGGATCTTCAAACCCAGGTGGTTGCGCAACATACACTTCTTCTTCAATTTTGCCATTGAGGAAGGCACTTTTTACATCCATTTGATACAGGATTATGTTGTGATGATTTGCATAGGCCAGCAGTATACGGATGGCTTCAAGTCTGGCCACAGGAGCAAATGTTTCACCGAAGTCGATGCCTTCCACTTGAGTATATCCTTGAGCAACGAGACGAGCCTTGTTTCTGACGACTTGGCCATGCTCATCTTGCTTGTTGCGATATATCCATTTGGTGCCTATTATGTTATGCTTCCGTGGATCAGGACGCTTAACTAACTCCCATACATTGTTCAGCTCAAATTGTTGAAGCTCTTCTTGCATAGCTTGAATCCATTCAGGTTCCATAAAGGCTTCATCAATTTTCTTGGGTTTTGTGATTGAAACAAATGCGAAGTGTCCGCAAAAGTTTGCCAGTTGAGTTGCCTTTGAACGAGTCAGTGGACCAGGTGCATTGATGCTATCAATTATTCTGTCAATTTGCACTTCATTGGCAACACGAGGATGTAGGGGTCGAAGACTTTGCTCTTGCTGATCTACGTTATCATGGGGAGGAATGTCTTCAGGCTGAGCATTGTCTTCATGTGGATCAGGTGCTGAGATGATAAGTTCTTCTTCAGGACGAGCTTTAGAAGGTATAATTTCTCTAGTTCCCATTAGCTTGATTGATTCACTGGCTGGAACTTCATCTAGTACATCTGGTAGTTGCTCTCTTTGTGACCCATTGGTCTCATCAAACCGCACATCCATTGTTTCAACCACTTTGTAGTGAAAGAGATTGAAGACTCTGTAGGTGTGCGAATCCTTTCCATATCCAAGCATGAAGCCCTCATGTGCTTTTGGAGCAAATTTTGCGGTGTGGTGAGGGTCCTTGATCCAGCATCTTGATCCAAATACTCTAAAGTAACTTACATTTGGCTTCTTGCCAGTCAGAAGTTCATAAGATGTCTTGTTCAGCAGCTTGTGAAGATATACACGGTTGATAGTATGGCATGCAGTGTCAATGGCTTCAGTCCAGAATTTTCTTGGTGTCTTGTACTCATCTAACATTGTTCTGGCCATCTCAATGAGTGTTCTGTTCTTGCGTTCGACGATGCCATTCTGCTGTGGCGTGTATGGAGCTGAGAATTCATGAGTGATGCCCAATGTATCAAGATATGTGTCAAGGCCGGTGTTCTTGAATTCTGTGCCATTGTCACTTCTGATGTGCTTTATCTTGGCGCCATAATTGTTCATTGCCCGATTTGCGAAGCGTCTGAAGACATCCTGCACTTCAGTCTTGTAAAGGATTATGTGCACCCAAGTATATCTAGAGTAATCATCAACAATGACGAAGCCATAGAGGCAAGCAGTAGTGGAGAAAGTTGAGTAGTGGGTAGGACCGAAGAGATCCATGTGAAGCAGTTCGAAGGGTTGAGTAGTGGTCATGATTGTCTTCGAAGGATGTTTTGCCCTTGTCATCTTCCCAGCTTCACAGGCACCGCATAAGTGATCTTTCTTGAACTTGACGCCCTCGATGCCTATGACGTGCTTCTTCTTAGCAAGGGTGTGGAGGTTCCTCATGCCAGCATGCCCAAGTCTTCGATGCCAAAGCCAGCATTCTGAAGCCTTTGCGAGAAGACAAACTGCAAGCTGTGGCCCTGCTGAGAAATCTACCATGTACAAATCATCTTTTCGATACCCTTCAAACACTAGAGACTTGTCAGATTCCATTAGTACCAGACAACGATATTTTCCAAAGATTACAATCATGTTTAAATCGCAAAGCATTGAGACAGACATTAAGTTGAAGCCAAGGGATTCAACAAACATGACTTTATCCATGTGTCGATCCTTTGAGATTGCAACTCTACCTAGACCCAGTACTTTACTTTTACCAGTGTCAGCGAATGTGATGTGGCTCTTGTCAGATGGACGTAAGGTTGAGTCCATAAAGAGACTTCTCTTGCCAGTCATGTGATTTGTACACCCGCTGTCAATAATCCATTCTGAAGACTCTGAAGTCACTGGTGTCGTACCCTACAGTGCAGTTAGGGGGATAGGCTTCACCAAGAGTGTTGTGAAGCAAAAACATTTGACGAACCAGTGGATTATGAAAACTGAGATCCATGTTAGGACAAGCAGGGAGAGTAGCATGCGATTCAGATATGAAATACATAGTGATGCCATTCGGGCATTTGATCGTGCGCCCCACGAGTTTTTTGAGGTCCCCAGCAATAGCATCAGAAGATTTTGGTTTTGTGCTGGAGACCTTTCCCTGCAAAAGAGAGTTAAGCTTTCTTAACCACCCACATCTTCAAGGGTGGCTTAGAAGCAATAAGTCTAAGTGCAGCATCTGAGAATTTTGGCTTTGGAGCCCTAGCAAACAGTCTAGCAGGTGGGCAGTAGTACTCATAAGAAAAGGCAGAATAGTTTTTGGTCATATGAGAATGACGGTTTAAAGAACCGTTCTCATAAGACTGAGCATGGTTTCCCTGCAAAACATTTGCGTTAGTGCAGCTCAGATGAGTCCTCTGCCTGTATGAAGCCTTTGGACCATATGAAGTCTTTGGTCTGAGGTTTGTCTTCTTCATGTGAGGTGTCATGGGGACATTCACAGGAAGATTCTCAAGACACGTTTTTGGAACCCAGATCTTCTTCATGGGCGGTCCATTCCTGCAGTTAGTACCAATGTACCTGGCAAATACTTCACCATTCTGATTCCTAAACAGTTTATAGTTTGCATCAAAGGATTCATCAATGATAATTGGATTAGCACAAGTGAAGCCAGATAGATTGGATGGATCTGATGAGGAGTCCTTTGCAGCAACCCATGTGGTTTTGGGGTACTGCTCAGGTTTCCAGTAAGAGCCATCTGCATTAATTTTCCTCACGAACCCAACACCCTCTTTGCTAGGGTTTCGGTTCAGAATCTGCTTCTTGAGGACGTCACATAGTGTCTGATGTCCTTTGAGACTTTTGTACATCCCTGTTTCAAGCAATGTCTTCAACCTAGCATTTTCATCAGCAATAGCAGTGGTATCCTCAGCAGAGGGGTTAGTTACCACTTCAACAGTTGAAGATATTGCAACAGCAGTAGCAGTGGAACATTCAGCAACAGAAATAGCATTATCACGCTCAATGCATTTAAGGCATGGTGGTTCAAATCCTTCCTTAGCAGAACTGATCTGTTCGGTTCGAAGTGACTCGTTTTCCTTTTGAAGATCTTCATGATCCGCTCTCAACTTCTCAAGATCTTGCTTCTTCTGAAGATAATCATAGGAGAGCTTTTCATGAGTAGTTGAGAGAGTCTCAAGACGATCTTCGAGTTCCTGATACTTAACATGAAGATTTTTTATGTCTTCAATTAAGGATTCAGAACGAGTCATTTCAGCACCCAACAGATCATCGCTTCTGTCTAACAGTTTTTTAATATGTTCCATGGCCTTTTGTTGTTCAGTTGCAATCTTAGCAAGTGTTTTGTAACTGGGTTTTGAATCACAATCAGAGTCATCGTCACTAGATGTTCGATAGTGAGTAGTGCATGTGTTTACCTTGGCACCACGTGCCATGAAGCAGTAGGTGGGAGTAGAGTCGTCCTTGTCATTTGCACCGGTGATGGTGATGGAGTCATTGTCTTCAGTGTTGAAGATGGACTTGGCGACATAGGCTGTAGCCAAACTTGCAACGCCTGAATCAGACTCCTCCTCAGACTCCACCTCTGCCTCCTCAGAAGCGGACTCCTCCTCTGAATCCATTTCCTTGCCAACAAACGCACGAGCCTTGCCAGATGAACTCTTCTTGTGTAACGAAGACTTTGAGGAAGACTTGGACGAAGACTTTGAGTATTTCTTCGTCTTCTTATTGTCAGAGTCATATTCCTTGCTCTTCTTCTTCTTTCTGTTCTCATTGTCCCATTGTGGACACTCAGAGATGAAGTGTCCAGTTTTCTTGCACTTGTGACAAGTTTTCCTCTTGTAGTCATGCGCAGAGGCTTCATCATTCCTTGAGCTTTATAGTGAAGAATTTCTGAAGCCTTTCTTCTTGGTGAATCTCTGGAACTTCTTCACTAGCATTGCAAGTTCCCGTCCAATGTCTTCAGGATCATCAGAACTGCTGTCAGATTCTTCTTCAGATGATGACACAGCTTTTGCCTTCAGGGCACGAGTTCGCCCATAGTTTGGACCGTAGATATCTCTTTTCTCAGAAAGCTGAAACTCATGTGTGTTGAGCCTCTCAAGTATGTCAGACGGATCGAGTGTCTTGAAGTCTGGACGTTCTTGAATCATCAGGGCTAGGATGTCAAATGAACTGTCATGTGATCTTAGCAGCATCTTGACGATTTCATGTTTGGTGATCTCAATGGCGCCGAGGGCTTGAAGCTCATTTGTGATGTCAGTGAGCCGGTCAAATGTGTGCTGGACATTTTCATTGTCATTTCGCTTGAAGCGGTTGAAGAGATTGCGAAGAACACTGATTCTCTGATCTCTCTGGGTTGAGATGCCTTCATTGACCTTGGAGAGCCAGTCCCAGACCAGCTTGGATGTCTTCAAGGCACTCACACGGCCGTACTGTCCCTTGGTCAGATGACCACAGATAATATTCTTGGCAGTGGAGTCCAGTTGAGTGAACTTCTTGACATCAGCCGCAGTGACACCTTCTCCAGCCTTGGGAACGCCGTTTTCGACGACATACCATAGGTCGACGTCAATGGCTTCAAGATGCATGCGCATCTTATTCTTCCAGTAGGGATATTTAGTTCCATCGAAGACTGGGCACGCAGCGGAGACTTTAATTATCCCTACAGTCGACAAAGCTAAAACTCCAGGTGGTTAAACCGAATCACACAGAACAAGGGAGCACCTTGCTCTGATACCAATTGAAAGTGTGTTATATCGACTAGAGGGGGGGTGAATAGGCGATTTTTATGAAAGTCTTCAAACGCGGAAGTTATGAATACAAACAGAGTGAACAAGCCTATCACTATGCAGCGGAAGGTAGATTACACAACGCAAGCCATAGTCAAATATACAATACAGTGAAAGCACAGAGTCAAATAGCTTCAGTGTAATTAGGATCAGGTTGGAAGAAGTTATGAAGCCAAACAGATCATACAGTCAGGTTGTGAAGACAGAAGATCAAGCAGGCATGCAATAGCTTCACAATGTATACTGGTAAGTAAAGGGAGGTGAAGATGAAACCAGTGACACGTTGAAGACAATGATATGTTGGACCAGTTCCAGTTGTTGTGACAACTGTACGTCTGGTTGGAGCGGCTAGGTATTTAAACCAAAGGACACACAGTCCCGGACACCCAGTCCTGAACACGCAGCTCAGGACACCCAGTCCTCACTGTTTTCTCCTTGAGCTAAGGTCACACAGACCCCGCCCAATCACTCTGGTAAGTCTTCAAGGTAGACTCCCAAACCTTCACAGACTTCGTTCACTGGCAATCCACAATTCCTCTTGGATGCTCAGAACGCGACGCCTAACCGTCTAGAGGATGCACAGTCCTCAAGTGTAATAAGTCTTCAGATCACTCAGACAAGAAGACTTAAGTGATGCCCAATTACTCTGGCTCTGGGTGGTTAGGGCTTTTCTCCTCACTAAGGATTTTCTCTCAAAGGCTTCGAGGTGGGTTGCTCTCAAACGACAAAAGCCATGCACTGAAATCTGAGCAGCCAACCGTTTATGGTTGTGGGGGTGGACTATTTATAGCCACTTGGCAACCCTGACCTGATTTGTCTGAAATGACCCTGGGTCACTAAGGAACTGACACGTGTACTAACGGTCGGATTTTGAACTCTCACGGCAACTTTACTTGGGCTGCAAGTAAAGCTGACTTGTCTGACTCTGGACAAGATTTTCTCTCATTGTCTTCACTCGAAGACATAGGATTTGAATTAGGCATCACTTCAGTCATCCTGACTGGTTCTCTTGGACCCCACTTAACAGTACGGTGGTTCCTATGACACAACATGAATAAAGTAAAACTACGAAGGATCTAAGTCTTCGAGTTCCAAAGGCTTCATGGGGAGTCTTCATATGTCATTGTCTTCGACATGAATGTCTTCATGAACCACCATTGTCTTCAATGTCTTCGTACATTTTTGGGGGTCATCTCTGGTAGCTAAACCGAATCAATGAGGGACTTCTACCTGTGTTATCCTGCAATTCTCACAAACACATTAGTCCCTCAACTAGGTTTGTCGTCAATACTCCAAAACCAACTAGGGGTGGCACTAGATGCACTTACAGACCATATAGACCGGCGAAAGAATGAAGCGGCGGATGCTTTAAGGCGCCTTGGTTCTCAGCGTAAACCGGTCCCACCAAATGTCTTCCTTGATGTACTGCATAATCCGTCGGTCAAGGTACCAACAGAGGAGGAGTTGGCTATTCCTGAGCCGGAGGCTCAATTGTTGGCTGCTTTGCATGTCATACCGGATTGGACAATCCCATACCTGGCTTACATGAACCGGGGCGAGTTACCGAAGGATGAAACCTCGGTCCGGCAGGTAATCCGGCGTTCCAAGTCCTTGACCATAATCAACGGAGAGTTACATCGTTACAGTGTCACAGGGGCAATTCAGCGTTGTGTCTCTCCTCAAGAGGGTTGTGAGATTTTGCGAGAAATCCATGAAGGGGATTATGGTCACCACGCCGGTTCAAAGTCTTTGGTAGCTAAAGCTTTTCGCCACTGTTTTTATTGGTTAACAGCTCACACTGATGCAGAGGATTTAGTCAAAAGATGTGACGATTGTCAGAAATTCGCACGCCGTGCTCATATTCTAGCTCAGGAGTTGAGGATGATTCCAATAACTTGGCCATTTGCGACTTAGGGGCTTGATATGGTTGGACCCTTCAAGCGATCCAAGGACAAAAAGACCCACTTGTTAGTGGCAGTTGACAAGTTCACCAAATGGGTGGAAGCGAAGCCAGTCAGTAAGTGTGATGCGGCCACAGTGATTCAGTTCATTAAAAAGGTGATATTCCGGTTTGGCTTTCCACATAGTATTATAACTGATAATGGTACTAATCTGTCAAAGGGAGAGATGGAGGAATTTTGCCAACATGAGCATATCCGACTTGACATAGCATCAGTGGCTCACCCCAATCTAATGGTCAAGCGGAGAAGGCAAATCAAGAAATTTTGAGAGGTATTAAACCCCGGCTTATGGTTCCTTTGAAGCGGACACCGGGTTGTTGGGTGGAGGAGTTACCTTCTGTGTTATGGAGCATCAACACCACACCTAACAGATCTACGGGTTACACACCTTTCTTCATGGTTTATGGAGTAGAGGCGGTTCTTCCTAGTGACATATGTCATGACTCGCCCCGTGTGGCAGCTTATGTTGAAGCTGATAATGAGAAGGCATGTCAGGATTCACTGGACCTGTTAGATGAGGAGCGTAATCTCGCAGCAGCACGTTCGGCGATTTACCAACAAGATCTCCGATGTTACCACAACCGCTGGGTTAAGACCAGAACTTTTCAAGAGGGCGATCTGGTGCTCCGGCTCATCCAGGATCAGACTGATATGCACAAATTATCCCCACCTTGGGAAGGACCTTTTGTGGTCACCAAGAATATGCACAACGGGTCATACTACCTCATTGATGTTCGAGAGCACAAAGACTCACGTAAATCGGAGGAGGAGACCAAGCGGCTGTAGAATATAGCTCTTCTTCGGCCTTACTATACTTGAGCCACAGGCTCTTCTTATGTACATATTTATGACAATGTATATATTATATAATAAACCGGAGCCTTGAATAAAGCGGGGTCTCTATTCTTTTTACATCATTTGTGAGCCTACAAGAGCTTCTGCTGACAAAGCAGAGTTTTGTTAAACCGGCCTCTACGGCCGCACGGATATAAAGAAAATCACTAGGGGGCTTGGTCGTATCCGAACCATAGCTACACCTCTTGATCGGTTTAAAACCACAAAGGGATATCACTAGGGGGCTTGGTTGTTGTCACACCATAGCTACACCTCTTGATAGGCTTTAAGCCAAAAGGAAATTATATGGAGCCAAAGAGAGTCTGTTGCATTAAGCACAGCTCAAACATAGGTAACCACCGAGCACAGCTCACATATTACCTGGGGGCTCTTTGCTTCTCAAATAACAATGAGTTTTGAACCCTTGTAATAGGCTATCAAGCCAGGCTTGGAAGCCAGGTGTATTCACCTAAAACCCCGGGTTATCCTGCCTCTTTAAGTAAGTCACTCCATCCAGGTAAACCTAGGATGACCCATCGAACATTTGACAAGTCAATCCCATGGACCCTGAACTTATCAAAGTTAAATCGGTGATCGGTTAAAGATTGAGGTCCATCTTAAAAGGCTTTGCAAAATGGTTTCACTCAGTGGCCTAGCATCCCATGAAAAGCCTCGATTTAGGGCTTGGCAGCCCATGAAAATGTTGGAAATATGCCCTAGAGGCAATAATAAAAGCATTATTATTATATTTCCTTGTTCATGATAATTGTCTTTTATTCATGCTATAATTGTGTTATCCGGAAATCATAATACATGTGTGAATAATAGACACCAACATGTCCCTAGTAAGCCTCTAATTGACTAGCTCGTTGATCAACAGATAGTCGTGGTTTCCTGACTATGGACATTGGATGTCATTGATAACGAGATCGCATCATTAGGAGAATGATGTGATGGACAAGACCCAATCCTAAACATGGCACAAGATCGTATAGTTCATTTGCTAGAGTTTCCCAATGTCAAGTATCCTTTCCTTAGACCATGAGATTGTGTAACTCCCGGATACCGTAGGAGTGCTTTGGATGTACCAAACGTCACAACGTAACTGGGTGACTATAAAGGTATACTACGGGTATCTCCGAAAGTGTCTGTTGGGTTGACACTGATCAAGACTGGGATTTGTCACTTTGTATGACGGAGAGGTATCACTGGGCCCACTCGATAATGCATCATCATTATGAGCTCAAAGTGACCAAGTGTCTGGTCACGGGATCATGCATTACGGTACGAGTAAAGTGACTTGCCAGTAACGAGATTGAACGAGGTATAGGGATAGCGACGATCGAATCTCGGGCAAGTAACATACCGATTGACAAAGGGAATTGTATACGGGGTTGCTTGAATCCTCGACATCGTGGTTCATCCGATGAGATCATCGAGGAGAATGTGGGAGCCAACATGGGTATCCAGATCCCGCTGTTGGTTATTGACCGGAGAGCAATCTCGGTCATGCCTACATGTCTCCCGAACCCGTAGGGTCTACACACTTAAGGTTCGGTGACGCTAGGGTTGTAGGGATATGTATATGCAGTAACCCGAATGTTGTTCGGAGTCCCAGATGAGATCCCGAACGTCACGAGGAGTTTCGGAATGGTCCGGAGGTAAAGAATTATATATAGGAAGTGCTATTTCGGCCATCGGGACAAGTTTCGGGGTCACCGGTATTGTACCGGGACCATCGGAAGGGTCCTAGGGGTCCACCGGGTGGGGCCACCTATCCCGGAGGGCCCCATGGGCTGAAGTGGGAAGGGATCCAGCCCAAAGTGGGCTGGGACGCCACTTCCCCCTAGGGCCCATGCGCCCAGGGTGGGGAAACCCTAAAGGGGGCGCCCCCTTGCTTGGGGGGCAAGCCCCCCACCCCTTGGCCCCCCCTAGGCCCCCTATATATAGTGGGGGGAGGAAGGGCCTCACACCCATGCCCTGGTGCCTCCCTCTCCCTCTCCAACACCTCCTCCTCCTCCATAGAGCTTGGCGAAGCCTTGCCGGAGTACTGCAGCTCCATCACAACCACGCCGTCGTGCTGCTGCTGGAGCCATCTTCCTCAACCTCTCCATCCCCCTTGCTGGATCAAGAAGGAGGAGACTTTACGCTGATCGTACGTGTGTTGAACGCGGAGGTGTCGTCCGTTCGGTGCTAGGATCTCCGGTGATTCGTATCACGTCGAGTACGACTCCCTCATCCTCGTTCTTTGAATGCTTCCGCTCGCGATCTACAAGGTACGTAGATGCATCCAATCACTCGTTGCTAGATGAACTCATAGATGGATCTTGGTGAAACCGTAGGAAATTTTTTGTTTTCTGCAACGTTCCCCAACAGTGGCATCATGAGCTAGGTCTATGCATAGTTCTCTTTGCACGAGTAGAACACAATTTGTTGTGGGCGTAGATATTGTCAACTTTCTTGCCGCTACTAGTCTTATTTTGCTTCAACGGTATTGTAGGATGAAGCGGCCCGGACCAACCTTACACGTACGCTTACGTGAGACCGGTTCCACCGACTAACATGCACTAGTTGCATAAGGTGGCTGGCGGGTGTCTGTCTCTCCCACTTTAGTTGGAGCGGATTCGATGAAAAGGGTCCTTATGAAGGGTAAATAGAAGTTGACAAATCATGTTGTGGCTTTCACGTAGGTAAGAAAGCGTTCTTGCTAGAACCCTATTGCAGCCACGTAAAACTTGCAACAACAATTAGAGGACGTCTAACTTGTTTTTGCAGCAAGTGTTTTGTGATGTGATATGGCCAAAGTTGTGATGAATGATGAATGATATATATGTGATGTATGAGATGTTCATGCTACTGTAATAGGAATCACGACTTGCATGTAGATGAGTATGACAACCGGCAGGAGCCATAGGAGTTGTCTTTATTTTTTGTATGACCTGCGTGTCATTGAGAAACGCCATGTAAATTACTTTACTTTATTGCTAAACGCGTTAGCCATAGTAGTAGAAGTAATAATTGGCGAGCAACTTCATGGAGACACGATGATGGAGATCATGGTGTCATGCCGGTGACAAGATGATCATGGAGCCCCAAGATGGAGATCAAAGGAGCTATGTGATATTGGCCATATCATGTCACTATTATTATTTGATTGCATGTGATGTTTATCATGTTTTTGCATCTTGTTTACTTAGAACGACGATAGTAAATAAGATGATCCCTCATAATAATTTCAAGAAAGTGTTCCCCCTAACTGTGCACCGTTGTGACAGTTCGTTGTTTCGAAGCACCACGTGATGATCGGGTGTGATAGATTCAAACATTCACATACAACGGGTGTAAGACAGATTTACACATGCAAACACTTAGGTTGACTTGACGAGCCTAGCATGTATAGACATGGCCTCGGAACACAGAAGACCGAAAGGTCGAGCATGAGTCGTATAGAAGATAAGATCAACATGAAGATGTTCACCGATGTTGACTAGTCCGTCTCACGTGATGATCGGACACGGCCTAGTTAACTCGGATCATGTTATACTTAGATGACCAGAGGGATGTCTATCTAAGTGGGAGTTCATTGAATAATTTGATTAGATGAACTTAATTATCATGAACTTAGTCTAAAATATTTACAATATGTCTTGTAGATCAAATGGCCAACGTAGTCCTCAACTTCAACGCGTTCCTAGAGAAAACCAAGCTGAAAGACGATGGCAGCAACTACACGGACTGGGTCCGGAACCTCAGGATCATCCTCATAGCTACCAAGAAAGATTATGTCCCACAAGCACCGCTAGGTGACGCACTTGTTCTCCCTGCAGAACAAGACGTTATGAACGCTTGGCAGGCACGTACCGATGACTACTCCCTCGTTCAGTGCGGCATGCTTTACAGCTTAGAGCCGGGGCTCCAAAAACGTTTTGAGAGACACGGAGCATATGAGATGTTCGAAGAGCTGAAAATGGTTTTCCAAGCTCATGCCCGGGTCGAGAGATATCAAGTCTCCAACAAGTTCTTCAGCTGTAAGATGGAGGAAAACAGTTCTGTCAGTGAGCACATACTCACTATGTCTGGGTTGCATAACCGCTTGACTCAGCTAGGAGTTAATCTCCTGGATGACGCGGTCATTGACAGAATCCTTCAGTCGCTTCCACCGAGCTACAAGAGCTTTGTGATGAACTTCAATATGCAGGGGATGGAAAATACCATTCCTGAAGTATTTGCAATGCTGAAATCAGCAGAGGTAGAAGTCAAAAAGGAACATCAAGTGTTGCTGGTGAATAAAACCACTAAGTTCAAGAAAGGCAAGGGTAAGAAAAACTTCAAAAAGGACGGCAAGGGAGTTGCCGCGCCCGGCAAGCAAGCTGCCGGGATGAAGCCAAAGAATGGACCCAAGCCCGAGACTGAGTGTTTTTATTGCAAGGGAAGTGGTCACTGGAAGCGGAACTGCCCCAAATACTTAGCGGACAAGAAGGCCGGCATCACGAAAGGTATATGTGATATACATGTAATTGATGTGTACCTTACCAGTACTTGTAGTAGCTCTTGGGTATTTGATATCGGTGCAATTGCTCATATTTGTAACTCAAAGCAGGAGCTGCGGAATAAGCGGAGACTAGCGAAGGACGAGGTGACGATGCGCGTCGGGAATGGTTCCAAGGTCGATGTGATCGCCGTCGGCACGCTACCTCTACATTTACCTACGGGATTAGTTTTGAACCTCAATAATTGTTATTTAGTGCCAAGTTTGAGCATGAACATTGTATCAGGATCTCGTTTAATACGAGATGGCTACTCATTTAAATACGAGAATAATGGTTGTTCTATTTATATGAGAGATATGTTTTATGGTCATGTTGCTGGGGAACATAGTAATTTCGAAAATTTTCCTACGCACACGCAAGATCATGGTGATGCATAGAAACGAGAGGGGAGAGTTTTGTCTACGTACCAACGCAGACCGACTGCGGAAGCGATCACACAACGTAGAGGAAGTAGTCGTACGTCTTCTTCCCGATCCGACCGATCCAAGCACCGTTACTCCGGCACCTCCGAGTTCTTAGCACACGTTCAGCTCGATGACGATCCTCGGGCTCCGATCCAGCAAAGCGTCGAGGAAGAGTTCCATCAGCACAACGGCGTGGTGACGATCTTGATGTACTACCGACGCAGGGCTTCGCCTAAGCACTACAACGGTATGATCGAGGTGGAATTTGGTGGCAGGGGGCACCGCACACGGCTAAGGAACGATCTCAAGGATCAACTTGTGTGTCTTGGGGTGTCCCCTGCCCCCATATATAAAGGAGCAAGGGAGGAGGGGCTGGCCAGCCAAGGAGGGAGGCGCAGGAGAGTCCTACTCCCACTGGGAGTAGGATTCCCCCTCCAATCCTAGTCCAACTAGGATTCCTTGGAGGGGAAAAGAGGAGGAGGTGGCCGGCCACCCTTTCCTAGTCCTAATAGGACTAGGGGAAGGGGGAGGCGCGCAGCCCATCTAGGGCAGCCCCTTCTTCTTTCCACTAAGGCCCATTATGGCCCATCTAGCTCCCGGGGGGTTCCGGTAACCCTCCCGGTATTCCAGTAAAATCCCGATTTCACCCGGAACACTTCCGATGTCCAAACATAGGCTTCCAATATATCAATCTTTATGTCTCGACCATTTCGAGACTCCTCGTCATGTCCGTGATTACATCCGGGACTCCGAACAACCTTCGGTACATCAAAATGCATAAACTTATAATAACTGTCATCGTAACATTAAGCGTGCGGACCCTACGGTTCGAGAACAATGTAGACATGACCGAGACATGTCTCCGGTCAATAACCAATAGCAGGACCTGGATGCCCATATTGGCTCCTACATATTCTACGAAGATCTTTATCGGTCAGACTGCATAACAACATACGTTGTTCCTTTTGTCATCGGTATGTTACTTGCCCGAGATTCGATCGTCGGTATCCAATACCTAGTTCAATCTCGTTACTAGCAAGTCTCTTTACTCGTTCCGTAATACATCATCTCATAACTAACATCTTAGTTATAATGCTTGCAAGGCTTATGTGATGTGTATTACCGAGAGGGCCCAGAGATACCTCTCCGACAATTGGAGTGACAAAACCCTAATCTCGAAATACGCCAACCCAACATCTACCATTGGAGACACCTGTAGTACTCCTTTATAATCACCCAGTTACGTTGTGACGTTTGGTAGTACCCAAAGTGTTCCTCCGGTAAACGGGAGTTGCATAATCTCATAGTTATAGGAACATGTATAAGTCATGAAGAAAGCAATAGCAACATACTAAACGATCAGGTGCTAAGCTAATGGAATGGGTCATGTCAATCAGATCATTCAACTAATGATGTGACCTCGTTAATCAAATAACAACTCTTTGTTCATGGTTAGGAAACATAACCATCTTTGATTAACGAGCTAGTCAAGTAGAGGCATAGTAGTGACACTCTGTTTGTCTATGTATTCACACATGTATTATGTTTCCGGTTAATACAATTCTAGCATGAATAATAAACATTTATCATGATATAAGGAAATAAATAATAACTATATTATTGCCTCTAGGGCATATTTCCTTCACATGCTCCGATGGTGAATGGTTTATTCTTAATGAATCTCGAGCGTAATGCTACACATATTCATAGTGTGAATACCAAAAGATGTAAGATTGATAATGATAGTCCCACATACTTGTGGCACTGCCGCCTTGGTCACATAGGTGTCAAACGCATGAAGAAGCTCCATGCAGATGGACTTTTAGAGTCTCTTGATTACGAATCATTTGACACGTGCGAACCATGCCTCATGGGTAAAATGACCAAGACTCCGTTCTCAGGAACAATGGAGCGAGCAACCAACTTATTGGAAATCATACATACTGATGTGTGCGGTCCAATGAGTGTTGAGGCTCGCGGTGGCTAATGTTATGTTCTCACCCTCACTGATGACTTGAGTAGATATGGGTATATCTATTAAATGAAACACAAGTCTGAGACCTTTGAAAAGTTCAAGGAATTTCAGAGTGAGGTTGAAAATCAACGTGACAAGAAAATCAAGTTCCTGCGATCAGATCATGGAGGAGAATACTTGAGTCACGAATTTGGCACACACTTAAGAAAATGTGGAATAGTTTCACAACTGATGCCGCCTGGAACACCTCAGCGTAATGGTGTGTCCGAACGTCGTAATCGCACTCTATTAGATATGGTGTGATCTATGATGTCTCTTACCGATTTACCGCTGTCTTTTTGGGGCTATGCTTTAGAGACTACTGCATTCACTTTAAATAGGGCTCCATCAAAATCCGTTGAGATGACACCGTATGAATTATGGTTTGGGAAGAAACCTAAGCTGTCGTTTCTAAAAGTTTGGGGATGCGATGCTTATGTCAAGAAACTTCAACCTAAAAAGCTCGAACCCAAATCGGAAAAATGTGTCTTCATAGGATACCCTAAAGAAACTATTGGGTATACCTTCTACCTCAGAACCAAAGGCAAGATCTTTGTTGCCAAGAATGGGTCCTTTCTAGAGAAAGAGTTTCTCTCGAAAGAAGTAAGTGGGAGGAAAGTAGAACTTGATGAAGTATTACCTCTTGAACCGGAAAATGGCGCAACTCAAGAAAATGTTCCTGAGGTGCCTGCACCGACTAGAGAGGAAATTAATGATGATGATCATGAAACTTCAGATCAAGTTGCTACTGAACTTCGTAGGTCCACAAGGACACGTTCCGCACCAGAGTGGTACGGCAACCCTGTCTTGGAAATCATGTTGTTAGACAACGGTGAACCTTCGAACTATGAAGAAGCTATGGCGGGCCCGGATTCCGACAAATGGCTAGAAGCCATGAAATCTGTGATAGGATCCATGTATGAAAACGAAGTATGGACTTTGACTGACTTGCCCATTGAGCGGCGAGCCATAGAAAATAAATGGATCTTTAAGAAGAAGACAGACGCAGATGGTAATGTGACCATCTATAAAGCTCGGCTTGTCGCTAAGGGTTATCGACAAGTTCAAGGGGTTGACTACGATGAGACTTTCTCACCGGTGGCGAAGCTAAAGTCCGTCCGAATCATGTTAGCAATTGCCGCATTCTATGAT
The DNA here is from genome assembly GCA_034509565.1 of Triticum monococcum. Taxonomy (NCBI): domain Eukaryota; kingdom Viridiplantae; phylum Streptophyta; class Magnoliopsida; order Poales; family Poaceae; genus Triticum; species Triticum monococcum. Next base: position 419,136,801 of record CM067845.1, read on the forward strand.
TATGAGATATGGCAAATGGACGTCAAAACGGCATTCCTTAATGGTTTCCTTAAGGAAGAATTGTATATGATGCAGCCGGAAGGTTTTGTCGATCCTAAGAATGCTAACAAGGTGTGCAAGCTCCAACGCTCGATTTATGGGCTGGTGCAAGCATCTCGGAGTTGGAACATTCGCTTTGATGCGATGATCAAAGCGTTTGGGTTTACGCAGACTTATGGAGAAGCCTGCGTTTACAAGAAAGTGAGTGGGAGCTCTGTAGCATTTCTCATATTATATGTAGATGACATACTTTTGATGGGAAATGATATAGAACTCTTGGATAGCATTAAGGCCTACTTGAATAAGAGTTTTTCACTGAAGGACCTTGGAGAAGCTGCTTATATATTAGGCATCAAGATCTATAGAGATAGATCAAGACGCCTCATAGGTCTTTCACAAAGCACATACCTTGATAAGATATTGAAGAAATTCAATATGTATCAGTCTAAGAAGGGGTTCTTGCCTGTGTTGCAAGGTGTGAAATTGAGCTCAGCTCAATGTCCGACCACGGCAGAAGATATAGAAGAGATGAGTGTCATCCCCTATGCCTCAGCCATAGGTTCTATTATGTATGCCATGCTGTGTACCAGACCTGATGTAAACCTTGCCGTAAGTTTGGTAGGTAGGTACCAAAGTAATCCCGGCAAGGAACACTGGACAGCGGTCAAGAATATCCTGAAGTACCTGAAAAGGACTAAGGAAATGTTTCTCGTTTATGGAGGTGGCGAAGAGCTCGTCGTAAAGGGTTACGTCGACGCTAGCTTTGACACAGATCTGGATGACTCTAAGTCACAAACCGGATACGTGTATATTTTGAATGGTGGGGCAGTAAGCTGGTGCAGTTGCAAGCAGAGCGTCGTGGCGGGATCTACATGTGAAGCGGAGTACATGGCAGCCTCGGAGGCAGCACATGAAGCAATATGGGTGAAGGAGTTCATCACCGACCTAGGAGTCATACCCAATGCATCGGGGCCAATCAAACTCTTCTGTGACAACACTGGAGCTATTGCACTTGCCAAGGAGCCCAGGTTTCACAAGAAGACCAGGCACATCAAGCGTCGCTTCAACTCCATTCGTGAAAATGTTCAAGATGGAGACACAGATATTTGTAAAGTACATACGGACCTGAATGTAGCAGATCCGCTGACTAAACCTCTCCCTAGAGCAAAACATGATCAACACCAGAATTCCATGGGTGTTTGATTCATCACAATGTAACTAGATTATTGACTCTAGTGCAAGTGGGAGCCTGTTGGAAATATGCCCTAGAGGCAATAATAAAAGCATTATTATTATATTTCCTTGTTCATGATAATTGTCTTTTATTCATGCTATAATTGTGTTATCCGGAAATCGTAATACATGTGTGAATAATAGACACCAACATGTCCCTAGTAAGCCTCTAGTTGACTAGCTCGTTTATCAACAGATAGTCGTGGTTTCCTGACTATGGACATTGGATGTCATTGATAACGAGATCACGTCATTAGGAGAATGATGTGATGGACAAGACCCAATCCTAAACATAGCACAAGATCGTATAGTTCGTTTGCTAGAGTTTTCCAATGTCAAGTATCCTTTCCTTAGACCATGAGATCGTGTAACTCCCGGATACCGTAGGAGTGCTTTGGGTGTACCAAACGTCACAACGTAACTGGGTGACTATAAAGGTATACTACGGGTATCTCCGATGACACGGATCAAGACTGGGATTTGTCACTCCGTATGACGGAGAGGTATCACTGGGCCCACTCGGTAATGCATCATCATTATGAGCTCAAAGTGACCAAGTGTCTGGTCACGGGATCATGCATTACGGTACGAGTAAAGTGACTTGCCAGTAACGAGATTGAACGAGGTATTGGGATACCGACGATCGAATCTCGGGCAAGTAACATACCGATTGACAAAGGGAATTGTATACGGCGTTGCTTGAATCCTCGACATCGTGGTTCATCCGATGAGATCATCGAGGAGCATGTGGGAGCCAACATGGGTATCCAGATCCCACTGTTGGTTATTGACCGGAGAGCAATCTCGGTCATGTCTACATGTCTCCCGAACCCGTAGGGTCTACACACTTAAGGTTCGGTGACGCTGGGGTTGTAGGGATATGTATATGCAGTAACCCGAATGTTGTTCGGAGTCCTGGATAAGATCTCGGACGTCGCGAGGAGTTTCGGAATGGTCCGGAGGTAAAGAATTATATATAGGAAGTGCTATTTCGGCCATCGGGACAAGTTTCGGGGTCACCGGTATTGTACCGGGACCACCGGAAGGGTCCCGGGGGTCCACCAGGTGGGGCCACCTATCCTGGGGGGCCCCATGGGCTGAAGTGGGAACGGATCCAGCCCAAAGTGGGCTGGGGCACCACTTCCCCCTAGGGCCCATGCGCCTAGGGTGGGGAAACCCTAAAGGGGGCGCCCCCTTGCTTGGGGGGCAAGCCCCCCACCCCTTGGCCGCCGCCCCCCCTAGGAGATTGCATCCCCTAGGGCCGGCGCCCCCCCTAGGACCCCTATATATAGTGGGGGGGAGGAAGGGCCTCACACCCATGCCCTGGCGCCTCCCTCTCCCTCTCCAACACCTCCTCCTCCTCCATAGAGCTTGGCGAAGCCCTGCCGGAGTACTGCAGCTCCATCACCACCACGCCATTGTGCTGCTGCTGGAGCCATCTTCCTCAACCTCTCCTTCCCCCTTGCTGGATCAAGAAGGAGGAGACGTTACGCTGACCGTACGTTTGTTGAACGCGGAGGTGCCGTCCGTTCGGTGCTAGGATCTCCGGTGATTCGGATCACGTCGAGTACGACTCCCTCATCCTCGTTCTTTGAACACTTCCGCTCGCGATCTACAAGGTACATAGATGCATCCAATCACTCGTTGCTAGATGAACTCATAGATGGATCTTGGTGAAACCGTAGGAAATTTTTTGTTTTCTGCAACGTTCCCCAACAGAAAAGCCTTGCATATTTCTTTTATTATTTGCAATTTTTATGATAAGGGGTTTATAAATATTCTTCTGACAAACCGGTGTTCATTACAACCCGGCTTGACTTTCAACGCTTAGTTGTCAGTACATGATCAGATTCTAAACCGGTAGCAAACTGCTCTGGTCTGGTTTTGACTAGATGTCACCAGTCTTATATGAACAACTCAACGGCTTTTTAGCCGAATAAGATTTCTACATGCAACGGTAAGAGGGCCAGGAGTTATCAATGCTCTGGATTGGTGTTTTCACCTCTACCATACAAGCAGTTGGTCAACCAACGAGGTATGTTGAAGATATTATTTTTAATACAAACTTTGATTATCCATCCAAGTACTATATATTTTTGGGCATCATAACCCGTCCAGTGGTAAACCATTAGGACACTTTCAAGTTCTTGTATCCAGGAACACAAATCATCATGGACTATGCATAAATAGATCCCAAAAAGTGAAACAAGTTTTCCAAATATCAAGCAACATAAACATGCTCGATGGCATGATAGATAATGGGGTTTTGCTATCCTATTACAAGAAGCTTCAAAATGGCTCCAATTGAATAATTGTTTCAAAGTAGTGGCACACAGTAGCTGGTAAACCGGCTGCCGGTTTAAGATGCTTCGTCTGGACGGCTTGACGGTTAAGGGTCATTTGGTGCAATCACTTCTTCTTCATCCCTCCCCAGACGCTGGAAATCAACTGTTGACCAATCGATTCTGGTTAAAGCTTGAAACACGGCTTCTTCATGGATAAGGTTGGAGGGGTTAATGTCAGGAGCATAAGTATGCTTACGGATTGGAGGCACAAGTTCTTTGACTTCATGGATCTTAGCAGGCTATCTCTTCCCTTCAGTGTCGTAAGCCGGCTGGAAATGAGATAAGTCTATGTCTTCTACCAGTTTGCTGGCCATTGGCCGCATCTCCTTTGTCAGCCTTCGGAGATCATCATTGTTGAAGTTTGAACCGTCCTCCTTCACACCTGGATATCCTTTAATAATGGCATCCGCTTCAAGATCCGGAATCCATGCCTTGGCCCGGATTAGTGCGGTCAGCGCTCCTGCTCTTGCGGCTGCCTTCTTCAGTTCAGTAATTCGGGCTGGTAGCATGGCCAGCTTCTCAAGGGTTTCTTTTATCAGTGTTGGTGCCGGTTTATTGTAGGCTGCAGTACATATAGCACGCTGGGATCTAGAGTAAAGCTGTTCTATTAAGGTGTAAGCCGCTTTAAGCTTCATCCCCATATCAGTGCCCAGATGAGTAATGCGAGTGCCTGTCATGGTTTAATATCAGCCAAACTGGTAAACAAAAAGATCTCATGAATTGGACAAATAGCATAAGGAGATACTTACCAAACACAACGGACGTCATGGCGTTGATTTACCACTTCAAGCCAGTTAGTTCATCTAGAACTAGCTTCAGGGATGCTTCTGCATCCTCAGCTCTTTTGGTTAATCCGGCCTTTTCAGTCTCCCAGTCAGTGCGCTCCTTGTTAAAAGTCTCCTTTAACTTCTCCATAGCTATTAGGGCATTGGTCAGCTCTTCCTTGGCTTTCGCAGCCTCTGCTTGTTGGGACTTCACGTTCTCTCTTGAAGATCAGTGGTTCGAGCATCTCTATTACTTAGCTCGGCCTGCAACAGCGAAGATATGTCAACAACAGGATATGTATTTTCTAAGTACTAAGCGTATAACACGTTATGCACTTCATACTTGGGGGCTAATGCATGTTTTCTCTATTATCAACAAATCTTTTACAAGTCTCAAGAACAATGCAAGCATTATCCTTAACACTTGGGGGCTAATTTACATCTGTTCAAAACGGATGCATGGATTCAAGACCCGGATTACCTCCCAAAGCTAAACCGGCCCTTGGGGGCTACACTGATGAAAGCTACCTAAACTACATTGATAACAGTACCGGTTTTGTTTTTGCTAATGACCTGACATATTGAGGGTCAGCAAGTAAGGATTAAAGTATTACAAAGTCCCGGTTTAAGATTAACATCATAAAATGGCCCTTGGGGGCTACTTGGGTTGATGTTTCAACTTTGGAATCAAGAAGTAAAGGAAGATGAAAATACCTCATAGCGTTCCTTCATCAAGTTCACCAAACCAGCCTCATAATCTCGGTTTGAGTGCAGACGGTTTAAAAAACCGGAATGGAGTTCTTCAGCGCTGAGATGAGCATAACTTGAAAAATCAGTGCTCCATTTACCCTTCTCCATGGCAGCACGCTCCTCTTTGGCGCTATGTTTGGCCAAGATTACATGATGGCCAGGAGAGTTATGGCCCATGCCAGTAATGATAACGCCATCTCGTGGGCCTCCAGTAGTTTTTGTGGGTGATGGTGGAGTCCTAGTAACTCTCACCGGACTAGCATGGATTGGAGATGCCGGTTCAATATCAGGAACAGCAGTATTAGCTTCAGTTTGTTCGTTGACATTCTGGTCTTGAGGGGGTGGCTCATCAAAGGTAACTTCAGGATGAGGACCCTCAGGTTCACGAGTTTGGTCCGGTTCATCTGTTTGCTCCTGTTCAAGAACCACTTGGTCTTCAGACGGATTGTTCACCCGGGCTTTTTTGCTGGGTCTGGCTTTGGCTCTGCAAACAAAAAATAAAAGAGGTGAAAATTTAGCATATTATTTAGAATATGTAAAACATTCGAAGAAAGGGTTTGATTACTTACCCAGCTACACTTTTGAGAGGAGGGAGTTGGGTCGTTTTTGACTCGCCAGAGGATCAGGGAGGTGTCACCTGATAATTTGAATCGGACGGATTAAGAGGTTGTCTGAAATAACCTACCTTGGGATAAGAATTGTTAGAAGTGGGGGAGACCTTAGATCGGCGCTTCCGAACCGGGGTATCAAGTAAACCGGCCGAAGTGACATGTTGGCCGCTGTGCCGGGTTGTCCGGCGAGCTTCGTGCTGCTGCGTCTTCAAAATAAATGTTGGATCCAAGTAAGCAAGAGGATGAGAAAAGCTTACTTTCCAGACCGCTTGACGGGTTTTTTGTGTTGGCATAGAGTCTGAACCGGAGGAAAGGGTAATTACCTCTACATCATCAGCCTGGCTGCCTTCCACATCCTCCTAATAAAGATCATTGTTAATGAGGTGCATGGAAAGGGAGCCAAGTGAGTCAAGTTCTACCTCAACTTCTGGTTCATATGCATCTTCATCAAGTTCCATGTTGATACGTTTGGCTGTTTTCCGCTTTGAGGTTCGCTTGACGGCTTTGGTTTTGGGATGGGATGGCTTTGCCGCTTTATCTGCGGATTTCCGCTTCCAGAAGGGATCATCACCCTGTTTATAAACAAACAGAAGAAAGTTTACGGGTTGAACAATTTAAAGATATCGAAGATAAAGAGGAAGCATAGTGCTTCCAATGGGCGGTTTATTTTGAGTGTAGAAGGGGTTCAAGCCGGTTTGGCGACAGACAGATTCTGATTCATTCAAAATTTTCTTAACACCTTCAGTGACCTCTTCATCGGTTAACTGAATGTTGATGTGGCGTTGGGGGTCTTCTAATTCACCGGTGTACTCACACATTAAACTGGGGCGGCGGCTTAGTGGCAAGATGCTCCAAGATATCCAGCAACGCACAAAATCAACGCCCTATAAACCGTTGGCCATAAAGGCCCGGAGCTTGGCGAGTTGAGGGGCATATGTGGCCCATTCCGCAGAACTTAAACGTTGTGGCAGTGGATGAGTGTTGGAAAGCCGGTGGTCACGATAGCCTGGTAGAGGGTTTTCATCTTCAGGGGAGGTATCTATGCAGTAGAACCAAGTCTGGTTCCAGTCCTTAGGGTGACTGTGCAGTTTGGCATGAGGGAATTCAACTTCTTTATGCTTTTGAATAGAGACACCACCAAGTTCAGTGTTGGGACCGTTTACAAATCTGTATGCCGGTTCAAATGAAAAAAGTCCCGGAACAGCTCAGCAGTTAGTTCTTCTTGTAAATACACTTCACAGAAGACTTGGAAGTTGCATAGATTGGACACCGAGTTGGGTCCAATATCTTGAGGATGGAGTTGGAAATTGTCAAGAACATCTTGGAAAAACTTCGACCCGGGCGGTTTGAAACCACGGCCTATGTGGTCAACAAAGACCACTACCTCACCCTGCCTCGGGGTAGGAGGATTCTCTGTTCCTGGAACTCGCCATCGGATTTCAGTTTTCTTGGGCAAGGTGCCGATATTGACCATTCCGTTCAACTGTTCTTCGATAACCCGGGAAGGAGCCCAGTTGCAAGCGTAAAATTGTTTGGCCAATGTGAAACGAAAAGCTGAAAAAGAAATGCCGGTTTACAAATCATTCATGGTGGTATGCAAGATGCAATGGGATAAAGATATACAGCTATGTGAAATTGCGTAAATCGGAGACTGATACAATAATGAATGACAAGGTCATATCAAGGGTATACACATGTTGTTAAACCGGACTGTCACAATGAATGTAGAGGGGGTTTGCCGCTTTACTAGGGGACTAATGGTATGAGATAGATTGTTTTTACAAAGGTAAACCGCCTATGTGGTAAAGAGGATTCAGATGCAAGGAAAAATGACTAAGTAAGGAGAAACAGATTCCGCAAGAGGACATGGAAATTTTGGATCTACTGAAGACAAGAAAGCAAAAAATATTTTGACCTAAAAAGGGTTGGACCCTTTGCAGTTCGTAATGCTTCAGATCAGTTTTTGCATACAAAAGGTTTGTTCTGGTAGCGGAAAGTAAGCTATTTGCGAGCAATATATCAAGCGTGAAGTTTTTAAATCCATAGATAAGGAGGAACAGAGCCGCAATAGAGCCATGATGAACTTTGATAAACTGCGAAGAACGAATGGACCTTCAACAGATCTACAAGGGGGGAAGGGAAAGACTCACACAGGATGAAGCAACAAGGGAGCGCCGCAGTTTTCTGGCGCAACCAGGTTGATGCAGCGGCCGGCGGAGGAATGGTGGCGAAGCTCGGTGGCGGCAGCGGCGCTTAGGGACAAAGATGTCGCAAGGAGGAAGAAGAGGGAAATGGAGACGAAGGGGATAAAGAGAAGGGCCCGTGGTCTTATTTATAAGGTGAGCCGATAAGTGATAGGTGCGTAAATCGAGGAGCTGGAAATGGATAGTTGATAAGGATGATGCCTCGAGGGTTGAACGTTCATTAATGAAGGGTATCTTCGGCTTCAACGGGTAGATGGCGTCATAACGATTTGCTGTGGGTCTAAAGGATGATGTCATGGCGGTTTACCAGATTTATACAAAGGTGCCAGAGCAAGAATTTTTCAAGTATTGGAGATTGACATGAACACGTTCAAATCAATCTGGGGCCTAATGTTGGGGATATGGTTACTAGAGGTAAACCGGCTAGGCATGGCCGGATTAGCTCCATGAAGATTGAAGCCCATGAAGATGAGAAGATATTGGCGCTTTAAGAAGGCCCAAGGCCCAAAGACGGATTAAACCCCGTAGATGTGAACCGACTTTATCATATAAACTTGTATTATAAGTTAGAGGAATAGAGACCGAGCCGGACACCTTATGATCCGGCCTTGGGACTCTATAAACTGGCAGGCGTCAACCTGTGTATATAAAAGGACGGCCCGGCCATGGTTTGAGGACAGGAAACAACAACTCGAGAGCCAGTCAAAGCGGATTCGTTCCCTGGTCATCGAAACCCTAGCAATACCAATCACAACTAGACGTAGGCTTTTACCTTCATTGAAGGTGCCGAACTAGTATAAAACCCCTCGTGTCCCCTTGTCCGGTTTAACCCCTTTAAGCTAACCCGTTGCGATGGCTCCACGACTAAGTCCTTTCACAAGGATATCTGTCGTGACAAACCCACGACGGCAGGAGGAGGAAGCATGCTCATCTAGCAAGAAAAACAAGGCCAAAAAACAGAGCATCCAAGGTCCCGTTTGTCGTTCAGAGCATCTTCGTCTGCTGCGGAAGGACTGCGATGCTGCAATTGAAGGAAATATGCTCTAGAGGCAATAATAAAGTTATTATTTATTTCCTTATTTCATGATAAATGTTTATTATTCATGCTACAATTGTATTAACCGGGAAACTTAGTACATGTGTGGATACATAGACAAACAGAGTGTCACTAGTATGCCTCTACTTGACTAGCTCGTTGAATCAAAGATGGTTAAGTTTCCTAGCCATAGACATGAGTTGTCATTTGATTAACGGGATCACATCATTAGAGAATGATGTGATTTACTTGACCCATTCCGTTAGCTTAGCACTTGATCGTTTAGTATATTGCTATTGCTTTCTTCATGACTTATACATGTTCCTATAACTATGAGATTATGCAACTCCCGGATACCGGAGGAACACTTTGTGTGCTACCAAATGTCACAATGTAACTGGGTGATTACAAAGGTGCTCTACATGTGTCTCCGATGGTACTTGTTGAGTTGACATAGATCGAGATTAGGATTTGTCACTCTGATTGTCGGAGAGGTATCTCTGGGCCCTCTCGATAATGCACAACACTATAAGCCGTGCAAGCAATGTGACTAATGAGTTAGTTGCAGGATGATGCATTACGGAACGAGTAAAGAGACTTTCTGGTAACGATATTGAACTAGGTATTGAGATACCAACGATCGAATCTTGGGCAAGTAACATACCGATGACAAAAGGAACAACATATGTTGTTATGCGGTTTGACCGATAAAGATCTTCGTAGAATATGTAGGAACCAATATGAGCTTCCAGGTTCCGCTATTGGTTATTGACCGGAGATGAGTCTCGGTCACGTGTACATAGTTCTCGAACCCGTAGGGTCCGCACGCTTAACGTTCTGTGATGATTTGTATTATGAGTTATGTGATTTGATGACCGAAGTTTGTTCAGAGTCCTGAATGAGATCGGGGACATGACAAGGAGTCTTGAAATGGTTGAGACGTAAAGATCGATATATTGGAAGGCTATATTCGGACATCGGAAAGGTTCCAAGTGATTCGGGTATTTTTCGGAGTACCGAAGAGTTACGAGAATTCATATTGGGCCTTAATGGGCCATACGGGAAAGGAGAGAAAGGCCTCAAGGGTGGCCGCGCCCCTTCCCCATGGACTGGTCCGAATTGGACTAGGGAAAGGGGGCGTCCCCTTCCTTCCTTCTCCTTCTCCCTTCCCTTTTTCCTATTCCATGTGGGAGGTGGAATCCTACTAGGACTACGGAGTCCTAGTAGGACTCCACACTTTGGGTGCGCCCTATGAGGGCCGGCCTCCTCCTCCCTCCATCCTTTATATACGTGGCCAGGGGCACCCCATAGACACACAAGTTGATCATTGATCTCTTAGTCATGTGCGGTGCCCCCCTCCACCATAATCCACCTCAGTCATATCGTCGTAGTGCTTAGGCTAAGCCCTGCGCCGGTAGCTTCATCATCACCATCATCGCGTCCTCGTGCTGACGAAGCTCTCCTTCAACACTCTACTAGATCATGAGTTCATGGGACGTCACCGAGCCGAACGTGTGCAGATCATGGAGGTGCCGTACTTTCGGTGCTCGGATGGTCGATTGTGAAGACATACGACTACATCAACCGCGTTGTCATAACGCTTCCTCTTATGGTTTATGAGGGTACATAGACACCACTCTCCCTCTTGTTGTTATGCATCACCATGATCTTGCGTGTGTGTAGGGTTTTTTTGAAATTACTGCGTTCCCCAAAAGTGGCATCCGAGCCAGTTTTATGCGTAGATGTTATATGCACGAGTAGAACACAAAGGAGTTGTGGGCATGGCTATATACATATTGCTTATCGTCTCTAGTTGTTTCTTGATTCGGCGGTATTGTTGGATGAAGCGGCCCAGACCGACATTACGCGTACGCTTACGCGAGACTGGTTCTACCGACGTGCTTCGCACACAGGTGGCTGGTGGGTTTCAGTTTCACCAACTTTAGTTGAATCAGATTCAATGAACATGGTTCTTTCTGAAGATCGAAAAGCAATCACTATACATGTTGTGGTTTTTGATGTGTAGGTAAGAACGGTTCTTGCTCAGCCCGTATCAGCCACGTAAAACTTGCAACAATAAAGTAGAGGACGTCTTACTTGTTTTTGCAGGGCATGTTGTGATGTGATATGGTTAAGACGTGATGCTAAATTTTATTATATGAGATGATCATGTTTTGTAACATAGTTATCGGCAAGTGGCAGGAGCCATATGGTTGTCGCTTTATTGTATGAAATGCAATCGCCATGTAATTGCTTTACTTTATCACTAAGCGGTAGCGATAGTCGTAGAAGAAATAGTTGGCGAGACGACAATGATGCTTCGATGGAGATCAAGGTGTCAAGCTGGTGACGATGGTGATCATGATAGTGCTTTGGAGATGGAGATCAAAGGCACAAGATGATGATGACCATATCATATCACTTATATTGATTGCATGTGATGTTTATCCTTTATGCATCTTATTTTGCTTAGTTCGGCGGTAGCATTATAAGATGATCTCTCACTAAATTTCAAGGTATAAGTGTTCTCCCTGAGTATGCACCGTTGTTATAGTTCGTCGTGCCGAGACACCACGTGATGATCGGGTGTGATAAGCTCTACGTTCACATACAATGGGTGCAAGCCAGTTTTGCACACGCAGAATACTCGGCTTAAACTTGACGAGCCTAGCATATGCAGATATGGCCTCGAAACACTGAGACCGAAAGGTCGAGCGTGAATCATATAGAAGATATGATCAACATAGTGATGTTCAACATTGAAAACTACTCCATCTCGCGTGATGATCGGACATGGTTTAGTTGATATGGATCACGTGATCACTTAAACGATTAGATAGATGTCTATCTAAGTGGGAGTTCTGAAGTAATTTTATTAATTGAACTTTGATTTATCATGAACTTAGTACCTGATAGTATTTTGCATGTCTATGTTGTTGTAGATCAATAGCTCGCGTTTAGCTCCCCTGTTTTATTTTTGATATGTTCCTAGAGAAAACTAAGTTGAGATGTTAGTAGCAATGATGTGGATTGGATCCGTGATCTGAGGATTATCCTCATTGCTGCACAGAAGAATTATGTCCTTGATGCACCGCTAGGTGACAAACCGATTGCAGGAGGAGATGCAGACGTTAGCAACGTTTGGCAAGCTCGATATGATGACTACTTGATAGTTTAGTGCACCATGCATTACGGCTTGGAATCGAGGCTTCAAAGACGTTTTGAATGCCATGGAGCATATGAGATGTTCCAAGAGCTGAAATTAGTATTTTAGACTCATGCCCATGTCGAAAGGTATGAGACCTTTGACGAGCACTTTGCCTACAAGATGGAGGATAATAGCTCAGCTAGTGAGCATGTGCTCAGAATGTCTGAGTACTACAATCACTTGAATAAAGTGGGAGTTAATGTTCCAGATAAGATAGTGATTGACAGAGTTCTCTAGTCACTATCACCAAGTTACTAGAACTTCGTGATGAACTATAATATGCAAGGGATAGCAGAAATGATTCCCAAGCTCTTCGTGATGCTGAAATCGACGAAGGTAGAAATCAAGAAAAGCATCAAGTGTTGATGGTTGACAAGACCACTAGTTTCAAGAAAAAGGCAAAGGGAATAAGGGGAACTTCAAGAAGAACGGCAAGCAAGTTGCTCAAGTGAAGAAGCCCAAGTCTGGACCTAAGCCTGAGACTAAGTGCTTCTACTGCAAAGGGACTGGTCACTGGAAGCAGAACTGCCCCAAGTATTTGGCGGATAAGAAGGATGGCAAAGTGAACAAAGGTATATTTGATATACATGTTACTGATGTGTACTTTACTAGTGTTTATAGCAACCCCTCTGTATTTGATACTAGTTCAGTTGCTAAGATTAGTAACTCGAAACGGGAGTTGCAGAATGAACAGAGACTATTTAAGGGTGAAGTGACGATGTGTGTTGGAACTGGCTCCAAGATTGATATGATCATCATCGCACACTCCCTATACTTTCGGGATTAGTGTTGAACCTAAATAAATGTTATTTGGTGTTTGCGTTAAGCATGAATATGATTTGATCATGTTTATTGCAATACAGTTATTCATTTAAAGTCAGATAATAATTGTTGTTCTGTTTACATGAATAAAACCTTCAACGGTCATACACCCAGGGTGAATGGTTTATTGAATCTCGATCGTAGTGATACACATATTCATAATATTGAAGCCAAAAGATGCAAAGTTAATAATGATAGTGCAACTTATTTGTGGCACTACCATTTAGGTCATATTGGTGTAAAGCGCGTGAAGAAAATCCATGCTGATGGGCTTTTGGAATCACTTGATTATGAATGATTTGATGCTTGCGAACCATGCCTCATGAGCAAGATGACTAAGACTCCGTTCTCCGGAACAATGGAGCGAGCGACAGACTTGTTAGAAATAATACATACTGATGTATGCAGTCCGATGAGTGTTGAGGCTCGCGGCAGGTATCGTTATTTTCTGACCATCACAGATGATTTGACCAGATATGGGTATATCTTCTTGATGAAACATAAATCTGAAACATTTGAAAAGTTCAAATAATTTCATAGTGAAGTGGAAAATCATCGTAACAAGAAAATAAAGTTTCAACGATCGGATCATGGAGAAGAATATTTGAGTTACGAGTTTGTTCTTCATTTGAAACAATGCAAAATAGTTTCGCAACTCACGCCACCTGGAACACCACAGTGTAATGGTGTGTCCGAACATCGTAACCGTACTTTATTAGATATGGTGCAATCTATGATGTCTCTTGCCGATTTACCACTATTGTTTTGGGGTTATGCATTAGAGACAGCTGCATTCACGTTAAATAGGGCACCATCTAAATCCGTTGAGATGACACCATATGAACTGTGGTTTGGCAAGAAACGAAAGTTGTCGTTTCTTAAAGTTTGGGGTTGCGATGCTTATCTGAAAAAGTTTCATCCTAATAAGCTCAAACCCAAATCGGAGAAATGTATCTTCATAGGATACCCAAAGGAGACAGTTGGGCACACCTTCTATCACAGATCCGAAGGCAAGACATTCATTGCTAAGAATGGATCCTTTCTAGAGAAGGAGTTTCTCTCAAAAGAAGTGTGTGGGAGGAAAGTAGAACTTGATGAGGTAACTGTACCTGCTCCCTTATTGGAAAGTAGTTCATCACAGAAATATGTTCTTGTGACTCCTACACCAATTAGTGAGGAAGCTAATGATGATGATCATGTAACTTCAGACCAAGTTACTACCGAACCTCGTAGGTCAACCAGAGTGAAATCCGCACCAGAGTGGTACGGTAATCCTGTTCTGGAGGTCATGTTACTTGACCATGACGAACCTACGAACTATGAGGAAGCGATGATGAGCCCAGATTCCACGAAATGGCTTGAGGCCATGAAATCTGAGATGGGATCCATGTATAAGAACAAAGTGTGGACTTTGGTTGACTTGCCTGATGATTGACAAGCCATAGAAAATAAATGGATCTTCAAGAGGAAGATGGACGCTGATAGTAGTGTTACTATCTACAAAGCTAGACTTGTCGAAAAAGGTTTTTCACAAAGTTCAAGGTGTTGACTACAATGAGATTTTCTCACTCGCAGCGATGCTTAAGTCTGTCTGAATCATGTTAGCAAATTGCCATATTTTATGAAATCTGGCAAATGGATGTCAAAACTACATTCCTGAATGGATTTCTAGAAGAAGAGTTATATATGATGCAACCAGAAGGTTTTGTCGATCCTAAAGGTGCTAACAAAATGTGCAAGCTGCAGCGATCCATCTATGGACTGGTGCAAGCATCTCGGAGTTGATCAAAGCATATAGTTTTATACAGACTTGAGGTGAAGCATGTATTTACAAGAAAGTGAGTGGGAGCACTACAACATTTCTGATAAGTATATGTAAATGGCATATTGTTGATCAAAAATAATGTAGAATTTTCTAGAAAGCATAAAGGGGTATTTGAAAGGAGTTTTTCAAAGAAAGACCCTGGTGAAGCTGCTTACATATTGAGCATCAAGATCTATAGAGATAGATCAAGACGCTTGATAAGTTTTTTTTCAATGTACATACCTTGACAAGATTTTGAAGTAGTTCAAAATGGAACAGTGAAAGAAAGAGTTCTTGCCTGTGTTACAAGGTGTGAAATTGAGTAAGACTCAAAGCCCGACCACACCAGAAGATAGAAATAGAATGAAAGTCATTCCCTATGCCTCAACCATAGGTTCTATAAAGTATGCCATGTTGTGTATCAGATCTATTGTATACCCTACACTGAGTTTGGCAAGGGAGTACAATAGTAATCTAGGAGTAGATCACTAGACAACCAACAAAATTATCCTTAGTGGAATAAGGATATGTTTCTCGATTATGGAGGTGACAAAAGGTTCGGCGTAAAGGGTTACGTCAATGCAAGTTTTGACACTGATCCAGATGACTCTAAGTCTCAATCTAGATACATATTGAAAGTGGGAGCAATTAGCTAGAGTAGCTCCGTGCAGAGCATTGTTGACATAGAAATTTGCAAAATACATACGGATCTGAATATGGCAGACCCGTTGACTAAACTTCTCTCACAAGCAAAACATGATCACACCTTAGTACTCTTTGGGTGTTAATCACATGGCAATGTGAACTAAGATTACTGACTCTAGTAAACCCTTTGAGTGTTGGTCACATGGCGATGTGAACTATGGATGTTAATCACATGGTGATGTGAACTATTGGTGTTAAATCACATGGCGATGTGAACTAGATTATTGACTCTAGTGCAAGTAGGAGACTGAAGGAAATGTGCTCTAGAGGCAATAATAAAGTTATTATTTATTTCCTTATTTCATGATAAATGTTTATTATTCATGCTATAATTGTATTAACCGGGAAACTTAGTACATGTGTGGATACATAGACAAACAGAGTGTCACTAGTATGCCTCTACTTGACTAGCTCATTGAATCAAAGATGGTTAAGCTTCCTAGCCATAGACATGAGTTGTCATTTGATTAACGGGATCACATCATTAGAGAATGATGTGATTGACTTGACCCATTCCGTTAGCTTAGCACTTGATCATTTAGTATATTGCTATTGCTTTCTTCATGACTTATACATGTTCCTATAACTATGAGATTATGCAACTCCCGGATACCGGAGAAACACTTTGTGTGCTACCAAATGTCACAACATAATTGGTTGATTATAAAGGTGTTGGGGAACGTAGTAATTTAAAAAAATCCTACGCACACGCAAGATCATGGTGATGCATAGCAACAAGAGGGGAGAGTCCTGTCTACGTACCCTCGTAGACCAAAAGCGGAAGCGTTAGCACAACGCGGTTGATGTAGTCGTACGTCTTCACGATCCGACCGATCAAGTACCGAATGCACGGCACCTCCGAGTTTAGCACACGTTCAGCCCGATGACGTCCCTCAGACTCCGATCTAGCCGAGTGTTGAGGGAGAGTTTTGTCAGCACGACGACGTGGTGACGATGTTGATGTTCTATCAACGCAGGGCTTCGCCTAAGCACCGCTACAGTATTATCGAGGTGGACTATGGTGGAGGGGGCACCACACATGGCTAAGAGATCAATGATCAATTGTTGTCTCTATGGGGTGCCTCCTGCCCCCATATATAAAGGAGCAAGGGGGGTGCGGCCGGCCAGGGGAGGAGGTGCACCGGAGGAGTCCTACCCCCACCGGGAGTACGACTCCCCTCCCTTTCCTAGTTGGATTAGGACTTGAGGGGGAAGGAGTGGAGGAGAAGGAAGGAAAGAGGGGCGCTGCCCCTTCTCCTTGTCCTATTCGGACTAGGGGGAGGGGCGCGCGGCCCAGCCTTTGCCTCCTCTCCTCTCTTCCACCTAGGCCCACTAAGGCCCATTAAGTTCCCGGGGGGTTTCGGTAACCTCCCGGTACTCCGGTAAAATCCCGATTTCACCCGGAACACTTCCGATATCCAAACTGTGACGCCCCCGATTTAATCGTACACTAATCATACACGCAAACGTGTACGATCAAGATCAGGGACTCACGGGAAGATATCACAACACAACTCTACAAATAAAATAAGTCATCCAAGCATCATATTACAAGCCAGGGGCCTCGAAGGCTCGAATACAAGAACTCGATCATAGACGAGTCAGCGGAAGCAACAATATCTGAGTACAGACATAGGTTAAACAAGTTTGCCTTAAGAAGGCTAGCACAAACTGGAATACAGATCGAAAGAGGCGCAGGCCTCCTGCCTGGGATCCTCCTAAACTACTCCTGGACGTCGTCAGCGGGCAGCACGTAGTAGTAGGCACCTTCGGTGTAGTAGGAGTCGTCGTCGACGGTGGCGTCTGGATCCTGGGCTCCAACATCTGGTTGCGCCAACCAGGTAGAAGGGATAGGGGGAAAGGAGGGAGAAAGCAACCGTGAGTACTCATCCAAAGTACTCGCAAGCAAGGAGTTACACTACATATGCATGCATTGGTATCAAATGGAATAAGGGTATCATATGTGGATTGAACTGCAGAATGCCAGAATAAGAGGGGGATAACTAATCCTGTCGAAGACTATGCTTCTGGAAGCCTCCGTCTTGCAGCATGTAGAAGAGAGTAGACTGAAGTCCTCCAAGTAGCATCGCATAGCATAATCCTAACCGATGATCCTCCCCTCGTCGCCCTGTGAGAGAGCGATCACCGGTTGTCTCTGGCACTTGGAAGGGTGTGTTTTATTAAGTATCTGGTTCTAGTTGTCATAAGGTCAAGGTACAACTCTGGGTCGTCCTTTTACCGAGGGACACGGCTATTCGAATAGATAAACTTCCCTGCAGGGGTGCACCACATACCCCAACACGCTCGATCCCATTTGGCCGGACACACTTTTCTGGGTCATGCCCGGCCTCGGAAGATCAACACGTCGCAGCCCTACCTAGGCCCCACAGAGAGGTCAGCACGCCGGTCTAAATCCTATGGCGCAGGGGTCTGGGCCCATCACCCTTTGCACACCTGCACGTTGCGAACGCGGCCAGAAGCAGAACTAGCCCCCTTAATACAAGAGCAGGCTTACGGTCCAATCCGGCGCGCGCCACTCAGTCGCTGACGTCACGAAGGCTTCGGCTGATACCACGACGCCGGGATACCCATAACTACTCCCGCGTAGATGGTTAGTGCATATAGACCAAATGGCCAGACTCAGATCAAATACCCAGATCTCGTTAAGCGTGTTAAGTATCCGCGAACGTCGACCAGGGCCAGGCCCACCTCTCTCCTAGGTGGTCGGAACCTGCCCTGTCGCTTCGCCACAAAGATCCACACAGAGGGCCGTCGGGAAAGTATGTCCTTGCAGCCCCCAATTCGTGAATCAACTGCGGGTACTCCTCGAGCCAACCCGACTTTGTTCATCACATGTATCATGTATAAAGTACATAGTATATACCCATGATCACCTCCCGAGTGATCATGGCCCGATAGTATAGCATGGCAGACGGACAAGAATGTAGGGCCACTGATGATAAACTAGCATCCTATAATAAGCATTAGGTTTGCAGGTAAAGGTAACAACAGTAGTAGCAAGGACAGGCTATGCATCAGGATAGGATTAACGGGAAGCAGTAACATGCTACACTACTCTAATGCAAGCAGTATAGAGAAGAGTAGGCGATATCTGGTGATCAAGGGGGGGCTTGCCTGGTTGCTCTGGCAAGACAGAGGGGTCGTCAACTCCGTAGTCGTACTGGGTAGCAGCGGCGTCGGTCTCGGTGTCTATCGAGAGAAGAGGGGGGAGAAACAATAAATATTTAAGCAAGCATATGCATAGTGATGCATGACATGACAAGTAACGGCGTTAGAGGTGCCCTAACGCGGTAGTAGGTGATACCGGTGAAGGGGGATGACATCCGGGAAAGTATCCCCGGTGTTTTGCGTTTTCGGGCAGAGGACCGGAGGGGGAAAGTTGCGAGTTTGCTATGCTAGGGATGCGTGGTGGATAAACGGGCTGCGTATCCGGATACGTCTCGTCCTTCTGAGCAACTTTCATGTAGAAAGTATTTTAATCCGAGTTACGGATTAAAAGATATGATTTTCTAAAGATTTTATTAATTTCTGGAATCTAATTAATTATTTAATTAATTCGAAAATGAATTAATGACATCAGCATGATGTCATGCTAACGTCAGCAGTCAACAGAGTTGACTGGTCAACCTGACCAGTGGGTCCCACTGGTCAGTGACTCATTTTAATTAAACAGATTAATTAAACTAATCAAAATTAATTAAGGGGGTGGGCCGCACTGTCATACTAGTTAATTAACTAATTAACAGTAGTTGATTAGGTTAATTAAACATTAGGTTAATTAATCGTAATTGGTTAATTTAATCATAGTTAATTAGGTTAATTAATTAGTTAATTAATCAATTAATTAATTAGTTATTTTTATTAAGTATTTATTATTATTATTATTTAATATATTTTTTATTAAACGTTCTGGGGCCGGGCCCCGTTAGTCATAGGGCCATTGGGGCCAAACGGGCGCTGTCAAACGGGTGCGGGCACCAGCCCGCACGGTTGCTGGGGCGTGAGGGGGGGCCCACTGGCCGGTGACCCAGAGGCCATAGCGGGCACGGGCGCAGCCCGATGTTGCACAGCGGCACCCGACCGCTGTCTCCGGCGCGGCCAACGGGGAGGGGAGGCACGGCGAGTCGGGGCACGCGCGCTGGCCGGTGGGCACTAGCCCAGGCCAGCCACGACGAGGCTCGCCGGCCGAAGCAGCAATAGGCAGTGTCAGCGGCGGAGCGGGTGGAGTACGTACAGCCGCAAGAACGAGCGGAGGAGACGCGTCGGAGGCAGGCGCAGGTGGCTGGGGACGACGCGGGGGTGGGTCGCAAGCGGCCGGCCGTGCGGGACATCAGCGGCCAAGGGCGCGGCCGGTGGCGGGGACCGGACCGACGAGCGGGAGGCACAGGGCAGCTGGGGGCTTCGGCGGCGGCCGTGGCCAGTGACGGCGAGCGCTGGGACTGCCAGGAAGCGGCGAAGGGTGTCGGGCGCGGCGTTTGGGGCGCGGCCCGGCGTGCGTATGGGGCGGAGCGCGCGTGCGTGCCGTGGACGGCGCCGATGACAGCGGGAAGGCAGGGAGCTCACGAGGGGGCTGTAGGGACAGGGCAGCGTGCTCGGGGATGCTCGGGGTGGGGGATGGGGACGAGACGACGCAGGGGAGGAGGCGGCCGCAACAGGGGCGACGTGGTTGGGGCGGAGGAGCTCCGGCGGTCGAGGCGGGACCGATGTGGCACCGGGCGACGACGAGGTCCAAGCCCCCGATCTGGATCGGATCGGGAGGGGAAGGAGGGAGAGAGCGAGTGGGGAAGTGCGGGGTGGTGGGTGGCGGCTAGGGTTGCGGGGGGTGAGGGGAGTGGATATGGGGTGGGGTTTGGGCCGGCCTGGTGGGGTGGCCGGCTGGGCCGGTTGGGTTGGCCCAGTTGGGCCACGGCCCAGGGGGGGCTTTCTCTTTCCTTTTTTTGTTTTCTGCTTGTTATCTTTTTTTATTATTTCTTTTCTGTTTTATTTTAGATACACATTATTTTTAGTTTAAAAAATGATAACAACTCTTAAATTAATGTTTGAGAACCACCCACCGCCATAAATGTTTTACCTCGAAATAAATTAGTTTAGAATTTTATTAATTGAAAAAGGTATTCACTTAAATGTTTTTGTTGTTGTTTTAATCACTTTAGAGTAATTAATTATTTTATAAAAATGTTATTCCTCCTCCAATACTATCCATGATTTATTTGTCACAATAAGAACATTTTAGTTTTGAGTATCGAAAACTTTTATTGCTTGACTTTAATTCGAATTTGAATTTGGATTGGTTCTGCACTAACGCGAGATTAACAACAGTAATCGTGGTGATGAGGCATCATTAACGTGTGATTACTGTAGCCTAATTATCTGGGCGTCACAATTCTCCTCCACTACAAGAAATCTCGTCCCGAGATTTAAGAGGGAAGTAAAGGGGGAAGGTTCGGGTTACGAAATTCTAGGGAGTGTTCTTGGTATTGGTTGTTCTTCTCGAAGAGGTTGATCCATTACATTGTTGTCTTCATTCTGCTATTTCAGGTCATCATGAGGAAGTTGTCTTCCTTTCTTCGGGAACTCCATCGTACTTACGAATAGGTAAGGGGCAGCTTTACAACAATTGAATGTTATAAGGGAAATTCATTTAGGGGGTATCCCAAGAATGATCATAAGAGTATCTCTCGAGTTGAACAATTAAAACACATCGAGAGCAAAGTAAGAAGGTACCATAAAAAGTTTGAAACGGATAGACAATCTTCGTTGCCTGAAACAAGGCAACGGTATAGGTATTGTGTTTAATACCAGAATCGATGATTCCCCGAAAGGTCGCTCATGAATTACATATGAAGCCAAGCGTGAGGATCAACCTGGGGAACAGGTGGTGTACAGGAGAGTCAGGTTTCGATCCTGTGGAACTGTGGGTTATGGGCCCACCATGTGGTTAAAAGTAGAAGGAGCGGTGACATCTTGCTCGGTCATGACAGCAAGGCATGTTAACGGGTAGCCTATCAGTTATGTCGGCAACAATGGCGGTACCAAGGGCGAGGGACGAAGAGAACCATTTTCCTGCTCGTTGAACGAGGCGGACCATTAGGCGAAATTCTCGTCCATCGGTGGCTACCGGAATGTCATCAACAATAGTAACAGGGTCATGCTAACAGAATTGTACACCACGGCGTTTACATAAACAGGAGAATATTTCTGCTTGGATCATATAGATCACAAGAAAGGTTAAACAAAACAATGGAAAGGAAAAATGTGATTCTTAGATTAAACAGAAGAATGGAAAGGAAAATGTGATTAAACACATATTTCAGGGGTATATCCTTCCCAAGAACAAGCAGAGTATGATATCCAAGACCGGATAGAAGGTAGAAAACTCTTTTAGGTAGGAGAGACAAATTTCATGACATTACCCATACAACGGTGTTTGGGTAATTTCAACAAGAAACATTTAGCATGGTGCTTCAAATGTTCTTATTGAAAATCGGAGTACCATAGACATGCTTCGAGATAGCGCTGACATGGTCAACAGGTGAAAATCAGACTTTGGGAACAAAAAGGATCCATTAGGAATAACTTGTAGAATAAGTCTTACAGTTTCCTCATGGAAGAATGGATAACATTGCTAAAAGGGAACTATAACAATAGGGCCTCCGGCCAGGTGGGCTAGGTATGATACCACCTTACCGGGTCATTCAAAGACCAGCGTCATAACTCTTGGAAATATGTTCCAATCATCATATCTGACCGAGATTCAGATTTGATTGGTGTCAGGATACCTCAGACTCGGGATGACTGAGAAGAAAAGGTGCAACACAATTTGACGAGATGACATTGTGAGATTCTCAGAAGTGATCTATGTAAGTGAGCTCTGAAACAAGAGGTCATCAATAAACCAAGGAGAGGATGAGGAGGTGGCTGATAGGCTCAGCAACAAATCACCGAGATTTCCAAAGGATTGATTTCCACAATTATGTGAACAAGGAAATATCATTTGTCGGATCAAATGTCATAATGATGTATGCTCGAGGGAAACATACACAACTGAACAATGATAGAAGGGTGCACCCGGGAATCTGGACTAGGTAGCATGATTAATGTTTGAATGATGATTCAATAATCAATAGACTTAGAATGAAACTGTAGACCAATGACTTCAAGCAATAGGGTTGCTAGAAGTTTAGAATTTACACATCACAGACCATTTATCGGTATTCCGGTTAGAAACAACACGGAGACCAAGAAATGAACGCAAAAGGCGAGAGATATTACTATATCAAGAATTCTCAAGAGGTGGTAAAATTACCACGACATTCTTGACATAAAAGGTGGTAACATTCCAAGGTAAAGAAGAACAAATGCTGGATAGCAAGGATATCAAGGTATAACTCAAAACACGAATAAGTTTGTGTTGAACGGAAGGCAATAAAGTGGTTGGTGATAACACAAACTATTGAGGGGCGATGATGGTATTTCTCATCAAGAATTCGATATATATCTTGGAAGAGCTCAGGATGTTGATGATGACCACGACACATTTGTCGAGAAATTTCATGAAGATGTAATCGGTTGGCGATGACATCAAGTCAAATGATGACGCAGCGAAAGTCAAATAATACTTGAAGAAGAACTCATAAGAAGTTATGCAGTTCCATGATAAACTCAAGATACCAGAGGGGGTAATACTCGACGACAAATCAAAATAGAGGTTGGACTGGGGTATTACTCTACAAAAGACAAGCGCTTAAACTTGCACGCGAAATGGTATTTAAAGGAGAACATGGTCGGAACTACGATTGGAAAAGGCCAGATCCTAGATATAAGATGAACTTATACCAAAGGAATAATTAATTTAAGAGAAGCTTTAATGATAAGATCTGCATCGTGTCCATGGGCATGAACACAAGTTCAAGGACGACTCCCACTTCTCCAATGCATAACCTTTCATTCACTTCTCACTTTCGAAGAAGTTGTAGTGTTGAAATTTTATTTGGCAAAATACCAGAAGTGTATGGCTCGTGAAAACTTTCAAGTTCACACAGTTTAGAGAAGGCATAGGTTCAACCCATCAGGGCATCTTAGGGGTATATACCACAAATTTCAAGAATAAATAACACAAGCTCGATAGTAGAGCATGCTTGAGAAAGCAGAGGATACAATTTACCAAAGGCATTATGTATCCGAGGAAAGGTTCACAGACTTATTGAATATGAAGGACGCTGTCGGATAAAATCCAGCAAATGATCTGGTGGTCCTCAAGGGATCTGGTGCGAGCAGCGGTACTCAACCAGAGGGAGAAACAATGCAAGGAGATCAGACTTTAGAAACAACTGACTAATTCAAGGCTCAAATGCAAAGGAATTATCAATTCCAAGACAAGGGATCAGAAGCAATGCTCTGATCAGGGATGGATAGGTTGAATAGCCTTAAGGGTACAATCGGCAGAAATTTGATTGGTCGAGATCCAGCTCATGTTTTAAAATAACGTCTGAGCCGGAAAGATAATTTTAAAGGATCAACTGATGATTGCGTGCATTCGCACTCATGTTGAATCAATAGGATCAAAAAGACGATGCCTAAGAATACTAACGAATATTGCCAGACATATGGAAAGCATCCATAATGCAAGCAGGCAAGTATTGCAGAGCAATAAGCTACTAAGGATTTTTGAAAGGTCGAATAGTATTTCAAAGACCATTGTGAAACACAAGAACAGCTGGGGAATGAGCGAATACTCGATAAGTGCGAGAATTATCCGTAGGGGTATTCAAGTGACAAAGAACAGCAAGGCGGTAAGCTCAAAGGATTATCGAAACAACGACAAGTATTTGGAAGTATCTTGTAATAACAAGACCAACTAGGGATGTATGTAAGCATAACAACTGCAAGTATTTATCAATAAATGTTGACGGTGGAAGGGGAATTGCAAACGCGATGAACCCAAGTTCTCGGGTTAACAGCTGAGAGTATCTTTAGGGTCTTCACGTGCAGCAGACGATCACCAGTAATAAGGGGCTCTCCGAGTGAAAGTGATAACGAGATCCTAATGTTAGATTTAGCAAAATACATTTAACCCGAATAGAAGAGAGATCAGAGTCCCAGAGTATAGACAAGGAGTAAAAGATCCTAATACCACCCAGATGGCGACGTGTGCCCGTAAGACACTCAGCCATGTTAATAAAAGTTTTGCAATGTCTAGACTTGACTTCGGCCAAGGAGTTGGAAGGGGGATTCCTACAGGCAGTCGGCTCTGATACCAACTTGTGACGCCCCCGACTTAATCGTACACTAATCATACACGCAAACGTGTACGATCAAGATCAGGGACTCACGGGAAGATATCACAACACAACTCTACAAATAAAATAAGTCATCCAAGCATCATATTACAAGCCAAGGGCCTCGAAGGCTCGAATACAAGAACTCGATCATAGACGAGTCAGCGGAAGCAACAATATCTGAGTACAGACATAGGTTAAACAAGTTTGCCTTAAGAAGGCTAGCACAAACTGGAATACAGATCGAAAGAGGTGCAGGCCTCCTGCCTGGGATCCTCCTAAACTACTCCTGGACGTCATCAGCGGGCAGCACGTAGTAGTAGGCACCTTCGGTGTAGTAGGAGTCGTCGTCGACGGTGGCGTCTGGATCCTGGGCTCCAACATCTGGTTGCGCCAACCAGGTAGAAGGGATAGGGGGGAAGGAGGGAGAAAGCAACCGTGAGTACTCATCCAAAGTACTCGCAAGCAAGGAGTTACACTACATATGCATGCATTGGTATCAAATGGAATAAGGGTATCATATGTGGACTGAACTACAGAATGCCAGAATAAGAGGGGGATAACTAATCCTGTCGAAGACTATGCTTCTGGAAGCCTCCGTCTTGCAGCATGTAGAAGAGAGTAGACTGAAGTCCTCCAAGTAGCATCGCATAGCATAATCCTAACCGATGATCCTCCCCTCGTCGCCGTGTGAGAGAGCGATCACCGGTTGTCTCTGGCACTTGGAAGGGTGTGTTTTATTAAGTATCCGGTTCTAGTTGTCATAAGGTCATGGTACAACTCCGGGTCGTCCTTTTACCGAGGGACACAGCTATTCGAATAGATAAACTTCCCTGCAGGGGTGCACCACATACCCCAACACGCTCGATCCCATTTGGCCGGACACACTTTTCTGGGTCATGCCCGGCCTCGGAAGATCAACACGTCGCAGCCCTACCTAGGCCCCACAGAGAGGTCAGCACGCCGGTCTAAATCCTATGGCGCAGGGGTCTGGGCCCATCACCCTTTGCACACCTGCACGTTGCGAACGCGGCCGGAAGCAGAACTAGCCCCCTTAATACAAGAGCAGGCTTACGGTCCAATCCGGCGCGCGCCACTCAGTCGCTGACGTCACGAAGGCTTCGGCTGATACCACGACGCCGGGATACCCATAACTACTCCCGCGTAGATGGTTAGTGCGTATAGACCAAATGGCCAGACTCAGATCAAATACCCAGATCTCATTAAGCATGTTAAGTATCCGCGAACGCTGACCAGGGCTAGGCCCACCTCTCTCCTAGGTGGTCGGAACCTGCCCTGTCGCTTCGCCACAAAGATCCACACAGAGGGCCGTCGGGAAAGTATGTCCTTCCAGCCCCCAATTCGTGAATCAACTGCGGGTACTCCTCGAGCCAACCCGACTTTGTTCATCACATGTATCATGTATAAAGTACATAGTATATACCCGTGATCACCTCCCGAGTGATCACGGCCCGATAGTATAGCATGGCAGACGGACAAGAATGTAGGGCCACTGATGATAAACTAGCATCCTATAATAAGCATTAGGTTTGCAGGTAAAGGTAACAACAGTAGTAGCAAGGACAGGCTATGCATCAGGATAGGATTAACGGGAAGCAGTAACATGCTACACTACTCTAATGCAAGCAGTATAGAGAAGATTAGGCGATATCTGGTGATCAAGGGGGGGACTTGCCTGGTTGCTCTGGCAAGAGAGAGGGGTCGTCAACTCCGTAGTCGTACTGGGTAGCAGCGGCGTCAGTCTCGGTGTCTATCGAGAAAAGAGGGGGGAGAAACAATAAATATTTAAGCAAGCATATGCATAGTGATGCATGACATGACAAGTAACGGCGTTAGAGGTGCCCTAACGCGGTAGTAGGTGATACCGGTGAAGGGGGGTGACATCCGGGAAAGTATCCCCGGTGTTTTGCGTTTTCGGGCAGAGGACCGGAGGGGGAAAGTTGTGAGTTTGCTATGCTAGGGATGCGTGGTGGATAAACGAGCTGCGTATCTGGATACGTCTCGTCGTTCTGAGCAACTTTCATGTAGAAAGTATTTTAATCCGAGTTACGGATTAAAAGATATGATTTTCTAAAGATTTTATTAATTTCTGGAATCTAATTAATTATTTAATTAATTCGAAAATGAATTAATGACATCAGCATGATGTCATGCTGACGTCCGCAGTCAACAAAGTTGACTGGTCAACCTGACCAGTGGGTCCCACTGGTCAGTGACTCATTTTAATTAAACAGATTAATTAAACTAATCAAAATTAATTAAGGGGGTGGGCCCCATTGTCATACTAGTTAATTAACTAATTAACAGTAGTTGATTAGGTTAATTAATCATAATTGGTTAATTTAATCATAGTTAATTAGGTTAATTAATTAGTTAATTAATCAATTAATTAATTAGTTATTTTTATTAAGTATTTATTATTATTATTATTTAATATATTTTTATTAAACATTCTGGGGCCGGGCCCCGTTAGTCATAGGGCCATTGGGGCCAAACGGGCGCTGTCAAACGGGTGCGGGCACCAGCCCGCACGGTTGCTGGGGCGTGAGGGGGGGCCCACTGGCCGGTGACCCAGAGGCCATAGCGGGCACGGGCGCAGCCCGATGTTGCACAGCGGCACCCGACCGCTGTCTCCGGCGCGGCCAACGGGGAGGGGAGGCACGGCGAGTCGGGGCACGCGCGCTGGCCGGTGGGCACTAGCCTAGGCCAGCCACGACGAGGCTCGCCGGCCGAAGCAGCAACAGGCAGTGTCAGCAATAGCAACATACTAAACGATCGCGTGCTAAGCTAACGGAATGGGTCATGTCAATCACATCATTCTCCTAATGATGTGATATCGTTAATCAAATGGCAACTCATGTCTATGGTTAGGAAACATAACCATCTTTGATCAACAAGCTAGTCAAGTAGAGGCGTACTAGTGACACTCTGTTTGTCTATGTATTCACACATGTATTATGTTTCCGGTTAATACAATTCTAGCATAAATAATAAATATTTATCATGATATAAGGAAATAAAATAATAACTTTATTATTGCCTCTAGGGCATATTTCTTTCAGTCTCCCACTTGCATTAGAGTCAATAATCTATATTACATTGATTCTAACACCCATGGAGCCTTGGTGCTGATCATGTTTTGCTCGTGGAAGAGGCTTAGTCAACGGGTCTGCAACATTCAGATCCGTATGTATCTTGCAAATTTCTATGTCTCCCACCTAGACTAAATCCCGGATGGAATTGAAGCGTCTCTTGATGTGCTTGGTTCTCTTGTGAAATCTGGATTCCTTCGCTAAGGCAATTTCTCCAGTATTGTCACAAAAGATTTTCATTGGACCCGATGCACTAGGTATGACACCTAGATCGGATATGAACTCCTTCATCCAGACTCCTTCATTTGCTGCTTCCGAAGCAACTATGTACTCTGCTTCACACGTAGATCCTGCCATGACACTTTGTTTAGAACTGCACCTACTGACAGCTCCACCGCTCAATGTAAACACGTATCCGGTTTGCGATTTAGAATCGTCCGGATCAGTGTCAAAGCTTGCATTAACGTAACCATTTACGATGAGCTCTTTGTCACCTCCATAAACGAGAAACATATCTTTATTCCTTTTCATGTATTTCAGGATGTTCTTGACTGCTGTCCAGTGATCCACTCCTGGATTACTTTGGTACCTCCCTGCTAAACTTATAGCAAGGCACACATCAGGTCTGGTACACAGCATTGCATACATGATAGAGCCTATGGCTGAAGCATAGGGAACATCTTTCATTTTCTCTCTATCTTCTGCAATGGTCAGGCATTGAGTCTTACTCAACTTCACACCTTGTAACACAGGCAAGAACCCTTTCTTTGCTTGATCCATTTTGAACTTCTTCAAAACTTTGTCAAGGTATGTGCTTTGTGAAAGTCCAATTAAGCGTCTTGATCTATCTCTATAGATCTTAATGCCCAATATATAAGCAGCTTCACTGAGGTTTTTCATTGAAAAACTCTTATTCAAGTATCCCTTTATGCTATCCAGAAATTCTATATCATTTCCAATCAGCAATATGTCATCCACATATAATATTAGAAATGCTACAGAGCTCCCACTCACTTTCTTGTAGATACAGGCTTCTCCAAAAGTCTGTACAAAACCAAATTCTTTGATCACACTATCAAAGCGTTTATTCCAACTCCGAGAGGCATGCACCAGTCCATAAATGGATCGTTGGAGCTTGCACACTTTCTTAGCTCCCTTTGGATCGACAAAACCTTCTGGTTGCATCATATACAACTCTTCTTCCAGAAATCCATTCAGGAATGCAGTTTTGACATCCATTTGCCAAATTTCATAATCATAAAATGCGGCAGTTGCTAACATGATTCGGACAGACTTAAGCATCGCTACGGGTGAGAAGGTCTCATCATAGTCAATCCCTTGAACTTGTCGAAAACCTTTCACAACAAGTCGAGCTTTGTAGACAGTAACATTACCGTCAGCTCAATCTTCTTCTTGAAGATCCATTTATTCTCAATTGCTTGCCGATCATCGGGCAAGTCAACCAAAGTCCACACTTTGTTCTCATACATGGATCCCATCTCAGATTTCATGGCTTCAAGCCATTTTGTGGAATCTGGGCTCACCATCGCTTCTCCATAGTCCGTAGGTTCATCGTGATCTAGTAGCATGACTTCCAAAACAAGATTACCGTACCACTCTGGTGCGGATCTTACTCTGGTTGATCTACGAGGTTCAGTAATAACTCGATCTGAAGTTTCATGATCATCATCATTAACTTCCTCACTAATTGGTGTAGTAGTCACAGGAACAGATTTCTGTGATGAACTACTTTCCAATAACGGAGCACGTACAATAACCTCATCAAGTTCTACTTTCCTCCCACTCACTTCTTTCGAGAGAAACTCCTTCTCTAGAAAGTTTCTGAATTTAGCAACAAAAGTCTTGCCTTCGGATCTGTAATAGAAGGTATACCCAACAGTCTCCTTTGGGTATCCTATGAAGACACATTTCTCTGATTTGGGTTCGAGCTTATCAGGTTGAAGCTTTTTCACATAAGCATCGCAGCCCCAAACTTTCAGAAACGACAACTTTGGTTTCTTGCCAAACCACAGTTCATAAGGCGTCGTCTCGACGGATTTCGATGGTGCCCTATTTAACGTGAATGCGGCCGTCTCTAAATCATAACCCCAAAATGATAGCGGTAAATCAGTAAGAGACATCATAGATCGCACCATATCTAGTAAAGTATGATTTCGACGTTCGGAAACACCATTACATTATGGTGTTCTAGGTGGCGTGAGTTGCGAAACTATTCCGCATTGTTCCAAATGTACACCGAACTCGTAACTCAAATATTCTCCTCCACGATCAGATCGTACAAACTTTATTTTCTTGTTACGATGATTTTCAACTTCACTCTGAAATTCTTTGAACTTTTCAAATGTTTCAGACTTATGTTTCATTGAGTAGATATACCCATATCTGCTTAAGTCATCTATGAAGGTGAGAAAATAACGATATCCGCCACGAGCCTCAACATTCATCGGACCACATACATCTGTATGTATGATTTCCAACAAATCTGTTGCTCTCTCCATAGTTCTGAAGAACGGTGTTTTAGTCATTTTGCCCATGAGGCACGGTTCGCAAGTACCAAGTGATTCATAATCAAGTGGTTCCAAAAGTCCATTAGTATGGAGTTTCTTCATGCGCTTTTACACCGATATGACCTAAACCGCAGTGCCACAAATAAGTTGCACTATCATTATCAACTCTGCATCTTTTGGCATCAACATTATGAATATGTGTGTCACTACTATCAAGATTCAATAAGAATACACCACTCTTCAAGGGTGCATGACCATAAAAGATATTACTCATATAAATAGAACAACCATTATTATCTGATTTAAATGAATAACCGTCTCGCATTAAACAAGATCCAGATATAATGTTCATGCTCAACGCTGGCACCAAATAATAATTATTTAGGTCTAATACTAATCCCGAAGGTAGATGTAGAGGTAGCGTGCCGACCGTGATCACATCAACTTTGGAACCATTTCCCACGCGCATCGTCACCTCGTCCTTAGCCAATCTTCGCTTAATCCATAGCCCCTGTTTCGAGTTGCAAATATTAGCAACAGAACCAGTATCAAATACCAAGGTGCTACTGCGAGCATTAGTAAGGTACACATCAATAACATGTATATCACACATACCTTTGTTCACCTTGCCATCCTTATGATCCGCCAAATACTTGGGGCAGTTCTGCTTCCAGTGACCAGCTTGCTTGCAGTAGAAGCACTCAGTTTCAGGATTAGGTCTAGACTTGGGTTTCATCTCTTGAGCAGCAACTTGCTTGTTGTTCTTCTTGAAGTTCCCCTTCTTCTTCCCTTTGCCCTTTTTCTTGAAACTAGTGGTCTTGTTGACCATCAAGACTTGATGCTCCTTCTTGATTTCTACCTCCGCAGCCTTTAGCATTGCGAAGAGCTCGGGAATCGTCTTATCCATCCCTTGCATGTTATAGTTCATCACGAAGCTCTTATAGCTTGGTGGCAGTGATCGAAGAACTCTGTCAATGACACTATCAACAGGAAGATTAACTCCCAGTTGAGTCAAGTGATTATGATACCCAGACATTTTGAGTATATGTTCACTGACAGAACTATTCTCCTCCATCTTGCAGCTATAGAACTTATTGGAGACTTCATATCTCTCAATCCGGGCATTGGCTTGAAATATTAACTTCAACTTCTGGAACATCTCATATGCTCCATGACGTTCAAAATGTCGTTGAAGACCCGGTTCTAAGCCGTAAAGCATGGCACACTGAACTATCGAGTAGTCGTCAGCTTTGCTCTGCCAGACGTTCATAACATCTGGTGTTGCTCCTGCAGCAGGCCTGGCACCCAGCGGAGCTTCCAGGACGTAATTCTTCTGTGCAGCAATGAGGATAATCCTCAAGTTACGGACCCAGTTCGTGTAATTGCTACCATCATCTTTCAACTTTGCTTTCTCAAGGAACGCATTAAAATTCAACGGAACAACAGCACGGGCCATCTATCTACAATCGACATAGACAAGCAAGATACTATCAGGTACTAAGTTCATGATAAATTTAAGTTCAATTAATCAAATTATTTAAGAACTCCCACTTAGATAGACATCCCTCTAATCCTCTAAGTGATCACGTGATCCAAATCAACTAAACCATGTCCGATCATCACGTGAGATGGAGTAGTTTCAATGGTGAACATCATTATGCCGATCATATCTACTATATGATTCACGCTCGACCTTTCGGTCTCTGTGTTTCGAGGCCATATCTGTTATATGCTAGGCTCGTCAAGTTTAACCTGAGTATTCCGCGTGTGCAATTGTTTTGCACCCGTTGTATTTGAACATAGAGCCTATCACACCCGATCATCACGTGGTGTCTCAGCACGAAGAACTTTCACAATGGTGCATACTCAGGGAGAACACTTATACTTTGATAATTTAGTGAGGGATCATCTTATAATGCTACCGTCAATCAAAGCAAGATAAGATGCATAAAAGATAAACATCACATGCAATCAATATAAGTGATATGATATGGCCATCATCATATTGTGCTTGTGATCTCCATCTCTGAAGCACGATTATGATCATCATCGTCACCAGCGCGACACCTTGATCTCCATCGTAGCATCATTGTCCTCTCGCCAATCTTATGCTTCTACGACTATCGCTACCGCTTAGTGATAAAGTAAAGCATTACATGGCGATTGCATTGCATACAATAAAGCGACAACCATATGGCTCCTGCCAGTTGCCGATAACTCGGTTACAAAACATGATCATCTCATACAATAAAATTTAGCATCATGCTTTGACCATATCACATCACAACATGCCCTATAAAAACAAGTTAGACGTCCTCTACTTTGTTGTTGCAAGTTTTACATGGCTGCTACGGGCTGAGCAAGAACCATTCTTACCTACGCATCAAAAGCACAATGATAGTTTGTCAAGTTGGTGATGTTTTAACCTTCGCAAGGGCCAGGCATAGCCACACTCGGTTCAACTAAAGATGGAGAAACTGACACCCTGAAAGTGCAACTATCCCTAGGTGGTTTTGGTAATTCATAACAACATATAGCTCATTGAGCTAATGCTATTCCAAGATGATTATTTCAGGAAAGCTCAATGATTGGCATGGCATGGATGGTGAAAGTGGAACCCTCAAAATGCTAAGGACAAAGGATTGGCTCAAGCTCAAAAGCTCAAGACTCTTCATTTTATATTTTAGTGGTCCAAGATCACATTGAGTCTTTAGGAAAAGCCAATACTATCAAGGAGGGATGAGGTGCTGCTTAATGAGCCTCTTGCTTCATGTGCTTAGTGATATGCTCCAAAACCCTCAGCTACTTTCCCATATCCACATTTGACCTAAACCCTAAGCCAAACTCGGCCCTACCGATTCTTTCAACCCGGCGCCACCGAGTTTCACTTGTCATAGCCATTGCCAAACCCTAGCAAATCGGTTCTACCGATAGGGATCTCGGTCTCACCGAGATGGGATTGCAAACTCTCTGTTTCCCTTTCGTAACTTTTCGGTCTCACCGAAAGAGCGGATCGGTCCCACCGAGATTGCAATGTAAACTCTCTGTTTCCTTTTTGTAACATTTCGGTCTCACCGAAAGAGCAAATCGGTCCCACCGAGTTTACCTGACCAACTCTCTGGTTAGCTTATTGCCAAAATCGGTCTCACCGAGTTTGTGTAATCGGTCTCACCGAGATTACGTTATGCCCTAACCCTAACCATATCGGTCCTACCGAGTTGCATGTCAGTCCCATCGAAAATCTCTAACGGTCACTAGGTTTACTATTTCGGTCTGACCGAGTTTGTTGATTTGGTCCCACCAAGATTGGTAAATTGTGTGTAACGGTTAGATTTTGTGTGGAGGCTATATATACCCCTCCACCTCCTCTTCACTCGTGGAGAGAGCCATCAGAACACATCGACACTTCCAACCCATATGTTCTGAGAGAGAACCACCTACTCATGTGTTGAGACCAAGATATTCCATTCCCACCATATGAATCTTGATCTCTAGCCTTCCCCAAGTTGCTTTCCACTCAAATCTTATTTCCACCAAATTCAAATCCTGTGAGAGAGAGTTGAGTGTTGGGGAGACTATCATTTGAAGCACAAGAGCAAGGACTTCATCATCAACACACCATTTGTTACTTCTTGGAGAGTGGTGTCTCCTAGATTGGCTAGGTGTCACTTGGGAGCCTCCGACAAGATTGTGGAGTTGAACCAAGGAGTTTGTAAGGGCAAGGAGATCGCCTACTTCGTGAAGATCTACCGCTAGTGAGGCAAGTCCTTCGTGGGTGATGGCTATGGTGGGATAGACAAGGTTGCTTCTTCGTGGACCCTTCATGGGTGGAGCCCTCCGTGGACTCGCGCAACCGTTACCCTTCATGGGTTGAAGTCTCCATCAACATGGATGTAGGATAGCACCACCTATCCGAACCACGGGAAAAACATCCGTGTCTCCAATTGCGTTTGAATTCTCCAAACCCTTCCCTTTACATTCTTGCAAGTTGCATGCTTTACTTTCCGCTGCCAATATACTCTTTGCATGCTTGCTTGAATTGTGTGATGATTGCTTGACTTGTCCTAAAATAGCTAAAATCTACCAAGAACTAAAATTGTGAAAAGGTTAAGCTTTTATTTGGTCAAGTAGTCTAATCACCCCCCTCTAGACATACTTTTGATCCTACAAGTGGTATCAGAGCTTTGGTCTCCATTTGCTTTGATTTTCATAGCTTTTGGTGGTCATAGCCTTGGTTTCACAACCTAGGAGAGTATGGCGTCTAGCGAGGGAAATTATCACCATAGAGGTCCTTACTTTGATGGTACTAATTTTGCTAGTTGGAAGCATAAAATGAAAATGCATATTCTTGGACATAACCCCGCCGTTTGGGCTATTGTGTGTGTTGGTTTGCAAGGTGACTTCTTTGATGGGAAAGAACCAAACCGTGAAGCTACCGCGGATGAGTTGAAGATGTTGCAATACAATGCTCAAGCTTGTGATATTCTCTTCAACGGACTGTGCCCCGAAGAATTTAACAAAATCAGCCGTCTTGAGAATGCAAAGGAAATTTGGGACACTTTGATTGATATGCACGAAGGTACTAACTCCGTCAAGGAATCCAAGTTGGATGTGCTTCAAAGTCAACTTGACAAGTTCAAAATGAAGGATGGTGAAGGTGTCGCTGAAATGTACTCTAGGCTTGCTCTCATCACAAATGAGATTGCCGGCTTAGGGAGTGAAGAGATGACCGATAGATTCATCATCAAGAAGATTCTAAGAGCCTTGGATGGAAAATATGATACCGTGTGCACATTGATCCAAATGATGCCCAATTACAAAGATCTCAAGCCAACGGAGGTAATTGGAAGAATTGTTGCTCATGAGATGTCACTTAAGGATAAAGAGGAACTTCACAACAAATCAAGTGGTGCCTACAAAGCCTCATGTGAAGCCCCTACATCATCAAGTGAGAAACAAAACTTCAATGAAGAATTGAGCTTAATGGTGAAGAACTTCAACAAGTTCTACAAGAGTAGAAGCAAAGATATAAGCTCCAAGTCAAGGTCCTACAATGACAAAAGATCTTCTAGTCGAGAGCGAAACTGCTACAATTGTGGAAGACCCGGACACTATTCCAATGAGTGTACGGCTCCCTACAAGAGAAGAGAAGACTCTCCAAAAAGAAGAAGCAAAAGAGAAGAATCACCACCAAGAGAGAGAAGGAGTAGAGATGATCGTTATGAACGAAGATACTCACGGAGAAGCAAGGATTCGGAAAGGAAGGAAAAATCATCAAGGAGCTACATAAAACGAAGACATCAAGCTCATGTTGGTGAATGGGTATCCGGCTCCGACTCCAACGACCACTCCGAGAGAAGTTATCACTCCGACTCCGAATATACTCAAGATGAAGGTGTTGCCGGTCTAGCACTTGTGACAACCAACTCCCACGATATATTTGACTCACCAAATGAAGGAATTGGAAGATGCTTCATGACCAAAGGTCCTAAGGTAACACACCCCGAGTATGTTGATTTTAATAGTGATGAAGATGACTTGTTAGGTGATGATGATTTACTTGTTGACAACTCTAGTGATGAATACTATGATGAAACATCAATTAATCATGCTAATCAAGATAAAACGAATGACAATGATAAGGAGAAGATTGAGGCTCTAACTAAAGAACTAAACACTCTTAAGTAGCTCATGAAACTATCTTCGAAGATCATCGAGAACTTTTAAGAGCTCATGAGAAGTTACACTTTGAAAAGCTCAATCTTGAGCAAGAGCATGAGTTTTTAAAGGCAATCAATGATGATCTCCGCAAGAAAAGTTCTTCTTACATTGCCAAGCGTTTACTCTTATCCACTTACATGCCTCAAGTCAAGTCTAGTAACAAGAACAAGAAAGATTCTTCCTCTAGTAGTAACAATGATCATGCTAAATCCAATATTGTTGCTTCTAGTAGTTCTCTTGATTCCACTAATGATTCTCTTAGCCAAGTTACACTTGAGCAAGAAAATAGCTTATTGAAGGGAATTATAGAGAAAGGAGTGTACAAAAGCCTTGCCGGGAGTAAGCAATTCGAGGAAATTGTGCGCAAGCAAGGATTGCACCGGAAGAATCAAGGTGTTGGTTTTGAACGAAAGTTCAATGCCAATGGAGTTGAGTGGGAAGAAGATCAATACCCCAAGACAAAGTTTGTTCCTCAATAAGAGAAGTATGACACTTCCTTCAAGGGGACACAAGCTCAAGATGATCTTCCACCACAAGACTACAAGCAAAAAGGCAAGGACAAGCTTCAAGAGGAAATTGATGCATTTGAAGAAGCTCCTAAGACCTTGGTCAAGTGGATTCCCAAGACCACTTCAAGTTCCACTTCATCAAGTACGACTACAACTCCAAGGATTCCCATCAAGATGGTGTGGATCCAAAAGAAGAAGAACTAGAGAGTTCTTGAGGGTGACTCCGCCAACATACTTCACTCTTATCATTTTGGCAAGAACAAGTGCAATCAACTTCCACATCTTGCACTAGTTCAAGGAGTCACAAACCCTCTTGTTGCTAAGACAAGGGACAAGGTAACCTAAAGTTTTCATGGACATCATCTTGTGTGTGCATCACTCTATGTCTATGGATATCCTTGTTTGTTCCTTGTGGGACTAACCCATGTAGGTACTGAAAGTGCAATTCACTCAAATGGATAGCTCCAAGTGATCTACATCAACATTGAGCATCCACATCTTCAACATCTACATGAAGTCATCATCGACAAAACCCAAGGTTAGTTCATCCCTCTTAGGGGGGATATCACATCTAGGGGGAGCTTTACTCTAAGACTTGAGCTAAAGCAACTCTGAAGATGTGAACACAACAATGCTTTATGTAAAAGTGGTAACCCCACTTGAGCTTAAACGATGAGTATGACCTATGATCAAGTGTTCTCACTTGACTCCTAAGTCAATATACTCATATATAGATGACCTAGTCATCGCCAATTGCTTGATAGATGCTAGAATTGGTTGTGCATGCTTTGTCACATATTTCAATTGCCATTTTATTGTGTGAGCATGTTGGTTGCATATTTTACTCATTCGAGGACATCCACTTGTTGTTTTAATTGTTTGGTTTTATTTCCTTTTGCCAAGTGGATGGACAAGAATGCCTAAGAACCTCCTCTAGCTATCTATGCTTTTCTCGTCTGAAACTCTATTCATGCTACATCACAAAATTTGATCAAGTCAGATTCGAACCACTCTGTGTGAGGAGCACTCGGAGTCCCCGATCCGTCATAGACTTAAACTTCCAAAACCTCTTTATGATTCTCGGTCTGACCGATATAC
Source organism: Triticum monococcum (assembly GCA_034509565.1). Taxonomy (NCBI): domain Eukaryota; kingdom Viridiplantae; phylum Streptophyta; class Magnoliopsida; order Poales; family Poaceae; genus Triticum; species Triticum monococcum. The sequence continues at coordinate 419,174,590 of CM067845.1, forward strand.
TACTTTCGGTCCTACCAAGATCATTAAGTTTATCTGAATTTTCGATCTCGGTGCAACCGATTTGAAACATTCGGTCACACCGAGTTGCAATAACTGTATACAGTTTTGCATCTCGGTGCCACCGAGTTGTTCCACTCGGTCACACCGACAGGGTCGGGCTATATATAGTCACGGGCAAAAATTTGGAAATTTCTCCGAACCCCTTCGCCCGCGCGATAGCTCGCTCTGCCAACATGGTCTCCGGATCGTCTCCACGCCGCCAGCCGCCTCCAGTCGCTGGTCTCCATCGCCGTCAACAGAATTCTACCCCACCGTTGCCGCCGTAGCGAGTCTCCGCCGAACTAGGGTATGGACTCGATCACAGTGCTATTCCCCGTCCGATTCCTAGCACATTGTGTTCTTAATGATTCTTGCCACGATTGAAACACTCCTATCCAGTCAATGCGTTCGTAGATTAGTTTTGATTCAAAAATTTTAGGGTTAGGTTACGCCGAAACCATCTTGGACCCACCGAGTTGAAAAACTCGGTCCCACTGATTTGGCTCATGCCATTGCACAAGTAAGACTCGGTCTGACCGAGAATTACTAATCGGTGTGATCGATTTTGGAACTTTGTGAAACCCTAGCAGTCTCGGTGCCACCGAACTATGACTCGGTCTGACCGAGTTCACTAGTTTAGGTTCCAAAACTGCTTCGGTATCACCGAGTTTAAAAATCGGTAGATCCGAGATGATTTCTGTGGGAAACTAAAACTAAGATTTTGAGTCATTCTTTTGCAAAAATCTCTGCATTTTGTGATGCTCATCTATTCTACATCATCTATAAACTATTCCACCACTAGAAATCCCCATATTTCTGAGGGTGAAATCTAATAACCGGCGGGCCGTCGGTTATTACAGTAATAGCCGACAGTAGTATCAATGGCCGACGGTTATTATCAACTCACAAGTATTACTGCTAATAGCCGACGGTATACTAGATTGCCCGACGGTGAAAATCCAACTCTCAGGTTTCTAATGTAATGCCCGACGTTTCATTTGTAATGTCCAACGGTTTTTACTACACCCTAGGGGATTACATGTAATGCCCGACGGTAAAAATCTAACTCTCGGGTATCTAGTTTAATGCCCGACGGTACATTGTAATGTCCGACGGTTTTTACTACACCCTCGAGGATTACATGTAATGCCCGATGGTAAAATTTAATAGCCGAAGGTGAAAACCAAACTCTCACCTATGAGCGAAAATGGCCGATGGTGCATGTGTGACTCTCGGTTATTTGAGAAAAATACCTAGCAGGGAATACCAATAACCGACGGTTAACTTCCACTCTCGGTGATATGTTTCAATGGACAATGTCGGTAAACATGTGGAACAACTGTTGTTAGATTCCAGATAATTTCCTATAAGAAAATTTGAAGAATTAAGATCTAGCATTGCTATTGTGAGTGCATTATGTTTTTTCATAATTAATTAATATATAGGATGCTTAAAAAATTGGCAGCAAACAATTGAAATAGGATGGTTAAAATATGTACACTTACAAAGTACCATAATTAAGGAAAGAGCTCTTGAGAGTCGAGAAGAAGTTGTCCTTGCGAAGATATCGTAGTGCTCAAAGTAGCCTTGTACATACAGTGTCGAGGTCTAGGTTGGATTGTCATCGTGTGGCACATGAAGTCTTGTCATGTAGTGTATTGCATGCCCATGCTCAGCAGTGGCTACTGGATCATGACGCTTGCGGTCCTGATAGTATTGGTTACCGGGCAACTATTGAGGGGCATGTCGCTGCAATCTTTCAATCTGCTCGGCTAGTTCATGCTGTGGAGGTGGTTCGCTCCTTCCTGTGCTTCCAAGGTCGACGCGGAGGCAAACACAGAGCGGGGAAAGATGAAGGTTTAGATTGAGATAGAGATCATATCTTGCGGTTGCTTTAGAGCAGCTATGATGTCTTCTATGGTGATTGGAGGCCCGGCTCCACCATACCACCACATCTACTGGCCTAGGGAGGGTGGCCATTATCCCCCCCACCCCACCCCCACGAAGCAAGTAAAATGGAGCAGGTTGCCATTTTCTTAGTTACGGGTCCTTATGTAACTTGTTGTGTACCTATCTCCATTTTTTCATTAAACGCAACTTCGCGGTCTTGAAGCACCCCAAGTCCCCAACCTCCACGTGTTTTAGTAAGTACAGATGTGTCATGAAGTACAAATTAATATCATGAATTGTAACAAGCATGAGTCATGTATTTTAAAATTAAAAAAAGTTGATATGCGTACGGTCCTATACATGCGTGTGTTCCTTGTTCAAAGTAGTGTGGTCATTCTTTTTCCTCGTGGCCAAGAAGTAAAAAAGGAGGCATCACTCCTTTTGTAAGGAGGCTGCCACATGGAGTCACCAAGGTCTTGCCGTCCCATGTGATGGTGAGGCTACGCCAATACAATATTGGACTCGCCTGCATTTTTGATCACTTTTTAGGGTTCTTTTTTTAAACAACTGTAGATGTGTCATCAAGTACTAATTAATATCATGAATTATAACAAGCACGAGTTCCATATTTCAAAATTAAAAATAAGTCATGTTATACGCACTATTGTTTACGTATGATCCTTGTCCGAGACAACATATCTGACAGTTCGGGGGGTGGAACCAAATACAACACACCAATGGATTATACTAAGAAATGTCGTATGTGCATAGTTTGGATCGAAAAAAAATAAAGAAATTGGAGTATGTGACAAACCTAAGAATAGAGACATGACTTTTTTAAGAAAAAAATCGTTCATAAAATTTCAAATATAATGGTTTTGAAAAAAAACATACTAGCATTTCTAGGGGTAAAAAGAGTAGCTAAAAATAATTATTTGGCATCTTAAGATTTGGAGCTAGGACTACGGTGGCTTTACAATGCGAAGGCTCATGTACATTTCAGGTCAAAGAAACTGCCTGCACGACTCAAAAACGAATGAAGAAGAAACTGCCTGCAAGCACTTCACATGGCGGGCCTGGCATCTGCCATTGAGTTCGTGAGATTATTTGTAAAAAAAAGGAGTTCGTCAGATTGGGAAGCTGAAATATTAGCAACGCCCGAGCAGGAGTTGGAAATTTTGGAATCGCGCGGGCTTTCCTTAGCCACTCGTCCCCTGCCTTGCCTTATCGTGCCACTCCCCGTTTCCTCTGCCTCAACCATCCAAGCGCTGCCTCTAACAGATCCGCCCCTGCCTTGACCTGCCCCCTCACCACCGCGGCTGCCTTCTTCCCCTGGTCTTGCAGTCTCTCTAGAACCACCCCTCCTTGATTCGCCTCATCCTTGGCTAAGGATGGCCTCTCCCTCGCGCTTTGTGTGCACCAACGTACTCGTCGCGCAGAGCACATTCTTCGCCGCCAAGTTCTCCGACCGCTGGTCCACGTGGCGGTGTGCGTCCAGACTGTGCGCTTCATGTGGTGCGATAAGGAAGGTTGTGGGCCAGGTTCTTGGCATTTAAAGGTATGACCTCTTTCTTTTCCTTCACTGGAATTAGACACGGCGGCACCTTCCCCTGGTTGGCACTCGGCTGGTGCGGACATGTGCCCTCTATCGCAGCAGAGCGGCGTCAGACACAGCCACCCCCCGGCCGCCCAGCCTTACATTAATGTTCCATCCTTATATTTCACACAATGTACTAAAGCAACACCAAATGTACTAAATACCTATTGTGTCTATATACATCTAGATTAAGGGGCGTTCTCTCTAATTTACTTCTCTATACGTTCCCCAAAAAAATTGTATGTGCATTTCTATCGGAAACACTTGGTCTAAAATATTATGAGATGTACAAGCAGACATAAACCAGTTTCTTTCGATGTTCTTCAGGCTTCAAGTGATCTCTATTAACAAAAACATTGAGGATTGCAGGAAGAAACGAGATAAGCTAAAATGGTTTGGACAGAAGATGTATTTCTCTTAGAACATCATGCTTCATTCACTTGGATTGTTGGTAAGAATATATCCATGTTGTGAGGTTTTGCTGACTACAGTTTGTAGCTGTCAAATCTTTCCTTAAGCTCCAGAAATTCATTCTGTAGGCTTCTTTAGGTTACTGCCATTACTACCACGGATTGGGGGCATGCACGCCAACCGCCAAGTAGCACCTTCAAGACTAGTTCATGAGAATTGGCACTACTGTTGCTTGAATAGCATGCTTCAATCTAGTCTTTACAAATTTAGTTATTACCTCTTCAGAATAACAATACATTGTATTCTTATATGTTCAATATTCTGTCTAGACAAGTCTCTGGCTTCTGAGTAAAGATTACAAAGCACTGGGATGAGGAGGTATTAATGGGGGCACAAGGGCCAGCACACTTGTTGAGAGCATATATTCAACCTGCAGTTGTATACTGGTTATGACACATCAATTGCTATATTTTCTTTACCAGAAAATATGGCATAAAGAATGTGGATGTCATTATGTACACAGGTATGCATCTTTTGCTTATGTTAGTATGGCCTTTCCTGAAAGAGATTTTTTAATAGTGTTAATCAAACAGTGTGCCATTTCATGTTGAGAACTCTTGTTTCCTGAGATCTGTTGCCACCTTTTACGCCTTAGCATACATGTCTATGTAATCCAGATTCTCTATGAACTAATACTAATGGTTTATAAAACAGAGAGCATCAAGTTCTTCAAGCAATGTGGTCTCTTTTTAGTGTCACACATCCCCTCAAATGATGTGTGGGCATTATATACACAGATCATTGCACTTTATGTATTTCTTCTTTTCCTGTCCCAAATTTTATATCAGATTAGAAGACTTTTTCCCTGCAAAGAAAAATAAGATTAGAAGACTTCTGTGCGTTGGAATAAGGTGTTTGTTAAATACTTACATGCATCTCGTTCAGATTATAGTACTGTCTTATGTCCTGTTGTAGTGTATTGTTTGTTCTCCTCATTACATCCATCTATTTTCATATTTATAATTGTGTGACTTGTCTGACTTATCTTGCCATCTCCTTCAGATTATTTTCATATTTTGTTGTTCCTTGTGATTCCCGTTTTCATGTTTCTCACAAGTAGATTGATAATTGTAGATAATGGGAAGCAATTATAGAGGTGATCTTAATGATGAGAGTGATATCTATGGTGACAAGCAGACTTCAAAGCGATTGAACCAAGTGAAGCTCTCAAGTTGGAATGTTGATGGTGTTTGATGTTTCTGGACCATTTGTCTTAGGAGAAATGTTTAGAATATGTTCTAGTCACTTTTATTTTTCATTTTGATGGATCATTAAGGGTTAATGTGATTTGGATACAGCTCTTGGTGTACTTGGGATACATTATGAGATTGTGCTAAATATAATTTGTTTTTCTCATTTGGGTTTTGAAATGCATGCAGTTCTAAAATAATCTTGAGATCATGAAATTTGTACCTTGTTCAATAAAGTAGAACTGCGAGTATATAACATGCTTTCGTAAGTGTTAGGAATATGCATGACTAAATTGATAACCTAGTGTGCCACACCTCTCGGCTATAGCCTTCCCCGTGGGTCATTATGTGCACAGTCAACCACTATTAATACCGACGGTGTTAGGCACCCTCTTGGTTATAACTAAACTCGACGGGGTAGATATACCATCAACCTTTGTCACTACCGACGGGAGAAAACAACCGTCGGCAAATACATAATTGACGGGGCACGGTCGGCTATATGCATGTCTCAACATGGTGAGGTTACTGTGGACCAAGACATGGCCGACAACTCACCGTCGGCTTGTCACCGTGGGCAAAGACAAAGGCCGACAGTACCGTCGGCTATTGTAGTAATGGCCGACCAAGCATCACCGACGGGAGATTACCGACAGTGCACCGTCGGGTATAATCATAGTCGACGGTGAGCATAAATAACCGACGGGAATTCAACCCTCGGTTATATTGTGATATCTAGTAGTGTTCACAGGGTCAGCAGACAACTTGTTCATCATGTCAGATCAGAGTGACAGCCAGAATGTGTCAGAACAGCAAGTGCACATGAGTGAGGGCACTAGTCCCTCCAGTTCTTCTGATGAAGGCAGCAGGAGCACCCCTAGCAATCTGCCAAAAGCTGCCACCAGACAAAGGAAGAAGAGAACCTCAAACTCAGAGGATGAGGACTATGTGGCAGAAGAGGAAGCTACTTCCAAGAAAGTAGTGCTCAAGAAGGAGTATGGCTCAGCTCAAGGCACAAAGCTAGGATTGAAAATCAAAAGGCCAGCAGGTAGGCAGCCTATGCCAAAGGCCAGAGCTTCAACTCAGATTCCTGAAAAGCCTGCACCCATAGAGCCAGTTGCTGCTGAAGGAAAGAAAAGGAAGGAAAGGGTTAAGAAGACCGTAGCCAGAGTGCTTGGAAAGGCTTCCATCATGGAAGAAGAGGAAGAAGAAGAGGTTGCTGCACCAGCACCTAAGGCACCTAAGCTTATGGGTGATGCTATAAGATCAGGGGCTGCCACGTCTAAGCCCAAAGAAGCACCCAAAGCTGCCTCCAAGCCCAAGTCAGCACCCAAGAGGAATACAAGAAGCATACCTGCAACTGAAAAGAACAAGTCCCCAGTGCCTGAAGCTGCTGAAGACGATGATGAAGAGCATGTTCTGAGAAAGCTCAAGCCCAAGATCCCAGACCACAATGATGCTCATCCTGTGGCTGAGGACATGAAGCTCAGAAGAGACTCAGGGCTGAGGAAGTGGAGAGAAGCAGACCCGTATGCTTCAAGGAGAAGAACTGCTGTTGATTACAGGTTTCACACCAAGGAACAGCAAGATTTCTATGAGACAGTGCTGCTTGATAAGAAGCCCATAGTTTGTGACATGAGATGGGTTGATTGGGAGTACATTAAGGACAATGAGGAACACTATCCTAGTGTGATTGACAGTTTTGGTGCTTGTGGAGTTGCAGACTTTGTTGGGCAGAAGCTCACAAAGTGGAACGAGGAACTCATTATGCAATTCTACTCCACAACACACTTCTACCCAGATGGAAGGATCACATGGATGTCTGAAGGTACGAGGTACCAATCTACTGTTGCTGAGTGGGCACAGCTCATCAATGCCCCAGAGGAGCATGAGGATGACTTGGATATCTATGCCAAGAAGACGATGGACCACAACTCTATGTCCAATATGTACAAGGAAATTCCAAATGAAGCTCTTGAAACTTTCAAATTTGGCTCAATGCATTATCTTCTGTCAGGGCTGCCAACCATTAACTCGATCCTTAGGCACACTCTCTTGCCCAAGTCAGGTGATCACAAGATGATCAGAGGCCATGCAATCAATTTGCTTCATGTATTTGATGTACCTCAGAAATTCAAGGTCATGAGCCTCATAGTAGAGACTATCAAGAGGACTGCAGCAGATCAGAAGAGGAGCTGTGGTTATGCCCCTCAGATTCAGGAGTTGATCAACTCAAAGATGGAACATGCATATACTTATTGGACAAGGAACACCTGCCCATCCATCCAGACTTTGAGGACAATCAAGTTGTCATGAATGAGAATGAACCATCATCTGCACAAGCACAAGCAAAGAAGGAGAAGGCAAGGAAGGAGAAAGCTGCCAAGATGCCAACTCAAGCGGAGGCATCTGAGTATTTCTTGAAAACCAAACAAGAGCAGCTTGGTTACTTGATTGCATCCACACTGAGGATTGAGCAAGGACTGGCCACCCTCACTCAGAATTAGCAGAGCTTAGAGAGGATCATGGAACAAAAGTTCTATGACTTGGATGTCAAAGTAACAAAGATTCAGTCTGCAGTGGAACAATTACAGGATGATATGCAGGAGAGGAAGGGCAAGACTACAACTGATGCATTTGCTATCTATCTTATGTGATCATTCACTTTCTTTGGTGATGAGTGCATGTATTTCAATTCTTATCATTTTGAGCGCTCCACCAAGATGTATGTGACATGGAAGAGTAACCCATGACTCTGACTCTTTGTGCATTTGCAGTCCAAAGCAAATTTTAAATATGCACAAATTTAGGGGGAGCTCTTACTTATCACATACTTCTCAAAGCAACGATATATTTCATGCTTATTATCATTTGTCAGAGCTTTGATCTATATGTTGTCATCAATTACCAAAAAGGGGGAGATTGAAAGTGCAACTATCCCTAGGTGGTTTTGGTAATTCATAACAACATATAGCTCATTGAGCTAATGCTATTCCAAGATGATTATTTCAGGAAAGCTTAATGATTGGCATGGCATGGATGGTGAAAGTGGAACCCTCAAAATGCTAAGGACAAAGGATTGGCTCAAGCTCAAAAGCTCAAGACTCTTCATTTTATATTTTAGTGATCCAAGATCACATTGAGTCTTTAGGAAAAGCCAATACTATCAAGGAGGGATGAGGTGTTGCTTAATGAGCCTCTTACTTCATGTGCTTAGTGATATGCTCCAAAACCCTCAGCTACTTTCCCATATCCACATTTGACCTAAACCCTAAGCCAAACTCGGCCCTACCGATTCTTTCAACCCGGCGCCACCGAGTTTCACTTGTCATAGCCATTGCCAAACCCTAGCAAATCGGTTCTACCGATAGGGATCTCGGTCTCACCGAGATGGGATTGCAAACTCTCTATTTCCCTTTCGTAACTTTTCGGTCTCACCGAAAGAGCGGAGCGGTCCCACCGAGATTGCAATGTAAACTCTCTGTTTCCTTTTTGTAACATTTCGGTCTCACCGAAAGAGCAAATCGGTCCCATCGAGTTTACCTGACCAACTCTCTGGTTAGCTTATTACCAAAATCGGTCTCACCGAGTTTGTGTAATCGGTCTCACCGAGATTACGTTATGCCCTAACCCTAACCATATCGGTCCTACCGAGTTGCATGTCAGTCCCACCGAAAATCTCTAACGGTCACTAGGTTTACTATTTCGGTCTGACCGAGTTTGTTGATTCGGTCCCACCGAGATTGGTAAATTGTGTGTAACGGTTAGATTTTGTGTGGAGGCTATATATACCCCTCCACCTCCTCTTCACTCTTGGAGAGTGCCATCAGAACACATCTACACTTCCAACCCATATGTTCTGAGAGAGAACCACCTACTCATGTGTTAAGACCAAGATATTCCATTCCTACCATATGAATCTTGATCTCTAGCCTTCCCCAAGTTGCTTTCCACTCAAATCTTCTTTCCACCAAATTCAAATCCTGTGAGAGAGAGTTGAGTGTTGGGGAGACTATCATTTGAAGCACAAGAGCAAGGACTTCATCATCAACACACCATTTGTTACTTCTTGGAGAGTGGTGTCTCCTAGATTGGCTAGATGTCACTTGGGAGCCTCCGACAAGATTGTGGAGTTGAACCAAGGAGTTTGTAAGGGCAAGGAGATCGCCTACTTCGTGAAGATCTACCGCTAGTGAGGCAAGTCCTTCGTGGGCGATGGCCATGGTGGGATATACAAGGTTGCTTCTTCGTGGACCCTTCGTGGGTGGAGCCCTCCGTGGACTCGCGCAACCGTTACCCTTCGTGCGTTGAAGTCTCCATTAGGATAGCACCACCTATCCGAACCACGGGAAAAACATCCGTGTCTCCAATTGCGTTTGAATTCTCCAAACCCTTCCCTTATATTCTTGCAAGTTGCATGCTTTACTTTCCGCTGCCAATATACTCTTTGCATGCTTGCTTGAATTGTGTGATGATTGCTTGACTTGTCCTAAAATAGCTAAAATCTGCCAAGAACTAAAATTGGGAAAAGGTTAAGTTTTTATTTGGTCAAGTAGTCTAATCACCCCCCCCCCTCTAGACATACTTTCGATCCTACACACCCGCCAACCACCTGTGTGCAAAGCACGTCGGTAGAACCAGTCTCGCGTAAGTGTACGCATAATGTCGGTCCGGGCCGCTTCATCCAACAATACCGCCGAACCAAAGTATAACATGCTGGTAAGCAGTATGACTTATATCGCCCACAACTCGCTTGTGTTCTACTCGTGCATATGACATCTATGCATAAAACCTGGCTCGGATGCCACTGTTGGGGAACGTAGTAATTTCAAAAAAATTCCTACGCACACGCAAGATCATGGTGATGCATAACAACAAGAGGGGAGAGTCCTATCTATGTACCCTCGTAGACCAAAAGTGGAAGCGTTAGCACAACGCGGTTGATGTAGTTGTACGTCTTCACGATCCGACCGATCAAGTACCGAATGCACGGCACCTCCGAGTTCAGCACACGTTCACTCCGATCCAGCCGAGTGTTGAGGGAGAGTTTTGTCAGCACGACGGCGTGGTGACGATGTTGATGTTCTACCGACGCAGGGCTTCGCCTAAGCACCGCTACAGTATTATCGAGGTGGACTATGGTGGAGGGGGGCACCGCACACGGCTAAGAGATCAATGATCAATTGTTGTCTCTATGGGGTGCCCCTGCCCCCGTATATAAAGGAGGAAGGGGGGTGCAGCCGGCCAAGGGAGGAGGCGCGCCAGAGGAGTCCTACTCCCACCGGGAGTAGGACCCCTCCCCCTTTCCTAGTTGGATTAGGACTTGAGGGGGAAGGAGTGGAGGAGAAGGAAGGAAGGGGGGTGCCGCCCCCTTCTCCTTGTCCTATTCGGAGTAGGGCGGAGGGGCGCGCGGCCCAGCCCTTGCCTCCCCTCCTCTCTTCCACCTAGGCCCACTAAGGGCCATTAAGTTCCCGGGGGGTTCCGGTAACCTCCCGGTACTCCGGTAATATCCCGATTTCACCCGAAACACTTCTGATATCCAAACATAGGCTTCCAATATATCAATCTTTATGTCTCGACCATTTCGAGACTCCTCGTCATGTCCATGATCACATCCGAGACTCCGAACAACCTTCGGTGCATCAAAACATATAAAACTCATAATATAACTGTCATCGAAACATTAAGCGTGCGGACCCTACGGGTTCGAGAACTATGTAGACATGACCGAGACACGTCTCCGGTCAATAACCAATAATGGAACCTGGATGTTCATATTGGCTCCCACATATTCTACGAAGATCTTTATCGGTCAGACCGCATAACAACATCCGTTGTTCCCTTTGTCATCGGTATGTTACTTGCCCGAGATTCGATCGTCGTTATCTCAATACCTAGTTCAATCTCGTTACCGACAAGTCTCTTTACTTCTTCCGTAATACATCATCCCGCAACTAACTCATTAGTTGCAATGCTTGCAAGGCTTAAGTGATGTGCATTACCGAGAGGGCCTAGAGATACCTCTCCGACAATCGGGGTGACAAATCCTAATCTCGAAATACGCCAACCCAACATGTACCTTTGGAGACACCTGTAGAGCTCCTTTATAATCACCCAGTTACGTTGTGACGTTTGGTAGCACACAAAGTGTTCCTCCGGTAAACGGGAGTTGCATAATCTCATAGTCATAGGAACATGTATAAGTCATGAAGAAAGCAATAACAACATACTGAACGATCGTGTGCTAAGCTAACAGAATGGGTCATGTCAATCACATCATTCTCCTAATGATGTGATCCCGTTAATCAAATGACAACTCATGTCTATGGTTAGGAAACATAACCATCTTTGATCAATGAGCTAGTCAAGTAGAGGCATACTTGTTGGAGTTGTGTCGAATATTGTGTACAAGGTAGGTTACAGTTGGACTATGAGTTGTATTGTGTTTACATAGGATGTGGAGTTGTGTCCTAATAGGACCCTTGTATCCTAGGCCTCTCATATATAGCGGGGGTAGACACACGATGTAACCTATGCCAACATAATAGCACAGGCGCGCAAGGGGGAGCCGGCGGCGTGTGCCGGCGCCCGGGTGGCCAGTGTGCGGTATTGTGACAGTGTCACGGGGAGGAGCGCCCGTAGTCAGGCCCCGGGGATGTAGCCATATCGGTGTACCTCGTTAACAAATCTCGGTGTCATGCTCGTGTGATTGCTTTGTCCTCGGATGATCGACGGTATGCCTCAGATTTATTCTAACAAGTGGTATCAGAGCAAGGTTGTTCGGAGGCTGTGGATCGTTGATTTAGAGGAGAGCACGTGAAAGCTGTCAATGGGATCTGACAAGGTGCAACGTGTGTGATTGGAGACATGGCAGCAAGTTGTCGCGTCGGTGGATCAAGGTTGCACGAGTTGAAGATTCGGGAAGACGGCATTGTGTATGGAAGAAGCGATCGCAGAGAGTTCTCGGCGGCTGGATCGGTTTAGCAGTGGTGATGGCGTGGAAGGCCTTCATTATCAATCCAGTGTTATCACAGCGAGTCCGTGCGGCACCAGGAGTTCGTGTGGCGAGAGAGGCGCTCCAACGACGCGTGTTGTAAGACACGCAATGTGGCCGGAGGCTGTCGAGCACGGACACGAACGGGTGCATGCAGCAAGGCCCGTGTGGTAGGGGTTGAGCCAGATGTCTAAGGCTGGAGTGCAGCGCTGGGAGGCCAAACTAGACTGATTATGTGCAAGGACAACAGACAGAGATTTGTTTTGGAAACAAAAGGAGACCGAGTCTCCATAGTACACGGACAGGCAAGCAAATCGGTCAGCGGCAAAGATCCGTCAAGCGTTTCCATCAGAAGTACTACTTGCGTAGGCATTGTCAAGGCAAAGGCAACTAGCCAGCATTAAAAATTTGTGTCAAGGGAGCTACGTGAGAAGACCAGAATGTTTTTTGGTTGGAATTTGCTAGTAGTACGCGGAGGTCTATTCGTGTACTTGGGGCATTGCGTGGAAAGCTCAAATTATTTTTTCACTGGGTCAGTCATACGAAGAACCATGGCGTCAATGGGTACCTGGTTTGAGGTGGAGAAGTTCAACGGGACAGAAAACCTTGGGTTATGGGAGACAAAGGTGAAAGATTTGTTGGCGCAATAGAGATGCTTGAAGGCATTGCGAGAAGTCATGTCAGCTAAGATGGAATTATTTTGTGATGGATGGAAATTCGCGGAAGACGATTTGGGAGCCTCGAGTGTGTCATACAGTCGAATGAGTTTGGCTGGGTCGGACTAGGCAGTCTGATGGATCGACGCAAGTCGGTTGGTACAGAAGACGGTGGTGGGATTGGCGACGACGACATAGGAGCATGATGCTGATGGTGACCGACTTTTGGGGCGTGGAAACACGTGACGCGGGCCCCGAGGGCTTGTGTGGCTTCGACAAGACTATGGCACGGGGTTGATTCAAGATGGTGCACACGGAGCTTGAAGTTGACGGGGCGCGAGGGTGGACTGATCATCTACCATGGAGTCATGTTGAAGGTGGAGCTGGATTGAGGGGCTACGGTGTAAGGATCCAGAGAATCGAAGCCTATTTCAGCTAGGAAAAAGCGAGTGACATGCAGTTCGGACTGGAGCCCAGTGGTCTGATGGAAGCGTGAAAGTCGTCATCGGTTGGTGATGATCGGTGGTACTCTGCGGTGGGGGTTGAGTGGTGTGGGTTCGCGACCCTTGAGACTCAACCAGGACAGCGGAGGCTCGATGCGGTAATAGCGGTGAGGCGTGCGGTACGCACGGGACATGGAGACGGGCCAGGGCTCTGGTGGTCATACATGTGGTGAGACAACTGCGAATTTGACTCAGGATGATGACAAGCAATGGTGAAATTCCTTCAAGTTTCAGACAGGCGGTCAAGAAAGGAGCGGTGATGTTGAGTTCAGGTAACTCTTATGTGTGACACCCAATATGTGAGTTGTTCATTCTCACGCAGGTCAGTGATCAGTGTGTGATGGCGTTGGACGGATACTCTGGAAGTTGGGAGCACAAACTAGAGTAACAAGGAACTTAATTTTGCTCGAGTGTTGAAAAGGAGGGACTATAAATTGCAGGTGGAGTCACATGGAGTCTTTGGAGTAGCAGCGGTGCTCATGGGATAAGCTCAAGTCCAATGTACATGGAAGTTTGACGTATGGACGAATCCAAGGTGGTGGAGAATATTCGCCAAGGTCGAGTTTGTTGGAGTTGTGTCGAATATTGTGTACAAGGTAGGTTACAGTTGGACTATGAGTTGTATTGTGTTTACATAGGATGTGGAGTTGTGTCCTAATAGGACACTTGTATCCTAGGCCTCTCATATATAGCGGGGCTAGACACACGATGTAACCTATGCCAACATAATAGCACATGCGCGCAAGGGGGAGCCGGCGGCGTGTGCCGGCGCCTGGGTGGCCGGTGTGCGGTATTGTGATGGTGTCACGGGGAGGAGCGCCCGTAGTCAGGCCCCGGGGATGTAGCCATATCGGTGAACCTCGTTAACAAATCTCGGTGTCGTGCTCGTGTGATTGCTTGGTCCTCGGATGATCAACGGTATGCCTCAGATTTATTCTAACAATACTAGCAACACTCTGTTTGTCTATGCATTCACACATGTATTATGTTTCCGGTTAATACAATTCTAGCATGAATAATAAACATTTATCATGATATAAGGAAATAAAATAATAACTTTATTATTGCCTCTAGGGCATATTTCCTTCAAAAGGTGCTCCACAGGTGTCTCCGATGGTACTTGTTGAGTTGACATAGATCGAGACTAGGATTTGTGTGACGCCCGGATAATCATGCTACAGTAATCCCACGCTAATCATGCCACGTCACCTCGGTTACTGTTGCTAATCTATCGTTAGGTCAAAGCCGGTCCAAAATTCAAATTCAAAGTTTGGTAAATAATATCAGTTTTCAAAAATTAAAACAAAAATGTTCGGTGATTGCCGAATAATGCATAGGTAATTATGGTGGAAAAACCACACATTTATAAAATGTTTAAATACTATGAGATGTATAAAACAGTAGCAAAAATGATTATTTAAATAACTTTTATAATTAATAAAATGTCAAACTAGTTATTTGGGTTCTAGACTTTTTGTGACTATGACTAAGTTGTAATACTAATTTAGATACTAAGTGTATATTTTACTAAAATAGAATGCAACTAAAAGAAAGCGGGAAAGAATAAATAAAAGGAAAAGAAAACACCAAAAACAGAAAAGAAAACTAACCCAAAAAAAGGCAAAAGAGAAACCCCCTGGGCCGTGGCCCAACTGGGCCAACCCACCAGGCCCAGCCGGCCACCCACCCCACCCACTCCTTATCCACTACGCCACCCCCACCCACTCCACCGACACCCCACACCCCCCCGAAAATATCTCCTCCCCCTCCTCTCTCCCGATCTGGATCGGGATCGAGAGGAGGCCACCGCCGCCTGGAACCGCCCTCGCCGCAGACGACCACGCCGGCGCCCCGAGTTCCCTCGCCGGACCACCTCAACGGCCTGCTCCCTCCCCGTCGCCTGGTCGTCCCCGTCGACCTCCTCAACCCCCGCTGCCTCGTACCCTACAACCACCTCGTGAGGCCCCCTCCTTCTCCGCCTCGCGCCCGCCGCGCACCGGGCGCGCCCGCGGCCGCACACACACGCGCATGCCACCCGCCCCTCATGCCGGACCGGACCTCCCTCGCCCGCCTCCGCTTGCCTGCCCGCACCTGCCACGCTGTGGCTTCGCTTGGCCGTCGCCTCCGCTGCACGCTGCTGCTGCTCGGCTTCGCCACTGCCGCGCATGCGCGCCTGAGCCCCGCCGCCGCCTCCCTCCTCCCTCTCTGCTTCCGCAGCACCGCCCCCTTCCACCCACAGCGCCGGCCACTGCCGCTGCTCCGCTCCCGTCGCGCATGCCTCGCCCGTGCACGAACCATGCTGCCTCGCCGCGGCCACTGGTCTTGCCCGACCGCGTGCCCCGCGCCCCGCTCGCCCCGCGTCGCCGCTGCACGTGTGCGTGGCCGCCCCCTGTTTCCCCTTGATGCGCTCTCCTCGCCCGCGCCATGGCCCGGCAGCATGCGCCCACGCCTAACTGCTGCGCTGACGCCGCCGCGCCCCGGTTTCCCCTGCCGCTCGCTGACGCTCCGCCTCGCGCTCTCCGCGTCACCGTTGCGCGCATCACCCGTGCGCCCGCCGGCCTCTGCCCCACGCACCGTGTCGCACGCGTGCTCACCGCCGACCATCGCCGGGCGCCCCTGCGTTGGCCGCTACTGCGCCCTTGGGCATGCGCCCAAGCGGGCAAGTGCCCAGCGCCCGTTACGCCCGTGAACCTGCACGCCCGCACGCCCGTTTGGCCTATGGGCCATTGACATGTGGGGCCCGGCCCCAGAACGTTAAAAAAAGAGAAGAAAAGAAAAAGGAAAAAAATGACTTCATAAAATTAATTAATAATTAATTAATTAATTAGGAATTAATTAAATTAATTAATCATAATTAGATTAACCTAATTAACTAGTTAGTTTAATTAAACAGTAGTTAGATTAGTTAAACACTGATTAGGCTAAGCAGTGTATGACAGGTGGGTCCCACTGGACCCACTGGTCAGGTTGACCAAGTCAACCCTGTTGACTGCTGATGTCAGCATGACATCATGCTGATGTCATTAATCTGTTTTCGAATTAATTTAAATAATTAATTAAATTCCATAAATTAATAAAATCTTTAGA
The DNA here is from genome assembly GCA_034509565.1 of Triticum monococcum. Classification (NCBI taxonomy): domain Eukaryota; kingdom Viridiplantae; phylum Streptophyta; class Magnoliopsida; order Poales; family Poaceae; genus Triticum; species Triticum monococcum. The sequence continues at coordinate 419,191,017 of CM067845.1, forward strand.
AAATCATATCTTTTAATCCGTAACTCGGATTAAAATATTTTCAACATGAAAGTTGCTCAGAACGACGAGACGAACCCGGATACGCAGCCCGTTCGTCCGTCACGCATCCCTAGCATAGCAAACTCGCAACTTTCCCCCTCCGGCTCCTCTGCTCGAAAACGCAAAACACCGGGGATACTTTCCCGGATGTCATCCCCCTTCACCGGTATCACCTATTACCGCGTTAGGGCACCTCTAACGCCGTTACTTGTCATGTCATGCATCACTATGCATATGCTTGCTTAAATATTTATTGTTTCTCCCCCCTCTTCTCTCGATAGACACCGAGACCGACGCCGCTGCTACCCAGTACGACTACGGAGATGACGACCCCTCTCTCTTGCCAGAGCAACCAGGCAAGCCCCCCCTTGATCACCAGATATCGCCTACTCTCTTCTATACTGCTTGCATTAGAGTAGTGTAGCATGATACTGCTTTCCGTTATTCCTATCCTGATGCATAGCCTGTCCTTGTTATTATTGTTGTTACCTTTACCTGCAATCCTACATGCCTAGTATAGGATGCTAGTGTTCCATCAGTGGCCCTACACTCTTGTCCGTCTGCCATGCTATACTACTGGGCCGTGATCACTTCGGGAGGTGATCACGGGCATATACTATATACTTTACATAGTTACATTACCTGTGGTACTGTTCGGAGTTGGGGGCTGAAGGGGCAGGTGGCTCCATCCCGGTAGAGGTGGGCCTGGGTTCCCGACGGCCCCCGACTGTTACTTTGTGGCGGAGCGACAGGGCAGGTTAAGACCACCTAGGAGAGAGGTGGGCCTGGCCCTGGTCGGCGTTCGCGGATACTTAACACGTTAAACGAGATCTTGGTATTTGATCTGAGTCTGGCCATTTGGTCTATACGCACTAACCATCTACGCGGGAGTAGTTATGGGTATCCCGACGTCGTGGTATCAGCCGAAGCCTTCATGACGTCAGCGACTGAGTGGCGCGCGCCGGATTGGACCGTAAGCCTGCTCTTGTATTAAGGGGGCTAGTTCTGCTTCCGGCCGCATTCGCAACGTGCAGGTGTGCAAAGGGCGATGGGCCCAGACCCCTGCGCCATAGGGTTTAGACCGGCGTGCTGACCTCTCTGTTGTGCCTAGGTAGGGCTGCGACGTGTTGATCTTCCGAGGCCGATCATGACCCAGGAAAGTGTGTCCGGCCAAATGGGATCGAGCGTGTTGGGGAATGTGGTGCACCCCTGCAGGGAAGTTAATCTATTCGAATAGCCGTGTCCCTCGGTAAAAGGACGACCCGGAGTTGTATCTTGACCTTATGACAACTAGAACCGGATACCTAATAAAACACACCCTTCCAAGTACCAGATACAACCGGTGATCGCTCTCTCACAGGGCGACGAGGGGAGGATCATCGGTTAGGATATTGCTATGCGATGCTACTTGGAGGACTTCAGTCTACTCTCTTCTACATGCTGCAAGACGGAGGCTGCCAGAAGCGTAGTCTTCGACAGGACTAGCTATCCCCCTCTTATTCCTGCATTCTGCAGTTCAGTCCACATATGATAGCCTTATTCCAGTTGATACCAATGCATACATATGTAGTGTAGCTCCTTGCTTGCGAGTACTTTGGATGAGTACTCACGGTTGCTTTCTCCCTCTTTTCCCCCTATCCCTTCTACCTGGTTGTCGCAACCAGATGTTGGAGCCCAGGATCCAGACGTCACCGTCGACGACGACTCCTACTACACCGGAGGTGCCTACTACTATGTGTTGCCCGCCGACGACGTCCAGGAGTAGTTAGGCGGATCCCAGGCAGGAGGCCTGCGCCTCTTTCAATCTGTATCCCAGTTTATGCTAGCCTTCTTAAGGCAAACTTGTTTAACTTATGTCTGTACTCAGATATTGTTGCTTCCGCTGACTCGTCTATGATCGAGCTCTTGTATTCGAGCCCTCGAGGCCCCTGGCTTGTAATATGATGCTTGTATGACTTATTTTATTTGTAGAGTTGTGTTGTGATATCTTCCCGTGAGTCCCTGATCCTAATCGTACACGTTTGCGTGTATGATTAGTGTACGGTCAAATCGGGGGTGTCACAAGTTGGTATCAGAGCCGACTGCCTGTAGGAATCCCCCTTCCACACTCCTTGGCCGAAGTCGAGTCTAGGCATTGCAAAACTTTTACTAACTTGGCTGTGTGTCTTACGGGCACACGTCGCCATCGGGTGGTTGTAGGATCTTTTACTCCTTGACCTATACTCTGGGGCTCTGACATCTCTTCTATTCGGGTTAAATGATTTTGCTAAAATCCAACTCTAGGTTCTTGTTACCACTTCCTGCCAGAGAGCCCTTTAATACGGATGATCGGCTGCTTCAACGAAAGATTCTGACAATACTCTCGGATGTTCCCTCGATACTTTGTGCCATCCCTCTTGCAATTCCCCTTCCATCGTAAACCCTTAGGGATAACTACTTACAGTTGTTATTCTTACATTCATCCCCAGTTGGCCTTGTTATTACAAGATACCCCGAAACACTCATCGTTGTTTCGATAATCCTTTGAGCTCACTGCCTTGCAGTTCTTGACACATGAATATCCCTACGGATAATTTCTCACACTTACCGAGTATCCACTCATCCCCAGTTGATTCATGTATGTCATCAATCTTCGAAATACCATTCGATCTTCCAAAAATCCTCAGGAGCCTATTGCTCTTGAAATTCTTGCTTGCTTACATTTAGGTTAATCCTGTAACACCCTCGATGCGACTATATCTCCCACGTGTCGAGGCACGACTTAGAGGCATAATCGCATTGAAGGCATAAGTCGCAAGTGAGGCAATCTTCACACAACCCATGTACATATAAATATGAAGGGGGAATAATAATAATAGTCGGCTTACACTCGCCACGTCACATCAAGGTACATAAATAGCATACACCATACAAACACTCATGGCCCGACTACGGCGCCAAAATAGAAAAGACCCCCCAACATGAAAACAAATTACATGGCAGTGATGTACTCATCAAGCTTAACAAATCCTCATGACTGAGGCATAGGCAAAATCATCCGTTAAGGGCTTCAAACAAGCATGGCAAAACTGAATAAGCAAAACATATTTCAGACTTAGCGAAATTAACGCTAGTCTGAAATTTCAGACCACGATGCTCTCTTCGGAGCAGCAAAACAACCTGAAGGAAAACCTGAACATGGCAAGTAAGAGCATGGCATGGAGCTACTCAACAAGCTTAACAAAACACCCAAAATGACCTGGGGCCAAAAGGGTTCACAAAATACTCTACCGAGCACACGAACATCGATGAAACACAATCAGTTTTCAGACTTAGTGAAAACTGGGACATGCTGAAATAATAACTCACGGAGGCATATAAACGAGCTCGGTGCTCTCACTACGGTGCAAGTCATGGCAAGGTAAGCATATATCTATAAAGTAGGCACAAAATGCTAGCTAGACATGGCAAGAACAATGGCATAGCATGCATGGATCACTAGCAATCACTCCGGCAAAATCGCAAAAGAGTTAACGATCTGCCCAAAACAGCAACTATCCAAAAGTTGAGCTCGATTGAGTCAACCTAGGGGGCTCCAACATAACAAGTAAAGACATGGATGGATTAAGCACAACAAGCATAACAAATCACTCTTACTGATCATCCTCAAAAGAGGCACGGATCACTAGGAAACAAGCCGAACATATAGCATCGTGAACTAAAACGGCTCAGACTTAGTGAAAATCACTAAGTCCCTGAAATCTGAAATCTCAGGTAGCCCTCTTCGCAAGCTTGCACAAGACAACACACACCTCCTAAAAATACATGGAAGGCACCTCTGGAAAGAAGACAACGCGCTTAACAATTCATCCCAAAGGGGCACAGGCATATCATGCACGGATTAAATATGGCAAAAATGACAAAAGTGCATGTTGGATTAACGGATCTGCAATTTAACTCAACATGCCTCCTTCCAACAGCATTTTGGGCAACAAGATGACCTCAAATGCAAATGATGCAATGGAATGAAATGATGTACTCGTCGAGACGAAGAATTTGACATATCATACGCCCAAATCGGAGCTACGGATGAGGAGATATCACAGGTCAAAGATTGCATAAAAATTAGGGTTCGGAGGGAAAGTCAACCCTCGTTTTGGATCTAGATCTGAGATCCGGATCGGCGACGCGGATCCCGAGGTTGACCGGACTTGGAGCTCGCCGGAGTTCCTGTTCACCACTGGAGTTGGAGAGGAGACCGGAGGAGAGGCCGGGGTGGCCGGATCCGGCGTCGCTCGCCGGGGACTTGGCCGGCGTGGGGCGGCGCGAGGAAGGCGGCGGCCGGCACCGGGGCGCGGGCAGCGGGGCGGAGCGGGCGACGACGGCCGGAGTCGGCGCCGGTGGCGGAGCTGGGCGGCAAAGGGGAGACGGCGGGCGGCGGAGGCGCGGCCTCGGGCGGCGCCTGTTCCCGGGCGGCGGGGCGCAGGCGATGGGCCTCGGGGGGCCCGGAGCGGGCCTCCCGGGCCGGCGGCGGGAGGAGCTGGGTGGCGCCACGTGGCGGAAGCCGATAGGGTGCGGGCGGCGGCGGCGGCTTGTCCGGCCGGACTCGGACACGTCCGGCTCGGTGCGGGGATTTTTAGGGTTTCGGAGGTGGAAGACGAGATCCGAAAATGGAGGGGTATAAATAGGCATAAGTGGAGCTAGGAGAGTCCAAATGAGGTGCGGTTTTCGCCCACACGATCGTGATCAAACGACCGAGACGACGGAGCTGAGTTTGGTGGGTTTTGGGCCAAAATGGAGGGGTGTTGGGCTGCACACACACGAGGCCTTTTCGGTCCCTCGGTTAACCGTTGGAGTATCAAACGAAGTCCAAATGACCCGAAATTTGACAGGCGGTCTACTGGTAGTAAACCAAGGCCGCATGGCAAGTCTCGGCCCAATCCGGAAATGTTTAATCCCCACACACGAAAGAAAGCTAGAAATGGCCACCGGAGGAGAACGAAGCGCCGGAATGCAAAACGGACAACGGGGAAAATGCTCGAATGCATGAGATGAACATGTATGCGAATGCAATGCACGTGATGCCATGATATGAGATGCACGAAAACAAAAACAACACACGGAGACAAAGACCCGAACCCGAGAATTAAATATAACTTAATGCCGGAAACGGCATGAGTCGGAGTACAATTGGGGAAGGTTACATGTGGGGCGTTACAAATCCCATAAGTCTAGTAATCTTATTGGCATCCTTTGACACTACCCTTTTGAGTCCATTGATTCAATAAGATGCGAATGCTCGCATTCCTTAGTCGAATCCTTGAATTCATCCTTCCGACTCAGTGTCAATTTGTACATGAGCTGGATCTCAACAAATCCAATTGCCGTCGATTGTACCCCTAAGGCTATTCAACTTATCCATCCCTAATCAGAACATTGCTTCTGATCCCTTGATTTGAAAATCATAATTTTTCCTCTGCACTTGAGCTCTGGATTAGTCAGTTGTTCCCATAATCCAATGCCTTTGCATTCCTTCTTCTTCTGGTAGAGTACCGATACTCACATCAGCTCCATTGTGGATCGTCAGATCCATTGTTTGATTTCATCCGACATCATCCTTAATGTTCAATAACCTTGTGAGCCTTTCCACAGATATATAATACCTTTGGTAAATTGTATCCTCTGCTTTCTCAAACATGCTCTACTATCGAGCTGGTGTTATTTACTCCTGAAGTTTGTGATATATGTTCCTAAGATACCCGATGGGTTGAACCTATGCCTTCCTTAATATGTGTGAACTCGAAAGTTTTCACGAGACATACACTTCTGGTATTTTGCCAGGTAAAATTTCAACACTACAACTTCTTCTAAAGTGAGAAGTGAATGAAAGGTTATGCATTGGGGAAGTGGGAGTCGACCTTGGACTTTGTGTTCATGCCCATGGACACGATGTAGATCTTATCATTAAAGCTTCTCTCAAATTAATTATTCCTTGGTATAAGTTCATCTTATATCTCGGATCTGGCCTTTTGCAATCATGGTTCCAACCATGTTCTCTTTTAAATACCATTTCGCGTGCAAGTTTAAGCGCTTGACTTCTGTAGAGCAATACCCCAGTCCAACCTCTACTTTGATCCGTCGTCGAGTATTACCCCCTCTGGTATCTTGAGTTTATCACGGAACTACATAACTTCTTATGAGTTCTTCTTCAAGTATTATTTGACTTTCGCTGCGTCATCATTTGACTTGATGTCATCGCCAACCGATTACATCCACATGAAATTTCTCGACAAATGTGTCGTGGTCATCATCAACATCCTGAGCTCTTCCAAGATATATATCGAATTCTTGATGAGAAATACCATCATCGCCCCTCAATAGTTTGTGTTATCACCGACTACTTTATTGCCTTCCGTTCAACACAAACTTATTCGTGTTTTGAGTTATACCTTGATATCCTTGCTATCCAGCCTTTGTTCTTCTTTACCTTGGAATGTTACCACCTTTTATGTCAGGAATGTCGTGGTAATTTTACCACCTCTTGAGGATTCTTGATATAGTAATATCTCTCGCCTTTTGCGTTCATTTCTTGGTCTCCGTGTTGTTTCTAACCGGAATACCGATAAATGGTCTGTGATGTGTAAATTCTAAACTTCTAGCAACCCTATTGCTTGAAGTTATTGGTCTACAGTTTCATTCTAAGTCTATTGATTATGGAATCATCATTCAAACATTGATCGTGCTACCTAGTCCAGATTCCTGGGTGCACCGTTCTATCATTGTTCAGTTGTGTATGTTTCCCTCAAGCATACATCATTATGACATTTGATCCGACAAATGATATTTCCTTGTTCACATAATTGTGGAAATCAATCCTTTGGAAATCTCGATGATTTGTTGCTGAGCCTATCAGCCACCTCCTCATCCTCTCCTTGGTTTACTGATGACCTCTTGTTTCAGAGCTCACTTACATAGATCACTTCTGAGAATCTCACAATGTCATCTCGTCAAATTGTGTTGCACCTTTTCTTCTCACGCATCCCGAGTCTGAGGTATCCTGACACCAATCAAATCTGAATCTCGGTCAGATATGATGGTTGGAACATATTTCCAAGAGTCATAATGTTGGTCTTTAGATGACCCGGTAAGGTGGTATCATACCTAGCCCACCTGGCCGGAGGCCCTATTGTTATAGTTCCCTTTTAGCAATGTTATCCACTCTTCCATGAGGAAACTGTAAGACTTATTCTACAAGTTATTCCTAATGGATCCTTTTTGTTTCCAAAGTCTGATTTTCACCTGTTGACCATGTCAGCGCTATCTCGAAGCATGTCTATGGTACTCTGATTTTCAATAAGAACATTTGAAGCACCTTGCTAAATGTTTCTTGTTGAAATTACCCAAACACCGTTGTATGGGTAATGTCATGAAATTTGTCTCTCCTACCTAAAAGAGTTTTCTACCTTCTATCCGGTCTTGGATATCATACTCTGCTTGTTCTTGGGAAGGATATACCCCTGAAATATGTGTTTAATCACATTTTCCTTTCCATTCTTCTGTTTAATCTAAGAATCACATTTTTCCTTTCCATTGTTTTGTTTAACCTTTCTTGTGATCTATATGATCCAAGCAGAAATATTCTCCTGTTTATGTAAACACCGTGGTGTACAATTCTGTTAGCATGACGCTGTTACTATTGTTGATGACATTCCGGTAGCCACCGATGGACGAGAACTTTGCCTAATGGCTCGCCTCGTTCAACGAGCAGGAAAATGGTTCTCTTCGTCCCTCGCCCTTGGTATCGAGGTTGTTGCCGACATAACTGACAGGCTACCCTCTGGCATGCCTTGCTATCATGACCATGCAAGATGTCAATGCCCTTCCCTATTTTAACCCACATGGTGGGCCCATAACCCACAGATCCACAGGATCGAAACCTGACTCTCCTGTACACCCTGTTGTCAAAGTTATCCCTCGTGCTTGACTTTCTAGGTAATTCACGGGCCACCCGCCTGTTGATCTATTTTGTATCGGACACAATACTTATTCCTGTTGCTCTGAACCCCATTCACACTCTGTTTCAGGCAATGAACGATTGCCTATCCGCTTGAAACTTCTTATTGCACCGTCTTACTTTGCTCTCGATGTGTTTCATCTGTTCAACTCGAGAGATACTCATATGTTCATACTTGGGAAACCCCCAGAAGATTTTCCCTTATAAAATCCTATCGTTGTAGAAGCTGGCCCTTACCTATTCATAAGTACGATGGAGGTCCCGAAGAAAGGATGACAATTGATCATGGTGACTTGAAGCAGTGAAATGAAGACATCAATGTAATGGATCGACCACTTCGAGAAGAGCAATCAAGACCGAGAAGATTCGTTAGAATTTCGTAACTAGACCTTACCCCTAGTCCCTCTCTTAAATCTCGGGACGAGATTTCTTGTAGTGGAGGAGAATTGTGACGCCCGGATAATCATGCTACAGTAATTCCACGCTAATCATGCCACGTCACCTCGGTTACTGTTGCTAATCTATCGTTAGGTCAAAGCCGGTCCAAAATTCAAATTCAAAGTTTGGTAAATAATAACAGTTTTCAAAAATTAAAACAAAAATGTTCGGTGATTGCCGAATAATGCATAGGTAATTATGGTGGAAAAACCACACATTTATAAAATGTTTAAATACTATGAGATGTATAAAACAGTAGCAAAAATGATTATTTAAATAACTTTTATAATTAATAAAATGTCAAACTAAGTTATTTGGGTTCTAGACTTTTTGTGACTATGGACTAAGTTGTAATATTAATTTAGATACTAAGTGTATATTTTACTAAAATAGAATGCAACTAAAATAAAGCGGGAAAGAATAAATAAAAGGAAAAGAAAACACCAAAAACAGAAAAGAAAACTAACCAAAAAAGGCAAAAGAGAAACCCCCTGGGCCGTGGCCCAACTGGGCCAACCCACCAGGCCCAGCCGGCCACCCACCCCACCCACTCCTTATCCACTACGCCACCCCCACCCACTCCACCGACACCCCACACCCCCCCGAAAATATCTCCTCCCCCTCCTCTCTCCCGATCTGGATCGGGATCGAGAGGAGGCCACCGCCGCCTGGAACCGCCCTCGCCGCACGACGACCACGCCGGCGCCCGGAGTTCCCTCGCCGGACCACCTCAACGGCCTGCTCCCTCCCCGTCGCCTGGTCGTCCCCGTCGACCTCCTCAACCCCCGCTGCCTCGTACCCTACAACCACCTCGTGAGGCCCCCTCCTTCTCCGCCTCGCGCCCGCCGCGCATCGGGCGCGCCCGCGACCGCACACACACGCGCATGCCACCCGCCCCTCACGCCGGCCCGGACCTCCCTCGCCCGCCTCCGCTTGCCTGCCCGCACCTGCCGCGCCGTGGCTTCGCTTGGCCGTCGCCTCCGCTGCACGCTGCTGCTGCTCGGCTTCGCCACTGCCGCGCATGCGCGCCTGAGCCCCGCCGCCGCCTCCCTCCTCCCTCTCTGCTTCTGCAGCACCGCCCCCTTCCACCCATAGCGCCGGCCACTGCCGCTGCTCCGCTCCCGTCGCCCATGCCTCGCCCCTGACCTCGCCCGTGCACGAACCATGCTGCCTCGCCGCGGCCACTGGTCTTGCCCGACCGCGTGCCCCGCGTCGCCGCTGCACGTGTGCGTGGCCGCCCCTTGTTTCCCCTTGATGCGCTCTCCGCGCCCGCGCCATGGCCCGGCGGCATGCGCCCACGCCTAACTGCTGCGCTGACGCTGCCGCGCCCCGGTTTCCCCTGCCGCTCGCTGATGCTCCGCCTCGCGCTCTCCGCGTCACCGTTGCACGCATCACCCGTGCGCCCGCCGGCCTCCGCCCCGCGCACCGTGTCGCACGCGTGCTCACCGCCGACCATCGCCGGGCGCCCCTGCGTTGGCCTCTGCTGCACCCTTGGGCATGCGCCCAAGCGGGCAAGTGCCCAGCGCCCGTTACGCCCATGAACCTGCACGCCCGCACGCCCGTTTGGCCTATGGGCCATTGACATGTGGGGCCCGGCCCCAGAACGTTAAAAAAAGAGAAGAAAAGAAAAAGGAAAAAATGACTTCATAAAATTAATTAATAATTAATTAATTAATTAGGAATTAATTAATCATAATCAGATTAACCTAATTAACTAGTTAGTTTAATTAAACAGTAGTTAGATTAGTTAAACACTGATTAGGCTAAGCAGTGTATGACAGGTGGGTCCCACTGGACCCACTGGTCAGGTTGACCAAGTCAACCCTGTTGACTGCTGATGTCAGCATGACATCATGCTGATGTCATTAATCTGTTTTCGAATTAATTTAAATAATTAATTAAATTCCATAAATTAATAAAATCTTTAGAAAATCATATCTTTTAATCCGTAACTCGGATTAAAATATTTTCAACATGAAAGTTGCTCAGAACGACGAGACGAACCCGGATACGCAGCCCGTTCGTCCGTCACGCATCCCTAGCATAGCAAACTCGCAACTTTCCCCCTCCGGCTCCTCTGCTCGAAAACGCAAAACACCGGGGATACTTTCCCGGATGTCATCCCCCTTCACCGGTATCACCTATTACCGCGTTAGGGCACCTCTAACGCCGTTACTTGTCATGTCATGCATCACTATGCATATGCTTGCTTAAATATTTATTGTTTCTCCCCCCTCTTCTCTCGATAGACACCGAGACCGACGCCGCTGCTACCCAGTACGACTACGGAGATGACGACCCCTCTCTCTTGCCAGAGCAACCAGGCAAGCCCCCCCTTGATCACCAGATATCGCCTACTCTCTTCTATACTGCTTGCATTAGAGTAGTGTAGCATGATACTGCTTTCCGTTATTCCTATCCTGATGCATAGCCTGTCCTTGTTATTATTGTTGTTACCTTTACCTGCAATCCTACATGCCTAGTATAGGATGCTAGTGTTCCATCAGTGGCCCTACACTCTTGTCCGTCTGCCATGCTATACTACTGGGCCGTGATCACTTCGGGAGGTGATCACGGGCATATACTATATACTTTACATAGTTACATTACCTGTGGTACTGTTCGGAGTTGGGGGCTGAAGGGGCAGGTGGCTCCATCCCGGTAGAGGTGGGCCTGGGTTCCCGACGGCCCCCGACTGTTACTTTGTGGCGGAGCGACAGGGCAGGTTAAGACCACCTAGGAGAGAGGTGGGCCTGGCCCTGGTCGGCGTTCGCGGATACTTAACACGTTAAACGAGATCTTGGTATTTGATCTGAGTCTGGCCATTTGGTCTATACGCACTAACCATCTACGCGGGAGTAGTTATGGGTATCCCGACGTCGTGGTATCAGCCGAAGCCTTCATGATGTCAGCGACTGAGTGGCGCGCGCCGGATTGGACCGTAAGCCTGCTCTTGTATTAAGGGGGCTAGTTCTGCTTCCGGCCGCGTTCGCAACGTGCAGGTGTGCAAAGGGCGATGGGCCCAGACCCCTGCGCCATAGGGTTTAGACCGGCGTGCTGACCTCTCTGTTGTGCCTAGGTAGGGCTGCGATGTGTTGATCTTCCGAGGCCGGTCATGACCCAGGAAAGTGTGTCCGGCCAAATGGGATCGAGCGTGTTGGGGAATGTGGTGCACCCCTGCAGGGAAGTTAATCTATTCGAATAGCCGTGTCCCTCGGTAAAAGGACGACCCGGAGTTGTATCTTGACCTTATGACAACTAGAACCGGATACCTAATAAAACACACCCTTCCAAGTACCAGATACAACCGGTGATCGCTCTCTCACAGGGCGACAAGGGGAGGATCATCGGTTAGGATATTGCTATGCGATGCTACTTGGAGGACTTCAGTCTACTCTCTTCTACATGCTGCAAGATGGAGGCTACCAGAAGCGTAGTCTTCGACAGGACTAGCTATCCCCCTCTTATTCCGGCATTCTGAAGTTCAGTCCACATATGATAGCCTTATTCCAGTTGATACCAATGCATACATATATAGTGTAGCTCCTTGCTTGCGAGTACTTTGGATGAGTACTCACGGTTGCTTTCTCCCTCTTTTCCCCCTATCCCTTCTACCTGGTTGTCGCAACCAGATGTTGGAGCCCAGGATCCAGACGTCACCGTCGACGACGACTCCTACTACACCGGAGGTGCCTACTACTACGTGCTGCCCGCTGACGACGTCCAGGAGTAGTTAGGCGGATCCCAGGCAGGAGGCCTGCGCCTCTTTCGATCTGTATCCCAGTTTATGCTAGCCTTCTTAAGGCAAACTTGTTTAACTTATGTCTGTACTCAGATATTGTTGCTTCCGCTGACTCGTCTATGATCGAGCTCTTGTATTCGAGCCCTCGAGGCCCCTGGCTTGTAATATGATGCTTGTATGACTTATTTTATTTGTAGAGTTGTGTTGTGATATCTTCCCGTGAGTCCCTGATCTTGATCGTACACGTTTGCATGTATGATTAGTGTACGGTCAAATCGGGGGCGTCACAATTTGTCACTCGAATTGTCGGAGAGGTATCTCTGGGCCCTCTCGGTAATGCACATCACTATAAGCCTTGCAAGCAATGTGACTAATGAGTTAGTTGCGGGATGATGCATTACAGAACGAGTAAAGAGACTTTTCGGTAACGAGATTGAACTAGGTATTGAGATACCGACGATCGAATCTCGGGCAAGTAACATACCGATGACAAAGGGAACAACATATGTTGTTATGCGGTTTGACCGATAAAGATCTTCATAGAATATGTAGGAACCAATATGAGCTTCCAGGTTCCGCTGTTGGTTATTGACCGGAGATGAGTCTCGGTCATGTCTACATAGTTCTCGAACCCGTAGGGTCCGCACGCTTAACGTTTCTCTGATGATTTGTATTATGAGTTATGTGATTTGATGACTGAAGTATGTTCGGAGTCCCGAATGAGATCGGGGACATGACGAGGAGTCTCGAAATGGTCGAGACGTAAAGATCGATATATTGGAAGGCTATATTTGGACATCGTAAAGGTTCCGAGTGATTCGGGTATTTTTCGGAGTACCGGAGAGTTACGGGAATTCGTATTGGGCCTTAATGGGCCATACGGGAAAGGAGAGAAATGCCTCAAGGGTGGCCGCGCCCCTTCCCCATGGACTGGTCCGAATTGGACTAGGGAAAGGGGGCTCCCCTTCCTTCCTTCTCCTTCTCCCTTCCCTTTTTCCTATTCCATGTGGGAGGTGGAATCCTACTAGAACTAGGGAGTCCTAGTAGGACTCCACACTTTGGGCGCGCCCTATGAGGGCCGGCCTCCTCGTCCCTCCATCCTTTATATATGTGGTCAAGGGGCACTCCATAGACACACAAGATGATCATTGATCTCTTAGCCATCTGCGGTGCCCCCCTCCACCATAATCCACCTCGGTCATATCGTCGTAGTGCTTAGGCGAAGCCCTGCACCGGTAGCTTCATCATCACCGTCATCATGTCCTCGTGCTGACGAAGCTCTCCCTCGACACTCTGCTGGATCATGAGTTCGTGGGACGTCATCGAGCCGAATGTGTGTAGATCGTGGAGGTGTCGTACTTTCGGTGCTAGGATCGGTCGATCATGAAGACGTACGACTACATCAACCGTGTTGTCATAACGCTTCCGCTTACGGTCGACGAGGGTACGTAGACAACACTCTCCCTCTCGTTGCTATGCATCACCATGATCTTGCGTGTGCATAGGAATTTTTTTGAAATTACTACGTTCCCCAACAACAATGGAGATGAAGATGTTGCAGTGTATGATTACCTGTTTTAAGTTTAGTAACTTAGATCTATGTATGTGATCCTGTGAAGTACTATGTTTTAAGTTAGCATGGTTGATCTATCTGAATGAAACCTGCTCTCAACTACATGTGTTGATCTGTGTTGATCTATTTTTTCTCTGAATTATTGTGCACTGCCTCTGAATCGGCACAAGTTTCTGTCAACTTTAAACAACACAAGTTTCACCACACAATAACTACAACACAACTACCACCAAGTCAAATCAGTCAAATCAGGACCGACTCACTGAATTCAACTTCTCTACTTCATCACTCCACCTCTCTTTACTACGTATCCTCTTTCTTCAACTACTCTACATCAACCTCATCGGATCTCCACAACTTCACCTCACTTGCCACTCCTCTCACAACCACATCCTCTCTGCACCCATGGTTGGTTCCTCCTCCACACCAGACCCATGTCTCAACCCATTCCCCACTAGCAAGGGCTGGGTTGCCATGCTATTTGGTTTGGCGCGCGATGACCAGGATCTATTCCTGGACTACATGAAGATAGCTACGAGATACAAAAACGTAGATGGACTAGTAGATGCTGCTGACCTAGTCTAGAAGAAGGCGATGCCTCAAGAGAAGAAGTCCATGTAGTAGAGCTATGGAACTAAAGGTAAGGGAATCCTGCCCATCGACACTCTACTATGGGCAATGAGAGAGGCAGAGTCCTCCGATGATGGCCAGCGTAAGCGGTGGGAAGCCCATCGCTATGTTGCTCCGGCACAAGCTGCAACAGATGTAGCAGTATAGGAAGAGGACGACGATGACTTGCAGATAGTTGCGCCACCTGCAGAGCAGGCTTGCCGCCGTCCCCTCCCATCATCGTCATCGACGAAGATGATGAAGAAGAGGAAGTGCAGAAGCAGCCAAATCCAAGGCAGATCAAGCAAATCAAGCATCGCTCTGCATGCTTAGCAAATCCTAAAGATGAGCAGTAGATCCAATGTTTTTAAGTTGCCTAAGTGAACCTATCTCTGAAACCTGCTCTGAAATTAGTGTTAGCTAATTCAGTTTCGTTAGTGTTCACAAGTTCAGTATCGTCAGTTATGTTTATCTGAAACTTGATTTGCATGTATGTGCTATCTATGTTAGAGAGACTATGTGCTATCTATGTTACATATAATATGTGCTATCTCTGGTGTATCCAAGATCAAATAATTCTATGTGCTATCTATGTGCTATATATAGGTCAGTAGGGGATGCAACAGATTAGGATAACAAATATAGAAATTTAACATCATCATGGATTATAGTTCATAAGCTAACTTATTATCCATACTTGGCATTACAACTTGGAGTTCATAGGTAGTTAATATCTTAAAGCATTACAGATCACATGTAGTGCCATGGGCACCACAAAACAAATCCCCAAAATGATCTGAAACCAGACAGTTCATAGGCAGTTCATATCTAGTATTATAGCTAAGATGCATATTTGCATCAGATAACATAGCAAGGCCAGTTATATATATATATATATATATATATATATATATATATATATATATATATATATATATATATATATATATATATATATATAGGCCTCATATATACTTACCAACCAGAGCTGCCGCTTCACTCCTCCATTAAAACTTCCTTGATCTTGTCCAATGTTTCCTTGCACCCATGACCAACCTTCAGGAGCTCAGCAATGACATTCTCCAGCTTCTTCTTCTCTTCTTTAAGGAGGTCTCTGTCCACCTCTATCTCCTTCATGACCTTCCTTGTGTTTTGGATTATATCATCTTGACTCTGAAGGATGCACCTCTGTTTTTTTGAGTTTAAGCTTCTCCATTGAGGCTCAATCTTTGCCTGCTCCTCAAGTTGCTTCTTCTTCTCCTTCAGTTCATTGATTGTCTGGCTTGTGCAATCCATGTCATGAGATTTCATTCCATCCTGATAATCAAACAACTTGGACACATCATCCACCAGCTGGCTATACTGATTGGCCAGAGAATCAAGCTCCTTCTACAGTTTTGCAACCTCTGTCCCATGAGCCTCATTATCCTGGGCTCTACCAAGGTTCTACTCATGATACATATCCCAGAGCTTGGTTAAGCACCTTTGCAGAATTACAGGCCAGGGGGCATCTACCCACTCCAGAACACCACAGTTCACACCATCTTGAAAATCAAATTATTTGTTTAGTGAACACCACAGATAACAAGCAAATTCAGAATAACAAATCATAAACACTAATGATATACATAGCTACACTAGCTAGCTCTATACTAAAAATACAACACATCAATATGTTTCCAGTGCTCTCTGCTACAAGTATAGTATTCAGACATACATATGTTTTTCACACTTAAGGAAAATTCAGAAAAACAACAACTAAACGCTACTCTGTTTCCACTACATAGCAGAAAATCAAGCTAATCAAATCCACACCAACTTGGTCCATTACCTCAGTAGCACATCCTATGAATCTCTTGCCAGTCAGTGCCTTCAAATGTCACAAACTTGCCTACCCTCTGCCTGTGCAGGATGCACCTTCTGTCAGATTCAGTCACAAGCCCACAGAAGCTAGGGTCTATCATATTGTGAGGAGTTTGCTGCAGCAGCAAAAACATATATGTATCAACTACAACTCACATATATGAACTTAAATGGAAGAAATCTCAATTATCTTCAAACCCTAACCCTAGAACACACAGGAGAGGAGAGGAGAGGATAGAGTGAGCTGACTTAAATACTCCATCTGCATGCTGCTGAACTCGCTCATGAACTCGCCATCGTCGTCTGAGGTCTCGTTACTATTGGGCCAGGACGGCATGGTCGTGGCGTCGCCGGAGAGCGAGAAGGAGCAGAGGAGAGCAGAGTGGGGAGTGAGCTCGGGGGAGAGTGAGGGAGCTGGGGACGAGCGGCCCGGTCGACCAGCTTAGTCCTGGTCCGACCATGTCCTGGTCCGACCATGTGCGACCAACGGCTGCGCGCGAGCGCCGTTAGCCATTACCACTGTCGTCCACCTGACATGTGTGCCACTGCTGTCAGAATCAGGTTTAAAGGCTCTAAAACAGTCGTTCCGTCGACTTGGTAGTTTTTAGTCACGCGATTCCAATTTTTTGGTAGTTATCAGCCACTTTTAAAAAAGTGGTAGTTCTGTGGGACGGAAGCCCCAATTGTAATAGTTTTTTGTCAAACACTCGTACTTTGGTAGAAAATAACGACCAAACTCTGAATATGTTGAAGAGTGGAGACACAAAAGATAAAAGAAAACATGTATGAACGTAGTTCTTGTATTACTCACATCCGTCGTGGTTGTAATTCCTCTAGTCATGTTTTGGCAAACTTTGGAAGGACTCAAAGCCGAACTGCTATATGGCTTGGGTCGGGACCAAAGGTCGTTTTAAACGTTGTTAAGCGTGATTGTATCTTTGATCGGGTAATACAAGAATTATTTCCGCAATAAAAAACGATGAGTCTCTTATACAAATGAATGAAACAAACGCAAACGAGCAAGCAGACACACACGGAGAGTCAACTGACAGGCGCGACAGATATTTGACGCTATAATAGGTTGATCAAAGACCGTGATTTACGGCGTAAGCATAGGTGACATGTGCGATCATACGACTAACAATGTACTCCTCGAACCAAGTATTACAATTTACATGTTGGTTCTTTGCTCTGATGGTGATCATTTCAATTTTGTGACATGCATGTGAGCGTGGTTCGAATTTCCTGTTTGTTGACTTGGTCTCAGGAGGCTCGGTTGGTCAAACGTACAAAGCCTCTGGCTGCCGGTGCACGTGAGAGAAAGGAGGAGAGTCCACGTGAACATGCCACCTCAGTCAACAAGAATATTTCGAGCTGAATGTACGTGCCTACCAGAGACTTTTGCTTTGAGCGTTTTCAGACGGCTAGTGCAAACTCTTCTCTTCAAGCTTAATGAGTTTGTGGATTTGTCTTCCCTCTACGTGCCACTTCAGCAGTCGTTGATGAAAAGATAAATCTCGATGCCTTTGCTCCCGGTAGCAGTTTAAGTTTTTTTTTTGTGAATGAAGTTAGTTTTTTTTTATCTTTAATCCACTCATGTGGGGCGCTTGGGCGGATGACAAGTTTCTTCTTTGAGTTTGTCTTTCGAGTTTCGATCCTCCTCGAGTTCGTCCATCGAAACGCTGTAGACGAAGCTTCGGCGTAGATTCCTGTTGTCTGGGTTAAAATTTTCTCATCTTGCATGCGCAACGGTGAGATTTATTGGTTGTTTCAGATATACTTAAGAGTCCAACATGACAACTATGGCGTCCGCGGCTCGTTCTAACAGCGGCAGCGGTTGTTTGGTGGTCTAGAGGTGTTGATGTCATTTTTACTATATTTGGGGTGGTTTGCATTGCTAATTATAACTTTATAACAATTTTGAAACTTTTTTTAGAAAAGAAGTACATGCCTACTGTACTATACTACACTTTAGAGCCGAAAATGGCAAGAAGAAATTCACGCATGCATAAACTAGCCATCACGTTGCTGCTTCTGCGTGACGGCTAAGAAGAAACTTTGCAGGGAACAGCTCAACCAAACGCAACCACTCATCCGTCTCAATCAATCATGGCGCTGCCACCAGTTTCGGAAGGAATGCCAGGCAGAGGCCCGTCCGTCCCGGTCCCACTCCGCAGAGCCGCCGGCCACGTCGGCGCACACGTCGTCGGCCGCGTCGGCAGCGCGGCGGGGCCGTGCGGCCGCACGCTGGAAAAGGCGTCCACGTCGGCCACGTGCTCGCGAAAGGGGAAAAAAGGGGCGAGCGGGCGAGGAACATCTGTGCTTTTCCTCCGCTGCCCTGTCCCTCTCTCCCTCTCGGCGCAATCCATCCATTATTCTCTCGCTTATTATTATTCCCCACTCCCCTCTCCCTCTCTCTCTCCCTCCCCGACTCGCTGCTGCCTGCTGCGGAGGCCGCCGCCGGAGAGGAGGGAGAAGGTGTGCCGCCGCGTCCGGGGGATCCGCGCCTCCTGCTTCGGTTGCGCGGTGGGCGCCTCATGCGGTGGTCCGGAGGCGGGGGTGCTGCCGGGGGAGACGCGGTGGTTCGGCGCGGATGGCTCGCTGGTGCTTGGAGATTGGTGTGATTTGACGGGATTCGGCGGAGGCGCTGGGTTTCGTGGGGTGCCACTGTGCCAGGGTTTCGGCGGCTGCGTGTGGGGGACGTGGGTGTTTGGTCCTCCCTGAGGCCGATCTGGCGGCGCTCGTGCGGGGGAGCGAGCTGATTCGACGCGATTCGGAGGTGTGGCGGCGGGATCTTCGTGAGGCTCTTTTCGCGAGGGGGAAGAGGTGGTGGTAGCCCATGGGGCTCGCGCCGCCGGAGCTGGGGCAGTTCGACGGGTGGGAGAGCTCGGGCGAGGAGGAGCGGGAGAGGTGGGGATGGTGCCGCCGCAGCAGCAGGCGCGGCCGCCGCATGCCCCGGAAGGGCGGCGAGGAGGACGCCGGCGTCGCCACCGGGTGCTGCATCCGCCTCTGGCCCATGGGCAACTGCCCGCCGCAGCCGCGCTCCAAGGTCGACACCTCCACCAGCAGCGCCAGCACGCACGGCGGTAATGTCTCTCTCTCGCGGTGTTGCTTTCCATGTCTGCGGTTGATGCAATGCATGCATGCCCTAGTTGGTCATGGCCTATACTAGCCTGTTAGGTTGTTAGTGCTGATGGTGTGTGCCTCTTCCACAGTGTCGCTTTGGGATGTTCAGATTCAGATTCCATGTAACGGATGCCGTAGTTGGTTGTCGGTTATGGTTCGTTAGGCTGTTAATGCTTGCGAGCGTGCGCTGCCGGTCACGTGTTGTTTTGGATGTTTCGGTTTGATTAATGTATGTCGTAGTTGGTCGGCGGTTACGGTTCGTTAGATTCTTATAATGTTGAGGATGTGTGTGTTTTGGTGGTTAAATTGCTGTGGAGCTGAGTGAACTACATGTGAGTACAGCTTGGCACAAAAATCTTTGGCCGTTGCTACATTGTCAAGAAATGAATGTATTAGCAATTAGTATGGCAAGCCGACAAAGCATATAAATTGTGAAATACTTGGCGAATTCTAGTATTCTGTTGCATATTTAGCACCGCATTTCTAGCTGAACTGTTATTCTGTTAATGGTGATGGCGTGTGCCACGTTCACGATGTCGTTTTGGATGTTTCGGTTTGATGCAGTTTTGCATGTTCTAGCTGAGCTGTTAGTCTGTTAGTCGGTTACAGTTCGTTAGATTTTTAATGCTGAGGATGTGTCTGTTTTGGTGGTAAAATTGCTGGACAGTTGAGTGAACTATGTGTGAGTGCACTAGTGCAGCTGGGCACAATAATCTTTGGTCGTAGCCACGTTGTCAAGCAATGAATGTAGAAATGTCCTAGTAGTATGACAAGCCGACAAAACACATTAATCGTGAAATAGTTGGTGAATTTTACCGAACATTGAGCACCGTATTTCTAGCTGAGATTCAGATGTCGTCATCACCTAATTAATTAATGTGAAATTGAAGGGTGGGATTCTGGAATAGCAAGTGTACATGTGGGACTAGTGGCATGAGTGCTTTCATGAGTATCTATTTTTAGAATAGCATGGTATGTTGTTGCTTCACACAGGTTGCACTAAATCCTGTAACAATTTAATGAGAATGATGCACAATCAATCACAATGGATGTTGATAACTTGATAATATAATGTCACTCACCTACCTGACTCTGATTTTGTTGATCATCCCCTGTCTGATGTTTAAAATAGTAACCGCTTTCTCAAATCATATTCATCAAGACTTTTTGCTTCATCCATAGATGGAAATGTATAATTTAGAATGCATGGGAGACCAATATAGCTGCTTTATGAAGCCCTATTGGTTTAGCTAGTGGCAAACTATTTCTTACAGACAATAAGTGGTGATCTCAGATACTCCCTCTGTCCCAAATTACTTGTCGCAAAAATGGATAAAAATGGATGTAACTAGAACTAAAATACGTCTAGATACATCCATTTCTTCGACGAGTAATTCCAGACGGAGGGAGTAGATAATTTAGGTCTACTTTTGCATTTTTATGCCATGCTGTGAAATCTAGTTAGTTATGTTAGGCTTGTGCTGGCCAGTACTAATTCTGGTACAATGTTTATCATATGAGCCTAACGGACCTCTTTATGTAGTTTGTAATCTAAAGTAGACAAGAACAGTGGTTTGGGTAAGTAGCAACTTTAATACCAAACAGTCCTTAGTTGATTCTCCTCCACTTGCTAACTAGATTATTTCAGAATTTTAGGCATGAAGAAATTACATATTAACATGGTACCGGATGATATAAGGACCGAATCTAGCCAGCTACTTAATTTTCCTCTAATTCGAGGATATATGCCTTGTGCTTGTACTTATGCCTTGGAACTAAAATCATGAGCTAAAGCATGATGTAGAGCTACGAGAAAGGACTCCAGTTGGCATATGGGTCCGTATTTCTGTCATGTTTATTAACCTTTGTCAGTGAACCCCTTCTCCTTCAGAGAAACCTATTTCTATTTCTTCTTTCCGAATTTTGTAAAAAAAAGGGTAGATTGTTCAGCTAGGTATTTGAAGGAGAAGCCTATCTTTGCTTCTTCTATTGGAAATTTATGATTAAATGGTTGCCTATTCAACTAGGTATTTATTTAGGAGAGAGGTGTTTCTTGATTCTTGAAAGGTACGACCAGGTATCTGCACTCAACGATACCAGCAACTGATATGTGAAATGGCATCCTGGTGTGAGCGTATTGTAAACAAGATTAAGTTGGTAATTATTAGCCTCACCAAGTCCAGCACTGCTTTCCTAAAAAAGGAAGTCCAACACTGCCATTCTTTGTCAAATGGTTACTTGGAGCATTTCTGTTGAGCCTCTCCTAATGCATCTATGCTCCGATTTCCCACCTACATCCTCGCATTACTACTTGCTTCTTCAAGCTGGCAGAAATTGTAGTTCTTTCTAATCAAGAGCGTGAGTAACCACAGCAACTTGCAAGGTCGTTTTGTTGTGTCTGCCAGCTTTTCTAATTTGCTCTTCTGTAATGCAGTGATAGAAATATGTAGGTTTACTTCGGTTACTTAGATTCATATTTGTGGCCTTGTGGGTATAGATGGAGTTGCGTATCTAAAATATCATTTTATTCTTGAAGTTGGTACATGTGCTACAACTTAAAATACATTTGTACCAGTACTTCTTCCTCTAGACATCAGATTATAGTTGATGAACAGATCTTGTAAGTCCCAAGCACCAAAACATCTCTTAGGGAGTTCGCTATTGTTATATGAGTTAGTTGTATTTAGTATGTGTTTCTATATGCACCATACTTAAAAGTTAAAATTACACTTCGCTGTCCTTCAGGGATACCTCAGACTTGGCTGTGTAGATTGAAATTATGTTTATTCTTATTGTTACCGTGGGGACATTCTTATCTTATTATGGTATACTAAAACTGTTATTCATTGCATGGAACAGCAGAAAAGTCAGCAGAAAATGGTAGCAGGAACCAACCTGTTGTGTCAGTAGTCTCAGGCTCGACATCTACTAGTAATGCTGAGAGCAGTTCATCAGCATCTAAAGCTGGAGAGGAAATAAAGGTTTCCTCCAAGTTGCGCAAGTTTGGATTCAGTGATCTAAAATGTGCCACACGGAACTTCCGACCCGAGAGTCTTCTCGGTGAAGGGGGTTTTGGATGTGTGTTTAAAGGGTGGATCGAAGAGAATGGAACTGCGCCTGTGAAACCTGGTACAGGTCTTACAGTTGCTGTCAAGACGCTCAATCATGATGGTCTTCAAGGGCACAAGGAATGGGTGGTATGTGCTTTGTTACTTCAAGCTATGTTTATTTTGATCTTCACTATCCAATTTCATTAGGACTCCCAATGATTCTCCCCCATATTCTATTTGCAGGCAGAAGTTGACTTCCTTGGTAACCTTCACCATCCCAATTTGGTCAAATTAATTGGATACTGTGTTGAAGATGACC
Source organism: Triticum monococcum (assembly GCA_034509565.1). Taxonomy (NCBI): domain Eukaryota; kingdom Viridiplantae; phylum Streptophyta; class Magnoliopsida; order Poales; family Poaceae; genus Triticum; species Triticum monococcum. Next base: position 419,213,769 of record CM067845.1, read on the forward strand.
AAAGATTGCTGGTATATGAATTTATGCCGCGCGGAAGTTTGGATAATCATCTATTCAGAAGTATGTACTGACCAGTTCTCAAGCCCTTGAAGCTTTAAAATTTTCATAGAGCCTTTGTCCCGTTTTGTTCATCATGTTTTCTTTTGAGGATAACATGTTCCAAAGTGTTTGCCCATTGCATCACTCAGTTGGAAAATATTAATTATTTCGTGGAAATTTGAAGCTTACATAAATTTTGATTCATATATAGGGTCTCTTCCTCTCCCATGGTCCATCAGAATGAAAGTTGCTCTTGGGGCAGCACAGGGTCTTTCCTTCCTTCATGAAGAAGCAGAAAGACCAGTCATTTATCGTGATTTTAAAACATCTAATATACTGCTAGATTCGGTAAGTATCGAATCATTGAATTTATTTCATTGCGCATCACATGACTTACATAGTTGCGTCCTGTTCATACGTGTACATGTTGCTCTTGCAGGAATACAATGCAAAGCTCTCAGATTTTGGGCTTGCCAAAGATGGTCCTGTAGGTGACAAGACTCATGTGTCTACTCGAGTAATGGGAACCTATGGTTATGCAGCTCCAGAGTATGTCATGACAGGTAAGTGCTTCATCAGATATAACTTGCAGCTCTGGAAGAGTGAAAGATACTTACAGAAACAAGTTAGCTAGATTTGGAGTACCTGCGTAGGTTACTATGCATCATATGATCCTTGTTATTGACGTAAAGATATGAAATGATGCTTGTTGGATAGTGGTAAGTGGCAGGATACAGGCATACCGTTTGAGCAATTTCTCGGCTTTGTCGGGTGTAACTAATTTGAGTGCATCTATCCATTCATGCTAGAAACCTTTAATGTACTCATGTATAACTGATTTCCTGGCAAAAATAATATGCGCTAATCTACCAACATTAACTACTCCCTCCATAAACAAATATAAGACGTTCTAACTCTTTTCTGATTCGGATGTATATAGACGAATTTTAGTGTATTTGTTCACTCATTTCAGTCCGTATGTAGTCCATATTGAAATATCTAAAACGTCTTATTTAAATACATTACAATATTTGTTTATGGAGGAAGTATTTTGCTAATGCAGATCCCAGTGTCTTCTTAATTTTAAGGCATTGTTGGTGCTTGATACTGGAATGCTGCTTGGTTGCATAGTTCAATTAAAGTTTTATTTATTTATTTTTGAGATAGATGCCTTTTCCTTATAGTGGTCAGTTCCGCGATGTTTGTTCTAATGTTACTTGCTTTCATACATATTTTCAGGTCATTTGACATCAAAGAGTGACGTCTATAGCTTCGGTGTGGTGCTGCTTGAGATGATGTCAGGACGAAGGTCAATGGACAAGAACCGCCCAAACGGCGAGCACAACCTCGTGGAGTGGGCGCGCCCCCTCCTAGGAGAGAGACAGCGTTTCTACAAGCTAGTCGACCCTCGGCTGGAGGGCAATTTCTCGGTCAAAGGTGCCCAGAAGGCAGCACAATTGGCACGTGCATGCCTGAGCCGGGACCCCAAAGCCCGGCCGCTGATGAGCCAAGTGGTTGAAGCTCTCAAGCCACTGCTGAACCTCAAGGACATGGCCAGCTCCTCCTACTTTTACCAGACGATGCAAGCGGAGAGGATGGCACATTCGAGCAGCATGAACGGCAGGAACAGCCATAGCCTCAAGGTGCACGGGTCTTTTGCCCGCGCAAGCTCAAACGGGCAGCAGCCGATGAGGAGCATGTCTGATGGCCCCCGCGCGTCCCCGTTTCGCTACTCACCAAAGCCAAACGTGAAATAACCATAGCTCCGCGTCGCTTGGTAATCCTGGTTGAACCTAGAGTCTCTCCAGATCATTCTGGAGGTGGTGGAACTTGGGTCGGGGCGGCAGGTGCCGCGGGTGAACATTGTTGTGCGACATGAATTGATGTCTGTCTGTGTGTCGTGTAGATTTGACATGTGAAAAGATATAGGTGGAAAAAGAAGATGTAGGCGTTGAGATATCTCTCGTGGATGCTTTGCGTCGAAGGTTAATCTCAACTGGATGCTGCTATACATCTCTTTGGAAAAATGATGTGAAGTTGCTCTTCGTCCTCCCTCGGGTGGCACTTGGTTGGGGAACAGTCCATGTGCCACTTGGAAAAGAGATGGCAAGTCAGGGCAGCCAATCAGTCATCCTTGGCTTGGCACGCACGCACGCGTTTTCGTAGGCATCTTTCCTCTTGCTGTGCGCGTACAAGTGCTGCAGTCTGCGATCACATGAGCTCGACTCCATTTCCTCTCTTGCTTCTTGCGTATAGAGAGAGATAGGATAGGACATTTATCCTGCTCTTGTACCAAGCAAGCAAAGCATCGCCTCAGAAGGAGGCAACGTCTACAAGAAGATATAATTGGCTAGCCTAGCCATTGTACCGTGGTGGTTGGGGCGTTCGTCTCCTAGCGCCCATTTTAGACGCCCGAGGAACGCTAGGCCGGAGGGGTAGGGATGGACGGTGAAGCTGATGGAACGTACCTCCCTGATTAGCCGGCTCTACATTACACGGCTCTATCTCTTTCTTTCTTATCTGTCTGCCCCAAACGAATGAAAAGACGAAGAGAATCTGCAGCCTCCGATGAACTGCCGGTGGTGGTGGTAATACTGGTATGGAAGGAAGACCCGGTTGCGGTTGCCAGTGGACGAGACTTGCCTGCTCCCCTCTCGTGTGCCCATCCGTGCTCCCGTATATGTGGCTTGATTTGATTGAAACAAAATAAGGCCCGGCCCCACCCCCTTAAAATCAGGGGGGGGAGATGATTAGATTAGAAAAAAAAAGAAAAAAAAACAGCCGTTGGATGAGGTGGGAGCACGGATGGAAGCACGGGAAGGGAGCAGGCAAGCCGGATCCGTTGCCAGTGGCAAAGTCTTCCAGTTCTGTCCCCATGGAATTGCGCGGATGGTGCCGCTCGGCTCGCACACCGCAGTGCCATCGGCATCAAATGTTAACTACAGATTTGGCATGCGAACTTCTCCGCCGGTGAGTCAGGCTTGAGATTTCTGCCTGACGGCTAATGAGTTAAGAGTCACATGAGATTGATTAATGGATCACTGGCAAAGGCGTGCAGGTCTCCTCCTTGTGGATGCCAAGTTCGGGGCTTCCTTGCGATTGCGCCGCACCTTGCACGGTCCTCGGCTTTGGGCGAAGCACGCTCTGACTAGTCCAAGCCTGCAAGGTTTTTGCCTACGAGTTCGCAACGGAAGCCCTGGAGACGCAGACGAACCGGAACGGGAATCCGGGCGGCTAATCCAGCTAGTTGTTCTACTGTTTTTTTTTCGTACACCCCTTGAAGGCATTTGTTCATTCAGCAAACGTACGAGTCCGAGTGCATGATGGCGCTCTAGAATTCAGGGATCACATCAATTGTTGCACTTTGCATGCCAACGGAAAGGAGATGTTTTTTTCTTTTTCTTTTTTGCGAATAAAAGGGCATGTTTTGTTAAAGTATCGGCCATCTCATTTGCATCTCTTCCGTTGAACTTCATCTCAAACCCCTGAAAATGTGAGAGATAGGCATGCGTCTCTCTGATTACAGGACCCCTAGTCGGCCGATCTTTTCCTCCATGCAAATCATCCACAAAAGTTTAGCTCGTCCATCCTTTCTCAACCGTCAACAACATAACATCCCATCCCTAAACAACAACAACAACAACAACAACAACAACAACAACATAACAACCCAGCTGCCAGGGCTTCGCAGACAAAAAGAAACGGCGACACCCAGATGTTGAGCACACCACCTCCCTGCAATGAAGGGTCCATTATGATCTCGCGCGACATAGATTAATCATAAACATGGTGTTAAGCTTCACCACACCCGTCCCATGGGACGAGGCTCCTCTGACGTACTGCAGGGAGCAGTTGGGCCACTGACGTGTGGGCCCAGAAGCAGGTTGACCCACCTGTCAATGAGCCAACTGCACCCTGCAGTACGTCAGGGGAGCTGAGTCCCGTCCCATGTGGTCTCCAAATAGCTCTGCTCGGCTTTGGTACCCGGGGTTTGGACGGCACATCCAATGCTCTAATTAGCTCTTCTATGATCTCCATTGAGCAGTTGGGTTGGTATTTAATCTCCTCGTGTGTGTGTGTACTTGTTTTGGTTACTCCACACGGCCCACATAACGGATGTTGCAATGGCTGCACTCTCTTGACCGGTGAACGCTGGGTATAGCAGATCTCTCGTCTATGTCATAGGATGCATTATGGTCCGGAGGAAAAGGATAGGTTCCATGTGGTCGTAAGGTGCACCCAGGCAAGCGTCTTGCATTATGTCATGAGGGAAATCTAGCCGTTTTTTTTACGGAGGAGGGTTTTTCGCGTACTGACCAAGACTGGTCACTTCTCCTATTATTAGACCGTGTCATCGCCACAACCAGATCATAGGTATTCCTACTTTTTGGAGAGCGTGGTACATGAGGAATGATATCAATTTCTTCAAAAGAATAGTTCACCATTGTTGCACCCAAGCCGTTCTTGGGAAGCTACGTTGACTCTCTCCTCGGAGCTAAACATGGGTATAGTGCTTGATAGTTGATATACAAAAGGCAAGGAACTTGTCAATGCATATGTTCGGTATTCTTTCTGTTGCGAAAGATAAGTGGTCGGATATTGGACATCGCCTCTAGCGGAGTTGGGTGAAAATTAATAAGGACGAAACTTTTAACCAAGTAGATGGAGTGGCGTGCACAGGTAGTCAGAGATGGACACATTGAAGTACTACTCTCATCGAGTTGAGTCCTGCCAGGATGCTTCAACATTGAAGAAGCGGAAGCGCTAGATTGTCTTGAAAGCATATGCCTATGCACGGACTGGATATGCAAGCCGACGCGGATTGATAGGATTGCGTCATGGTGGTAGATATGTTAAAGGATATGAAAAAGGACACGTTTTCCATTTTGCAAGTGGTGTTGGAAGCTAAGGTGGTGTTCAATTTGCTGCCAGTTTTCAAGGTTTCTAAAGTTTAGAAATAATACAATTACATGCCAAAAAGCTAGGTTAGACAAAAGAGTTTTCTTTTATTTTGTTATGCACAATAATGCTCATGAGTGTGTTCATGAGTTGTTGCTCATGAGTGTGTTTATGATTAATCTATGTCACGTGCAACACGTCAGTCGACTTCCGCGCGGAAGAGATCAACCGCCTCCAGAGCTGTTGGATTCATCGCGCGACATGCGTTCGATTTGGACCTCTTCAACCTAGCTTACGAGTGTTTGCAATATGAGCCATTTTGGTGCTTGGAGGTTTGCAACATGACACATGTTGCGCCCGCCTTTGCAAACATGCCAACCGTTTTTTGATTGTTGCAACATGCCATGTGTTGCCACCGCAACAAATACCTTGGTGACCGACACATGATCAATTATCAGTCGGTTGAGTGTGAGCGTTTTCCTTAATAATCTATAAAGCTATATTCTCTAAAAAAATAAAATAATAATTCTTTAACCAAGGAACCCCTTTTTAGAAAAAAATTAAGTAAACATGACGTGGAGTATCTGCTCCCGAGCTCAAATGCTCCCGGATGAACAGTAAAATCAAAATATGGTAAACAAATGCAAAAATTCCAAACAAATGTGGTAAACTTTGACAACTGTTTTGTGTGCTTGATTTTTTTATTATGAAAGGACACTCATGGAAGTCGTTGCAAAAAAAAGATGCTGCAAAAAAAATTCTATTTTTGAAAGCATTTTGGAGTACCGATTTTGTTTTTTTATGACCTAAATGTGATTTTGTGATGAAAATTTTCAAGTATACAAATACATTTTTTAAAGTTGGTCACATTTTTTTCATTTCTTTAATTTACTATTCACCCCGAGCTCATTTGAGATCAGGAGCAGAAGAGGACTTTCAGTATTAAGCAGACCGGCACTTCCCAATTGCAAAGGACGAGGAAGAACATTTGCAAACTGGGTCTTTTACCCTCTTGATACATCAGTATATATAGGGCCCACATGTCCGTGACATGTTTTAGAAGTAATCCTCGAGTTTCAGTTCCTTTTTTCTCACCAACTAAACCATAACAGTTGTTATGTGTTGCCTGTAAAAAAACAGTTCTACGGAGATTACATATCTTCCAATAAAAACATCGCCAACTGTTGAACAGCCACCTCCCCTGCCTCCCATATATTGTATACTCCTATAACAACTTATCCTTTTATACTCCCTCTGTTTCAATTTATAGTGCGCATAGTTGCTAGTTCTTATACCAATGCAGTGAGCTGGAACTGTACTTTGTACCAAAATGACCCTGCATGCACGTTCTGCCCACACCCATGTGCAAGCACTGCTGTGTGTCCCTGGTTTCCATGCAAGGGGTAACTTGTTCAAACCAGCATGCACGCATTACATTTCGGAATGTGAGCAAAAAATCTATGCACACTATAAAATGGAATGGAGGGAGTATTTTCGTAAAAAATGGTTATCCTACGATATGGTTATGTTTTGGTGTGATATATTATCTTGTTTTTTTGAAAGGGATATATTTCTTGTTACATGGCTGAAAACATTTATTGACCTATTTTCTAGGAAAAAGATATATGTATATCTGTTAGCCCATGGGCACAGCAAGATCTGAGCCGTCCATCAGCCTCCTCCTCTGCTGCCGCCCGTATATATACGCCACACAGCCACGATCCCCAGCCCAGGAGAGGGTTCTTGTCCAGCGCTGAAGAAGCGGAAAACCCCAGGCGCCCAACGACCTTCCTTCCGGCGAAACCATCCTCCGACTCCTCCCTCATCTCCCTGCTCGCCGAGGCTCAGCTCAGGGTGACCGATCTCTTCCCCCCCCTCTCGTCGGAATCACTCGGTAGATCAGATTGATGCATTGCGCGCCGTCTAGGTTTTCTAGATGGGGTCTCTCCATGTCGTTTGTTGTTCGCCTTCTTGTGTTCCGCCGGTCGCAAGATTTCCCCCCTTGTAGGTCCCCATCGGTGGAACATAGCTGCAATTTTGCGCAAATTCTTAGTTTTTTCTGGGAGGGAGTGGCCCTGCTTCAGATGGCATAGGGTGATCTTTGAAAATTCGAGACGGATTTGGTCGATTGCTCAATCAATTGCCTGATGGTATCGTGGTTTCGTCCAACATGTGCGCCCCTGTGGGTTGTAGTCGAACGTGATGCGTTATGCGTCGTGCTTTCTTGATCGCTTCTTAGGTGGTTGTAGTTTGCAGGCCCTTCAATTTGCGAGCAGGCCATTAAAGAGTAGATTGCGGAAGTTTGGGTTTTTTTGTGAAATAATAGTTGATTTATCAGTGTCAAATTGCAGATTTTTAAGCTGCTTGGTAGTCAGATTACTTTTGGTAATTAAACCCCTATGCGGTCGTCTTGCGGGCTAGCCATGTATTTGTATAAGTTTATTTAAGCTACTCCCTTCGATCCAAAATAAGTTTTCCAGTCTTGAACTGGGGTTAGTTCGCAACTGCCACCCTTTTTGTGGATCGGAGGTAGTAGTACATATTAGCTCCCAGGAATTCAAGCCAGGTGGCCCCTTCACCTCTGATTTAAGTCACCCACTGCACTTAGCTTATTTCTTTCACAATTCACCAATCTGTACTTCGTAGTTATATTTGTCTGAATTCTTCTTCAGTTGTTTTGTTTTGTCTTATGGTAACTGGTTTTGAAAGCATGTGTTGCATCATGAATTTATGTATGTATTTTCAGAGGTCTCACTGTTTCAACTTGTAATGGTATTACAAATTGGTCACGAACCCTATTTGTAATACTCTTAGCTTGAAGTAGGATAATATGAAATGTTATGTACTGGCCAAGGTTGCCACCTGTAATGTGTGAATCACAACGTGTACAAGTTTAGCACGCCATATATCTGTAGTCTTATTGATGGTTATCCTTGGATGATGAACAATTCATCTTTGCCTTTGCAGTCTGCACAGTCGACATTTATGACTTCACTGAAATTTATTTAATTACTATCTTTTCCATTGTGCAGATAAACCATGGGTGGCGTTTTGGGTTTAGTGCAGGTTGATCAGTCAACTGTTGCTATCAAAGAAACTTTTGGGAAGTTTAATGAGGTCCTGGAGCCTGGTTGCCACTTCTTGCCTTGGTGCATAGGGCAACGGATTGTTGGTTACCTCTCACTGCGTGTGAAACAGCTAGACGTCCGATGTGAAACCAAAACAAAGGTATTCTCTTATATCATCATATCTGTACTTATTTAATACCTTGCTGAAGCAATCTTAACAAATGAAAAACACTTATGCAATGTTCCCATTTGGTTGTTTTCTCTGTTCTACAAATGAAAAACACTTTCCTGCTTCTTTCAACTCTGATATCTTAATCCGTGCCCATTCAGGATAATGTCTTTGTGACTGTTGTTGCTTCTGTCCAATACCGTGCCCTTGTTGATAAGGCATCTGATGCCTTCTACAAACTGAGCAACACAAAGCAACAAATCCAGTCGTACGTCTTTGATGGTAAGTTACCTGTCCACGAAATTTCGCTAAATGTTTTGACTACATCCCTTGTCTGTGTCCAGTTTTAGCCTTATGTTCGTATTTTTATCCTCAGATATTTAACTGAAGCTGCAGATTTTCTATTTCATATGGTTGTCAATTTACTGAGATTCACGTGCTTCCTTTAGTATGCTTGTTAACACCAGTTTCTTGTTTAATTTTTAATCCAAAGGAGAAGATATGCATGTCTTTTACCCTTTTGTGTGCAATTAGTGCTCATAAAGCTATGTATCTTGTTTCAGTTATCAGAGCCACTGTCCCAAAGCTGGAGCTGGACGATGCATTTGTGCAGAAAGATGACATTGCAAAAGCTGTTGAAGAGGAGCTTGAAAAGGTTCTTGTTCAATGTCCTGTTGTCCTAGAGCACAGAGAGTATCTTGACTGACCTGATTTGCAAATGTTGTAGGCAATGTCTATGTATGGGTATGAGATTGTGCAAACTCTGATAGTCGACATTGAGCCTGATGTGCATGTCAAGAGGGCAATGAATGAGATCAATGCAGGCAAGTGCTAATGATGATTTGCTTTCAATCCACATACATCAGATTAAACTGGCAGCAAAACATATACTAGATGATTTGATGCGTGCTCAGAATTATCTTTTGCATATCTAACATGAATGTGGTTTTGTGAAACAGCTTCTAGGATGAGGTCGGCAGCCAACGACAAAGCAGAGGCTGAAAAGATTCTCCAGATTAAACGAGCAGAGGGAGAAGCCGAGTCAAAGTACTTGGCTGGTGTGGGCATTGCAAGGCAGCGTCAGGCTATCGTGGATGGTCTGAGAGACAGCGTCCTCGCCTTCTCTGAGAACGTCCCTGGCACCACTGCAAAGGACATCATGGACATGGTTCTGGTTACCCAGTACTTCGACACCATGAAAGAGATTGGGGCCTCATCGAAGTCTTCTTCGGTGTTCATCCCCCATGGTCCTGGAGCCGTCAAGGATGTGGCATCGCAGATCAGAGATGGGCTCCTCCAGGCCAACATTCTCTAAGAGGAGGACCATGGAAAAGGATAGCTTCTGTTTTGCAAGAGTTGTGAAGTTCTTCATCATTCACCATTACCCTAAAAACATATTTTACGCGATAGATATTTGGCAAGGTCGTGAGTAATTTATCTACGTGTGTGAGCTACTACGTTAAGTTGTGAATTTTATAGTGTGAAGTACTACCTAGATAATCAGACTTGCATGGAGTGGGTTTCTGTAACAAAAGCTTAGCCAGATTCCTGAATGGCACTTGTTGCTGCTTGCAAGTGAGACTGGATGTTTACCAGTCTTATCTTAATTATTATTTGGTGATACCCCACTATGGTGCTTGTGTTTTGTGCTGGGTTTATCTCGGTCGGTTTGAGCTTAATGGCTTTGGAGCCCTCATCAGACTGATGTGCAGTTGTTCTCGGAAAGTGGCAATAGCAGATTTTGATGGATCCATCATGTGAATGAAAATTGCTACAATTGCAGTCCACACTCTTAATTCCTGATAAAGTGTAGTATAACTGTACAACTGCACACTGTAAATTCAATACAGTTTATCAAGGATGTATGTACACATGATAAAGCTTGGTCTTGTACTGGTAGCACTGACACTGAGTATGCTTGTGGCAAACTGATGCAACTCCAGTGCCCTGCCTGGTTGAAGGTCAAGGGCACCAGGTTCGCAGGCTTCTGATGGAGCAGGTTGGGCACGGCGATCGGGCATCGGACTTGACGCTGAGACCCTGCAGCTTCCAGGCGTCCATGTACTCCATCCTCCACTCTTCCCGTAGCTCCGCAGAATCGCGGCACCACTGCCTGGTGAGTGTAATTCAGGTCACGGGTTACCGATCAAACATAACTACTACTATTGCATATACACTGAACAAAACACAAACAGATCAAGATTTTGTGCTTCAGAAGGCGTCCGTAGGTTAATCGGGGAACTCAAACGGACATGATCGACGCAGACGTACGGAAGGCAATCTGTCGAACACCACGCGTGAAGGTGCAGGTGCAGGAAGAGGGGGAGCTGACCTGCAGACGAGGGAGCAGCTGAGAAGGTCGACGCAGTCCAGCTGCGAGAAGACCCGGGAGATCACGTCCGCCGGCGCCCGCAGCGCGGCCGGCGCGGCGAGGTCCGCTTCGTTTGGTGGCGGCGGCGGCGCCATGGCCGGTCCGTTGTCCCAACAAGGTCCAGTTCTTGGACTGGCTCCTAGAAGTCCTGAAGCTCTCGTCTTCTCCGCGTTTGATTGGTCCCTTTGCCTTTGGATCCTAGGCGAGACGGGGAGGTGATTTGTGGATGAAACTAAGCCCGATGGGGCGATGACGCCGTGTTAGCGAAATGGCGGAGGAAATCAGGAGGCGTGCTTAGGATTTGTTCGGTTCTGACAGTGATGCGCAAATTGATGTGCACGGTCGGGAAGGTGATGTTTCTGCATATGTGTCTTGCGGCATGCGGTCGGCAAAGTGATTGATTATTTGGAGATGTTGGTTACAGACTTACAGCATCTAGGACACCACGTTTTCTCCCCCTAAACGTTTGAATCGTCCGCCCGCATTAGTGACGGACAATGAAATGACCCAACCGAACCCCATCATTCCTAACCTAAACGGAGGGTAGACTGGCCGGCACTCTCAAACTGAGACTAAATTTGGGGGAAATACGAGGAAATTGCGGATGCACCGGACACGCTCGGGGGATTGGATGATTTGCCCCACTTTACAAAGGGTTGGATGATTTGCCATGTGATTGTCTCAATGATAGTGGCCCCGGGCCCCACCCGGTAGCCTCTCAGGGGGGCAAATGATCTTATGGAGAAGTAAAGTGGGGCAAAAGATCCAATTTCCGGGACTTATTACGGATTATATTGGGCTTTATTTTCTATTTTTATATTATTTTTGGGACTAACCTATTAACCCCGAGGCCCAGCACAGAATTGTTGTTTTTTTGGCTATTTCAGTGTTTCGGAGAAACAGAATATCAAACGGAGTCCAAACGGAATGAAACCTTCGGAAACATGATTTTCTCATCAGATAAGATCCAGGAGACTTGGACCCTCCGTCAAGAAAGCCACGAGGCGGCCACGAGGGTGGAGGGCGCGCCCCCTTGCCTCGTGGGCCCCTCGAAGCTCCACCGATGTACTTCTTCCTCCTATATATACATATGTACCCCCAAACGATCGGGGACGGAGCCAAAAACCTAATTCCACCGCCGCAACTTTCTGTATCCACGAGATCCCATCTTAGGGCCTGTTCCGAAGCTCCGCCGGAGGGGGCATCGATCACGGAGGGCTTCTACATCATCATCCAAACCCCTTCGATGAAGTGTGAGTAGTTTACTTCAGACCTACGGGTCCATAGTTAGTAGCTAGATGGCTTCTTCTCTCTTTTTGGATGTCAATACAATGTTCTCCCCCTCTTTTGTGGAGATCTATTCGATGTAATCTTCTTTTTGCGGTGTGTTTGTTGAGACCGATGAATTGTGGGTTTATGATCAAGTCTATCTATGAATAATATTTGAATCTTCTCTGAATTCTTTTATGTATGATTGGTTATCTTTGCAAGTCTCTTCGAATTATCAGTTTGGTTTGGCCTACTAGATTGGTTGTTCTTGCCATGGGAGAAGTGTTTAGCTTTGGGTTCGATCTTGCGGTGTCCTTTTCCAGTGACAAAAGGGGCACCAAGGCACGTATTGTATTGTTGCCATCGAGGATAACAAGATGGGGTTTTTATCATATTGCATGAAACCACCCCTCTACATCATGTCATCTTGCTTAAGGCGTTACTCTGTTTTTAACTTAATACTCTAGATGCGTGCTGGATAGCGGTCGATGAGTGGAGTAATAGTAGTAGATGCAGGCAGGAGTCGGTCTACTTGTCTCGGACGTGATGCCTATATACATGATCATACCTAGATATTCTCATAACTATGCTCAATTCTGTCAATTGCTCAACAGTAATTTTTCACCCACCGTAGAATACTTATGCTCTTGAGAGAAGCCACTAGTGAAACCTATGGCCCCCGGGTCTCTTTCTCATCATATCAATCTCCATCACTTTATTATTGCTTTGCTTTTACTTTGCTTTTACTTTTTACTTTGCATCTCTATACCAAAAATACCAAAAAAAATTATTTATCATCTCTATCAGATCTCACTTTCGTAAGTGACCGTGAAGGGATTGACAACCCCTAAGCGCGTTGGTTGCGTTGAGCTATTGTTTTTGTGTAGGTACAAGGGACTCGCGCGTAGCCTCCTACTGGATTGATACCTTGGTTCTCAAAAACTGAGGGAAATACTTACGCTACTTTGCAGCATCATCCTCTCCTCTTTGGGGAAATCCAACGCAGTGCTCAAGGGGCAGCAGTAGGATAGTGGCTCCGTGATGAGCACGACATGTGGCAGTAATCCTTTTTTTTAGACGTCCTCCCAACCCGCCCCGGTCGCGTCCTGCTCGTGCTTAGAGCCCGCCCCATACACGCGGTCGTGCGCGTGTGCGCGGCCTCACACCGACGACGTCCCCGTCCCCACCACCACCTCCCATGACCGAGGAGGAGGAGGAGGCCGAGCTCACACTACAAAAAAGACACATCCATGACATTATGGTCTGAATGAAACTTTTTCTGTCATGGTTATGACACTTCCATGACAATAATGGTGACAAAAACACTTATCATCATACATGTAGGTGACCTTGTCTTGCTATACAACTCTCGTTCAAGATTTTTTTGCAAGAAAGCTTCTCTCTAAATGTGGGTCCTTACATTATTGAGGAGGTTTATCATTCAGGCACATCAAAATTAACAATGCCGAAGGCACTAACCCGAAGGTGGTAAACGGGCAAAGAATCAAACATTATATCTCAGGTACTCTCATAATTGTTGAAACCAATATTATTAAAATCATAACACCGGAGGAGTACATAAGGGAGACTTTCCAGAACGTTCCATGACATGTTGATGCCGCTCCATGATAGCATGCCTAGTTTCATGAATTTTAGACGAGTTTTGGATTTACTAGAAATAAAAAACCCGATATCTCAATGTTTGTGGCTGATTGATGGTGGCAGGGTGTTTGAAATTAATTCCCATTTCTTGCATGAGACTTAAGCATGCAACTAAGGACACATATTTGATTTTTCAACCAGTTTATATGCACTGGAGAATGTGCATGTAGTTCAAATTTGAATTATGCACATAAAATGCCTGAGAAACCCAGCTAATGTATAAAAATGTCCAAACGAACCCCGAAAAATTCCAAAATTCAACACAACACTTCTGTTGTTCTATGTTGACACTCGAATTTTTTTGAAAGCAATAAGAGGCAACGGATATCGTTTCGTCCCCAAAGGTGGCACGTTCCCTACCGAAACCATCACGCTTGTTGTGAGAAGCTTATACCCAAACCTGCCCCAAATGGGACAAAAATTTTACCACGGCATGTTGATGCCGCTCCATGATAGCATGCCAAGTTTCATGAATTTCAAACGAGTTTTGGATTTACTAGAATTTAAAAACCAGGTATCTCAATGTTTGCGGCCGAGTGACGGTGGCAGGGTGTGTGACATTCATTCCCATTTCTTGCATGGGACCTAAGCATGCAACCAAGGACACACATTTGATTTTTCAACCCGTTTATATGCACTGGAGCATGTGCATGCAATTCAAATTAGAATTATGCACCTGAAATGCCTACAAAACCAAGTTAATGTATAAAAACGTCCAAACGAACCCTGAATAATTCCATTTTTTACGACACACCTATAGTTGCATGTTCACTGTAAATAAAAGTTCTAGCAATTCAAACACCATCTTTTGTAGTTGTGACCCCATTACGTAATTCAAATCAAGACGATAAATCAAGTAGATCGCACATAGTTTATTATCACCAACCGTGTGAGATGCAACACAAAATATCTTGGAGCACCGTCGGTGTATAGTACGCCTATGGCTTACGCGAGAAGATGCGTCGGCTACAGTCCACAACTGGCGTATCAAGCACACTAGCTCACTCCCCAAATATCATTTCACTGTTCATTCGTCGCCGGTGAAAGATGGGGACGTGGACCCACGTCGTGAGGGCAACTTCGGCGGCCCACTCCGGCGAGAGTGCGACCGCAGCCGCTGGGCGTGTGCTAACAAGCTTCGTGAGGGCGACCGCAATCTGCGTCCGGGCGGCCAAGGCAGCCCAAACGACCGTTGTTGCTTCTCAGGCGGCGGCAGCAGCATCTGCCTTGGGGATAGCAACTGGCGAGAGAGACACAACAGCTGTCCGTTCCACAGGGGCGGCCTTAGCCCTGATGGGGGCCGCCCACTACCATGTCGAGGCCGTCCATGCCCAGCTCGTGGCGGTCACTGCACAAATCAAATGAAGCTTCTCCGACAACGATCGGCAACCCACGGCCGAAGAGTTGGCAATCGCCAAGAGAGTTCGAGCAGCCATCCGTTCCTATGCAGCATACCTTGCCACGACGGAGCCCGCCAGAGCCCAGATCGCGGCCACCCACGCCCAGCTCGTGGCGGCCTATTCCAACGATATGGCGGACGCGGATGGCGAGATGCTTGCCGAGTATGGTGTAATTGATGCCATGGAGCCCCTTCCCCAGGAGACCGTCGAGCGCGAGCTGGACATGGAGGCGGCGACGGAGATCGACGAGCACCAGCCGTAGTAGTACCTTTTGTTTAGTTTAATTAAGAGCGTCGGTCTTTAATTTGTTAGAGTAAGGTTTAGGTCAGCTAGCTCTGTTTAATTGCTGAACTTACTCGATTAAGAAGTTAGTCTCCTTTGTGTACCCAAATTATGCAATGACGTGGATGACCACTGTAACCAGGGAAAGTCGAACCAAAATTTTTGACGTTCAAACTCAACACACACGGGTTAAGCTATCTGAATCGTTTGTGGTGTTCACATATTGTGCACAGTTCTGAATAAGGGACCGTGTCTGATGACACTTTGCGCGTCAGTTTTTTCGCTGAAGCGATTCCAAATTTTCAGCTTCCGTGAAAATATCTACCTCCCCGCCCCTCCTGATACGTCTCCATCATATCTACTTTTCCAAACACTTTTGACCTTGTTTTGGACTCTAACTTGCATGATTTGAATGGAACTAACCCGGACTAACGCTGTTTTCAGCAGAATTGCCATGGTGTTATTTTTGTGCAGAAATGAAAGTTCTCGGAATGACCTGAAACTTCGCAGAGAATATTTTTGGAATATATAAAAATACTGGCGAAAGAATCAACGCCAGGGGGCCCACACCCCGTCCACGAGGGTGGGGGCACGCCCCCTGCCTCGTGGGCCCCCTGATGCTCCACCGACCTCAACTCCAACTCTATATATTCATGTTCGGGGAGAAAAAAAAATCAGAGAGAAGGATTCATCGCGTTTTACGATATGGAGCCACTGCCAAGCCCTAATCTCTATTAGGAGGGCTGATCTGGAGTCCGTTTGGGGCTCCGGAGAGGGGAATCCGTCGCCATCATCATCATCAACCTTTCTCCATCACCAATTTCATGATGCTCACCGCCTGCGTGAGTAATTCCATTGTAGGCTTGCTGGACGGTGATGGGTTGGATGAGATTTATCATGTAATCGAGTTAGTTTTGTTAGGGTTTGATCCCTAGTATCCATTATGTTCTGAGATTGATGTTGCTATGACTTTGCTATGCTTAATGCTTGTCACTAGGGCCTGAGTGCCATGATTTCAGATTTGAACCTATTATGTTCCCATGAATATATGTGAGTTCTTGATCCTATCTTGCAAGTCAATAGTCACCTATTATGTGTTAATGATCCGTTAACCCCGAAGTGACAATAATCGGGATACTTACCGGTGATGACTGTAGTTTGAGGAGTTCATGTATTCACGAAGTGTTAATGCTTTGGTTCGGTACTCTATTAAAAGGAGGCCTTCATATCCCTTAGTTTCCAATAGGACCCCGCTGCCACGGGAGGGTAGGACAAAAGATGTCATGCAAGTTATTTTCCATAAGCATGTATAACTATATTCGGAATACATGCCTACATTACATTGATGAATTGGAGCTAGTTCTGTGTCACCCTATGTGATAACTGTTGCATGAGGAATCGCATCCGACATAATTATCCATCACTGATCCATTACCTACGAGCTTTTCACATATTGATCTTTGCTTAGTTACTTTTTCGTTGCCACTGTTACAATCACTACAAAACCAATACTTTTACTTTTGCACCCGTCACCGTTACTTCCATATTACCTTGCTACTAAATATTTTGCTGCAGATGTTAAGTCTTTCAGGTGCGGTTGAATTGGCAACTCAACTGTTAATACTTGAGAATATTCTTTGGCTCCCCTTGTGTCGAATCAATAAATTTGGGTTGAATACTCTACCCTCGAAAACTGTTGCGGATCCCCTATACTTGTGGGTTATCAAGACTATTTTCTGGTGCCGTTGCTGGGGAGCATAGCTCTATTCTTTGAGTCACTTGGAATTTATATCTGTTGATCACTATGAAGAACTTGAAAGATGAAAGGACCAAGATTTATCCCTCAATTACGAGGGGAGGTAAGGAACTTCCATCTAGCTCTGCACTTGATTCACCTTCTGTTATGAGTGAACTTGCGACACTTACTCCTGCTATTCATTCTGATATGTCGCATGTTATTGATGATGCCACTTCTGCTTTGCATGATACTTATGATGAAACTATTTCTATGCTTGATAATACTGTGCCACTAGGTGAATTTCTTGATGAACAACTTGCTAGGGTTAGAGAGAATGAAATTATTGAAACTGATAATATTGATGAAAGTGATGATGAAGATTCTCTCCCTAGATATGAATTACCTATTGTGCCTGAGGGTTATGTTATGGATGAAGAAACTGCTAGAGACTTTTTAGCTTGCAATGATAGATATGATCTTAAGAAACTGTTAGCTAAGCTAAAAGAAAAATCCTTGAATGCTAGAATGAAACATGACCCTGCTTTTGCTACTTCACCTATCTGTAAATCTGATAAGGATTATGATTTATTTGTTGATCCTGAGTTAATTACTTTGGTTGAATCTGATCCTTTTTACGGCTATGAATTTGATACTGTTGTGGCACATCTTACTAAATTAAATGATATAGCCACCCTATTCACTAATGATGAGAAAAATCGCTATTACTTTATCCTTAAGTTATTTCCGTTCTCATTAAAGGGTGATGCTAAAACATGGTTTAATTCTCTTGATCCTAGTTGTGTGTGTAGTCCCCAGGGTATGATTTATTACTTCTCTGCTACCTATTCCCCCGCTCATAAGAAACAAGCTGCCTTAAGGGAAATATATAATTTTGTGCAAATTGAAGAAGAGAGTCTCCCACAAGCTTGGGGGAGGCTTCTCTGATTACTTAATGCTTTGTCTGATCATCCTCTCAAGAAAAATGTAATACTTGATATCTTTTATAATGGACTAACCGATGCTTCTAGAGACCAACTGGATAGTTGTGCTGGTTGTGTTTTTAGGGAAAGAACTCTTGAGCAAGCTGAATTGTTATTGAATAATATGTTGATTAATGAAAATGATTGGACAATTCCTGAACCAACTCCTAAGCGAACTCCAAAGAAAAGGGGTATTCTATTTCTCAGTCCTGAAGATATGCAAGAGGCAAAGAAATCTATGAAATAAAAAGGTATTAAAGCTGAAGATGTTAAGAATTTACCACCTATTGAAGAAATACATGGTCTTGATAACCCGACACAGATAGTAAAGGTAAATTCTCTCTATAGATTTGATAAGGGTGAAATCCCATATACTAAATTTGCTAGCAAATGCTTGGATGAGTTTGATAATTTTATGGTTAAACAAGAAGACTTCAATGCTTATATTGGTAGAAAATTGAAACGTAATGCTTATATGATTGAGCACTTGAGTGATTATATGTCTAGACTTAAAGGTGAAATTAAACTTATTAGTAAACATGCTTCTATGGTTACCACTCAAGTAGAACAAGTACTTAAAGCTCAGAATGATTTGCTCAATGAATTAAATAATAAGAAAAATAATAATGATGTTAGAGTTGTGACTAGAGGGGGTAAAATGATTCATGCCATTGTATCCTGAGGGCCACCCTAAGAGAATTGAGCAAGATTCTCAGAGAACTAATGTTGATGCACCTAGTTCTTCTAAGAGGAAGAAAAAGAAAAATGATAGAACTTTGCATGCTTCTAGTGAACTTGTTGTTGTCACACCTAAGAATCCCAATGATATTTCTATTTCTAATGCTGAAACACAATCTGGTAATGAACATGAACCTAGTGATAATATTAATGATGATGTTCATGTTGATGCTCAACCTAGCAATGACAATGATGTAGAGATTGAACCTGCTGTTGATCTTGACAACCCACAATCAAAGAATCAACGTTATGATAAGAGAGACTTCGTTGCTAGGAAGCACGGTAAAGAAAGAGAACAATGGGTTCAGAAACCCATGCCTTTTCCTCCTAAACCATCCAAGAAAAAGGATGATGAGGATTTTGAGCGCTTTGCTAAAATAATTAGACCTATCTTTTTGCGTATGCGTTTGACTGATATGCTTAAAATGAATCCTTATGCTAAGTACATGAAAGATATTGTTACAAATAAAAGAAAGATACCGGAAGCTGAAATTTCCACCATGCTTGCTAATTATACTTTTAAGGGTGGAATACCAAAGAAACTTGGAGATCCAGGAGTACCAACTATACCATGCTCCATTAAACGAAACTATGTTAAAACTGCTTTATGTGATCTTGGAGCCGGTGTTAGTGTTATGCCTCTCTCTTTATATCGTAGACTTGATTTGAATAAGTTGACACCTATTGAAATATATTTGCAAATGGCTGATAAATCAACTGCTATACCTGTCGGTATTTGTGAGGATGTGCCTCTTGTGGTTGCAAACGTTACTATTTTAACGGACTTTGTTATTCTTGATATTCCCGAGGACGATAGTATGTCTATTATTCTTGGTAGACCCTTTTTGAATACTGCAGGGGCTGTTATTGATTGCAACAAAGACAATGCCATTTTTCATGTTAATGGTAATGAGCATACGATACACTTTCCGAGGAAACAACCTCAAGTTCACAGTATTAATTCTATTGGAAAAATCCCAACGATTACTATTGGAGGTTTTGAATTTCCTCTTCCTACTGTCAAGAAGAAATATGATATTTTTATTGTTGGGGATGTGCATATCCCCGTTGAGGTAACCTAGTGTTATTCGAAAATTCTCCGGTTCCATGCAATTCGGAAAGAGTTTGTTAACCAGACTTGATCAACCTTGTTAGTGGATTCCTTTTGATGAGCATGAGATGGATGAAGTTAGAAAGCGCAACTCTCTGTACCCTTCTTTTACTTTCTGTTATTTAGATTAAATAAAGCAAAAATACTATTTTTGTCTGTTTTCTGAATTATCCTTGTAATAAAAAATATCCCGAAAATAAAAGTTCTCCAAATACCCTGAAAAATTTATATGATTTTTTCTAGAATATTTAAGAATTATTGGCACTAAGCACACACCAGGGGCCACTCCACCTGGCCACGAGGGTCCAGGGCGCGCCCCCTGCCTCGTGGACCCCATGTTGGCCTCCTCCACTTATTCTTGTACCAACACACTTCTTCTTCCTCCAGAAAAATCCTCCACCAGCTCAAACCCGAGTTCTAGCTCATCTTGCTGCCATTTTCGATCTCCTTCCTCGAAGCTCCATTCACAAAACTGCTTTGGAGGATTGTTCTTCGGTATGTGACTCCTCCAATGGTCCAATTAGTTAATTTTCTAGTGCTTTATTTATTGCAAATTTTTGCTGCTTAGGTGACCCTGTTCTTGAGCTTGCATGTCAAATTTATATGGTCAAAAGTAGTTTTAATGCATGATTTAGCCTCTAGGCACTTGTGGGAGTAGTTGCTATCAATCTTGTTGAGTTTGGTTCACTTTTATTTTGAGTCACTAATAATTTTAGAAATTTTTTAGAGGAAGAAATATGTTTAGGAAAATGTACCAAGGTGGATCCTTAAGAAAGCAGGCACCTAGGCTCGCGATACGTGAGTCAGACTATGAACTACCAAGAGAAGCTCAAGTGTGGCCTTGTGAATGGCCTTCAAAAGATTTTATGGTCAGAGCGGGTATTAAGGATGAATTTGACGCGTATGTGCGTAATGCTGACCTTGAGGGCTTCGTGTCAGATAAGTGCCCGCAATACCGTTACCTAACTGATTCATTTGTGAGAAGGTTTAAATTTACAGCCTCGCGCAATTCTCACACTATTTTATTTGATCTTTATGATAAATCATATACCATGGACCTAGAAGATTTTAATACTGCTTGTAAACTCCCGCACTGGGGCAATGTTAGTGAACCTCGCAAATCTGAATATAAAGACTTTCTTGCTAGTATTACTGTGGGGGAATCTAGGGAAATCACACAAGCTACCATAGGGAGCATTCATTTTCCTTCCATACATTATTTTGCTCTCTTCGTGGGTAGATGCATTAACGGTAAAGATGAGGCTTGTCACATGTGTGTTCCAGATCTCAGTGTCCTCAAGAGTGTTGCATTAGGTGATAAACAATATAACTTGGGGCTATTTTTGCATGAATGTTGCATCTTAATAGTTTAAGTGGAGACTTGTTTGGTGGAATTTATGCAACCCGTGTAGCTAATTATCTTGAGGTACCCATACATGAGAATGATATGGAATTGCCTCCTGCTTATCTAGATTATAATGCTATGGTTCCCCATCAATTTGTTGAGTGGAACGATCAGTTCCTCCAGTACCGACTAATCTTTGACAGACGTCGCACTGTCCATCTTGCTCTCCTTGCTCCCGCTTTCTTTGACTTTCAGACAAAAGGGAGATATGTTATAACTAGGGAGGAGGTGAACGAGTATGAGAGGAGGACAGAGGCAGCTCGCCTCCAAGCTGCAGCTCGTGAGGCAATAGCCGCTGCATCTCAGTACGACACCAGTTACAACTTCGGATATCCGACAGGCCAGCAGTGGCCATAGACCAACTTAGGCCAAAAGCCTAAGCTTGGGGGAGTACATATTCCTCACCGATATTATATTCATGTTCACACACTCATTCTAGTTGTCGGTGCTCATACTTTTTCATTGTACTATCCATGCTAGTTTAATTTCTTTTTAAGCTTTCTTCTTGTGTGAAAAACCTTAAGAAAAACCAAAAAAATTAGTTGTAGCTTTTAGCTAGTTTACTTTCCATGCTTGCAGTAGTAGTAATTAAAAAGAAAACCCAAAAAGATTTCTCGTTCTTCTTTTGCTTGTTGGGAGCCTTCCCATGTAAATAATTTTGTTTCTTTTATTTTCTTTGGGGGTCGAGAGGAGAAGACCATGATGAAATTGTTGAGTGGCTCTCATATGCATTATTGTTGATCTAACAAAAAGTCCGTATTACCTTGTCGTCTCCCTTGTGTTGAATGCTTGCAGATTCCAACTTAGTCCAATGCATGTGCACTATTATTATTATCCACACCGTTCGGTCGTGCAAGTGAAAGGCAATAATGACGATATATGATGAACTGATTGAGATGAGAGAAGCTGGTATGAACTCGACCTATCTTACTTTTGTAAATATGATTAGTTCATCGTTCCTGATTTAGCCTATTATGAATGAAACATGTTTGCAATGACAATTAGAGATTATAGTTTCTCATGCCATGCTTAATTAGCTAGGAGTTTATAATGGTTTACCTTGCGTGCCAACATGCTATTAAAATGGTTGTGATGTGGTATGATAGGGT
The DNA here is from genome assembly GCA_034509565.1 of Triticum monococcum. Lineage (NCBI taxonomy): Eukaryota > Viridiplantae > Streptophyta > Magnoliopsida > Poales > Poaceae > Triticum > Triticum monococcum. Next base: position 419,236,009 of record CM067845.1, read on the forward strand.
GGTATCCTCCTTTGAATGATTCGAGTGGCTTGACTTGGCACATGTTCACGCATATAGTTGAAAGAAAATCAACATAGCCTCCACGATAGTTATGTTCATGGTGAATTATATCCTACTCACGCTTGCATTCAGTGTTGATTAATTTTAATGCATGTTCATGACCGTTGTCGCTCTCTAGCTGGTGCTTCCCAATCTCTTTCTAGCCTTCACTTGTAGTAAGCGGGAATAATGCTTGTGCATTCACTTCCATAAACCCCAAAGTTATTCCATATGAGTCCACCATACCTTCCTATATGCGGAATCTACCTGCCGTTCCAAGTAAATTTGTATGTGCCAAACTCTAAACCTTCAAATGAAATTCTGTTTTGTATGCTCGAATAGTTCATGTATCAACTAGGGTTGTCTATATCTTCCATGCTAGGCGGGTTATTCTCAAGAGGAGTGGACTCCGCTCCTCATTCACGAGAAAATGGCTGGTAACCGGGATGCCCAGTCCCATGCTTAAGTTAAAATAATTGCAAAAAAACTCCCCCAAGATTGTTGTTAGTTGGAGGCACCCATTGTTTCGGACAAGCCATGGATTGATGTTTGTCGGTGGTAGGGGGAGTATAAATTTTACCATTCTGTTTGAGAACCGCCTATAACGTGTGTAGCATGGAAGATATCGAGATCTCTCAGTTGTTATGTTGACAATGAAAGTATACCACTCAAAATATTATTTATCTCTATTTCAAAAATCAAGCTCTGGCACCTCTACAAATCCCTGCTTCCCTCTACGAAGGGCCTAGCTATTTACTTTTATGTTGAGTCATCACCCTCTTATTAAAGAGCACCAGTTGGAGAGCACCGCTGTCATTTGCATGCATTACTATTAGTTTACATTGAGTATGACTGTGACTGGATCTCTTTTACCATGAATTACAATGTTTAGTCAGTCCTTGATCTTTAGAGGTGCTCTGCATTTATGTTTTGCGGTCTCATAAAGGGCTAGCGAGATACCATCTTGTTATATCATATTATGATTGTTTTGAGAAAGTGTTGTCATCCGAGATTTATTATTATTGCTCGCTAGTTGATTATGCTATTGATATGAGTAAACATGAGACCTAAATGTTATTGTGAATATGGTTAGTTCATAATATTCGCTGAAAACTTGAATGCTGGCTTTACATATTTACAACAACAAGATCAAACAGAGTTTGTAAAAGTTTTTCTTTATCACTTTCAGTTTGTCAACTGAATTGCTTGAGGACAAAAAAAGGTTTAAGCTTGGGGGAGTTGATACGTCTCCATCGTATCTACTTTTTCAAACACTTTTGACCATGTCTTGGACTCTAACTTGCATGATTTGAATGGAACTAACCTGGTCTGACGTTGTTTTCAGCAGAATTGCCATGGTGTTATTTTTGTGCAGAAATAAAAGTTCTCGGAATGACCTGAAACTTCACGGAGAATATTTTTGGAATATATAAAACATACTGACTAAAGAATCAACGTCAGGGGGCCCACACCCTGTTCACGAGGGTGGGGGTGCGCCCACCCCCTTGGGGCACGCCCCTTGCCTCGTGGGCCTCCTGATGCTCCACCGACCTCAGCTCCAACTCTATATATTCATGTTCGGGGAGAAAAATCAGACAGAAGGATTCATCATGTTTTACGATACGGAGCCGTCGCCAAGCCCTAATCTCTCTTGGGAGGGCTGATCTAGAGTCCGTTCGGGGCTCCGGAGAGGGGAACCCGTCGCCATCGTCATCATCAACCTTCCTCCATCACCAATTTCACGATGCTCACCGCCGTGTGTGAGTAATTCCATCGTAGGCTTGCTGGACGGTGATGGGTTGGATGAGATTTATCATGTAATCGAGTTAGTTTTGTTAGGGTTTGATCCCTAGTGCCCATTATGTTCTGAGATTGATGTTGCTATGACTTTGCTATGCTTAATGCTTGTCACTAGGGCCCGAGTGCCATAATTTCAGATTTGGACCTATTATGTTCCCATGAATATATGTGAGTTCTTGATCCTATCTTGCAAGTCAATAGTCACCTATTATGTGTTATGATCCGTTAACCCCGAAGTGACAATAATCGGGATACTTACCGGTGATAACCGTAGTTTGAGGAGTTCATGTATTCACGGAGTGTTAATGCTTTGGTCTGGTACTCTATTAAAAGGAGGCCTTCATATCCCTTAGTTTCCAATAGGACCCCGCTACCACGGGAGGGTAGGACAAAAGATGTCATGCAAGTTCTTTTCCATAAGTACGTATGACTTAATGACTATATTCGGAATACATGCCTAAATTACATTGATGAACTAGAGCTAGTTCTGTGTCACCCTATGTTATAACTGTTGCATGAGGAATCACATCCGACATAATTTTCCATCACTGATCCATTGCCTACGAACTTTTCACATATTGATATTTGCTTAGTTACTTTTCCGTTGCAACTGTTACAATCACTACAAACCAATACTGTTACTTTTGCACTCGTTACCATTACTTCCATATTACCTTGCTACTAAATACTTTGCTATAGATATTAAGTCTTTCAGGTGAGGTTGAATTGACAACTCAACTGTTAATACTTGAGAATATTCTTTGGCTCCCCTTGTGTCGAATCAAATAATTTGGGTTGAATACTCTACCCTCGAAAACTATTGCGATCCCCTATACTTGTGGGTTATCACCTCCCCCTTACCAAAAGCCACATTTCCCCTGTTTCCGCCTTCCTTTCCAAGTTGAAACCTTCACTCCTTGTTTGCAGCGCCGCCTCCTCGCCGGCGACCTTCCTCCACGCTGCTCGGTCTCGCCTATCCATGCACGTAATCCACACCCGACCCCCATCCTCCTTCTCCTTCCACATCCCACATGCCCCGACCGCCGGCATGACACCTTCCACCCAAATCACCGACCCCTCCACCAAATAAGCGCCGCCCTAAGCCATGGTGCGTGCAGTATAGCCAGGATCCCAAGGACCATTTGGCAGCAGAGAAGCAAATCCCGGCCGCACGCGCAGACGAGGTCGTGATGGCTGCCATTCGTGTCGACCCCCAGATCTTGGAGGAGCACCTCGCCGTCGAGGCCACCGTTGAAGCCTCGCGGTTGGCTATTTGGTTCAATTCTGCAATGCGATGTTCAATTGTTGTGGGTGCATTCTTTTATTGTATACCATGTGAGAAATAAATCTAATTTGGTTGTACTAAATACATGAGAAACAAATACAATTGCTATATCTCCAAGTTGTTAAGCATGCTCGGTTTGGTTAACTCTCTTCTATTAGGAGTATGTTATATTGTGCAATGTAGTGCTCAGTTAATATTTGGTTCATTTGTTGTGGTGTTTAGCTAACTGCTTGGTTCAACTCTACACTGTGATGTCCAATTGTCGTGGGTAGAATTTTGTATTGTTGTGCATGTGAGGAATAAATTGAATTTGGCTGCACTTAATGCATGAGAAACATATACAAGTGCTATATTTTCTAGTTCTTAATCATGCTTGGTTTGGATAAATGGGGTTTCCATGTGGCTTGAATTAATCCGATGACTCTGCAATGTGCTTATTTTTCATCAACATATTTTACTGATAGCATGCGAACTCTTACTTAACCTGATGACTAACTACCTTATATGTGTTGCAAGGAAACAATGGGAAGCACTGAGGTTTACAATCGAGGTTAGCATGTGCATGGTCTGTTGTCTAATAGCACATTATTGGGAAATTGCAGGAACCATTCTAATATTTAGGTTTTTAACAATTTGGTCTTGCACATGTAGGTCCCGCTATCAAAGGTTTTGACCCACTGTCCGACCTTTTTTGCATATGGGGAAATGAGTTGTCCATGAATATCAGTCAAGTCAAGAAACTCAGAAAGATTATTAGGATAAAGAAATTAGCGGCAAAAAAACAAGATCTTTGTCTGCACAATGAAGAAGACATCAGTTCACTACAGGATGGTACTAACTATTATACCTTGCCTTTTTATTCCTTTGCCCCATTTCCAATATAGGAATATATTTATGCACATCCTTGTTTTCAGGCCTTTCCAAAGCAGTTAACCGATGATTACCTCTCAAACCACCTGTATGGTCAGGAGGCGGGGAAGGTATTCATACAACAACCATGGTTCAATATTGAAGTGTTCCTGAAGAGGATGGAGGATGGACGGTCAATCATCCACAGGCACTGGCCTAAAATTACAAAGACCTTCAACAACAATTAAGGCTCAATATTCGCCTTCTGCTTCAGCAGTTTTCCAGATGAGATACATCTGCCTATGTACCGTTTATGATGCTAATTTCGAAAGGTTATAGATGTTGCATGTGAAACTTGGTCCTGGTGTAGTTGTGTAATGGGGTAGCTGAGTGCTGAAGCTATATGATGTTGTGCTCTAATGTATTTCAATTATGAAAATGAAATATATTGTGTGCTTAATATGAAATGTCAATTAGATTAATAAATGGATTATGAATAACTGGATAATTAGCCTGCTAACTGGGTTTTGCTATTGCAAAGGGTTGTTCAAAAAATACCGTGGGCGATGACCTCATGCAACGCACACACATGACTTTCTCTTCAAAACTGTTTGCATTAGGTCACCTTGCGCAAACGTTTACCACATAAAAACTGTGTGTGATGGACAGTCTTTGCCACACAATTTCTTCTACGGACTGTGTGTGATGCATTCAATAACGCAAAGGATTTAACAGGAAAAATTGTGTGTGATGTACCTGTGAACGGAAACATTTTCCTTGGAGCGACTGTGTGGGATGTACATACGAATGGAAACGTTTAGCGAGGACTGGCTGTGTGGGATGTACTTGTGACCAGAAACAATTCCGCCGTATAGTTGTATTTTTTAGCTCTACTGTACATATTTCCGTAATTGAGCGCTCGCCGATCGCACACGACCTCATTTTGCCGAGCGTGTGTGCCAGGAGGGCATATCCACGACGGTTTATGAGTCATGTGGGAAGGACCCCCTATCCCCCACACTCACTTGGCGACGGTTCCAAATGCCGTCGCGGAAAGGGGTTAAAAACCGTTTGTATATGACCGACGCGTACCAGTGAAGCCTCATTCCGGTCCTCAGGAAGCTCCCGTTTATTAAGGTAGGCCAGGAAGGGTTTGGTCCATGGAGCGATTACTGCCATGATTACATGGGCGGAAGGCGTTGGTTCTGTACCTGAGCCCCCTATGATATCTGAACCGTGTTCGGCATCTCGGGGTGTGATCAGCGCATGATTGTTGGTTCCCCTCTCGTCCTACCATACTACGGATGGCTTGAAGAGCCTCTCCACAAAGGTGTTAGGTGGGACGGGGTCGTGCTTAGCGCCCATTCGAGCAAGGATGTCCGCTACTTGGTTACTGTCTCGGGCCACATGATGGAACTCAAGCCCTTCGAACCGAGTTGATATTTTGAGCATGGCATTGCGGTAAGCCGCCATCTTTGGATCTTTTGCGTCGAATTCGCCGTTTATTTGGGATATTGCGAGATTTGAATCCCCTCGCACCTTGAGGCGTTGTATGCCCATGGAAACGGCCATCCGAAGACCGTGCAGTAGTGCCTCATAATCGACTGCGTTGTTAGAGTCCGTATACATGATTTGCAATATGTAGCGGACTGTGTCCCCTGTAGGGGATGTTAGGATGACACCGGCCCCCAATCCGGCTAACATTTTAGAGCCGTCGAAGTACATCACCAGTTGGAGTATGTCCCGTACTCTTTAGGAAGTTCGGCTTCTGTCCATTCGGCGATGAAGTCGGCTAACACCTGAGATTTAATAGCTCGGCGTGGCTTGTATGTTATTTCAAATGGTAAGAGCTTGATAGCCCATTTTGCAATTCGGCCGATGGCATCTCGATTGTTTATGATGTCATTGAGGGGTACCTCGGAGGCCATCGTGATCGAACACTCTTGAAAGTAGTGTTGCAGCTTCCGAGATGCCATGAAAACCGCATATACTATCTTTTGGTAGTGCGGGTATCGGGATTTGCATGGTGTGAGAACTGCTGATACATAGTATACTGGTTTTTGGAGCGGGAATTTATATCCCTCTTCCTCTCATTCAACGACGAGCACCGCGCTCACCACCTGGTGAGTTGCAGATATATACAGTAGCATGGGTTCGCTGATGTTAGGTGCGGCAAGGATTGGATTGCTTGCAAGCAGGGTTTTTATTTCTAGCAGCCCGGCTGTTGCCACGTCCGTCCATTCAAAGTGGTCGGTACGCCGAAGCAAGCGATAGTGGCAGCGCCTTTTCTCCCAATCTAGAGATAAAGCGGCTTAAAGTTGCCATGCACCCAGCTAGTTTTTGGACCTGTTTTAGGTCTGTTGGTATCGCCAATTATGACAAGGCTCAGATTTTGGCTGGGTTTGCTTCAATTCCTCTATTGGAAACGATGAACCCGAGCAACTTTCCGCCGGAACGCTGAAAACACATTTTTCTGGATTGAGCCGTATGTCATATGTTGGGAGGTTGTTGAACGTGAGACGTAAGTCGTCCACCAATGATTCAACATGTTTGGTTTTGATGACTACATCATCTACATATGCCTCCACCATCTTGCCAATTTGTTTTTCCAGGAATGTTTGAATCATGCGTTGGCAGGTGGCGCCGACGTTCTTAAGTCCGAAAGGCATAGTGTTAAAGAAGAAAGGCCCATATAGAGTGATAAATGCCATTGCAGCCTGATCAGATTCCTTCATCTTAATCTGATGGTATCCGGAGTATGCGTCGAGGAAACACAGTGAATCGTGTGCTGCAGTTGCATCAATGATTTGGTCAATGCGGGGCAGTGGGAAGGGGTCCTTAGGGCAAGCTTTATTAAGGTCCTTAAAACCTACACAAAGTGCCAGGATTTGTCCTTCTTTGGCACCATGACCAGGTTTGCTAGCCACTCCGGGTGTTTTATTTCTCGAATAAACCCAACTTCAAGTAGCTTGGCTAGCTCCTCCCCATAGCTTGCCGCTTGGGTTCGGAAAATCGCCGTAGCACTTGCTTAACTGGCTTGAACCCCTTTATTATATTGAGGCTGTGTTCGGCCAGTCTGCGTGGGATTCCTGGCATATCCGAAGGGTGCCCGGTGAAAATGTCCCAATTCTCTCGCAGGAATGCCCTTAGGGCAGCATCGTCCACCGGATCCAGCTGTGCCCCAATGGCTGATGTTCTATTGGGATCCGTTGGGTGGACTTGGAATTTGACTATATCGTCTGCTGGCTTGAAAGAAGTGGACTTTGGTATTTTATCCAGAATTACGTCATCTCTATCCATTGTGGAACGCAGAGCTGTGAGCTCCTTGGCCGCGAGGGCCTCAGACAGTGCCTCGAGGGCCAGGGATGCGGTTTTGTTTTTGGCGCGGAGTGCTATGTCCGGATCACTGGCAACGGTGATGACTCCGTTGGGCCTGGGGATTTTGAGTTTCATGTACCCGTAATGAGGTATGGCTTGAAATCGTGTGAAAGCATCTCGCCCTAACAGGGCATGATATCCATTGTTGAAAGGTGCCACCTGGAAGATTAATTCTTCGGACCTGTAGTTCTCAGGTGTGCTAAATACCACATCAAGTTTTATTTGTCCGGAACACCGTGCTTCTTGGCTGGGGATAATACCTCGAAAGGTTGTACTGCTCTGCTCGATGCGGCTCTTGTATATTTGCATTTTGTTGAGCGTGTCCTCATAAATGAGGTTTAATCCGCTACCTCCATCCATGAGCACTTTAGTAAGCCGAAAGCTGTCCACAATTGGGTTTAGGACTAAGGCGGCTGGTGCTCGGACTGATCGGGTCCGTGGTTCGTCAGTGGCGTTGAAGGTTATCGCCATGTTGTTCCAAGGGTTTATTGCAGCTACTTGGTTAACTTCGGCGAGGTCCCAGAGCGCCCTTTTACGCTGATTATTTGAAGAAAAGGTCTCAAAGACCGTGAATACATTAATATCATTATCCTCAGAGGGGTACTTCTCTAGGGTAGTGTTGGTGAGGATTGCCTCACCGCTCTTAGCCACTTGCCAGAGTATCCAACATGCCCGAAGGTTGTGTGTTGGTTCGGAATTTGGCGTTGCGTGTATCTGGCAGGGCTTGTCGAGCCATTCATTGAGGACAGTTCTCCATCCTGTTAAGGGCTTAATTTTCTTGTCCGTGAAGCTATGATCAGGTGTCCCATGAGGTTGCATCCTTTTTGCCCAGCCGGTGGGTGGCTTAAAGGCCGATGGTTCCCACCGAGCTGTCTGGCCTTTCCAGGCGCTTTCCATTGCACAGTACTTCTGTACTATGTGTGCCAAATCTGCAAAGTGCAGTATGCGGCGTCGGTTGAGGGCATTGAGGATTCCCTCGTCCGTGCAGTTGCGGCAAAATACCAATACCGTGTCGTCATTGCAGCAATCTTTAATCTTGTTTTTAACAAGAAGGAATCTAGCCCAAAAGTGATGGACTGTTTCCCAAGGTTGATGTCGTATATACATTAAGTGGTAGATATCTGAGGTACCAGAATTGCTAGGAGAGTATTGATTGTGGTGGGCGGGTGGGTTTAAATCCGAACCCTGACCCACTGGGGAATCTGGATTTTGCAAAATTTTTGAGGTGATTTGCCCAGGATTCGGAGTGTCTTGGGGATTTTTAGGCTTGACGCCTGATTGTATGTTCATAGGATAGATGGTCTCTTCTCGAAGATGGGTAGCCGGCTCTTAGGGCTCGGAGATCCGAACATAGTTCGTTTTCAGCATAGGAGGAACGATATCCCCTACTTTCTCTTCCACAACGGTCACCAGGTGGGTGACGGGTGGGGACTTGATTTCCCTCTGATCGGGTTTAAGCCCAATCAGATCATAATCTGTTGCGACCCCCAGGGCGGCGATGCAATCTAGTAGTTCGTTTAAATACGAGATATCTGTCGGATCCATCTTATCGATGCTTTCGGGGCTGATGCGGAGATGGTTTTTGGCAATCTAGGGCCCCGCCTTGGGCTTAATGGCCGGGCGAGCACCCATGGTGAAACTGTTGATATGTAGGATCTGCCCAGGAACTAGGGCCCTTCCAGAGGTGATTTTGTCATTGACGACAAGACGAGCCATCGATCCTTCTATTGATGACACAGAGGAACTCTCAATGAAAGCACCAATGTCGGTGTCAAAATCGACCATTATCGGGTAGGGGGTCCCGAACTATACGTCTGAGGATCGAAGGTAACATGAGGCAGGGGACATGATGTTTACCCAGGTTCGGGCCCTCTTGATGGAGGTAATACCCTACTTCCTGCTTGATTGACTTTCATGAGTATAGGGGTTACAAGAGTTGATCTACCTCGAGATCGTAATGGCTAAACGCTAGATGTATAGCCTGTATGATTGTGATTGCCTCTACAGACTAAACCTCCCGGTTTATATAGACATCGAAGGGACCTAGGGTTGTACAGAGTCGGTTTACAGAGAAAGGAATCTTCATATCCGAACGCCAAGCTTGCCATCCACGCAAAGGAGAGTCCTATCCGGACACGGTGGGAAGTCTTCTATCTTGTATCTTCACGGCCCACTAGTCCGGCCCACATCACATAGCCCGGACGCCTAGGGACCCCCTAATCCAGGACTCCCTCACCCGTGACTAGAGCGCCGGTTCAGCCGCGTACTGTGGATCCGCCTCGTTTGGATATAACTCTGCCTCAGCATGTTCCGACATTGCCGGGTCATTATTCTAACACTTTGGATAACATGATTGTTGCGGCATCACGATTGGCGGCTCTCCCAGTTGAAGGCCAGTCCCCAGCTACGATAGAGACGTGGAGGGCCAGAGAACTTCTTCAGACAGCAGTGGCTCAATAGGTAGCTTATTCATATAGTCGTGAACGGATTCATTCAACCCCTCGTCCAAGCCGGAGTTACAGTAGACATATTGACTCGCCGGCGGTTTCAAGCAATGAGCAACACCATAACAAGTCTCGTAGGCATGACCCGGCGCGCGGTGATGTCGATGCTCAGACTTTGGTGGATCAGGGCAGGGGCGTCGGGAGGCTGAGCTGGCAGCTCAGATGGCGGCTCAACAGCAATCGCTGGTTTATCCGTCAACGTCTGTGGAGTCAGGGGTGACCTCTAGAACCTTGGGTGTGCCATGTTTAGTGTCGGCTCTGCGCAACGAGCGCTTACCTAAGGATTTCAAGGGCCCTCGTAAAGTGCCTAATTATACGGTGGATCAGCCCCCTGAGGCTTGGATTAAGAGCTATGAGATGGCTATGGAGATGTTGGATGTTAGTGATGCTACATGTGCTAAGTATTTCACTATGATGTTGGATGGGACGGCTCATACTTGGTTGAAAGGGCTGCCCACTAACTCCATTAGATCATGGGCGGAGTTGAAAGCATGTTTCATCCAAAATTTTAAAGACACATGCAAACAGCCTATGTCAATCCTGGATTTAGACTCTTGCGTCCAAGGTGAGGGCGAGTCAACAGCCAATTGGGTGCGTCGGGTCTCAGCTGTTATACACTCATCAGACAGTCTCAACACCGGTTCAGCGGTCCTTATGTTGGAGAAGAATTGTCATTTCCTTCCCCTTAAGCAGAAATTGGGGCGGCTTAAACGCCACTGCGGTGACATGGGAGATCTCATGGCGGCTCTCGTCAAATATGCTGACTCTGATAGTACTAAAGACCCTGAGTCTGATGAGGAGAAGGCTGGTAAGGGGAAGAAGAGTGGCAGTGCAAAGGGACATCAGCATAATATGGCGGGTCAAAGTGGCAACGGTAAACGCAAAGCTGATGGCAATGTAGATTTTGTGGCTAACACCAATACGCAGAATAATAATTAACGTCGTAAGGGAAAGCCGCCCCGGCTTGGAGGACCAAAGTTCAACCTTGAGGCGATGATGAACCAGCCTTGCCCAAAGCATGGGACGGAAGAGCAGCCGGTCAATCATCTGTGGAAGGATTGTTTTATCATGAGGGAGTATAGGAATTCCAATTTTTTCTAGAACAATCATGGCCTGACTGGCGGCTCAGGATTCGGCTCTCACAGGCCTGGCTTTGGTGGCGGCGGCTCAAACTCCGGTTTCCAGGGCCAAGGCAATCAAGGTGGTTTTAATCAATCTAGGCAAGGGAATCAGCAGCAGCAGTGTGGCTATCAGAGTAATCCAAAGCAGTTGAATAGTGGTCAGTATCATGTATTTACCACAAGCTTATGTAAACGGGACCAGAAGGTTCATAAGAGAGAAGTCAATGCGGTTGAACTGGCAATCCCTCGATACTTGCGATGGTCCGAACATGCTATTGTATGGAGCCGTGAGGATCACCCGTCCGGGTTGACAATCCGGGTCACTTGGCTTTGGTGGTGGCGCCTCAGGTTGGAGGTTACAAGTTCACTAAAGTGCTCATGGATGGAGGCAGCATCATCAATATCCTTTATTATGATACCTTCCACCGTATGAATTTAACTGATAAGGATCTTAAGCCGCCCTCTACTATTTTTCATGGAGTGGTGCCTGGTAAGTCGACGTATCCAGTGTGTAAGATAGCTTTGGAAGTGGCATTTGGTGATGATCATGACTAAAGAGCTGAAACATTGACTTTCGAAGTGGTTAAGATCCAGAGCCTCTATCATGCTTTGTTCGGGTGGCCAGCTTATGCTAAGTTTATGGCAAGGCCTTGTTATGTTTATTTGCAGCTTAAGATGCCGGGTCACAAGGGCACCATCACGGTACATGGGAACAGGAAGATAGCTTGGAGTGTGAAGAGGACGATGCTGTGTATGCTGAGTCTATTTGTGCAATAGAAGAGTTGAAGTTTTACAAGGATAATGTTGACCCGACAGATATGACACCTTTGAAGAAACCAACCATGGAGCATGACCCTCTATTGAAGTTTAAATTAGCAGATGACACTAAGTTGGTTGATTTTGTTCCCGACGGCTCATCCAAGCAGTTCAGTATCAGTGCTAATCTGGATCCGAAATAGGAAAGCGCGCTCATCGAGTTCATCTGTGAGAACCGGGACATCTTTGCATGGAAGCCTTCACACATGCCAGGTGTACCGAGGGAACTCACTGAGAACACTTGTCATGGAATTGTCATAGCAGATGTCCTAGTGAAAGGACTTAATCGTGGAGCCATCGCAACTAGGAAGCTTAAAGGGGTTGATCGGGACAAAGGGCACGAGAGGTTTATACTGGTTCGGCCCCTTACGGTGAAGGTAAAGCCTTGTCCAGTTGATGTGGTATTGCTAGGTTTAGATGACCAAGGAGCGAATAAGCTATGTCTGGCTCTCAATTTGATGTTACTTCCCCTAAGACGCCGCCGGGTCATCCCCTTATATACACGGGTAGACGCCCGGCGGCCTACAGAGTCCCGGTCGGCTCATACAACGTGTCCGGCTCGGTGACTTCTTTTACCTGCCTTTCTTTACAAGTTCTAACCATACATGGTGGCTTACAATTACAAGGCTTAACCTGCCTCTGGGCTTGGGCCTACTACAAGTTTTATAATAACCCATCACCATGTATATTCGCTGGGCTTCTTTTAATAACCCGCTAGGAAGATTGACCCGGCCCCTCTTGGGCGGGTCATACCTGGTAGTCATATTCCCAACATTAGGCCCCAGGTTGATTTGAACTTTGTTCTTGTCAATCTCCAACACTTAGTCGAAATCCATCTTCTGCTATTTCGTTAAAAGCCTTGTAACCCGCCATGATGTCATCTTTAGAAAATTTGGAAAACCACCATGACGTCATCTTCAACAGATCTTTATCTTAAACGTCTTCCAAAAATTGAGGCATCCATTTAGCTGGATAATCATTACTTCGGTCTTCCTCGATTTTTGCGCCTGCCTGTTCACTTATCTGCTTATAAATAGGCACGGCCAGCTCTTCCTCTTTCTTCTTCTTCCTTCCTTCTTCTCGCCACCTCTCTGCCTCTCGAGCTCTGCCGCCGCCGTAGCGCTCACCGTTGCCCTCAACGTCGGCCACCGCATCACCCTAAGCTCGTCCAGAGAACCGCAACGATTCTTTGCAGTAGATCTGCATTGTAAGTTCCTACCTTTCCGTGCACTTAGATCTATATTAAGGTTGCGAGTTCATCGGTGTTCTTCGCTGTTCATCACAGATCTTCTTGTAGTTTCTTCTCCGTACCCTCCTTTGATCTAAAAGAAGTACAGAACGTATGCGGTAGTGGTTTCACATCCATTTTAGATGTTAGAAGATCCGTTCCTTTTATAGAAATGCCTCTTTAGAGCTGACGAACTCCTCTGCGCTCGTTTTTTAGGTCTAAATTTATTTTTATTTTCTGAACCATTTTGATCCAGAATAATAGCAACAGCCTGGGAAACTTGTTTGTCTCAACACTTTAGCCAATTCTATTTCTGGCATCCTTCAAATATCTTTAGTCATGGCGGCTTATGACACCGGCTCACTTTTCCTTTATATGTCATTAGCCCTTGCTTAAGCCGCCATTACTCATCTGTACTATAATCATGAACGTGTAACTCCACCAATAAATTGAACTGGAAAATTGCTTTCTTTTCAGCTTTCCCTTTTTCATCATGCCGTCAAAAGCGCCAATAGTCTGCAACTGGGTCCCCTCCACAGTTACTGAAGATAACTTGAAAGAGTTTGTCACCATTGGATTTTTGCTAGAGAAAAACATTATGTCTTATCGTGCTCCTGACCCGGACGAGGAATGGCCTAAACCCAAAGACGGTGAAGTTATTGTCTTCACTGACCACATGAATCGGGGTTTTTCACCACTCGACTCAAAGTTCTTCAGAGACGTTCTTCATTTTTTCAAACTTCACCCACATGATCTTGGACCCAATTCCATATCCAACATATGCAATTTTCAAGTTCTCTGTGAGGTGTATCTTCAAGAGGAACCGACTGTGGAACTCTTCAGAGAGTACTTTTATTTGAACCGCCAGAACGAGTGTACCAACGGCCCTAGCTTGGAACTCGGCGGAATCTTGATTCAACGCCGACAAGGTGCCGTCTTTCCTTTAGTGGTCTTACCAAGCCGTCCCAAAGATTGGAATCAAACCTGGTTCTATTGTCAAGACATATCACCAGCCGATGAAAAACCACTGTCGGGTTATCGCGCGGATCGTCTTGATAGCAAGTTTGTGCTCCCTGACAAGCTTACTCATGTTGAACGCAAGAAGCTTATCCCATCTATCAAAAAGATTCAAGCTTTATTAGGAAACGACTTAACTGGAGTTGATCTGATCCGTTGCTGGATCGTGTGGCGGGTCATCCCTCTAAGCCGCCGATCCAAATTGATGTATGAATATGGCGGAGGCCCACATGATTCTCTGTGTCACAGCTCTGTACAATTAACTGAAGAATACATTGTTGCGATGTCAACCATCCTCATGAATGGCAAATACGAGGACTACAGTAAGGTTGGATTAAACCCCTTCTACAAACTTAACCCGGCACCAGAGGTAAACCCCCGTGACCTCCTTTTGGTTTTCCTTAGTACTTAAATACTTGCATAGCTTTTTAACTTGTTTATTTGCTTACATGCTAAATCTGTTTTCTGGAAAGCCAAGTATGATCATGAAGCGGCCAAGAAGGCTAGAGCCGCTGCAATGGCCGCTAGGAAAACGACCCGGAAGCCCAAGAAGAAGAAGACTGCATCTGACTTATTCCACCCGGATGATGCTTCTGAGTCAGAGGTAGCCCTTGACTCCCTTGGCCAGTTTTTAACTACCTTATTGACACTGACTATTGCCAGGACGACACGGGGGCCAGCCAGGCCGTGGAAGAAAAGGTAACTATTTCCTCTAACTCAGCCCCTTTGCCAAGACATAAACTTCGACTGGTAACCCGTAAAGTAAGGTTTTCGCACCCTTTGGCTTATCTGGACCCTCATTTTCTTTTGAAAAAGCAGCAACATGAGAGCCGCCGTCAGGCCCGGACTAATGACAATGATGAACCGCCTTCCAATTTACAACAAACCCCTCGAAAACACCAGAATGAGGTTTCTTTCATCTTTGTCTTTTGCTTCCATTAATGGATCTATTCCCTTGCATCACTAACTTTATTTTACCTTTGTATGAGGTTTCTCGCTCTTTTGGCGACTCGTCGCAAACTCAATTTCCGGCTTTCAAGACTGCCCCTGGGTAAGGACAATCATCTTTCTTCTACATCTTTAAAAACTGCATTATTATACTAACTGTCTCATAAAATCTTTCTCAGCGGTCAAGCGAAGTCCAAGAAAGCTAAGGTGATTAAACCGGCAGAAGACCCAAAAAATCCTGCACCTAAACCGGCAACATCAACTCCTCCCACTCAATCTGAAGCGCCAGAAGACCCGGCTGTCCATGCTCAATTGGACCCTCCTGAGCCATCAATCGACGAAATCATTGTCGATCCATCCACCGTCAGACCATCCGGTTCAGCTAACCTGCCAGCGTCTTCTGACCATGACGTTTTGATCACTCGCATCAGATTTGTTGCGTCGGGTAATCCGACTGTGCTGGCCAGGCATTCTGCCAAACAGGAGGCCTTCGAAAGGCATAAAGTACAGTTTGATATCTCTCACTACGCTCACCTAAATGTTAGTGATGTGATGTTCGGCTATCTCAGTCATGTGCATTCCAGCCGTGACTCGGAAATTGAGATGGTCAAGCAATTGCAAGTGAAATATGAGGTATGTACTCCGGTATATATATACTCTGCTAGCCCCCAAGTCTTCAGATTATGATGAACCTGGATGATCTGTAGACTTATGATATAGGTTGATACCTTGTCTTTAGATTTTTCCTAAGTCCAACAGATTAGTATAAACTTGCACCTGTAGTCCCCAAGGGCCGGCTCAATTTATCATAAATAAGCCGGTACTTAACTTCATAACTGTCTTAAATTAGTCCAAATAAGTAGTGTGATCCGGCTCAACTTAAAAACTTTCTGAATGTCATGCATTAGCCCCCAAGTGCCAAGCGTTGTTACTTTGTAAAACACTTGGGACTTGAAGCATAGAAGAGTCATTTTGCGAAAAATTGCTTTGGTAGACATTAGCCCCCAAGTGCCCAGTGGTATTATGTTTGCAAAGCACTTGGGACTTCAATCATTATAACATTTAGTTAAATCTTGACACACCTGTGCATGCTTGTAGACCGCCCTAACTGAATTGGGCTCTCAATTGACGGATGCAAAGACCTGACTGGTGGATCAAGAGGCAGAGATAAAGACTGTTAACTCCAAACTTCAATTGAGTCTCTCTGAAACTGAAAAATTGAAGACCAATTTGACTAAAAAGAAGAAATCATGGGCCGATGAGAAGACCTTGCTGATACAATGTGTCGAGACAACAGAGGCGGCTCTTGAGGAGGTTACCACGGAGCTCACCGGCTTAAAAAACAGTGTGTCTCAAATGGTCTCCGCCATCTTCGGTGAGTCATTTGTATTAGTCACTTACACTTTATTATGACCAAGAATATAAGCCGCCTGCTGAGCCTTTGTTAAAAAACACTCATAGGTCCACGAAGTAAAAATCTGAGCCAAGACAGTGTGACAAAACTGAAGGCGGTTTATACCTTGGTAGAGCAATTGTATACTGGTGCTCAATGAGCACTTGCTACTATATCCCCTGCCAACCAAGGACCCAACCATTTGAGTGATGTTTTGAAGAAGTTATCGATCTTACCCGCCAGATTTCAAGAGGTCAAACGATCTTGTGCAAGAGCCGGAGCCATGACTGCCCTAAGCCGCTCCAAAGCCTGGGTGTCTGATTTAGACCCGGTGGATGTGGCTAAGGGGTACCCTACCGTGAATGTTGGGGATATTACTATTGGGCGTAAACCGGCCAGGAAAGGCCGGGTTAACTTCATCTATAGTGGATTATGCTTGAAGCCCATGTAGACATAAGAGGAAAGGCCCAGGGCCCAGCAACCGGTTTAAGGCCTGTAGCCGTGAACCGGAATTAGTATGTAACTTGCATTGTAAGATAGAAAGAGTGGAGACCGAATCGGACATGTTTATGAGCCGGTTGCGGGACTCTGTAAACCGACAGGCGCCACCCATGTATATAAGGGGACGACCCGACAGCGGTTCAGGAGGGACAACAACTCGAGAGCCAGACAAGCGGATTCACTCCCTGGCCTTCGAAACCCTAGCAATACCAATCACAACTAGACGTAGGCTTTTACCTTCCTTGAAGGGGCCGAACTAGTATAAAACTCCCCGTGTCCCCCTGTCCGGTTTAACCCCTTTAAGCTAACCCGTTGCGATGGCTCCACGACTAAGTCCTTTCACAAGGACATCTGCCATGACAAACCCACGACAGTTGGCGCCCACCGTGGGGCTATCGCACGATGGTTTCGAGTTCTTGAAGGGAAGCTTTGATGGACTCAAGGGATACGTTGTGGGCCGGATGACGAAGAGTCGCCGCGGCAAGCTCTACATCGACAACACAGGATGGGATCCCGAGGCCAATTCAATTGAATATGGATACTGGGTCCCCTTTGGTGGGATTCACGTCTTCATCGGCAAGATTGGCGAACCGGCCCCTGAGCCGGACACCTGCACCGACATCATCGAAATGGCTCGGCATGCAAGTTCTTCGCCGGTTCAGCCCGTGACGAAGCATGTTTTTGTAGGTGTCATCCATGGAGCAGAATACGAGGACGGACCGGTGTCCGATGGAGAAACCATTGTCTGTTCCGACGACGAGTCTTCCGGAGAGACCGAATCGCTCTATCAGTTGCAGGATGGACGGATTGGTGAAGGATATGAGGGCAACAGTATTCCGGACCCCCTGATCTGCCAAACCGGGCCGCTATCTTCATGGTCGGTACACAGTCGGCGCCTCACTCATCAACTGCTACAGCAATACTCTTCGGTTCAACAACGGCCACACCGGCGGGGGCAGGAAGCTCTGCGCCGCCTCCGGCTCAAGTCCTGTCTGACCTGTTCGATGCTTTGGCAACATTGATGGCCGCAGAGGTGGATGCAGCAGCCCGGGATCAGCACAATGCGGAGATTGCAAAGGTGAAGGATCAAATAGCTCAGGCTAAAGCAGACCTAGCGGCAGAGAACGCTAGGATGGCTACAGAACAGGTCGAGTTGGAAGCTCAGGCCTACCGGATTAGACTGGATCAGAACGCTTCCAAAGAAGTCATGAGAAGAAGGTACCAATCGCATCTCCCATCGGGTTATGAGCCATGAAATCTCTTCAACACACCAGGAGCAGGAGCTAGTAACCAGCCAATACTAAACCGGGCGGAGGCACCAGGAACAGGAGCGCTGGTTGAACTGCGCACGATGGACCCGCCTCGTCAGAACAACGTTTTGCCACAGTATGTACCAACACCTCCCGAGCATTATTCCAACCCGTTGGACAATATCGTGGCCGCCGCTTCATGCCTGGCAGCCCTCCCAACCGATGGCGAATCACCAGTTGCGATTGAGGCACGTCGGGCCAGAGATCTCCTTCAAACGGCGAAATCAGCAACAGGCATATTCACACAATCGTGAGAGGATTCATTCCACTCCCCGTCCGAGTCGTTGCTATAGCAGACATGTTGAAGATGAACCGGCTGTGTCAAGCAGTGCACGCCGCCGTAATTCGCCGCGAGGACACAACCCGGCAGGGGGAGGTGCTAATGCACAGGATGTTGTGGATCACGGCCGCGCGCGTCGGGAGGCCGAGTTAGCAGCTCGACACGGAGCGCGTCAACATACTCTGGTTCACCCTACCGCTTCAGTAGAACCAGGTGTAGTATTTAGTTCCATAGGGGTACCGTGTCTCACCCCCGCTTTGCGTAATGTGAGATTGCCCAAGGACTTCAAGGGACCTCGTAAGGTACCAAATTACACCACTGATTTACAACCAGAGGCATGGGTTGAAAGCTATGAGATGGCAATGGAGATGTTAGATGTGGATGAGGCAGTGTGTGCTAAATACTTCACCATGATGTTGGAAGGAACAACTCGTACTTGGTTGAAAAGCTTACCAACTAACTCTGTCGGATCATGGGCCGAATTGAAGCACCGGTTTATCCAGAACTTCAAAGATACTTGTAAGCAACCCTTGTCAATCGTGGATCTGGCCGCTTGTGTCCAAGAGGACAGGGAGTCCACGACCCATTGGTCAAGCGGGTCTCAGCGATTTTACATTCATCGGATCGTATCAATGCAGATACCGCAGTACTAACATTGGAGGGCAATTGCTGTTTTCTGCCGCTCAAACAGAAGTTAGGAAGGCTCAAACGTCACTGCAATGATATGTCAATGCTCATGGCCGCTTTGGTTAAGTACGTCGATTCAGATAATACCAAGGACCTGGACTCAGAGGAGGACAAACCGGGGAAAGGGAACAAGAACGGCAACACCAAGGGTCAGCAGCATAATCCGGCAAGCCACGGGAACAGTGGTAAGCGCAAGGCCGACAGCAGCTTGGACTTTGTCGCTAACACCAATGCTCAGGAGAATGGTCAGCGCCGCAAGGGCAAGCAGCCCCAGAGGGGCGGAGGTTCAGGCCCCAATTTGGAGCGCCTGTTAAATCAGCCCTGTCCAAAGCATGGATCAAAGGAGAAACCAACATCGCATCTTTGGAAGGACTGTTATATCATGCGGAATTTTAAGAACTCCAATATGTTCCAGTATGATAATGGCCCGCCCGGCGGTTCAGGACGTGGTTTCCACGGGCCGGGTTACGGAGGTAGCAGTTCCGGTTCAGGATTTCAAGGTAATCAAACCAGACACATCAATCAAGGGCACCAAGGCAACCAGGGAGGCTACAACCATCAAGGGAACCAGCAGCAGCAGTCAGGTTATCAGAGCAATCCTAAGCAGTTAAATAGTGGGCAATATCATGTCTTCACTACTAGCTTGTGTAAGCGTGACCAGAAGCTTCACAAGAGGGCAGTAAACTCTGTTGAACCGGTAGTGCCTCAGTATCTACGCTGGTCTGAGCAACCCATTTTGTGGAGTAGAGAGGATCACCCACCACGGGTTGACAATCCGGGTCACTTGGCCCTAGTAGTGGCCCCTCAAGTTGGGGGATATAAGTTCACTAAAGTGCTCATGGATGGGGGAAGTAGCATCAACGTTCTATATTATGATACATTCCGTCGAATCGGGTTGACAGATAAGAATCTTAAACCGTCAAATACCGTTTTTCATGGTGTGGTGCCTGGTAAGTCCGCATATCCAGTGGGCAAGATAGCCTTAGAAGTGGCTTTTGGAGATGATTATGATTCAAGGTCAGAAACATTGACTTTTGAGGTGGTGAAAATCAAAAGTCCGTATCACGCCCTGTTTAGGCGGCCGGCTTATGCTAAATTCATGGCAAGGCCGTGTTATGTTTATCTGCGGCTTAAAATGCCAGGTCATAAGGGGACTATCACAGTACATGGAAGCAGAAAGATCGCTTTGGAGTGTGAGGAAGGTGATGCGGCTTATGCCGAGTCGGTTTGTGCCACGGAGGAGTTGAAATTCTATAAGGAGCAAGTTGATCCGGCAGATATGACCACTTTGAAAAAGCCGACTACGGAACATGATCCGGCGTTGAAGTTCAAATCGGCTACAGACACTAAGATGATTGATTTTGTTCCTGGCGACTCATCCAAGCAATTCAACATCAGCGCTAACCTAGACCCCAAATAGGAAAGCGCGCTCATCGAGTTCATCCGTGAGAATCGGGACATCTTTTCATGGAAACCTTCTGACATGCCAGGTGTATTGAGGGAACTCGCTGAGCACACACTTAACATTGATCCTAAGTTTAAACTGGTCCGGCAGTTTCTCCGCCGCTTCAATGAAGAAAGGCGTAAGGCTATCGATGAAGAGGTAGCTCGGTTGTTGGCCGCAAGGTTTATCGTGGAGGTCTTTCATCCAGAGTGGTTGGCTAATCCGGTGCTGGTTCTTAAGAAAAATGGCACTTGGCGTATGTGTGTGGATTACACAGACTTAAACAAGGCTTGCCCTGCAGACCCCTTCGCCCTCCCTCGTATTGATCAGATAATTGATGCTACGGCAAGTTGTGACCGTTTGTGTTTTCTGGATGCTTATTCTGGTTATCATCAGATCAAAATGGCGGTTAAGGACCAGGAGAAGGCAACTTTCATAACTCCCTTTGGAGCCTTCTACTATGTCTCCATGCCCTTTGGACTCAAGAGTGCCCAGGCAACTTATCAGCGATGTGTTCAGAATTGCCTTCATAAGCAGATTGGGCGCAATGTTCATGCATACGTGGATGATATTGTGATAAAGTCCAGAAAGGAGGAAACATTGATAGATGATTTGAGAGAAACCTTTGACAACCTCTGGGTTTACAAGATTATGCTCAATCCGGAGAAGTGTGTCTTTGGTGTCCCGGCAGGCAAGCTCTTGGGTTTCCTGGTGTCAAACAGAGGCATTGAGGCTAATCCGGAAAAAAATTCAGCAATCACATCTTTGTCTAAACCGGCGTGTATCAATGACGTTCAACGTCTAGCCGGCCAGATTACAACTTTGAGCCATTTTATCAGTCGTCTCGAAGAGAAGACCATCCCTTTATATCAGATGCTCAAGAAAAGAGATAATTTTGTTTGGAGCGAGGCAGCTGATAAAGCGTTTGAGGATCTGAAGAGGCAGTTAGCTAAACCGCCTGTGCTTGCAGCACCAATCGATAAGGAGCCGTTATTGCTATATGTGGATGCTAATGCCCGAGCTGTTAGCATGGCTATCATGGTGGAGCACAAGGAAGTTGGCAAGGAGTATCCGGTTCAACGGCCGATTTATTATATCAGTGAGGTACTCATTGAGTCAAAGCAGAGGTATCCACATTGGCAGAAACTGGTGTATGGAGTGTTTATGGCAAGCCGAAAGCTTAAACACTATTTCCAGGGCCATCCCATCATAGTGGTCAGTTCAGCCTCTCTAGGAGATATCATTCAAAACAGAGAAGCAACTGGCCGGATTGCCAAGTGGGCTATTGAGCTTGGACCTCTTGGGCTCAAATATATACCCTGCACAGCGGTCAAATCCCAGGCACTCGTGGACTTCATCAATGATTGGACGGAGTTATAGGCACCAGAACAGAAACCAGATAATACGTATTGGACTATTCATTTTGATGGATCCAGGCAGTTGGAGGGCTCGGGGGCTGGAGTCATACTAACTTCCCCACGAGGTGACAAGTTTTGTTATGTCCTCCGTTTAATGTTCCCTTGACTAACAATGCAGCTGAATATGAGGCTTTGCTCCACGGTCTTCGGATGGCTAAGGAGATGAACTTAAGCCGGGTTAAGTGCTTCAGCGATTCAGATCTGGTGGCTCAACAGGTGTCTGGCACTTTGGATTCTAAAGACCCGCTCATGGCTGCATATCGGCGAGAGGTGGATACAGTGGCTGGTCACTTCAAGGGTTATCAGGTGGACCATGTAGACCGGCGAAAGAATGAAGCGGCAGACGCTTTAAGTCGTCTTGGTTCTCAGCATAAACCGGTTCCACCAAATGTCTTTCTTGACGTATTGCATAATCCGTCAGTCAAGGTACCAACAGAAGAAAATTTGGCTATTCCTGATACGGAGGCTCAATTGGTGGCAGCTTTGCACGTCATACCAGATTGGACAATCCCATAACTGGCTTACATGAACCAGGGCGAGTTACCAGACGATGAAACGTTGGCCCGACAGATAATCTGGCGTTCCAAGTCCATGACCATACTCAACGGGGAGTTACATCGTTACAATGTTTCAGGAGCAATTCAGCGTTGTGTTTCTCCTCAAGAGGGTTGTGAGATTTTGCGAGAAATCCATGAAGAGGATTGTGGTCACCACGTCGGTTCAAAGTCTTTGGTTGCTAAAGCTTTTCACCATGGTTTTTACTTGTTAACAGCACATGCTGATGCGGAGGATTTAGTCAAGAGATGTGACAGTTGTCAAAAATTCGCTCGCCGTGCTCATGTTCCGGCTCAGGAGTTGAGGATGATTCCAATAACTTGGCCGTTTGTGACTTGGGGGCTTGATATGGTTGGACCCTTCAAGCGATCCAAGGACAAAAGACCCACTTATTAGTGGCAGTTGATGATACGTCTCCGTCGTATCTATAATTTTTGATTGTTCCATGCCAATATTATTCAACTTTCATATACTTTTTGGCAACTTTTTATATTATTTTTGGGACTAACATATTGATCCAGTGCCCAGTGCCAGTTCCTGTCTGTTGCATGTTTTTGGTTTCGCAGAATATCCATATCAAATGGAGTCCGAACGGGATTAAAACGGACGGAGCTTATTTTTGGAAAATATGGAAAATTCGGAAGGAAAATCAACGCGAACCAGTGCCCGAGGTGGTCACGAGGCAGGGGGGCGTGCCCCTACCCTCGTGAGCCCACCGTAAGGCGGTTGACGCTCTTCTTTTGCCGCAAGAAAGCTAATATTCGGAAAAAAATCCTGGCGAAGGTTTCAGGCCAATCGGAGTTACGGATCTCCATATATATACGAAACGGTGAAACAGAGCCAAAATAGAACGCAGAACCAGAGAGAAACAGAGAGATAGATCCAATCTTGGAGGGGCTCCTGCCCCTCCCATGCCATGGAGGCCAAGGACTAGAGGGGAAACCCTTCTCCCATCTAGGGAGGAGGTCAAGGAAGAAGAGTAAGAAGGGGGCCCTCTCCCCATCTCCTCCGGTGGCGCCGGAATGCCGCCGTGGCCATCATCATCATCACCGCAATCTTCACCAACACCTCCACCATCTTCACCAACATCTCCATCACCTTCCCCCCTCTATCTACAGCGGTCCACTCTCCCGCAACCCGCAGTACCCTCTACTTGAACATGGTGCTTTATGCTTCATATTATTATCCAATGATGTGTTGCCATCCTATGATGTCTGAGTAGATTTTCGTTGTCCTATCGGTGGTTGATGAATTGCTATGATTGATTTAATTTTCTTGTGGTTATGTTGCTGTCCTTTGGTGCCCATCATATGAGCGCGCGCGTGGATCACACCATAGGGTTAGTTGTATGTTGATAGGACTATGTATTGGAGGGCAAGAGTGACAGAAGCTTCAACCTAGCATAGAAATTGATGCATATGGGATTGAAGGGGGACCAATATATCTTAATGCTATGGTTGGGTTTTACCTTAATGAACATTAGTAGTTGCGGATGCTTGCTAATAGTTCCAATCATAAGTGCATATAATTCCAAGTAAGGGATGACATGCTAGCAGTGGCCTCTCCCACATAATACTTGCTATCGGTCTAGTAAAGTAGTCAATTGCTTAAGGGACAATTTCGCAACTCCTACCACCACTTTTCCACACTCGCTATATTTACTTTAGTTGCTTCTTTACCTTAACAGCCCCTAGTTTTATTTTCGTGCTCTTTACTTTCTTGCAAGCCTTTCCGAAAACACCTACAAAGTACTTCTAGTTTCATACTTGTTCTAGGTAAAGCGAACGTCAAGCGTGCGTAGAGTTGTATCGGTGGTCGATAGAACTTGAGGGAATATTTGTTCTACCTTTAGCTCCTCGTTGGGTTCGACACTATTACTTATCGAAAACTGTTGCGATCCCCTATACTTGTGGGTTATCAAGACCATTTTCTGGCGCCGTTGCCGGGGAGCAATAGCGTGGGTGAATATTCTCGTGTGTGCTTGTTTGATTTATCACTAAGTAATTTTTATTTGCTGTTCTTAGTTGTTTTCTATCTTTAGTTATGGGTAGGAAGCGCAAAATACCAAAAAAATTAGTTGTACCTACTGAACCAATGGTTGAAGAACCAATCAAAATCTATCACACCGCTGAAGCTTTTTACTTGGATCGTCTTCGATCCCTTTGTGCTCGTGCCGAAACCCCAACTAGCTGAGTTGAGGGCAAATATTTAGATGAGCATGCTTGTTATGTGCGACACTATATATCTGAAAAAGGGAAACTATTATGGAGTCAAATTCAACGTTTGCAATGCTATGCTTGGAATTTATGTGAAATATATGATTTTACTTGTTGTTCTGAAAACCCTAAGAAACACCTTCCTTATCAATGTGAGTTTAGTAATAATGGAATCGTATCTTCGTATGCTAAGGGTGTTTATAATTACTATGATGTTCAACAAATTGAAGAATTTGTTGCTTTTAAGGGTGCTTCTGAAATTGCTTCTTTGATTGATAAGTATGATGACACTTTTCACAAATCTGAAAATTTTGCCATACTTGAATATTGTTATGAGAATTATGCTTCTAATGCTTATGTTAAACTATATATTGAGGACTACTCCGCTGTCCAAGAAGAGACTAATACTTTGCAGGAGTCTATGGAAGAAGAAATTGATGAAACTGTGAGCTCATTGGATGAAAAAGATGAGGAGGAGAGCGAAGAACAAAAGGAGGAAGAGCGGATTTATCACCCGTGTCCACCTTCTAATGAGAGTAACTCTTCAACTCATACATTGTTTAATTCCCCTTCGTGCTTACCGAAGGATGATTGCTATGATGACTGTTATGATCCCTATGATTCTTTTGAAATATCCCTTTTTGATGATGCTTGCTATGCTTATGGCCAAGATGCCAATATGAATTATGCTTATGGAGATGAACTTGCTATAGTTCCTTATGTTAAACATGAAATTGTTGCTATTGCACCCACGCATGATAGTCCTATTATCTTTTTGAATTCTCCCGACTACACTATATCGAAGAAGTTTGCACTTATTAAGGATTATATTGATGGGTTGCCCTTTACCGTTGCACATGATGATTTCGATAAATATAATATGCATGTGCTTGATGCTCCTACTTGCAATTATTACGAGAGAGGAACTATATCTCCACCTCTCTATGTTTCCAACATGATAAAATTGCAAGAAACTGTTTATACTATGCATTGGCCTTTACTAGGTGTGCATGAATTGTTCTTTTATGACATGCCGATGCATCGGAAAAGAGTTAGACTTTGTCATTGCTTGATATATGTTGCTTTGTGCTCACTAATAAATTACAAATCATTGTTAATTAAAATTGGCTTTGATATACCTTGGGATTCGGGTGGATTCACTACTTGAGCAGTATATGCCTAGCTTAATGGCTTTAAAGACAGCGCTGCCAGGGAGACAACCCGAAAGTTTTAGAAAGTCATTTATTTCTGTTGAGTGCTTTCATGTAGTTTAAAAACAACAAAAATAAAGAGGGAAACCCAAAAAATTTCAATAAAAATAATTATCCCCTTGTACAATTCCATTGTATTATAAAAATAATGTGCCAAGGTTTGCCTTTAGGACGTTTACATTTGCTTGATGGTTTGTATGGTGCAGGATAGAAACTTTGGCTGTAGTGTGCGATTTTACATTTTTAGCTGGAACGTCCAATGGTTCTGATTCTTTTTGAACTGTCTTTCTGTACAAATTTTTTATTTTTCCTAATTTTGGCAGAATTCTTCAAGTACCAGAAGTATGGTGAATGTTCAGATTGCTACAGACTGTTCTGTTTTAGACAGATTCTGTTTTTGATGCATAGTTTGCTTGTTTTGATGAAACTATCAATTTATATCAGTGGATTAACCCATGAAAAAGTTATACTACAGTAGACACAATGCAAAAACAAAATATGAATTGGTTTGCAACAGTACTTAGAGTAGTGATTTGCTTTATTATACTAACGGATCTTACCGAGTTTTCTGTTGAAGTTTTGTGTGGATGAAGTGTTCAATGATCGAGAAGGTTTCGATGTGAGAAGAAGGAAGAGAGGCAAGAGCTCAAGCTTGGGGATTCCCGAGGCACCCCAAGTAAATATTCAAGGAGACTCAAGCGTCTAAGCTTGGGGATGCTGGGAAGGCATCCCCTCTTTCTTCAACAAATATCGGTATGTTTTCGGATTCGTTTTGTTCATGCGATATGTGCAAGTCTTGGAGCGTATTTTGCATTTAGGTTTTTATTTTTCTTTTTATGAACCATGCTGGTATGAGATAGTCCTTGGTTGATTTATAGAATGCTCTTTGCACTTCACTTATATTTTTTGAGTATGGCTTTATAGAATGCTTCATGTGCTTCACTTATATCATTTGAAGTTTGGATTGCCTGTTTCTCTTTACTTAGACAACCGCCATTTGCAGAATGCTCTTTTGCTTCACTTATATTTGTTAGAGCACGGGCATATATTTTGTAGAAAGAATTAAACTCTCTTGCTTCACTTATATCTATTTAGAGATATGACAGGAACTGGTCATTCACATGGTTAGTCATAAAATCCTACATAAACTTGTAGATCACTGAATATGATATGTTTTGCAATAGTTTTGCGATATAAAGGCGGTGATATTAGAGTCATGCTAGTCGAGTAATTGTGAAATTGATAAATACTTGTGTTGAGGTTTGCAAGTCCCTCAGCATGCACGTATGGTGAACCATTATGTAACGAAGTCGGAGCATGAGGTGTTTATTGATTGTCTTCCTTATGAGTGGCGGTCGGGGACGAGCGATGGTCTTTTCCTACCAATCTATCCCCCTAGGAGCATGCACGTAGTACTTTGTTTCGATGACTAATAGATTTTTGCAATAAGTATGTGAGTTCTTTATGACTAATGTTGAGTCCATGGATTATACGCACTCTCACCCTCCCATCATTGCTAGCCTCTCTAGTACCGCGCAACTTTTGCCGGTACCATAAACCCACCATATACCTTCCTCAAAACAGCCACCATATCTACCTATCATGGCATTTCCATAGCCATTCCGAGATATATTTCCATGCAACTTCCATCATCTACATATACATGACTTGAGCATTCATTGTCATATTGCTTTGCATGATCGTAAGATAGCTAGCATGATGTTTTCATGGCTTGTCCGTTTTTTGATGTCATTGCTACGCTAGATCATTGCACATCCCGGTACACCGCCGGAGGCATTCATATAGAGTCATATCTTTGTTCTAGTATCGAGTTGTAATATTGAGTTGTAAGTAAATAAAAGTGTGATGATCATCATTATTAGAGCATTGCCCAAAAAAAAGGAGAGGCCAAAGAAGCCTAAATAAAAGGGGGGGGGGGGCAAAGAAGCCCGCAAAAAAGGGGGGCAACGTTACTATCCTTTTACCACACTTGTGCTTCAAAGTAGCACCATGTTCTTCATATAGAGAGTCTCTTGAGTTAACACTTTCATATACTAGTGGGAATTTCCATTATAGAACTTGGCTTTTATATTCCGATGATGGGCTTCCTCAAATGCTTGAGGTCTTCATGAGCAAGCAAGTTGGATGCACACCCACTTAGTTTTAGTTTGAGCTTTCATATACTTATAGCTCTAGTGCATCCGTTGCATGGAAATCCCTACTCACTCACATTGATATCTATTGATGGGCATCTCCATAGCCCGTTGATACGCGTAGTTGATGTGAGACTATCTTCTCCTTTTTGTCTCCTCCACCATCATATTCTATTCCACCTATAGTGCTATGTCCATGGCTCATGCTCATGTATTGCGTGAAAGTTGAAAAGGTTTGAGAACGTCAAAAGTATGAAACAATTGCTTGGCTTGTCATCGGAGTTGTGCATGATGTAAATATTTTGTGTGGTGAAGATGGAGCATTGCTAGACTATATGATTTTGTAGGGATGAGCTTTCTTTGGCTATGGTATTTCAATAAGACATAATTGCTTGGTTGGTATGCTTGAAGTATTATTATTTTTATGTCAAATGATAGACTATTGCTTTGAATCACTCGTGTATTAATATTCATGCCATGATTAGACATATGATCAAGATTATGCTAGGTAGCATTTCACATCAAAAATTATCTTTTTTATCATTTACCTACTCGAGGACGAGCAGCAATTAAGCTTGGGGATGCTGATACGTCTCCGTCGTATCTATATTTTTTGATTGTTCCATGCCAATATTATTCAACTTTCATATACTTTTTGGCAACTTTTTATATTATTTTTGGGACTAACATATTGATCCAGTGCCCAGTGCCAGTTCCTGTCTGTTGCATGTTTTTGGTTTCGCAGAATATCCATATCAAATGGAGTCCAAACGGGATAAAAACGGACGGAGCTTATTTTTGGAAAATATGGAAAATTCGGAAGGAAAATCAACGCGAACCAGTGCCCGAGGTGGTCACGGGGCAGGGGGCGCCCCCCCTTAGGGCGCGCCCCTACCCTCGTGAGCCCACCGTAAGGCGGTTGACGCTCTTCTTTTGCCGTAAGAAAGCTAATATTCGGAAAAAAAATCACGGCGAAGGTTTCAGGCCAATCGGACTTACGGATCTCCATATATATACGAAACGGTGAAACAGAGCCAGAATAGAACGCAGAACCAGAGAGAAACAGAGAGATAGATCCAATCTCGGAGGGGCTCTCGCCCCTCCCATGCCATGGAGGCCAAGGACAAGAGGGTAAACCCTTCTCCCATCTAGGGAGGAGGTCAAGGAAGAAGAGGAAGAAGGGGGCCTGTCAGTGTCAAAACCGGCGGATCTCGGGTAGGGGGTCCCGAACTATGCATCTAGGCCAGATGGTAACAGGAGGCAAGGGACACGAAGTTTTACCCAGGTTTCGGGCCCTCTTGATGGAGGTAAAACCCTACGTCCTGCTTGATTAATATTGATGATATGGGTAGTACAAGAGTAGATCTACCACGAGATCGGAGAGGCTAAACCCTAGAAGCTAGCCTATGGTATGATTGTTGTTCTGTATGTTGTCCTACGGACTAAAACCCTCCAGTTTATATAGACACTGGAGAGGGTTAGGGTTACACAAAGTCGGTTACAATGGTAGGAGATCTACATATCCGTATCGCCAAGCTTGCCTTCCACGCCAAGGAAAGTCCCTTCCGGACACGAGACGAAGTCTTCAATCTTGTATCTTCATAGTCCAGGAGTCCGGCTGAAGGTATAGTCCGGCCATCCGGACACCCCCTAATCCAGGACTCCCTCAGTAGCCCCTGAACCAGGCTTCAATGACGACGAGTCCGGCACGCAGATTGTCTTCGGCATTGGAAGGCGGGTTCCTCCTCCAAGTACTTCATAGAAGATTTTGAACACAAAGATAGTGTCCGGCTCTGCAAAATAAGTTTCCACATATTGCCATAGAGAGAATAATATTTACACAAATCTAATCTGCCGACGTATTCCATAGTGTGACGCACCACGGCCAAGCCTTTATTCAAATCGTTTTATTGTCCCACCTCAGCGTGTCATGCGAGGCGGTTTCCTTGGCACGTCTTGTTAAAGCAGAGATCGTGTCCCCTTATTTCGGGATTCTCATCAATACGGGCGTGGATAACCCAACCGCTTCTAGGACTCCTAGACTATAGGCAAGTCCAAACGGCCACGGAGAGGACGCTTGATATTCACCCTCTTTATAAAGGGACAAGGCTTTTATTTTTTCCCTCCCATGCTCAATCGAATCCTTCCCCCTCCTCAAGCTCAAACACCCAAAGTTCAGGTCAGGTGCTCCGAACCTTCAATCATGTCCGGATCTAGCCTTCAAGGCCGATGGGTGCCTTCCTCCGTCATGGAAGAAAACATTAGAAAGTTGAGGGAGGCCAGATATCTGACCACCGAGGTTTTGCATCGGCTGCCTGCCCGAGGGTAGGTCGTCCCCTCCCCGAACCCAACAAGAACGTCGTGTTCGTCTCCCACTTCCTCCGAGGTCTAGGCCTTGCTCTGGATCCTTTCGTCAGGGGTTTGATGTTTTATTACGGGCTAGATTTCCATGATCTAGCTCCAGACTCCTTTCTTCATATCACGACATTTATTGTCGTGTGTGAGGCCTTCCTCCTGGTTACCCCTCACTTTGGCCTGTGGCTCAAGACCTTTGAAGTAAAGCCAAAGATGATCGAGGGGAAACATGCAGTGTGTGGAGGTTCCTCAATATGCAAGATGACGGGAGCTCCATGGCCCAAAGGTTCCATTCCAGAGGTGTCTGAATTGTGGCAACAGGAGTGGTTCTACATCACGGCTCCTAGAAGTGCCAAGAGGGCGGCTGCCCCTGTTTTCCAATTGGGCCCTCCACCACAACTGATGTCATGGATCAGCAGAGGTCTGAGCTGGGGTCCAGCCAAGGACATGCCTATACTGCAAAGCCGCATTCGATATCTCTTCAATGGAGATTTTAGTTTGGTTGCTGTAATACAAGTTATGCTGGTTCGTCAAGTCCAGCCTTGCAAATGCCGGCCCCTTCGCTTGTGGGAGTTCAATCCCGAGGGACCGCGTGTCATTCAAAATTTCCTCGGCCTGACGCACAAGGAGATGTACAAGTCATTCTTCGGACCTCAGGTAGAGTGTCCGGAAATCACCGAGGACGTGGGCCTGAGCAGTAACCACGCCGCCGAACAGGTAAGGAATCTTCCGGCCGAACATACTATCTCTCATTTGTTACGAAGTTATTTCTGAGAGTTTTGGTTTTTGACCAGGACTGGTGAAAGATCGTGGATGTTGCCTAGAGGGGGGGGGGAGGGGTGAATAGGGTTTTAAAATAATTACGGTTTAGGCTTGAACAAATGCGGAATAAACCTAGTGGTTAATTTGTCAAGCACAAAACCTACAACAACTAGGCTCACCTATGTGCACCAACAACTTATGCTAAGCAAGATAGACTACTAGGTGATAGCAAGATATATGATAAGAAACAATATGGCTATCACAAAGTAAAGTGCATAAGTAAAGAGCTCGGGTAAGAGATAACCGAGGCACGCGGATAAGACGATGTATCCCGAAGTTCACACCCTTGCGGATGCTAATCTCCGTTTGGAGCGGTGTGGAGGCACAATGCTCCCCAAGAAGCCACTAGGGCCACCGTAATCTCCTCACGCCCTCGCACAATGCAAGATGCCGTGATTCCACTAAGGGACCCTTGAGGGCGGTCACCGAACCCGTACAAATGGCAACCCTTGGGGGCGGTCACCGAACCTGTACACTTTGGCAACCCTTGGGGGCGGTCATCGGTACCCGTCAAATTGCTCAGGGTGATCTCCACAACCTAATTGGAGACCTTGACGCTTGCCCGGAGCTTTACACCACAATGATTGAGCTCCGAACACCACAAACCATCTAGGGCGCCAAGGCACCCAAGAGGAACAAGCTCTAGGGTGCCCAAACACCCAAGAGTAATAAGCTTCTCAAACTTCACTTCCACGTATCACCGTGGAGAACTCAAACCGATGCACCAAATGCAATGGCAAGGGCACATGGAGTGCCCAAGTCCTTCTCTCTCAAATCCCACCGAAGCAACTAATGCTAGGGAGGAAAATGAGAGGAAGAACAAGAAGGAGAACACCAAGAACTCCAAGATCTAGATCCAAGGGGTTCCCCTCACAAAGAGGAGAAAGTGATTGGTGGAAACGTGGATCTAGATCTCCTCTCTCTTTTCCCTCAAGAACTAGCAAGAATCATTGGAGGGATTGAGAGTTAGCAAGCTCGAAGAAGGTCAACAATGGGGGAAGAACACGAGCTCAAGGGATAAGGTTCATTGGGGAAGAAGACCCCCTTTTATAGGTGGGAAAAAATCCAACCGTTACCCACCAACCAGCCCGCGGCCAGCGGTACTACCGCGCCTGGCCAGCGGTACTACCGCAAGGCCGCGTGGTACTACTGCTTGGAACCAAGCGGTACTACCGCACGGCTGTGCGGTACTACCGTACCGACCCACGGTACTGCCGCAACCCCAGCACAGAACCGATAAACAGACGCACATGAGCTGGGGGCGGAACTTCCGCACGCGCGGTACTACCGCGCCCCCCATGCGGTACTACCGTGAGGCAAAAGTCCCAGCCAGGGGAAAAGGGAAACTTCCGTGCCTACTTCCGCAAAGAAACGGAAGTAGCAAAAACCCGACACAGTAGTACTGCCGAGGGGCGATACTACTGCCTGACCGCATAGCGCGGTACTACCGCACGGCGAAAGCGGTACTACCGCGGTAGGTGCGGATGTAAAAAATTACATCCGCTCCTACTACCGCAAAGGGGCGGCACTAGCCTGGTGGGCAGCGGTAGTGCGGCTCCAGGGGAGTGGTACTACCGTGGGCACCTGCGGTACTATCGTGCCACTGCACGATACTACCGCTGATGCCTACGGTACTACCGCTTTCCTGGGAGCAGTACTACCACAACCAACAACGGCAGCCACACAAGGGAGGCAAGAAAACAGAGGAAGCTCCAAGGAAGAAGGAGGGGAAAAGAAGGAGACGTGTATGTGATGAATCCACCCAAACCTTTCCAACGTGGACCCTGACAAAACCACACTCAAGAGAACAAGAACTGCCATAACTTCTGCATATAAGCTCCGAATTGACCAAACTCAACCTTGCTGGAAACAAGACGATGAGTAGCATCAAAACAGCGACTGGTTATAGCAAGAAGAGGCAGGGGAGGTATGCCAACAAATAGAGGAGTGAAACCTCCAATCGAGAAGAACCGGCAAAACCTCCAACAACGAAAACATCATAGAGTATGCAAGCGAACTCCATTTTCGATGAACTAAAGCTTGTCATCAAGATGACCAAAAGCTCTAAGACTCTCAAAGAGAACCAAACAAGAACCAAGAAAGATGATGCAAGGATGCAATGGTTTGAGCTCTCAGCGAACGATACGATCAAGCTACTCATCGAGAGCCCCCCTTGATAGTACGGCAATCGATCCTATAACCCAGTCTCCCAACTACCATCATGAGACCGGTAAAATAGAAAACCTATCAAGGGCAAACCTTTGCCTTGCACATGGTCCACTTGAGCTAGATGAAGACGATCTTGACTCCCTCAAGTTGGACCACCTTTCTTGATTGGGTTGACTTGATGAAGACTAGTTGATTGCTCCCCCATACTCCACTATGGGTGAGTCACTCTTCCGCACATCTTCACAAGTCCATTCTCACCACAAAGGACGGCAAGCTTCAAGCATTTGATCTCTTCGTGATGCTCCACTTGAACTTGCACACCGCAACCTAACCCCACAAAGAACCCTCACGAAGACCATGGGTTAGTACACGAAGCGTAATTGACAATGCTTACCATACCATGGGATCACTTGATCCCTCTCGGTACATCTTCTACACTTTGTGGGTTGGTCAACTTGATTCACTCTTTGACTTAGTCTTGATCAACCTCTCACAAGACCAATCTTTAGGTAATTCCTTGAATAGCACCTTGGTCGACACAAACTCTCCTTGAAAGCAACACATGTACTCCAAGAAAAGCCTATGGACAAAACCTTCAAATATAACTCAAGGCAACCATTAGTCCATAGAGATTGTCATCAATTACCAAAACCAAACATGGGGGCACCGCATGTTCTTTCAACTGGCTAACAAAGGCGAAGTTGATTCGGTGTTCGGCCCCCCTCCCTGAGGGTTTGGACAATCCGGTATTGGAAAAGATGCTCCAGGTCGCACCTTGCCCGGAGCCCATGAAGGAAGATACTGGGGAGGATAATACGGGCGGACGCGGGCCCCCAATGCTGCCCATTCTAACCGAGGGAGCGAGCGTCTCCATGAAGGAAGACGAACGGAGGAGGAAAAGGACTACGCCCGGGGATTCGGAAGCCGAAGCTTCCAAACGGGAGAAGAAGTCTCCCACAGAGGGTCCTACCTTGGGGGGTGCTTTTGCCGCACAAAGTCCGCGGGGGGATCAATTCTCCAGCTAGTCGTAAGTGACCCGAAATACTTTAATAGTATAGGTACGTCATCTTTTTCTTCTGAGAAAATAACCACCGCATATATCTTTGCAGCTCGGGCCTTAGCCCCTCTCAAATGAGCTCGTCTTTGGGGGATCTTCTTCCAGAGATGATGGAGAGCGAAACGCCTCCTCCGGACTCCTCCGCTCTGGAAGCGGGCGACCCCGAAGTGTCGTCGCGGAGGGCCTCTCCAAGTCCGGTGAGGCCAGAAGATAATCCCATTGACCCCCGAAGCTCCCAGTGTCCGGCTCCCAAAGAGAGCGGACAAAAGAGTCCGGCACCGTCTGGTGTGCGATCGGATGTTCTGAGGGAGTTGGTGGGGCGAGCGTCCATCTCAGATGAACACCGTGTGGTGATGAATACGGTGATGGAGAGAATCTCGTCCGCCGAAAGCGGATTGCATGAAGCTTTTGTGAGTCTACTGACAGGCTTTGAGGTACGTGAAATGATGTATGATAGTCCTGCACATGCTAGGTGTGCCCTGTGTAGATAGTAGCCCCTAAGACTCTGGTTGTCGTCGGAAATGACGACGAATAGAGGATCATATTCCCAGGTAATAACCATACTGCCTCTATGTGCAGGTGATGGAAGCTCCGGTGGCTAGCCGGACTAGCGAGTTTGCCCATTTTAAACGGCAGTTGGATGCGGCAGACGCCGACATCGAGCTTGTTAACAAAAGGCTTGACGAGTCACAGGGTAAGTGTCATTATCTGGTAAACGCCACATAGTAAGAGCAGCATGATGCCAATATCTTTAATATGTTGTGACTGCAGATGGAGCTGCCACTGTTGAAGCCTTGCGGGAAGAACTTGCCCGAGCCAAGGAACAAGCGAGGTTTGGTAATGCGGCTGCTTTGAAGGCGGCCGAGGAGTTGAAAGCTGAGAAGGTCGCGCATGGCGAGAGCGGAGATAAGATGGCCAAGATGGCCATAGAATTA
Source organism: Triticum monococcum (assembly GCA_034509565.1). Classification (NCBI taxonomy): domain Eukaryota; kingdom Viridiplantae; phylum Streptophyta; class Magnoliopsida; order Poales; family Poaceae; genus Triticum; species Triticum monococcum. The sequence continues at coordinate 419,271,500 of CM067845.1, forward strand.
AAAGCCGCCGCCGACCGTTGCCGGGTTCTTGAAAAGGAAAACCTAGCGAAGGCATCGGACCTTGAGAAGGCTGCTGCGACGAGCAAAGACATCTGCTCTGCTATGAGGGTGAAGAAGGAGGAGCTGCGGGAAGCCGGGGATATTGTAGCTGGGAAATCCTTTATGTTGCGGAGGAAGTTCGGAGATCCACGGTATGTCTCTCTGGATCGGCTGTGGAGTTCGGAGGATGTGTATATGGATTTGGCGGCAAGGGCTGCCGATGCGGCCAAGTACTTCCAGGGTCAGACGGACCATGAAGTGGACCAGCTGTTTTGGACACAATTCCATTCTCCCGAGCGTCCGCTTTCATTGACTCACCAATTAGCCGAATGGACCGAACTGAATAGGTTGTCCGGGCTCGCCATGACGTCTGTTGTGGATCAGCTATGGCCGGAAAGGCCAAAACCGAACAGCTATTTCAGCTTGGTGCAGCAGTTACTTGACGTGGTGCCGCGCATTAATGCGATGAAGAGGTCGGCGTGCATAGAGGGCTCACGGATGGCCTTTGCCCGTGTTAAAGCATACTGGGCGGAGATGGATGCTACCACTGTTGCAGCGCGGGATTTGGCCATAGGTCGAATGGCTGCTGAGCACTACTTTGAAGAAGTTCTTGAGGGTGCTTGTTTGATAGAGACCCAGTGCTCAAAAAATATTATGTTTGAGTGATATGTAATCTCATTGTAAGCGAAATGCTTTTATAAATTTTTATAAGGCTATTTTTATACTTTTGCCTGAAAGTAATATGATGCCTCCTGGGCGGCCGTTTATGTATACATGTGTGAAAGTGCGTTATATCGACTAGAGGGGGGGTGAATAGGCGATTTTTATGAAAGTCTTCAAAACGTGGAAGTTATGAAGACAAACAGAGTAGACAAGCCTATCACTATGCAGCGGAAGTTAGATTACACAAGGAAAGCCATAGTCAAGTATACAATATAGTGAAAGCACAGTGACAAATAGCTTCAGTGTAATACGGATCAGGTAGGATGAAGTTATGAAGCCAAACAGATCATACAGTCAAGTTGTGAAGACAGAAGATAAAGCAAGCATGCAATGGCTTCACAATGTGTACTGGTAAGTAAAGGGAGGTGAAGATGAAACCAGTGACACGCTGAAGACAATGATATGTTGGACCAGTTCCAGTTGCTGTGACAACTGTACGTCTGGTTGGAGCAGCTAGGTATTTAAACCAAAGGACACACAGTCCCGGACACCCAGTCCTGAACACGCAGCTCAGGACACCCAGTCCTCACCGTTTTCTCCTTGATCTAAGGTCACACAGACCTCGCCCAATCACTCTGGTAAGTCTTCAAGGTAGACTCCCAAACCTTCACAGACTTTGTTCACCGGCAATCCACAATTTCTCTTGGATGCTCAGAACGCGACGCCTAACCGTCTGGAGGATGCACAGTCCTCAAGTGTAATAAGTCTTCAGATCACTCAGATAAGAAGACTTAAGTGATGCCCAATTACTCTGGCTCTGGGTGGTTAGGGTGTTTCTCCTTGCTAGGGATTTTCTCTCAAAGGCTTCGAGGTGGGTTGCTCTTAAACGACAAAAGCCGTGCACTGAAATCTGAGCAGCCAACCGTTTATGGTTGTAGGGGTAGACTATTTATAGCCACTTGGCAACCCGACCTGATTTGTCTGAAATGACCCTGGGTCACTAAGGAACTGACACGTGTACCAACGGTCGAATTTCAAACTCACATGGCAACTTTACTTGGGCTACAAGTAAAGCTGACTTGTCTGACTCTGGACAAGATTTTCTCTCATTGTCTTCACTCGAAGACATAGGATTTGAATTAGGCATCACTTCAGTCATCCTGACTGGTTCTCTTGGACCCCACTTAACAGTACGGTGGTTCCTATGACACAACATGAATGAAGTAAAACTACGACGGATCTAAGTCTTCGAGTTCCATAGGCTTCATGGGGAGTCTTCACATGTCATTGTCTTCGACATGAATGTCTTCATAAACCACCATTGTCTTCAATGTCTTCGTACATTTTTAGGGGTCATCTCTGGTAGCTAAACCGAATCAATGAGGGACTTCTACCTGTGTTATCCTGCAATTCTCACAAACACATTAGTCCCTCAACTAGGTTTGTCGTCAATACTCCAAAACCAACTAGGGGTGGCACTAGATGCACTTACAATCTCCCCCTTTTTGGTGATTGATGACAAACTAGTTGAAGTTTTCAACGGGGAATATAATTTGTGAAATTGTAAAGGAATTGTCTTCATAAGCTGCAAGGGCTCCCCCTGAAGGTGTGCATATAAGTAATTTGCTTCTTGAATGCAAATGCACATGGCAGGTTGTACTTGTGGGAATCCACTTCAACTTATGATGACAATCCACCATGCATGTAAAGGTACTTGAAGAGAATGACATGCATAATGAAAAATGGACGTCTGCGAAATGATATAAGTGCGGGAATAAATCGTCGTACATGCGGAATTTATCTTCGCAAAAACATAGTGGCAAACAAGTAGCAGACGACCATCAAGTTTAAGTGTTACAACTCAAAGAACCAAATGTAGCAAAACGAGAGTTGTAAGCACGAAGCAAAATGCAAAATATAAAGCACCCGCCCATATTATTGACCCGCTTGAAGACTATAAACATCATATGCTTCTCCCCCTTTTGTCAGTGATGACCAAAAAGGTTTGAAGACATAGAGTTTTCTATGCGTTCCCAGGCGCAGCAGGGTCGGTGGAGGCGTTTGGTGGTGCTGACGAGCTTGGTGCAGGGTCGACGCGCACTGAAGAAGGCGGTGGTGATGTAGCGTCGTCTTCTTCCTCAATGATTCTGCCAGTCACGGTGGCAGCAGAGGAAGAGAACTCTGAATCTTCAAGCGAAGGAGTTCCGCGCAACACAGCTCTTCTTGGGGGTGTGGAGTCAAACTTGAATCTCTCTCTGAAGCCATCCTCCTGAAGTTCAGCTTCAGTGCACATCATGGTGAGGCCCTTCCAAGTGCGGCGACAGGTTTCATGTGCGACAAAGGCATTCTTGGTGGCCAGGTTTTTGATGCGATTGACGTCTTGCATGATATTGCGCATCTGCCTTTTGAGCCAGTCGTGATGCCTATCTTGCTTTTGGTGAAGAGCCACAAGAATTTCACGGTCATTGAGTGTTCGAGCACGTTTCTTGGGTCTCTGTGCAGCTGTGCTGTCAGTGGCTTCAGTTGATGCAGGGGCACGTGTGGTGCCAGCCATTGGATATACTCTGGAAATGGCTTCAACACCCTCATCATGCTGAGTGAAGCTCTGGTGTTCTGCATTCTGAAGACTTAATGGCTGCTTGGCAGGCTCAGAATATATTGCTTCAGCAGAGGTGTCCACATCAGGTAAGAAGATTCTGTGGTTGTGGGCAGAGGGCTGATAGGAGATAGCAGAGTGGAGCTTGATTAGCCTCATAACCCATGGAGCATAAATCTTCAAACCAAAGAGATCCGAGCCAGACGCTGCAAGTTGGCGTATAAAGAGATCTTGGGCATTGAAGCATTTGCCATGCAGGATACAGAAGATGAGAGTCTTCATGGCACCTTCAACCTTGGCATATCGAGAGTGCCCCTTAATGGGCCATAGAGTCCGCCTGACGATGTGATATATAGTTCTGGGCAGGTACTCTAAGTCTTCAACGAAGAACTCAGTTGGGTAAGGTGCATTAGGAAGCAATGGCTTCATCATTGAGAGCATCTGACTCATATTTGGCTCAGGTTGCTGAAATATGCTCTCAATTGCTTCAGCATGGAGTTGGCAGCCTTCTTCGAAGAGTTCGCCAGGAGTGGGTAGGCCGGTAAGCTCAATGATATCGAATGCATTGGCTTCATGATGGACATTGCCGGTCATCCACTCCAGGACCCAAGTCTTCGGATCTCTGTTGTAGCCTTTGATGTGCAGTGTGGCATAGAACTGGAGCAGAAGCTCTTCATTCCAGTGCTCTTCATCTGTGATAAACGGCAGCAGACCAACTTGCTTGAAGCAGTCCAGTGCTTCTTCCAGACCAGGCAGACCAGCAACAGCTTCAACCTCAAGGCGCTGGTGAGGAAAGATACGGCCTTGGTTGTATAGGACGCAGGAGTAGTAGCCGCGCTGTGGGTAGCTCCAGAACCTATCTGATACAATCCGTTTCCGTGAATAAGGGTTCTTGGAGCTGTTGAAGAAAGTGTTGTCTGCCCTGAAGCTATTGACATTAAAGGAGCCAGGAGCTGATGCAGGACCTGGGAACCTTGGCAGTCGTGGGATTGGCTTCTGGACCTGGGGCCTGTGCGCAACATGATAGTTGTATTGTGGACCGGCAGCAGACTAAGGCACAGAAGGTTCAGATGCAGTGGCTTCAGTAGCTGTGGGTTGGTCGGGCTCCACAATTGCTTCAGTGTTGGTTGTGGCAGCCGCAATGTTTTCAGCCTCATCACGTGTAGTGAGAGGGACGGATTCAGGTACGTTCTCCTTGAGAACTTCTTCTTGTTGGTGCGGGGGAGATGGAGCTTGAGGTTCTTCTTCATGCTCTTCTTCATGTTCTTCGGCTGATGCAGCCGGAATGTCGTCAGCAGCCTGAGCCCTTGGCCCTTTGCGAAGCCTACGGAATGTAGGCGACGCCGGTGGAGTTGCAGTAGGCTGGGGCTCATCCTCTTCCTCCTGCGGGCGATCTGCCCACGATGCATCTTGGGTGATTGGCGTCAAGGGACGACCAATGCTGATCATTTCGCTTGTTTCAAGCTGAGGAAGGACTGCATCACCTTGCGCATTGTCTTGGAGACCAATGTCTTCAGCAGCGTTGGGGTCCGCTGCTAGAATGTCTTCAGCGTGCGGAGCCTCTGTGAAAGCAGGCTCATGCACGGTCAGCTGACGATCTTCGTCAGGATAGCAGACGGAGAGGGGTTCGACTATCAGGGGCTCTGTGGGAGCAGCCCGAGATTTCTTGGTCTTGCGCTTCTTGATGGTGGGGTCAGAAGGAGAGGCTTCAGGTTGTTTCCTCTTCCTTGCTTCAGCTTCGGCTGTCCATGTCTTCTTGAGCTCTGAAGTGGTTGAGCGGTGCTTTGGCTTTGAGCTAGTCTTGGCAGTGGGGAAGACAATCGGAACAGCTTCTTGCCTTGGTGCCTCTTGTTCAGCCACAGCGGGCTTCTTCTTTTTCTTCGCGGCCATCCTGGGGTCGATGCCGGGACGCCCAAGTGCCTTTCGCTTCTCGGCCTCATTGTAGGCCTGCACACAGAGATCAGCCAAATTCTTCATGCGCTCACGCGAACCCTGAGCTTCTGCACGTTTCTTCATAAAGTTTTCCTTCAACTCGTGCAGCATGACTTTGAAGTCCTTGACTTCTTGGACGCTGAGCTTGGCCATATTCTGCTTGAACTGAGCCTTTTCAAAATCTATCTTCTGCTTCAGTTCAACGATGCGCTGGGCAATTGCAAGTTCTGAAGCAATAGCGCCTTGGAAGGCTACGTTGAGGCCAATGGGCAGCTGCAGATCATCGAAGCTGATGTTGGGTGTATCAAACCACTCATCAATGAAGTTGTGGATGATTGCTGCATCAAACAGAGGCAGATTGTTGAAAATTTCAGCCTCCTCCTTGCTCTTGATTAGCTGCTCAAGAGCGTCATCGGCAAGATCTTTGTCACTTGACAGATCAATGGCCTCGCAGCGCAGAATGGCAGCGGCAGTGAGCTCTTTGCCAGTGTGTGGCCGAGGCTTCTTGGCTTCTTGGGGCTTGGAGACTCGTGATAAGTCTTCAGACTGCACACTTGCTTCAGGAGGTGCAGTGGCCAATGGCTTCGCTCTGGAGATTTTGGGAGAGGCGGCTGGCTTTGAAGCTTTTGGCTTCTTCTTCGTCTGCTTCGGCTCTGGTGCAGCAGGAGCGTCATCAGACTCAGTGTCTGTTGGAGGGTCATTCACAGCAGTCCCTTGGACTAGAATGCGAGTGATGAGGCCTTCGAGATTGGCATACGGCCCGATGATATTGGGATTTGCGTCACGTGTGCCATCTGCCCTTGGTTTAGAGGGACCAGGGTTGAAGTCCAACCCCCACTCCTTCTTGTTTTGCTTCGCAGAGTTCTGAGCAAATTGGAAGTTGCGCTTGAACAGAGTGTCATCGCGACACCAGAGAAGTGATGACGGATGTGCGTCAGCTGGCTGTGGTCCTCTGACCATGCATGGAAAGAAGCCTTGAGCAATGGCTTCGTCTCTGGTCCGGGGTACGAGGTTTTTGTACAGTGCATCTCCCCATGGTCTCTTGATGGCGCACTTTTCTGCATATTCCTTGGTGACGAAGCGGTATTGGAACCACTGCTCTGCCCAATATCTTCGAATCCATTGGATTCGTGTCTTACGCTGACCATAGCTCTCTTCAGGATCAGTTTGGTACATTTCTGCCAAGTCCTCAGGCAGATCTTTAGACGTTTCACCATGTCTCTGTCTGCCTCCCTTCCTTGCTGGTTTTTTTGCTGCCATGAAGCTTAACTTGGAAGGCTTCAAGAGATTCAAAGTCTTCAAAGGCTTCCTTTTGCTTGACCAACAGGAACTCGCTTCGGGAGAATTGATGTGACGCTGTAAGAATTCTGCAAATGAATGCAGACTATGAGAACCAAAAGATTCTCCCACGGACATGTACCTGTGACAGCATTAAGGTGCGAGGGAAGGGGAAGAGGTCATATGCATTCTCAGAAGATTTTGAAGACAAATCAGTTTAGAAGATATTGACCTCATCATGCGAAGACATTCACTTTATAGAAAAGAAGTTGGTTCCAGATTTGTACGAACCCATAGATCAGTACAAGTGAGGAATCTAACTACTTCATGAAGAACAAGTGAATATACTAGGCAAGTTTTGAGATGCAGATGAGAGAGATGAAACTTGTGTGAATAGAAACTTCTTATGGCAGAAAGTGATGGAGCTATAGGATCAAAAGAGGTTGTAAAAAGAGGTTTTATTTACCACACTTGGAACTGCTAGACGAGGAGAGAGTTGAGGCCGAGCAGTTCGATCCTCCGTGCCCTAACTTGGTGACGGAAGACACCTACAGCGACGGCGGAGAGACCGATGTCCGCAGTCGGCGTGAGAACGGCGTCGGAGAGGTTGCGGGAGTGAAGCACTTCATCGCCGGCGTCGTTGAGAGTTAGCAGTGGCGCTAGGGTTTGTGCGAGGGTGGAAGAAGGGATAATGACCGCAGTGAATCGTGTATTTATAGGGATAGGGGCGGCACTGCGCTATTACTCAGGTGCCCCTGGCGATTCGCATCTGATCAGTACGTGGCCAGCATGCGGTATTGTGGGGGCAGTTCCACACCCCACGCACGCCTTGTTTGTCGGGTGCCGTTCCTACTTCTCCGGATTTCTTGTTGATGTAATAACATTGAAAACGGTTTTAAAGTTTGTCTCTGTGTCTTCTGCTGACAAGGATGCAGTGAATACATTCGACAGTTTCAATAGAATGCATACGACTTGGAGAGATAGAGTTTGAGGTAGGAAGCATGGAGAGGTTAGGGTCCGATCACATTTACTTAGTTCAAAAGATTCAAACAAGAAGACATAGCTATAAGTGAATGCTGTAGAGGACAGAACACCAGTACATATATATAATCAACATAGTGAAGATAATCATGAAGACATGTTGAGATTGAAGCCAAACCAAATGTGAAGACATAGCAAATGTAACGCCATGAGTGAAACACTTCAAGCAGAAAATTTGGTGGTGGCGTTACCCACCGTATAGGAAGTATTAGACCCAGACACGGCGCACAATTATCGTGGCGCTCCAAAGTCAAATTCCATGTTAATGTATTCACACTTAGAATGTATGTCTTCATTGATTGAAGATATACGTTACTTCGTGTGTTGCACATCTAAGTCACCAACATGCATAAGTGTTAGGATGTGTGCCTGATCACAGGACATTTGAGGATTCCAAGATATTTAGCTCACACCGTAACTTGCAAAATCTCTTCTCATCCAAGGGCTTGGTGAAGATATCTGCCAATTGCTCTTCAGTGTTGACGTGTATGATATCAATGTCTTCCTTTGCAACATGATCTCTGAGAAAATGATGACGAATTTCAATGTGTTTTGTCTTCGAGTGCTGAACTGGGTTGTTGGCGATCTTGATGGCGCTTTCGTTGTCGCAGTAGAGTGGCACTTGCTTCAGATGAATGCCATAATCCTTGAGGGTTTGCTTCATCCATAGAAGCTGAGCGCAGCAGGATCCAGCAGCAATGTATTCAGATTCAGCAGTGGAGAGAGATACACAGTTCTGCTTCTTTGAAGACCAACATACAAGTGATCGGCCCAGAAAGTGACATGTGCCTGATGTGGACTTCCGATCAACCTTGTCACCAGCGTAATCAGCATCCAAAAATCCAACCAGATCAAACTCTGAGCCCTTTGGATACCATAACCCTAGAGTTGGGGTGTGAGCCAAATATCGAAGAATTCGCTTCACAGCTAAGTGATGCGACTCCTTTGGTGCCGCTTGGAATCGAGCATACATGCAAACACTAAGCATAATATCTGGCCTAGATGCACATAAATAAAGCAAAGAACCAATCATGGAGCGGTATACCTTTTGATCGAACTCTTTACCATTGTCGTCAGGACCCAGATGATGTTTGGCTGGCATTGGTGTTGTGAAGCCTTTGCAGTCTTGCATACCGAACTTCTTCAGGCAATCTTTGAGATATTTCTCTTGAGATATGAAGATGCCATTGCGTTGTTGCCATATCTAAAGACCGAGGAAGAATTTCAGCTCCCCCATCATAGACATCTGATATTGCTCTTGCATCATATATCCGAACTCCTCACTGTACTTCTGATTGGTGCAGCCGAAGATAATGTCATCCACGTATATTTGGCACAGAAACAGTTCACCATCATATGTCTTCATGAAGAGAGTGGGATCTAGGGAACCAGGTATGAAGCCTTTGCTCTTCAGGAAGTATTTGAGTGTATCATACCAGGCCCGAGGGGCTTGTTTGAGGCCATATAGTGCCTTATTGAGCTTGTAAACCATGTCAGGATGTTTTGGATCTTCAAATCCAGGTGGTTGTGCAACATACACTTCTTCTTCAATTTTGCCATTGAGAAAGGCACTCTTCACATCCATTTGATACAGAATTATGTTGTGATGATTTGCATAGGCCAGCAGTATACGGATGGCTTCAAGTCTGGCCACAGGAGCAAATGTTTCATCGAAGTCAATGCCTTCCACTTGAGTGTATCCTTGAGCAACGAGACGAGCCTTGTTTCTGACGATTTGACCATGCTCATCTTGCTTGTTGCGGTATATCCATTTGGTGCCTATTATGTTATGCTTCCATGGATCAGGACGCTTAACCAACTCCCATACATTGTTCAGCTCAAACTGTTGAAGCTCTTCTTGCATAGCTTGAATCCATTCAGGTTCCATAAAAGCTTCATCAATTTTCTTGGGTTCTGTGATTGAAACGAATGCGAAGTGTCCGCAGAAATTTGCCAGTTGAGTTGCCCTTGAACGAGTCAGTGGACCAGGTGCATTGATGCTATCAATTATTCTGTCAATCTGCACTTCATTGGCAACACGAGGATGTAGGGGTCGAAGACTTTGCTCTTCCTGATCTACGTTGTCATGGGGAGGAATGTCTTCAGGCTGAGCATTGTCTTCGTGTGGATCAGGTGCTGAGATGATAAGTTCTTCTTCAGGATGAGCTTCAGAAGGTATAATTTCTCCAGTTCCCATTAGCTTGATTGATTCACTGGCTGGAACTTCATCTAGCACACTTGGCAGTTGCTCTCTTTGTGACCCATTGGTCTCATCGAACCGCACATCCACTGTTTCAACCACTTTGTAGTGAAAGAGATTGAAGACTCTGTAGGAGTGCGAATCCTTTCCATATCTAAGCATAAAGCCCTCATGTGCTTTTGGAGCAAATTTTGAGGTGTGGTGAGGGTCCTTGATCCAGCATCTTGATCCAAATACTCTGAAATAACTGACATTTGGCTTCTTGCCAGTTAGAAGTTCATAAGATGTCTTGTTCAGAAGCTTGTGAAGATATACGGTTGATAGTATGGCATGCAGTGTCAATGGCTTCAGTCCAGAATTTTCTTGGAGTCTTGTACTCATCTAGCATTGTTCTGGCCATCTCAATGAGTGTTCTGTTCTTGCGTTCGACGATGCCATTCTGTTGTGGCGTGTACGGAGCTGAGAATTCATGAGTGATGCCCAATGTATCAAGATATGTGTCAAGGCCAGTGTTCTTGAATTCAGTGCCATTGTCACTTCTGATGTGCTTTATCTTGGCGCCATAATTGTTCATAGCCCGATTTGCGAAGTGTCTGAAGACATCCTGCACTTCAGTCTTGTAAAGGATTATGTGCACCCAAGTATATCTAGAGTAATCATCAACAATGACGAAGCCATAGAGGCAAGCAGTAGTGGAAAAAGTTGAGTAGTGAGTGGGACCAAAGAGATCCATGTGAAGCAGTTCGAAGGGTTGAGTAGTGGTCATGATTGTCTTCGAAGGATGTTTTTCCCTTGTCATCTTCCCTGCTTCACAGGCACCGCATAAGTGATCTTTCTTGAACTTGACGCCCTCGATGCCTATGACATGCTTCTTCTTCGCAAGGGTGTGGAGGTTCCTCATGCCAGCATGCCCGAGCCTCCGATGCCAAAGCCAGCATTCTGAAGCCTTTGCGAGAAGACATACTGCAAGCTGTGGCCCTGCTGAGAAATCTACCACGTACAAATCATCTTTCCGATACCCTTCAAACACTAGAGACTTGTCAGATTCCATTAGTACCAGGCAACGGAATTTTCCAAAGATTACAATCATGTTCAAATCGCAAAGCATTGAGACAGACATTAAGTTGAAGCCAAGGGATTCAACAAACATGACTTTATCCATGTGTTGATCCTTTGAGATTGCAACTCTACCTAGACCCAATACCTTACTTTTACCAGTGTCAGCAAATGTGATGTGGCTCTTGTTAGATGGACGTAAGGTTGAGTCCATAAAGAGACTTCTTTTGCCAGTCATGTGATTTGTACACCCACTGTCAATAATCCATTCTGAAGACTCTGAAGTCGCTGGTGTCGTACCCTACAGTGCAGTTAGGGGGATAGGCTTCACCAAGAGTATTGTGAAGCAAAAACATTTGACGAACCAGTGGGTTATGAAGACTTAAATCTAGGTTAGGGCAAGTAGGGAGAGTAGCATGCGATTCAGGTATGAAATACATAGTGATGCCATTCGGGCATTTGATCTTGCGCCCCACAAGATTTTTAAGGTCCCCAGCAATAGCGTCAGAAGATTTTGGTTTTTTGCTGGAGACCTTTCCCTGCAAAAGAGAGTTAAGCTTTCTTAACCACCCACATCTTCAAGGGTGGCTTCGAAGCAATAAGTCTAAGTGCAGCATCTGAGAATTTTGGCTTTGGAGCCCTGGCAAACAGTCTAGCAGGCGGGCAATAGTACTCATGAGAATAAGCAGAATAGTTCTTGGTCATATGAGCATGACGGTTTGAGGAACCGCTCTCATATGCCTGAGCATGGTTTCCCTGCAAAACATTTGCGTTAGTGCGACTCAGGTGAGTCCTCTGCCTGTATGAAGCCTTTGGACCGTATGAAGCCTTTGGTCTGAGATTTGTCTTCTTCATGTGAGGTGTCATGAGGACATTCACAGGAAGATTCTCCAGACACGTTTTTGGAACCCAGATCTTCTTCATAGGCAGTCCATTCCTGCAGTTAGTACCAATGTACCTGGCAAACACTTCACCATTCTGATTTTTAAACAGTTTATAGTTTGCATCAAAGGATTCATCAATGATAATAGGATCAGCACAAGTGAAGCCAGATAGATTGGATGGATCCGCTGAGGATTCCTTTGCAGCAACCCATGTGGTTTTGGGGTACTGCTCAGGTTTCCAGTAAGATCCATCTGCATTAATTTTCCTCACGAACCCAACACCCTCTTTCCTAGGGTTTCGGTTCAGAATCTGCTTCTTGAGGACATCACATAATGTCTGATGTCCTTTGAGACTTTTGTACATCCCTGTTTCAAGCAATGTCTTCAACCTAGCATTCTCATCAGCAATAGCAGTGGTATCCTCAGCAGAGGGGTTAGTTACCACTTCAACAGTTGAAGATATTGCAACAGCAGTAGTAGTGGAACATTCAGCAACAGAAGTAGCATTATCACGCTCAATGCATTTAAGGCATGGTGGTTCAAATCCTTCCTGAGCAGAACTGATCTGTTCGGCTCGAAGTGACTCGTTTTCCTTTTGAAGATCTTCATGATCCGCTCTCAACTTCTCAAGATCTTGGTTCTTTTGAAGATAATCATAGGAAAGCTTTTCATGAGTAGTTGAGAGAGTCTCAAGACGATCTTCGAGTTCCTGATACTTAACATGAAGATTTTTTATGTCTTCAATTAAGGATTCAGAATGAGTCATTTCAGCACCCAACAGATCATTGCTTCTGTCTAACAGTTTTTGAATATGTTCCATGGCCTTTTGTTGTTCAGTTGCAATTTTAGCAAGTGTTTTGTAGCTGGGTTTTGAATCACAATCAGAGTCATCGTCACTGGATGTTTGATAGTGAGTAGTGCGTGTGTTTACCTTGGCACCACGTGCCATGAAGCAGTAGGTAGGAGTAGAGTCGTCCTTGTCATTTGCATCGGTGTTGGTGATGAAGTCATTGTCTTCAGTGTTGAAGATGGACTTGGCGACATAGGCTGTAGCCAGACTCGCAATGCCTGAATCAGACTCCTCCTCAGACTCCACCTCTGCCTCCTCAGAAGCGGACTCCTCCTCTGAATCCATTTCCTTGCCAACAAACGCACGAGCCTTGCCAGATGAACTCTTCTTGTGTGATGAAGACTTTGAGGAAGACTTGGACGAAGACTTTGAGTATTTCTTCGTCTTCTTATCATCAGAGTCATATTCCTTGCTCTTCTTCTTCTTTCTGTTCTCATTGTCCCACTGTGGACACTCAGAGATGAAGTGTCCAGTTTTCTTGCACTTGTGACATGTTTTCTTCTTGTAGTCATGAGCAGAAGCTTCATCATTACTTGAGCTTGATCGTGAAGACTTTCTGAAGCCTTTCTTCTTGGTGAATTTCTGGAACTTCTTCACTAGCATTGCAAGTTCCCTTCCAATGTCTTCAGGATCATCAGAACTGCTGTCAGATTCTTCTTCAGATGAGGACACAGCTTTTGCCTTCAAGGCACGAGTTCGCCCATAGTTTGGACCATAGATATCTCTTTTCTCAGAAAGCTGAAACTCATGTGTGTTGAGCCTCTCAAGTATGTCAGACGGATCGAGTGTCTTGAAGTCTGGACGTTCTTGAATCATCAGGGCTAGGATGTCAAACGAACTGTCAAGTGATCTCAGCAGCGTCTTGACGATTTCATGTTTGGTGATCTCAGTGGCGCCGAGGGCTTGAAGCTCATTTGTGATGTCAGTGAGCCGGTCAAATGTGTGCTGGACATTCTCATTGTCATTTCTCTTGAAGCGGTTGAAGAGGTTGCGAAGAACACTGATTCTCTGATCTCTCTGGGTTGAGATGCCTTCATTGACCTTGGAGAGCCAGTCCCAAACTAGCTTGGATGTCTTCAAGGCACTCACACGGCCGTACTATCCCTTGGTCAGATGACCACAGATAATATTCTTGGTAGTAGAGTCCAGTTGAGTGAACTTTTTGACATCAACAGCAGTGACACCTTCTCCAGCCTTGGGAACGCCGTTTTCGACGACATACCATAGGTCGACGTCAATGGCTTCAAGATGCATGCGCATCTTATTCTTCCAGTAGGGATATTCAGTTCCATCGAAGACGGGGCACGCAGCGGAGACTTTAATTATCCCTGCAGTCGACATAGCTAAAACTCCAGGTGGTTAAACCGAATCACACAGAACAAGGGAGCACCTTGCTCTGATACCAATTGAAAGTGCGTTATATCGACTAGAGGGGGGGGGGGGTGAATAGGCGATTTTTATGAAAGTCTTCAAAACGTGGAAATTATGAAGACAAACAGAGTAGACAAGCCTATCACTATGCAGCAGAAGTTAGATTACACAAGGAAAGCCATAGTCAAGTATACAATATAGTGAAAGCACAGTGACAAATAGCTTCAGTGTAATATGGATCAGGTAGGATGAAGTTATGAAGCCAAACAGATCATACAGTCAAGTTGTGAATACAGAAGATAAAGCAAGCATGCAATGGCTTCACAATGTGTACTGGTAAATAAAGGGAGGTGAAGATGAAACCAGTGACACGCTGAAGACAATGATATGTTGGACCAGTTATAGTTGCTGTGACAACTGTACGTCTGGTTGGAGCGGCTAGGTATTTAAACCAAAGGACACACAGTCCCGGACACCCAGTCCTGAACACGCAGCTCAGGACACCCAATCCTCACCGTTTTCTCCTTGAGCTAAGGTCACACAGACCTCGCCCAATCACTCTGGTAAGTCTTCAAGGTAGACTCCCAAACCTTCACAGACTTCGTTCATCGGCAATCCACAATTTCTCTTGGATGCTCAGAACGCGACGCCTAACCGTCTGGAGGATGCATAGTCCTCAAGTGTAATAAGTCTTCAGATCACTCAGACAAGAAGACTTAAGTGATGCCCAATTACTCTGGCTCTGGGTGGTTAGGGCTTTTCTCCTTGCTAGGGATTTTCTCTCAAAGGCTTCGAGGTGGGTTGCTCTCAAACGACAAAAGCCGTGCACGGAAATCTGAGCAGCCAACCGTTTATGGTTGTAGGGGTGGACTATTTATAGCCACTTGGCAACCCGACCTGATTTGTCCGAAATGACCCTGGGTCACTAAAGAACTGACACGTGTACCAATGGTCGAATTTCGAACTCACACGGCAACTTTACTTGGGCTACAAGTAAAGCTGACTTGTCTGACTCTGGACAAGATTTTCTCTCATTGTCTTCACTCGAAGACATAGGATTTGAATTAGGCATCACTTCAGTCATCCTGACTGGTTCTCTTGGACCCCACTTAACAGTATGGTGGTTCCTATGACACAACATGAATGAAGTAAAACTACGACGGATCTAAGTCTTCGAGTTCCATAGGCTTCATGGGGAGTCTTCACATGTCATTGTCTTCGACATGAATGTCTTCATAAACCACCATTGTCTTCAATGTCTTCGTACATTTTTAGGGGTCATCTCTGGTAGCTAAACCGAATCAATGAGGGACTTCTACCTGTGTTATCCTACAATTCTCACAAACACATTAGTCCCTCAACTAGGTTTGTCGTCAACACTCCAAAACCAACTAGGGGTGGCACTAGATGCACTTACAATGTGTATAACCTGAAAGATTGCAGCCGTCGGCTTCAACCCCCACGCATATAATGTGGAGGTGCTCCCAAAAAACACGAGTTCACACTTAACCCAACGTCTTGGTCCTATTAAGGAGGTGATAGCGGAGCGAGCGAGGCAAGCGGACTATAATGCTTTAGCACTTTCACTTAGCCATAGGAGTTTGACAGTGGGGCTACCAGATAGCCCCTAGTGGCTCAGCACTCTCCCGATCCCGGGGTGCGTACATGCCTGGCCGGAAAATGACCCTTCATTAAGGCGGAGGAATTCTAACATTCCAACAGGTCATCGAGTGGTTGACCAGTCTCACGCTATATCATGGCAGTCAGTTTTCGGCTTTCTCTACTGAGGTGCTCGTCCAGATGAACCAGGGCATAATCACAGTAGTTCTCCTGGTGCTACCTTAGCCGGTAAAGCGGAACGTAAGGCACCAAAACACAGGAGCCGGGCAAACCCAACATTTGACCAAAGACAATGATTCGGAGCTGATGCATATAGGGCCAAACTCGCGACGTCGAACACTCCCTAAGGTATTCGGTCTTTGTGGTATAAACCGGGCCTAAATAATGGCCTTTGTAAGAAGCCCCTTGTGTCTAGGTACGTGCATTGTTCTGGCGTGGCCACATGCCAAGACGTCAGCATCCTTCTCAACGGTGGATATGTATCAACAAGAGACAGTAAAAAAGGTTTACGCAGGGTCTTAATCTAAAAAGAATCCTTGGAGCGGGTCCCTGCTGCACGTCTGCGCCTGTGTCTCCGTTGTGCCGTATCCTGGACGGGTGTAGCACGATGATCGTCTGTAAAAGAGAGGAATTTAGGTGAAAAAGTTGTCGTGCAAAAAGATAGTTTTTAAAGAAACCATGTATAATTCAAGATGAGAAAAATTGCCACTTGTCTGCGCGCGTTGAGCCCCTTGTATTGACAAATAGGGGTGTGACCACTTATTCGGTATAAATAGTGGCGCCCGACTTGATTAGTTGTGTCTGAGGTCTTGACGACCTATTGGATGCTTTCGCTGGTCCGGGCGCCTTTAGTGTGCGGCTGCTAGGGCAGCCGCACTCTCTTCGGCGCGCAGAGATCGCTTGATATTTCCGTTCACTGAAATGATGCCACGTGGACCGGGCATCTTGAGTGTGAGGGAGGCATAGTGTGGTATTGCATTAAAGCGAGCGAAAGCTTCGTGTCCGAGCAGTGCTTGATAGCCACTTTGGAACGGAGCGATGTGGAAGGTTAAATGCTCGCGACGGAAGTTATCGGGGGAGCCGAATATAACTTGTAGTAGGAGGGAGCCCGTACAATGAGCCCCTGGGCCTGGCGTTACTCCTTTAAAGGTAGTATTGCTATGGCGAATTTTTTTGGGTCTAACCCCATCCCGCGGATTGTATCCTGATATATTAGGTTTAGATTGCTGCCACCGTCCATCAAGACTTGTGTGAAGTGATATCCACCAATTACTGGGTCTAATACCAGGGCAGCCCATCCTGCGCGTCGGATACTTGCTGAGTAATTGCGATGGTCAAAGGTGATCGGTTGAGACGACCAGTGGTAGGACTTCGTGGTGACAGGTACTTGGGTATATTTTCCTGGGAGTGCAGTGTTGTTTTTTCCCTTGATCATGTGTAACATGTTTACTGTTTTGACTTCTGGTGGAAATTTCTTTTGTTCCCCAGTGTCTTGCTTGGGAGGCTCGTCCTCGTCTTCACTTGGTGTATCCTGCCCCTTGTGTACGGCGTTGAGCTTGCCGGACTGCTTGAAGACCCAACATTCTCTGTGGGTATGATTAGCAGGTTTACCAGGGGTACTATGGATCTGACATACTTGGTCCAGAATTTTGTTGAGACTGGACAGTTCATCCCTAGTGCCTTTAGAGGGCGGCTTTTGCTGACCTGGCCGAGAGCTTTTGAATCCGACGTTTACTGCCGTGCCCTTCGTGATGTCTTCTTTATTCCGGCGTTTGTTATTGCTGTTGCGCCGTGATTTCCTGTTTCCATCTCTAACTTCAGATGTACTAGGGTCGCTGGTGCTGCATCTGGCTAGCCAGCTGTCCTCACCCACGCAAAAGCGGGTCATGAGGTTTGTTAATGCGGCCATCATTCTCGGCTTATTTTGGCCGAGGTGTCTGGCGAGCCATTCGTCACGGACACTATGCTTAAAAGCTGCCAAGGCTTCGGTGTCCGGACAGTCGACAATCTGGTTCTTTTTAGTAAGAAACCTTTTCGAAAGTTTTCGGGCTGACTCTCCGGGCTGTTGAGTTATGACTCAAATCGTCCGCATCCGGAGGTTGGACATAAGTCCCTTGAAAATTTGCCCGAAAGGCGTCTTCGAGCTCTTCCCAACTTCCAATGGAGCTTCCGGGGAGGCCTTTAAGCCAGTGACGAGCTGGCCCTTTGAGCTTGAGGGGTAAGTACTTGATGGCGTGGAGATCATCTCCTCGAGCCATATGGATGTGAAGGATGTAGTCCTCAATCCAGACCCCAGGGTCTGTTGTTCCGTCGTATGTCTCTATGTTTACGGGTTTGAATCCCTCTGGAAATTCATGGTCCAGCACCTCATCGGTGAAACATAGGGGGTGTGCGGCACCCCTGTAGCTGGGTGTACCACGTTGTTTGGATGTTTGTTGTGTTGCATTGTATGCTGGGGCGCGCTTGCGTGGTCCATAGATGGATCTTGTTGCGCCGTCCTTTGGGTGCGAGCCCTTGCATGGGCCGCGTGTTGTATTGTGAGTGGCATTGTATGCCGCTCTGTGTTGGTAGAGGGGTCATCTATCCGGCTAGGTGGCTGCTTTGATATTTGGTTGTGGGGGGTCTGAGGCCTCCTCATCGAATTCAGGTAGCAGCTTCCACTTTGGGTAGCTCTTGGAGGGGCGATTGTCGCCGTACCTCGCTGTTGTGTTGAGTATTTTACTCCATCTGATTTGGAGTGTGTCTTGCGCAGCCTTGAGCCTTTGCTTCTACTTTTTAAGACTGCTCGCGGTGGCAACAAGCCTTTTACGGGCATTCTGCTGCTCCGGGTGCCTATCCGGCGTTATGTCATCCGGACCATTATCCTTGATAGAATTTGTTTGTTCGGTTTGATTATCCGGATTGCCGTTGTTCGACAACAGTTCACCCTACTCCAGTGCTGGGTCTCTATGATCATTATTTATGTCGAGGCGGGATTTGGGGCGGCGCTTGCGTCGCCGCTTTGACTGCTTCTCGAGGGAACAAGCCTTCGGTGCGTCCTTCCGTTCCTCGTCGTCATCTTTTGGTGCGTCCACCATGTATACGTCATATGACGAGGTGGCTTTCCAGGGCCCAATAGGCGCTGGTTCTTCATCGTCTCTTTCATCGGCGTCCATACCGTCGATGTCTTTGGAGTCGAAGTCGAGCATGTCGGTTAAATCGTCGACAGTGGCTACAAAGTGGGTGGTGGGTGGGCTTTGAATTTCTTCATCATCTGTATCCCAACCTTGCTGACCATAGTCTGGCCAGGGCTCTCCTGATAAAGAGAGAGACTTTAGTGTCTTCAGAATATCACCAAAAGGCGAGTGCTGATAGATGTCCGCGGCAGTAAACTCCATGATCGGCGCCCAATCGGATTCGATCGGCAGGGGCGCGGAGGGTTCGGAGTCCGGCTCCTTGGAGTCATGAGTCTCGCGGAGTGCGGGGCTGGTGTTCAGCTCGATCGCTGTTGGGATCACAGCCCCCGAGGCAGCGTCCAACCACCCATCCTCGATCGGCGCAGTTGGCTCCGAATTAAGGGTCGAAACCGATGCGGGTGCGGCCTCCAGGGCACTGTTCGGCGGCAGAGCTAGATCATGCCCGTCGTGACAGTGCGGCGCGCTCGGCAGTGGCTCGAATCCGTCGAAGATCAAGTCCCCGCGGATGTCAGCCGTGTAGTTTAAACTTCCAAATCTGACCTGACGGCCAGGGGCATAGCTTTCAATCTGCTCCAGATGGCCAAGTGAATTGGCACGCAGTGCGAAGCCGCCGAAGACGAAGATCTGTCCGGGGAGGAAGGTCTCTCCCTGGATTGCATCGCTATTGATGATCGTAGGAGCCATCAAGCCTAACGGTGACGACAGAGAGGAACTCTCAATGAAAGCACCAATGTCGGTGTCAAAACTGGCGGATCTCGGGTAGGGGGTCTCGAACTGTGCGTCTAGGCCGGATGGTAACAGGAGGCAAGGGACACGAAGTTTTACCCAGGTCCGGGTCCTCTTGATGGAGGTAAAACCCTATGTCCTGCTTGATTAATATTGATGATATGGGTAGTACAAGAGTAGATCTACCATGAGATCGGAGAGGCTAAACCCTAGAAGCTAGCCTATGGTATGATTGTTGTTCTGTATGTTGTCCTACGGACTAAAACCCTCCGGTATATAGACACCGGAGAGGGTTAGGGTTACACAAAGTCGGTTACAATGGTAGGAGATCTACATATCCGTATCGCCAAGCTTGCCTTCCACGCCAAGGAAAGTCCCTTCCGGACACGAGACGAAGTCTTCAATCTTGTATCTTCATAGTCTAGGAGTCCGGCTGAAGGTATAGTCCGGCCATCCGGACACCCCCTAATCCAGGACCCCCTCAGGGCCCCTCTCCCCCTCTCCTCCTGTGGCGCCGGAACGCCGCCGTGGCCATCATCATCATCATCACCGCGATCTTCACCAACACCTCCGCCATCTTCACCAACATCTCCATCACCTTCCCCCTCTATCTACAACGGTCCACTCTCCCGCAACCCGCTGTACCCTCTACTTGAACATGGTGCTTTATGCTTCATATTATTATCCAATGATGTGTTGCCATCCTATGATGTCTGAGTAGATTTTCGTTGTCCTATCGGTGGTTGATGAATTGCTATGATTGATTTAATTTGCTTGTGGTTACGTTGCTGTCCTTTGGTGCCCATCATATGAGCGCGCGCGTGGATCACACCATAGGGTTAGTTGTATGTTGATAGGACTATGTATTGGAGGGCAAGAGTGACAGAAGCTTCAACCTAGCATAGAAATTGAAGCATATGGGATTGAAGGAGGGCCAATATATCTTAATGCTATGGTTGGGTTTTACCTTAATGAACATTAGTAGTTGCGGATGCTTGCTAATAGTTCCAATCATAAGTGCATAGAATTCCAAGTAAGGGATGCCATGCTAGCAGTGGCCTCTCCCACATAATACTTGTTGTCGGTCTAGTAAAGTAGTCGATTGCTTAAGGGACAATTTCGCAACTCCTACCACCCCTTTACCACACTCGCTATATTTACTTTAGTTGATTCTTTACCTTAACAACCCCTTGTTTTATTTTCGTGCTCTTTACTTTCTTGCAAGCCTTTCCGAAAACACCTATAAAGTACTTCTAGTTTCATACTTGTTCTAGGTAAAGCGAACGTCAAGCGTGCGTAGAGTTGTATCGGTGGTCGATAGAACTTGAGGGAATATTTGCTCTACCTTTAGCTCCTCATTGAGTTCGACACTCTTACTTATCGAAAACTATTGCGATCCCCTATACTTGTGGGTTATCAAGTTGATAAATTCACCAAATGGGTGGAAGCAGAACTAGTCAATAAGTGTGATGCGTCCACGACGGTTCAATTCATCAAAAAGGTGATATTCCGGTTTGGTTTTCCACACAGCATTATAACTGATAATGGTACTAATCTGTCAAAGGGAGAGATGGAGGAATTTTGTCAACATGAGCACATCCGGCTTGATATAGCATCAGTGGCTCACCCCCAATCTAATGGTCAAGCGGAAAGGGCAAATCAAGAAATTTTGGGAGGTATTAGACCCCGGCTTATGGTTCCTTTGAAGCGGACACCGGGTTGTCGGGTGGAGGAATTACCTTCTGCGTTATGGAGCATCAACACCACACCTAACAGATCGACGGGTTACACACCTTTCTTCATGGTTTATGGAGCGGAGGCGGTTCTCCCTAGTGACATCCGTCACGATTCGCCCCGGGTGGCAGCTTATGTTGAAGCGGATAATGAGACGGCACGTCAGGATTCTCTGGACCTGTTAGATGAAGAACGTGATCTTGCAGCAGCACGCTCGGCGATTTATCAACAGGATCTCTGACGATATCATAGCCGCCGGGTTAAGACCAGAACCTTTCAAGAGGGCGATTTGGTGCTCTGGCTTATTCAGGATCAAGCTAATATGCACAAATTATCCCCACCTTGGGAAGGACCTTTTGTGGTCAGCAAGATTCTGCACAACGGGTCATACTGCCTCATTGATGTTCGAGAGCACCAAGACTCACGTAATTTGGAGGAGGAGACCAAGCGGCCATGGAACATAGCTCTTCTTCGGCCTTACTATAGTTGAGCCATAGGCTCTTCATATGTACATATTTATGATGATGTATATATTATATAATAAATCGGAGCCTCCATTAATGCGGGGTATCTGTTCTTTTTACATCATGTGTGTGCTTACAAGAGTTTTCTACTGCTAAAGTGGAGTTTTTTGTTAATCCGGTCTCTACAGCCGCACAGATATAAAGAAAATCACTAGGGGGCTTGGTCATATCTGAACCATATCTACACCTCTTGATCGGTTTGAAACCACGAAGGGATATCACTAGGGGGCTTGGTTGTTATCACACCATAGCTACACCTCTTGATAGGCGTTTAAGCCACAAAGGAAATTATGTGGGGCCAAAGAGAGTGTTGCACAAAGCACAAACTCAAACATGGGCACCCACCGAGCACAACTCGCAAAGTTACTTGGGGGCTCTTTTTGCAAAGCAACAAAGAGTTTGAAAGGACCCTTGTAATTGGCTATCAAGCCACGGCCTGGAAGCCTGGTGTATTCACCTAAAACCCCGGGTTAACCTGCCTTCATCAAGTAAGCCACTCCTGTCCAGGTAATCCTGGTATGACCCGCTGAACGTTTGACAAGTCAATCTTTTACAGACCCTGAACTTGTCAAAGTTAAAACGACGATTGGTTAATTGGAGGCCCATCTTAAAAGGCTTTGTTAAATGGTTTAACTCAGAGGCCTGGTAGCCCATGAAAAGCCTCGATTTGGAGCCTGGTAGCTCGTAAAAAGCCTTGCATATTTCCTTTTTGACTCTTATTTGTTAAGGTTTTTTACTTTATAAAAGTTCATAAAATGTCTTCTGATAAACCGGCGTCCTTGACCCGGCTTGCCTTTCAACTACAAGTTGTCAGTACATGATCAGTTATAAACTAGTGTTCATTGCCCCAGTCTGGTTTGACTAAATCGCCAGTGCTATAAAGAAAACCCGGTGATTATTATATCCTGGTATGGTTTATTATCATAATCCGGCACTATAAGGATGGAGTTATTAATACTCCAGATTGGTGTTAACACCTTTAACAAACAGTTGGTCAACCAACGAGGTATGTTGCACATATTACTTTTTATACAACAACTTTGATCATTCATCTATGTATTGTATATATGTTGAGCATCATAACCCGTCCAGTGGTAAACCACTAGGACACTTGGCAAGTTTTTGTATTCAGGAACGAAACTATTCCTGGGTTAAGGATAAATCGATCCCAAAAGGTAGAGCAAGTTTTCACATCAGCAAAGTGTCACAAAACATGCTCGATGGCATGACAGATAAAAGGAGTTTTCTGCTATCCTATTACATGAAGCTTTCAAACGGTTCCAATTGAATAGGTGTTTTTAAGCATTCGCACACAATAGCTGGTAAACCGGCGGCCCGTTTAAGATGCTTCGTCTGGACGGTTTGATGGTTGAGGGTCAGTTGGTGCGACCACTTCTTCTTCATCCCTCCCTAGACGCTGAAAATCAACCGTCGACCAATCGATTCCAGTTAATGCTTGAAACACAGCCTCTTCATGGATAAGGCTGGAAGGGTTAATATCAGGAGCGTAGGTATGCTTACGAATTGGAGGTACAAGTTCTTCAACTTCATGGATTTCGGCAGGCTGTCTCTTCCCTTCAGCGTCATAAGCCGGTTGGAAATGAGACAAGTCTGTGTCCTCTGCCAGTTTGCTGGCTACTGGCCGCATTTCTTTGGTCAGCCTTCGGAGGTCATCATTGTCGAAGTTTGAACCGTCCTCCTTTACACCTGGGTATCCTTTGATAATGTCCCCCGCTTCAAGATCAGGGATCCATGCCTTCGCCCTGATTAGTGCAGTTAATGCGCCTGCTCTTGCGGCTGCTTTCTTCAATTCAGCAATCCGGGCTGGTAACATGGCCAGCTTCTCAAGAGTTTCCTTTATCAGCGTTGGCGCCGGTTTATTATATGTTGTTGTGCAAATAGCCTGCTGTGACCCAGAATACAGTTGTTCAATCAAAGTATATGCTGCTTTAAGCTTCATTCTGTTGGGGAACGTAGTAATTTCAAAAAATTTCCTACGCACAAGCAAGATCATGGTGATGCATAGCAACGAGAGGGGAGAGTGTTGTCTACGTACCAACGCAGACCGACTGCGGAAGCGATCACACAACGTAGAGGAAGTAGTCGTACGCCTTCCCGATTCGACCGATCCAAGCACCGTTACTCCGGCACCTCCGAGTTCTTAGCACACGTTCAGCTCGATGACGATCCTCAGGCTCCGATCCAGCAAAGCGTCGAGGAAGAGTTCCGTCAGCACGACGGCGTGGTGACGATCTTGATGTACTACCGACGCAGGGCTTTGCCTAAGCACTACAACGGTATGATCGAGGTGGAATTTGGTGGCAAGGGGCACCGCACACGGCTAAGGAACGATCTCAAGGATCAACTTGTGTGTCTATGGGGTGCCCCTTGCCTCAGTATATAAATGATGGAGGAGGAGGAGGCCGGCCAAGGCCATTGGTGCGGCCAGGATGGGAGTCCTACTAGGACTCCAAGTCCTAGTAGGAGTCCATCAAGAGGGGAGGAAGGGAGAAGGAAGTGGAGGAGTAGGAAAGGTGGCCGGCCCCCTTTTCCCTAGTCCAATTCGGACCAAAGGGGAGGGGGCGCAGCAGCCTTTTTCCTCTTCGCACTAAAGCCCATCAAGGCCCATTACTTCTCCCGTAACTACCCGGTACTCCAAAAAATTCCCGAATCACTCGGAACCTTTCCGATGTCCGAATATAGTCGTCCAATATATCGATCTTTACGTCTCGACCATTTCGAGACTCCCCGTCATGTCCCCGATCTCATCCGGGACTCCGAACTCCTTTGGTACATCAAAACTCATAAACTCATAATATAACTGTCATCGAAACCTTAAGCGTGCGGACCCTACGGTTCGAGAACAATGTAGACATGACCGAGACACGTCTCCGGTCAATAACCAATAGCGGGACCTGGATGCCCATATTGGCTCCTACATATTCTACGAAGATCTTTATCGGTCAGACCACATAACAACATACGTTGTTCCCTTTGTCATCGGTATGTTACTTGCCCGAGATTCGATCGTCGGTATCCAATACCTAGTTCAATCTCGTTACTGGCAAGTCTCTTTACTCGTTCCGTAATACATCATCCCGCAACTAACTCATTAGTTGCAATGCTTGCAAGGCTTAAGTGATGTGCATTACCGAGAGGGCCCAGAGATACCTCTCCGACAATCGGAGTGACAAATCCTAATCTCGAAATACGCCAACCCAACATCTACCATTGGAGACACCTGTAGTACTCCTTTATAATCACCCAGTTACGTTGTGACGTTTGGTAGCACCCAAAGTGTTCCTCCGGCAAACGGGAGTTGCATAATCTCATAGTCATAGGAACATGTATAAGTCATGAAGAAAGCAGTAGCAACATACTAAACGATCGGGTGCTAAGCTAATGGAATGGGTCATGTCAATCAGATCATTCAACTAATGATGTGACCTCGTTAATCAAATAACAACACATTGTTTCATGGTCAGGAAACTTAACCATCTTTGATTAACGAGCTAGTCAAGTAGAGGCATACTAGTGACACTCTGTTTGTCTATGTATTCACACATGTATTATGTTTCCGGTTAATACAATTCTAGCATGAATAATAAACATTTATCATGATATAAGGAAATAAATAATAACTTTATTATTGCCTCTAGGGCATATTTCCTTCAGTCTCCCACTTGCACTAGAGTCAATAATCTAGATTACATCACCATGTGATTAACATCGATAGTTCACATCATCATGTGATTAACACCCATAGTTCACATCGCCATGTGACCAACACCCAAAGGGTTTACTAGATTCAGTAATCTAGTTCACATCGCTATGTGATTAACACCCAAAGAGTACTAAGGTGTGATCATGTTTTGCTTGTGAGAGAATTTTAGTCAACGGGTCTGCCACATTCAGATCCACATGTATTTTGCAAATTTCTATGTCAACAATGCTCTGCATGGAGCTACTCTAGCTAATTGCTCCCACTTTCAATATGTATCTAGACCGAGACTTAGAGTCATCTAGATTAGTGTCAAAACTTGCATCGGCGTAACCTTTTACGACGAACCTTTTTATCACGTCCATAATCGAGAAACATATCCTTATTTCAAAAAGGATAATTCTGACCGCTGTCCAGTGATCTACTTCTAGATCACTATTGTACTCCCTTGCCAAATCAGTGCAGGGTATACAATAGATCTGGTATACAGCATGACATACTTTATAGAACCTATGGCCAAGGCATAGGGAATGACTTTCATTCTCTTTCTATCTTCTGCCGTGGTCGGGCTTTGAGTCTTACTCAACTTCACACCTTATAATACAGGCAAGAACTCTTTCTTTGACTGCTCCATTTTGAACTACTTCAAAATCTTGTCAAGGTATGTACTCATTGAAAAAACTTATCAAGCGTCTTGATCTATCTCTATAGATCTTGAAGCTCAATATGTAAGCAGCTTCACCCAAGTCTTTCTTTGAAAAACTCCTTTCAAACACTCCTTTATGCTTTACAGAATAATTCTACATTATTTCCGATCAACAATATGTCATTCACATATACTTATCAGAAATGTTGTAGTGCTCCCACTCACTTTCTTGTAAATATAGGCTTCACCGCATGTCTATATAAAACTATATGCTTTGATCAACTCATCAAAGCGTATATTCCAACTCCGAGATGCTTGCACCAGTCCACAGATGGATCGCTGGAGCTTGCACATTTTGTTAGCACCTTTCGGATTGACAAAACCTTCTGTTGCATCATATACAACTCTTCTTTAATAAATCCATTAAGGAATGCATTTTTGTTTATCCATTTGCCAGATTTCATAAAATGCGGCAATTACTAACATGATTCGGACAGACTCAAGCATAGATACGAGTGAGAAGCTCTCATCGTAGTCAACACCTTGAACTTGTCGAAAACTTTTTGCGACAATTCTAGCTTTGTAGATAGTAACACTACTATCAGCGTCCGTCTTCCTCTTGAAGATCCATTTATTCTCAATTGCTTGCCGATCATCGGGCAAGTCAACCAAAGTCCAAACTTTGTTCTCATACATGGATCATATCTCAGATTTCATGGCCTCAAACCATTTCGCGGAATCTGGGCTCATCATCGCTTCCTCATAGTTCGCAAGTTCGTCATGGTCTAGTAACATGACTTCCAGAACAGGATTACCGTACCACTCTGGTGCGGATCTCACTCTGGTTTACCTACGAGATTCGGTAGTAACTTGATCTGAAGTTACATGATCATCATCATTAGCTTCCTCACTAATTGGTGTAGTAGTCACAAGAACAGATTTCTGTGATGAAGTACTTTCCAATAAGGGAGAAGGTACAATTACCTTATCAAGTTTTCTACTTTACTCCCACTCACTTCTTTCGAGAGAAACTCCTTCTCTAGAAAGGATCCATTCTTAGCAACGAATGTCTTGCCTTCGGATCTGTGATAGAAGGTGTACCCAACTATCTCCTTTGGGTATCCTATGGAGATATATTTCTCCGATTTGAGGTTGAGCTTATTGAGATGAAACTTTTTCACATAAGCATCGCAACTCCAAACTTTAAGAAACGACAGCTTAGGTTTCTTGCCAAACCATAGTTCACACGGTGTCGTCTCAACAGATTTAGATGGTGCCCTATTTAACGTGAATGCAGCTGTCTCTAATGCATAACCCCAAAACGATAGTGGTAGATCGGTAAGATACATCATAGATTGTACTATATCTAACAAAGTACGGTTATGATGTTCGGACACACCATTACACTATGGTGTTCCATGTGGCGTGAGTAGTGAAACTATTTCACATTGTTTTTAACTGAAGGCCAAACTCGTAACTCAAATACTCTCCTCTACGATCAGATCATAGAAACTTTATTTTCTTGTTACGATGATTTTTCACTTCACTCTGAAATTCTTTGAACTTTTCAAATGTTTCAGACTTATGTTTCATCAAGTAGATATACTCATATCTGCTCAAATCATCTGTGAAGGTCAGAAAATAATGATACCCGCTGCAAGCCTTAAATATTCATCGGACCACATACATCAGTATGTATGATTTCCAACAAATCTGTTGCTTGCTCCATTTTTCCGGAGAACGGCGTTTTAGTCATCTTGCCCAAAAGGCATGGTTCGCAATCATCAAGTGATTCATAATCAAGTGATTCCGAAAGCCCATCAACATGGAGTTTCTTCATGCGCTTTATACCAATATGACCTAAACGGCAGTGCCACAAATAAGTTGCACTATCATTATTAACTTTGCATCTTTTGGTTTTAATATTATGAATATGTGTATCACTATGATCGAGATCCAACGAACTTGTTTCATTGGGTGTATGACCATCGAAGGTTTTATTCATGTAAACAGAACAACAATTGTTCTCTGACTTTAATGAATAACCGTATTGCAATAAACATGATCAACTCATATTCATGCTCAACGCAAAAACCAAATAACACTTATTTAAGTTCAACACTAATCCCGAAAGTATAGGGGAGTGTGCGATGATGATCATATCAATCTTGGAACTACTTCCAACACATATCGTCACTTCACCCTTAACTAGTCTCTGTTTATTCTGCAACTCCTGTTTCGAGTTACTCCTCTTAGCAACTGAACCAATATCAAATACTGAGGGCTTGCTATAAACACTAGTAAAGGACACATCAATAACATGTATATCAAATATACTTTTGTTCACTTTGCCATCCTTCTTATCCGCCAAATACTTGGGGCTGTTCCGCTTCCAGTGACCAGTCCCTTTGCAGTAGAAGCACTTAGTCTCAGGCTTAGGACCAGACTTGGGCTTCTTCACTTGAGCAGCAACTTGCTTGCTGTTCTTCTTGAAGTTCCCCTTCTTCCCTTTTGCCCTTTTCTTCAAACTAGTGGTCTTGTCAACCATCAACACTTGATGTTTTTCTTGATTTCTACCTTCATCGATTTTAGCATCACGAAGAGCTTGGGAATCGTTTCCGTTATCCCTTGCATATCATAGTTCATCACGAAGTTCTACTAACTTGGTGATGGCGACTAGAGAATTCTGTCAATCACTATCTTATCTGGAAGATTAACTCCCACTTGATTCAAGCGATTGTTGTACCCAGACAATCTGAGCACATGCTCACTAGTTGAGCGATTCTCCTCCATCTTTTAGCTATAGAACTTGTTGGAGACTTCATATCTCTCAACTCGGGTATTTGCTTGAAATATTAACTTCAACTCTTGGAACATCTCATATGGTCCATGACGTTCAAAACGTCTTTGAAGTCCCGATTCTAAGCCATTAAGCATGGTGTAGTAAACTATCAAGTAGTCATCATATTGAGCTAGCCAAACGTTCATAACGTCTGCATCTGCTCCTGCAATAGGTCTGTCACCTAGCGGTGCATCAAGGACATAATTCTTCTGTGCAGCAATGAGGATAAACCTCAGATTACGGATCCAATCCGCATCATTGCTACTAACATCTTTCAACACAATTTTCTCTAGGAACATATCAAAAATAAACACAGGGAAGCAACAACGCGAGCTATTGATCTACAACATAATTTGCAAAATACTACGAGGACTAAGTTCATGATAAATTTAAGTTCAATTTAATCATATTACTTAAGAACTCCCACTTAGATAGACATCCCTCTAATCCTCTAAGTGATCACATGATCCAAATCAACTAAACCATAACCGATCATCACGTGAGATGGAGTAGTTTTCAATGGTGAACATCGTTATGTTGATCATATCTACTATATGATTCACGCTCGACCTTTCGGTCTCCGTGTTCCGAGGCCATATCTGCATATGCTAGGCTCGTCAAGTTTAACCTGAGTATTCTGCGTGTGCAAAACTGGCTTGCACCCGTTGTAGATGGACGTAGAGCTTATCACACCCGATCATCACGTGGTGTCTGGGCACGACGAACTTTGGCAACGGTGCATACTCAGGGAGAACACTTCTTGATAATTTAGTGAGAGATCATCTTATAATGCTACCGTCAATCAAAGCAAGATAAGATGCATAAAAAGATAAACATCAAATGCAATCAAAATATGTGACATGATATGGCCATCATCATCTTGTGCCTTTGATCTCCATCTTCAAAGCATCGTCATGATTTCCATCGTCACCGGCATGACATCATGATCTCCATCATCTTGATCTATATCAATATGTCGTCACATGGTCGTCTCGCCAACTATTGCTCTTGCAACTATTGCTATCGTATAGCGATAAAGTAAAGCAATTATTGGGCGGTTGCATCTTATGCAATAGACAGACAACCATAAGGCTTTTGCCAGTTGCCGATAACTTCAACAAAACATGATCATCTTATACAACAACTTATAACTCATCATGTTTTGACCATATCACATCACAACATGCCCTGCAAAAACAAGTTAGACGTCCTCTACTTTGTTGTTGCAAATTTTACGTGGCTGCTACGGGCTTAACAAGAACCAATCTTACCTACGCATCAAAACCGCAACGATAGTTTGTAAAATAGACTCCGTTTTAACCTTCGCAAGGACCGGGCGTAGCCACACTCGGTTCAACTAAAGTTGGAGAAACAGTCACCCGCAAGTCACCTATGTGCAAAGCACGTCGGGGAAACCGGTCTCGCGTAAGCGTACGCGTAATGTCGGTCCGGGCCGCTTAATCCAACAATACCGCCGAACCAAAGTATGACATGCTGGTAGGCAGTATGACCTATATCGCCCACAACTCACTTGTGTTCTATTCGTGCATATAACATCAAACCATAAAACCTAGGCTCGGATGCCACTGTTGGGGAACGTAGTAATTTCAAAAAATTTCCTACGCACAAGCAAGATCATGGTGATGCATAGCAACGAGAGGGGAGAGTGTTGTCTACGTACCAACGTAGACCGACTGCGGAAGTGATCACACAACATAGAGGAAGTAGTCGTACGCCTTCCCGATCCGACCGATCCAAGCACCGTTACTCCGGCACCTCCGAGTTCTTAGCACACGTTCAGCTCGATGACGATCCTCAGGCTCTGATCCAGCAAAGCGTCGAGGAAGAGTTCCGTCAGCACGACGGCGTGGTGACGATCTTGATGTACTACCGACGCAGGGCTTCGCCTAAGCACTACAACGGTATGATCGAGGTGGAATTTGGTGGCAGGGGGCACCGCACACGGCTAAGGAACGATCTCAAGGATCAACTTGTGTGTCTATGGGGTGCCCCTTGCCTCAGTATATAAAGGATGAAGGAGGAGGAGGCCGGCCAAGGCCATTGGTGCGGCCAGGATGGGAGTCCTACTAGGACTCCAAGTCCTAGTAGGAGTCCATCAAGAGGGGAGGAAGGGAGAAGGAAGTGGAGGAGTAGGAAAGGTGGCCGGCCCCCTTTTCCCTAGTCCAATTCGGACCAAAGGGGAGGGGGGGGGGGGGCGCAGCAGCCTTTTTCCTCTTCCCACTAAAGCCCATCAAGGCCCATTACTTCTCCCGTAACTACCCGGTACTCCGAAAAATACCCGAATCACTCGGAACCTTTCCGATGTCCGAATATAGTCGTCCAATATATCGATCTTTACGTCTCGACCATTTCGAGACTCCTCGTCATGTCCCTGATCTCATCCGGGACTCCGAACTCCTTCGGTACATCAAAACTCATAAACTCATAATATAACTGTCATCGAAACCTTAAGCGTGTGGACCCTACGGTTCGAGAACAATGTAGACATGACCGAGACACGTCTCCGGTCAATAACCAATAGCGGGACCTGGATGCCCATATTGGCTCCTACATATTCTACGAAGATCTTTATCGGTCAGACCGCATAACAACATACGTTGTTCCCTTTGTCATCGGTATGTTACTTGCCCGAGATTCGATCGTCGGTATCCAATACCTAGTTCAATCTCGTTATTGGCAAGTCTCTTTACTCGTTCCGTAATACATCATCCCGCAACTAACTCATTAGTTGCAATGCTTGCAAGGCTTAAGTGATGTGCATTACCGAGAGGGCCCAGAGATACCTCTCCGACAATCGGAGTGACAAATCCTAATCTCGAAATATGCCAACCCAACATCTACCATTGGAGACACCTGTAGTACTCCTTTATAATCACCCAGTTACGTTGTGACGTTTGGTAGCACCCAAAGTGTTCCTCCGGCAAACGGGAGTTGCATAATCTCATAGTCATAGGAACATGTATAAGTCATGAAGAAAGCAGTAGCAACATACTAAACGATCGGGTGCTAAGCTAATGGAATGGGTCATGTCAATCAGATCATTCAACTAATGATGTGACCTCGTTAATCAAATAACAACACATTGTTTCATGGTCAGGAAACTTAACCATCTTTGATTAACGAGCTAGTCAAGTAGAGGCATACTAGTGACACTCTGTTTGTCTATGTATTCACACATGTATTATGTTTCCGGTTAATACAATTCTAGCATGAATAATAAACATTTATCATGATATAAGAAAATAAATAATAACTTTATTATTGCCTCTAGGGCATATTTCCTTCACATTCGCACATCGGTGCCAGGATGAGCGATGCGAGTGCCTGTCACGGTTTAACGTCAGCATTCTGATCAATGATAAGGTTCCATGAATTGTACAAAACACATAAGGAGATACTTACCAAAGATAGCAGAAGTCATAGCGTTGATTTTCCGTTTCAAGCCAGCTAGTTCATCTACAACTGGTTTCAGGTCTGCCTCGGTGTCTTCAGCTCTTTTTGTTAAACCAGCTTTTTCGGTTTCCCAGTCAACACGATCTTTGTTGAAAGATTCTTTCAGCTTTTCCATTGTGGCCAAGGCTTTGGTCAGCTCCTCTTTGGCTTTCGCAGCTTCTGCCTGTTGTGTCTTCACATTCTCTTGCAAGTCAGCGTTTTAGGCATCTCTATTACTCACTTCAGCCTGCAACATTGAAGATATGTCAAACAGCAGGATATATATATGTTCTAAAGTACAAAGTGTATAACAAGTTATGCACTTCGTACTTGGGGGCTAATGCATATTTGCTCTAAATCACTACATTTTACATAAGTCTCCCGAACAATGCAAGCATTATCCTTGACACTTGGGGGCTAATGTACGTCTGTTCAAAACGGACGCATGGATTAAAACCCGGATTAACTTGCCAAGTTAAACCGGCCTTTGGGGGCTACACTGCGGAAAGTTCTATAATTGCCAAAGGGTGGATCTTGGTTTTTATTAGAGACCTGACATTTTGAGGTTCAATGAAGAGAGACTTAAAGTGCTACAAAGACCCGGTTTATGATTAACATCATAAAACGGCCCTTGGGGGCTACTTGGGTTAGTATTTCAACTTTGAATCAACAAGCAAAGGGAGATGAAAATACCTCATATCGTTCCTTCATCAAATTCACCAAACCGGCTTCATAGTCACGCTTTGAGTGCAAACGGTTTAAAAAACTAGAGTGAAGCTCTTCAGCGTTGAGATGGGCATAACTTGATAGATCACTACTCCATTTGCCTTTTTCCCTAGCAGCCCGCTCTTCTTTGGCTCTATGTTGAGCCAAGACTACGGGATGGCCAGGAGAGCTGTGGCCCATTCCAGTAATGACAATGTTGTCTCCTTGGCCTTCAGTGTTTTTGGCTGGTGATAATGGAGTCTCAGCATCTCTCACCAGACTAGCCTGGTTTGGCGCTGCCGGTTCAGTATCAGGCACGGCAGGCTCAGCGTCTGTTGGTTCATCAGTGTTTAGACCATGAAAGGGCGGGTCGTCAGAGGCGGCTTCAGGATGAGGGCCCTCCGGTTCACAAGTTTGGTCCGGTTCACCTCTTGGTTCTTCTTCAAAAGTGGCCGGGTCTTCGGGCGGATTGTTGACCCGAGCTTTCTTGCTAGGTCTGGCTTTGGCTATGCAGACAAAATTAAAAGAGGTTTAGCATCTTATTCAAGGTTTACAACACATTGAAAGGAAAGGTTTTAAAAGCTTACCCAGCTATAGTTTTCAGAGGAGGGAGTTGAGTTGCTGTCGACTCGCCAGAGGATGAGGGAGGTGTCACCTGATAATTTGAATCGGACGGATTAAGAGGTTGTCTGAAATAACCTGCCTTGGGGTAAGAACTATCAGAAGTGGGAGAGACCTCAGACTGGCGCTTCCGAACCGGGGTGTTAGGTAAACCGGCCGAAGTGACCTGTTGGCTACTGTGTCGGGTTGTTCGGCGAGCTTCATGCTGTTGAGTCTTCAAAATAAATGTTGGGTCCAAGTAAGCAAGAGGATGAGAAAAGCTTACTTTCCGGACTGCTTGATGGGTTTTTTGTGTTGGCATAGAGTCTGAACCGGAGGAAAGGGTAATTACCTCTACGTCATCAGCTTGGCTGCCTTCTACGTCCTCCTGATAAAGATCATTGTTAATGAGGTGCATGAAAAGGGAGCCAAGTGAGTCAAGTTCTACCTCAACTTCCGGATCATCAGCCTCGTCATCAAGTTCCATGTTGATCCGGTCAACCGTTTTCCGTTTTGACGTCTACTTGATAGTTTTGGTTTTGGGGCGAGATGGTTTGACCGCTTTATCCCCGGTTAGCTTTACTGCTTTCTCTATGGATTTCCGTTTCCAGAAGGGATCATCACCCTATACATACATACACAGAAGAAGGATTACAAGTTGAGCAAATTAAAAATATCAAAGATGAAAAGGAAGTATAGTGCTTACAGCAGGCGGTTTGTTCTTAGTATAGAAGGGGTACAAGCTAGTTTGACTATAGACTAATTCCGATTCATTCAAAATTTTATTTACACCTTTGGTGACTTCTTCATCGGTCACCTGAATGTTGCAATGGCGTTGAGGGTCTTCAACATCACCGGTGTACTCACACATTAAACCGGGGTGCCGACTTAACGGCAAGATGCTCCAAGATATCCAACAGCGCACGAAATCAACGCCTGTTAAACCGTTGGCCATAAAAGCCCGGAGTTTGGCGAGTCGAGGGACATATTTGGCCCTTTCTGCGGAACTTAAGCGTTGCAGCATTGGATGGGTGTTGGAAAGCCGGTGATCACGAAAGCCTGGGAGGGGATTCTCATCTTTAGGAGAAGTATCTCTGCAGTAAAACCAAGTCTGGTTCCATTCCTTAGGGTGCTGTGCAGTTTGGCATGAGAAAATTCAACTTCCTTCCGCTTCTGAAATGAGACACCACCCAGTTCAGTGTTGGGGCCATTTACAAATTATGTGTGCCGGTTCAGATGAAAGAAGTCCCGGAACAGCTCCGCAGTTGGTTCTTCCTATAAGTACACTTCACAGAAGACCTGGAAGTTGCATAGATTGGATATTGAGTTGGGCCCGATGTCTTGAGGATGAAGTTGGAAACTGGCAAGCACATCTCGGTAAAACTTTGACCCTGGTGGTTTGAAGCCACGGCCTATGTGGTCGACAAAGACCACCACCTCACCCTGCCTCGGGGTCGGAGGATTTTCTGCTCCTGGAACTCGCCATTTAATTTCAGTTTTCTTAGGAAGAGTACCGATGCTAACCATATCATTCAATTGTTCCTCGGTGACCCAGGAACGAGCCCAGTTGCAAGCGGTAAATTGCTTGGCCATTGTGGAACAAAAAGGTTGGAAAAGAAAGGCCGGTTTACAAATCACTCAGGATGACATACAAGATGTAATGAAATCAACATATGCTGGTACATAAAATTGCGTAAACCGAAGACTTATATAATAGTGAAGGACAAGGTCATATCAAGGATATAAGCATATTGCTAAACCGGAGTTGGCAATTCTATACCATAATTTACTAAATAAAGGCTATAAGGGGAAGTACATTGGCGGTTCAACAAGGGGACTAATGGTGTATACCGGATTATCATTCTTGCAAAGTTAAACCGCCTATATTGGTGTGAGGAGTACAGATCTAAAAATACCTAAGTAAGGGGAAATAGATTTCACAGAGTTATATGAAAATTTCAGATCTAAGGTATGACAGAAACTGGAATATATTCAGGTTCAAGCTTCAGATATTTAAACAGTTCAGCAGATTCAGATAAGTTGTTCTTGATATAAAGGGGGAGTCTAACGAGGAGAATACAATTATGGCTACGGCCGTGCAAGAATAACAGGTCCAACCTAGCCTTGGATGCTACAGAGAAGAAAAGAGAAGAATGGCAATGAGGTTTTCGATGAACTCCGATGAATAGTGAAACCCTAAAAGACAAGATATAGGGTGGAAGTAAAGAAGGGTTACCAGTGTCACAGGAACGGTGGAGAGATGTCGCGGTTTTCTAGTTCGATCAGGGTGATGCAGCGGCCGACGATGAGGCAGAGGTGAAGCTTGATGATGGCGGCGGCGCTCAGGAGCGGAGACCTCGCGAGGAAGAAGAAGGGACGAAGGGGTAGCGGAAAGAAAAGAAAAGGGTCCCCTGCCCCTATTTATAAGGCGAAGCGATACAATGGCAAGTGTAGGAATCGAGGAGCTCAAAAAATGGATAAGTAATAATGGTGTCGCCTCGATGACTGGATATGCATTAATGAAGGTAATTTTCAGCTTCGACGAATAGATGACATGAAATGATCGATATGGTTGACTAGAGGGGGGGGGGGGTGAATAGGCAACTAACAATTTTTAGCTTTTCTTTAACAATTTAAACTTTGCATCAAAGTAGGTTGTCTAGATATGCAACTAGGTGAGCAACCTATATGATGCAACAAGGATAGGAACACAAGCAAGCAAGTGATATGATACAAATAAGCTTGCACAAGTAAAGGCACGAGATAACCAAGAGTGGAGACGGTGGAGCGAGGATGTGTTGCCGAAGTTCCTTCCCTTTGAGAGGAAGTACGTCTCCGTTGGAGCGGTGTGGAGGCACAATGCTCCCCAAGAAGCCACTAGGGCCATCGTATTCTCCTCACGCCCTCACACAATGCGAGATGCCGTGATTCCACTATTGGTGCCCTTGGAGGCGGCGACCGAACCTTTACAAACAAGGTTGGCGCAATCTCCACAACTCAATTGGAGGCTCCCAACAACACCACGAAGCTTCACCACAATGGACTATGGCTTCGCGGTGACCTCAACCGTCTAGGATGCTCAAACACCCAAGAGTAACAAGATCCGCAAGGGATTAGTGAGGGGAATCAAATTTCTCTTGGTGGAAGTGTGGATCGAGGCCTTCTCAACCACTCCCGAACAAATCAACAAGTTTGATTGGCTAGGGAGTGAGATCGGGCGAAAATGGAGCTTAGAGCAATAATGGAGCTTAGGGTTGGAATAGATGAGTCAACAGGGAAGAAGGGGACTCCTTATATAGGTAGGACAAAGATCCAACCATTACCCACCAACCAGCCCGCGGCCAGCGGTACTACCGCGCCAGGCCAGCGGTACTACCGCACGGCCATGCGGTACTACCGCACGGCCATGCGGTACTACCATACAGGCCCGTGGTACTGCCGCAACCCCAGCGACAGCAAGGTCAGATCTGACGCGCATGAGCTGAGGGCGGTACTTCCGCGAGCGCGGTACTACCGCGCCTCCATGCGGTACTACCGCAAGGCAGAAATCCCCTAGCCAGGGGGAGGAAACATCCGTGCCTACTTCCGCAAAGAAACGGAAGAAGCAAAAACCCGACACAGTTGTACTGCCGAGGGGCGGTACTACTGCCTGACAACATAGCGCAGTACTACCGCGGAGCAAAAGCGGTACTGCCGCGGTAGGTGCGGATGTAAAAAATTACATCCGCCCCTACTACCGCGAAGGAGCGGTACTAGCCTGGTGGGCAGCGGTAGTGCAGCTCCAGGGGAGCGGTACTACCATGGGAACCTGCGGTACTACCGGGCCATCGCACGGTACTACCGCTGGTGCCTATGGTACTACCGCTCTCCTGGGAGCAGTACTACCGCGACCCAACTCAGCAGCCAGAACCAGGGAGGCGAGAAAGCGGAGGAAGCTCCAAGGGAAAAGGACGGGACAAGAAGGAGACATGTACGTGATGATTCCACCCAAACCTTTCCGACGCGAACCCCCTCTTAATAGTACGGCTTTCCTATGACTCAAATCCACCAAAAAGAAACATAGAAAAGACGCCGTCTTCAACAGTCTTCGAGGGGCACCCAACCGTCTTGTGCCTAGAGATGAAATGTCTGGGATACTCAAGGCACACGATTAGTCCGCAAACGCGTTGTCATCAATCACCAAAACACCTTAGGGATAAATATGCCCTTACAATCTCCCCCTTTTTGGTGGATTGATGACAATACGAGATTTGCACAGGGGAAATAATATTAAGCAACCGCAAACCCCTCCTCTCTAGAATATAGATGGGCTCCCCCTAGATGTGTGCCACCTAGATGAGTGCTTTGGACTGCACGGCACACATACTAGGATCAAAGCTCCCCCTATATTATAGAGACAAGGCATATCTAGTAATAGGAAGGCTATCACAAGACAAGATAACACAAACATAAGTTAACTAAGATAGATAGAGTGCATATGTCTTACACCATATGAAGGATAGATCTCGAAGGCTTAAACCAAACAAAAGCAAACGAAACGAGGCAAACGAGGTCCAAACGACAAAGCAAACAAACACATAAAGCACGACACAACGCAAATCCCTACAGTCTCTCCCCCTTTGGCATCGAGACGCCAAAAAGGCAGAGAGGACACCTACACACACGGGGTGGCTCGGGAAGAGAAGTCGTCCCATTGCTCCTCGTGCTCCTTGTCAGACTCAGCGACGGGGACAGTCTCCTTGATGTCTTCCTCTGAACTGGTCCACTTGTATCCCTACTTCGACATCCAGGCAGCCTCAGGCATGATGACGTCCTCAGAACTGCCAGACACATCCTCTCCAAAGAGCCTCATAACCTTCTTGTCACGGCGGCGACTATCCTTGTCTGCCACATGAGCCCTGTACTGTCCCTTTGCCTGCATGCAGAAGAGAGTCTTCATCTTGTCCTTTAACTTCTTGGCCCACGACGGCTCAGAGGAAGGTGTGGTGGACCTAGCAGCACGGTCCTCAGCAATATTCTCAGCAGCAGGCTCCTCCTCACCAATAGCCCTCCTAGCAGAAGAGGCCTCATCACGGGTAGTGGTGTTGGCCCAGTTGGGCTTGACACGGAGGCTAATGGACTCATGGCGAATCCAGTCTGGAGCAAGGAGCTCATCACCAGGGTACATCTTCTCCCACGTGGTGGAGAGCAGCAGAAACAGGTACGATCCATAGATAGGTACCTTGCGAGTGAACACCGCAAACCAAAGCTCACACCACATGATGTGTGAGACATCAAGTGGCTGAGTCTGAGATGAACGTGCCTCTGCACACAGGAGCAACATGTCCACTAGAGGCATGGACCTTGTCCTTGTCGCCAATGCGTGGGAACAGGGTGTTGCGGAAGATGCGATGCATGATATCCAGAAAGGAGTTCAACACCCAAGTTGACTTGCCATTGGGGAGCACCTTCTCAACAAGGAAAGGCTGAAGCAGGTTCTTGTTGGCAGACTCAGAGTTGGCATGGGGGCGAACACCAACGGGGGTGTGAAGCCCGTCATTAGGAATGTGAAGCAGATCCATGAACTCCTTCCATGTAGCAGACAGCTAACGGCCGTTGGTCATCCAGGTCATCCTCCGCTCTCCCCGGGATGAAAGTACACGGAGGCAAAGAACTGACAGATAAGCTCATGGTCATAGTCAAGGTGAAAGGAGATCACCAGCTCAATAGCAAACTGCTCCACCAAGTCCAGAGCCTCTCCAAAATAGTCACGAAACTTGTCCTTCTGCATGTGATTCATGTCAATCCACTTGACATCCACGAAGGTATTCTGCTTGTTCTTGATCACATCCAGATAGATGAGAGCATGTTGCTTGGTCCAGAACAACTCGGTGCCTCTGAGGATAGCCCGAGGATTCACATAGGGATTGATCTTCCGGCGTTCGACATACTCAGTGACTGAAATCTCGCCCATGCCCTTAGCAGGTACCTTTTGCTTGCTGGCAGTGGTCTTGACATTGCGCTTGGGGGCATTGGAGCCCTTTGGGGCTTCATCTTGGGGGTTGCGCAGACGCTTGGTGCCAGTGACACGACTGGGATTGGAACGGCGAGAGCCACCACCTGAGACACAAAACGCAAAACACCCACGACAACCAAGAGGGATCAATGCAAAGACCACAACAAAGGAAAAGAAACATGTAGAAAGCACACAAGATAATTGCCTAGAGAGAGATTTGACCCCTACGGTAGTACTGCCAAGTGCTGCGGAACTAAGATAGTAGTACCGCTCTTAGTCGCGGTAGTACCGTGTAAGGTCACGGTAGTACCTGGTCTAGGAGCGGTAGTACGAGCTTAGTGCCTCAGCTAGCGCGGTAGTACCGCGTCTGATGAGCGGTATTACCGCACGAGCTAGCACGGTAGTACCGCACCTAATGAGCGGTAGTACCGCACATGAGACACGGTAGTACCGCACATGAGACACAGTAGTACCGCACCGCGTCAGATCCGAACAAGTTCAAATCTGAGAAAAGCCCGCGAAACCGCGGCGGTACTACGGTTGGACAAATCTACCACAAGACAGCATATCAAGTATGATTCCTACGCAACACGACTCTCCTACATCCTACTCTTGCATAGATTTGGCCTAAAATCTCAAGAACAATAAGCATCTCCCAAAAAACCTAGAAGCGAGAGAACAACCAAGAAAAAGAGAGAATTGGGGAAAAACCTTCATCCATGGCAAGAGAAAGTGGT
The DNA here is from genome assembly GCA_034509565.1 of Triticum monococcum. Classification (NCBI taxonomy): domain Eukaryota; kingdom Viridiplantae; phylum Streptophyta; class Magnoliopsida; order Poales; family Poaceae; genus Triticum; species Triticum monococcum. The sequence goes on from CM067845.1 coordinate 419,311,889, forward strand.
GGGGAATGATCCCACCGGTCGGAATCCGAGGAGAGTGGCCGGAGACGGAGATCCGGCAAGGGCCTCCGGCGCCGTTCTTGAGCAAGAGAGAGAGAGACGTGGGGAGAGAGACAAGTGAATGGGTATGGGGAGTTGAAACTCCCCTGCCCGAGTCATAACCCCCACGTTCCCTCGACGGCGCGGTAGTACCGTGCCCCATCACAGTAGTACCGCTCGGTAGTACCGCGCTATGGCGCGGTAGTACCGTGCCTCTCAAAGCGGTAGTACCGCGGCAAGTCGCGGTAGTACCGTGGGCTCAAGAAGATGCACGTTTCAAGCACAAGAAAAACGGGGTCTTTGCACGAACACTCCGAGGCAACACGACACCACAAGACCATGCTACACACAAATGCAGAAAGGCAAACGACAAAACGAAACAACCACGAGACACCACCTCTCCAAAGAGAGGGCGGTGGTCGTAGCCACCTATGTTTGAGTCAATTGGTATGGCACCGCGAAGAATTATCCTCGGGTCCATGACCAAAACTTGTCTTTGAAGCACAAGTACCATCAAACATGGCTAATGTGAAAGACTTGATCAATTTATGCATAATGGGGGGGAGGGAGAGTTCATTGAGAGAACAACACTCCCCCTATGTCCATGCCTACATCTAAACAAGACAAAACGTTGAGTATGGTGGGGTGTGCAAGGGTTCAACCAACATTGCTCGAATCAATGATATTTAGCTCATGCCTTAACTCGCGAAATCTTGCTTCATCCAAGGGCTTCGTGAAAATATCTGCAAGGTTATCATGAGTGTTGACATAGTTGAGCTCGATCTCTCCTCGCCTAATGTGATCCCGGATGAAGTGATACCGGATCTTGATATGCTTTGTCTTGAAGTGTTGCACCGGGTTGAGAGAGATCTTGATGGCACTTTCATTGTCACACCAAAGAGGCACTTTGTCACAAATGACACCGTAATCCTTTAAAGTTTGTCTCATCCATAAGAGTTGTGCACAACAACTACCGGCCGCCACATACTCCGCTTCGTTGGACGAGAGAGACACACAACTTTGCTTTTTCGAAGACCAACTTACCAAAGATCAACCAAGGAATTGGCACCCTCCAGAAGTGGACTTCCTATCCACTTTGTATCCCGCCCAATCGGAATCCGAATACCCTACAAGCTTGAAGTTTGCTCCTATTGGGTACCATAAGACAAAGTTTGGGGTATGATCCAAACATCGAAAGATTCGTTTAACCGCCACATAGTGACTTTCCTTAGGTGCGGCTTGAAACCGTGCACAAATTCCCACACTCAACATGATATCCGGTCTAGATGCACAAAGGTAAAGCAAGGAGCCTATCATGGAGCGATATACCTTTTGATCCACCGCTTTACCATTGGGATCTATGTCAAGTTGGCATTTGGTGGGCATTGGAGTGGAAGCCGGCTTGACATCACTTAGCTTGAATCTCTTGAGGATGTCTTGAGTATATGTGGCTTGGTTGATGAAGGTTCCTTCTCTTCTTTGCTTCACTTTGAACCCTAGAAAGAACTTCAACACTCCCATGGAAGACATCTCGAACTTTGAGGCCATGAGAGCGGCAAATTCCTCATTGAAAGCTTTGTTAGGGGAACCAAAGATGATATCATCAACATATAATTGGCACACAAACAACTCCCCTTTGACCTTCTTAGTAAAAAGAGTGGGGTCGATTAGCCCAACTTCAAAACCACGGTCTTGTAACAACTCGGTAAGGTGGTCATACCACGCACGTGGGGCTTGTTTAAGGCCATAGAGTGCCTTATCGAGTTGATACACATGATCGGGAAAGTAGGGATCCTCGAACCCGGGGGGTTGCTTGACATAAACCAATTCATTAATGGGACCATTAAGAAAAGCACTCTTCTCATCCATTTGTTGTAACTTAAAGTTATGATGAGAAGCATAAGCAATCAACATGCGAATAGATTCAAGACGAGCAACGGGAGCAAAGGTTTCACCGTAGTCGATACCCTCGACTCGGGAGTAGCCTTGTGCTACCAAACGAGCCTTGTTGCGAATGATAATCCCATGGGCATCTTGCTTGTTCTTAAATATCCACTTGGTTCCAATGACATTGTGGTTCCCCATCGGTCTTGGCACCAATCTCCACACTTTGTTGCGCTTGAAGTTGTTGAGTTCTTCATGCATGGCATTGAGCCAATCCGGATCTTCTAGCGCCTCATAGACCTTGTGGGGTTCGACACAAGAGACAAACGCGTGATGCTCACAATAGTTTGCTAATTGTCTACGAGTGCTTACCCCCTTTCTTAAGCTTCCAAGCACATTCGTCATGATATGATCCTTGGTGGAGAGCTTGGAAGCAACCTTGGCGGCACGACGCTCCAATTTCTCCTCGGGGGTGAGACGAGGAGTGGTCACTTGATCATCTTGAGCGTCGTCTTGAGCTTGTTCTTGTTCTTGAACTTGCTTGGAGGAGAGAACTTGACCTTGGGCATCACTTGATGTGTCAACACCGTCTTGAGCATGATCTTGCCCTTGGTCATGTTCTTGAGGATGAGGGCCTTCATGTTGTTCTTTGGAAGCATGTGGGCCTTGGGTTGGTGATGGCTCCACTTGAGTGGAGCTTTGTCCTTGTCCTTCGGCCACAAGGGGTTCCTCAATGGGTAGGATAAAGCCAACACCCATTCTTCTTATGGCTTGAGGAGGAATTTCATCACCTACATCACAAGTGCCACTTTGCTCCACTTGGGAGCCGTTATTCTCATCAAACTCCACATTACATGTCTTCTCAATAAGTCCCGTGGATTTATTGAGGACACGGTAAGCATGAGAGTTTGTAGCATAACCAACAAATATGCCCTCATAAGCTCTAGCCTCAAATTTAGACAACCGAACACCTTTCTTGAAAATGAAACACTTACACCCAAACACCCGAAAGTACTTGAGGTTGGGCTTGTTACCGGTGAGTATCTCATATAGAGTCTTCTTCAAGCCCTTGCGGAGGTAGAGCCGATTGGATGCATGACGCGCGGTGTTGATGGCTTCGGCCCAAAAGTTGTACTGAGACTTGAACTCCGCCATCATGGTCCTTGCCGCATCCATCAACGTTCGGTTCTTCCTCTCTGCAACACCTTTTTGTTGAGGGGTGTAAGGTGCGGAATATTGATGGTTGATCCCCTCATCACTAAGAAACTCATCCAAGGTGTAGTTCTTGAACTCGGTGCCGTTGTCACTTCTTATTGTCAAGATCTTTGCATTGTGTTGACGTTGTGCTTCATTTGCAAAGACAATGACGGTTTGTTGGGTCTCGCTCTTCCTCTTGAAGAAATACACCCAAGTGTATCTTGAGTAGTCATCCACAATCACCAAGCAATACTTCCTACCCCCAAGACTATCGAAGGATGGATGCCCAAAGAGATCCATGTGAAGGAGCTCCAAAGGCCTCTTTGAGTAAATGATAGTCGTGGGAGGGTGAGCCTTCTCATGTAGCTTTCCTTCGATACAAGCACTGCAAGCACGATCTTTAGCAAAACTAACCTTCATTAGTCCACGGACATGGTCCCCCTTGAGGAGACTTTGCAAAGATCTCATATTGACATGGGCTAGACGGCGATGCCAAAGCCATCCCACATCAACTTTAGCCATTAGGCATGTTGCGGTCTTAGTGGGTCGCTCCGAAAAGATAATCACATATAGACCGTTCTCGACATGCCCAACAAAGGCTACTTTAAGAGTCTTGCTCCACAAGAGGGCCACGGTATCGATATCAAAGAAAGTGGCAAAGCCCATGATTGTAAGTTGACGAATGGAAAGTAAATTGTATGCAAGGGACTCAACAAGCATGACCTTCTCGATCGTGAGATCATGAGAGATGACCACCTTGCCAAGTCCTGATACCTTAGAGGATGAGGCGTCACCCCACTCGACATTGGTGGGCATAGATGGAATCTTGTGCACGTCCACCACCAAGTCCTTGCTTCCGGTCATATGATTTGTAGCTCCGCTATCGAGCAACCATGATCCCCCACCGGAAGCAAACACCTACAAGAGATTAATGCTTGGTTTTAGGTACCCATTTTGTAATGGGTCCTTTGATGTTAGTAACAAGGGTCTTTGGAACCCAAATAGACCATTCAATGTATTCATGAGGAGAACCAACGAATTTGGCATAGACATGCCCATCACTAGCACGACATAACACATAAGAAGGATTAAAGTCACCGGCTTTGATGCGAGGAGTGACATTGCCCTTTTTGACAACGCCACCCTTCGCATTGTTCTTCTTCTTCTCCTCGGAGGCACTCTCTCCCTCCTTCACAAAGGTTTGCATGAGAGGAGGAGGTCGTTTGATCTTGTCATTGTTCTTCTTGTTCTTGGAGTCGGGCACGTACCCAACCCCGTCCTTGGCCACAACTCCCTTTTGGTTGATCAAGAGGTCGTTGAGGTTCTTCTTGCCTTGTATGCAAGTCGCAAGACCTCTCTCAAGTTGCCCCTTTAGCTTAGCGCTCTCCTCAACGAGATGCACATGCTCACAACACGGGTTAGTAGCATTTGCATTATCAATTAACATCATACAAGGAAAAGTGGCTTTTTCCTTGGTTAGCTTTACTTGAAGTTGATCATGAGACACTTTGAGGCTAGCATGAGCACCCTTCAAGAGCTTGTGAGCCTTGTCAAGTAGATCAAAATCCTCTTTGAGTCTAGCAAGATCAACCTCAAGTTCGGCCTTCTCGGAGTTTAGCACATGAGAAGCAATGAGGACATGATCATAATCTTTCTTTAACTTAGCATGATCAACGTTGTGTGACTCCTCAAGAGCCAAACGAAGACCACGCTCTTCCTAAAGAGCATTGGAAAGATCCGAAATCTCATTGGCATAGTCACGACTATGCCCTTCCATCTTAGTGATGGTGTCTTCGTGAGCCTCGATCATGTCATTGGCTTCACCAAGTTGTTCCAAGAGAGCAACAAAGTGCTTCTTGGATTTTCCCTTAAGTTTGCCCATAAAGGCCTCAAACTTATTTGCCTCCACATTAGCTCCCTCAAGTTCATTAATGCTATCCGTCGGAGAAGGATGATTAATGATGGTAGTTTTGATGTTGGGGGTTACCTTGTTGGTGGCTTTACCCATGAGGCACTTGGCGGTGATGCTCTCATTGGGTGAGTCGAAGAGAGACACTCGTGGAGTCGTTGCAATGGCAACGGAGGCCATGACAACCGACTCATCACCTTCATCATCCTCATTGTACTCTTCTTGTACCACCAATGCCTTGGGAGGAGTCTTCTTGGTGAAGTTGCTCTTGTTGGGGAACGAATTGGCCTTGTCCTTTCGGATGAGCTTGCCACCATTGACTTCCCTCTTCTCATACGGGCACTCCGCAACAAAATGACTCACGTTGCCACAATTGTAGCAAGTCCTTACACGTTGCTTGCTCTTCGTGCCACTTGAGTTGTTTTTGCTAAAGTTTGGCCTCGAGTTTTTCTTGCTCCAAAATTTCCTTGAAGCGAGTGCCATGTGTTCATGATACGCATACTTTGTATCTTCGGGGTTGCTCTCCTCTTCTTCCTCTTCTTCTTCTTCAACAGTGAGCTTGGCCTTCAATGCAAGGTTGGGCTTCTTTGCCCTTTGAGAATGAAGCACCGCATTGTCGGCGGTCTTGTCCAAAATGTTCATGGCCACAAACTCATCCAGCACTTCGTTTGAGCTCAAAGTGTGGAAGTCCGGTCTTTGACGAATGATGGAGGACATGGCCTTGTGGTAGGGCATCATTTCCTTGAGGAATTTGCGCTTGATCCAATTGTCATCCGTGTCCTTGCTCCCGTGATCTCATAGTGAGACCGCGAGTTTGGTTACTCTCCGATAAAGCTCACGAGGTTCTTCATCTTCTTTCATTGCAAACTCATCGGTCTCATCTCGCACCACTTCATAGTTGGAGCGTTGAATGCTTGCGCTTCCCCGGTAGAGAGAGACAACACAGTGCCATGCGTCTTTGGCCATGGCGAAGGGACGAAGATGAGGTAGGTCTTCGGGTGGGATTGCATCTTGAATGATGAAGAGAGCATTCTCATTGAATTGATTATCCACGGTTTCTCGAGGAGTGAAGTTTCTTGGATCATGCGGATAGAAACCTTCTTGAATGATTCTCCAAAGGTTAGTGTTCACATGATTTAAATGACGTTTAAAGTGGTAAACCCAAGAATCAAACTCCTCATTTTTCACAATCTTAGGGGGAGGACCGGCATCATTCAAATGAGTGGAAGGAACCGGTCCACCATAAACAAGTGGTGGTTCCACATGAGCAAAGATGCCGGTGCCATTTTTACCACTAGAAGAAGGAGCCTTTTCACTACTAGCTCCCCCCTTATCGGAGATAGCATCTGTCACCTTGTCGGTGGGATCACCCACTTTCAATGGTGCGGTGGAGAGTTTAAGCCCCTCAAGGAATTTAGTAAACATGCTTTCAACCTCGGTCATCATGGAGGATTTCAATGTCTCCAAGGCCACATTGAACTCCTCACGAGAGACCGAGGTTCCCCCATCGCCCGTAGACGAGGTCGGATTCACATCGGAGTGTTCCTCCACACCGTCTACGGTATCAACCATACTCTTCGGATGGTAAAGTCCTTAATAAAGAGACGAGGCTCTAATACCAATTGAAAGGATCGATATGGTTGACTAGAGGGGGGGGGGTGAATAGGCAACTAACAATTTTTAGCTTTTCTTTAACAATTTAAACTTTGCATCAAAGTAGGTTGTCTAGATATGCAACTAGGTGAGCAACCTATATGATGCAACAATGATAGGATCACAAGCAAGCAAGTGATATGATACAAATAAGCTTGCACAAGTAAAGGCACGAGATAACCAAGAGTGGAGACGGTGGAGACGAGAATGTGTTGCCGAAGTTCCTTCCCTTTGAGAGGAAGTACGTCTCCGTTGGAGCGGTGTGGAGGCACAATGCTCCCCAAGAAGCCACTAGGGCCACCGTATTCTCCTCACGCTCTCACACAATGCGAGATGCCGTGATTCCACTATTGGTGCCCTTGGAGGCGGCGACCGAACCTTTACAAACAAGGTTGGGGCAATCTCCACAACTCAATTGGAGGCTCCCAACGACACGACGAAGCTTCACCACAATGGACTATGGCTTCGTGGTGACCTCAACCGTCTAGGATGCTCAAACACCCAAGAGTAACAAGATCCGCAAGGGATTATTGGGGGGAATCAAATTTCTCTTGGTGGAAGTGTGGATCGAGGCCTTCTCAACCACTCCCGAACAAATCAACAAGTTTGATTGGCTAGGGAGTGAGATCGGGCGAAAATGGAGCTTAGAGCAATAATGGAGCTTAGGGTTGGAATAGATGAGTCAACAGGGAAGAAGGGGACTCCTTATATAGGTAGGACAAAGATCCAACCATTACCCACCAACCAGCCCGCGGCCAGCGGTACTACCGCGCCAGGCCAGCGGTACTACCGCAGGGCTATGCGGTACTACCGCTTGCTACCAAGCGGTACTACCGCACAGCCATGCGGTACTACCGTACAGGCCCGTGGTACTGTCGCAACCCCAGCGACAGCAAGGTTAGATCTGACGCGCAGGAGCTGAGGGCGGTACTTCCGCGAGCGTGGTACTACCGCGCCTCCATGCGGTACTAACGCAAGGCAGAAATCCCCTAGCCAGGGGGGAGGAAACATCCGTGCCTACTTCCACAAAGAAACGGAAGAAGCAAAAACCCGACACAGTTGTACTGCCAAGGGGCGGTACTACTGCCTGACAACATAGCGCGGTACTACCGCGGAGCGAAAGCGGTACTACCGCGGTAGGTGCGGATGTAAAAAATTACATCCGCCCCTACTACCGCGAAGGAGCGGTACTAGCCTGGTGGGCAGCGGTAGTGCAGCTCTAGGGGAGCGGTACTACCGTGGGCACCTGCGGTACTACCGCGCCACCGCACGGTACTACCACTGGTGCCTACGGTACTACCGCTCTCCTGGGAGCAGTACTACCGCGACCCAACTCAGCAGCCAGAACCAAGGAGGCAAGAAAGCGGAGGAAGCTCCAAGGGAAAAGGAGGGGACAAGAAGGAGACGTGTACGTGATGATTCCACCCAAACCTTTCCGACGCGGACCCCCTCTTAATAGTACGGCTTTCCTACGACTCAAATCCACCAAAAAGAAACGTAGAGAAGACGCTGTCTTCAACAGTCTTCGAGGGGCACCCAACCGTCTTGTGCCTAGCGATGAAATGTCTGGGATACTCAAGCACACGATTAGTCCGCAAACGTGTTGTCAGCAATCACCAAAACACCTTAGGGATAAATATGCCCTTACATGACGTCAGGGCGGTTTGTTAAAGGACCTGGAGCATGACGTCATGGCGGTTTACAAGATCAAGGGAAAAATGCAAAGGAGGAATTTTCCTAAGTAAGGAAGATTGACATGAAACCTGTTCAAATCAATCTGGGGCCTAATGTTGGGGATATTACTATTGAGCGTATACTGGCCAGGAAAGGGCGGGTTAACTTCATTCGTAGTGGATTATGCTTGAAGCCCATGTAGACATAAGAGGAAAGGCCCAGGGCCCAGAAACCGGTTTAAGGCCTGTAGCCGTGAACCGGAATTAGTATGTAACTTGCATTGTAAGATAGAAAGAGTGGAGACCGAACCGGACACATTTATGAGCCAGTTGCGGGACTCTGTAAATGGACGGACGCCACCCATGTATATAAGGGGATGACCCAGCAGCGGTTCAGGAGGGACAACAACTCGAGAGCCAGACAAGCGGATTCGCTCCCTGGCCTTCGAAACCCTAGCAATACCAATCACAACTAGACGTAGGCTTTTACCTTCCTTGAAGGGGCCAAACTAGTATAAAACTCCCCGTGTCCCCTTGTCCGGTTTAACCCCTTTAAGCTAACCCGTTGCAATGGCTCCACGACTAAGTACTTTCACAAGGACATCTGCCGTGACAAACCCACGACAGTGAAGGAAGACGGGACTCCGTTTGAGCAAGATGACTTTATTGCCTGTGTGAGGGGAGTTCGTCCTCAGGCTACAATTCTTGGCGAAGAGACCAACAACGACAAATATTAGCCAGGTTTTGATATGGAGAATAAAAAGATGGCGACACACTTTTGCCCCGAAAATTGACCCGGCCGTCCTAATTGACGATGAGGCTGAGTTCATTGCTCTAAACAGCTTTGACTGGTCCAATCCCAGCTTCCAACCAATGGAGGGAGGTGAACCGTCCATGGAGGAGTCATAACAATCTGAACAATCCATATTTTAGCTTAAGACCTGTTTAAAAGAGAGAAAAAAGTCTAACCTTTTGGGCTCTCAATGCCTTGTAATAGGTTAGTTTGAAAACTGCATATTTTGCCTATGCCATCGTGCATAAGATGTTGCATATGACTCTTTGCCCATGATATCATTATATATATATATATATCTGTGTGTGTGTGTGTGTGTGTGTTTGTTACATCCGTGGTTACATCTGTAATGTTTTAACTTTGTTCCTGTAAAGGATGAAAAAACTGTCCTGGCGGTTTAGCACCGGACGGGTCAAAAACACCCGATATATGACTATGAAATTATCATAGTGGAAAAAAATAGAACCAGATGTAAGATAAACAAGGCTGAAAGAACCTTTGATTAACGAAAAAACACACAGAGAAACCTGTTCATGAATGACACTATCATACTTGTGTTCTTTGAATCTGGACTGCCGGTTTACATGACCCAGATGATGAGGTTGATAACCCAATCTTTTGTAGAAGTCAATACTTCCATATGTCTGATGACTGTTATGCCTTGGCAACTCATTGTCAAATAATCGAGCCGGTTTCATTTGAAACCATACTAACAGTTAAATTTGAGATGATAAAGAACAGTAAGACAAAACATTAGGCTTCAAAAAATGTAAATCAAAACATTTAAATAAAAACTGGAGGCTTATAATTCGAATATGATCAGTAAAATGGACCAAAGGGGTTAAGCTAAGATTCGAATACGATCATATAGCCCCCAGTGGCCTTGGCATTGCGCCGATCAAGAGGGTACCCACAACTATGTTCTCTTTGGTTCGAATACGACCTATGTTTGAACAGGAAGCCCCCAAATGACCTTGAGAGGTTTTTAACGACCCTGATTTGAATACGATCCAAGTCGGACCAAAAAGGGGTTAAGCTATGATTCAGATATGATCAAGAAGCCCCCTAGTGAGTTTGGCTTTGAGCCGATCAAGAGGGTTACGACAGCTATGTTCTCTGTGGTTCGAATAGGACCTATGTTTGAACAGGAAGCCCCCAAGTCACCATGAGGTTTACGGCTAGATTTGAATACGATCATGAACCGGACCAAAAGGGTTAAGCTTGATTCGGATATGATCAACCCCCTTTTGGTCATTTTAAATAATGAAAATAGTAAAGATATATGATCATTGAAAGGGAAAGGAAAGAGGTCCTGCTTTATTACTTATCATAATATATACATCGTTAAACTATGTACATGATGAGAGCTGGTGGCTTAAGTATAGTATGGCCGAAGCTGAGCAATGTTCCATGGCCGGCGGGTCTCCTCCTCCTACTTACGTGAGTCTTTGTGCTCTCGAACGTCAATGAGGTAATATGACCCGTTGTTTAAGTTCATGCTGACCACAAAGGGTCCTTCCCAAGGCGGGGATAGCTGGTGTGCATCACACAGATCCTGGATGAGCCGGAGCACCAGGTCACCTTCTTGAAAGGTTCTGGACTTAACCTGGCGGTTGTGATAATGGCGTAGGTCCTGTTGATAAATTGCTGATCGAACCGCTGCCAAATCTCTCTCCTCATCTAACAAGTCAAGTGCATCCTGTCGGGCTTGTTCATTATCAGCTTCAATGTAAGCCACCACACGAGGCAAAACATGACGGATGTCACTAGGCAGAACTTCTTCTACTCCATAAACCATGAAGAAAGGTGTATAACCTGTAGACCTGTTAAGAGTGGTATTGATACTCCACAGCACCGAGGGTAATTCCTCTACCCAAAAACCCGGCGTCCGTTGCAAGGGAACCATAAGCCGGGGCTTGAGACCTTTTAGGATTTCCTGATTTGCTCTCTTAGCTTGACCATTGGATTGGGGGTGGGCTACTGACGAAACATCAAGCCGGATATGCTCACGTTGACAAAACTCCTCCATAGCACCTTTGGACAGGTTAGTGCCATTGTCAGTTATAATGCTGTGTGGAAAACCAAAGCGAAAAATCACCTTTTTCATGAATTGAACCGCCATGGCTGCATCACACTTGCTCACTGGCTCTACCTCAACCCATTTCGTGAATTTGTCAACTGCCACCAAAAGATGCGTCTTTTTATCCTTGGATCTTTTGAAAGGTCCAACCATATCAAGCCCCCAAACCGCAAACGGCCAAGTGATTGGAATCATCCAATCACTTGCTCACACTTGCTCACTGGCTCTGCCTCAACCCATTTCGTGAATTTGTCAACTGCCACCAAAAGATGCGTCTTTTTATCCTTGGATCTTTTGAAAGGTCCAACCATATCAAGCCCCCAAACCGCAAACGGCCAAGTGATTGGAATCATCCACAGTTCTTGAGCCAGAATGTGTGCTCATCGTGCGAACTTTTGACATCCATTGCACCTACTGACCAGATCCTCTGCATCAGCATGAGCCGTTAACCAGTAAAAGCCATGAAGAAAAGCTTTGGCCACTAGAGATTTTGAGCCGGCATGATGGCCACAATCTCCCACATGGATCTCACGAAGAATCTCTTGACCTTCTTCAAGAGAGATACATCGCTAAAACGCCCCAGTGACACTACGATGATATAATTCACCATTGGAAATTGTCATTGACTTAGACCGCTGGGTTATCTATCTTGCCAAGGTCTCATCCTCTGGCAACTCACCTCGGGTCATGTAAGCCAAATATGGCACTGTCCAATCTGGAATGACATGAAGAGCCACCACTAACTGGGCCTCCGGGTCAAGAACGGCCAAGTCTTCCTCTGTAGGCAACTTGACAGAAGGGTTATGTAAAACATCTAAAAAGGTGTTAGGTGGCACCGGCTTACGCTGAGATCCCAACCGGCTTAAGGCATCCGCCGCTTCGTTCTTTCTGCGATCAATGTGTTCCACCTGATATCCCTTGAAGTGTCCAGCCACAGCGTCCACCTCTCGACGATAAGACACCATGAGAGGGTCCTTGGAATCCCACTTGCCTGATACCTACTGAGCCACCAAATCTGAGTCGCCAAGGCACCGTACCCGGCTCAAACTCATCTCCTTAGCCATTCGAAGACCATGGAGCAATGCCTCATATTCTGCTGCGTTGTTAGTACAAGGAAACATCAGTGGCAACACATAACAAAACTTGTCACCTCAAGGAGAAGTTCAAACAACTCCAGCCCCTGAGCCTTCTAATTGTATGGACCCATCAAAATGAATCGTCCAATATGTGTTGCCTGGCTTTTCTTCAGGTGTCTGTAATTTTGTCCAATTGTTAATGAAATCGACCAGCGCTTGAGACTTGATCGCAGTACGTGGCACATATTTTAAACCATGAGACCCGAGTTCAATGGCCCACTTGGCGACTCGTCCTGTGGCTTCTCTATTTTGAATAATATCTCCTAACGGAGCAGATCTAACCACGGTGATGGGGTGACTGTCGTGGTTCTAAGTCTGACAGTGAGGTAGGGGTGTGTGTATGGAGAGGCTAGACCTTAGCTATTGGGAAGTTGTAAGCACGCAAGGTTTACGAGTTCAGGCCCTTCTCTGAGGAAGTAACAGCCCTACGTCTCGGTGCCCGGAGGCGGTCGACTGGATTATGCGTGTGTAAAATGACAGGGGTGCGAACCCTTGATACTGAGGAGGGGGGTGGCTTATATAGAGTTCGCCAGCCCTCTCCTGCCCTCAGTAATGCAGGGTTTAAGGTACATTTAAGGTGGGCGTTACTGATAACGTCCCTAATAAAGCGTCATAATAATCATAAAGACTACTTAATAGCCGACCGTTTGCCAGCGGATTGACTTGAGGTCTTCTGGCAGTCGAGTGGTTGGCTTCTTGGTCGAGTGACAGCTTCTTGGTCGAGTGTCTTCAACCCGTCGAGTGGGGTATCTTCAAGTTGTCTGAGAGGTGACTTCCTCTAAGGATGTCCTATGGTAGGGCTTTTTAGGACGGGTCCGTGTCCCTACCATAGGTACATGACTTCATCATTAGCCCCCGAACGGATTGAGGCTAGAGTGAGAAAAGGGGTTAGGGACCTTTCCGACCGATCCTTCGGGTTATCATGGGTGCTTCGTTCTGGGTCGACTGTCACGGATGACGTCATTAACCTCTTTCAGTCGCCTTGATCCGTTCCAGGTCTTTCGTCGAATGGATTTCTTTACCTGTGAGGCACCGAGCGCCGACGTGCGCGGGATTTCCGTTTCGTCAAGTTGTTCCGCAGCCGGCGGAGATCGCGGGATTCGGATTTTTTGGGAAGCGCGCGGAACGGGGGCGGCCGCAGTAATCAGGAGCGACAGTGCGAAGGCTCCTCGATCCCCGCGCCGCCTTTTTCGCCACGTACAGCGTGCGCGCCTACCACGGGATTTGACTGGATAGCTCGGGCCTACCTGCCAGCCACTCGGGAGCGGCCCCTTATAAGTAGTCGGCCCGGAGCCTTTCATCAGTACGCGTGCTCATCTCTTCCTCTTCCTTCTCTGTTTCTCCGTCGCCTCCTCCGCTTCCTTCACTCTCGCCCCGCCACCACAAAACCAGCTCGAGACCTCGCCGGCGACGATGGTGAAGGGCAAGACGACCGCTCTGGAGCGCGTGAAGAAGGCGGCGGTGGCGGGGAAGGGAAAGAAGTCTGCGCGCTGGGGTTCTTCCTCTCGGACGGCCCTGCCCAAAGGGTGGATCCAGGGCGACTGGATGCCCTCGGTGCTCCGTCAGGAGGACCTCGACGACCTGGTCGAGGGAGGAGCCATTCCCCACAAGGCGGCGCGTCTTCCAGGGGGAGAAATCGAGCCCCAGCCACGCGACGGTGAGTGCGTCCTCCTGGCGACTCATATTGACCGTGGGTTCTCTCTGCCGCCCCACTCTTTCTTCCGCAACTTCCTGAACTTCTTCGGAGCGCAGCTCCATCACTTTACTCCGAACTCCATAGTCTATCTTGCCGCCTTTATTTCTATGTGTGAGGCGTTCCTGGGGTGCCGCCCACACTGGGGACTTTTCAAGCACATCTTCACCTGTCGCTCTCAGTCGGTTAAGAAGGCCAAGTCGAGTGACGAGAAGACACAGGTGATCCAGCTGTGTGGGGGTTTGGCGATCCAGACGAGGGGGAAAAGCTGTTTTCCCTCCATTACCTTCCCGGAGTCAGTTCGAGGATGGCAGGCGACTTGGTTCTACTGCCAGGATCAGGTGACCCCAGGGCAGTCGACTGGACTTCCACCCTTCACCCTCGACCGAGCCGAAAAGCCGGCTTCTCTGAAGGTGACGCCCGAAGAAAAGGCCCAGGTCAAGATACTGGCGGGTCGAGTGGTCGAACATGTCCGTGAGGGCGTGATGGGGATGGATCTGCTGGAAGTCTTCCTCAAGAGGCGAATCCAACCACTCCAGGCTCGGGACCACCCGATGTGGCTGTACTCCGGCCTCGAGGACACCACTCGGATCCACCCGGAGGAGGTCACCGATGAGATGTTGGAGGGGTGGCTGTCAAGCATCACGGGGAACAAGGACAACCCCCGAGGAGCTAGGAGGGTCATTCCACTCGACAGCTCGTATGAGGTCGACCAGGTGCGTCTTTATGTTTCCGACTGAAATCTTCGTTTTCTGCATCGGTCTTCTTTTGAGCGGGTCGACTGACTTTCCATTTTGTCTGCTATCTTTCAGGCGACCACTGAGATGTATTCGACGCCCAATGGGGCACACGGGCCAACTGAGGAAGGAGAAGGGAGCGGAGGTGAGAGCGGGGACGACCAGGGTGAGTGGGAGGTAGACGGCGAAGGAGAGGGAGGCGATGACGTCTTCTCCAACGAGGAGGAGGAGGAGGCCGAACCTCCCCGCCCGGAAAGGCGATCCAAGCTCGCACACGACCCGGCGCAGGGACGTGGCCAGGCGACTGCCTCCGTCGGGCCATCGTCGAAACGCCCTCGGACTTCTTCTCCAACACCGACTGGGAAGGTCCCCAAGCAACCACGCACGACGCAATCCAAGCCGCCCAAGACTTTGCCCAAGATGAAGATAACTGTCCCTGTTATTTCCGGGTAACAAGTCTTGTCTTCTTTCGTCGATTGGAGGACGGATCCTCGGTCGACTCATTATGCTTAACTGGCTGATTCTTCGAAATTTGCAGTGCCGCTACCTCCGAGGTCTCTGCCAAAGACGACGACCAAGAGATGGGGGACGCTGCTACCTCCAACCCTGGCACGATTATTGACGTTCTGTTTTTGAGTTGGCTTGGTCGTTTCTTGCAATTCTGGTTGATTGAAAGTTCTTCATGCAGCCCCTCCTCATGTTATCGACCTCCCGGATGACGACGACAACGAGCCGCTGAGGATAGGGAGGACCAAGAGGCCGTTGACTGACATGGCTCCCCAGCCTGCTCCGGCGCCTGAGGCCGCGGCTCGGGATGGCGGCGATGCCCCTCGGGCTTCTGTGTCCTTTGCCAATCCCCTGTCGAGTGCGCAGCCCTCGGCGTCGACTGCCAATCCGACTTTGCTCTTTGTCGCGTACTCTGTCCCTGAAGACGAAGTGGCCGCTGCGAAGGAGGCCATACACCAGGCAGGGGTCATGATGGAGCAGGTGAAGAAGGCTCGAGAGGCCAGCCAGGCAGCTTACAACGCAAGTTCGGCGCTTCAGAGTAACGTCCAGGTCAGTCGACTTGATACTGGTTTGTTTGAAGAGTCTTTCTCCCTCTTTCTTTTTCTTTTTGAAGATCTTTGTAATTGTATATGTACACCCACTGGGTGTGTTTTCTCTTTCTTGGACTAGTGGGGGCACGCTGAGTGCACCCACTGGGTGTAGTCCCCGAGACTACGGTGGACTGCTGGCAGTCGACTGTAGTCTGTATATTGCGTTTGTGAATCTGTACTTCTTCACTCGGTTTGGTCTGGCCAGGTCGAGTGGGACCGTGTCCTGTCGACTGCGAGCAGTCGTTTTTTTTGTCGAACCAGTGGGGGCACGCTGAGTGCACCCACTGGGTGTAGTCCCCGAGACTACTGTCGAATGTTTTTGATTCGGCTGTGGTCTTAGAAACGTCACCATTGTTCCTTAGTTACTCGTAAGCAACTTATCTCGAACGTCTGTCGAATGGTTTTTCTTTTTGCAGAGATCCTACGAACTTGCCGCTCGCTATGCTGAATTGGAGAAACAGAAGATTCAACTGGACCTTGATCTAGAGCTGGCCAGGACGGAGTTGCAGAAGGTCAGGGAGGGCACCGCAGGTAAAGCGACTTTGTCGACTGATTTTGTTTTTAGGCTTGAGCATTCCTCTGCTGTTTCCGATTCGATCGCCATTTCTTTGTAGGAGAATTGGAAAAAGCTTTGGCAAGGAAGGACCAGGACCTGGCTGCTGCCCGCAAGGAGGCTGACGACAAGACGGCTCTGGCCGATCAGAAGCTGGCTTCGGTCGACCAGTTGGAAAAAGAGAACACTAGGTTGCAGGCCGCTCTGACTGATGCCAACAGGCTGACTGCCAATTGGAAGAAGAAGAACCTCCTCTTGGGCGAGGAGATGGAAGGCATCGCTCGTAGGAGGGACGACCTGGAGAGCTACCTGAGGAGCCTCGCCAAGAGGCTGTACATCAAACTTGAAGGTGCACATCTAATTTTGACTGTTTTGTACTTTTGTGTCGACTCAGTCTTGCGATCGTTGGCTTATCTTTAGGTCTTGTGTGCAGAATTCTGTCAGAACTTCGAAGAGGAGACCGGGCAGATCGAAACGGGTCTGGACCCAATCAATTCTCTGGTGAAAGATGATACTGCTATGAACCTGCTCCGACTGGAATCTCGAATCGACGGCACCATGGATTACTTGGCTCGACTGAAGGTCGCCATGTCGCGGATCGACTCGACGCTTTGGCCAGAGTCCATGCTCCAGAACGATCTCGAGTCTCTTATGGCTCGACTTGACAAAATCCCCGATCGAGTGCAAGAGTGGAAGAAGTCTTCTGCCCGGTGCGGCGCTGATGTGGCTCTATCCTTAGTCCGCGTCCACTGCAAGGAGGCGCGAGAAGAAAAGCTGGCCGCCATCCAAGTCGCCAATACCAAGAGGCACAGCTTCCAAGACTTCATGGAGACCTTCATTGCTGCAGCCACTCGCATTGCGGACGGAATTGACCTGGATGAGTTTGTCGCTCCTGCCAGTCCTCCTCTTGAGGAGTGAGAAAACTTTTATGCCTTCCCTTAAATTAGCCTCGGAATGCCGAGTGGACTTGTAATCGTTTAAACTCTGCCGAGCTGAGGGCTCGAGTAGTTTGATTCGGGGCCTAGGGCCTTTTAAGCTTTATCTGAACTTAATTTTTGTTGAATGTCTTCGTGGTCTTGAACTGTCGTGTGGGGCTTGATGGCCGACGCACACCCTGTTGTTGTACATTGTATTCGTGGCGGAGCTCTCGGGAAAAGGTGGCAGTCGACCCACACCCTACTGTTGTACATTGTATTTGTGGCGGAGCTCTCAGGAAAAGGTGGCAGTCGACCCACGCCTTGTTACTGTAGAGTGGGACGAAGCTCACATTGTATTTGTGGCGGAGCTCTTCAGGAGAAGGTGGGTTTCAAACTTAGGCGAGTATCTGACTGTAGCTAAGTCTCTTCGTGGAGAGCTTAGGCGAGTGCTGAACTGCAGCTAAGCCTTCGAGCGGGAGGTTTGCTCTCCACTCGGTAGGATTTTTCAAACTTAGGCGAGTGTCTGACCGCAGCTAAGTCTCTTCATGGAGAACTTAGGCGAGTGCCGAACTGCAGCTAAGCCCCCGAGTGGGAGGTTTGCTTTCCACTCGGTAGGATTTTCCAAACTTAGGCGAGTGTCTGACTGCAGCTAAATCTCTTCGTGGAGAGCTTAGGCGAGTGCTGAACTGCAGCTAAGCCCCCGAGTGGGAGGTTTTCTCTCCACTCGGTAGGATTTTCCAAACTTAGGCGAGTGTCTGACTGCAGCTAAGTCTCTTCGTGGAGAACTTAGGCGAGTGCTGAACTGCAGCTAAGCCCCCGAGTGGGAGGTTTGCTCTCCACTCGGTAGGATTTTTCAAACTTAGGCGAGTGTCTGACTGCAGCTAAGTCTCTTCGTGGAGAACTTAGGCGAGTGCTGAACTGCAGCTAAGCCCCCGAGTGGGAGGTTTGCTCTCCACTCGGTAGGATTTTTCAAACTTAGGCGAGTGTCTGACTGCAGCTAAGTCTCTTCAGGGAGAACTTAGGCGAGTGCTGAACTGCAGCTAAGCCCCCGAGTGGGAGGTTTGCTCTCCACTCGGTAGGATTTTTCAAACTTAGGCGAGTGTCTGACTGCAGCTAAGTCTCTTCGTGGAGAACTTCGCCGAGTGCTGAACTGCAGCTAAGCCCCCGAGTGGGAGGTTTGCTCTCCACTCGGTAGGATTTTTCAAACTTAGGCGAGTGTCTGACTGCAGCTAAGTCTCTTCGTGGAAAACTTAGGCGAGTGCTGAACTGCAGCTAAGCCCCCAAGTGGGAGGTTTGCTCTCCACTCGGTAGGATTTTTCAAACTTAGGCGAGTGTCTGACTGCAGCTAAGTCTCTTCGTGGAGAACTTAGGCGAGTGCTGAACTGCAGCTAAGCCCCCGAGTGGGAGGTTTGCTCTCCACTCGGTAGGATTTTTCAAACTTAAGCGAATCGGATTCGCAGCTAAGTCACCCACTGGGGGATTTCGGATACATACAACAGTGACAGCAATTATTGGAACACTCTTATTTTTGATAAAAATGAACTTCAGGAGTTTTTCTTATTACATCTGGTTTGAGGGCGGACTCAAGTGTAAAAGGGGCGGAGAAGTTTCGCGTTCCAAGCTCGAGGTTCGTCGATTTGTCGATCAACATTGTAAAGGTGATATGCTCCGTTGTGGAGGACTCTGGTGATGATGAAGGGGCCTTCCCACGTGGGAGCGAGCTTGTGAGGTTTCTGTTGATCCACTCGGAGGACCAGATCTCCTTCTTGAAAGGCTCGACTCTTCACATTCCGGGCGTGGAATCGACGTAAGTCCTGCTGGTAAATGGTCGATCTGATCATTGCCATCTCCCTCTCTTCCTCCAAGAGGTCGACTGCGTCTTGCCGGGCCTGCTCCGCTTCATCTTCGGTGTAAAGTTCGACTCGGGGCGCATTATGAAGAAGATCGCTTGGCAGGACAGCTTCGGCTCCATAAACCAGAAAGAATGGGGTCCTTCCAGTCGCCCGGTTAGGGGTGGCCCTTAATCCCCACAGAACTGACGGAAGCTCGTCGACCCAAGCGCCTGCCGCGTGCTTGAGATCGCGCATCAGCCGAGGTTTTAGCCCTTTGAGAATCAGACCATTTGCTCTCTCAGCCTGTCCATTCGACTGGGGGTGAGCGACTGAGGCGTAGTCGACTCGTGTGCCTTGAGAAGCGCAAAATGCTCTGAACTCATCCGAATCAAAGTTTGACCCGTTATCAGTGATGATGCTGTGCGGGACTCCATATCTGAATGTCAATCCTCTGATGAAACTGATAGCGGTGCCAGCGTCGAGGCTCTTTATGGGCTTAGCTTCGATCCACTTGGTAAACTTGTCGACTGCCACAAGCACATGAGTGAATCCACTCCTGCCCGTTCTTAGGGGGCCAACCATGTCCAATCCCCAGACGGCAAAGGGCCAGACGAGCGGAATGGTTTTCAGGGCTGACGCGGGCTTGTGTGAGATGTTGGAGTAGAACTGGCAGCCCTCGCACCTGTTGACTATCTCTTTCGCCATCTCATTTGCCCTTGGCCAGTAAAATCCGGCTCGGTATGCCTTAGCCACAATAGTCCGAGAGGACGCATGGTGACCGCAGGTTCCCGAGTGGATATCGTTGAGGATTATTTGACCCTCTTCTGGCGTTATGCATTTCTGGCCGACTCCGGTCACACTTTCTCTATACAGCTGTCCCCTTATGACCGTGAAGGCCTTAGATCGGCGGACGATCTGTCGAGCCTCCTCCTCGTCCTCCGGGAGTTCTTTCCTTAGGATATATGCAATGTACGGTATTGTCCAGTCAGGGGTGACTGCCAAGACTTCCATGATTAGGTCGACTACTGCAGGCACTTCAACTTCAGTCGGATCCGTGGTACTTTTCGGCTGCGGGGCTTCTTCTGTGAAAGGATCTTCTTGGACTGACGGCGAGTCAATGTGTTCCAAGAACACGTTGCTTGGAATGGCTTCTCTCTTGGAGCCTATCTTTGCCAAGTCTTCAGCTGCCTGGTTTTTCAGTCGGGGGATGTGGTGGAGTTCCAACCCCTCGAACTTCTTCTCTAACTTCCGTACTGCATTGCAGTATCCAGTCATTGCCGGACTCCTGACGTCCCACTCCTTCATCACTTGATTAACCACCAGATCTGAGTCGCCATAGACCATGAGGCGACGGACGCCGAGCGAAATGGCCAAGCGCAACCCATACAAAAGTGCTTCATACTCTGCTTCATTATTGGAGGAATCGAAGTGAATCTGGAGAACGTATCTGAGCTTATCTCCTCGGGGGGAGACCAAAACTACCCCCGCGCCTGAACCATTTAGCATCTTGGATCCATCGAAGAACATAGTCTAGTGTTCCGAGTGAACTTGAGTCGGAAGTTGCTGTTCAATCCACTCGGCGGTGAAATCCGCGATTGCTTGGGACTTGATGGCTTTCTTTGCTTCAAACTTGATATCTAAAGGAAGGAGTTCAATCGCCCACTTGGCCACTCGACCAGTTGCATCTCTGTTATGCAGGATCTCCGATAATGGGGCGTCGCTGACGACTGTAATGGAGTGGTCAGAGAAATAATGTGCAACTTTCTTCGTGGTCATATAAATCCCATATACAAGCTTCTGGTAGTGGGGGTATCTTTGTTTTGAAGGGGTCAAAACTTCAGACACATAATATACAGGGCGTTGAACTTTGAAGGCCTTCCCTTCCTCTTCCCGCTCGACCGTAAGTACTGTACTGACAACTTGTCCCGTGGCTGCAATGTAAAGCAGCAGAGGCTCTTTGCTGATTGGGGCAGCTAGCACCGGCTGGTTGGAGAGCAGAACTTTGAGCTCTGCAAACGCTGCATCAGCTTCTGGAGTCCACTCGAACTTGTCAGACTTTTTCATCAGTCGGTAAAGAGGCAACGCTTTTTCACTGAGTCGAGAAATGAATCGACTTAAGGCGGCCAAGCAGCCTGTAAGTTTTTGGACATCATGCACACGTACAGGACGCTTCATCCGGAGTATGGTGCCAATTTTTTCAGGATTGGCGTTGATTCCCCGTTTGGAAACGAGAAAACCGAGTAGCTTGCCCCCTGGAACTCCGAAAGTGCACTTTAACGGATTGAGCTTGATATCGTACCTCCTGAGGTTGGCGAAGGTTTCAGCAAGGTCAGCCCGTAGGTCGGAACTTTTCCGGGACTTGACTACGATATCGTCCATGTACGCCTCCACATTCCGACTGATTTGAGTGAGCAAACACTTCTGGATCATTCTCATGAATGTGGCTCCGGCGTTCTTGAGGCCGAATGGCATGGTGACGTAACAGAAGCATCCGAATGGAGTGATGAAAGCTGTTTTGATTTCGTCGGGCCCATACAGACGGATCTGATGGTACCCGGAGTAGGCATCTAGGAAAGACAATCTCTCGCATCCCGCAGTTGAGTCGACAATCTGGTCGAAGCGAGGGAGAGGAAAATGATCTTTCGGGCAGGCCCGATTGATATGCTTGAAATCAATGCACATACGGAGTGACTTGTCCTTCTTGGGGACCATGACGACATTGGCGAGCCACTCGGAGTGGTAGATCTCTCGGATGAACTCAGCTGCTAAGAGCTGAGCCACTTCCTCGCCAATGGCTTGTTTTTTTTGGACGGCGGACCGTCGAAGATGTTCCTTCACGGGCTTGAACTTTGAGTCGACTCGCAGGCGGTGCTCAGCCAGCCCCCTGGGAACTCCAGGCATGTCAGAGGGTTTCCATGCGAAGATGTCCCAGTTCTCACGGAGGAGCTGGATGAGCGCTTCTTCCTATTTGGAGTCGAGCGTCGTCGAGATGTGAGTCAGAGCAGCGTCGGGATCGGTCGGGTGAATGTGGACTGTCTTCATTTCGCCAGCCGACTAAAAAGCTGACTCAGAGGAAGGCTTCTTAGCCCGTAGCAATTCACTCGGGTCGGCAGTCTTTTGGTACTCTTTCAGCTCGACCACTGCCATCTGAGCGTCAGCGATCTTTGATCCCTTCTGGAAACATTCCTCTGCTTTCTTCCGGTTGCCCGTAACAGTGATAACACCTTTGGGGCCAGGCATCTTTAACTTAAGATACACGTAGCATGGTCGAGCCATGAAGCGTGCATAAGCTGGCCTGCCCAAGATGGCGTGATAAGCACTCTGGAAGTCCACAACTTCAAACGTTAACTTTTCCTTGCGGTAATTCTTTGAATCACCGAAAACCACATCAAGAGCAATCTGGCCGAGTGACTCGGATTTCTTCCCAGGAATGACTCCGTGGAAGCTCATGTTACTGGTGCTGAGTCTGGACATCGGAATGCCCATTCCTTTCAAGGTTTCAGCGTACAGTATGTTCAGGCCACTGCTGCCGTCCATCAGGACTTTGGTCAGTCGAGTGCCTTCGACAACTGGGTCGACCACCAAAGCTTGCCTCCCAGGGGTGGCAATGTGCGTCGGGTGATTGGACTGGTCGAACGTGATGGCAGTCTGAGACCACTTCAGGTAACTGGGAGTCGCCGGGGCAACCATGTTGACCTCACGGTTAATGATTTTCAGTCGACTTTTGCTTTCGACATCAGCAAAAATCATCAAGGTGGAATTGACTTGGGGGTATCCATCGTCACTATCCTCCTTGTCTTCAACTCTGTCTGGTTCTTTTTCCTTATCCTTGGGCTGCTTGCCCTGGAACTGCTGAATCAGAAGCCGACACTGTCGAGTGGTATGCTTCGGGAAAATAAAATTTCCTTCTTCATCTTTCTTGGTATGGATGTGACATGGCAGGTCCAGAACATCATTCCCATCCTGATCTTTAACCTTCTTGGGCTTCCACGTGCCCTTGGGCTTTCCCTTGAAATTTCCCTGGGCCACAGCCAGGGCCTCCCCAGGGGCGGCTGGCTCGGCCTTCCGCTTCTGCTTCCGACTGGAGTTTCCTCCGGTTTCTTGGGCGACTGACTTAAGTTTGCCACTTCGGAGTCGGTCCTCGTCTTCTCCATTAGCGTACTTGGTGGCAATCTCCATCATCCGATTAAGGGACATCTCTCCGGTCCGGCCAAACTTTAGATTCAACTCCCTGTACTTGACGCCTTCCTTGAAAGCGCAAACTGCTTGATGCTCTGGCACGTTCTCGATCGAGTGGTGCAGTGTGATCCACCTCTGGATGTATTCTCTCAGAGTTTCGTTTGGCTTCTGTACGCAAGACCGCAGCTCCGTAAGGCCTGCAGGGCGCTTGCATGTCCCCTCGAAGGTTGTGATAAACACTCGGGAGAGATCCTCCCAAGTGTAAATGCTACCGGGCGCCAACTGATTCAGCCACGCCCTAGCTGAGCCTTCCAACATGAGGGGTAAATGCTTGGTGGCCACCTCATCGTTGCCGTCGCCAATCTGCACAGCCACTCGGTAATCCTCGAGCCACGTGTCAGGCTTGGACTCACCGGTGAACTTGCTGATTCCAGTCGCCAGCCGAAAGTTGGGAGGGATCACCGCAGCTCTGATGGCTCGACTGAAACATTCAGGCCCCGAGGCGTGTGTCCTGCTGCCGGTGGGCGTATCTCAGTTGTGGCCCTCTCGATGAGCCCTGTTTCTGTCCACCAGACCTTGAACGAGGATGGATCTCGCGTCAAAGCCTGGGTCTCTGGGGTCGACTGGGATCCTCTGCCCAGTGTTATGGGGGCGCCTGTCGTCTCGTTGTCGAGGTGCATATGATCCACTCCTCGGGGGAGGGGACGGCACCCGACGCCCATCATCACGGTCGGGTCAGTGATCATATTGTTCATTTCTCCTATACTGGTCATGCCGGTCTCCATGCCCCTCACGCCTCGGGGGCGATCTTGGGCTATGAGCCGACTGGACGGTTTCCGTTGCGACGGATCGACTGTGGATCCTGTCCCTCGACTGAGAGACGGCGGAATTCTGATTTCCCGCCGCTTGGAGCAATGCTCTGATCTGCAGCAATCCTCTGCCGGCCTCCTACTAGGAGGGCTGGATTGACTCCGCTATGCGGGCCGCGGCAGCCAGGTTCTGAACCGGAGTTCGGTACACCTACGGCGGTGGGAAGAGCTGACGTCGACTGGGTTCGAGAGCTTGCTGGCGTCGACTGGACTCGGGAGCCTGCTGGCGTCGACTGGACTCGGGAGCCCGCTGACGCGCCCGCTCGTCGAGAGCTCGCAGTAGATTCTCCAGTCGAGTGCGCTCGGCTAGATTAGCCAAGCGCGCGTCCTCCAAGGCCCGGGCCTCGGGGGTTTCTCCAACAATAGGGGTGTAGAGCGCGTCCATGTTCCGGCGACGAAGCTCCTCCCGCTGCAATGACGTAAGAGGCCTGGGAAGGTATTCGTCGTGAGGGTGCGACGGATCGCCCCTATCGGCACCATCATCACCGCGATGGAATCCAGGGGGACTCCATGTCCCCTCGACCGCCAGAACCTCCGCCAAAGGGTCGCTGCTGTCACACTCGGAAGCGGTCTCCGTGGAGCCAGTCGACAGATCGAACAGGCCGCAGAGGGATTCGTCAGGCTCGATTGCCGCGACTTGCGGGGTTGCCGACTGGCGGGCCGCGGCATGCTTCATCCACCGCTGGAGCCTCGACCGACCCGAGCGCTTGCGCTGGCGGGAGACAGGACGGGGAGATGACACGGGAGTCGACCGATATGGGGTCGATGGCTGCCTCAGGAGGACGCCACGGACGCACGCGCGGAAGTGCGTCGCGCCACGGACGGGGAGCGCGTCGACGTCAAGCGGCGCCTCCTGGAGCCAGGCGGAGTCGTCGGCGATGAAAGTGAGTCCGCCGAGACGGATCTCGCGTCCCTCCGCCAAAGCTCCGCAGGAAAACATGATCAAGTGGATCGGAAAAATCACAACTTCTCCAATTAGGCGCTAAGACTAAGGCCCCACGGTGGGCGCCAACTGTCGTGGTTCTAAGTCTGACAGTGAGGTAGGGGGTGTGTATGGAGAGGCTAGACCTTAGCTATTGGGAAGTTGTAAGCACGCAAGGTTTACGAGTTCAGGCCCTTCTCTGAGGAAGTAACAGCCCTACGTCTCGGTGCCCAGAGGCGGTCGACTGGATTATGCGTGTGTAAAATGACAGGGGTGCGAACCCTTGATACTGAGGAGGGGGTGGCTTATATAGAGTTCGCCAGCCCTCTCCTGCCCTCAGTAATGCAGGGTTTAAGGTACATTTAAGGTGGGCGTTACTGATAACGTCCCTAATAAAGCGTCATAATAATCATAAAGACTACTTAATAGCCGACCGTTTGCCTGCGGATTGACTTGAGGTCTTCTGGCAGTCGAGTGGTTGGCTTCTTGGTCGAGTGACAGCTTCTTGGTCAAGTGTCTTCAACCCGTTGAGTGGGGTATCTTCAAGTTGTCTGAGAGGTGACTTCCTCTAAGGATGTCCTATGGTAGGGCTTTTTAGGACGGGTCCGTGTCCCTACCGTAGGTACATGACTTCATCAGTGACCCTGAAAGTAATGCTTGAGCTTCCGGCTTGCCATGAACACCCCATAAACAAGCTTTTGCCAATGTGGATACCTTTGCTTAGATTCAATGAGCACCTCACTAACGTAGTAAACCGACCACTGGACCGGATGTTCCTTGCCAATTTCCTTGCACTCCACCACAATAACCATGCTGACAGCACGTGAGTTAGCAGCCACATATAACAACAATGGTTCTTTCTCAATAGGAGCAGCCAGAACCGGCGGCTCAGTGAGCTGTCTCTTCAGATTCTCAAAGGCAGAGTTGGCAGTGTCACTCCAAACAAAGTCATCCGCCTTTTTCATCATTTGATATAATGGCATAGCCTTCTCACCCAACCGGCTTAAAGCTGCAACACGGCCCGCCAGCTGCTGAATGTCATTGATGCACGCCGGTTCAGCCAAAGATGTGATTGCCTTAATTTTCTCTGGGTTAGCCTCAATGCCCCAGTTAGACACCAAAAAACCCAAGAGCTTGCCAGCTGGGACTCCAAAAACACATTTGGCCGGGTTAAGCATCATCTTGTAGACCCGGAGGTTATCAAAGGTTTCCTTCAGATCAGCTACCAAGGTTTCCTTCTCTCTGGATTTTACCACTATGTCATCCACATAAGCATGAACATTCCGCCCAATCTATTTATGAAGGCAATTCTGCACACACCACTGATAAGTCGCGTGGGCACTCTTAAGCCCAAAAGGCATAGACACATAGCAGAAGGCTCCGAACAGAGTGATGAAAGCTGTCTTCTCCTGGTCCTTAACTGCCATCTTGATCTGAGGATAACTAGAGTAAGCATCCAAAAACCTCAAATGCTCACAACCCACTGTAGCATCAATGATTTGATCAATACGAGGGAGAGCAAAAGGGTCAGCCGGACAAGCCTTGTTCAAATCAGTGTAATCCACACACATGCGCCAGGTGCCATTCTTTTTTAGCACAAGCACCGGGTTAGCCAACCACTCTGGGTGAAAAACTTCAACAATGAACCCGGCCGCCAAGAGCCGGGCCACCTCTTCTCCGATAGCCTTGCACCTTTCCTCGTTAAACCGCCGAAGAAATTGCCTAACCGGCTTAAACTTTGGATCAATATTGAGAGTGTGCTCAGCGAGTTCTCTTGGTACACCCGGCATGTTAGAAGGCTTCATGCAAAGATGTCCCGGTTCTCACGGATGAACTCGATGAGAGCGCTTTCCTATTTTGGATCCAAGTTAGCACCGATAATGAACTGTTTGGATGAATCGCCAGGCACGAAATCAATCATCTTGGTGTCATCAACTGATTTGAATTTCAACGCCGGCTCATGCTCCGTAGTTGGCTTCTTCAAAGATGTCATGTCTGTCGGGTCAACATTATCCTTATAAAATTTCAACTCCTCAGTTGCAAAAATGGACTCGGCATAAGTGGCATCACCTTCTTCACATTCCAAGGCTATTTTCCGGTTTCCATGTACTATGATAGTGCCTTTATAACCCGGCATTTTGAGCTGCAGATATACATAACACGGCCGAGCCATGAACTTAGCATAAGCCGGCCGTCCAAACAGAGCGTGATATGGGCTTTTGATCTTAACCACTTCAAAGGTTAACTTCTAAGCCCTAGAATCATACTCATCTCCAAAGGCTACTTCCAGCTCAATCTTACCAACTGGGTACGCCGACTTACCATGCACTACCCCATGAAAAAAGTGTTGGATGTTTTAAGACTCTTATCAGTTAACCCCATGTGACGAACGTCTCATAATAGAGGATGTTGATGCTGTTGCCTCTGTCCATGAGCACCTTAGTGAACTTATATCCACCAACCTGAGGTGCCACCACCAAAGCTAGATGACCTGGGTTATCAACCTGGGGTGGGTGATCCACCCTACTCCACACAATAGGTTGTTCAGACCATCTCAAATAACGCGGAACCGCCGGCTCAATAGCATTTACAGCCCTCTTATGAAGCTTCTGATCCCTCTTGCACAAACTGGTGGTAAACATGTGGTACTGCCCACTGTTCAGCTGTTTTGGGTTACTCTGATACCTAGACTATTGCTGCTGTTGCTGACTGCCCTGGCCGGATTGCTGATTATAGCCGTCTTGACTACCTGGACGACCCTGGCCATGAAAACCGCCACCGCCTGAACCGGCGCCCGGGCCATGAAAGCCGCCACCGCCTGAAGCGCCGCCAGGCCTGTGGTTACCATCGAATATGTTATAATTCTTAAAAGCCTTCATGATCGTACAGTCTTTCCATAAATGGGTAGTTGGCTTCTCCCAGGTGCCGTGTCTTGGACAAGGTTCGTTTAGCATCTGCTCAAGGGTGGGACCTGACCCGCCAGACCGTGGAGGCGGCCTCCCCTTGCGTCATTGATTATTGCCCTGTGTATTGGTGTTAGCCACAAACTCGTCAGCCTTATGATTATTACCTCCTTGATTGAGTTGCACCGATGCAGTGTTACAGGGTGTTTCAAAATCGTGTTTCTCCTAAGGAAGGCCATGCGATTCTACGAGAGATTCATGAAGGAGATTGTGGCCATCATGCCGGCTCAAAATCTCTCGTGGCCAAGGCTTTTTGTCATGGGTTTTATTTGCTAACGGCTCATGATGATGCAGAAGATTTGGTCAGTAAATGTGATGGTTGTCAGAAATTCTCAAGACGAGCTCATGTACCGGCTCAAGAGTTGAGGATGATTCCAATTACTTGGCCGTTTGTTGTCTGGGGGCTGGATATGGTTGGACTGTTCAAAAGTTCCAAGGATAAAAATACCCACCTTTTGGTGACAGTTGACAAATTTACAAAGTGGGTTGAGGCAGAGCCGGTCAGTAAGTGTGACGCGGCGACGGTGGTTCAATTCATCAAAAAGGTGATTTTCCATTTTTGCTACCCTCACAGCATCATAACTGATAATGGCACTAATCTGTCTAAAGGTGCTATGAAAGAATTATGTCAACGAGAGCATATTTGTCCTGATGTATCATCAGTTGCTCACCCCCAGTCCAATGGCCAAGATGAAAGAGCCAATCAAGAAATTTTTGAGAGGCATAAAGCCCCGACTTATGGTCCCTTTGCAAAGGACACCGGGTTGTTGGGTGGAGGAGTTGCCCTCAGTACTATGGAGTATCAATACTACCTCTAACAGATCTACGGGTTACACGCCTTTCTTCATGGTTTATGGAGCAGAGGCGGTTCTTCCTAGTGACATCCGTCACGACTCGCCCCGTGTGGTGGCTTATGTTGAAGCTGATAATGAAAAAGCATGTCAGGACACTCTTGACCTGTTGGATGAGGAGCATGACCATGCGTCGGCTCGGTCGACGATTTACCAGCAAGATATGCATCGTTATCATAGCTGCCGGGTTAAAACCAGGACCTTTCAAGAAGGAGATTTGGTGCTCCGGCTCATCTAGGATCAAACTGATATGCACAAGCTATCCCCACCTTGGGAAGGGCCCTTTGTGGTCAGCAAAAATCTGAACAATAGGTCATACTACCTTTCAATGTTCGATACCACGAGGACTCACGCACGTCGGAGGAGGAGACCTGCCGGCTATGGAATATCGCTCATATTTGGCCTTATTACACCTGAGCCACCGGCTCTTGTGATGTACATATTTCTACCAATGTAAATATTTATGACTAGTATAATAAAGTCAGCATCCCTGAGATTTTAGGGCCTCTATCATTTCATTTCTGAGAATCTGAGTCTTTATTGTCTTTCCATAAGATCGCTTGGGGGCTTCCTGCTCATTGAGCATAGCTATGACTACCCTCTTGATCCGGCCTGTATGCCTTAACTGCACAATGCTTGGGGGCTTCCTGCTCATTGAGCATAGCTATGATTACCCTACTGATCCGACTTATACGCCTGGAACGAAATATTACTTGGGGGCTCTTGTTAATGAATAGAGCTTTGTTGTCCCTTGTAAGGCTTGGGCGCAAGGTGTATTCACTAAAAATCCGGGTTATCCTGCCTTTGTTTGCCTGCCACTCCGACCAGGTAATCCTGGGATGACCCGCTGCACTCTTGACAATCAATCTTGTAAAGACCTTGAATTTGTCAAAGTTAAAACAGTGATTGGTCATGTGAGGTTCGGCTTACGGGTTTGAATTAAGGTTTAACTCAGCGGCTGTGCGGCCCTTAAATAGCACTTGACATTGAGGCTTTGCATCCTATGAATGCCTTGTTTCTTCTGATTTATGTTTGCTTTGAAATTTTTTTGAGGTTCATCTTTGGTGCCATGTTGATATATGGTTGAAAATTTATTAGGACCATGTTGCCTTATGATTCATATATGAATCTACCCAGAGTTTTGTTAACCTGACCTTGCTTTGGACTTTAAGTCACCAGTATATGATAAGTATGTGATTGGAGTTTCTGTGCTCTAAGCTTTGGGATGTTACCCTTGTTGCATACGATGTTGTAAGCCGGAGGTATGAATAAATGGGTCAGGGCATTGCGCTCCATCTTTGGGTTGTTGCCCTTACTGCACGTCGCATGATCAGCCGGCAGTGTGAACAAATATCACATGTATGATATTTATTTTGTTATTATTATATGAGGTTTTGATAAACCGGCCCTGGTTATGGATTATTCAATCACCAGTGGTTTTTATATGGGGTATTATGACCCGCCTTGGGGTAAGAAATATGAGAACACCGCTTAGGAAAGGTATGGAATCAACACTTGACTTCGAAGCAACTCGAATACCAAAAACCAAAACAAAACAAAAGATTTGGCTTGAAGAATAAGTCGGAAACAAACATATGATATACCCCATATCGTATCATGTGTCTGTTGGAAAGATATCCTACGAGATACTTTAATTCCCATGTATAAACTCCCGAAACTTTCTGGTTATGCAATCAGGTGTTGGGGATACAGGGGAAGCATAATATCTCACCCAAACCAACAATCCCTACATCCAGTTGTATCCATCCTTCAACACATAACCAAGAAATATTCGGAAATCGTGTACCTCAACCTTCGAAAAGCATCCGTTATACGAGTTATGGCAATACTCCCGAACTCCCGCCCCAGTACTGGGTGGCGTCGAGGTAATCTCACCAACAACTACATAAAAGAGATTTTCGATGTCGGCGAAACTCAGGTATTCCAGAACTGCAACGATGAAATTGTGACGACAACACCTCGGAGCTCAACTCCTCGGGACACTGCCACAACCCCTAAATGTCTGGAGGCACCAAGAACAATGTTCTTGTCACAAAACCATCGGAACGATTCCAAGATACCTGCGTGATCCTAAAAAAATTTCGTGAAATTTTAGGAGAGGAGAGTCAAAACTTCTACATCAGGAGGCCTCACTAGAGCGACGAAGGAACTGAGGAGTAAAAAGAATCCTACTCTCCGATATATATAATCCTAAGACTCAAAACATTTTGTTCTAGACTCAACAACGTCAGCGATTCGATCAAGCAGGAGGCTCCTAAGTCGGGGATCGCTCTGATACCAACTTGTAACACCCACGATGCGGCTATATCTCCCACGTGTCGAGGCATGACTTAGAGGCATAACCGCATTGTGGTTTAGTCGCAAGAGGGGTAATCTTCACACAATCCCATGTACTGAATAAGAAAGGGTTTAAAGAGTTGGATTACAATCGCCACTTCACACAATACATGAATAAATCATACATCATCCAAATACACTCAAAGGTCCGACTACGGAACCAAAATAAAAGAAGACAACCCCAATTGCTAGATCCCCGATCGTCCCAACTAGGCTCCACTACTGATCAACAGAAAACGAAACAAAACAATGATCAAGATCTTCATCGAGCTCCCACTTGAGCTAGGTTGCGTCATCTGCACTGTCATCATTGGCACCTGCAACTGTTTGGAAGTATCTGTGAGTCACGAGGACTCAGCAATCTCACACCCGCGAGATCAAGACTATTTAAGCTTATGGGTAGGAAAGGGGTAGTAAGGTGGAGCTGCAGCAAGCACTAAGCATATATGGTGGCTAACATACGCAAATGAGAGCGAGAAGAGAAGCAATGCAACGGTGGAGAAGCTAGAAGTGATCAAGAAGTGATCCTGAAACTACTAACGTTCAAGCATAACACAAGAACTGTGTTCACTTCTCGGACTCCGCCGGAAAGAGACCATCATGGCTATACACGCGGTTGATGCATTTTAATTTAAGTCAAGTGTCAAGTTCTCTACAACCGGACATTAACAAATTCCCATCTGCCACATAACCATAGGCACGGCTTTCGAAAGTTCAAACCCTGCAGGGGTGTCCCAACTTAGCCCATCACAAGCTCTCACGGTCAACAAAGGATATTTCGACAATGGTAAAACAAGACCAGCAAAGCCACCCGATGTGCCGACAAATCCCGATAGGAGTCGCACGTATCTCGTTCTCAGGGCAACACCGGATGAGACATGCTACGAGTAAAACCAACCCTCGAGTTTCCCCAAGGTGGCCCCGCAGGCGGCTCGGTTTGGACCAACACTCAGAGGAGCTCCGGCCCAGGGGGGTTTAAAATAAATATGACCCTCGGGCTCGCGCAAATCCAAGGGAAGGTTATAGTTTGTTAGGAAAATGTAAAACCAAGGTTGGGCCTTGCTGGAGGAGTTTTATTCAAAGCGAACTGTCAAGGGGTTCCCATAACACCCAACCGCGTTAGGAATGCAAAATCAAGGAACATAACACCCAACCGTGTTAGGAATGCAAAATCAAGGAACATAACACCAGTATGACGAAAACTAGGGCGGCAAGAGTGGAACAAAACACCAGGCATAAGGCTGAGCCTTCCACCCTTTACCAAGTATATAGATGCATTAATTAAAATAAGAGATATTGTGATATCCCAACATATCCATGTTCCAACATTGAACAAACTTCAGCTTCACCTGCAACTAACAACGCTATAAGAGGGGATGAGCAAAAGCGGTAACTTAGCCAAACAACAGTTTGCTAGGAAGGAGGGTTAGAGGCTTGACATGGCAATATGGGAGGCATGATATAACAAGTGGTAGGTAGCGCGACATAGCGATAGAGCAAACAACTAGCAAGCAAAGATAGAAGTGATTTCGAGCGTATGGTCATCTTGCCTGAAATCCTGCAAGGAAGAAGAACGAGTCCATGAACAAGGCAAACAGACGTAGTCGAATGGATCCTCAAAACTCCGGAACGAAACTGAAGCTAATGAGAGAAGCAACCCGGAAAGAAGCAAGCAACATAGTGCTACCTCTTGAGCACTTGTGTTGGTTTTCCCTCGAAGAGGAAAGGTGGTGTAGCAAAGTAGCGTAAGTATTTCCCTCCATTTTTGAGAAGCAAGGTATCAATCTAGTAGGAGGCTACGCGCGAGTCCCTCGCACCTACACAAAACAAATAAATCCTCGCAACCAACGCGATAAGGGGTTGTCAGTCCCTACAGGTCACTTACGAGAGTGAGATCTGATAGATATGATTAGATAATATTTTTGGTATTTTTATGATAAAGATGCAAAGTAAAATAAAATCAAAGGAAATAACTAAGTGTTGGACGATTAATATGATGAAGATAGACCCGGGGGCCATAGGTTTCACTAGTGGCTTCTCTCAAGAGCATATGTATTTTACGATGGGTGAACAAATTACTGTTGAGCAGTTGACAGAATTGAGCATAGTTATGAGAATATCTAGGTATGATCATGTATATAGGCATCACGTCCAAGACAAGTAGACCGACTCCTGCCTGCATCTACTACTATTACTCCACACATTGACCGCTATCCAGCATGCATCTAGAGTATTAAGTTCATCAGAACAGAGTAACGCCTTAAGCAAGATGACATAATTTAGAGGGATAAATTCATGCAATATGATAAAAAAATCATCTTGTTATCCTCGATGGCAACAATACAATACGTGCCTTGATGCCCCTACTGTCACTGGGAAAGGACACCGCAAGATTGAACCCAAAGCTAAGCACTTCTCCCATTGCAAGAAAGATCAATCTAGTAGGCCAAACCAAACTGATAATTCGAAGAGACTTGCAAAGATAACCAATCATACATAAAAGGATTCAGAGAAGATTCAAATATTGTTCATAGATAAACTTGATCATAAACCCACAATTCATCGGTCTCAATAAACACACCGCAAAAGAAGATTACATTGAATAGATCTCCAGAAGAGAGGGGGAGAACTTTGTATTGAGATCCAAAAAGAGAGAAGAAGCCATCTAGCTAATAACTATGGACACGAAGGTGTGAGGTAAACTACTCATACTTCATCGGAGAGGCTATGGTGTTGATGTAGAAGTCCTCCGTGATCGATGCCCCCTCCGGCGGAGCTCCGGAACATGCCCCAAGATGGGATCTCGTGGATACAAAAAGTTACGGCGGTGGAATTAGGGTTTTGGCTCTGTATCTGATCATTTGGGGGTATGTAGGTATATATAGGAGGAAGAAGTATGTCGGTGGAGCAACAGGGGGCCCACGAGGGTGGAGGGCGCGCCTGGGGGGGGGGGGGTAGGCGCGCCCCCCTACCTCGTGGCCTCCCTGTTGGTTGCTTGACGTAGGGTCCAAGTCTCCTAGATCATGTTCGGTGAGAAAATCACGTTCCCGAAGGTTTCATTCCATTTGGACTCCGTTTGATATTCCTTTTCTTCGAAACCCTAAAATAGGCAAAAAACAGCAATTCTGGGCTGGGCCTCCGGTTAATAGGTTAGTCCCGAAAATAATATAAAAGTGGATAATAAAGCCCAATAATGTCCAAAACAGTAGATAATATAGCATGGAGCAATCAAAAATTATAGATACGTTGGAGACGTATCAAGCATCCCCAAGCTTCATTCTTGCTCGTCCTCGAGTAGGTAAATGATAAAAACAGAATTTTTGATGTGGAATGCTACTTGGCATAATTTCAATGTAATTCTTCTTAATTGTGGCATGAATATTTAGATCCGAAAGATTCAAGACAAAAGTTCAATATTGACATAAAAATAATAATACTTCAAGCATACTAACTAAGCAATTATGTCTCTTCAAAATAACATGGCGAAAGAAAGTTATCCCTACAAAATCATATAGTCTGGTTATGCTCTATCTTCACCACACAAAGTATTTAAATCATGCACACCCCCGATGACAAGCCAAGCAATTGTTTCATACTTTTGACATTCTCAAAACTTTTTCAATCTTCATGCAATACATGAGCGTTAGCCATGGACATGACACCATAGGTGGAATAGAATGGTGGTTGTGGAGGAGACAAAAAGGGAGAAGATAGTCTCGCATCAACTAGGCGTATCAATGGGCTATGGATATGCCCATCAATAGATATCAATGTGAGTGAGTAGGGATTGCCATGCAACGGATGCACTAGAGCTATAAGTATATGAAAGCTCAAAAAGAAACTAAGTGGGTGTGCATCCAACTTGCTTGCTCACGAAGACCTAGGGCATTTTGTGGAAGCCCATCATTGGAATATACAAGCCAAGTTCTATAATGAAAAATTCCCACTAGTATATGAAAGTGATAACATAGGAGACTCTCTATTATGAAGATCATGGTGCTACTTTGAAGCACAAGTGTGGTAAAAGGATAGTAGCATTGTCCCTTCTCTTTTTTTCTCTCTTTTTTATTTTTTTATTTGGGCCTTTTCTCATTTTTATGGCCTCTTTTTTTCGTCCGGAGTCTCATCCCGACTTGTGGGGGAATCATAGTCTCCGTCATCCTTTCCTCACTGGGACAATGCTCTAATAATGATGATCATCACACTTTTATTTTCTTACAACTCAAGAATTACAACTTTATACTTAGAACAAGATATGACTCTATAAGAATGCCTCCGGCGGTGTACCGGCATATGCAATGACTCATGAGTGACATGTAGGAAAGAATTATGAACGGTGGCTTTGCCACAATACAATGTCAACTACATGATCATGCAAAGCAATATGACAATGATGGAGCGTGTCATAGTAAACGGAACGGTGGAAAGTTGCATGGCAATATATCTCGGAATGGCTATGGAAATGCCATGATAGGTAGGTATGGTGGCTGTTTTGAGGAAGGTATATGGTGGGTGTATGATACCGGCGGAAGGTGCGCGGTATTAGAGAGGTAGCAATGGTGGAAGGGTGAGAGTGTGTATGATCCATGGACTCAACATTAGTCATAAAGAACTCATATACTTATTGCAAAGATCTACAAGTTATCAAAGCAAAGTATTACGCACATGCTCCTAGGGGGATATATTGGTAGGAAAATACCATCGCTCGTCCCCGACCGCCACTCATAAGGAAGACAATCAATAAATAAATCATGCTCCAACTTCATCACATAACGGTTCACCATACGTGCATGCTACGGGAATCACAAACTTTAACACAAGTATTTCTCAAATTCACAACTACTCAACTAGCATGACTCTAATATCACCATCTCCATGTCTCAAAACAATTATCAAGTATCAAACTTCTCATAGTATTCAACACACTCATAAGAGAATTTTATTATTAATCTTGTATACCTAGCATATAGGATTATTTAAGAAAATTACCATGCTATTTAAGACTCTCAAAATAATCTAAGTGAAGCATGAGAGATCAATAGTTTCTGTAAAACAAATCCACCACCGTGCTCTAAAAGATATAAGTGAAGCACTAGAGCAAAATTATATAACTCAAAAGATATAAGTGAAGCACATAGAGTATTCTAATAATTTCCGAATCATGTGTGTCTCTCTCAAAAGGTGTGTACAGCAAGGATGATTGTGGTAAACTAACAAATAAAGACTCAAATCATACAAGACGCTCCAAGCAAAACACATATCATGTGGTGAATAAAAATATAGCTCCAAGTAAAGTTACCGATAGAAGTAGACGAAAGAGGGGATGCCTTCCGGGGCATCCCCAAGCTTTTGCTTTTAGGTGTCATTAGATTATCTTGGGGGTGCCATGGGCATCCCCAAGCTTAGACTCTTGCCACTCCTTGTTCCATAATCCATCAAATCCTTACCCAAAACTTGAAAACTTCACAACACAAAACTCAAAGTAGAAAATCTCGTGAGCTCCGTTAGCGAAAGAAAACAAAAGACTACTTCAAGGTACTGTAATTAACTCATTCTTTACTTATATTGGTGTTAAACCTACTGTATTCCAACTTCTATATGGTATATAAACTATTTTACTAGCCATAGATTCATCAAAATAAGCAAACAACACACGAAAGACAGAATCTGTCAAAAATAGAACAGTCTGTAGTAATCTGTAGCTAGCACAATATATGTAACCCCAAAAATTCTAAAATAAATATCTGGACGTGAGGAATTTATTTATTAATCATATTCAAAAATAATTAACTAAATAGCACTTTATAAATAAAAATGGCAGCAGTTCTCGTGAGCGCTAAAGTTTCTGTTTTTTACAGCAAGATTAACAAGACTTTCCCCAAGTCTTCCCAACGGTTCTACTTGGCACAAAAACTAATTAAAAAAACACAACAAAAACGGAGGCTAGATAAATTATTTATTAATAAACAGAAGCAAAAAGCAAGGAATAAAAATAAAATTGGGTTGCCTCCCAACAAGCGCTATCGTTTAACGCCCCTAGTTAGGCATAAAAAGCAAGGATAGATCTAGGTATTGCCATCTTTGGTTGGCAATCCATAAGTGGATCTCATAATAGATTCATAAGGTAATTTAATTTTCTTTCTAGGTAAGTGTTCCATGCCTTTCGTTAACGGAAATTGGAATCTAATATTTCCTTCCTTCATATCAATAATTGCACAAATCGTTCTAAGGAAAGGTCTACCAAGAATAATAGGACATGAAGGATTGCAATCTATGTAAAGAACGATAAAATATACAGGCACATAATTTCTTTTTGCAACAATAAGAACATCATTAATTCTTCCCATAGGTTTCTTAATAGTGGAATCCTCAAGGTTCAAGTTTAGAGAGAAATCATCAAAATCACGGAAACCTAACAAAACACACAAAGTCTTTGGAATCGTGGAAACACTAGCACCCAAATCAGACAAAGTATAGCATTCATGATCTTTAATTTTAATTTTAATAGTTGGTTCCCACTTATCAAAAAGTTTTCTAGTGATAGAAACTTCCAACTCAAGTTTTTCTTCATAAGATTGCATCAAAGCATCAACGATATGTTTGGTAAAAGCTTTATTTTGACTATAAGCATGAGGAGAATTTAGCACGGATTGCAACAAGGAAATACAATCTATCAAAGAGCAATTATCATAATTAAATTCCTTGAAATCCAAGATAGTAGGTTCATTAACATCTAGAGTTTTGATCTCTTCAATCCCACTTTTATCAAATTTAGCATCAAGGTCTAAAAACTCCGAATTTTTAGAACGACTTCTAGTTAAAGGTGGATCATATTAAGTCCCATCATTATCAAGATTCATATTGCAACACAAAGATTTAATAGGGGACACATCAATAACTATTAGATCCTCATCTTTATTTTCATAGGAACTAGAAGAACACGCTCTTATAAAGGCATCTTTCTTAGCACGCATCCTAGCGGTTCTTTCTTTGCACTCATCAATGGAAATTCTCATGGCTTTGAGAGACTCATTGATATCATGCTTAGGTGGAATAGATCTAAGTTTCAAAGAATCAACATCAAGAGAAATTCTATCAATGTTCCTAGCCAACTCATCAATCTTAAGCATTTTTTCTTTAATCGAAGCATTGAAATTCTTTTGCGAAGTAATAAATTCTTTAATATTAGATTCAAAATCAGAGGGCATCCTATTATAATTTCCATAAGAATTATTGTAGGAATTACCATAATTATTAGAGGGATTACTAGGATAAGTCCTAGGATTAAAATTTCCTCTATACGCATTGTTACCAAAATTGTTCCTACCAACAAAATTCACATCCATAGATTCATTATTATTCTTAATCAAAGTAGATAAAGGCATATCATTAGGATCAGAAGAAACACTTTTATTAGCAAATAATTTCATAAGTTCATCCATCTTTCCACTCAAAACATTAATTTCTTCTATCGCATGCACTTTCTTATTAGTAGATCTTTCAGTGTGCCATTGAGAATAATTAACCATAATATTATCTAGGAGTTTAGTAGCTTCTCCTAAAGTGATTTCCATAAAAGTGCCTCCCGCGGCCGAATCTAAAGATTTCTAGAAGCAAAATTCAATCTGGCATAATTTTTTTGTATAATCATCCACAAATTTAAACCATGAGTAGGGCAATTACGTATCATTAATTTCATCCTCTCCCAAGCTTGTGCAACATATTCATGATCAAGTTGCTTAAAATTCATAATATCGTTTCTAAGAGAGATGATCTTAGCGGGAGGAAAATACTTAGAGATAAAAGTATCTTTGCACTTATTCCATGAATCAATACTATTTTTAGGCAAAGACGAAAACCAAGCTTTAGCACGATCTCTAAGCGAAAAAGGAAATAGCTTCAATTTAACAATAGCATTATCCACATCTTTCTTCTTTTGCATATCACACAAATCAACGAAGCTATTCAGATGGGTAGCGACATCTTCACTAGGAAGGCCAGAAAATAGATCTTTCATGACAAGATTCAGCAAGGCAGCATTAATTTCACAAGATTCAGCATCGGTAAGAGGAGCAATTGGAGTGCTAATAAAATCATTGTTGTTGGTATTGCTAAAGTCACACAATTTAGTGTTATCTTGAGCCATCGTGACAAACAAGCAATCCAACACACAAGCAAACAAGAAACGGGCAAAAGAGGCAAATAGAGAAAGAGAGGGAGGATAGAGAGAGGGCGAATAAAACGGCAAGGGTGAAGTGGGGGAGAGGAAAATGAGAGGCAAATGGCAAATAATGTAATGCAGGAGATAAGGGTTTGTGATGGGTACTTGGTATGTTGACTTTTGTGTAGACCTCCCCGGCAACGGCGCCAGAAATCCTTCTTGCTACCTCTTGAGCACTTGCGTTGGTTTTCCCTTGAAGAGGAAAGGGTGGTGCAATAAAGTAGCGTAAGTATTTCCCTCAGTTTTTGAGAACCAAGGTATCACTCTAGTAGGAGGCTACGCGCGAGTCCCTCGCACCTACACAAAACAAATAAATCCTCGCAACCAACGCGATAAGGGGTTGTCAATCCCTACACGGTCACTTACGAAAGTGAGATCTGATAGATATGATAAGATAATATTTTTGGTATTTTTATGATAAAGATGCAAAGTAAAATAAAAGCAAAGGAAATAACTAAGTGTTGGAAGATTAATATGATGAAGATAGACCCAGGGGCCATCACTCCACACATCCACCGCTATCCAACATGCATCTAGAGTATTAAGTTCATAAGAACAGAGTAACGCCTTAAGCAAGATGACATGATGTAGAGGGATAAATTCATGCAATATGATAAAAAACATCTTGTTATCCTCGATGGCAACAATACAATACGTGCCTTGCTGCCCTTACTGTCACTGGGAAAGGAAACCGCAAGATTGAACCCAAAGGTAAGCACTTCTCCCATTGCAAGAAAGATCAATCTAGTAGGTCAAACCAAACTGATAATTCGAAGAGACTTGCAAAGATAACCAATCATACTTAAAAGAATTCAGAGAAGATTCAAATATTGTTCATAGATAAACTTGATCATAAACCCACAATTCATCGGTCTCAACAAACACACCGCAAAAGAAGATTACATTGAATAGATCTCCACAAGAGAGGGGGAGAACTTTGTATTGAGATCAAAAAAGAGAGAAGAAGCCATCTAGCTAATAACTATGGACCTGAAGGTCTGAGGTAAACTACTCACACTTCATCAGAGAGACTATGGTGTTGATGTAGAATCCCTCCGTGATCGATGCCCCCTCCGGCGGAGCTCTGGAAGGCCCCAAGATGGGATCTTATGGATACAGAAAGTTACGGCGGTGGAATTAGGGTTTTGGCTCCGTATCTGATTGTTTGGGGGTACATAGGTATATATAGGAGGAAGAAGT
Source organism: Triticum monococcum (assembly GCA_034509565.1). Taxonomy (NCBI): domain Eukaryota; kingdom Viridiplantae; phylum Streptophyta; class Magnoliopsida; order Poales; family Poaceae; genus Triticum; species Triticum monococcum. The sequence goes on from CM067845.1 coordinate 419,352,642, forward strand.
ACGTCGGTGGAGCAACAGGGGCCCCACGAGGGTGGAGGGCGCGCCTGGGGGGGGGGGGGGGGTAGGTGCGCCCCCTACCTCGTGGCATCCTTGTTGGTTGCTTGACGTAGGGTCCAAGTCTCCTGGATCATGTTCGGTGAGAAAATCACGTTCCCGAAGGTTTCGTTCCGTTTGGACTCCGTTTGATATTCCTTTTCTTCGAAACCCTAAAATAGGCAAAAAAACATCAATTCTGGGCTGGGCCTCCGGATAATAGGTTAGTCCCAAAAATAATATAAAAGTTGATAATAAAGCCCAATAATGTCCAAAATAGTAGATAATATAGCATGGAGCAATCAAAAATTATAGATACGTTGGAGACGTATCACATAGTAAACAACCATCACATAATCATGGCATGATGCACAACCAAGGATGATGCATGTCCGGTTTAATGAGGCATGGCATGGCAATATGCACAAACAATGCTACAATTTAAGTGGAGCTCAATATGCAATGAGTTGCGTATTGACAAAACACCACATACATTTATTTAGTTCTCTCCCGTTAGGTACTCAACAATATTAAATGGTGTTTAAACATGGCAAGAGGGTGAAGCGTGAGTAAAAAAACACAGTTAGGCATTTTAAATGAGGCCGGAAACATCAAACAACAATTCCGGTAAATCCCCATATGCATTTAGCAATTTGAAGCAAACAACAAATTAAACATTCTTGAAGTTGTTATCATGATGCGGATGACATTTGCAAGTTTTAAGCAATTTTATGAAAATGTTGATAAGAGCATGTTATGAAGCATTTGTCATCGTGGCGAAAACGAAAGGGGTGACACGGCAACGAATCCGAAAATGATGCCATGGCAACATATCGGTTCCGATAGCTCATGAAGATAACGGTGCAAAGGAAGTGTGGCGGGAGCATGCAAAAGATGGTGGGATGATCCCGGTTACCGGGTTCCCACGGGTTGATGGCATGGACGCGAGAGACACTTCGGACACGGTGCAAACAAAAGGGTGCATCTCGTACATCGCAAGCATTCATCCATGGGGTCATCGGCTCTGCGGTTATACCTTCGAAGTGCGTGGTTCGGGACGGTTCGGGTTCGAAGGATGTAGATGGAAGTAGTTGTACAATTGGTCCACGGCGAGGGTAGTGGAAGTAGTGGTACACGACGACGGTAGAGGTACTCGCGATACTGCGATGATAGTGGTACAAGGTGATCGGGGTACTTGTCGGTCCGGTCTTGACGGTCTCATTTTTGCAACGGTGGTCGTACTAGTCGGTGGTCCAAGCTCTTTGAGGGTCGTCGTGGTACTCGTTCACGTTGTAGTCGTACATGTTTAAAAAGAAACTTATGCGGCGTCGTGGAACTTGGCATATCCAAAGAGTACTTGACGGGTCCGAGGTCTCCGGCCATAGTGGTACTTGCTGTTACAGGTAGTCGAACTTGAGGTGCTCCTGGCGTCTGACTTGCGGCGTTGGACAGGACCATGGCGAGGTTCAGAAGCTACCCCACGTCCATGATGAAAAACGGAGCTCGGGCAGGGAGTCGAAGCAGCAAGCAGGGGCGTGTGGAGAGCAACAGCCAACATCAGCAGAGGCCATGGCGACATGGGGCCTTGGGCGGCGAACTCGGGGTCCGGCAGCAGCAAGGCGATGATGAGAAGGAAGGCGCAGCGACGGGGAGGAGAAAGGAGCAGGGGCACGCCGGAGGTGGAGTGACACCTGGTCACAGGCGAGGTGGCCGTCCGGGCGAGGAGACGAGCGCGGGGTCGGGCGCTGCCGCGGGGTGCTCATCTCGTGTGCGGCTCGGGCATGAGGGAGATGGACGGCGGTGGGTGGAGACGTAGGTGTGGAGTCGCCAGAGTTGGCCTTTGGTGGCGTCGCGGGAGGCCAGGAGCAGCGTCCTAGCGAGGCGACGACGCGGAGGAGGGCCGACGATGGGGCGCGATGGAGCTCGGCGGGCGTGCTCCTCTGGGCGTGGACAAGGACGGCGGCGGGCACGACGGACTTGGCAGCTCTCTCTGGATCGAGGAGGAGGGACGCTGAGGGGGCGCTGGAGGGAGATCGAGAGGGAGGAGGGGGTCGAGCAGATGGGGAGTCTGCGAGCGCTGGGAGCGAGTGCGGCACTGCGGGAGGGAGAGGGAGATCGAGCAAGGGGTTAGCGAGGGGAGAGACTGGGCCTTGGACTTGGGAGATGGTTGGGCCGGCCTGGTGGGAGGCTCAAGTGGCCAGCGGTGTAGGCCGCCTCTCTCTCTCTCTCTCTCTCTCTATTTTTCTTCTTTTGCTTTTCTTCAAACAGAAAATTGGAAGAAAAGAAAGGCGAGAGTAGATATGGAATTTGGCAGAGATGAAGATAATTATGGAGTCCTAGTAATATGCACAATTTGATTAAAATGTTTTGGACATTTTAGAGATAGAAAAATAATTCAAGTTTGAACTTGAGCCATTTTTGAACCCAACCAAAACAAGTCCAATTGAGATAAGAAGTTACAGAGAGGGTGTAGGCATCATTTAAGATTTATAGGGATGGGTTGAACATTTTTTCGAACAGGGAAAATGCCACAAGAAAATAAATGGAATAAAGAAGAAAAGAGAAGTTTGGATGGGATAAAAACTTGGGTGAAACCAAGTTGAAGTTGAGCAATAAGTAAAAAGGAAGGATCAAGGACAAGAAGAAGGAGCTGTAATGCACATGAACAAGTAAAAGAAAAACAAGCACAACAATCATATGGAGACGAATGCATGATGCAAAATAATAATAATAATAATAATAATAATAATAATAATAATAATAATAATAAAACATCACAAGGAAGCAAGCAATCATGAACATGATGGATGCAAAATCACATGGCAATGGCAAAATAAATGGAAGACATCTGGAGCATCGGTCTCGGAGCGTCACAAGAGTTCAACGCCGGGCTCCTCTTGAAGATATACTTCATAGAAGACTTGGAAGTTGCAAATATTTGAAACGGAATTGGGTTCGATGTCTTGAGGGTGAAGCTTAAAGAAATGCAGAACATCACAAAAGAATTTTGACCCGGGTGGTGAGAAACCCCAGGTCATGTGATCAGTAAAAACAATAATGTCGTTATCTTGTGGCCGAGGTCTGACTTCATCTGGTTTTGGAACACGCTAGTGAAGGACATTTTTTGCTGGCAAAAAGTCAATCTTGACATACTCCTGAAGCATTTCTTCTGTGGCGATGGACGGAACCCAGTTGCAAGACGTAACTATCTTAGTCATGATTGAGGTGCACGACCTAAACAAGATGGTTTAAGACATGATTAAACTGGTGGGCACCTGGCGGGTTACAAATTATTGTTTAAATCGCCATGAAGGGCTAATGGCTATGGATCTACAGTTCAGGAAATGAAGTAATTTCTAAACTAGAGAACCGAATTATGAGAACAAGCAAGCATGGTTAAACTGGAGAATATTACCGGGCTATGTAAGTTATGAGGCGTATGATGGCGGCTTAAACGGAGCCTAATGTTGTATGGTGGGTCGCGTTTATAGTATAAGCCGCCATGGCAGTTATGCTACTTCAAATCTATCAGTGAAAATTTTGCTAAGTGATGGATAAACCGATTTCACAGGCTGGAGCTATAATTTTGGATCTATGGCTGTTTGGAAAATGAGGTAAAACCTAAACCTAAGGTGGAGGCAAGAGGAAAGTGCGTGTGCTCAGAAGAGATCTTATACGGAGAGCAAGTATTCTGATATTAAGAACGAGTGCTAAATTGCTACCGCACAAGTTTTGTATTATGTTCAGATTGGAAACTACTTGGTCTAAAGGAGAAGACAAAGAATGGCAAGAACAATGATGAACTACCCAAACCCTAGTACAGATCTGAGGCATGAGCAGAGGAGTACTTACGGATGCAGGTGAACAGCAGTGGTGCACCGATGTTCTCTAGTCTGATCAGGTTGATGCAGCGGACAGAGGTCGACGGCGGCGGAGTTTGGGTCTACGGCGGAGTCGCGAGTAGGAAGATGAAGACGATAAGGTCAAGGAAAAAATGAAGACCAGGACCCCCTACCTATTTATAAGAGGATGGATGCAAGTCATGCGTGGGAATCGAGGAGGCTGAAATCATCATGTGGCTATGTGGATGCCTCGATTTTAGGGATGATTCGTTAAGATAAGGATCATTTAAGATGTTCTGGGCCTCGTGCGAAATTAATGCAAAATGATGTCATGGCTGGTTAAGGAGGTTCTATGAGCTAACATCATGGCGGGTTATAAACAAGGTTTACAAAACGGACGATGTAAGTTTTTGACAAGTCAGGTACTGAAGATTAATGTGAACAAGTTTAAATCAACGTGGGGCCTAATGTTGGGGATATAACTACTGGGTATGACCCGCCCAGGAGGGGCCGGGTCATACCACTGGCGACATGTAAATAAATATGGTGGGTCGTGGCAAGCCTATTGACGGCCCAAGACCCAGAGGCGATTCGAGGCCCAGAAGGACGAACCTCTATATGTATAACTTGTATTGTAAGGCAAGCTTAGTTAATCACCGAGCCGGACACGTTGTGTATGAGCCGGCCGAGACTCTGTAAGCCGTCAGGCTTCAACCTGTGTATATAAAGGGGTGACCCGGCGGCGGTCTAGGGATAGGAAACAAAAAGTCGAGAGCTAGGTCAAGCGTATTCGCTCCCTGGTAATCGAAACTCAAGCAATACAACCCCAAACTGGAGTAGGCCTTTACCTCGTTGCGAGGGGCCGAACCAATATAAACTCTCTGTGTCCTTTGTCCCCATTAACCCCTTCAAGCTAACCTAGTTGCGATGGCTCCAAGACTAAGTCCTTTCACTAGGGCATCTACCGTGTTAAATCCACGACAGCAGCCTTTAGCATCGCGAAGACCTCGAGAATTATATTTTCCATCCCTTGCATATTATAGTTCACCACAAAGTCTTTATAGCTTGGTGGTAGTGATTGAAGAACTCTGTCAATGATACTATCATCAGGAAGATTAACTCCCAGCTGAGTCAAGTGGTTATGGTACCCAGACATTCTGAGTATGTGTTCACTGACAGAACTACTCTCCTCCATTTTGCAGCTATAGAACTTGTTGGAGACTTCATATCTCTCAACTCGGGCATTTTCTTGAAATATTAACTTCAACTCCTGGAACATCTCATATGCTGCATGACATTCAAAACGTCTTTGAAGTCCTGATTCTAAGCTGTAAAGCATGGCACACTGAACTATCGAGTAGTCATCAGCTTTGCTCTGCCAGACATTCATAACATCTAGAGTTGCTCCTGCAGCGGGTCTTGCACCTAGCGGCGCTCCCAGGACGTAATTCTTTTGTGCAGCAATGAGGATAATCCTCAAGTTACGAACCCAGTCCGTGTAGTTGCTACCATCATCTTTCAACTTAGCTTTCTCTAGGAACACATTAAAATTCAAGGGAACGGTAGCATGGGCCATTGATCTGCAACAACATAGATATGCAAAAACTATCAGGTACTAAGTTCATGATAAATTAAACTTCAATTAATCATATTACTAAAGAACTCCCACTTAGATACACATCCCTCTAGTTATCTAAATGATCACGTGATCCATATCAACTAAGCCATGTCTGATCATCACGTGAGATGGAGTAGTTTTTAATGGTGAACATCTCTATGTTGATCATATCTACTATATGATTCACGTATGACCTTTCGGTCTTAGTGTTTCGAGGACATATCTGCATATGCTAGGCTCGTCAAGTTTAACCCGAGTATTCTGCACATGCAAAACTGGCTTGCACCCGTTGTATGTGAATGTAGAGCTTATCACACCCGATCATCACATGGTGTCTCGGCACGATGAACTGTAGCAACGGTGCATACTCAGGGAGAACACTTGTACCTTGAAATTTAGTGAGGGATCATCTTATAATGCTACCGCCGTACTAAGCAAAATAACATGCATAAAGGATAAACATCACATGCAATCAAAATATGTGACATGATATGGCCATCATCATCTTGTGCCTTTGATATCCATCTCCAAAGCACCATCATGATCTCCATTGTCATCGGCTTGACACATTGATCTCCCTCGTAGCGTTGTTGTCGTCTCACCAACTATTGCCTCTATGACTATCGCTACCGCTTAGTGATAAAGTAAAGCAATTACATGGCGATTGCATTTCATACAATAAAGCGACAACCATAAGGCTCCTGCTAGTTGCCGATAACTTGTGCAAAACATGATCATCTCATACAACAATTTATATCTCATCACATCTTGACCATATCACATCACAACATGCCCTGCAAAAACAAGTTAGACATCCTCTACTTTGTTGTTGCAAGTTTTACATGGCTTCTACGGGCTTCTAGCAAGAACCGTTCTTACCTACATATCAAAACCACAACGATTTTCCATCAAGTGTGTTGTTTTAACCTTCAACAAGGACCGGCCGTAGTCAAACTCGACTCAACTAAAGTTGGAGAAACAGACACCCGCTAGCCACTTGTGTGAGAAGCACGTCGGTAGAACCAATCTCATGAACGCGGTCATGTAATGTCAGTCCGGGCCGCTTCATCCAACAATACCACCGAATCAAAGTAAGACGTTGGTGGTAAGCAGTATGACTATTATCGCCCACAACTCTTTGTGTTCTACTCATGCATATCATCTACGCATAAACCTGGCTCGAATGCCACTGTTGGGGAACGTAGCATGCAATTTCAAAAAAGTTCCTACGATCACGCAAGATCTATCTAGGAGATGCATAGCAACGAGATGGGGAGAGTGTGTCCACGTACCCTCGTAGACCGAAAGCGGAAGCGTTAGGTTAACGCGGTTGATGTAGTCGAATGTCTTCACGATCCAACTGATCCAAGTACCGAACCTACAGCACCTCCGTGTTCAGCACACATTCATCTTGATGATGTCCCTCGAGCTCTTGATCCAGTAGAGGTTTGAGGGAGAGTTCCAATAGCACGACGGTGTGGTGACGGTGATGGTGATGTGATCCACGCAGGCTTCGCCTAAGCACTACGACGCTATGACCGGAGGAGTAAACTATGGAGGGGGCACCGCACATGGCTAAGAAACAACTGTTGTGCCTTTGGGGTGCCCCCTTCCCACATATATAAAGGAGGGGGGAGGAGGAGGCCAGCCCAAGGGGGGGCACGTCAAGAGGGGGAGTCCTACTAGGACTCCGTTCCTAGTAGGATTCGGCCCACCCCTTTCCTTCGAATGGAGAGGGGGAAAGGGGAAAGGAGGGAGAAGGAGAAGGAAAGAGGGGGGTCGTGCCGCCTCCCCTTGTCCAATTCGGATTGATTGGGCAAGGGGGGCGCCTTGATATGATTCCAACGTATCTATAATTTTTGATTGTCCCATGCTATACATTATCTGTTTTGGATGTTTAATGGGCTTTAATATGCTCTTTTATATTATTTTTGGGACTAACCTACTAACTGGAGGCCGAGTGCCAGTTTCTGTTTTTTTGCCTATTTTAGAGTTTTGCAGAAAAGGAATACCAAACGGAGTCCAAACGGAATGAAACCTTCGTGATGATCTTTCTTGGACCGAAAGCAATCCAGAAGACTTGGAGACGAAGTCTGGAACTCCACGAGGAAGCCATGAGGCAGGAGGGCACGCCCAGGGGGTAGGCGCGCCCCCACCCTCGTGGGCCCCTCGTAGCTCCACCGACGTACTTCTTTCACCTATATATACTCTTATACCCTAGAAACATCAGGGAGAGCCACAAAACCACTTTTCCACCACCGCAACCTTCTGTACCCATGAGATCCCATCTTGGGGCCTTTTTTGGCGATCTGCCGGAGGGGGAATTGATCACGGAGGGCTTCTACCAACACCATTGCCTCTCCGATGAAGCGCGAGTAGTTTACCACAGACCTTCAGGTCCATAGTTATTAGCTAGATGTCCTCTTCTCTCTCTTTGATTCTCAATACAAAGTTCTCCTTGATGTTCTTGGAGATCTATTCGATGTAATACTCTTTTGGGGTGTGTTTGTCGAGATCTGATGAATTGTCGATTTATGAACAATATTATCTATGAATATTATTTGGTTCTTCTCTAAATTCTTATATGCATGATTTGATATCTTTGCAAGTCTCTTCGAATTATCGGTATAGTTTGGCCTACTAGATTGATCTTTCTTGCAATGTGTTGTGGAATTGTCACGGCAGATGTCCTAGCAGAAGGACTTAGTCATGGAGCCATCCCAACAGGGTTAGCTTAAAGGGGTTAAACGGGACAAAGGACACAAGGAGTTTATACTGGTTCGGCCCCTTGCGGTGAAGGTAAAGGCCTAATCCAGTTTGAGGTGGTATTACTTATTCTCGATTACCAGGGAGCGAATACGCTTGACCTAGCTGTTGATATGTTCTCTCTTGTCCTAATTCGCTGCCGGGTCGTCCCTTTATATACACAAGTTGACGCCCGGTGGCACACGGAGTCCCGGCCGGCTCATAAACAACGTGTCCGGCTCGCTAACTAACTGTACATGCCTTATAATACAAGTTATACCTATATGACGATTTACACTTTGTTGGGCCTTAAGTCGCCTTTGGGCTTTGGGCCTTTTAGTAAGTCTGCTTCATGAACCGCCATCTTTAACATCTTCATGGGCTTTATCTTGATGAACCGCCATTGGGATAACCCAGCCCCTTCTGGGCGGGTCATACCCAATAGCCATATCCCCAACATTAGGCCCCAGGTTGATTTGAACTTGTTCATGTCAATCTTCAACACTTTAGAAAAAATCCTTGTTCACTTGCTCTTGTAAGATATTGTAACCCGCCATGACGTCATCTCCTGGAATTACGGAAACCCGCCATGATGTCATCTGCCATTAATTTCGCACAATACCCAGCATATCTTAATAGATCCTTATCTTTAATAACCATCCCAAAGATAGAGGCGTCCAAGCAGCTAGATAATCATTCTTTGGCCTCCTCAATTTTCACGACTGCCTGTTACTCCTTTCCTTATAAATAGGGTCAGGCAGCCTTTTCATGTTCCCCCTTCTCCTTCTCATCTTCAACCTCCCTCTTCACGACGAATCTGCACACTTGAGCACCGCCGCTGCCGAGCTCGTCAGCTTCCTCAACTCCAACCGTTGCATCGACCTGAACGAATCCAGAGAACTGCGGTGCCTCTACGTTGTTAAAAAGACCTAGTAAGCACATCACTTTTCCACACTGTCGATCTCCATTAGGGTTTCTGAAGTTCTTAGGAGTTCGTCGTCGTTCTTCACCTTATCTCTATTTCACCTTTATTTTGATCCAAAGATAATGCTTAAAACATGCAGAATCTATTTATATACCTTCCTTTAATCACCAAATATGCTCCTTAGATGCAGAAATCTTGCCAATATGCTAGTTCCTTGTCCGCCGTGATACTAGACTTTGATTTTATATTTCTTTTCCGAATATCGTCAGATCCAAAATCCACTGCACTGATACGTCTCCAACTTATCTATAATTTTTTATTGTTCCATGATATTATATTATCCATCTGGGATGGTTTATATGAATTTATATGCTATTTTATATGATTTTTGGGACTAACCTATTAACCTAGAGCCCAGTGCCATTTTCTATTTTTTCCTTGTTTTTTGAATTGTACAGAAAAGGAATACCAAATAGAGTCCAATTGACGTGCCAATTTTTGATGATTTTTATGGACCAAAAGAAGCCCCCGGAGTAAAAGAGTTGGGCTAGAAGAGTCCCGAGCCGTCCACGAGGGTGGAGGGCGCCCCCCCTATCTCGTGGACTACTCGGGGACCCCTCTGACTTGTTCCGGACGCCAAAAATTCCTATAAATACAGAAACCTCCAGAAAAATAACCTAGATCGGGAGTTCCGCCGCCGCAAGCCTCTATAGCCACCAAAAACCAATCTAGACCCTGTTCCGGCACCCTGCCGGAGGGGGGATCCATCACCAGTGGCCATCTTCATCATCCCGGTGCTCTCCATGATGAGGAGGGAGTAGTTCGCCCTCGGGGATGAGGGTATGTACCAGTAGCTATGCGTTTGATCTCTCTCTCTCTCTCATGTTCTTGATATGGCACAATTTTGATGTACCGCAAGCTTTGCTATTATAGTTGGATCTTATGATGTTTCTCCCCCTCTATCTCCTTGTGATGAATTGAGTTTTCCCTTTGAAGTTATCTTATCGGATTGAGTCTTTAAGGATTTGAGAACACTTAATGTATGTCTTGCATGTGCTTATCTGTGGTGACAATGGGATACTCACGTGATCCACTTGATGTATGTTTTGGTGATCAACTTGCGAGTTCTGTGACCTTGTGAACTTATGCATAGGGGTTGGCACATGTTTTCGTCTTGACTCTCCTGTAGAAACGTTGAGGCACTCTTTGAAGTTCTTTGTGTTGGTTGAATAGATGAATCTGAGATTGTGTGATGCATATCGTATAATCATACCCGCGGATACTTGAGGTGACATTGCAGTATCTAGGTGACATTAGAGCTTTGGTTGATTTGTGTCTTAAGGTGTTATTTTACTACGAACTCTAGGGCTGTTTGTGGCACTTATAGGAATAGCCCAATGGATTGATCGGAAAGAATAACTTTGAGGTAGTTTCGTACCCTACAATAATCTCTTCATTTGTTCTCCGCTATTAGTGACTTTGGAGTGACTCTTTGTTGCATGTTGAGGGATAGTTATATGATCCAATTATGTTATTATTGTTGAGAGAACTTGCACTAGTGAAAGTATGAACCCTAGGCCTTGTTTCAACGCATTGCAATACCATTTTCACTCACTTTTATCATTAGTTACCTTGTTGTTTTTATAGTTTCAGATTACAAAAACCTATATCTACCATCCATATTGCACCTATATCACCATCTCTTCACCGAACTAGTGCACCTATACAATTTACCATTGTATTGGGTGTGTTGGAACACAAGAGAATATTTGTTATTTGGTTGCAGGGTTGTTTGAGAGAGACCACTTCATCCTGCGCCTCCCACGGATTGATAAACCTTAGGTCATCCACTTGAGGGAAATTTTCTACCATCCTACAAACATCTGCACTTGGAGGCCCAACGATGTCTACAAGAAGAAGGTTGTGTAGTAGACATCAAGCTCTTTTCTGACGATATTGCCGGGGAGGCGAGTGCTTGAAGGTATATCTTTAGATCTTGCAATCGAATCTTTTTGTTTCTTGTTTTATCACTAGTTTAGTCTATAAAATAAAACTACAAAAAATGGAATTGAGGTTGCCTCATATGGTTCATCTTTTTAATGTCGTTCGTGAAAATAAGGATTCCGATAATTGTGCCAAAGTGTCAGAAGAAGAATGCATTAAAATGTTTGGCACTAAATCTTTGAATGATGAGCATGATTGCAATGTTGTTAGTATGAATTCCTTGAATATCCATGATGCTAATGATATGCAAAGCCACAAGCTTGTGGATTCTATGTTTGATGAAGATGATATTTTTGTCCCCCAAGTTTTGATGTGCAAATTTATTATGATGAAAGCATGCCTCCTACTTATGATGATTATTGTGATGACACTTATGCTATAAAAAGTAGTTATGATTATATTTATGAAACTTGTCATCTTGATTTCAATTTTCAATCACACGATAGTTATCTTGTTGAGTTTACTCCCACTATTCCGAATGAGAAGAATTTTGCTTATGTGGTGAGTAGTAAAATTTCTATGCTTGTGCATCATGAAAATAATGCTTTATGTGATGGTTATATTGTTGAATTCATTCATGATGCTACTGAAAATTATTATGAGAGAGGAACATATGCTTCTACATATTGCAATAATATCAAGTTTCCTCTCTATGTGTTGAAAATCTTGAAGTTTTGCTTGCTTTATGTCGTGGAATTGTCACGGCAGTTGTCCTAGCAGAAGGACTTAATCGTAGGGCCATCGCAACTAGGAAGCTTAAAGGGGTTAATCGGGACAAAGGACACGAGAGGTGTTATACTAGTTCGGCCCCTTACGATGAAGGTAAAAGCCTACGTCTAGTTGTGTTGGTATTGTTGGGGTTTCGATCACCAAGAGGCTAGCTCACCGGCTTGGTTATCGATCTCTTGTTTCTTTCCCTAAACTGCCACTGGGTCATCCCCTTATATACACGGGTTGACGCCTCGCGGCCTACGGAGTCCCGGCCGGCTCATAAAGCGTGTCCGGCTCGGTGACTTCTTTTATATGTCTTTCCTTACAAGTCTTTCCTTTACATATGGCGGTTTACAATATTGGGCCTCACGCCGTCTCTGGGCTTAGGCCTTCTATAAGCTTTAATAAACTATCACCTTGAATGTTTACTGGGCTTCCTTTGCGACCCGCCATTAGGGCTGACCCGGCCCCTCCTGGGCGGGTCATAGCTGATAGCTATACCCCCAACATTAGGCCCCAGGTTGATTTTGAACTTTGTTCTTTGTCAATCTTCAACACTTAAACAAAAATCCATCTTCTTATCCTCGCAGAAGTTTTTGTAACCCGCCATGACGTCATCTCTTGAAAACACGAAAAAAATTATGACGTCATCTCTCAACGGATATTCGTCTTTAATGCCTTCCGAGAATTGAGGCGTCCGTTTAGTCAGAAAATCATTATTCGGGTATTCCTCGATTTTTGCGCCCGCCTGTTCACTTATCCCCTTATAAATAGGCACGCGCCCGGTCTTTCTCATTCTCCTCTCTTCTTCGTCTTCCTCCTCCCGCGACCTCCGCTGCTACTCGAGCTCCGTCGCCGTCAGAGAGCACCTCACCTCCGTCGACCTTGGCCGCTGCATCGACCGGAATCAGTCCAGAGAACGGCAGCGACTTTCCGTGGAGGATCTGTGGCTGTAAGTGTTTCCCTTCTTTCTCCTCAGATCTGCATTAGGACTTTCTAGGTTTTCCGCACGTTCTTCGTAGTTCATCACAGCTTTCTTCGTAGTTCTTCCACTGCAGCCTCTTCTTGATCCAAAAAGAGATATATGCTTGTGCGGTAGCTGTTTGGTGCCTGCTCTTGACACTAGTAGATCTATTTTCCCAGTATAAAGGCCTCATTAGGACTCACAAACTCATCTGCGCTAAACTTTTAGGTCTAGAATTTTTTCCATTTTGAATAGCCATTTGATCTGGAATAATATCAAGCAATTAGGAAACTTGTTTGTCTCAACACTTAGCCGAATCTGCTTTCTCAAATATCTGTAGTCATGGCGACTTATTGCGCCGGCTTAATTTTCCTTATATGACATTAGCCCTTACTTTAGCCGCCATTACTCCCCTGTACTATTATCATTGAACTGAATCGGCATGTTGCTTTCTTTTCAGTTTGTCTTTTGAACATCATGCCGTCCAAAGCACCGACTATCTACAACTGGGTTCCCTCAATAGTAACTGAGGACAATTTGAAGGAGTTCTTCTCCATAGGTTTTTTGCCAGGGAAGAATGTCATGTCTTATCATGCACCTGACCTGGACGAGGAACGGCCCAATCCAAGAGGTGGTTAAGTCATTGTCTTTTTTGACCACATGAACCGTGGCTTTTCACCACCCGACTCAAAGTTCTTCAGAGATGTACTTCATTTCTTCAAACTCCACCCTCAAGATCTCGGGCCCAATTCCATTTCCAATATCTGTAATTTCCAAGTTCTCTGTGAGGTGTACCTTCAAGAAGAACCGACTGTGGAACTCTTTAGAGAGTATTTTTATCTGAACCGCCAGAACGAGTGCACCAATGGCCCTAGCTTGGAACTTGGAGGCATCTCGATTCAACGCTGATAGGGCGCCGTCTTCCCCCTCATAGTCTTGCCGAGTAATCCCAAAGACTAGAATCAGACTTGGTTCTATTGTCAAGACACTTCACCAGCAAATGAGAAGCCACTGCCGGGTTATCGCGCTGAGCGTCTTGACTCCAAATTTGTGCTCCCTGACAAGCTTACTGCTGCCGAAAGCAAGAAGATGATTCCATCAATCAAAAGGATTAATGCTTTATTGGGGAACGACTTAACCGGGGTTGATTTGACCCGTTGTTGGATCTCATGGAGGGTTATCCCTCTAAGCCGCCGATCCAAACAGATGTATGAATATGGTGGAGGTCCGAATGACTCTCTTCGTTATAGCTCCGTTCAATTAACTGAAGAAGATATTGTTTCAATGTCGAGCCTTCTTGTGAACGGCAAGTATGAAGACTGCAGTAAAGTCGGGTTAAACCCCTTCTGCAAGCGTAACCCGGTGCCGGAGGTAACGAACCTATGACCTCTTTCTTTGTATTTTTTTCTCAGCCGTGTTAAGTACCTGCATGACCTTTCATCTTGTTTATTTATGTGCAAGCCAGATCTGATTTCTGGAAAGCCAAGTACAACCACGAAGCCACCAAGAAGGCTAGAGTTGCTGCTATAAACACCAAGAAAACAACCTGAAGGTCTAAGAAGAAGAAGAGCACTGCTGAGGACCCGATGAAGCTTGATGATACTTCTGAGTCGGAGGTAGCCCTTGACTCCCTTGGCCAGTTTTTTAATAACTTTATTGACACTGTCTATTGCCAGGACGACACGAGGGCCAGTCAGGCTGGAGAAGAGGTAACTATTTCCTACGACTCAACCCATTTGCCAATACAAAAAGTTCGACTGGTAACCCGGAAAGTAAGGTTTTCGCACCCTTTAGCTTATATGGACCCTCATTTTCTTTTGATAAAGCAGCAACATGAGAGCGGCCGTCAGGCCCGGAACGACGATGAACCACCGATGTTCTTCAACAAACTCCTCAAAAACGCCAGAATGAGGTTTGTTTCTTCGTTTTTTACTTTCTGTTAATGGATCTTCTCCCTTGCATTACTAACTTTATTTTATCTTTGTAGGAGGTGTCTCGCTCTTCTGGTGACTCGTCTCAGACTCAATTTCCGGCCTTCAAGACTCCCCCTGGGTAAGGAAAAATCATCTTTGCTCTGTGTTTTTCAAACGGTATCTTTACACTGACAGTCTCTTAACATCTCTCTTAGTGGCCAAGCTAAGTCCAAGAAGGCCAAGGTGACTAAGCCGGCGGATGACTCGTCGGTACTTGCGCCTGAACCGGCCATGCCACCTTCTCCCCCTCCTACTGAAGCTCCAGAAGACCCGGCCGCCAATGCTGAATTAAATCCTCCTGAGCCGTCAGCCGACGATACCATCATTAACCCTTCTGCTACTGGACCATCCAGCTCGGCCAACCCGCCATCACCGTCTGCTCAAGACGTTCTGATCACCGGAAGCCGCTTTGTTGAGCCGGGGAATCCCATCGTGTTGGCTCGTCACACCGCAAAAGAAGAGGTGTTGGAGAGACAAAAAGTGTGTTTTGATATTTCGCATTATGGCCATCTGAACGCAATGACATATTGTCCGGCTATCTCAGCCATGTGCACTCCAGCCGTGACTTAGAAATCGAAATGGTCAAGCAGTTGTAGCTGAAGTATGAGGTATGCTATTCTGGCTTACTTATATTCTGCCAGCCCCCAAGTCTTTAGATTATGAAAAAACCTGAATGATCTGTAGACTTATGATATAGGCTAAAGCTTTACCTTTAGATTTTTCTGAAGTCCAATACAATAGAACAAACTTCACATGTAGTCCCCAACGGCAGGTTCACTTGACCATAAATGAGCCGGTACTTTGAATTTCATAACTGTCTTGTGCCAAACCCTATAAATATTGCAATCCGTCTTAATCTTGAGAGACTTTCTGAATATCATGCATTAGCCCCCAAGTGCCAAGCGCTGTTACTTTGTAAAGTACTTGGGACTTGAAATACATTAGAGTCATAAAAAGTTGTTTTGACATACATTAGCCCCCAAGTGTCAAGTGGTTTTGCAAAGCAAAGTACTTGAGACTTGAATCTTGACTCTTGAACTTTAATTGAAATCTTGACATACTTGTGTATGTTTTAGTAGAATGCCCTATCTGAATTGGGTTCGCAATTAACTGATGCCAAGACCCGGCTGGCGGATCAGGAGGCAGAAATCAAGTCTGCTGACTCCAAACTTCAATTGAGTCTTGCTGAGACAGAAAACTTGAGAACCAGCTTGACTGCCAAGAAGAAAACCTGGGCTGAAGAAAAGACGCTGCTGACACAATGCGCCGAAAAAGCTGAAGCAGCTCTTGAAGAGGTTACTACAGAGCTGACCAGCTTACAGAACCGGGTGTCTCAAATGGTTTTCGCCATCTCTGGTAAGCCATCTGTACTGTTCTTTTGTACCTTCTTTTGACCCGGAATACAAACCGCCAGCTGACCCTTTGTTTACAAAATATGTGCAGGCCCGTGAAGCAAGAATCTGAGCCAAGACAATGTGACTAAACTGAAGGCGGTCTATACATTAGTGGAGAAGTTGTACATTGGCGCACAACGGGCACTTGCCGCTATCTCTCCTGCTAATCAAGGACTCAACTGACTCAGTGATGTCTTAAAAAAGCTGTCAATCTTACCCGCCAGATTCCAAGAAGTCAAACGATCCTGCGCCATAGCCGGAGCTTTGACTGCCCTTAGCCGCTCCAAAGCCTGGGTGCCAGATCTAGACCCGGCGGATGTAGCCAGGGGGTACCCTACTGTGAAAGAAGACGAGTCTCCATTTGAGCAAGATGATTTCATTACTTGTGTGAGTGGAGTTCGACCTCAGGCTACGATCCTTGGAGATGAAACTAGTATTGACAAATATCAGCCGGGTTTTGATTTGGAAAATAAGAAGATGGCAACTCCCTCGTACAAGGTGACGGATTTAATCCCGCCGGTTCGTGAACATACATTTGCTCCGGAAGTTGATCCAGCTGGCCTGATTGACGAAGAAGCAGAATTTATTGCCGTGAACGGTTTTGACTAGTCAAAACCCAGCTTCCAATCAGCAGAAAGAGGTGAACCGGCGAGGGAAGGGTGAGGGTCATCTTCATGGACTTTTAAAAGCCTTGTAATAGATTAGTTTTGAAAATGCTGCATATTTTGCATATGCCATCGTGCATAAGACACCGTGTGTGAGTATGTGCTTCTTGGTGTCAATATATGCATCATATTTATGGTTATCTATGCAATACTTCAGCTCTGTTCCTGTAGATAAAAGGGAAAAAACTGGCTTGCCGGTTTAGTACCGAACGGGTCAGAACACCCGGTTTATAACCAATATTTTATTATAATAGAGGAAAAACAGAAAACGGATGTGAAAATATCCAAGGTTGAAACAACCTTTGCTTAATATAGAAAACAATTGTTCTTTAAATAACAGTCAAAACTGTATTTTTTACCTCTGGACCACCGGTTTATGTGATCCGGGTAATGAGGTTGATGATCCAAACCTTTTGAGAAGTCAATGCTTCTGTATGACTGATGACTATAATGCTGTGGAGGGTTACTGTCAAATAGTTAAGCCGGTGAAAAGACCGTGCTGACTTGTTTTAACATTGAGACAATAAAAGACCAATAAAACAAATAAGACAAAGAATAGTTAATAATCAATATAAATTAACCTTGTAGTTGAAGGTTGGGGGTTTCTGATTCGAATACGATCAGTAAACCGGACCAAAGGGGTTAAGCTAAGATTCGAATACGACCATATAGCCCCGAGTGGCTTTGGCGTTGCGCCGATCAAGAGGCTACCGACAGCTATGTTCTCTTTGGTTCGAATATGACCTATGTTTGAACAGGAAGCCCCCAAATGACCTTGAGAGGTTTTTAACGACCCTGATTCAAATACGATCCAAACCGGACCCAAAAGGGGTTAAGCTATGATTCAAATACGATCAAGAAGCCCCCTAGTGAGTTTGGCATTCGAGCCGATCAATAGGATTACGACAGCTATGTTCTCTTTGGTTCGAATACGATCTATGTTTGAATAGGAAGCCCCCGAGTGACCATGATAATTTACAGCTAGATTCGAATACGATCATAAGCCGGGCCAAAAAGGTTAGACTTGATTTAGATATGATCAGCTCCTTAATAGTCATATTAAAAATAGTAAAGATATTCAATCTTTGAAAAGGAAAAAAGACCGAGGTCCTGCTTTATTACTTACATAGTATATACAACGTCAAAGTATGTACATGATGAGAGTCGGTGGCTCAGGTGTAGTATGGACAAAGTTGAGCAATGTTCCACGGCCGGCGGGTTTCCTCCTCCGACTTACGTGAGTCTTTGTGCTCTCGAACGTCAATGAGGTAATATGACCCGTTGTTTAAGTTCTTGCTGACCACAAAGGGTCCTTCCCAAGGCGGGGATAGCTTGTGTGCATCTGACAGATCCTGGATGAGCCGGAGCACCAGGTCACCTTCTTGAAAAGTCCTGGACTTAACCCGGCGGCTGTGATAGCAGCGCAAGTACTGTTCGTAAATTCCTGACCGAGCTGCTGCTAAGTCTCTTTCCTCATCTAACAAGTCAAGCGCATCCTGTCTAGCTTGTTCATTATTAGCTTCAACATAAGCCGCCACACGAGGCGAGTCATGACGGATGTCACTAGGCAGCACTGCTTCTGCACCATAAACCATGAAGAAGGGTGTATAACCCATAGATCTGTTAGGGGTGGTGTTAATACTCCATAATACCGAGGGTAACTCCTCTACCCAGCAACCCAGCGTCCGTTGTAAGGGAACCATGAGCCGGGGCTTGAGACCTTTTAAAATTTCTTGATTTGCTCTCTCAGCCTGACCATTGGATTGAGGATGAGCTAGAGAAGAAACATCAAGCCGGATATGCTCACGTTGACAAAATTCCTCCATAGCCCCTTGGGATAGATTAGTGCCATTGTCAGTGATAATGCCGTGTGGAAAACCAAAACAAAAGATCACCTTTTTCATGAACTGAACCGTTCTGGCCGCATCACACTTACTCACTAGCTCTGCCTCAACCCACTTTGTGAATTTGTCAACTGCCACTAAAAGATGTGCCTTTTTATCTTTAGACCTTTTGAAAGGTCCAACCATGTCAAGCCCCCAAACCGCAAACGGCCAAGTGATTGGAATCATCCGCAACTCTTGAGCCGGCACATGTGCTCGCCGTGCGAATTTTTGACATCCATCACACCTACTGACCAGATCTTCTGCATCAGCGTGAGCCGTTAACCAGTAAAAACCATGACGAAAAGCTTTGACCACCAAAGATTTTGACCCGGCGTGATGACCACAATCGCCTTCATGGATCTCACGAAGTATTTCTTGGCCTTCTTCAGGAGAAACACACCGCTGAAACGCTCCGGAGACAGTGCGATGGTATAATTCTCCGTCAGAAATCGTCATTGATTTAGATCACCGGGTAATCTGTCGAGCCAGGGTCTCATCCTCTGGCAACTCGCCCCGGGTCATGTAAGCCAAGAATGGGACTGTCCAATCTGGGATGACGTGAAGAGCCGCCACCAACTGTGCCTCCGGGTCAGGAATGGCCAGATCTTCTTCTGTAGGTAACTTAACAGACGGGTTATGCAAAACATCCAAAA
Organism: Triticum monococcum; assembly: GCA_034509565.1. Classification (NCBI taxonomy): domain Eukaryota; kingdom Viridiplantae; phylum Streptophyta; class Magnoliopsida; order Poales; family Poaceae; genus Triticum; species Triticum monococcum. The sequence goes on from CM067845.1 coordinate 419,372,055, forward strand.
AGGTGTTAGGTGGCACCGACATATGCTGAGATCCCAACCGGCTTAAAGCATCGGCCGCTTTGTTCTTCCTACGGTCAATGTGTTCCACCTGATAACCTTTAAAAGTCCTGCAACAACATCAACTTCACGGCAATAAGCCGCCATGAGAGGGTCCTTGGAATCCCACTTGCCTGACACCTGTTGAGCCACCAAATCCGAGTCGCCAAGGCACCGGACCGGGCTTAGGCTCATTTCTTTCGCCATTCGGAGACCATGGAGCAAAGCTTCATATTCTGTTGCGTTGTTAGTACAAGGAAACATCAAACGCAACACATAACAAAACTTGTCACCTCGAGGGGAGGTTAAAACAACTCCAGCCCCCGAGCCTTCCAATTGTCTGGACCCATCAAAGTGAATCGTCCAATACGTGTTGTCTGCTTTCGCTTCTGGCATCTGCATCTTTGTCCAGTCATTAATAAAGTCAACTTGCGCTTGAGACTTGATCGCAGTACGTGGCACATACTTCAACCCATGAGACCCAAGTTCAATGGCCCACTTGGCGACTCGTCCAGTAGCCTCTCTATTCTGGATGATGTCTCCCAAAGGCGCAGAGCTAACCATAGTGACTGGGTGACCCTAAAAGTAATGTTTGAGTTTCCGACTTGCCATGAACACCCCATACACGATCTTCTGCCAATGTGGATATCTTTGTTTAGATTCAATCAGCACCTCACTGACGTAATAAACCGGTCGTTGAACCAGATGTTCCTCGCCAACCTCCTTGCGCTCCACCATAATTGCCACACTAACAGCACATGAGTTAGGGGCTACGTATAACAATAGTGGCTCTTTCTCAACCGGAGCAGCAAGAACCGGCGGCTCAGCAAGCTGTTTCTTCAGATCCTCAAAAGGAGAGTTCGCAGCATCACTCCAAACGAAATCATCCGTTTTCTTCATCATCTGATACAAAGGCATCGCCTTCTCCCCTAACTGGCTTATGAACCGGCTCAAGGCAGAAACACGACCCGCCAGCCGTTGAACATCATTAATGCATGTTGGTTTGGCCAGGGATTTGATTGCCTTAATTTTCTCCGGGTTAGCTTCAATACCTCGGTTAGACACCAAAAACCCCAGGAGCTTACCAGCTAGGACTCCAAAAATACACTTGGCTAGGTTAAGCATCATTTTGTAGACCCGGAGGTTATCAAAGGTCTCCTTCAGATCTGTTACCAAAGTTTCCTCTTTCCTGGACTTTACCACTATGTCATCCACATAAGCATGAACATTATGCCCAATCTGATTGTGAAGGCAATTCTGCATACACCGTTGATAAGTTTCCTGGGCGCTCTTAAGTCCAAAGGGCATAGACACATTGCAGAAGGCTCCAAACGGAGTGATGAAAGCTGTCTTCTCCTGGTCCTTGACTGCCATCTTGATCTGATGATAACCTGAATATGTTGGGGAACGTTGCAGAAAACAAAAAAAAATCCTACGTTTTCACCAAGATCCATCTATGAGTTCATCTAGCAACGAGTGATCATATGCATCTACATACCTTTGTAGATCGCGAGCGGAAGCGTTCAAGAGAACGGGGATGAGGGAGTCGTACTCGACGTGATCCAAATCACCACAGATCCTAGCGCCGAACGGACGGCACCTCCGCGTTCGACACCCGTACGGTCAGCGTGACGTCTCCTCCTTCTTGATCCAGCAAGGGGGAAGGAGAGGTTGATGAAGATCCAACAGCACGACGGCGTGGTGGTGGATGCAGCAGTCACCGCAGCAGGGCTTCACCGTTCTTCTACGAGAGGGAGAGGTGTAGCAGGGGAGAGGGAGGCGCCAAGGCTTCAGGGTGCGGCTGCCCCTCTCTCCCCCCCTTTATATAGCCCCCCTGGGGGGCACCGGCCCTTGGAGATTGAATCTCCCAAGGGGGGTGGCGGTCAGGGGGGTGGAGTACCCCCCAAGGCAAGTGGGGCGCCCCCCACCCTAGGGTTTCCAACCCTAGGCGCAGGGGGTGGGCCAAGGGGGGTGCACCATCCCACTATGGGCTGGTTCCCCTCCCCACTTCAGCCCATGGGGCCCTCCGGGATGGGTGGCCCCACCCGGTGGACCCCCGGTACCCTTCCGGTGATCCCGGTACAATACCGGTGACCCCCGAAACTCTCCCGATGGCCGAAACTTCACTTCCTATATATAATTCTTCACCTCCGGACCATTCCGGAACTCCTCGTGACATCCGGGATCTCATCCGGGACTCCGAACAACTTTTGGGTTACTGCATACTCATATCTCTACAACCCTAGCATCACCGAACCTTAAGTGTGTAGACCCTACGGGTTCGGGAGACATGTAGACATGACCAAGACGACTCTTCAGTCAATAACCAACAGCGGGATCTAGATACCCATGTTGGCTCCCACATGCTCCTCGATGATCTCATCGGATGAACCACGATGTCGACGATTCAAGCAACCCCGTATACAATTCCCTTTGTCAATCGGTACGTTACTTGCCCGAGATACGATCGTCGGTATCCCAATACCTCGTTCAATCTCGTTACCGGCAAGTCACTTTACTCGTACCGTAATGCATGATCCCGTGACCAGACACTTGGTCACTTTGAGCTCATTATGATGATGCATTACCGAGTGGGCCCAGAGATACCTCTCCGTCATACGGAGTGACAAATCCCAGTCTCGATTCGTGCCATCCCAACAGACACTTTCGGAGACACCTGTAATGTACCTTTATAGTCACCCAGTTACGTTGTGACGTTTGGTACACCCAAAGCACTCCTACGGTACCCGGGAGTTACACGATCTCATGGTCTAAGGAAAATATACTTGACATTGGAAAAACTCTAGCAAACGAACTATACGATCTTGTGCTATGTTTAGGATTGGGTCTTGTCCATCACATCATTCTCCTAATGATGTGATCTCGTTATCAATGACATCCAATGTCCATAGTCAGGAAACCATGACTATCTGTTGATCAACGAGCTAGTCAACTAGAGGCTTACTAGGGACATGTTGGTGTCTATGTATTCACACATGTATTACGATTTCTGGATAACACAATTATAGCATGAATAAAAGACAATCATCATGAACAAGGAAATATAATAATAATCCTTTTATTATTGCCTCTAGGGCATATTTCCAACAGTCTCCCACTTGCACTAGAGTCAATAATCTAGTTACATTGTGATGAATTGAACACCCATAGAGTTCTGGTGTTGATCATGTTTTGCCCTAGGGAGAGGTTTAGTCAACAGATCTGCGACATTCAGATCCGTATGTACTTTACAAATATCTATGTCTCCATCTTGAACATTTTCACGTATGGAGTTGAAGTGACGCTTGATGTGCCTGGTCTTCTTGTGAAACCTGGGCTCCTTGGCAAGTGCAATAGCTCCAGTGTTGTCACAGAAGAGTTTGATCGGCCCCGACACATTGGGTATGACTCCTAGGTCGGTGATGAACTCCTTCACCCAAATTGCTTCATGCACTGCCTCCGAGGCTGCCGTGTACTCCGCTTCACATGTAGATCCCGCCACGATGCTCTGCTTGCAGCTGCACCAGCTTACTGCTCCACCATTCAACATATACACGTATCCGGTTTGTGACTTAGAGTCATCCAGATCTGTGTCGAAGCTAGCGTCGATGTAACCCTTTATGACAAGCTCTTCGTCACCTCCATAAACGAGAAACATGTCCTTAGTCCTTTTCAGGTACTTTAGGATATTCTTGACCGCTGTCTAGTGTTCCTTGCCGGGATTACTTTGGTACCTTTCTACCAAACTTACGACAAGGTTTACATCAGGTCTGGTACACACAATGGCATACATAATAGACCCTATGGCTGAGGCATAGGGGATGACACTCATCTCTTCTATATCTTCTGCCGTGGTCGGACATTGAGCTGAGCTCAATTTCACACCTTGCAACACAGGCAAGAAGCCCTTCTTAGACTGATCCATATTGAACTTCTTCAATATCTTATCAAGGTATGTGCTTTGTGAAAGACCTATGAGGCGTCTTGATCTATCTCTATAGACCTTGATGCCTAATATATAAGCAGCTTCTCCAAGGTCCTTCATTGAAAAACACTTATTCAAGTAGGCCTTAATGCTGCCCAAAAGTTCTATATCATTTCCCATCAAAAGTATGCCATCTACATATAATATGAGAAATGCTACAGAGCTCCCACTCACTTTCTTGTAAACGCAGGCTTCTCCATAAGTCTGCATAAACCCAAACGCTTTGATCATATCATCAAAGCCAATGTTCCAACTCCGAGATGCTTGCACCAGCCCATAAATCGAGTGTTGGAGCTTTCACACCTTGTCAGCATTCTTAGGATCGACAAAACCTTCCGGCTGCATCATATACAATTCTTCCTTAAGCAAACCATTAAGGAATGTCGTTTTGATGCCCATTTGCCATATCTCATAATCATAGAATGCGGCAATTGCTAACATGATTCGGACGGACTTCAGCTTCGCTACGGGTGAGAAAGTCTCATTGTAGTGAACCCCTTGAACTTGTCGATAACCCTTAACGACAAGCCTAGCTTTATAGATGGTCACATTACCATCCGCGTCTGTCTTCTTCTTAAAGATCCATTTATTTTCTATGGCTCGCCGATCATCGGGCAAGTCAGTCAAAGTCCATACTTCATTTTCATACATGGATCCTATCTCAGATTTCATGGCTTCCAGCCATTTGTCGGAATCCGGGCCCGCCATCGCTTCTTCATAGTTCGAAGGTTCACTGTTGTCTAACTACATGATTTCCAAGACAGGGTTGCCGTACCACTCTGGTGCGGAACGTGTCCTTGTGGACCTACGAAGTTCAGTAGCAACTTGATCTGAAGTTTCATGATCATCATCATTAACTTCCTCTCTTGTCGGTGCAGGCACCTCAGGAACATTTTCTTGAGTTGCGCCATTTCCTGGTTCAAGAGGTAATACTTCATCAAGTTCTACTTTCCTCCCACTTACTTCTTTCGAGAGAAACTCTTTCTCTAGAAAGGATCCATTCTTGGCAACAAAGATCTTGCCTTCGGATCTGAGGTATAAGGTATACCCAATAGTTTCTTTAGGGCATCCTATGAAGACGCATTTTTCTGACTTGGGTTCGAGCTTTTCAGGTTGAAGTTTCTTGACATAAGCATCGCATCCCCAAACTTTTAGAAACGACAACTTAGGTTTCTTCCCAAACCATAATTCATACGGTGTCGTCTCAACGGATTTCGACGGAGCCCTATTTAAAGTGAATGCAGCAGTCTCTAAAGCATAGCCCCAAAATGAAAGCGGTAAATCGGTAAGAGACATCATAGATCGCACCATATCTAATAGAGTGCGATTACGACGTTCGGACACACCATTATGCTGAGGTGTTCCAGGCGGCGTGATTTGTGAAACTATTCCACATTTTCTTAAGTGTGAGCCAAATTCGTGACTCAAGTATTCTCCCCCATGATCTGATCGCAAGAACTTGATTTTCCTGTCACGTTGATTCTCAACCTCACTCTGAAATTCCTTGAACTTTTCAAAGGTCTCAGACTTGTGTTTCATTAAATAGACATACCCATATCTACTCAAGTCATCAGTGAGGGTGAGAACATAACGATAGCCACCGCGAGCCTCAACACTCATTGGACCGCACACATCAGTATGTATGATTTCCAATAAGTTGGTTGCTCGCTCCATTGTTCCTGAGAACGGAGTCTTGGTCATTTTACCCATGAGGCATGGTTCGCACGTGTCAAATGATTCATAATCAAGAGACTCTAAAAGTCCATCTGCATGGAGCTTCTTCATGCGTTTGACACCTATGTGACCAAGGCGGCAGTGCCACAAGTATGTGGGACTATCATTATCAACTTTACATTTTTTGGTATTCACACTATGAATATGTGTAGCATTACGCTCGAGATTCATTAAGAATAAACCATTCACCATTGGAGCATGACCATAAAACATATCTCTCATATAAATAGAACAACCATTATTCTCGAATTTAAATGAGTAGCCATCTCGAATTAAACGAGATCCTGATACAATGTTCATGCTCTAAGCTGGCACTAAATAACAATTATTAAGGTTTAAAACTAATCCCGTAGGTAAATGTAGACGTAGCGTGCCGGCGACAATCACATCGACCTTGGAACCATTCCCGACGCGCATCATCACCTCGTCCTTCGCCAGTCTCTGCTTATTCCGCAGCTCCTGTTTTGAGTTACAAATGTGAGCAACTGCATCGGTATCAAATACCCAGGAGCTACTACGAGTACTGGTAAGGCACACATCAATTACATGTATATCACATATACCTTTCGTGATGCCGGCCTTCTTGTCCGCTAAGTATTTGGGGCAGTTCCGCTTCCAGTGACCACTTCCCTTGCAATAAAAGCACTCAATCTCGGGCTTGGGTCCATTCTTTGGCTTCTTCCCGGCAGCTTGCTTACCGGGCGCGACAACTCCCTTGCCATCCTTCTTGAAGTTCTTCTTACCCTTTCCTTTCTTGAACTTAGTGGTTTTATTCACCATCAACACTTGATGTTCCTTTTTGACTTCTACCTCTGCTGATTTCAGCATTGCAAATACTTCAGGAATGGTCTTTTCCATCCCCTGCATATTGAAGTTCATCACAAAGCTCTTGTAGCTCGGTGGAAGCGACTGAAGGATTCTGCCAATGACCGCGTCATCCGGGAGATTAACTCCGAGCTGAGTCAAGCGGTTATGTAACCCAGACATAGTGAGTATGTGCTCACTGACAGAACTGTTTTCCTCCATCTTACAGCAGAAGAACTTGTCGGAGACTTCATATCTCTTGACCTGGGCATGAGCTTGAAAAACCATTTTCAGCTCTTCGAACATCTCATATGCTCCGTGTCTCTCAAAACGCTTTTGGAGCCCCGGTTCTAAGCTGTAAAGCATGCCGCACTGAACGAGGGAGTAATCATCGGAACGTGTCTGCCAAGCGTTCATAACGTCTTGTTCTGCAGGGAGAGCAGGTGCTTCACCTAGCGGTGCTTGTAGGACATAATCTTTCTTGGCAGCTATGAGGATGATCCTCAGGTTCCGGACCCAGTCCGTATAGTTGCTGCCATCGTCTTTCAGCTTGGTTTTCTCTAGGAACGGGTTGAAGTTGAGGATAACGTTGGCCATTTGATCTACAAGACATGTTGTAAAGATTTTAGACTAAGTTCATGATAATTAAGTTCATCTAATCAAATTATTCAATGAACTCCCACTCAGATAGACATCCCTCCAGTCATCTAAGTGTAACATGATCCGAGTTAACTAGGCCGTGTCCGATCATCACGTGAGACGGACTAGTCAACATCGGTGAACATCTTCATGTTGATCGTATCTTCTATATGACTCATGCTCGACCTTTCGGTCTTCTGTGTTCCGAGGCCATGTCTGTACATGCTAGTCTCGTCAAGTCAACCTAAGTGTTTGCATGTGTAAATCTGTCTTACACCCGTTGTATGTGAACGTTGGAATCTATCACACCCGATCATCATGTGGTGCTTCGAAACAACGAACTGTCGCAACGGCGCACAGTTAGGGGAAACACTTTCTTGAAATTATTATGAGGGATCATCTTATTTACTACCGTCGTTCTAAGTAAACAAGATGCAAAAACATGATAAACATCTCATGCAATCAAATAATAGTGACAAGATATGGCCAATATCATATAGCTCCTGTGATCTCCATCTTGGGGCTCCATGATCATCTTGTCACCGGCATGACACCATGATCTCCATCATCGTGTCTCCATGAAGTTGCTCGCCAACTATTACTTCTACTACTACGGCTAACACGTTTAGCAATAAAGTAAAGTAATTTACATGGCGTTTCTCAATGACATGCAGGTTATACAAAAAATAAAGACAACTCCTATGGCTCCTGCCGGTTGTCATACTCATCGACATGCAAGTCTTGATTCCTATTACAAGTGTTGGGGAACGTAGTAATTTCAAAAAAAATTCCTACGCACACGCAAGATCATGGTGATGCATAGCAACGAGAGAGAAGAGTGTTGTCTACGTACCCTCGTAGACCGATAGCGGAAGCGTTATGACAACGCGGTTGATGTAGTCGTACGTCTTCACGACCCGACCGATCAAGCACCGAAACTACGGCACCTCCGAGTTCTAGCACACGTTCAGCTCGATGACGATCCCCGGACTCCGATCTAGCAAAGTGTCGGGGAAGAGTTCCGTCAGCACGACGGCGTGGTGACGATCTTGATGTGCTAATGTCGCAGGGCTTCGCCTAAGCACTGCTACAATATTATCGATGACTATGGTGGAAGGGGGCACCGCACACGGCTAAGAATATGATCACGTGGATCAACTTGTGTCTCTAGGGGGTGCCCCTGCCTCCGTATATAAAGGCTCAAAGGGGGGAGCCGGCCGGCCAAGAGGAGGCGCGCCAAGAGGAGTCCTATTCCCTCCGGGAGTAGGACTCCCCCCTTTCCTAGTTGGAATAGGATTCGTGGAGGGGGGAAAGAGGAGAGAGAGGAGGAAGGGGGGCCGGCCCCCTCTCCTTGTCCTATTCGGACCAAGGGGGGAGAGGCGCGCGGCCCATCTCTGGCCACCTCTCCTCTCTTCCACTAAGGCCCACTAAGGCCCATATACCTCCCGGGGGGTTCCGGTAACCTCCCGGTACTCTCGTAAAATCCCGATTTCACCCGGAACACTTCCGATATCCAAACATAGGCTTCCAATATATCAATCTTTATGTATCGACCATTTCGAGACTCCTCGTCATGTCCGTGATCACATCCGGGACTCCAAACTCCTTCGGTACATCAAAACTCATAAACTCATAATATAACTGTCATCGAAACCTTAAGCGTGCGGACCCTACGGGTTCGAGAACAATGTAGACATGACCGAGACTCGTCTCCGGTCAATAACCAATAGCAGAACCTAGATGCTCATATTGGCTCCTACATATTCTACAAAGATCTTTATCGGTCAGACCGCATAACAACATACATTGTTCCCTTTGTCATCGGTATGTTACTTGCCCGAGATTCGATCATCGGTATCCAATACCTAGTTCAATCTCGTTACCGGCAAGTCTCTTTACTCGTTCCGTAATACATCATCCCGCAACTAACTCATTAGTTGCAATGCTTGCAAGGCTTAAGTGATGTGCATTACCGAGAGGCCCAGAGATACCTCTCCAACAGTCGGAGTGACAAATCCTAATCTCGAAATACGCCAACCCAACATGTACCTTTGGAGACACCTGTAGAGCACCTTTATAATCACCCAGTTACGTTGTGACGTTTGGTAGCACACAAAGTGTTCCTCCGGCACACGGGAGTTGCATAATCTCATAGTCATAGGAACATGTATAAGTCATGAAGAAAGCAATAGCAAAATACTAAACGATCGAGTGCTAAGCTAATGGAATGGGTCATGTCAATCAGATCATTCACCTAATGATGTGATCCCGTTAATCAAATAACAACTCTTTGTCCATGGTTAGGAAACATAACCATCTTTGATTAACGAGCTAGTCAAGTAGAGGCATACTAGTGACACTCTGTTTGTCTATGTATTCACACATGTATTATGTTTCCGGTTAATACAATTCTAGCATGAATAATAAACATTTATCATGAAATAAGGAAATAAATAATAACTTTATTATTGCCTCTAGGGCATATTTCCTTCAACAAGAACATGATCTCATACATCACACATATCATTCATCATTCATCACAACTTTGGCCATATCACATCACAAAACACTTGCTGCAAAAACAAGTTAGACGTCCTCTAATTGTTGTTGCAAGTTTTACGTGGATGCAAGAGGGTTCTAGCAAGAACGTTTTCTTACCTATGTTAAAGCCACAACGTGATTTGTCAACTTCTATTTACCCTTCATAAGGACCCTTTTCGTTGAATCCGCTCCAACTAAAGTGGGAGAGACAGACACCCGCCAGCCACCTTATGCAACTAGTGCATGTTAGTCGGTGGAACCGGTCTCACGTAAGCGTACGTGTAAGGTTGGTCCGGGCCGCTTCATCCCACAATACCGCTGAAGCAAAATAAGACTAGTAGCGGCAAGAAAGTTGACAACATCTACGCCCACAACAAATTGTGTTCTACTCGTGCAAAGAGAACTACGCATAGACCTAGCTCTGATACCACTGTTGGGGAACGTTGCAGAAAACAAAAAAAATTCCTACATTTTCACCAAGATCCATCTATGAGTTCATCTAGCAACGAGTGATCGGATGCATCTACATACCTTTGTAGATCGTGAGCGGAAGCGTTCAAGAGAACGGGGATGAGGGAGTCGTACTCGACGTGATCCAAATCACCGGAGATCTAGCGCCGAACGGACGGCACCTCCGCGTTCAACACACGTACGGTCAGCGTGACGTCTCCTCCTTCTTGATCCAGCAAGGGGGAAGGAGAGGTTGACGAAGATCCAGTAGCACGACAGCGTGGTGGTGGATGCAGCAGTCACCGCAGCAGGGCTTCGACGTTCTTCTACGAGAGGGAGAGGTGTAGCAGGGGAGAGGGAGGCGCCAAGGCTTCAGGGTGCGCCTGCCCTCCCTCCCCCCTTTATATAGGCCCCCTGGGGGGCGCCGGCCCTTGGACATTGAATCTCCCAAGGGGGCGGCGGCCAGGGGGTGGAGTACCCCCCAAGGCAAGTGGGGCGCCCCCCCACCCTAGGGTTTCCAACCCTAGGCGCAGGGGGTGGGCCAAGGGGGGCGCACCAGCCCACTATGGGCTGGTTCCCCTCCCCACTTCAGCCCATGGGGCCCTCCGGGATGGGTGGCCCCACCTGGTGGACCCCCGGGACCCTTCCGGTGGTCCAGGTACAATACTGGTGACCCCCGAAACTCTCCCGATGGCCGAAACTGCACTTCCTATATATAATTCTTCACCTCCGGACCATTCCGGAACTCCTCGTGATGTCCGGGATCTCATCCGGGACTCTGAACAACTTTCGGGTTACTGCATACTCATATCTCTACAACCCTAGCGTCACCGAACCTTAAGTGTGTAGACCCTACGGGTTCGGGAGACATGTAGACATGACCGAGACGACTCTCCAGTCAATAACCAACAGCGGGATCTGGATACCCATGTTGGCTCCCACATGCTCCTCGATGATCTCATCGGATGAACCACGATGTTGAGGATTCAAGCAACCCCGTATACAATTCCCTTTGTCAATCGGTACGTTACTTGCCCGAGATTCGATCGTCGGTATCCCAATACCTCGTTCAATCTCGTTACCGGCAAGTCACTTTACTCGTACAGTAATGCATGATCCCGTGACCAGACACTTGGTCACTTTGAGCTCATTATGATGATGCATTACCGAGTGGGCCCAGAGATACCTCTCCGTCATACGGAGCGACAAATCCCAGTCTCGATTCGTGCCAACCCAATAGACACTTTCGGAGACACCTGTAATGTACCTTTATAGTCACCCAGTTACGTTGTGATGTTTGGTATTCCCAAAGCACTCCTATGGTATCCGGGAGTTACACGATCTCATGGTCTAAGGAAAAGATACTTGACATTGGAAAAACTCTAGCAAACGAACTATACGATCTTGTGCTATGTTTAGGATTGGGTCTTGTCCATCACATCATTCTCCTAATGATGTGATCCCGTTATCAATGACATCCAATGTCCATAGTCAGGAAACCATGACTATCTGTTGATCAACGAGCTAGTCAACTAGAGGCTTACTAGGGACATGTTGGTGTCTATGTATTCACACATGTATTATGATTCCGGATAACACAATTATAGCATGAATAAAAGACAATCATCATGAACAAGGAAATATAATAATAATCCTTTTATTATTGCCTCTAGGGCATATTTCCAACAGAATAAGCATCCAGAAAACTCAAACGCGCGCAACCTGCCGTAGCATCAATGATCTGATCAATACGGGGAAGAGCAAAAAGGTTAGCTGGACAAGCTTTGTTTAAATCGGTGTAATCCACACACATACGCCAGGTGCCGTTCTTCTTGAGTACAAGCACCGGGTTAGCCAACCACTCTGGGTGAAAGACTTCTACAATGAACCCGGCCGCTAAGAGTCAGGCCACCTCTTCTCCAATGGCCTTACGCCTTTCCTCATTAAACCGTCAGAGAAACTGCCTAACCGGCTTAAACTTCGGATCAATATTGAGAGTGTGCTCAGCGAGTTCTCTCGGGACACCCGGCATGTCAGAAGGTTTCCATGCAAAAATGTGCTGGTTCTCACAAATGAACTCGATGAGCGCGTTTTCCTATTTTGGATCCAAGTTGGCACTGATGATGAACTACTTGGATGAGTCACCGGGCACAAAATCAACCGTCTTGGTTTCATAAGCTGACTTGAATTTCAACATTGGCTCATGCTCCGTCGTTGGCTTCTTTAAAGACGTCATGTCTGTCGGGTCAACATTATCTTTATAAAATTTTAACTCCTCTGTTGCACAAACAGACTCTCCATAGGCAGCATCTCCTTCTTCACACTCCAGGGCTATTTTCCGGCTTGCATGTACTGTAATGGTGCCCTTATAACCCGGCATTTTGAGCTGCAGATACACATAACACAGCCGAGCCATGAACTTGGCGTAAGCCAGCCATCCAAACAGAGCATGATACAGACTTTTGATCTTAACCACCTTAAAGGTTAATTTCTCCGCGCTGGAATCATATTCATCCCCAAAGGCTACCTCTAGTTCAATCTTGCCAACTGGGTATGCCGACTTGCTAGGTACCACACCGTGAAAAACAGTGTTGGATTTCTTAAGACTCTTATCAGTCAACCCCATCCGACGGAACGTCTCATAGTAGAGGATGTTGATGCTGTTGCCTCCATCCATGAGCACTTTAGTGAATTTATATACACCAACCTGAGGCGCTACTACCAAGGCCAAGTGACCCGGATTATCAACCCAGGGAGGATGATCCTCTCTGCTCCACACAATAGGTTGTTTTGACCACCGTAAGTAATGTGGAATCACCGGCTCAACGGAATTGACAGCCCTCTTATGAAGCTTCTGGTCCCTCTTGCATAAGCTAGTGGTAAATACATGATATTGCCCACTATTTAACTGTTTCGGGTTGCTCTGATATCCAGACTGTTGCTGCTGATTACCTTGGTCGGGTTGTGGATTATAACCTCCCTGGTTACCCATATGGCCCTGACCGTGAAAGCTGCCTCCACCTGAACCGGCGCCCAGGCCATGAAAGCCGCCTCCACCTGAACCGCTGCCAGGGCCGTGACTTCCATCAAATGCGTTTGAATTTTTAAATGCCTTCATGATTGTACAGTCCTTCCACAGATGGATGGCTGGCTTCTCCCGGGTGCCGTGTCTTGGACAAGGTTCATTCAATAGTTGCTCAAGGGTGGGACCTGACCCGCCCGACCGAGGGGGTTGCCTACCCTTGCGTCGTTGATTGTTGCCCTACGCATTGGTGTTAGGCACAAATTCGTCAGTCTTACGTTTATTACCTCCTTGATTTGCCGGGTTATGCTGGTGACCCTTGTCATTGCCGTTCTTCTTTCCCTTCCATGTCTTTTCTTTATTAGACACAGGGTCCTTGGTACTATCGAAATCAGCATACTTGACGAGAGCCGCCATCAACTGGCCCATGTCATTGCAGTCATGCTTAAGCCGCCCCAACTTCTGCTTCAGAGGTTCAAAACGGTATTTTTTTCTCCAACATTAAGACTACCGAGCCGGCATCCATCTTATCAGATGAATGAATTATCTCTTTGACCCGGCGCACCCAATGGGTTGTGGACTCACCTTCCTCTTGTTTACAATTAGTCAGGTCCATGATTAACATAGGTTGTTTGCATGTGTCCTTGAAGTTCTGAATGAACCGGGCTTTTAACTCCGCCCATGAGCCGATGGAATTGGGGGGCAATCCTTTTAGCCAAGTGTGAGTTGTTCCATCCAACATCATAGTGAAACACTTAGCCATTGCCGCGTCGCTAACCTCCAACAACTCCATTGCCATTTCATAACTCTCAATCCAGGCCCCAGACTGCAAGTCAGCCGTGTAATTAGGCACCTTACGAGGCCCCTTGAAGTCTTTTGGCAAGTGTTCATTACGTATAGCCGGCACTAGACAAGGGAGACCTTCGGTTCTTGTGGCCACTCCTGCCTCAACCGAGGTTGCTGGATAAGCCAGAAAAGTCTGATGAGCCGCCTACTCAGCTGCCAGTTGAACCGCGCGCTTAGCTTCTTGTCGAACCCTCTCCTGATCCGCCAAGTTAAGGGCTCCAGCCTATACCGGCTCACGCATGTGCGGCTGGTTGCGACGTTGAGCATTGCTTAAGATGTCAGTTGAGTCCATATGCCTATTGTAGCTCGGGCTCCCGCTCGGGCGAGGGGTTGAATGGATTCTGTCTCGACTATAAGAGTATGCATCCTGCTGTGCCAGAGCTGTCTAGAGAAGTTCTCTCACCCTTCGTGTTTCGATTGCTGTCGGAGAGTCACATTCCATCGGGAGAGCCGCCAATCGAGCCGACGCAGCAATGAGGTTTTCCAAAGGATTGGAGAAGTGACCCGGTGGTGTGGGCGTATAATGAGGCGGAGCAGTGTACATGCGAGGTGGCTCCATGGTCTGCGACTGAACTGGTGCCCCGGGTGGCGTGATCTAGTTTGCCTCCGGTGGGTTACTTGTCCCAGCCCCGGGTGTACGGAAAAGGTTCCTAGGATCGAGCGTCAGAGGTAGACGTGACTGAGTTTTCTGATGCCTTCTCCTCATGACCTCGTTCGACGCATTCAGATCCACTGACAGCCGGAAGGTCTCCGCTTGAAGCTGCTGAGCCCGAGCGTCCAAAGTCGCCCGTTCCACGGCCATCCTGACCTCTTCTGCTGCTAAATTGTCTCTAGCTTGTACCATCTCTTCGCATACCCGTGCTACCTCTGCGTCATGCTGAACCTTATCCGTCGGCTCCACCACGATAGTCAACAGAGCTGTCAGCTTATCCGTGAGGTCCATTAGTATCTGAGCCGGGGGGTGTGCGGGGTCTCTTGACCCGGCCGCTGCCAACCCGGTGGTTGTTGCTGCTGCGGCCGTGGAGTTCTGCCCGGGCTGAGTGCCTGCCATGAAGACGCCGGCTCGATTCGGCGGCTCAAAGGGGTCCGGAATGCTGTTGCCATCGGAACATCCCCCGAGCATGCCGTCCTGCAGCTGATACAAAAAATCTGTCTCGTCGGTTGATGATGTAGCGTCGGAACAGATGGTCGTCTCACCGCCATCCACTGATCCTTCCGAGTATTCACCTCCGTGGACGCAACCCACAAAAGCACACTTTATGGCGGGTCAGGCCCGGGCGGTTCTCGTGAGCTGAGCCGTCTCGATGATGTTGGTGGAGACGTCCGGCTCAAGGCCAGATTCACCGATCCGGCAAATGAAGACATGAATCCCGCCGAAGGGGACCCGATACTCGTACTCTATTGAGCCAGCCTCGGGGCCCAGCCTTCATCGTGGATGTAGATCTTGCCGCGACGACTCTTGGTCATCCGGCCCACAACGTATCCCTTGAGCCCTTCAAAGTTGCCCTTCAAGAACTCAAATCCACCGTGCACTGGCCCCACGATGGGCGCCAACTGTTGTGGAATTGTCACGGCAGTTGTCCTAGCAGAAGGACTTAATCGTAGGGCCATCGCAACTAGGATGCTTAAAGGGGTTAATCGGGACAAAGGACACGAGAGGCTTTATACTAGTTTGGCCCCTTACGATGAAGGTAAAAGCCTACGTCTAGTTGTGTTGCTATTGCTGGGGTTTCAATCACCAAGAGGCTAGTTCGCCAGCTTGGTTATCGATCTCTTGTTTCTTGCCCTAAACCGCCACCGGGTCGTCCCCTTATATACACGGGTTGACGCCTCACGGCCTACGGAGTCTCGGCCGGCTCATAAAGCGTGTCCGGCTCGGTGACTTCTTTTATAGGTCTTTCCTTACAATTCTTTCCTTTACATATGGCGGTTTACAATATTGGGCCTCACGTCGTCTCTGGGCTTAGGCCTTCTATAAGCTTTAATAAACTATCACCTTGAATGTTTACTGGGTTTCCTTTGCGACCCGCCATTGGGGCTGACCCGGCCCCTCCTGGGCGGGTCATAGCTGATAGCTATATCCCCAACACTTTACCTTCCTATGCAAGTTGATTCTAGTTCCCATAAGTTGTTTGCTCACAAAATCCCTATGCATAGGAAGTGGGTTAGACTTAAATGTGCTAGTCATATTCTTCATGATGCTCTCTTTATGTTTCAATTCTTATCTTTTATGTGAGCATCATTGAAATCGTCATGCCTAGCTAGATAAGGCATTAAAGAAAAGCGCTTGTTGGGAGACAACCCAGCATTTATACCTAGTGTTTTTGTGTGTTCACATGATTATGCTATTGTAGTAATCATGTTTTATAGTTTTTGTTTAAATGAAGTGCCAAGTAAGACTTTTGGGATGGCTTACGGTGATAGTTGATTTGATCTTGCTGAAAAACAGAAACTTTTGCACCCAGGAGATTAGTTTTCATTTTTAACAAAAGCGCAATAAAATACTGACTCTTTTTGTAGAAGCTTAATAAACAAATTGCCTAGGACTTCTTAATTTCTCAGGATTTTTGGAGTTAGAGAATTATTCGAGAGTCACATATTACTACAGACTGTTCTGTTTTTGGCAGATTCTGTTTTTGATGCATAGTTTGCTTGTTTTCTAGTTTCTATGGCTTATATTGCTTAATATAAATTGTAGAAATGATATTGTACAGTAGGAATCATGTGAAAAAAATTATGAATCTTGTCTTGACAGTACCTAAGTGGTGATTTGTTTTCTTATACTAACGGAGGTTACGAGTTTTCTGTTAAGTTTTGTGTTGTGAAGTTTTCAAGTTTTGGGTAAATATTCGATGGACTACAGAATAAGGAGTGGAAAGAGCCAAAGCTTGGGGATGCCCAAGGCACCCCAAGGTAATATTCAAGGACAACCAAGAGCCTAAGCTTGGGGATGCCCCGGATGGCATCCCGTCTTTCGTCTTCGTTCATCAGTAACTTTATTTGGAGCTATATGTTTATTCACCACATGATATGTGTTTTGCTTGGAGTGTCTTTTTATTTTATTTTTTTGCTTGCTATTTGAATAAAATACCAAGATCTGAAATTCTTAAATGTTAGAGAGTCTTCACATAGTTGCATAATTATCCAACTACTCATTGTGCTTCGCTTATATCTTTTGGAGTAGTTTGTCGTTTGCTCTAGTGCTTCACTTATATCTTTTTAGAGCACGGTGGTGGTTTTATTTTATAGAAATTATTGATCTCTCATGCTTCACTTATATTATTTTGAGAGTCTTTTAGAATAGCATGGTAATTTGCTTTGGCTATAAAACTAGTCCTAATATGATGGGCATCCAAGATGAGTATAATAAAAACTTTCATATAAAGTGCGTTGAATACTATGAGAAGTCTGATGCTTGATGATTGTTTTGAGACATGAGGATGGTAAAATTAGAGTCATTCTAGTAAATTAATTGTGGATTTGAGAAATACTTGTGTTGAGGTTTGCAAGTCACGTAGCATGCACGTATGGTAACCGTTGTGTAACAAATTTGATGAATGAGGTATTTCTTTGATTGTCTACCTTATGAGTGGCGGTCGGGGACGAGCGATGGTCTTTTCCTACCAATCTATCCCCCTGGGAGCATGCACGTAGTGCTTGGTTTTTGATGACTTGTAGAATTTTGCAATAAGTATGTGAGTTCTTTATGACTAATGTTGAGTCCATGGATTATACGCACTCTCACCATTTCCACCGTTCCTAGCCTCTCTAGTACCATGCAACTTTCGCTGGTACCATAAACCCACCACTTACCTTCCTCAATACAGCCACCATACCTACCTATTATGGCATTTCCATAGCCATTCCGAGATATATTGCCATGCAACTTTCCACCGTTTCGCTTATTATGACACGCTTCATCATTGTCATATTGCTTTGCATGATCATGTAGTTGACATTGTATTTGTGGCAAAGCCACCGATCATAATTCTTTCATACATGTCACTATTGATTCATTGCACATCCCGGTACACCGCCGGAGGCATTCATATAGAGTCATATTTTGTTCTAAGTATCGAGTTCTAATTCTTGAGTTGTAAGTAAATAAAAGTGTGATGATCTTTATTATTAGAGCATTGTCCCATGTGAGGAAAAAGAGAAAAGCCAAAAAAAGAGAGAAGGCCCAAAAAAGAAAAAGAAAAAATGAGAGAAAAAGAGAGAAGGGGCAATGCTACTATCCTTTTACCACACTTGTGTTTCAAAGTAGCACCATGATCTTCATGATAGAGAGTCTCTTATATTGTCACTTTCATATACTAGTGGGAAATTTTCATTATAGAACTTGGCTTGTATATTCCAACGATGGGCTTCCTCAAATGCCCTAGGTCTTCGTGAGCAAGCAAGTTGGATGCACACCCAATTAGTTTCTTTTGTTGAGCTTTCATACATTTATAGCTCTAGTGCATCTGTTGCATGGCAATCTCTACTCATTCACATTGATATCTATTGATGGGCATCTCCATAGCCAATTAATACGCCTAGTTGATGTGAGACCATCTTCCTCCTTTTCGTCTTCTCCACAACCACCACTCTATTCCACCTATATTGCTATGTCCATGGCTCATACTCATGTATTGCGTGAAAGTTGAAAAAGTTTGAGAATACTAAAGTATGAAACAATTGCTTGGCTTGTTATCGGGGTTGTGCATGATTTGAATACTTTGTGTGACAAAGATGGAGCATAACCAAACTATATGATCTTGTAGGCATGACCTTTATTTGGCCATGTTATTTTGAGAAGACATAATTACTTTGTTAGTATGCTTGAAGTATTATTATTTTTATGTCAATATTAAACTTTTGTTTTGAATCTTATGGATCCGAATATTCTTGCCACAATAAAGAGAATTACATGGATAAATATGTTAGGTAGCATTCCACATCAAAAAATTTGTTTTATCATTTACCTACTCGAGGACGAGCATGAATTAAGCTTGGGGATGCTTGATACGTCTCCAACGTATCTATAATTTTTTATTGTTCCATGCTATTATATTATGCATCTTGGATGGTTTATATGAATTTATATGCTATTTTATATGATTTTTGGGACTAACATATTAACCTAGAGCCCATTGACAGTTTTTGTTTTTTCCTTATTTTTGAGTTTTACAAAAAAGGAATACCAAACGGAGTCCAATTGACGTGCCAATTTTTGATGATTTTTTATGGACCAAAAGAAGCCCCAGAATAAAAGAGTTGGGCCAGAAGAGTCACGAGCCGTCCATGAGGGTGGAGGGCGCGCCTCCTATCTCGTGGACGACTCGGGGACCCCTCTGACTTGTTCCCGACGCCAAAAATTCCTATAAATATAGAAACCTCCAGAAAATAACCTAGATCGGGATTTTGGCTGCCGCAAGCCTCTATAGCCACCAAAAACCAATCGGGGCCCTGTTCCAGCACCTTGCCGGAGGGGGGATCCATCACCGGTGGCCATCTTCATCATCCCGGCGCTCTCCATGATGAGGAGGGAGTAGTTCACCCTCGGGGCTGAGGGTATGTACCAGTAGCTATGTGTTTGATCTCTCTCTCTCTCTCTCTCTCTCTCTCGTGTTCTTGATATGGCACGATCTTGATGTACCGCGAGCTTTGCTATTATAGTTGGATCTTATGATGTTTCTCCCCCTCTATCTCCTTGTGATGAATTGAGTTTTCCCTTTGAAGTTATCTTATGAGTCTTTAAGGATTTGAGAACACTTGATGTATGTCTTGCATGTGCTTATCTATGGTGATAATGGTATATTCACGTGATCCACTTGATGTATGTTTTGGTGATCAACTTGCGAGTTCTGTGACCTTGTGAACTTATGCATAGGGGTTGGCACACGTTTTCGTCTTGACTCTTCGGTAGAAACTTTGGGGCACTCTTTGAAGTTCTTTGTGTTGGTCGAATAGATGAATCTGAGATTGTGTGATGCATATCGTATAATCATACCCGCGGATACTTGAGGTGACATTGGAGTATCTAGGTGACATTAGGGTTTTGGTTGATTTGTGTCTTAAGGTATTATTTTACTACAAACTCTAGGGTTGTTTGTTACACTTCTAGGAATAGCCCAATGGATTGATCGGAAAGAATAACTTTGAGGTGGTTTCGTACCTTACAATAATCTCTTCGTTTGTTCTCCGCTATTAGTGACTTTGTTGTGACTCTTTGTTGTATGTTGAGGGATAGTTATATGATCCAATTATGTTATTATTGTTGAGAGAACTTGCACTAGTGAAAGTATGAACCCTAGGCCTTGTTTCAACGCATTGCAATACCGTTTTTGCTCACTTTTATCATTAGTTACCTTTCTGTTTTTATAATTTCAGATTACAAAAACCTATATATACCATCCATATTGCACTTGTATCACCATCTCTTCGCCAAACTAGTGCACCTATACAATTTACCATTGTATTGGGTGTGTTGGGGATACGACTCTTTGTTATTTGGTTGCAGGGTTGTTTGAGAGAGACCATCTTCATCCTACACCTCCCACGGATTGATAAACCTTAGGTCATCCACTTGAGGGAAATTTGCTACTGTCCTACAAACTCTGCACTTGGAGGCCCAACAACGTCTACAAGAAGAAGGTTGTGTAGTAGACATCATGCACCAATGTATAAAACCTGGTTGTTCAACACTTAGTAGAATTTACTCTTGATAGATCTTAAATATCCATATTGTCACGGCGGCTTACATCATCAGTTATAACTAGTCATATGTCATTAGGCCCCATTTAAGCCGCCAATCTGAATATATACTGCAGTATTTATTTCCGGTCTTAACAAATCAACTGAAAATCGGCATATTTTCTTTATTTTTAGGCTTCTTCCTTCACAATGCTAAAGACAGTCACTTCATGTAATTGGGTTCCCTCCATTGTCACCCAAGACACGCTCAAAGATTTTGTCAAAATTGGCTATTTACCAGCAAAAAATTGTCATGCATTGGCGCGCCCCCAAACCAAGCGAAGAAAGACCTCAACCAAAGGATGGCGAGGTCATTGTTTTTATTGATCACATGAATCGAGGCTTCTCACCGCCCGGTTCTAAATTTTTCCGAGACATTCTGCACTTCTTTCAACTCCATCCTCAAGACATCGGACCCAATTCCATGTCAAACATCTGCAATTTTCAAGTTTTCTATGAAGTGTACCTTCAAGAAGAACCCATTGTTGAACTCTTCAGGGAATATTGTTATCCAAACCAGCAAAACGAGTTTACTAACGGACCCAGCTTAGAACTTGGCGGGGTCTCAATTCAACGAAGAAGAGATGATGTCTTCCCTTATGCTCGCCTGCCGAGTCAGCCCAAAGATTGGAACCAAACATGGTTCTACTATAAAGATACTTCTCTGGCTGATGAAAATCCACTGCCGGGTTATCATGTCCAGTGGCTCGAGCCAAAGCATCATCTTCCTGAAAAGCTCACCACTGCTGAACGTGCAAAGCTTGCATCCACTATTGCAAAGGTCAAGGCCCTGCTGGGAAACAGGTTAACCAGCATTGATTTGGTCTGATGTTGGGTTTCTTGGTGAATCATACCCTTGAGCCGCTGGCCCGACTTAATGTGCACCTACACGGGTGGTGCAAAAGATCCACTACGCCACAGCTCCATGTGCCTCACTAATGATGCAGTCAATGAAATGACAAAGACCCTTCTGAACAAGAGCCTAGGAAGTTGCAACAAAGTGGGGCTGAATCCTTTTTGCAAACTTAAACCACCACCAAATGTGAGTCTCTAAATCACTTACTTCATCTTATCATTCAAATGTTCTAGTAACTCAACTTTGACAATTTTCACAGGCTGAATCCGATTTTTGGAACAAGGAGTATGACCACGAAGCTGCCAGGAAAGCCAAGGCCAAAACGAAAGCCGTCAAGAAAGCCGCCAAGAAGAATAAGAAGAAATTAACTGCTTCTAAGATGCTTGAACTGGACGACAGATCTGAGTCGGAGGTAGCCCTTGATTCCCTTGGCTCCTTTTTCAACCATCTTATTGACACTGATTATCATCAGGATGACACGGGGGCCAGTCAAGCATTGAAGAAGAGGTAACTATTATTTCCTTTGACTCAGAGCCTTTGCCAAGATAGAAAATTCGACGGGTAACCCGGAAAGTAAGCTTTTCACACTCCTTAGCTCATTTGGATCCTCACTTTCTTTTGAAGCAACAACAGCATGAGAACCGGCGACAAACTCGGACCAGCGGAGGTGAAGACTTATCGTCTGGCTTACCAAATACTCCAGCTCAACGGAAACGTCGAAACATGGTCTTTCCAAATTTAAACTATTTTTATCCACTAGCGAGTCTCATTCACCAGCCACTTAATTCTTATGATTCAAACTATCAGGAGGCCTCTCGCTCTTCCTCCGGTGACTCATCACAGACCCAACTGTCGGCTTTCAAAACTGCCCCTGGGTAACAACAATTACTTTTTATTCTCTACCTCCTTATGCTTTTATACTTATACTGACCTCTCATAACCCATGCAGTGGACAAGAGAATCCTAGCAAGAAGGCAAAGGTGATCAAGCCGGCTAAAGACCCCAAGGTCAATGAACCGGAACAGCAAATTCCAGCATCTGAGACCTCCGTGCCGCAACCCCAAGAGCATGTCCATGATGATCCAACAGAAAGTCCTGACCTCTCCAGTGACCATACAAACCTCAATCCTTTGAACACTGGATCATCAAGCCCAATTAAACTATCAGGAACACATGCTGGCGATGTTGTGATCACTGGCACCGACTTCAAAGAACCGGGACAACCTAGTATCTTGGCCAAGCACTCCGCCAAAGAGGAGTTCATTGAAAGGAGGAAATTGAGATTTGACATTGCCGATTACTCTCAACTAAGCGTCACTGAAGTACTCTCTGGTTATGTCAACCAAGTTCATACCAGCCGCGATCTTGAGATTGACATGGTGAAACAGATGCACCAGAAATATGAGGTATGAATTCTGGCTTGATACATTATGCATATCCTGTCATCCCCCAAGTCTAATGCGTATGATAAGATTGAATATGCTATAGACTTAGAATAGCCATGAGTATAAAAAGCATCTTTGGTAGAATCCTTCAAAGGTCGGCTTTCACCATTAGAGTTAAATCAGATCTTTAATGATTAATATTGCATCCGTAGCCCCCAAGGGCTGGTTTAATCAGTATGAATGAACCGGTACTTGTTCATCATTATTTGTAAATCAAAGCTTACTTGTGTAGCTCCCATGAGCCGGTTGTGGTCGTTTGTGGCCCAACCGGGTCATCATAAAGTAGTGATGAAACGCAAGCAATATGCATTAGACCCCAAGTGCCAAGTACTCTTGCTTGCAAAGTGCTGGGGACTTATTCATATGAGCCGTGGTATGAAGAATCTTTTTGGTATGCATTAGCCCCCAAGTGCCAAGTGTTGTTGCTTGCAAAAGGCTTGAGACTTTTATTACTGTAACCCTAATTGGCTGACACAAGAATCTTTGCATGTACAGGACGCCACTGCTCAACTTCAATCACAATTGGCTGACACAAAAACCCGACTAGAGCATCAAGAATCTGAGACACGGAAGGCCGACTCAAAATTCCAATTTAGTTTGACTGAAATAGAAAAATTGAAGACCAATTTTGATACTAAAAGAACCACCTATGCTGAAGAGAGAACTGCTCTAATACAGCGGGCTGAAAAGGCGGAATCTGCTCTTCAAGAGGTGACCACTGAGCTTACCGGTTTAAAACACCATATATCCCAGATGGTTTATGCTATCTTTGGTGAGTAGCTTTGCAAGCGTCAAAATTGAGTCTTATATTTAATGTTACAAATCGTCTCTGATCAATCCATAATTGTTATATAGGTCCTAGGAGTAGCAATCTTGGTCAAGACATGCTGGTGAAGCTTAAAGCTGTATATACGCTTGTGGAACAGCTATATACCGGGACTCAGCGCATACTAGCCACGATTTCTCCAACGAATCAGGCCCCCACTCTGTTGAGTGACGTCTTGAAGAAACTTTCTGTTATGCCTGCTAGGATTGACGAGATAAAGCGATCATCTGCAAGAGCCGGTGCCATGACGGCCTTGAGCCGGGCTAAGGCATGGTTACCAGAGCTAGACCCGGCCGAGGTGGTTACTGGATATCCAAGCTTGAAAGAAGATGGCACTCCATTTGACCAAAAGGACTTCGCTACCTGCGTGAAGGAAATACGTCCTCTAGCGACTCTGATTGCTGATGAAACAAATCTATCAAAATATCAGCCGACTTATGATACAGAAAATCAGAGGATGCCCACGCCAGCTTATAAAGTGATGGATCTGATTCTCCAATCCGTAAGCATACTTTCGCCCCTGAAGTTGATTTGTCCGACCTTATAGATGATGAAGCTGAATTGCAAGCCTTGTGTGGCATTGATTGGTCATCACCAAACTTCCAGACGACGGAGGAGGACGAAGAACTGGAGAAGGATGATCCAGAAGCTTCAAGTCGTCAAGGCCAAGAAGATTGATCCGCTGGGTGGTTCAAATATTTGATTTTCTGAAAAACACTTGATCTTTTTGGCTCACTGAGTCATGTAATAGGCTAGTGAAACTTTGATATGCCGTGCCATCATGCATGTTTTGTTTTGCGCAAACTGCTGATCCGCCAGTTAAAAAAGTACCACTTTATGCTTATGATAGCGTCGATTTATACAGATCAGATTTAGCAATACCCTGCACACAAACAGTTCACAAGTGCCCTAGCGGCTTACCGCGGGGCGGGTCACAATACGCCATATTAAACCACTAGGGACAAATAGTCCATAACCAGGGCCGGTAGCACCGCAATCTTTATATAATTGTTAATAAAATAACATACCTGTGGTACTTGATCACACTGCCGTCTTATCATACCAGTGCAGTAAGGGTGACAACCCAAAAATTGAACATATAATGACCTATTTAATTTTCATATACTAGTGACTTATAGTGTGCCATCATGGCAGGTTAATAAACTTCGGATATGCTTAAATATGAGCCATAGAGATGAAGGCTACATAGCCTGAATTGTCTCAAGCCATATGTTAATATGGCGTAACTATATGAATCCTAAAAATGCTCTGAAAAAGATAACAAATTAAAATTGAGAAAACGAGGCCTTCATAGGCCGCCAAGCCTAAAACTCCAAGGCTTTCATGGGCTGCCAAGCCACTGAGTTAACCTTTTACACTTTGTGAATCCGGCCTCACATGACCATTGGTTTAACGTTGACAAGTTCAGGGTCTATGTAAGATTGACTGTCAAGAGTTCGGCTTGTTATTCCAGGATTACCCAGGTGGAGTGGCAGATTCTACAAAGCAGGATAACCCAGAAGGTTTTGGTGAATACACCTGGTGTTCCAAGCCAGTTCACGAGGGTAGTAACGCTATGTTCTCTTTGGTGAGTACACCTATGTTTGAACAGGAAGCCCCCAAGTGCTTTGTAAGCATGGCGTATAAGCCGGACCAAGAGGGATATTCACAGCTATGCTCAATGAGTAGGAAGCCCCCAAGTGTTTTGTAAGTGTGGCGTATTGGCCGGATCAAGAGGGATATTCACAACTATGCTCAATGAGCAGGAAGCCCCCAAGTGACCATATGTAAGAGTGGCGTATAAGCCGGATCAAGAGGGATATTCGGAGCTATGCTCCATGAGCAGGAAGCCCCCAAGTGACCATCTACATTGATAAAGACTCATTATTCTTAGAAATGAAACGACAGAAGCCCTGATTTATCAGGGATGCCGGCTTTATTATACTCCTTATAATATATACATCGACAAAATATGTACATCATAAGAGCCAATGGCTTCAGGTGTAGTAAGGCCGAAAATGAGCAATCACTACTGCAGGATGCTGCTAACGCGACACTACGATCAGAGAGCCTTCGACGAAACTGTGTGCAATGCCATAATCGCAAACGGTGGTGTAAAAAACCATAAAAAGGGTGCAAAACGTTTGCGATGGAGGATGCATCAAACACATTTCAGATTTTAGTTGTGTGTGCGATGCAGGGCATATGGTTCAGCTCGATTAACTGTTTGCAATGATGAGGAACAAAAGAAATGGGCAGCCAGATGAAGGTGTGTGCGATGTACAGCATACGGTTCACTCGGATGAACTGTTTGTGATTAGGCAACACAAAAGAAACGGTCAGCTAGATCAAAGGTGTGTGCGATATACAACATGTGTTTCACTCGGATGAACTATTTGCGTTGAGACATGAGAGCAGAAACGGTTCAATATAACAAGATGTTTGTGATACGCGGCAAACAAGTCTGTAATCAGAAATGTGTGCGAATACCGATAATAACATAAACGGTTCCCTAGTGTGGTCCATGTTCATCTGATCATCATCTCCTTCTTGTGCTAGCTCGATGTTCCTTCTATGCTAAGTTTCCATTAATTGATGGCGTTTTATGAACACGCCACCGTTTCCCGCCATTTCCTCACCTGCTTCCCGCCACCCAGCGATATTGTGCATAGGCGGCGCGTGACGCACAGAGGCGACAGAAGGAAATATGCCCTAGAGGCAATAATTAAGTTGTTATTTATATTTCCTTATATCATGATAAATGTTTATTATTCATGCTAGAATTGTATTAACCGGAAACTTAGTACATGTGTGAATACATAGACAAACAGAATGTCACTAGTATGCCTCTACTTGACTAGCTCATTGAATCAATGATGGTTATGTTTCCTAACCATAGAGATGAGTTGTCATTTGATTAACTAGATCGCATCATTAGAGAATGATGTGATTGACTTGACCCATCCGTTAGCTTATCACAATGATCGTTTAGTTTGTTGCTATTGCTTTCTCCATAACTTATACATGTTCCTATGACTATGAGATCATGCAACTCCCAAATACTGGAGGAACACTTAGTGTGCTATCAAACTTCACAGCGTGACTGGGTGACTATAAAGATGCTCTACAGGTGTCTTCGATGGTGTTTGTTGAGTTGGCATAGATTGAGATTAGGATTTGTCACTCCGAGTATCGGAGAGGTATCTCTGGGCCCTCTCGGTAATGCACATCACTATAAGCCTTGCAAGAAATGTGACTAATGAGTTAGTTACAGGATGATGGATTGCGAAACGAGTAAAGAGACTTGCCAGTAACGAGATTGAACTAGGTATTGAGATACCGATGATCGAATCTCGGGCAAGTAACGTACCGATGACAAAGGGAACAACGTATATCATTATGCGGTTTGACAGATAAAGATCTTCATAGAATATGTGGGATCCAATATGAAAATCCAGGTTTCGCTATTGGTTAATGACTGGAGACATGTCTCGGTCATGTCTACATAGTTCTCGAACCCATAAGGTCCGCACACTTAACGTTCGGTGACGATCGCTATTATGAGTTATGTGTTTTGATGTACCCAAGATAGTTCGGAGTCGCGGATGTGATCACGGACATGACGAGGGGTCTCGTAATGGTCGAGACATAAATATTGATATATTGAATGACTATATTCGAGCACCGGATGAGTTCCGGGGGTCACCGAATAATTATCGGAGTGCCGGGGGGTTATCGGAATCCCCCGGGGGACTAATGGGCCAACATGGGCCTTAGTGGAGAGAGAGAGGGACGGCCAAGGTAGGGTCACGCGCCCCTCCCCCTCTAGTCCGAATTGGACTAGGGAAGGGGGCAGGGCCCCCTTTTCCTTCTCTTCCCTCCCTCTCCGTCCTCCTTCCTTCCTTCCTCCTAGTAGGACTAGGAAAGGGGAGTCCTACTCCTACTAGGAGGTGGACTCCTCCCCTCCTTGGCGCGCCTCCAAGGGCCGGCCAGCCTTCCCCTTCCTCCTTTATATACGGGGGTAGGGGAGCACCCCATAGACACACAAGTTGATCATTGATCCCTTAGCCGTGTGCGGTGCCCCCTCCACCATACTCCACCTCGGTCATATTGTCATAGTGCTTAGGCGAAGCCCTGCGCCGGTAGCTTCATCATCACTGTCATCACACCATCGTGCTGACAAAGCTCTCGCTCGACACTCAGCTGGATCGAGAGTTCGTGGGACGTCACTGAGCCGAACGTGTGCAGATCGCGGAGGTGCCGTACTTTCGGTACTAGGATCAGTCGGATCGTGAAGACGTATGACTGCATCAACCGCGTTGTCATAACTCTTCCGCTTACGGTCTATGAGGATATGTGGACAACACTCTTTCCCTCTCATTGCTATGCATCACCATGATAGATCTTGCGTGTGTTTAGGATTTTTTTGAAATTACTGCGTTCCCCAACAGTGGCATTCGAGCCAGGTCTATGCGTATTTGTTATATGCACGAGTGGCATCCGAGCCGTGCTGTTGTTCCGTTGAATTTTAATGCATTCCTAGAGAAAGCTAAGTTGAAAGATGATGGTAGCAACTACACGGACTGGGTTCGTAACTTGAGGATTATCCTCATTGCTGCACAAAAGAATTACGTCCTGGAAGCACCGCTAGGTGACAAACCTGCTGCAGGAGAAACGCCAGATGTTGTGAACACCTGGCAGAGCAAAGCTGATGACTACTCGATAGTTTAGTGTGCCATGTTTTACGGCTTAGAACTGGGACTTCAACGATGTTTTGAGCGTCATGGAGCATATGAGATGTTCCAGGAGTTGAAGTTAATATTTCAAGCAAATGCCCGGATTGAGAGATATGAAGTCTCCAATAAGTTCTACAGCTGCAAAATGGAGGAGAATAGTTCTGTTAGTGAACATATACTTAGAATGTCTTGGTACCACAACCACTTGACTCAACTAGGAGTTAATCTTCCTGATGATAGTGTCATTGACAGAGTTCTTCAATCACCGCCACCAAGCTACAAGAGCTTCGTGATGAACTATAATATGCAAGGGATGGATAAGACGATTCCTGAGCTCTTCGCAATGCTAAAGGTCTTGGAGGTAGAAATCAAGAAGGAGCATCAAGTGTTGATGGTCAACAAGACCACCAGTTTCAAGAAAAAAGGTAAAGGGAAGAACGGGAACTTCAAGAAGAACAGCAAGCCAATTGCTGCTCAAGTGAAGAAACCCAAGTCTAGACCTAAGCCTGAGACTAAGTGCTTCTACTGCAAAGGGGCTGGTCACTGGAAGCAGAACTGCCCCAAGTATTTGGCGGAGAAGAAGGATGGCAAAGTGAAAGGTACTCCCTCCGTTTCTTTTTAGTCCGCATATAAGGTTTGGTCAAAGTCAAGCTTTGTAGAGTTTGACTAACTTTATATTAAAAAATATAAACATTCATAATATGAAATCAATATTATCAGATGCACCATGGAACATATTTTCATACTATATAGTTTTTGTATTGTAGATGTTCATATTTTTTATATAAATTTGGTCAAACTTTAGGTAGTTTGACTTTGACCAAATCTTATATGCGAAGTAAAAAAGAAACGGAGGACTACGGATTAAGTTATTGATGTGTACCTTACTAATGCTCGCAGTAGTGCCTGGGTATTTGATACTAGTTCAGTTGCTAACATTTGCAACTCGAAATAGGGACTACGGATTAAGCGAAGATTGGCTAAGGACGAGGTGACAATGCGCGTGGGAAATGGTTCCAAAGTCGATGTGATCGCCGTCAGCACGCTACCTCTACATCTACCTCCAGGATTAGTTTTAGACCTAAATAATTGTTATTTGGTGCCAGCGTTAAGCATGAACATTATATCTGGATCTTGTTTGATGCGAGACGATTATTCATTTAAATCAGAGAATAATGGTTGTTCTATTTATATGAGTAATATCTTTTATGGTCATGCACCCTTGATGAGTGGTCTATTTTTACTAAATCTTGATAGTAGTGATACACATGTTCATAGTATTGAAGCCAAAAGATGCAGAGTTGATAATGATAGTGCAACTTATTTGTGGCACTGCCGTCTAGGTCATATTGATGTAAAGCGCATGAAGAAACTCCATTCTGATGGACTTCTGGAATCACTTGATTATGAATCACTTGGTACTTGTGAACCATGCCTCATGGGCAAGATGACTAAAACTCCATTCTCTAGAACAATGGAGAGAGCAATAGAGTTATTGGAAATCATACATACTGATGTATGTGGTCCAATGAACATTGAGGCTCGCGGCGGATATCGTTATTTTCTCACCTTCACAGATGATTTGAGCAGATATGGGTATATCTACTTAATGTAACATAAGTCTGAAACATTTGAAAAGTTCAAAGAAATTCAGAGTGAAGTGGAAAATCATCATAACAAGAAAATAAAGTTTCTACGATCCGATCGTGGAGGAGAATATTTGAGTTACGAGTTTGGTCTTCATTTGAAACAATGCGGAATAGTTTCACAACTCACGCCACCCAGAACACCATAGCGTAATGGTGTGTCCCAACGTCGTAATCATACTTTACTAGATAAGGTGCGATCTATGATGGCTCTTACAGATTTACCGCTATCGTTTTGGGGTTATGCTTTGGAGACAGCTGCATTCATGTTAAATAGGGCACCATCTAAATCCGTTGAGACGACACCTTATGAACTGTGGTTTGGCAAGAAACCCAAGTAGTCGTTTCTTAAAGTTTGGGGCTGCGATGCTTATGTGAAAAAACTTCAACCTGATAAGCTCGAACCCAAATCAGATAAATGTGTCTTCATAGGATACCCAAAGGAGACCGTTGGGTACATCTTCTATCATAGATCCGAAGGCAAGATATTCGTTGCTAAGAATGGATCCTTTCTAGAGAAGGAGTTTCTCTCGAAAGAAGTTAGTGGGAGGAAAGTAGAACTTGATGAGGTGATTGTACCTGCTCCCTTATTGAAAAGTAGTTCATCACTGAAATCTGTTCCAGTGATTCCTACACCAGTAAGTGAGGAAGCTAATGATGATGATCATGAAACTTCTGATCATGTTACTACCAAATCTCGTAGGTCAATCAGAGTAAGATCCGCACCAGACTGGTACGGTAATCTTGTTCTGTAGGTCATGTTACTTGACCATGACGAACCTACGAACTATGAGGAAGCGATGATGAGCCCAGATTCCACAAAATGGCTTGAGGCCATGAAATCAGAGATGGAATCCATGTATGAGAGCAAAGTGTGGACTTTGGTTGACTTGCCCATTCATTGGCAGGCCATAGAGAATAAATGGATCTTCAAGAAGAAGATTGATGCTGATGGTAATGTTACTGTCTACAAAGCTCGACTTGTTGCAAAAGGTTTTCGACAAGTTCAAGGAGTTGACTACGAAGAGACCTTCTCACGCGTAGCGATGATGAAGTCCATCTGAATCATGTTAGCAATTGCGAGATTTTATGATTATGAAATTTGGCAAATGGATATCAAAACTGCATTCCTTAATGGATATCTTAAAGAAGAGTTGTATATGATGCAACCAGAAGGTTTTGTCGATCCAAAAAGTGCTAACAAAGTGTGCAAACTCCAGGGATCCATTTATGGACTGGTGCAAGCCTCTCGGAGTTGGAATATACGCTTTGATAGTGTGATCAAAGCATATGGTTTTATATAGACTTTTGGAGAAGCCTGTATTTACAAGAAAGTGAGTGGGAGCTCTTTAGCATTTCTGATATTATATGTAGATGACATATTGTTGATCGGAAATGATACTGAATTTCGGAATAGCATAAAAGGATACTTGAATAAGAATTTTTCAATGAAAGACCTCGGTGAAGCTGCTTATATATTGGGCATCAAGATCTATAGAGATAGATCAAGACACTTAATTGGACTTTCACAAAGCACATACCTTGATAAAGTTTTGAAGAAGTTCAAAATGGATCAGGCAAAGAAAGGGTTCTTGCCTGTGTTACAAGGTGTGAAGTTGAGTTAGACTCAAAGCCCGACCACTGCAGAAGATATAGAGAAAATGAAAGTCATTCCCTATGCTTCAGCCATAGGTTCTATCATGTATGCAATGTTGTGTACCAGACCTGATGTGTGCCTTGCTATTAGTTTAGCAGGGAGGTACCAAAGTAATCCAGGAGTGAATCACTAGATAGTGGTCAAGAACATCTTGAAATACCTGAAAAGGACTAAGGATATGTCTCTCGTATATGGAGGTGATAAAGACCTCATCGTAAAAGGTTACGTCGATGCAAGCTTTGACACTAATCCGGATGACTCTAAGTCAAAAACCGGATACGTGTTTTTATTAAATGGTGGAGCTGTCAGTTGGTGCAGTTCCAAGCAGAGCGTCGTGGCGGGATCTACGTGTGAAGCGGAGTACGTAGCTGCTTCGGAAGTAGCAAATGAAGGAGTCTGGATGAAGGAGTTCATATCCGATCTAGGTGTAATACCTAGTGCATCGGGTCCAATGAAAATCTTTTGTGACAATACTGGTGCAATTGCCTTGACAAAGGAATCCAGATTTCACAAGAGAACAAAGCACATCAAGAGACGCTTCAATTCCATCCGCGATCAAGTCAAGGAGGGAGACATAGAGATTTGCAAGATACATACGGATCTGAATGTTCCAGACCCGTTGACTAAGCCTCTCAAGTGAGCAAAACATGATCAACACCAAGACTCCATGGGTGTTAGAATCATTACAGTGTAATCTAGATTATTGACTCTAGTGAAAGTGGGAGACTGAAGGAAATATGCCCTAGAGGCAATAATTAAGTTGTTATTTATATTTCCTTATATCATGATAAATGTTTATTATTCATGCTAGAATTGTATTAACCAGAAACTTAGTACATGTGTGAATACATAGACAAACAGAATGTCACTAGTATGCCTCTACTTGACTAGCTCATTGAATCAATGATGCTTATGTTTCCTAACCATAGACATGAGTTGTCATTTGATTAACTAGATCACATCATTAGAGAATGATGTGATTGACTTGACCCATCCGTTACCTTATCACGATGATCGTTTAGTTTGTTGCTATTGCTTTCTCCATAACTTATACATGTTCCTATGACTATGAGATCATGCAACTCCCAAATACTGGAGGAACACTTCGTGTGCTATCAAACGTCACAGCGTGACTGGGTGACTATAAAGATGCTCTACAGGTGTCTTCGATGGTGTTTGTTGAGTTGGCATAGATTGAGATTAGGATTTGTCACTCCGAGTATCGGAGAGGTATCTCTGGGCCCTCTCGATAATGCACATCACTATAAGCCTTGCAAGAAATGTGACTAATGAGTTAGTTACAGGATGATGGATTACGAAACGAGTAAAGAGACTTGCCAGTAACGAGATTGAACTAGGTATTGAGATACTGACGATCGAATCTCGGGCAAGTAACGTACCGATGACAAAGGGAACAATGTATATCATTATGCGGTTTGACCGATAACGATCTTCGTAGAATATGTGGGAGCCAATATGAACATCCAGTTTCTGCTATTGGTTATTGACCGGAGACATGTCTCGTTCATGTCTACATAGTTCTCGAACCCATAGGGTCCGCACGCTTAACGTTCGGTGACGATCGGTATTATGAGTTTATGTGTTTTGATGTACCGAAGATAGTTCGGAGTCCTGGATGTGATCACGGACATGACGAGGAGTCTCGAAATGGTAGAGACATAAAGATTGATATATTGAATGACTATATTCAGACACCGGATGGGTTTTGGGGGTCACCGGATAATTATCGGAGTGCCAGGGGGTTATCGAAACTCCCGGGGGGACTAATGGGCCAACATGGGCCTTAGTGGAGAGAGAGAGGGGCCGGCACCCCCTTTCCTTCTCTTCTCTCCCTCTCCTTCCTTCCCCCCTTCCTCCTCCTAGTAGGACAAGGAAAGGGGAGTCCTACTCCTACTAGGAGGAGTACTCCTCCCCTCCTTGTCGCGCCTCCATGATATATCTTGCATGTACGTAGGAATTTTTTTGAAATTACTGCGTTCCCCAACAGAGACAAGTGCAGCCTGTAGCATATCCACCTTTTCCAAGCATGCCAACCTACCAAAGCGCCGCCTCTGCCATCAACCTCGTCGACGATGAAAACGAGTAGGCGCCTCAGCCTGTCGAGGCCAAGGCGCTCCCCAGCAACGCGATGGACGATGTCGTGATGCGCGTCATCGCCAGGGTTGAGCAGACCTTTGGTGCATGGCGGTTGAGCGCCGCGGATCAAGATAGGCATGTCAGCGCCGACATGCTGCAGCTCGCCGCACAACATGATCGATGGCGCGCCGCAGATCAAGCTAGGCGCGTCCGTGCCGATAGGTTGCGGCTCGTCGCACGGCGAGACCGTTGGAGCGCCGCAGAGCGAGAGGCGCGGCACACCGCACAGCAAGAGCGGATCCGTCGGCACTTGCCTGCTGTCGACACGGCGTCGCAGCTAGTAGTTAAGTATCATCACGTATATGTAAACATATACGTGATGATACTTAACTACTAGGTACAATGCATAAAATTGAAAACGAACAATACTAAAACTAATAATCCCTCCTGGGGCCAGTATTCTGACAGCCCCTTGCCAGCAGCTCCCTGGTGTGCGGCGTCTTCCTAGTGCGGAAGCAGTACTCCGCCTCCTCCGCCTTGCAGTGCTTGATGTACCTATCTGCCTCTTGCTGGCGGACGCGCGCGGCCGATCTTGCCATTTCATTGGGCGCCCATCGGAGCTCCTCGTTGGTGGCACGCTGGATCTTATCGTCTCACCTCCACGCGGCGATGAGGCACCCAGCGTCTATGACCTTCCTCGTGAAGTACCCCTCTTCGTACACCTCCTCGGCACGACGATGCGCTCGGCCCCAAAGCTCCACCGCCTCCTTTTTCCAGGCGGCATCACGGGATTCACAGGCCGCCTGGTACCTGGCTTCCTCCTCCGCCATCTCCTTGTTGAACGCCACTTGCCTGGCTTTCTCAGCCGGCGGTAGCGACTTCCACAGACAAAGATTGTACTGGCCCCAAAACCAATCCAAAGTTGGAGGGTCTAGCGCAACCTCGTCAAGCGGCACGTAGGGGTCCTCGTTGCTGCTAATCGAGTGAGCATCCTCGGGGGGCTGCGACTCCTCGTCGGCGCGTGGGCAGACCGGCGGCGCCATGGCAGAGATTTGAGAGAGAGAGAGAGAGAGATAGAGAGAGAGGGCGAGTGAGGGGAGGATGTAGATGAGAATGCATGCGGGACGACGTGAGCAAGGTAGTATTTATTGGCGGCCGGAATCTAGATTGATGGGGACAGTACGCACGCCGGTCGCCGGAATTTACGAGTACTATAGTTTGAATTACACACGATTCCCGCAACAAAATCCGTGTGTGAACATAATAGCTGACGGTTTCCAATGCAGAACCGTGACTGATTAATGATCCCCGCCACTCACCTACCAAACCTCGAGCCATGAGATAGAGTGCCAATCGTGTGGGGGTCGGTTGTCTTGCCAGATCTTTACATTTTCTTTTTTGAACACCAGATATTTACATCGTCTGATGATTTTTTAACTCGCACACAAGTACACAAAAATATGATTTTTTAACCGTTATGGTTATGCGTTGTATGTAGATGTAGTTCAAATTATAATTACGGTCATTAAATGGTTAGAAAATTACTTAAATGACTTTAAAAGGTCAAATGACCCCTGAAATTTTCTAAATTTTCACAAGACAGTGGTATTAGTGCACGTTAAACATAGAAAAAATTGAAGGCCGTAAGAGGAAGCTATCTCCCGTTCGTCATCAAACATGCATTATTCCCTCTCGGAACCACGGACCTTCTAGTGAGTTGCTCCGGTTTGTGAGGGTGTGTGTCCAAACTTTCGTCAAACATGCCAATTTTTTACCACATCATCTTGCTGGCATGAAATTAAATCAAGCAAGGTTCATGCTTTTCTGATCATTTTTTAATTTTTTGGATTTAAAACGCCATGGCACTCCATGCATGTGTGCCCATACCTTGAGACCAATATGTTTGAAAATTCCTTCTAATTTACTGCACATGTAATTAACTCGCACACAAGTACACAAAAATATGATTTTTCAAACCGTTATGGTTAGGCATTGCATGTAGATGTAGTTCAAATTTGAATTACCTTCATTAAATGGTTAGAAAATCACTTAAATGTCTTTAAAACGTCAAATGACCCCTAAATTTTTCCAAATTTTCACAAGACAGTTGTATTAGTGCACGTTAAACGTAGAAAAAATTTGAAGGCCGTAAGAGGAAGCTATCTTCTGTTCGTCATCAAACATGCATTGTTCCCTCTCGGAACCACGAACCATCTAGTGAGTTGCTCTGGTTTGTGAGGGTGTGTGTCCAAACTTTCGTCAAACAGGACAATTTTTTTACGACATCATCTTGGTGGCATGACATTAAATCAAGCAAGGTTTCATGTTTTTCTGATCATTTTTTAATTTTTTGAAACTAAAATGCCATGGCACTCCATGCATGCGTGCCCATGCCTTGAGACCAATATGTTTGAAAATTCTTTCTAATTTACTGCACATGGAATTAATTCGCACACAAGTACGCAAAAATATGATTTTTCAAACCGTTATGGTTAGGCGTTGCATGTAGATGTAGTTCAAATTTGAATTACGGTCATTAAATGGCTAGAAAATCACTTAAATGTCTTTTAAAGGTCAAATGACCCTTGAAATTTTCAAAAATTTCACATGCGAGTTGTATTAGTGCACGTTAGACATAGGAAAAAATTGAAGATCGTAAGAGGAAGCTATCTCCCATTCTTCATCAAACATGCATTGTTCCCTCTCGGAACAACGAACCTTCTAGTGAGTTGGTCCGGTTTGTGAGGGGTGTGTGTCCAAACTTTCATCAAACAGGCCAATTTTTTACCACATCATCCTGGTGGCATGACATTAAATCAACCAAGGTTTCATGTTTTTGATCATTTTTTATTTTTTTTGTAATTAAAATGCCATGTCACTCCATGCATACGTATGCATGTGTCCATGTCGTGAGACCAATATGTTTGAATTTTTTTCTAATTTACTGCACAAGGAATTAACTTGCACACAAGTACAGAGATATGATTTTTCAAACCATTTTGGTTAGGCGTTGCATATAGATGTAGTTCAAATTTGAATTACGATCATTAAATGGCTAGAAAATCACTTAAATGTATTTAAAAGGTCAAATGACCCCTAGAATTTTCAAAAATTTCACATTACAGTTGTAGTTGTGCACATTAGACGTAGAAAAAAATTGATGCCCGTAAGAGGAAGCTATCTCCCGTTCGTCATCAAACATGCATTGTTCCCTCTCGGAACTACGAGCCTTCTAGTGAGTTGCTCCGGTTTGTGAGGGGTGTGTGTCCAAACTTTCTTTAAACATGCCAAATTTTTTTCCACATCGTCTTGGTGTACATCAACCAAGGTTTTATGTGTTTCTGATTTTTTTTAACTTTTTGGAATTAAAATGCCATGTCACTCCATGCATACATATGCATGTGTCCATGCCGTGAGACAAATATGTTTGAAAATTCCTTCTAAATTATTGCTCATGGAATTAACTCGCACACAAGTACACAAATATGATTTGTCAAACCGTTATGGTTAGGCATTGCATGTAGATGTAGTTCAAATTTGAATTAAATGGCTATAAAATCACTTAAATGTCTTTAAAAGGTCAAATTACCACTAAAATTTTCCAAAATTTCACATTACAGTTGTAGTAGTGCATGTTAAACATAGAAAAAAGTGAAGGCCGTAAGAGGAAGCTATCTCCCCTTCGTCATCAAACATGCATTGTTCCCTCTCGAAACCACGAGCCTTCTAGTGAGTTGCTCCGGCTTGTGAGGGTTGTGTGTCCAAACTTTCGTCAAACATGCCAAATTTTTTTCACATCATCTTGGTGGCATGAAATTACATCAACCAAGGTTTCATGTGTTTCTGAATTTTTTTTATTTTTTTTGGAATTAAAATGCCATGTCACTCCATGCTTAATTGTGTCATGGTCTTGAGACCAATATGTTTGAAAATTCTTTCCAATTTACTGCACATGGAATTAAATCGCACACAAGTACACAAAATATGAGTTTTCAAACCGTTATAGTTAGTTGTTGCATGTACATGTAGTTCAAATTTCAGTTATGGTCATTAAATGGCTAGAAAATCACTTAAATGTCTAAAAAGGTCAAATGACCCCTGAATTTTTCCAAAATTTGACATGAAAGTTGTATTAGTACTACAAAATTTCTCGTACATTTAAAACACCATCCGTTGCCACTGTACTCCAAATTCGTCTTTCACAGCTAATAAAAAAATATCTACAACATCACACACAGTTGTTTTCTAGGAACCGTTTGCGATGAAATTATTTGGGTCTATTTAAGTCTCCCTCCTTAAGCTTCGTCGCCTCGTCTGCTCCAGTGTCGGCAACCCCCAAATCCACGAATCCCGACCCCAATTCCCGCACCCCCTTCTTGCAAAGATGAGGCTGTGGAAACGCTTCATGAAGGCCCGTACGATGGCCGCGTTCCCCCGAGCGCCGCCGCCTGCGCCGAGAGCACCGCCGCCTACGCTGAGAGTGCCGCCGCATCCGCATTGAGCGCGATCGCTTCCGCCGAGACGGCGTCTGCGGCACCTGACAGAGAAGCTGCAGCAGCCGAGATGGCTGCAGCTGCTGCTGCGATGGCGGCTGCAAATGCCAAGAGCGCTCAAGCTGCCGTCTGTGCCGCTGATGTCGCCCTGGCCCAGTGATACGTCTCCAACATATCTATAATTTTTGATTGCTTCATGCTATATTACCTACTGTTTTGGACTATATTGGGCTTTATTTTCCACTTTTATATTATTTTTGGGACTAACCTATTAACCGGAGGCCCAACCCATAATTGTTGTTTTTTGCCTGTTTTAGGGATTTGAAGAAAAGGAATATGAAACGGAGTCTAAACGGAATGAAACCTTCGGGAATGCGATTTTCTCATCAGATAAGGCCAGGAGACTTGGACCCTCCATCAAGAAAGTCACGAGGTGGTCACGAGGGTGGAGGGCCCCCCCTAGGGCGCGCCCCCTGCCTCATGGGCCCCTTGAAGCTCCACCGATGTACTTCTTCCTCCTATATATATCCATGTACCCCCAAACGATCAGAACAGGAGCCAAAAACCTAATTCCACCACCGCAACTTTCTGTATCCATGAGATCCCATCTTGGGGCCTGTTCCGGAGCTCCGCCGGAGGAGGCATCGATCACAGAGGGCTTCTAAATCATCACCCAAGCCTCTCCGATGAAGTTTGAGTAGTTTACTTCAGACCTACGGGTCCATAGTTAGTAGCTAGATGGCTTCTTCTCTCTTTTTGGATCTCAATACAATGTTCTCCCCCTCTCTTGTGGAGATCTATCCGATGTAATCTTCTTTTTGCGATGTGTTTGTTGAGACCGATGAATTGTGGGTTTATGATATAGTCTATCTATGAATAATATTTGAATCTTCCCTGAATTCTTTTATGTATGATTGGTTATCTTTGCAAGTCTCTTCGAATTATCAGTTTGGTTTGGCCTACTATATTGGTTGTTCTTGCCATGGGAGAAGTTCTTAGCTTTGGGTTCGATCTTGTGGTGTCCTTTCCCAATGACAGAAGGGGCAGCAAGGCACGTATTGTATCATTGCCATCGAGGATAACAAGATGGCTTTTTTATCATATTGCATGAAACTATCCCTCTACATCATGTCATCTTGCTTAAGGCATTACTCTGTTTTTAACTTAATACTCTAGATGCATGTTGGATAGCCGTCGATGAGTGGAGTAATAGTAGTAGATGCAGAATCATTTCGGTCTACCTGTCTCGGACGTGATGGCTATATACATGATCATACCTAGATATTCTCATAACTATGCTCAATTCTGTCAATTGCTCAATAGTAATTTGTTCACCCACCGTAGAATACTTATGCTCTAGAGAGAAGCCACTAGTGAAACCTATGGCCCCCGGGTCTCTTTCTTGTCCTATCAATCTCCATCACTTTATTATTGCTTTGCTTTTAGTTTTTACTTTGCATCTCTATACCAAAAATACCAAAATCATTATTTATCATTGTCGTGGTATTCTCACGGGGGGCTTGCGAGTCGACAGATGCCACAAGGGCTTAGTGTGTGGGTAAGACTGCTGCTGATAGGCCCGGGAGCGGGTATGCGAGTAGCACGCGGTGGTTTACCCAGCTGCGGAGCTCTCCGGAGAGATAATACTCCTACTGCTGCATGTCTGAGTGTATCTGGTATATCTGGTACAGAGTTGCTCCTAGAGCTGTATCTGAGGTCAGTGCCATAGGCATCTGGCCTCGTATATATGCGGGTGGCCGGATGAGCATGCAAGCTCTAGTGGCCGAATGGCACTTGGCCGTGGGTGTGTGCGTGAGAGTCCCTCCTCCTGGATGGATGGATGAGGCCTCCTTTTATAGTGTGAGGTAGCTTAGTATGTAAGCTATGTAGGTGTGGTAGCTAGCTAACTAGTGGCATGGGCAAAGGCATGGTGGGTGTCATCCTTGTCCCCTGGGTCACTTCATAAATAGTGACAGGGGACAAGTGACACTATACATGATGACTGAGATGACACGTGAATAGTGCTCGGGTACATCTGTCTCGTCGGTGTCGGGTCGGGCTGCAGTCGGCAGCCGGCTGGTTGGCGTAGTCGGCAGCCGGCTAGTTGGCACAGTCGGCAACCGGCAGTCGGCCGGGCAGAGCAGTTGGATGGGAAGCCGGCAGGAGCGGCCGGGAAGCCGGCAGGAGCGGCCGGTCAATCGGACTGAGGGGCTCTGCTAGCCCCGATGTCTTGA
This sequence comes from Triticum monococcum, assembly GCA_034509565.1. Classification (NCBI taxonomy): domain Eukaryota; kingdom Viridiplantae; phylum Streptophyta; class Magnoliopsida; order Poales; family Poaceae; genus Triticum; species Triticum monococcum. The sequence continues at coordinate 419,412,840 of CM067845.1, forward strand.
AATATCGTTTTGCCGTCCTCGGGGTACCTATGGTCAATTACTTCGTCAGTAGTCCCCAAGCCTCCCAGCAACTTGGCAAAGTTGGGCGGAGGTTTTTTGGCGAGTGTTCATGGAAATGATCATGAAAAAGACAAAGTGAGTCCATGCAGGTATATCAAAAGTTTGCTTTTAGCATTGCAAGTTTTATGCGGAGGGTGCCGACTCGGTTTCATCCGAGCCCCCTTCAATCTTTTAATGTTCCCTCCACTCTTTGGCTTGAGCTCTCGCTTGCTGGACAGCCGCTCTGCGGTCTGTGGCTGAGAGTGGACCACGGAGTGTAGTGTACAATACTCAGACTCTGGGAGCGAATTTAACTGAGTAGATACTCATAAAAGAAACGACCGGGTCGCCCGAACCGTTTTTTCTTCCCAGATGTTTTTCGCGTGGGTGGCCTCCAGCGTTCACCCTTGCTAGCCGGACAGCCGCTCTGCGGTCTGTGACTAAGAGTGAGCCTTTGGTACTGCGCACGCTACTAAGCCGTCTGCGGGAACAAACGTCTCAGACCAAGCGGCCAGCCTCCGGGCCAACTCTGGCTGGCGCCGGGGCGAACAGTGATGCAACTGTAATAAAATACGGAGATGGCCTCCCGAGCGTCACTCGAGGTTATCCGTGCTTGCATGATGCAAAAAATATGCGGGTGAAGAGCTCACATTGAATTTCGTGTTGCTGAGGCGGAGTTTGCCGAAGACAGACGGCGCGGCTTGGCGCTCGTGGAGTGCGCTGGCGCACCCGCTGGGTGTAGCCTTCGAGCCCTGGGAGCTCGAAGGGGGGGGGTCCCGGCCAGTCAGGCTCGACCGGCTAGGCGGCGAGGCGTCTTACAACGCCCATTTTCTTCTTTTCCTCTTCTGTCGGCTGCTGGCGGCCGGACAGAACTCTTCTCTTGTCTGCAATCTTCACGGGGGCGCGCCAGCGCACCCGCTGGGTGTAGCCCCGAGATTCGGGCCGACTGCTGAGCAGTCGGCCCGGATCTCTCGGCGACTACTTTGTCTTCTTCCTCGCGGGGGCGCGTCAGCGCACCCGCTGGGTGTAGCCCCCGAGATTCGGACCGACTGCTGAGCAGTCGGGCCGGATCTCCCGGCGACTACTTTGTCTTCTTCTTCGCGGGGGCGCGTCAGTGCACCTGCTGGGTGTAGCGCGCTCCGCCAGTGCAGTTGGCAGCCGGCCAGGCCATGCATGGGCGCACGTACAACCAGAGCAGTCGGCAGCCGGCCAGGCATGCATGTACGCAGTGCACCCATCGGTGCACTTCCTTTCTCTTTTTTTTTTCTTCTTTGCAGCAGTCTACTCCGACTTCTCATCAGCCGGCCACCCTTTTTTTCAGCCACTGGCTTGACTTTTCTTCTCTCCATTCTTTTTATTCTCTGCCTGACGAGCCGGTAGGAGCGGGACGCGGCGGGAGCCAACGGCCGGGTCGCGCCAGAGGCCGGCGTCCGGGTCACCGGGCGGAGCCGGCCAGCGCAGGAGGCTGGCTGGAGCGGGGAGGCCGATCGACACGGGGAGCCGGCGCAGGGGGCTGGGTCGCGGGCGCAGGCTGGCGGAGACGACGGCCGGGTGCAGGGACCCTGCGTGGCGGTGGAGACAGCGGGCCGGGAGGCGGATCCGCGAGCCAGAGATGCAGCAGGCCGGAGTGGCGAGCCGGGGGCTCGGGCGGCGGGGCGCAGCCGCGAGCCGACTGGTCGAGGCAGAGCGCAGGTTGGAGAAGGCGGCCACGGGGAGATGGCAGGCGCAGGGGGCCGGCGAAGAGCACGAGGACTCGGGTGAAGCCGGCCGGGCGGAGCCGGCACTCGGGGTGGTGAGTTGGCGGTGCGAGGTGGCCTGCAAACGGGCTCATGGTGGGAACCCGGAGCCAGCGCGGGCCGTGTGCGCGAAAGTCGGGGCGAGACGGCCGAGCACGGTGGCCGGGTCGCTGGGAGCCGGCGCACGCGAAGCTGGCAGGCGGACCGGCAGCCGACCTGTGAAAGCCTGCAGGCAGCCAAAACGGGTGGAGCCGGCGCGGACCCAGCAGAGGCGAGGCGGGGCGCTGGAGTCGGACGGGAAGCCGCGGCGCTGTGGAAGCAAGGCTGGCGGAGCAGCATAGTTGCGTGCGAGCGAGGCGATGGGGCGGCGTGCACGGACGCGGGTGCGGCTGGTTGCAGCGGAGCCGGCTAGCGCGAGGAGGCGGAGCGGTCGCAGCCGGCGTGTGCGGACGCGGCCGGGTCCGGCTGCGGCTGCGAGCCGATGTTGGAACGCGGCAGAGGGGAGCCGGGGCGCCATAGAGGAGAACAGCGGGAGCCGGCCAGGCCGGCCGGGTGGTGGGCGTAGCCGGCAGGCCGGGAGCTGGCACGCGGAGAGGGCCGTGTTGTAGCGGGACGCGGCAGTGGGCGGAGAAGCCGGCCAGGCGAGGCGGACTCGGCGGATGGACGAGATGGAACCAGCAGCCGGGCGCGGAGGCGGAGCAGGCAGCCACGGGCGGGTGCCGCGACAGGTGCGCGGAGCTGGACGGAGGAGCCCAGCCGGCCAGATGCTGCGCGGGTACGCAAACGCGCGGGGCAGGAGGGGAGCCGGAGGCGACGTTGTTGTTGGAGGCGCGCGCACGGCAGGCAGCAGCAGCGCGAGGTGGAGCTGTGGCCTGCAGCGGCGCGGGCAGCCGTGAGGGAGGCGGCTGGAAGGGTCAGCCGGAGCGGGGATGGCCGGCGCGACTAGGCGCGGGCACAACCGGTCAGCAACGACCAGGTGCGGGCACAGCCACACCATTGCGTGAGCATTGTCTGGGGATTATCTGACTTTTGTTTGGGTAGTGTACGGAATATATATGGTTCGTATCCGACCAATGTACAGGGATTATCTGGCCATCATACGCACACTATCCAACTTGCATCTGGATAGTGTACGAAGTGTGTATGGCTATTATCTGGGAGGCATATGGCTAATGGTTTGACCATTGAATGACTTCAATCTATCTAGCTTGTATGGATGATATGTGGACGAGCGCATGCACGTGTCGGCCGGAGCAAGGCGATGCGCGGAGGAAAGCAGACGCGAGCTGCGCATGGACGAACATGGCCAACCAAAGCGAGGCCCCGCGCGTGGCGCGCGCGCGGACGGACGGTCGGCGTTGCGGTAGTGGTGAAGAAGGCAAGGCCGACGGCGAGGACGCGCCGCCCCTCGCGCCCATTCCGGGGGCATGTCGATATCGAGCCCCAGACCGCTATCAGAGAGACGGCACGACGCCGCGATGGTGAAGACGAAGAGGCCGACGGCGAGGACGCACCACCCCTCGCGGTCGCTCCGGGGGCGGGTCGATGTCGAGCCCTCGAGCGCTACCGGAGAGATGGCGCGATGCTGCGGCGGAGGCGATGAAGAAATAAGGGTCCCGCCCGGACTGCGAAACCAGCAGCAGCATGGTAGCATAGTAGTAGTACCACCCCACGGTGGGCGCCAACTGTCGTGGTATTCTCACCGGGGGCTTGCGAGTCGACAGATGCCACAAGGGCTTAGTGTGTGGGTAAGACTGCTGCTGATAGGCCCGGGAGCGGGTATGCGAGTAGCACACGGTGGTTTACCCAGCTTCGGAGCTCTTCGGAGAGATAATACTCCTACTGCTGCATGTCTGAGTGTATCTGATATATCTGGTACAGAGTTGCTCCTAGAGTTGTATCTGAGGTCAGTGCCATAGGCATCTGGCCTCGTATATATGCGGGTGGCCGGATGAGCATGCAAGCTCTAGTGGCTGAATGGCACTTGGCCGTGGGTGTGTGCGTGAGAGTCCATCCTCCTGGATGGATGGATGAGGCCTCCTTTTATAGTGTGAGGTAGCTTAGTATGTAAGCTATGTAGGTATGGTAGCTAGCTAACTAGTGGCATGGGCAAAGGCATGGTGGGTGTCATCCTTGTCCCCTGGGTCACTTCATAAATAGTGCCAGGGGACAAGTGACACTATACATGATGACTGAGATGACGCGTGAATAGTGTTCGGGTACATCCGTCTCGTCGGTGTCGGGTCGGGCTGCAGTCGGCAGCCGGCTGGTTGGCGTAGTCGGCAGCTGGCTAGTTGGCGCAGTTGGCAGCCGGCAGTCGGCCGGGCAGAGCAGTCGGACGGGAAGCCGGCAGGAGCGGCCGGTCAATCGGACTGAGGGGCTCTGCTAGCCCCGATGTCTTGAAATATCGTCTTGCCGTCCTCGGGGTACCCGTGGTCAATTACTCCGTCAATCATCTCTATCAAATCTCACTTTCGTAAGTGACCGTGAAGGGATTGACAACCCCTAAGCGCGTTGGTTGCGTTGAGCTATTGTTTTTGTGTAGGTACGATGGACTCGAGTGTGGCCTCCTACTGGATTGATACCTTGGTTCTCAAAAACTGAGGGAAATACTTACGCTACTTTGCTGCATCATCCTCTCCTCTTCGGGGAAATCCAACGCAGTGCTCAAGAGGTAGCAAGAAGAATTTCTGGCGCCGTTGCCGGGGATTCTGCGCAAAAGTCAACATACCAAGTACCCATCACAATCCCTATCTCTCGCATTACATTATTTGCCATTGGCCTCTCGTTTTCCTCTCCCCCACTTCACCCTTGCCGTTTTATTCGCCCTCTCTCTCTATCCTCCCTCTCTATTTGCCTCTTTTGCCCGTTTGCTTTTTGTTTGCTCGTGTGTTGGATTGCTTGTTTGTCGCGATGGCTCAAGATAATACAAAATTGTGTGACTTCACCAGTGCCAACAATAATGATTTCCTTAGCACTCCGATTGCTCCTCTTACCGATGTTGAATCTTGTGAAATTAATACTGCTTTGTTGAATCTTGTCATGAAAGATCCGTTCTCTAGCCTTCCTAGTGAAGATGCCGCTACCCATCTTAATAGCTTCGTTGATTTGTGTGACATGCAAAAGAAGAAAGATGTCGATAATGATATTGTTAAATTGAAGTTGTTTCCTTTTTCGCTTAGAGATCGTGCTAAAGCTTGGTTTTCATCTTTGCCTAAAAATAGTATTGATTCATGGAACAAGTGTAAATATGCTTTTATCTCTAAGTATTTTCCTCCCGCTAAGATCATCTCTCTTAGAAACAATATTATGAATTTTAAACAACTTGATCATGAACATGTTGCACAAGCTTGGGAGAGAATGAAATTAATGATACATAATTGCCCTGCTCATGGTTTGAATTTGTGGGTGATTATACAAAAATTTTATGCCGAATTGAATTTTGTTTCTAGAAATCTTTTAGATTCGGCCGCGGGAGATGCAGGAGGTGGCGGAGATCGAGGAGCGTCGGGAAGAGGAGTTGCGCGTGGCCGAGGTCGAGGTAGAGAAGAGTCTGTCCGTCGAGGAATCGGCGGTGGAGTACCAACGCGAGCTCTGGCGCAACCACTACTATGAGTACTACAACCTTGAGGGCGGTGCCGAAGACGAGGACGCGGTCGACTTTAGCAAGGGGGACGCGGAGTCCACCAACAACGGCATGTCGCCAAGACAAGTCATCGACGTCTCATCTCACACCGGCGATGCATAGACCGGCGCGGCGGCGAATTTGTTAAAATTATGCGTACTTAGGCTCTGTTTTTAATGTCGGTATTTTGTTAGAGCAATGTTTAGGTCAACTGGCTTTGTTTAATTACTAAAATTGCTCGATTCAGTAAGTGTGGTCTGTCTGCTGTACGCACTTTTGTGTGCCCAAATTAGCAAGCGATGTTAAATTATGCAATGACGTACCCGGGGAAATTTCCACCAAATTTTGAATTATCAAACTCATCCCATGTGCGTAAAGCAGAAGAATCGTTTGAGATGCACACAATCATTCAAAGTGAATGGTCCGGTGGCACCGCACGCAAAGTTTCCCTCCACATTTCCAAAATTTTGGCCTACCGCGAAAATATCTACCCCCGCCCCCCTTCCCCCCATCCCCACCCTTTTCTCCCGAACCACAAGTCACATTTCCCCTGTTTCCTCCTTCCTTCCGTCTTTGCTAAGCTATAGCCGCTTCCTCACTCTCGCCGTCTCGCATCCTACCGCCGGGGTCGCCATGGTCTTCTTCAAAGACATCTCCAGCAGTTCCTCCTCTGGCGACTAGTCCTTCACCACCCGGGTATGCCTCTCTTCTCTCTCTCGGGCTATGACTTGGAATGAAGGATTTTTACCCGACGGTCGATTTGATTCATTTCTTCCTCTTGTAGCTCCCTAAGACCATCAGTGGCAACGAATGGAGCGGGGTGGCTGAAGATCTATCTGCTCGTTCTCACCATCAATCTCCATGCGTGAAGCTAGTTGCATTTGATTCTGTGGACAGTGGGAGGAAGTTTCTGGCATGTGCAGAGAAGGTTAGACCTCTTTTGTTGTTACAAATCATTTGTTAGATGTGATTCAGACATTGTCACGGTCCCAACCCATTCATACCACACCTTCAACCAAACGCATCCTAAGACAGTGTCACAGTTTGTACCTAGTATCTTAAATTGTTGCCATCTCATCAGCGGTGCCATTAGAAAATTATTTGGCACTGCTTCAGTAGTTTGTGCAGCCAACTTTGGTCCACACATCCGAGCAGCCAAGCAGTAAAATACTAAATCTTTATGGCAGGAAGGAACTGGGCATCGGAGCAACTACGTGCTCCGGAGTCCGAGTCCCTGATTTTTTTTCCGTTGCCTCGGCTCGCCAGTGCAGGGCACTGGTACAAGATGTGGCAACAGTTGTCTTTACCCCAGTTTTGGCATACATAGTAGACCGCCTTAGTGCTATTAGTTCGATGTTACTAAATTTGTTCATGTACACACCTGTTAGTATCAATTTGCTGTCATCCAAACACTATCGCTATGTTGTTGCAGTTATATTTACCTTCCTCATAAAATGTTCAATTTTTTATTTATTGTACATGAGTAAGAACTTGTAGAGTTGTAGTTAATTATAGCTTCTGATTTCTAGAATTTGGTTGTTGTCTCAGTACCATTTATTTCATTTGCACATTGATCTTTTTGAGAAGATATGTCATAATTAACATGTTTCTTCAGTTTTTCAAAATAACCATTGGTGATTTTCTATGTTGCTATAAACCCATTTCCCCTACAATTGTTACTGATCTAGTTTTAAATATTATAGGATGAACGAAAGTGTTCTTACTTGGAGTGGGTTGATCAAGAGTGGCCACAGTCTTTGAAGATGTGCCTAGCGAAGCTCTGGAGCATGTATGAGGAAGAGAACACATGTAGGCTTAGAGAAAGTGTTGTCAATGTTGAAGCATATTTCAACATGCGGGATAAAAAGTTGAAGCTGGAGAATGAGCTCAGATTTTTTTTAATCTGACATTGCTAAGATGGTGTTGGCGAAGGAGGAGGCATGTTCCCAGTTGGCTCGTGCAAAACGGGTTCTTACTGAACTAAAAGCGGAGGTGGATAAGACGAGCCTGGATGATCTCGATTAGGAAAATGAATATATTGTTCTTATGAAGTTGAACTGGCTATATGTTGTACTGTGTTGTTGATACGTCTCCAACGTATCTATAATTTTTGATTTTGGACAATATTGGGCTTTATTATACACTTTTATATTATTTTTGGGACTAACCTATTAACCGGAGGCCCAACCCAGAATTGATGTTTTTTGCCTATTTCAGAGTTTCGCAGAAAAAGAATATCAAACGGAGTCCAAACGGAATGAAACCTTCGGGAACATGATTTTCGGAACGAACGTGATCCAGAGGACTTGGACCCTACGTCAAGACATCAACCAGGAGGCCACAAGGAAGGGGGCGCGCCTACCCCCCCTGGGCGCGCCCTCCACCCTCATGGGCCCCTTGTTGCTCCACCGACGTACTCCTTCCTCCTATATATACCTACGTACCCCCAAACTACCAGATACGGAGCCAAAACCCTAATTCCACCGCCGTAACTTTCTGTATCAACGAGATCCCATCTTGGGGCCTATTTTGGAGCTCCGCCGGAGGAGGCATCGATCACGGAGGGCTTCTACATCAACACCATAGCCCCTCCGATGAAGTGTGAGTAGTTTACTTCAGACCTTCGGGTCCATAGTTATTAGCTAGATGGCTTCTTCTCTCTTTTTGGATCTCAATACAAAGTTCTCCCCCTCTCTTGTGGAGATCTATTCGATGTAATCTTCTATTGCGGTGTGTTTGTCGAGATCCGATGAATTGTGGGTTTATGATCCAGTTTATCTATGAACAATATTTGAATCTTCTTTGAATTCTTTTATGTATGATTGGTTTATCTTTGCAAGTCTCTTCGAATTATCAGTTTGGTTGGCCTACTAGATTGATCTTTCTTGCAATGGGAGAAGTGCTTAGCTTTGGGTTCAATCTTGCGGTGTCCTTTCCCAGTGACAGAGGGGCAGCAAGGCACGTATTGTATTGTTGCCATCGAGGATAACAAGATGGGGTTTATTTCATATTGCATGAGTTTATCCCTCTATATCATGTCATCTTGCTTAAAGCGTTACTCTGTTCTTATGAACTTAATACTCTAGATGCATGCTGGATAGCGGTCGATGTGTGGAGTAATAGTTGTAGATGCAGGCAGGAGTCGGTCTACTTGTCTTGGACGTGATGCCTATATACATGTCAGAAGGTTTCCATGCAAAGATGTCCCAGTTCTCATGGATGAACTTGATGAGCGCGCTTTCCTATTTTGGATCCAGATTAGCACTGATGTTGAACTACTTGGATGAATCGCCAGGAACAAAATCAACTAGCTTAGTGTCGTCTACCGACTTAAACTTCAAGACCGGATCATGCTCCGTAGTTGGCTTTTTCAAAGATGTCATATCTACCGGGTCAACATTGTCTTTATAAAACTTCAATTCCTCTATTGCGTAGACAGACTCAGCATAAGCAGCATCACCTTCTTCACACTCCAAGGCTATGTTGCAACTCCCGTTCACTGTTATAGTGCCCTTGTGACCCTGCATCTTCAGTTGCAAGTAAACATAACAAGGCCTTGCCATAAACTTAGCATAAGCCGGTCGCCCAAATAGAGCATGATAAGGGCTCTTAATCTTGACCACTTCAAAGGTCAATGTCTCAGATCTGGAATCATACTCATCTCCAAAAGCAACCTCTAGAGCTATTTACCAACCGGGTATGCCGACTTACCATGCACCACATCGTGAAAACAGTGTTCGATGGCTTAAGATTTTTATCAGTCAATACCATGTAACGGAAAGTTTCATAACAAAGGATATTGATGCTGCTACCCCTGTCCATGAGTACCTTAGTGAATTTATATCCTCCAACCTGAGGCGCCACCACCAAAGCCAAGTGACCCGGATTATCAACCCGGGGCGGGTGATCCTCACGACTTCACACAATGGGCTGCTCAAACCATCGCAAGTAATGGGGAACCACCGGCTCAACGACGTTCACAGCCCTCTTATGGAGCTTCTGGTCCCGCTTGCATAAACTTGTGGTGAAGACGTGGTACTGCCCACTATTCAACTTCTTCGGGTTACTCTGATAACCAGATTGCTGCTGTTGATTTCCCTGATTGTTCCGCTGATTGTAACCACCCCAGATGCCTTGATTACCTTGATTGCCTTGGCCCTGGAAACCGGAATTTGACACGCCACCACCGTAACCCAGACCATGAAAGCCAGAACCTGAGCCGCCGCCCGGCCCATGACTATTCTGGAAAAGATCAGAATTTTTATACTCCTTCATAATGTGGCAATCCCTCCAGAGGTGACCGGACGGCCTTTCCCGGGTACCATGCTTTGGGCAGGGCTGATACATCTGCTCAAGATTGAAACCTGGCCCTCCCGTCCGAGGAGGTGGCTTTCCCTTACGACGCTGGCCATTATTCTGCGCATTGGTATTAGCCACAAAATCCAAATTGTTATTAGCCTTGCGCTTACCATTGCCCCCTTGACTTGCTGGGTGATGATGCTGCCCCTTGGCGTTGCTACTCTTCTTTCCCTTACCCATCTTTTCTTCATCAGACTCGGGGTCCTTGGTACTATCAGAGTCGGCATATTTAACCAGAGCCGCCATGAGCGTCCCCATGTCATTGCAGTGGCGTTTGAGCCGCCCTAATTTCTGCTTCAGGGGCGTGAAACGGCAATTGCTCTCCAACATTAAGACTGTCGAATCGGCATTGATGCGATCTGACGAGTGCAGGATTGCTGAGACCCGACGCACCCAATGTGTTGTCGACTCACCCTCTTCTTGGACACAGGAGGCCAAATCTACAATTGACATAGGCTGCTTGCATGTATCTTTAAAATTCTGGATAAACCATGATTTTAACTCGGCCCATGACCCAATGGAGTTGGCTGGCAACCCTTTCAACCAAGTATGGGACATTCCTTCCAACATCATGGTGAAGTACTTAGCACGTGCAGCATCATCAACATCCAACAGCTCCATCACCATCTCATAACTCTCAACCCATGCTTCAGGGGGTAAGTCAGCTGTGTAGTTGGGCACTTTACGAGGACCCTTGAAATCCTTGGGCAAACGTACATTATGTAAAGCCGACACTAAACATGGCACTCCCAAAGTTCTGGAGGTTACACCTGTCTCCAACAAAGTTGTCGGATAAACCGGGGGACGCTGATGAGCCGCTTGCTGAGCTGCCAGCTCAGCTTCTCAACTTGCTCTACCCTGGTCCACCAAATCCTGAGCACCATCACACGCCGGGTCATGTCCACGAGGCTAGTTACGGCGCCTATCACTGCTTGAAACGCCCAGAATCAATGTGTCTACAATAACTTCGGCTTAGGCGAGGGGTTGAATGAATCCTCTCACGACTGTAAGAATAATCCTCCTGCTGTACCAATGCTGTCTGAAGAAGCTCTCTAGCCCTCCGTGTTTCAACCGCAGCTGGAGACTCGCCTTCAACTGGGAGAGCCGCCAATCGTGTCGCCGCAGCGATCATATTGTCCAAAGGGTTAGAATAATGACCCGGCGGCGTTGGCACATATTGTGGCGGGGTATTGTTCAGACGAAGCGGATCCGTTGTGCGTGGCTGAGCCGGCGCTCCATTCCTAGGCATGGCTACCACCCGATTTACCTCTGGCGAATCACTAGTCCCTGCACCAAGTGTGTTGAAGAGGTTCCTCGCCTCGTAAACCGGAGGCAGCCGACTCAGGTAACTTCTCCTCATGACTTCATTTGAAGCATTCTCATCCAACATGAGCCGAAAGGAATCAGACTGAATCCGTTGTGCCTGGGCATCCAGAGCAGCTCGCTCTGCAATCATCCTCGCGTCCTCAGCTGCCAGATCTTCCTTGGCTTGGGCTATCCCATCTCGTAGTTTTGCAACTTCCGCATTATGCTGAGTTTGATTTGTTGGTTAACCTCTACTGTTAACAATGTTGTCAAAGTGTCCAATAAGTCGGACAAGACCTGAGCCGGTGGGCGCACAGGGCCTCCTGCCCCTGCCACCGTCGTCGTTACTGATCCATAAACCATTGCCGCTGTAGTCATAGAATTCTGCCCTGGCTGTGTCTCGGCCATGAAAATCGCGACCCGGTTCGGCCCCTTGCGGTGAAGGTAAAGGCCTAACCCAGTTTGAGGTGGTATTACTTATGTCTCGATTACCAGGGAGTGAATACGCTTGACCTAGCTTTCGATCTGTTGTCTCTTGTCCTAAGTCGCCGCCGGGTCGTCCCTTTATATACAGAGGTTGATGCCCGGTGGCTCACGGAGTCCCAGCCGGCTCATAAACAACGTGTCCGGCTCGACTATACATGCCTTATAATACAAGTTATACCTATATGGTGGTTTACACTTTGTTGGGCCTTAAGTCGCCTCTGGGCTTTGGGCCTTTTAGTAAGTCTGCTTCATGAACCACCATTGGGATAACCCGACCCCTTCTGGGCGGGTCATACCCAATAGCCATATCCCCAACACAATGGGAGAAGTGCTTAGCTTTGGATTCAATCTTGCAGTGTCCTTTCCCAGTGACATTAGGGGCATCAAGGCACGTATTGTATTGTTGCCATCGAGGATAAAAATATGGGGTTTATATCATATTGCTTGAGTTTATCCCTCTACATCATGGCATCTTGCTTAATGCATTACTCCGTTCTTATGAACTTAATACTCTAGATGCATGCTGGATAGTGGTCAATGTGTGGAGTAATAGTAGTAGATGCAGAATCGTTTCGATCTACTTGACACAGATGCGATGCCTATATTCGTGATCATTGCCTTAGATATCTCCATAACTGTGCGCTTTTCTATCAATTGCTCGGCAGTAATTTGTTCACCCACCATAATACATGCTATCTTGAGAGAAGCCAGTAGTGAAATCTATGGCCCCCCGGTCTCTTTCCTATTATATTACATCTCTTTTATTTACATCGCATCTCGTTTACTATTTTGCAATCTTTACTTTCCAATCTATACAACAAAAATAACAAAATATTTACTTTACTATCTCTATTAGATCTCACTTTTGCGAGTGACCGCGAAGGGATTGACAACCCCTTTAATGCGTTGGTTGCAAGGTTCTTGATTGTTTGTGCAGGTACTATGTGACTTGTGTGTTGTCTCCTACTGGATTGATACCTTGGTTCTCAAAACTGAGGGAAATACTTACGCAACTTTGCTGCATCACCCTTTCGTCTTCAAGGGAAAACCAAAGCATGCTCAAGAGGTAGAAAGAAGGATTTCTAGCGCCGTTGCCGGGGAGATCTATGCCAAGTCAAGACATACCAAGTACCCACCATAAACTCTTATCCCTCGCATTACATTATTTTCCATTCGCCTCTCATTTTCCTCTCCCCCACTTCTAAAATGATTTTTGAAAAGATTCGCCTTTTCTTCGCCTCTCTTTCGCTCGTCTTTTTCGTTTGCCCTTACGTCTTACTTAGATTGTTTGCTTGTTTGCTTGGTATAATTGTGTGTTTATGGCAAATCAGAACCAAAACTTATGGATCCTCATCCACTTGCTAATATTTTTAAGAGATCCAATTATGTCGAACCAATTGCTAGTGAGTTGAGTGCACTAGATTATCTTTATGAAGTTTTGCTTGAAATCCGTGAATCCGAAAATTGTGATGAAGTGCTTTATGAAGTGATTCATGATAGATCTTTGAATAAAAAGCATGTTTGCAATGATGTTATTATAAATTCTATTAATATCAATTGTGGTAATAATATGCAAAACCCTAAGCTTGGGGATGCTAATTTTGCTATGTCTACTACTTGTTGCGATGATCATGATTGGGGTGATTCTTCTTATAATCTTAAAAGTTTATTTAAGCCCCATGATGAATATGAGATTGATAATAATGTTTGAAATAATATTGAAAGTAGGTTTCAAAGAGTGTAAACTTTAGATCCCACATATTTGGATAACGTTCAATGTTATGAATTTTTTGATAAAAGTGGGTACAGAGAGGTCATGACTTTATTTTATGATAATCCCACTATTTTGGAAGAGTGTCAACTTTGCATGTATGTGGATCATGAAGAGAAAATTTTATGTGATAGCTATATTGTTGAATTTGATTATGATCCTACATGTAATTATTATGAGAGAGGAAAATATGGTTGTAGAAATTTCCGTGTCACTAAATTACCTCTCGTTATGTTGAGATTGCTATTGTTTCTTTCTCCTTCCTTGCATATGTCAGTTTTTGCTTGTCTTGATAATTTGTTTGCTTATATAATGCCTATTGTCGGTGCAAAACTGGCGGATCTCGGGTAGGGGGTCCCGAACTGTGCGTCTAAGGCGGATGGTAACAGGAGGCAGGGGACACGATGTTTTACCCAGGTTCGGGCCCTCTTGATGGAGGGAAAACCCTACGTCCTGCTTGATTTATTCTTGATGATATGAGTATTACAAGAGTTGATCTACCACGAGATCGGAGAGGCTAAACCCTAGAAGCTAGCCTATGGTATGATTGTATGTTGTCCTATGGACTAAAACCCTCCGGTTTATATAGACACCGGAGGGAGTTAGGGTTACACAAGGTCGGTTACAAAGGAGGAGATATCCATATCCGTACTGCCTAGCTTGACTTCCACGCCAAGTAGAGTCCCATCCGGACACGATACAAAGTCTTCAATCTTGTATCTTCATAGTCCAACAGTCCGGCCAAAGAATATAGTCCGGCTGTCCGGAGACCCCCTAATCCAGGACTCCCTTAGTAGCCCCTGAACCAGGCTTCAATGACGATGAATCCGGCGCGCAGTATTGTCTTCGGCATTGCAAGGCGGGTTCCTCCTCCGGATACACCACAGAAGAGTTCAAATAAAAGGATAGTGTCCGACCCTGCAAAATAAGTTCCACATACCACCGTAGAGAGAATAATATTTCCACAAATCTAATCTGCTGACATGTCTTGGCAACATGACATCATGCCATGGCGCGGTGATCATTCGAACCATTTTTCTTTAACTAGCCCCGCACATAACATGAGGCAGTTTCTTGTCACGTCTTGTCAAAGTAGAGATCGTGTCCCCCTTATTACGGGATTCTCATCAATACGGGCGTGGGTAACCCAACCACGCCATCAGTTACGGCACTTGGAGGATAAGCGAGTTTTACCAGGCTAGTGGGGGCGCATAGTTTCGACTGCCCTTATAAAGGGATAAGATTTATCCTTTTTCTACCCACGCCTTCTTCCTCCTTGGTCATCCATTCTCGCACACTCGAGCTCCAACGCCCAAGTCCACATCCTTCTCCTCAACCTTCTCCAAACATGTCCGGAGCGGGAGGCAAGTGGATGGCTTCCTCCATCACGGAGGGACACATCAAAAAGCTGCACGGGGCCGGATACTTAGCCGCGAATATCGCGCATCGGCTGCCCACTGCGGGGCAGATCGTCCCTACCCCGGAACCTCACGAGAGGGTAGTTTTCCTCCACCACTTCCTCCACGGACTGGGGTTTCCCCTCCATCCATTCATCCGCGGTCTCATGTTCTACTACGGACTGGACTTTCATGATCTGGCCCCGAACTTCATCCTCTACGTTTCGGCGTTCATCGTCGTGTGTGAGGCTTTCCTCCGCATCCGGCCCCACTTCGGCCTATGGCTGAAGACCTTCAATATCAAGCCAAAGGTGGTGGGAGGCAAACAAGCGGAATGCGGTGGAGCCATGGTGGGCAAGATGCCCAATGTTATATGGCTTGAAGGCTCCTTCGTGGAGACCATAAAGGGATGGCAATCGGCGTGGTTCTACATCACCGAGCCGCGCGACACCAACTGGGTGGTGGCCCCAGAGTTTCGATCCGGAATCCCCATGCGGCTCACCTCCTGGAAAGAGAAGGGCATGTCCTGGGGTTCATCGGTGGAGCTGGACGGACTCCAGAAATGTATCCGGAATATGGCAAGCAAGAGGCTCAAGCTTGTCAACATAGTCCAGGTCATGCTCTTCCGCCGGATCCTCTCGTGTCAACAACGGGATTTTAACTTATGGGAGTTCGACCCGGCCCGGCACCAGACTCTAAGCGAGCTCTTCGACACGACACACAAGGACGTCTGGAGGGTGCTATTCAAGGGCACCGAGGTCCCTCCTTCTCTTACCGAGGACCGCGGGCTAAGCGCGAAGCGCCCAGTGCATTCGGTGAGTTCTATACATCCGGTAGGATATTTATTTCCCCTAGCTTAACCATGTGCGGGGTCTGAGCTCCATCCCTTTGAAAGGACTGGGTGGATACGTCGGGGCAGATTAACTGTCCGGCCCCTCTGCCCGAAGACACTACGGACGCTCTCCTGATGGAGATGCTGACTCCGACTCCTTACAAGGTGCCGGAGAAGACCAAGAAGGCCAAGGGAACCCGAAAGAGTTCCCGGCGCTAGGTGGTATCAGACTCATCGCCTGGTAACTCTGCGACGCACTCCTCCTCCGAAGACGAGGAGGTAGATGAAGATGCTCCCCCTTCAGTCGGGGGAGACAAGAAAACGAAGGCCGCCCCGACCGGGGGGGCCGAAGGGTCCAAGAAGGGGAGGACCCTCCTTCCGGACTACTCCACCACCGCCGCCAAAGGCAAAGACGAGTGGCTGCTCAGGGCCAAGCCCCAGGCGAAGTCGTAAGTATTCGGATACCAGAGTAACTCATAGCATACCTTTGTCGCACTGCTTCTCCTAACGCCGAATATGATTACGCAGACCGCCCCAAGCCCGTATCGACGTATCTTCGTCGGGCGGCTCCTTGGACTTGTCGGACATGGATAGCGATCCACTTCTGACCCCCACCTCCCCTTGCCCTACGGACAATGCCGAGGTATTGTCTCAAGAGGCACCGGGTCGAGGGGAGACAATCCCGGAGGCGCCTCAAGGCGACCTTCCGAACTCCAGGAGTAGAGGGAGTAAGGCTCCCGAGGGCTCCGAGTTCGGCTCTTAGCCGAACGCCGCGTCGGAACCTCCAGTGGTTTCGAACTCGGGCAGGCGGCCTCCTTCTAAAAGGGGCAAGACGCCTATGCGGGTGACCTCTGCCCATCCAGGGGCACCGGACAATCTACTGGGGGCGCTTCGCAGCGCTTCCATCGACGAAGAGCACCACACTATTATGAGTGCGGTGATCCAGAAGGTTCAGTCCACCAAGAGCGGACTAACTGAAGCCTGTGCCAGCCTTCTAACATGCTTTGAGGTAAGTATTTGAAATATAGGAAAAATATTACCGCATAGACAGTAGCCCCTGATGCTCTGTTCGGTGTTCACAAAGAAAAGCCGAATCGAGGATCAAACAATATCGCAGGAGTCTAATATAAGTATGTCTATATGCGTATGCAGGCTTCCCTGCTGGCCTCTACCTCACTGACTGCGGAGGTCGCCGCACTGAAGCAGGACCTCGAAGGGTCCAAGAAAGAGCTCGGCCTTGCCAAGAGGAAGCTCGAGGAGAACAAAGGTAAGTAATACCTAGTCTATGGATATATATAAAAAGAATGTGATTGCAAAATGACAAGATCATCGTAAATTTGCAAGGGGCCACGACCAAGGTGGCAACCCTGAAGCAAGCGCTATCTGAGGCTGAAAACAAAGCGGCCAAAGAGCGCACCGAGCGGGAAAGGCAGGAGGCACGGGTGGGCGAGGTGCAGCAAGAGCTCCATGCTCTCGTGACGAAGCACGAGGCGTTGGAGCCTGACTTGAAGACGCGAGAGTCCGAGCTTGCCGCGGCCCTTGAAGCGCAAAGAATTCCAAGCTTGAGGCCCAAAAGGCCCTCCAGGAGATTGATGCGATGAAGAAGATAGCGACAGGTAAGGCATTCAATATGCAAAGCAAGCATGTGAAAGTAAATTACTTGTTACTTACCCGAGTCCGGAGCTCTCTAGGAGCATACGCAGATTTGCCCCACAGCGTGTCGGATGCCGCACAGTTTTACCAGGCGGAGGAGCGAAGCTCAACGGAGAAGCTGTTCTGGTCTCAGTATACTGGGACCGAACACCTGATGCCTCTGAGCGACCAGCTGAAGCAACTGGTCGAGCTGCACAAGGCGTCCGAACAGGCCATGAAGGGCTTTATAGTCCGGATGTGGCCTGGTGACGCCCTTCCCAATAGCTACTTCGGCCTGGTGAGGCGGCTTGTGGATGCCTGCCCATGGCTGGAAGTCATCAAGCGGTCCGTCTGCATCGAAGGTCCACGCCGGGCTTTCACCCGTGCGAAGGTGCACTGGGCTAAGATGGACGTCGTGAAGCTGGTGAAGGAGGGGCCGCCGCAGGGCAAGGAGCATCGCCACCCCGAGATGTACTATGAGGGTGTCCTGAAGGGTGCCCGTCTTGTAGCGGATGAGTGTGCGAAAGATGTAATATTTGAATAAACTTGCTCGTGTAATCCTGTATTATGAAAACTTGTTCATATGCGCTATGCAACGCTTGTCTGAATTTAAAATATTACCTTATGTTCGGCTGTTTATCAAATCTGAGAGATGGCTAGTCATTGGCTTCTGCCCCCACGCCACGAGTGCTGGGGTGTTCGGGGTAAACCTGAGCACTCTTGTGTTGGAAATATGCCCTAGAGGCAATAATAAAAGCATTATTATTATATTTCCTTGTTCGTGATAATTGTCTTTATTCATGCTATAATTGTGTTATCCAGAAATCGTAACACATGTGTGAATAATAGACACCAACATGTCCCTAGTAAGCCTCTAGTTGACTAGCTCATTGATCAACAGATAGTCATGGTTTCCTGACTATGGACATTGGATGTCATTGATAATGAGATCACATCATTAGGAGAATGATGTGATGGACAAGACCCAATCCTAAACATAGCACAAGATCGTATAGTTCGTTTGCTAGAGTTTTCCAATGTCAAGTATCTTTTCCTTAGACCATGAGATCGTGTAACTCCCGGATACCGTAGGAGTGCTTTGGGTGTACCAAACGTCACAACGTAACTGGGTGACTATAAAGGTATGCTACGGGTATCTCTGAAAGTGTCTGTTGGGTTGACACGGATCAAGACTGGGATTTGTCACTCCGTATGACGGAGAGGTATCACTGGGCCCACTCGGTAATGCATCATCATTATGAGCTCAAAGTGACCAAGTGTCTAGTCACGGGATCATGCATTATTGTACGAGTAAAGTGACTTGCCGGTAACGAGATTGAACGAGGTATTGGGATACCGACGATCAAATCTCGGGCAAGTAACATACCGATTGACAAAGGGAATTGCATATGGGGTTGCTTGAATCCTCGACATCGTGGTTCATCCGATCAGATCATCGAGGAACGTGTGGGAGCCAACATGGGTATCTAGATCCCGCTGTTGGTTATTGACCGGAGAGTCGTCTCGGTCATGTCTACATGTCTCCCGAACCCGTAGGGTCTACACACTTAAGGTTCGGTGACACTAGGGTTGTAGGGATATGTATATGCAGTAACCCGAATGTTGTTCGGAGTCCCGGATGAGATCCCGGACATCACGAGGAGTTCCGGAAGGGTCCGGAGGTAAAGAATTATATATAGGAAGTGCTGTTTCGGCCATCGGGACAAGTTTCGGGGTCATCGGTATTGTACCGGGACCACCGGAAGGGTCCCGGGGGTCCACCGGGTGGGGCCACCTGCCCCGGGGGGCCACATGGGCTGTAGGGGGTGCGCCTTGGCCTACATGGGCCAAGGGCATCAGCCCCAAGAGGCCCATGCGCCTAGGGTTCAAGAAGGGAAGAGTCCCAAAAGGGGAAGGCACCCCCTAGGTGCCTTGGGGGGGAGGGACTCCTCCCTTGGCCGCCGCCCCCCTAGGAGATTGAATCTCCTAGGGCCGGCGCCCCCCCCCCCCCTTGGCTCCCTATATATAGTGAGGGAAGGAGGGCCTCTCATACCACGCCTTTGGTGCCTCCCTCTCCCTCTCCAACACCTCCTCCTCCATAGAGCTTAGCGAAGCCCTGCCGGAGTACTGCAGCTCCACCACCACGCCGTCGTGCTGCTGCTGGAGCCATCTTCCTCAACCTCTCCTCTCCCCTTGCTGGATCAAGAAGGAGGAGACGTCACACTGACCGTACGTGTGTTGAACGCGGAGGTGCCGTCCGTTCGGTGCTAGGATCTCCGGTGATTTGGATCACGTCGTGTACGACTACCTCATCCCCGTTCTTTGAACGCTTCCGCTCGCGATCTACAACGGTATGTAGATGCATCCGATCACTCGTTGCTAGATGAACTCATAGATGGATCTTGGTGAAACCGTAGGAAATTTTTTGTTTTCTGCAACGTTCCCCAACAGTGGCATCATGAGCCATGTCTATGCGTAGTTCTCTTTGCACGAGTAGAACACAATTTGTTGTGGGCGTAGATGTTGTCAACTTTCTTGCCGCTACTAGTCTTATCTTGCTTCAGCGGTATTGTGGGATGAAGCGGCCCGGACCAACCTTACACGTACGCTTACGTGAGACCGGTTCCACCGACTAACATGCACTAGTTGCATAAGGTGGCTGGCGGGTGTCTGCCTCTCCCACTTTAGTTGGAGCGGATTCAATGAAAAGGGTCCTTATGAAGGGTAAATAGAAGTTGACAAATCACATTGTGGCTTTCACGTAGGTAAGAAAACGTTCTTGCTAGAACCCTATTGCAGCCACGTAAAACTTGCAACAACAATTAGAGGACGTCTAACTTGTTTTTGCAGCAAGTGTTTTGTGATGTGATATGGCCAAAGTTGTGATGAATGATGAATGATATATATGTGATGTATGAGATGTTCATGCTATTGTAATAGGAATCACGACTTGCATGTCGATGAGTATGACAACCGGCAGGAGCCATAGGAGTTGTCTTTATTTTTTTGTATGACTTGCGTGTCATTGAGAAACGCCATGTAAATTACTTTACTTTATTGCTAAACGCGTTAGCCATAGTAGTAGAAGTAATAGTTGGCGAGCAACTTCATGGAGACACGATGATGGAGATCATGGTGTCATGCCGATGACAAGATGATCATGGAACCCCAAGATGGAGATCAAAGGAGCTATGTGATATTGGCCATATCATGTCACTATTATTATTTGATTGCATGTGATGTTTATCATGTTTTGTACATCTTGTTTACTTAGAACGACGGTAGTAAATAAGATGATCCCTCATAATAATTTCAAGAAAGTGTTCCCCCTAACTGTGCACCGTTGCGACAGTTCGTCGTTTCGAAGCACCACGTGATGATCGGGTGTTAGATTCCAACGTTCACATACAACGGGTGTAAGACAGATTTACACATGCAAACACTTAGGTTGACTTGACGAGCCTAGCATGTACAGACATGGCCTCGGAACACAGAAGACCGAAAGGTCAAGCATGAGTCGTATAGAAGATACGATCAACATGAAGATGTTCACCGATGTTCACTAGTCTGTCTCACGTGATGATCGGACACGGCCTAGTTAACTAGGATCATGTTATACTTAGATGACTGGAGGGATGTCTATCTAAGTGGGAGTTCATTGAATAATTTGATTAGATGAACTTAATTATCATGAACTTAGTCTAAAGTATTTACAATATGTCTTGTAGATCAAATGGCCAACGTAGTCCTCAACTTCAACGCGTTCCTAGAGAAAACCAAGCTGAAAGACGATGGCAGCAACTATACGGAGTGGGTCCGAAACCTGAGGATCATCCTCATAGCTGCCAAGAAAGATTATGTCCTACAAGCACCGCTAGGTGACGCACCCGTCCCACAGAACCAAGACGTTATGAACGCTTGGCAGACACGTGCTGATGACTACTCCCTCGTTCAGTGCGGCATGCTTTACAGCTTAGAGCCGGGGCTCCAAAAGCGTTTTGAGAGACATGGAGCATATGAGATGTTCGAAGAGCTGAAAATGGTTTTTCAAGCTCATGCCCGGGTCGAGAGATATGAAGTCTCCGACAAATTCTTCAGCTGTAAGATGGAGGAAAATAGTTCTGTCAGTGAGCACATACTCAGTATGTCTGGGTTACATAACCGCTTGACTCAGCTGGGAGTTAATCTCCCGGATGATGCGGTCATTGACAGAATCCTCCAGTCGCTTCCACCAAGCTACAAGAGCTTTGTGATGAACTTCAATATGCAGGGGATGGAAAAGACCATTCCTGAGTTATTTTCAATGCTGAAATCAGCAGAGGTAGAAGTCAAGAAGGAACATCAAGTGTTGATGGTCAATAAAACCACTAAGTTCAAGAAGGGCAAGGGTAAAAAGAACTTCAAGAAGGACGGCAAGGAAGTTGCCGCGCCCGGCAAGCAAGCTGCCGAGAAGAAGCCAAAGAATGGACCCAAGCCCGAGACTGAGTGCTTTTATTGCAAGGGAAGTGGTCACTGGAAGCGGAACTGCCCCAAATACTTAGCGGACAAGAAGGCCGGCAAAACAAAAGGTATATGTGATATACATGTAATTGATGTGTACCTTACCAGTACTCGTAGTAGCTCCTAGGTATTTGATACCGGTGCAGTTGCTCACATTTGTAACTCAAAGCAGGAGCTGCGGAATAAGCGGAGACTGGCAAAGGACGAGGTGACGATGCGCGTCAGGAATGGTTCCAAGGTCAATGTGATCGCCGTCGGCATGCTACCTCTACATTTACCTTTGGGATTAGTTTTAAACCTTAATAATTGTTATTTAGTGCCAGCTTTGAGCATGAACATTGTATCGGGATCTCGTTTAATTCGAGATGGCTACTCATTTAAATCCGAGAATAATGGTTGTTCTATTTATATGAGAGATATGTTTTATGGTCATGCTCCAATGGTGAATGGTTTATTCTTAACGAATCTCGAGCGAAATGCTACACATGTTCATAGTGTGAATACCAAAAGATGTAAGGTTGATAATGGTAGTCCCACATACTTGTGGCACTGGCGCCTTGGTCACATAGGTGTCAAACGCATGAAGAAGCTCCATGTAGATGGACTTTTAGAGTCTCTTGATTATGAATCATTTGACACGTGCGAACCATGCCTCATGGGTAAAATGACCAAGACTCCATTCTCAGGAACAATGGAGCGAGCAACCAACTTATTGGAAATCATACATACTGATGTGTGCGGTCCAATGAGTGTTGAGGCTCGCGGTGGCTATCGTTATGTTCTCACCCTCACTGATGACTTGAGTAGATATGGGTATGTCTACTTAATGAAACACAAGTCTAGAACCTTTGAAAAGTTCAAGGAATTTCAGAGTGAGGTTGAAAATCAACGTGACAGAAAAATCAAGTTTTTGCGATCAGATCGTGGAGGAAATACTTGAGTCACGAATTTGGCACCCACTTAAGAAAATGTGGAATAGTTTCACAACTCACGCCGCCTGGAACACCTCAGTGTAATGGTGTGTCCGAACATCGTAATCGCACTCTATTAGATATGGTGCGATCTATGATGTCTCTTACCGATTTACCGCTATCTTTTTGGGGTTATGCTTTAGAGACTGCCGCATTCACTTTAAATAGGGCTCCGTCGAAATCCGTTGAGACGACACCGTATGAATTATGGTTTGGGAAGAAACCTAAGCTGTCGTTTCTAAAAGTTTGGGGATGCGATTCTTATGTCAAGAAACTTCAACCCGAAAAGCTCGAACCCAAGTAGGAAAAATGCGTCTTCATAGGATACCCTAAAGAAACTATTGGGTATACCTTCTACCTCAGATCCGAAGGCAAGATCTTTGTAGCCAAGAATGGATCCTTTCTAGAGAAAGAGTTTCTCTCGAAAGAAGTAAGTGGGAGGAAAGTAGAACTCGATGAAGTATTACATCTTGAACCGGAAAATGGCGCAACTCAAGAAAATGTTCCTGAGGTGCCTGCACCGACTAGAGAGGAAGTTAATGATGATGATCATGAAACTTCAGATCAAGTTAATACTGAACTTCATAGGTCCACAAGGACACGTTCCGCACCAGAGTGGTACGGCAACCCTGTCCTGGAAATCATGTTGTTAGACAACGGTGAACCTTCGAACTATGAAGAAGCAATGGCGGGCCCAGATTCCAACAAATGGCTAGAGGCCATGCAATCCGAGATAGGATCCATGTACGAAAAAAAAGTATGGACTTTGACAGACTTGCCCGATGATCGGCGAGCGATAGAAAATAAATGGATCTTTAAGAAGAAGACAGACGCGGATGGTAATGTGACCATCTATAAAGCTCGGCTTGTCGCTAAGGGTTATCGACAAGTTCAAGGGGTTGACTACGATGAGACTTTCTCTCCCGTAGCGAAGCTGAAGTCCGTCCGAATCATGTTAGCAATTGCCGCATACTATGATTATGAGATATGGCAAATGGACGTCAAAGCGGCATTCCTTAACGGCTATCTTAAGGAAGAACTGTATATGATGCAGCCGGAAGGTTTTGTCGACCCTAAGAATGCTGACAAGGTGTGCAAGCTCCAACGCTCGATTTATGGGCTGGTGCAAGCATCTCGGAGTTGGAACATTCGCTTTGATGAGATGATCAAAGCGTTTGGGTTTACGCAGACTTATGGAGAAGCCTGCGTTTACAAGAAAGTGAGTGGGAGCTCTGTAGCATTTCTCATATTATATGTAGATGACATACTTTTGATGGGAAATGATATAGAACTCTTGGACAACATTAAGGCCTACTTGAATAAGAGTTTTTCAATGAAGGACCTTGGAGAAGCTGCATATATATTAGGCATCAAGATCTATAGAGATAGATCAAGACGCCTCATAGGTCTTTCACAAAGCACATACCTTGATAAGATATTGAAGAAGTTCAATATGGATCAGTCTAAGAAGGGGTTCTTACCTGTGTTACAAGGTGTGAAATTGAGCTCAGCTCAATGTCCGACCACGGCAGAAGATATAGAAGAGATGAGTGTCATCCCCTATGCCTCAGCCATAGGTTCTATTATGTATGCCATGTTGTGTACCAGACCTGATGTAAACCTTGCCGTAAGTTTGGTAGGAAGGTACCAAAGTAATCCCGGCAAGGAACACTGGACAGCGGTCAAGAATATCCTGAAGTACCTGAAAAGGACTAAGGAAATGTTTCTCGTTTATGGAGGTGACGAAGAGCTCGTCGTAAAGGGTTACGTCGACGCTAGCTTCGACACAGATCTGGATGACTCTAAGTCACAAACCGGATACGTGTATATTTTGAATGGTGGGGCAGTAAGCTGGTGCAGTTGCAAGCAGAGCGTCGTGGCAGGATCTACATGCGAAGCGGAGTACATGGCAGTCTCGGAGGCAGCGCATGAAGCAATTTGGGTGAAGGAGTTCATCACCGACCTAGGAGTCATACCCAATGCGTCGGGGCCAATCAAACTCTTCTGTGACAACACTGGAGCTGTTGCACTTGCCAAGGAGCCCAGGTTTCACAAGAAGACCAGGCACATCAAGCGTCGCTTCAAATCCATTCGTGAAAATGTTCAAGATGGAGACATAGATATTTGTAAAGTACATACGGACCTGAATGTAGCAGATCCGTTGACTAAACCTCTCCCTAGAGCAAAACATGATCAACACCAGAATTCCATGGGTGTTCGGTTCATCACAATGTAACTAGATTATTGACTCTAGTGCAAGTGGGAGACTGTTGGAAATATGCCCTAGAGGCAATAATAAAAGCATTATTATTATATTTCCTTGTTCGTGATAATTGTCTTTATTCATGCTATAATTGTGTTATCCGGAAATCGCAATACATGTGTGAATAATAGACACCAACATGTCCCTAGTAAGCCTCTAGTTGACTAGCTCGTTGATCAACAGATAGTCATGGTTTCCTGACTATGGACATTGGATGTCATTGATAACGAGATCACATCATTAGGAGAATGATGTGATGGACAAGACCCAATCCTAAACATAGCACAAGATCGTATAGTTCGTTTGCTAGAGTTTTCCAATGTCAAGTATCTTTTCCTTAGACCATGAGATCGTGTAACTCCCGGATACCATAGGAGTGCTTTGGGTGTACCAAACATCACAATGTAACTGGGTGACTATAAAGGTATGCTACGGGTATCTCCAAAAGTGTCTGTTGGGTTGACATGGATCAAGACTGGGATTTGTCACTCCGTATGACGGAGAGGTATCACTGGGCCCACTCGGTAATGCATCATCATTATGAGCTCAAAGTGACCAAGTGTCTGGTCACGGGATCATGCATTATGGTACGAGTAAAGTGACTTGCCGGTAACGAGATTGAACGAGGTATTGGGATACCGACGATCGAATCTCGGGCAAGTAACATACCGATTGACAAAGGGAATTGCATACGGGGTTGCTTGAATCCTCGACATCGTGGTTCATCCGTTGAGATCATCGAGGAACGTGTGGGAGCCAACATGGGTATCCAGATCCCGCTATTGGTTATTGACCGGAGAGTCGTCTTGGTCATGTCTACATGTCTCCCGAACCCGTAGGGTCTACACACTTAAGGTTCGGTGATGCTAGGGTTGTAGGGATATGTATATGCAGTAACCCGAATGTTGTTCGGAGTCCCGGATGAGATCCCGGACGTCACGAGGAGTTCCGGAAGGGTCCGGAGGTAAAGAATTATATATAGGAAGTGCTGTTTCGGCCATCGGGACAAGTTTCGGGGTCACCGGTATTGTACCGGGACCACCGGGTGGGGCCACCTGCCCCGGGGGGGCACATGGGCTGTAGGGGGTGCGCCTTGGCCTACATGGGCCAAGGGCATCAGCCCCAAGAGGCCCATGCGCCTAGGGTTCAAGAAGGGAAGAGTCCCAAAAGGGGAAGGCACCCCCTAGGTGCCTTGGGGGGGAGGGACTCCTCCCTTGGCCGCCGCCCCCCTAGGAGATTGGATCTCCTAGGGCTGCCCCCTGGCTCCCTATATATAGTGAGGGAAGGAGGGCCTCTCATACCACGCCTTTGGTGCCTCCCTCTCCCTCTCCAACACCTCCTCCTCCTCCATAGAGCTTAGCGAAGCCCTGCCGGAGTACTGCAGCTCCACCACCACCTCGCCGTCGTGCTGCTGCTGGAGCCATCTTCCTCAACCTCTCCTCTACCCTTGATGGATCAAGAAGGAGGAGACGTCACGCTTGTCGGATTTCGGGTTCCGACAGACCCTTAAGGTTTCAACCTCTCCGTCTTGATGGGATCTAAGCTACTAAAAGAGCTGCACGAAAGACACCAGATTTATACTGGTTCGGGCCACCGATGTGGTGTAATACCCTACTCCAGTGTGTGGTGGATGGATTGCCTCCTGGGACTGGTGTGGATGAACAATACAAGGAAGAACAGCCTCGCGAGGGTCTGTTCTTGGCTGTGGAGATGAACTGCTATGAAGAGTTCAGTCTCCTTTCTCTCTCTTTCTCTCTCAGATCCCGGACCAAACAACCAGGAATCGAACCGATGAATCGAACGAACCAACTGCTATGTGGGTGGCTAGTCCTATTTATAGAGGCCCTGGTCCTCTCCCCAAATATTGAGCGGGAAGGGATCCAACAATGGCGGGCTAATTTGAAGGGGGACAGCGAGTACATATATCCTGACAAAAGCAGTCTTCGCCTGCCCAAGGCTCTGGTGATGACGCTGCGCTGGGCTCCATGGTGACCTCCGTCTCGTAGTCCTCCTGGTCTTGGTCTCATTGCACCGAAGTGGCAACCTTTGCCTGATGCCTCGGTACTCCGCGGATACGCTTGCCCCCTTTGCACCAAAGAGGAAAGAAGGACGTTGTGCGCGCTGGCACCCGCCTGGTGCCCCGTGTCGTCATGGCTTGCATCATGGGCACCTCGCGAGGTACCCCGCCTTGAACTCTCCGCCTCCTCGCGAGCCAGCCTGACGAGGCTGTGCCTGAGGATGCGCCGTGTCGTCCGCCTCGCGAGGCTTGGCCCCTCGCGAGGGTCTTGAGCCTCGTGTTGATGAAGTTGGGCTGCGCTGGGCCCCCATTTGAACCATGCCGCAGGCCGCAGGCAGGCAAGTCTGGGGACCCCCGTTCCTAGAACGCCGACAGTAGCCCCCGGGCCCAAGGCGCGCATGGACTTGGCCGTGCCGAGAGGCGAAAGGGCAAGGGCGAAGCGCCGCGGGCCCCAACAGCCTGCGGCCTTGGACGCCGCGTGGCGGTTGATTGGATGTGGCGCCTCCACTTCCCCACAACGCCTTGGTGATCGTGCGAGTTGGACAAGTCCCTGCATGCAGAACGTGTTATGATTACCTGTGATCATGGAGACCGGCGGTTGGCCTTCGCCGGCTATAAGTACGGCACCGCTCGTGCCCGTCCAGTCCATCTCCTCTTGCTCTCTCCTTCGCCTCAGCTCTTGCTCCGTCTTGGTGTGATGGCTCCGATTCGCCGATTCTCTGCAGCGGAGAAGGGAAAGGCTCCTCGAGAAGGGCCAGACCCTCTCCCGCCGAAGAAGCGACTTGCCCATTGCAGCCGGGACGATGAGGACCATCCGGTGGTGGCGAGGCCCTGGGGCGAGCGGGCTCTGCCGGGGTTCCCGCTGCCCTTGTACGCCCACGTCGAGGGCCTGGGAGGTGTTGATGCTGATCCCCGCGGTCAGCGCCATGGTCGGCGCCGTCGGGTTACGAAGGCGTGGGTGGTTCCTCCTGAAGTCCATGCCGAGGGCTCCTCCCGTGAGTTCGTGCTCCACGTCGTCACTCCTCTTCAGTCCTGGATCCGCTTTCCTCCCTTCTTTGCCTCCATGGTTCTTCCAGGGGGCCTCTGGAGCTCCAGCTGCAGCACGCCGACTGCGACGCCCCCGCGACCGAGGCCGAGGTCATCGTCGCTGCCCCGGGCGCGGTCTACATGTCCCGCGACTGGAGGGAGATCGCCCGGGTCTGTAGGGAAAGAGGCATCTTCACGGTCCACCTGGAGTATGACGACGCGGCGGTGATGTTCTTCAAGGTCTTCGACGCGATCGGGCGCCGGCTAGAGTGCTGCCGCGGGAGAGGCGGCCAGGACCTCGCCCTGGTGAGGGCTAGGCCCGTCGACCGCCCCCTTGGTAGTGGCGCCCGAGGGTCCAGCGGCTCCAGCGAAGGCTTCGCGACTCCGGAGACGAGCGACGACAGCTACGAGCCCCCGAGTCGTCGCCGCTCCAGGAGCAGGGCGGACGCGTCAGGCCGTCGCCAACCCTGATCTGGATGGGGTTGGCGCCGGTGCCTGACGGCCCACTGTTGATGATGGCGTATCCTGCAGTAGCTCATGTAGTTAGCGTCCCTTAGGATCCGCTCCCTGCGAGGAATCAGAATGCGCCCCGTGGGGGCTTGTAAGGTGTCTGTAGTCCTGTTTGTTGATATGTATGACCTTTTGACGTGGATCCGAGTGAGCTGCTAACTCCGTTATAGTTCAGCCTTCCCTTTCGCACCTCACGAGGGCTTGGTGCTCTACGCCGACAGGTCCCAGTCCCAAGGCGGCGTCAGCCGTCGCTGGTATGCCAGGTCGCGATGTCGTGGTCAAGGCCAGGAGGTGAGTGACCCGAGGTCCGGTAAGAGCCCCTGAGTCGTGATGCTCAGGAGGTCCTCTTTGGCGCCCAAGCAGCCATCACTTAGTGAGAAAGGGAAGCAACGTCGCTAGTACGGAGTTGCTTTAGGTGCGGGGGTAGTGCTGCAGCAGCCAGTGCCGTGGGTGGTAACTTATCTTGAGGATCAGGGGCCGTTCCAGGTGTGCCGTTGGGTCCGTGTGTGGATGGGAGCGGAAACGCTCGGCAAGGTCCTCGCGAAGCCCCTTCTTCCCCGCCTCTGCTCCCCTTTCTGGTCAAGGCTCTTGGGGACGTCGTCCTTGGCATCGGCCCCGCGGCCGAGGCCGAGGCGCACGTCCTGTCTTCTGCCGCGCTGGCACGGGTCTTCGCCCATGTCTACCTTCGCGATCCCAACACCGACCTCGACGCCCTGCTGGAACCGGTGAGCGGTGATGGTGCTGCTGCCGCTGTCGAAGCCGTGAGGGAGCGCGCGGAGCCGCTGCTGGAGAAGTTTCGGGCCTTCAGCACCAGGCCGAAGCAAGGCGCTGCCGACCCTGCTGTTCCACAAGGCGAAACCAGCGCCGACGAGTGACTCCGTCCCATCCCTGCTCTTCTTTAGGTTCCTGCACATGCATCACGCCTCGGGGAGGCATTTAAACTTGTGTTTGGCATTGAGATTGACAGTATGGACTGTAATATTTGCTTTTAAGTTCCTTGGATTTAATGCTTTTCTTCCCTACTTGCTTGCGTCCTACGCCGGCAGGGCCCGGCCCCGCGCATGCCTCACCCAGCATCAGCCCCGACCGGAAACCAAGACGGGACCAAAGGAGTGAGGGGCCACGTGATAGGTTAGGCTCCTGAGTCGCGATGCTCAGGAGTCCCCCTTGGCGCTCGAACAACAAGTAGGGAAGCGTGATGTAGGTGTGTTTCCGTTCTACGTCTGCAGAGCCCGACCCCGCGCGTACCTCACCCAGCATAGCCTTTCAGAACTAAGGAGTGAGGGGCTACGGAGCCAGTTAGGCTCCTGAGTCGCGATGCTCAGGAGTCCCCCTTGACGCGCGAACAGCGGGTGATAAAGCGAGATGTAAGCGCGGCTACCGTTCTACGTCTGCAGAGCCCGGCCCCGCGCGTACCTCACCCAGCATAGCCTTTCGGAACTAAGGAGTGAGGGGCTACGTGACCAGTTAGGCCCCTGGGTCGCGATGCCCAGGGGTCCCCCTTGACGCGCGAACAGCGGGTGATAAAGCGAGATGTAAGCGCGGCTACCGTTCTACGTCTGCAGAGCCCGGCCCCGCGCGTACCTCACCCAACATAGCCTTTCGGAACTAAGGAGTGAGGGGCTACGGGACCAGTTAGGCCCCTGGGTCGCGATGCCCAGGGGTCCCCCTTGACGCACAAACGGCCTTCATACCTTGGCTCCGCTCGGGGAGAGACGCGCGATGAACCAGGCCCGAGGAGCCTGCCTGGGCGGCATACGTCTGGGCGTGACCCAGCCGTAGCCCCCGTGCCCAGCCCCCTCGCGCGGCGCTCCCGAGGGGAGGCGTTGCGATGGGGCCAGCCGCTGAGCTCTAGGCTCCCTGATGTTAATGCGGCCCGGAGGCCACCCTCAGTTGTTTATCACCAGCGCGGAGCATAGCGCTTCCGTATGCGTACGGGCATAGCGCTCCTCGGCAGTGTCGTCAGCCAGCGCGGAGCATGGTGCTTCCACTGGTACGTGGGAGGGGGCTCCCCTCCGGTAGGAGCCCCCGGGGCGTATACAGCCCCGCCCTGACACGTGACCGGCACGGTAGAGCTAGGTGAGGTGTATCTGGGCACCCGTGAGCCAGCGCGGGACTCACGAGGCCCTACCTCTAGGCGGGTTGCGCCCGGCACTGGGTCGTATCTTGAGATGTGTCCCTGCAAAATTTGGTTAGATGCCGGTACTCTACGTCCTCAGGTCCCGGCCCTCGAGCTTGTCTCAGCCGTCGCTGGTATGCCAGGTCGCGATGCCATGGACAAGGCCAGAGGGTGAGGGCTGGAGAGCCAGTAAGAGCCCTGAGTCGCGATGCTCAGGCACCCCCCCCTTTAACGTGCAAGTAGTCGACATGGAGAAAAAGGGATGCCGCGGACGGGCAACAAGCAATCAAGCATGACAAGCAAATGCATAGTTGGAAATAAACGCGACGGAGATACATGCCGCTGGGCCTGGCCCCAGTGGCTTGGGGATGATGCAGCCCGAGGGGCGCCCCCAATCAAGGCAAGCTTACTACCGAAAAGTAAATGCAGGAACATACCGCAGGGACGGACCCACGCGGCCTGGGAGTGACGCACCCTGGGGGGCGCTCCCAGCTAGGGATAAGGCTTGGAAGATGTCACCTGAGGATGTCGTCAGCGTAGTGGCATTGGTGCAGCAGACTTGACGGGCTGCAGAAGCCGATCCTCATGAGCCCCCAGGCCCCGGAGCCTCGGGAGGCTCCGGAGGCACTGGTGACTCCTCGCGAGCTGTCTCCACCTCCGCCAGAGCCGCGGACCGCCTGTCTTCCAGGGCCTCCATAATGCCCCACGTGAGGCGCTGGTACACCGCAGCCATGCTCGGCAGGCCGTAAGGCATGCGAACATAGCTGTGGGGTGGACCTCCGCAGCGCCCCACTTGTGAGGGCCAGAGGCGCTTCGTTGTGGCGATCTGATTGAGCCCTGATACGTCGACGCAGATGCACAGCCCACCATCCTCGCCTGGATGTGGGGCCACAGCTAGCAAGCGGCGGCAACCTCTCATGATCCTTGTCTCCTGTAGCTCTTGAATGGCCTCGTCAACGAACTCTTGCTGGTCTGATCTTCCTCGCCTGGCTCCCTCTCGAGGGAAACGTTGTAGGGACCCCGATCCCAAGTCACACCGATCTAGCATGTAACACGTCATATCACTTTGCGGCCTCACGCACGGTATTCCCACGGGTGCCACCTTACCTGGCCCGGGACCGTTTGCGCATTTTGGCTCACGTATATGACAGTGTTGCTAGCATCCATATGACGGAGAACCCGGGCCGACATGGCTAGTCGTGAACCCAAAGCGGCACGGACCTATGGAGACAGGCATACATGAATCGCATCGAACATGTCAGTCATCAACGAGTGATTCCGGGCTGTAGCACTGGGCTAACAGGACTCCGGGGATCCCGGGCTGTAGCAGGCTAGGCAGGACTCCAGAGATCACCATGTGACATTTCCCCGAAGGGATAGACATAGGGACGAAGTGAAACACATGTCGGCCAGTCAAGTGTCCTGAATAGTAGTACTGGGCTAGCAGGACTCCGGTGAACCGGGCTGTAGCGGACTACTATGGCTCGAGGAACACTAGACTACATTTCCCCATAAGAAAGGCTGCGAAGGATAAACAACTAGATTGTCGGATCCCACACATAGCAATACACGTTACACGTACGCATAACATGCATGTATGTGCGGTACATCATGGCATCACAACATAACTCAAACTCATATAGATAAGGGCCCAGAAGAGCCACATAGCATAAATACAAACAGGGGTCACATGACCCATCATTCAGAGCATACAAGCAACAAGCGGAAGCATTAAATGTCTGAGTACAGACAACTACCAAAGAAAAAGACTAAGAAGCCTGACTAACATGACCCTCCCAAGGGTACAAGATCGTAGCTGGGATACAAGCTACTCGTCGAAGCCACTAGTGTAACCAACTGCAAAACATAAATAAGCAAATGTGAGTACAAAGGTACTCAGCAAGTCTTACTTCAGAACTATCTACACATGCATCATTATCAACAAAGGGGGTGGTGGAGTTTAACAGCAGCAAGCCAGCTTTGACTCAATGGCTAATCTATACTACGGGTAACAGAAACTTCTTTGAGGTGAGAAGACGCACACGAGTCCACAACTTCACCATATTAATACTCCACTATGGATCCGTTCCCGTCTCCCTATGAGAAGGCCATCCATAGCACTCACGCTTATCTTGCGTATTTTAGAGTATCCACTTCAAGTTGTCTATGTACTATATAAGTTCTCCAAGTTTCCATATCCGAGGAAAACGGCTATTCGAATAGATATTATTGACCCTGCAGGGGTGTACTTCTTCACACACGCTCTCGCCACTTGTAGCCCCGTAGACGTCATGTACCTCGGCAACCTTCAAGCGGAAGCCGGGCGAGGGTGTCGGCCACGACCTGACTAACCACACAAGTCTCTCGTCCAGGTTTATCGCCTATTCGGGTTCCATCCGCAAGGAGATCCGGCCGGGGTGTCGCTCACGGCCCCAAACGATGTGTGCAGGGTTCCCAAGCCCACCATCCGGGTGCCACTTGGTACACCATGCCACCATGCCTAGTCTGTCCCAAGCCTGTCCCGTCGGACACCACCTGGTAGACAAGTAGCACTACCTACAAACGCCAGAAACTAGTTGCAACTCCTGGACAGAGATCAAGTGGATTAGTAAGTCGAGAGGGGCCGGATAACCGGAACCCAATGTGTGGTAGTAACTGGACTTGGATAACATACACAGAACTCAGTGCTTAAGGACGGTTCCAATGAGACAACCCACCATGTACTCCTACATGGCCTCTCATCGCTACCTTTACCAAAACGTGTTCACACACTTAGCCTTTACCGGTAGGACATGTTCACCACTCCGATTCATTCCCGATGAATCAAACCTGACACAACTCTAAGCATAGCTGGCATAAAGAAAACAAGCATGGATGAGCAGGCACATCAAGGCTCAAGCAACTCCTACTCATGCTAGTGGGTTTCAACTATTTACTTTGGCAATGACAGGTCATGCAGAGGAATGGGTTCAGCTACCGCAGCAGAAAGTAGTAGTTTGAATCGTTGTTGTCCTAATGCAGTAAAAGGAGCAGGAGCGAGAGAGTGGGACTTTATCGAGATGCTCAAGGGGGTTTGCTTGCCTGATAGATCCACGAAGAAGCACTGCTCCTCAGACAGGTACTCGGGACACCTTCCGGAGTAGAACCTATCGAGAGGAAACGGTGCCGGCAATCAATAAATAACCATATGCAACAATACGATGCATGAAGATGACATTCAAAGATGCTATGATTTGCCCTAATGCATCTAGCATCAATTTGGTTGAAGTCCATATGAACCAAGGGTTCATATGCAAACCCTGATTTAAGTATATAACATGCCATTATTACGTTTTCACTTATACATCAAGTATAAGTTGGTTTTTCATGCATGAAACTGGCATAAATGGATTCCTTGCATTTTTCTGATAATTTTTCATATATAATTTATTTGATTTGGAGTTACGGTTGAATTACTATGAATTTTTGAAGTTTTAACTATTTTTTGAAATTCTCTGAATTATTTAAAATCCAGAAAAACAAATACTGCATCAGCATGACGTCATAGAGGCGTCAGCAGGCTAACCAGGTCAAACCTGACGTGTGGGGCCCACACGTCAGTGTCTGTGGTTAATCTTAATCTAAGAATAAACCTAATCTGATTTAGTTAATGGGGTTGGGCCCACGCGTCAGTGACCCATTTAGTTAATCAGGAATAGTTAGTTGTTAAACTAATCTTAACAAAAAAACCTAACAGGGCCGGGCCCACATGTCACTGAGAGAGAGGGAGAGGTCAACGGGGCTGTGGGGGTCAAACACGGTCAGCCCGCCGGCGTTTAGCCGCCGGCGAGGCAGAACTCGGCGGAGGCCTCGGATTTGGTCCTCCGATGACCATTTAGGCGGCGGAGGCCACCTACGCGACGCCCAGGCTCGCGCGCATCCAGTGGGACACGCGGGAGGCCGTGGGGTGGCCGGAGATGACCGCGGCGAGGTCATCCGCGACGGCCGGAGCACGGCTTCGGGAGGGAGTAGGCTCCGGGGCACGGGAAGGCCATCCGAGGGGCTCTGTGGCACCCTCGTGGCACCAGGAGCACGATGGGGTGCTCGGTTTGGGCGGAGGCGGGCCAAGACGACGGTGGCGACATGGACGGCGGCGAAGCGCTACGGCCATGGCGGGGAACGATGCTATGGTGCGCGAGCGGCTAATTGGAGAAGGGAAAATGGTGGCGGGGCTCACCGCGAATCCGGTGGAGGCGTCAGAGAGCTCGGGGGGGAGGTCCACGGCAACGAATTGCAGCGGCGGACGGCGGAGCCTGAGGAGGAAGACGATGGCGATGGCGGCGATGCAGGCCGTCCGGAGGTGCGTGGCTCGACGAAGAGGTAGCCGGCGATGTGGCGGAGCTCCTGGGCGCAGCGGCAGGGCGAGGGGTGGCCGGTGGCCGCGGTGGCACTCGGCTGCGCTCGGTGGCGCTATGGGGAGAGGACAGAGGAGGGGAAGGAGCGAGAGGGAGTGAGAGGGGGGGTCGGGGAGATGCGTGGCGACGCGAGGGAAGGGCCAGGGCGTCGTGGCAGCGGCGGGAAGCAGGAGGTGGCCTGGCGTGCGCCGGCGTGCGTCGGCCACGCGCCCGGCGTCCTCCTGGCGGGAGGAGGAAGACCTCCCTGCCCCTGGTGGGCTGGGCCGCCAGGTGGGCTGGCCAGCTGGGCCGCCAGGTAAGGACAGGTAAGCCCTTTTTTTCTCTTTTTTTCTATTTCTGACATTTGTTTTGTATTTAAAGAAATGTTAAAACATTTCCATAAATGTTGAAAATAATTGTGGCATCTAGATATAATATTCTAGAGGCCCTCACCAATTCCCAACATTTTTGGAGCTATTAAAAATATTTATATAATTTAAACAGCTCCAATTCAAATATTTAAGCATTGATTCAAAAATCCAAAATGAGAAGGAAAAATGTGCATCACCTCTGGTTGTTGTTCCCAACATTTTCCAAAGACCATGAACATTTTTGAAAAGCATTTTGGGTTCATTGAAATTCCACTTTTAATTTGAACCTATTTGAATTGCTTTGGTGCTAGGGTTTGCAACTTCCCCATTTCAATTTTATTTTGAAAAAATTAAACATGATGCACATAGCAAGCCAAGGACCATACCAAACTAGCGATGTGACAACTCGCCCCCACTCGAAGAAATCTCGTGCCGAGATTCAGGAGTTGGCGGAAAGAAAGCAGGGTACTCAAGTCGAAGACAATCTTCTCGCTCCCAAGTAGCTTCTCTCTCAGTATGATGAGACCATTGAACCTTGAGAAACTTGATGTTATGACGTCGAGTGACACGCTCTGCTTGATCCAGAATGTGAATGGGGTACTGTCGATAAGTAAGGTTATCTTGGAGATCAAGCGTTTCGTGGTCCACTCCACGGATGGGATCCGAGACGCAACGCCTGAGTTGAGAGACGTGGAAAACATCATGAACTCAAGAAAGATGTGGGGGTAGTTCCAACTGGTAGGCAACCTCTCCTCGTTTAGCGAGAATGCGAAAAGGACCGATGTAATGAGGAGCCAACTTGCCCTTGATACCGAAACGATGGGTACCCTTCAAAGGGGTAACCCGAAGATAAGCCTTGTCGCCAACTTCATAAGCCACTTCCTTATGACGACGGTCATACTGGCTCTTTTGACGAGATTGGGCTGTTTTCAAATTCTCACGAATGATGCGAACTTGCTCTTCTGCCTCCTGGATCATATCCGGTCCAAAGAATTGTCTTTCGCCGGTTTCTGACCAGTTCAAAGGTGTTCGACATCTTCGTCCATACAGGATCTCGAAGGGTGCTTTCTTAAGACTGGATTGGTAGCTGTTGTTATAAGCAAACTCGGCAAAGGGAAGACATTTCTCCCAATCCATACCGAATGAGATAACGCAAGCTCTAAGCATGTCTTCGAGAATTTGGTTGACCCTTTCCACCTGACCACTTGATTGAGGGTGGAAAGCGGTACTGAAAGAAAGATGGGTGCCCATGGCAGTTTGGAAACTTTCCCAGAAATGAGAGGTGAAAAGACTGCCACGGTCTGAATTGATCTCTAGTGGAACACCATGGAGTGACACTATTCGGGAGATATATAAGTCAGCGAGCTGACTAGCAGTGATACTCTCTCGAACAGGTAGGAAGTGAGCCACTTTGGAAAGACGATCAATGACTACGAAGATAGCATTATTTCCTTTCTTGGTCCTGGGAAAGCCGGTGATGAAGTCCATACCAACTTTGTCCCATTTCCACTCGAGAATAGCTAAAGGTTGAAGGGTGCCAGCAGGTCTTTGATGCTCTGCCTTAACGCGACGACAAACGTCACAGTTGGCAATATACTGAGCGATTTCTCTCTTCATCCTAGTCCACCAGAACCTCTGGCGTAGGTCCTGATACATCTTTGTACTACCGGGATGAATCGTGAGAGGGGATTCATGGGCCTCCTTAAGGATCAGTTGCTGCATCTGTTGACATTTGGGAACCACCAAACGGTTACCAAAGTAAACAACACCTCGTTCATCCATGGAGAAACAACCAGCAACTCCCTTGGAAATATTCTTCTTGATCCGGGAGATTCCCGTATCATGCTTCTGAGCCTCTATGATCTGATCCGTAAGGGTAGGTTTCGCCACCAAGGTAGAAAGGAAACCATGAGGAGCTATGTGAAGGTTAAGCTTACAGAATTCCTCATGGAGGGGCGGTTGACAATGTTGCAACATGAGGTTGTTGCAATAGGATTTACGACTTAAAGCATCAGCCATGACATTGGCTTTGCCTGGGGTGTAGGTGATTCCTAAGTCGTAATCCGAGATCAACTCCAACCAACGTCTCTGTCTGAGATTCAGATCCGGTTGGGTGAAGATATACTTGAGACTCTGATGGTCGGTGTAGATTTCGCAACGGTTACCAAGAAGGTAATGTCGCCAGGTCTTAAGTGCATAGACTACGGCTGCAAGCTCCAGATCATGTGTAGGATAATTTTCCTCATGTGGATGCAACTGTCGAGATGCATAGGCAATCACATGACGATCCTGCATAAGAATGCAACCTAGTCCTTGACGCGAAGCATCGCAATAGATAACAAAGTCTTTAGTGAAATCCGGTGGCACGAGTATGGGCGCAGAAGTCAGGCGTCTTTTCAGTTCCTGAAAACTGTGCTCACATTGTGGGGTCCACTCAAACCTTTTATCTTTCTTGAGAAGCTCCATGAGGGGTTTGGCCACTTTGGAGAAGTTTTCAACGAAGCGACGACAATAACTGGCTAGACCGAGGAAACTCCTAACTTGTTTGACTGTTTCGGGTGGAGTCCAATCGAGAACGGCTTTGACTCTCTCGGGATTTACAGCAATGCCCTTACCGGAGATCACGTGGCCTAAATAGGTTACTTCTGGCAACCAAAATTCACACTTGGAGAACTTGGCATAAAGGCGATGCTCTCTGAGTTTTTCTAACACAAGCCTAAGATGTTCGGCATGCTCTTCCTCGTTCTTCGAGTAAATAAGAATATCATCGAGATAAACCACGACGAACTTATCTAAGTACTCCATAAAGACCGAGTTCATCAAGCGGGAGAAAGTAGCTGGAGCATTGGTTAGGCCGAAAGACATCACAGTGTACTCGTATTGACCATAACGAGTGACAAAGGCCGTTTTGGGGATGTCCCCGTTTCTGATCTTGATTTGGTGGTAGCCTAACCTCAAATCCATCTTGGAAAAGACTGAGGATCCAGCGAGCTGATCATACAAGTCATTGATCCTGGGGAGCGGATACTTGTTCTTTATCGTGACCAAATTAACGGGACGATAATCTACAACCATCCGGTCCGTACCATCCTTCTTCTTGACGAAGAGAACGGGGCAAGCCCAGGGAGAAGAACTAGGACGGATGAAACCCTTTTGCAAGGACTCATCAAGTTGTTTCTTAAGCTCGGCTAACTCCAAAGGTGCCATCTTGTATGGTCTTCTAGAGATTGGAACAGTTCCTGGGATAAGTTCTATGACAAACTCTACATCTCTGTCAGGTGGGACACCTGGCAGTTCTTCTGGAAAGACATCCGGGAAGTCACGGGCTACCGGAATATCTTCAAGGTCTGGAAGAGGGCTGGCATTAAGAGAGTAGAGTTGACGCCTTGCAACTCTAGTGGAGACAGTGACTATTTTGCCAGATGGATGTGTAAGTTGAACAGATCTGGTGTAACAATCGATCTTGGCATGATGAGCTGTCATCCAGTCCATACCCAAGATGATGTTAATATCTGAGGACTTGAGAGATATCAAAGAAGCAAGGAAAACCAGTCTATCAACAAGGATTTCATTACCATGGCTTACCTTGGAGGTTTGCCATTTGGAACCAGGAGTCTGGATTATTAATGGAGTTGGCATATCACAAAATGACATGTCGTGCATCCGAGCGTAACCTTCAGATATGAAGGAGTGGGATGCTCCAGTATCAAACAGAACTGAAGCTGGGTGACAATTGACAAGAAGTGTACCCAGTACGACATCGGGATCATCTTGAACTTCTGAAACTGAGACATGGTGCACACATGCTCGTTCAATGGAGGCTGGCTTGGTACTGATCATCTTGACTGATGGCTTTTCACAGCCAACAGACCTCTCAGACTGGGGTGGTGCATAACTGGACTGAGGGCAGTCACGTGCATAGTGTCCTGGTTCTCCGCAGGTAAAACAAGTTCCTGAGGTAGGACGTGGACCTACGTTGGCAAGTGGTCCACTAATAGGCCTGAGTGGAGCATGTTGCTGAGTTGGGTGAGGTGCCACATAGGATGGCCTCGGTGCATATCGAGGTGGAAGAGCCAAGTTCAGAATCCATATCCGTCGCTTCTGAGAGCCAGAGCGGGAGGAAGAACCCAGATCACGGTTGTGCTTACGAGACTCCTCGTAAGTGAGTTGAGCTGTCTCTGCATTAATGGCCTTGTTCACAAGAGCCTGGAAAGTATCACAATGATGCAGGTGGAGATCACGACGCAACTTAGGGTGGAGACCCTTCCGGAACCTAGCCTGCTTCTTAGCGTCCGTGGACACTTCTTCTGTAGCATAGCGGGCGAGGTTTCCAAACTCCCTACTGTAAGCATCAACAGGCAGCTTACCCTGGGTAAAATTACAGAACTCTTCCCTCTTGCGGTCAAAGAGAGCCTGAGGAATGTGGTGCTCATGAAAAGCCTCGGTGAAATCTCTCCAGGTAGGAATCTGACCAGCTGGAAGCATAGCTTCAAAGCTCTGCCACCAAATACTAGCAGGTCCTTCCAAGTGATAAGTAGCATAGGTGACCTTGTCACTTTCAACGACGTTCGCAGAATGCAACTTGTGAGTGATGCTTCGGAGCCAGTCATCCGCATCGAGTGGCTCAATGGAATGATGGAAGGTGGGTGGTTTCAGACCAATGAAGTCGGTGATGGAAACCAACTTCTTACGCTGATGTGCGGTGTTCTGCTCAATCTGTGCCAGCAAGCGGTTAGTCTCACTCTTGTTCCTCTCGGATGCTAACAAGAACTCTGCCACCAAAGGCTGGTCAGGAGGATCCTCGTCCCTACCATCTCCATGGTTCTTGCTATGAGCAACTGAAGCTCGGTTAGCAGACGACATCCTGACACAAAAGCCAAGGAAACAAAGATGGAATTAGCATCGACCTAGGGATGCGGAAAGTAATGCAAAAGCATTGGAAAGTCTTGAAATCTTGGGACAATTTCGGCAGCATAACGACTGTAAATGCTCAAAAGGATTTTTGAGACATTCATCAAAGGAATAGCATAATCGATCAGCATCATAATATCAAGGTTCTGGGTCAAACTGAGGACACACAGAGGTAGTAAAACTACGTTGAGACACAACCCAACAATCCTAAGACTTTACGGTTTAGTAACACGTCATCCTGAGAGATAGAGGAGAAGCCTAGGCCTTAACCCTCGTAGAAAAGAAGAGGCTGACTCAGAAAGAATGACATGGGGTAAAGGAGTAAAAAGAGCCTTACGTTCCCTTCCACAATCAATTCCCTTATGTAACTAAAGCATTTCTAGACTCAAC
The DNA here is from genome assembly GCA_034509565.1 of Triticum monococcum. Classification (NCBI taxonomy): domain Eukaryota; kingdom Viridiplantae; phylum Streptophyta; class Magnoliopsida; order Poales; family Poaceae; genus Triticum; species Triticum monococcum. Next base: position 419,453,473 of record CM067845.1, read on the forward strand.
TTCGACCAGTTGGCTTGGTAATCCTACAGTCAGTCAGGCTCTGATACCAAGTCTGTCGGGACCCCGATCCCAAGTCACACCGATCTAGCATGTAACACGTCATATCACTTTGCGGCCTCACGCACGGTATTCCCATGGGTGCCACCTTACCTGGCCCGGGACCGTTTGCGCATTTTGGCTCACGTATATGACAGTGTTGCTAGCATCCATATGATGGAGAACCCGGGCCGACATGGCTAGTCGTGAACCCAAAGCGGCACGGACCAATGGAGACAGGCATACATGAATCGCATCGAACATGTCGGTCATCAACGAGTGATTCCGGGCTGTAGCACTGGGCTAACAGGACTCCGGGGATCCCGGGCTGTAGCAGGCTAGGCAGGACTCCGGAGATCACCATGTGACATTTCCCCGAAGGGACAGACATAGGGACGAAGTGAAACACATGCCGGCCAGTCAAGTGTCCTGAACAGTAGTACTGGGCTAGCAGGACTCCGGTGAACCGGGCTGTAGCGGACTACTATGGCTCGAGGAACACTAGACTACATTTCCCCATAAGAAAGGCTGTGAAGGATAAACAACTAGATTGTCGGATCCCACACATAGCAATACACGTTACACGTACGCATAACATGCATGTATGTGCGGTACATCATGGCATCACAACATAACTCAAACTCATATAGATAAGGGCCCAGAAGAGCCACATAGCATAAATACAAACAGGGGTCACATGACCCATCATTCAGAGCATACAAGCAACAAGCGGAAGCATTACATGTCTGAGTACAGACAACTACCAAAGAAAAAGACTAAGAAGCCTGACTAACACGACCCTCCCAAGGGTACAAGATCGTAGCTGGGATACAAGCTACTCGTCGAAGCCACTAGTGTAACCAACTGCAAAACATAAATAAGCAAACGTGAGTACAAAGGTACTCAGCAAGTCTTACTTCAGAACTATCTACATATGCATCATTATCAACAAAGGGGGTGGTGGAGTTTAACAGCAGCAAGCCAGCTTTCACTCAATGGCTAATCTATACTACGGGTAACAGAAACTTCTTTGAGGTGAGAAGACGCACACGAGTCCACAACTTCACCATATCAATACTCCACTATGGATCCGTTCCCGTCTCCCTACGAGAAGGCCATCCATAGCACTCACGCTTATCTTGCGTATTTTAGAGTATCCACTTCAAGTTGTCTATGTACTATATAAGTTCTCCAAGTTTCCATATCCGAGGAAAACGGCTATTCGAATAGATATTATTGACCCTGCAGGGGTGTACTTCTTCACACATGCTCTCGCCACTTGTAGCCCCATACACGTCATGTACCTCGGCAACCTTCAAGCGGAAGCCGGGCGAGGGTGTCGGCCACGACCTGACTAACCACACAAGTCTCTCGTCCAGGTTTATCGCCTATTCGGGTTCCATCCGCAAGGAGATCCGGCCGGGGTGTCGCTCACGGCCCCAAACAATGTGTGCAGGGTTCCCAAGCCCACCATCCGGGTGCCACTTGGTACACCGTGCCACCATGCCTAGTCTGTCCCAAGCCTGTCCCGTCGGACACCTCCTGGTAGACAAGTAGCACTACCTACAAACGCCAGAAACTAGTTGCAACTCCTGGACAGAGATCAAGTGGATTAGTAAGTCGAGAGGGGCCGGATAACCGGAACCCAATGTGTGGTAGTAACTGGACTTGGATAACATACACAGAACTCAGTGCTTAAGGACGGTTCCAATGAGACAACCCACCATGTACTCCTACATGGCCTCTCATTGCTACCTTTACCAAAACGTGTTCACACACTTAGCCTTTACCCGTAGGACATGTTCACCACTCCGATTCATTCCCGATGAATCAGACCTGACACAACTCTAAGCATAGCTGGCATAAAGAAAACAAGCATGGATGAGCAGGCACATCAAGGCTCAAGCAACTCCTACTCATGCTAGTGGGTTTCAACTATTTACTGTGGCAATGACAGGTCATGCAGAGGAATGGGTTCAGCTACCGCAGCAGAAAGTAGAAGTTTGAATCGTTGTTGTCCTAATGCAGTAAACGGAGCAGGAGCGAGAGAGTGGGACTTTATCGAGATGCTCAAGGGGGTTTGCTTGCCTGATAGATCCACGAAGAAGCACTGCTCCTCAGACAGGTACTCGGGACACCTTCCGGAGTAGAACCTATCGAGAGGAAACGGTGCCGGCAATCAATAAACAACCATATGCAACAATATGATGCATGAAGATGACATTCAAAGATGCTATGATTTGCCCTAATGCATCTAGCATCAATTTGGTTGAAGTCCATATGAACCAAGGGTTCATATGCAAACCCTGATTTAAGTATATAACATGCCATTATTACGTTTTAACTTATACATCAAGTATAAGTTGGTTTTTCATGCATGAAACTGGCATAAATGGATTCCTTGCATTTTTCTGATAATTTTTCATATATAATTTATTTGATCTGGAGTTACGGTTGAATTACTATGAATTTTTGAAGTTTTAACTATTTTCTGGAATTCTCTGAATTATTTAAAATCCAGAAAAACAAATACTGCATCAGCATGACGTCACAGAGGCGTCAGCAGGCTGACCAGGTCAAACCTGACGTGTGGGGCCCACACGTCAGTGTCTGTGGTTAATCTTAATCTAAGAATAAACCTAATCTGATTTAGTTAATGGGGTTGGGCCCACGCGTCAGTGACCCATTTAGTTAATCAGGAATAGTTAGTTGTTAAACTAATCTTAACAAAAAAACCTAACAGGGCCGGGCCCACATGTCACTGAGAGAGAGGGAGAGGTCAACGGGGTTGTGGGGGTCAAACACGGTCAGCCCGCCGGCGTTTAGCCGCCGGCAAGGCAGAACGCGGCGGAGGCCTCGGATTTGGTCCTCCGGTGACCATTTAGGCGGCGGAGGCCACCTACGCGACGCCCAGGCTCGCGCGCATCCAGTGGGACACGCGGGAGGCCGTGGGGTGGCCGGAGACGACCGCGGCGAGGTCATCCGCGGCGGCCGGAGCACGGCTTCGGGAGGGAGTAGGCTGCGGGGCATGGGAAGGCCACCCGAGGGGCTCTGTGGCACCCTCGTGGCACCAGGAGCACGATGGGGTGCTCGGTTTGGGCGGAGGCGGGCCAAGACGACGACGGCGACATGGACGGCGGTGAAGCGCTACGGCCATGGCGGGGAACGATGCTACGGTGCGCGAGCGGCTAATTGGAGAAGGGGAAATGGTGGCGGGGCTCACCGCGAATCCGGTGGAGGCGTTAGAGAGCTCGGGGGGAGGTCCACGGCAACGAATTGCAGCGGCGGACGGCGGAGCCCGAGGAGGAAGACGATGGCGATGGCGGCGATGCAGGCCGTCCGGAGGTGCGTGGCTCGACGAAGAGGTAGCCGGCGATGTGGCGGAGCTCCTGGGCGCAGCGGCAGGGCGAGGGGTGGCCGGTGGCCGCGGTGGCGCTCGGCTCCGCTCGGTGGCGCTGCGGGGAGAGGACAGAGGAGGGGAAGGAGCGAGAGGGAGTGATAGGGGGGTCGGGGAGATGCGTGGCGACGCGAGGGAAGGGCCAGGGCGTCGTGGCAGCGGCGGGAAGCAGGAGGTGGCCTGGCGTGCGCCGGCGTGCGTCGGCCACGCGCCCGGCGTCCTCCTGGCGGGAGGAGGAAGACCTCCCTGCCCCTGGTGGGCTGGGCCGCCAGGTGGGCTGGCCAGCTGGGCCGCCAGTTAAGGACAGGTAAGCCCTTTTTTCTCTTTTTTTCTATTTCTGACATTTGTTTTGTATTTAAAGAAATGTTAAAACATTTCCATAAATGTTGAAAATAATTGTGGCATCTAGATATAATATTCTAGAGGCCCTCACCAATTCCCAACATTTTTGGAGCTATTAAAAATATTTATATAATTTAAACAGCTCCAATTCAAATATTTAAGCATTGATTCAAAAGTCCAAAATGAGAAGGAAAAATGTGCATCACCTCTGGTTGTTGTTCCCAACATTTTCCAAAGACCATGAACATTTTTGAAAAGCATTTTGGGTTCATTGAAATTCCACTTTTAATTTGAACCTATTTGAATTGCTTTGGTGCTAGGGTTTGCAACTTCCCCATTTCAATTTTATTTTCATGTTTAATTTTTTCAAAATAAAATTGAAATGGGGAAATTGCAAACCCTAGCACCAAAGCAATTCAAATAGGTTCAAATTAAAAGTGGAATTTCAATGAACCCAAAATGCTTTTCAAAAATGTTCATGGTCTTTGGAAAATGTTGGGAACAACAACCAGAGGTGATGCACATAGCAAGCCAAGGACCATACCAAACTAGGGATGTGACAAACGTGCTGCGAAGCACGCCTCCACGTGGTGCCCAAGCGCCTCCCTCGTGACTCCGGCTAGGTCGGTGGCCCTCCAGGTGAGAGCCCCCGAGCCTTGCCTAAGGAGGGCGCCGGGCGCGCTTTCCTATGCGATGGATGGAGGGCCCTCCTGAGGGGGCACGGGCCCTGAGGGGCCTGCCTCCTGGGGGGCTGAGCCTGACGACGTCTTCTTCTTCTTGGGGGCAGTCTCAGGAAGCCTCCTGCTTCCGTGATCTGGGTCTTCTAACGACGTGGCCCGAAAGGCTCTCTCCAGGGAACACACTGCATCCTTCTCTTCACAGGGCACCGTGATGAGGCCGCCACTTCCTGGTATCTTGAGGACGTTGTAGCCGTGGTGGGTCACGGCCATGAACTTGGCCAGCGCTGGGTACCCGAGGATGGCGTTGTACGGCAGGCGGATGTGGGCGACGTCGAAGTCGATGAGCTCGGTGCGGTAGTTGCTGCGGGCCCCGAAGGTGACAGGGAGGCGGACCTGCCCGATCGGGACTATGGAACCGTCGGTGATCCCGGAGAAAGGCCTGGTTGGCTTGTGACGCCCGGATAATCATGCTACAGTAATCCCATGCTAATCATGCCACGTCACCTCGGTTACTGTTGCTAATCTATCGATAGGTCAAAGCCGGTCCAAAATTCAAATTCAAAGTTTGGTAAATAATAACAGTTTTCAAAAATTAAAACAAAAATGTTCGGTGATTGACGAATAATGCATAGGTAATTATGGTGGAGAAACCACACTTTTATAAAATGTTTAAATAATCCAAAATGAATAAAACAATAGCAAAACCAATATCTAAATGCTTTTACAAATAAATAAAACACTAAACTAAATTGTTTTGGGATAAAGCCTTTGGTGGCAGTGGGTTTCGTGGTATTACTATTTTAGGGTTCATTTTAATACTAAGTAAGAAGTATAATTAAGAGAAACTAAGATAAAGAACAGAAAAAAAAGAATAAATAAAAGGAAAAGAAAACACAAAACAGAAAAGAAAACTACCAAAAATATATGGTAAAAGGAGACACCCCCCCCACTGGACCCCTTGGCCCAACTGGGCCATGGCCCAGCCGGCCACCCCCTGGCCTATAGGCCACCCCCCCTGCCCCGAAACCCTAACTCCCCCCCACACATGACCGCACACTCCCCCCCCCCCACTCCCCACGTCTCCCTCTCGATCCCATCTGGATCGGGGAGGGGGCCCGCCCCCGACGCCGCCCGGATCGATCCCGGCGCCACTCACCCTCGTCGCCGGTGGCTCGGTCGCTGGCCCCCAACCTCGTCCTCGCGCCCCGTCCCCTCTCCCTCGACCGCGCCCCTCGCTGCGACGGCCCCGGCCGTGCCCTCGACGCCCGACGCCGCCTCGACCACTTCTCCCCGCCCGAACCGCCACCTCGCCGGAGCTGCCCTGCCTCCTCTCCATCGCGACGTCCCCGTCCTCCCCAACGACTCCCGCTGCCCCGTCCCTGCTCCTCGATGTGAGCACGCCCTCCCCCTTCCTCTCCCTGTCCAGGTGCCCCGCCTCGCGCCGCCCTGCGCCCGGCGCCCAGTAGCTCGCCGCGCCCGCGCCTCCCCACTACTGCAGGCATCGCCCTCCGCTTCCCCTGCCCGCTGCACAGCCCCGACGCGCGTGCTCGCGCCATGGCTCACAGAGCAGCCGCCTCGCCGCGTGTAGTGCTAGCCCGCACGCGCCTCCTCTGCCGCACGCGCCTACGCCTGATGCGCGTCGCCTCGCGGCGCTCCTCGACCCGTCGCTCCTTCCCCATGCGCCACGCCGTCGCCCTCCCACTGCCGCCGCCGCTGACAGCCATGGCCGGAGCCCCGCGCGAGCTCGCCCCTCCGATTGCACAGCCCCGCGCCCGTCCCTCCTACTCCCATGCCGCGCCGCTCGCCGCCATTCCGGTCGGCCGGCCTGCCGCGCCGGCGGCCCCCGTCTGTGCGCGGGCGTAGCCCCTGCTGGCTGTGCCTCTGCCAGATTGGGCAGGCCCCTGCTAATTGGGGGTTAGATTAGCACTAACCCCCTCCTAGTGAGCCACTGACCAGGGGGGCCCCACGCCCCAGAAAACATTAAAGAAAAGTGATTAAAATAAATAATTAATTAAAATATTAATTAATTAAAGAATTAATTAACCTAATTAATCCTGTTAATTAACCTATTAACTGCTTAATTAGTCTAACTAGAATTGTTAGTTTACTAGTCAGTCAATGACAGGGGGCCCCACCCCCTGTTGACCAGTCAAACCTTGACTGGTCAACTGGGTCCCCCTTGGCCCACTTGTCATCCCCTGGGTACACTTCTGTGTACCTGTGCTGGGTGCACATAGCATTTATTCAATTAATTTCGAATTAATAATAATTTCAGAATATCATTAAAACTTTGAAAAATCATATAAAATAATCCGTAAGTTAGATGAAAAACTTTATACATGAAAGTTGATCAGCACGACAAGACGAATCCGGATACGCAGCCCGTTCGTCCGCCACGCATTCCTAGCATAGAGAACACGCAACTTTTCCCCTCTGATTCATCTGTCCGAAAACGCGAAACACCGGGAATCCTTTCCCGGATGTTTCCCCACTTTCACAGTATCACCTAGTACTGCGTTAGGGCACACCTAGCACCGCGTATTGCGATGTTATGCCTTGTGTTGCTTTGATTGCTCTATTATTTATTGTGTTCCCCCTCCGTTACTTCTTTCCGGTAGACCCCGAAACTGCCGGTGACCCCCAGTTAGATTACGGTGTTCATGACCCCTCCTTCTCGGCTGAGCTTCCAGGCAAGCCCTCCCCTTGATCACCAGATATCGCCTACTCTCTTCTATACTGCTTGCATTAGAGTAGTGTAGCATGATACTGCTTTCCATTATTCCTATCCTGATGCATAGCCTGTCCTTGTTATTACTGTTGTTACCTTTACCTGCAATCCTACATGCCTAGTATAGGATGCTAGTGTTCCATCAGTGGCCCTACACTCTTGTCCATCTGCCATGCTATACTACTGGGCCGTGATCACTTCGGGAGGTGATCACGGGCATATACTATATACTTTACACAGTTACATTACCTGTGGTACTGTTCGGAGTTGGGGGCTGAAGGGGCAGGTGGCTCCACCCCGGTAGAGGTGGGCCTGGGTTCCCGACGGCCCCTGACTGTTACTTTGTGGCGAAGCGGCAGGACAGGTTCAGACCACCTAGGAGAGAGGTGGGCCTGGCCCTGGTCGGCGTTCGCGGATACTTAACACGCTTAACGAGATCTGGGTATTTGATCTGAGTCTGGCCATTTCGTCTATACGCACTAACCATCTATGCGGGAGTAGTTATGGGTATCCCGGCGTCGTGGTATCAGCCGAAGCCTTCGTGACGTCAGCGACTGAGTGGCACGCGCCGGATTGGACTGGAAAGCCACTAGGCTAGGTCTGCTTCTGGCCGCGTACGCAACGTGCAGGTGTGCAAAGGGCGATGGGCCCAGACCCCTGCGCCATAGGATTTAGACCGGCGTGCTGACCTCTCTGTTGTACCTAGGTAGGGCTGCGACGTGTTGATCTTCCGAGGCCGGGCATGACCCAGGAAAGTGTGTCCGGCCAAATGGGATCGAGCGTGTTGGGGTATGTGGTGCACCCCTGCAGGGAAGTTAATCTATTCGAATAGCCGTGTCCCTCGGTAAAAGGACGACCCGGAGTTGTACCTTGACCTTATGACTACTAGAACCGGACACTTAATAAAACACACCCTTCCAAGTGCCAGATACAACCGGTGATCGCTCTCTCATAGGGTGACGAGGGGAGGATCATCGGTTAGGATTATGCTATGCGATGCTACTTGGAGGACTTCAGTCTACTCTCTTCTACATGCTGCAAGACGGGGGCTGCCAGAAGCGTAGTCTTCGACAGGACTAGCTATCCCCCTCTTATTCTGGCTTTCTGCAGTTCAGTCCACCGATATGCCCCTTTACTCATTTACCCATGGATAAGTAGTGTAGCTCCTTGCTTGCGAGTACTTTGGATGAGTACTCACGGTTGCTTTCTCCCTCTTTTCCCCCTATCCCTTCTACCTGGTTGTCGCAACCAGATGTTGGAGCCCAGGATCCAGACGCCACCGTCGACGACGACTCCTACTACACCGGAGGTGCCTACTACTACGTGCTGCCCGCTGACGGCGACCAGGAGTAGTTAGGAGGATCCCAGGCAGGAGGCCTGCGCCTCTTTCGATCTGTATCCCAGTTTGTGCTAGCCTTCTTAAGGCAAACTTGTTTAACTTATGTCTGTACTCAGATATTGTTGCTTCCGCTGACTCGTCTATGATCGAGCTCTTGTATTCGAGCCTTCGAGGCCCCTGGCTTGTAATATGATGCTTGTATGACTTATTTTATTTGTAGAGTTGTGTTGTGATATCTTCCCGTGAGTCCCTGATCTTGATTGTACACGTTTGCGTGTATGATTAGTGTACAATTAAATCGGGGGCGTCACAAGTTGGTATCAGAGCCGACTGCCTGTAGGAATCCCCCTTCCACACTCCTTGGCCGAAGTTGAGTCTAGTCGATGAAAAATGTTTTACTAACATGGCTGTGCGGCCCATGGGCCCACGTTGCCATTTGGGTGGTATTAGGATCTTTTATTCCTCGCCTTTACTCTGGGACCCTGAACACTCTCCTCTTCGGGTTAAATGAATTTGCTAAAACTCTAACATTAGGTTCTCGTAACAAATTTCTCCCGGAGAGCCACTTATTACAGATGATCGCCTGCTGCACCAGAAGATTTCGAAGTTACTCACCGATGTTCTCTCGAGACCTTGTGCCCGTCGCTTTTGCAATTCCCTATCATCGATATATCCCTATGGATAAATACATACACTTGTTGTTCTTACCTTTATTCCCAGCAGCTCTTGTTATTACAAGATACACCGTAAATTCTCTCTATTGTTTCGAGAATACTTTGCCACCTGAATACCCTTACGGATAAATTCTCGCACTCATCGAGTATCCGCTCATTCCTAGTTGTTCATGTTTTTCGCCAAAGACTTCAAAATATCATTCAATCTTCCAAAAATCCCGAGCAACCTATTGCTCTTGAAATTCTCGCTTGCGTGCATTATGATTAATCCCATAAGTTTCGTAATCTTATTGGCCTCCCTTTTCTTTATCGTTTTAAGTTCGTTGATTCAATATGTTGAGGATGCTCGCATTCCTCACTCGAATCCTAGAATTCATCCTTCCGGCTCAGACGTCATTTGGATTTGAGCTGGTTCTTAACCAATCAATGCCTTGATCGTTTGTGCTTCTAAGTCTATTGAACTTATTCATTTTTCGATCAGAATGATTGCTTCTGATCCCTTGATTTGGGAATCATAAAATTTCTTTGCATTAAGCTTTGAATTAGTCAGTTGTTTCTATAATCTGATGCCTTGGCATTCCTTGTTCCTTTGATTGAGTACTGATACTCACATCAGCCCCATTGTGGACCGCCATACCCATTGCCGGGTTATTATCCGACAATGTCCTTCACAACCAAAATTCTTGTGAGTTCTTTACCTGATACATAATGCCCTTGGTACCTTGTATCATCTGCTTGGCCAACCATGCTCTACTTTTGAGCTGGTGGTATTTACTATTGAAGCTTGTGGTATATGTTTCCACGATACCCTGACAGGTTGAACCTATACCTTTTCTAATCCGTGTGAACCCTGAAACTATTATGGGTCATACTCTATTGGTGTTATATATGTCGGATAAAATTTCGACACCACAACTTCGTTGAAGGCGAGAAGTGAATGAAAGGTTATGCATTAAAGAAGTGGGAGTCGACCTTGAACTTTGTGTTCATGCCCATGGACACGATGTGGATCGTATCATTAAAGCTTCTCTTCAATGAAATACTCCTTGGTATAAGTTTATCTTATATCTGGGATCTGGCATTTTGCAATTGTGGTTCCAACCATGTTCTCCTTTAAATACCATTTCCTGTGCAAGTTTAAGCACTTGTCTTCTATAGAACAATACCCCAGTCCAACCTCTACTTTGATCTGTCGTCGAGTATTACCCCCTGGTATCTCGAGATTATCACGGAACTGCATAACTTCTTATGAGTTCTTCTTCAAGTATTATTTGACTTCCGATGCATCATCATTTGACCTGATGTCATCGCCGACCGATTACATCTTCATGAAATTTCTCGACAAATGTGTCGTGGTCATCATCAACATCCTGAGCTCTTCCAAGATATATATCGAATTCTTGATGAGAAATACCATCCTCGACCCTCAATGGTTTGTATTATCACCGACCACTTTATTGCCTTCCGTTCAACACAAACTTATTCGTGTTTTGTGTTATACCTTGAGATCCTTGCTATCTAGCATTTGTTCTTCTTTACCTTGGAATGTTACCACCTTTTATGTCAAGAATGTCGTGGTACCACCTCTTGAGAATTCTTGATATAGTAATATCTCTCGCCTTTTGCGTTCATTTCTTGGTCTCCGTGTTGTTTCTAACCGGAATACCGATAAATGGTCTGTGATGTGTAAATTCTAAACTTCTAGCAACCCGATTGCTTGAAGTTATTGGTCTACAGTTTCATTCTAAGTCTATTGATTATTGAATCATCATTCAAACATTGATCGTGCTACCTAGTCCAGATTCCTGGGTGCACCCTTCTATCATTGTTCAGTTGTGTATGTTTCCCTCGAGCATACATCATTATGACATTTGATCCAACAAATGATATTTCCTTGTTCACATAATTGTGGAAATCAATCCTTTGGAAATCTCGATGATTTGTTGCTGAGCCTATCAGCCACCTCCTCATCCTCTCCTTGGTTTACTGATGACCTCTTGTTTCAGACCTCACTTACATAGATCACTTCTGAGAATCTCACAATGTCATCTCGTCAAATTGTGTTGCACCTTTTCTTCTCAGGCATCCCGAGTCTGAGGTATCCTGACACCAATCAAATCTGAATCTCAGTCAGATATGATGGTTGGAACATATTTCCAAGAGTTATAACGTTGGTCTTTAGATGACCCGGTAAGGTGGTATCATACCTAGCCCACCTGGCCGGAGGCCCTATTGTTATAGTTCCCTTTTAGCAATGCTATCCATTCTTCCATGAGGAAACTGTAAGACTTATTCTACAAGTTATTCCTATTGGATCCTTTTTGTTTCCAAGGTCTGATTTTCACCTGTTGACCATGTCAATGCTATCTCGAAGCACGTTTATGGTACTCCGTTCTTCAACAAGAACATTTGAAGCCCAATGCTAATTGTTTCTTGCTCAACTATCCAAACACCGTTGTATGGGTAACATCATGAAATTCCTCTCCCCTTACCTAAGTGGGTTTCTACCTTCTATCCGGTCTTGGTTATCATACTATGCTTGTATTGGGAAGGATATACCCCTGAAATATGTGCTTAAACACATTTTTCCTTTCCATTGTTCCGTTTAATCTGATAATCACATTTTCCTTTCCATTGTTCTGTTTAACCTTCTTGAGGTTTATATGATCTAAGCAGTAATACGTCACTGCTTTTATAAGCACCTCAGCGTACGACTCTGTCAGTAAGACCCTGTTACTATTGTTGTTGACATTCCGGTAACCACCGATGGACAAGGACTTTGCCTATTGGTCCGCCTCGTTTCGACGAGCAGGAAAATGGTTCTCTTCGTTCCTCGCCCTTGGTACCGATGTTGTTGCCGACATAAATGACAGGCAATCCTCTGACATGCCTTGCTTACATGATCGTGCAAGATGTCACCGCCCTTCCTACTTTTAACCCACATGTGGGCCCATAACCCACAGGTCCCAGGATCGAAACCTGACTCTCCTATACACCCTGTTGCCAAAGTTATTCCTAGAACTTGACTTCGTATGTAATTTGCGAGCCACCTCCCTAGTGACCAATTCTGGTATCGGACACAATACTTATTCCCGTTGCTCTGAACCCCATTCACACTCAGTTTCAGGCAATGAATGATTGCCTATCCGCTTGAAACTTCTTATTGCACCACTTATCTCTCGATGTGTTTCATTTGTTCAACTCAAGAGATACTCTTATGTTCATACTTGGGAAACCCCTAGAAGATTTTCCATTATAACATCCTATCGTTGTAGAGCTGCCACTTACCTATTCGTAAGTACGGTGGAGATCCCGAAGAAAGGATGACAAATTGATCATGGTGACTTGAAGCAGTGAAATGAAGACATCAATGTAATGGATCGACCACTTCGAGAAGAGCAATCAAGACCGAGAAGATTCGTTAGAATTTCGTAACTAGACCTTACCCCTAGTGCCTCTCTTAAATCTCGGGACGAGATTTCTTGTAGTGGAGGAGAATTGTGACGCCCGGATAATCATGCTACAGTAATCCCACGCTAATCATGCCACGTCACCTCGGTTACTGTTGCTAATCTATCGTTAGGTCAAAGCCGGTCCAAAATTCAAATTCAAAGTTTGGTAAATAATAACAGTTTTCAAAAATTAAAACAAAAATGTTCGGTGATTGCCGAATAATGCATAGGTAATTATGGTGGAGAAACCACACTTTTATAAAATGTTTAAATAATCTAAAATGAATAAAACAGTAGCAAAACCAATATCTAAATGCTTTTATAAATAAATAAAACACTAAACTAAATTGTTTTGGGATAAAGCCTTTGGTGGCAGTGGGTTTCGTGGTATTACTATTTTAGGGTTGATTTTAATACTAAGTAAGAAGTATAATTAAGAGAAACTAAGATAAAGAACAGAAAAAAAGAATAAATAAAAGGAAAAGAAAACACAAAACAGAAAAGAAAACTACCAAAAAAATATGGTAAAAGGAGACACCCCCCCCCCACTGGACCCCTTGGCCCAACTGGGCCATGGCCCAGCCGGCCACCCCCTGGCCTATAGGCCACCCCCTGCCCCGAAACCCTAACTCCCCCCCACACATGACCGCACACTCCCCCCCCCAACTCCCCACGTCTCCCTCTCGATCCCATCTGGATCGGGGAGGGGGCCCGCCCCCGACGCCGCCCGGATCGATCCCGGCGCCACTCACCCTCGTCGCCGGTGGCTCGGTCGCTGGCCCCCAACCTCATCCTCGCGCCCCGTCCCCTCTCCCTCGACCGCGCCCCTCGCTGCGACGGCCGCGGCCGTGCCCTCGACGCCCGACGCCGCCTCGACCACTTCTCCCCGCCCGAACCGCCACCTCGCCGGAGCTGCCCTGCCTCCTCTCCATCGCGACGTCCCCGTCCTCCCCAACGACTCCCGCTGCCCCGTCCCTGCTCCTCGATGAGAGCACACCCCCCCTTCCTCTCCCTGTCCAGGCGCCCCGCCTCGCGCCGCCCTGCGCCCGGCGCCCAGCAGCTCGCCGCGCCCGCGCCTTCCCACTACTGCAGGCATCGCCCTCCGCTTCCCCTGCCCGCTGCACAGCCCTGACGCGCGTGCTCGCGCCATGGCTCGCAGAGCAGCCGCCTCGCCGCGTGTAGTGCTAGCCCGCACGCGCCTCCTCTGCCACACGTGCCTACGCCTGATGAGCGTCACCTCGCGGCGCTCCTCGCCCCCGTCGCTCCTTCCCCGTGCGCCACGCCGTCGCCCTCCCGCTGCCGCCGCCGCTGACAGCCATGGCCGGAGCCCCGCGCGAGCTCGCCCTCTGATTGCACAGCCCCGCGCCCGTCCCTCCTACTCCCATGCCGTGCCGCTCGCCGCCATTCCGGCCGGCCGGCCTGCCGCGCCGGCGGCCCCCGTCTGTGCGCGAGCGTAGCCCCTGCTGGCTGCGCCTCTGCCAGATTGGGCAGGCCCCTGCTAATTGGGGGTTAGATTAGCACTAACCCCCTCCTAGTGAGCCACTGACCAGGGGGGCCCCACGCCCAGAAAACATTAAAGAAAAGTGATTAAAAATAAATAATTAATTAAAATATCAATTAATTAAAGAATTAATTAACCTAATTAATCCTGTTAATTAACCTCTTAACTGCTTAATTAGTCTAACTAGAATTGTTAGTTTACTAGTCAGTCAATGACAGGGGGCCCCACCCCCTGTTGACCAGTCAAACCTTGACTGGTCAACTGGGTCCCCCTTGGCCCACTTGTCATCCCCTGGGTACACTTCTGTGTACCTGTGCTGGGTGCACATAGCATTTATTCAATTAATTTCGAATTAATAATAATTTCAAAATATCATTAAAACTTTGAAAAATCATATAAAATAATCCGTAAGTCAGATGAAAAAACTTTATACATGAAAGTTGCTCAGCACGACAAGACGAATCCGGATACGTGGCCCGTTCGTCCGCCACGCATTCCTAGCATAGCGAACACGCAACTTTTCCCCTCTGATTCATTTGTCCGAAAACGCGAAACACCGGGAATCCTTTCCCGGATGTTTCCCCACTTTCACGGTATCACCTAGTATTGCGTTAGGGCACACCTAGCACCGCGTATTGCGATGTTATGCCTTGTGTTGCTTTGATTGCTCTATTATTTATTGTGTTCCCCCTCCGTTACTTCTTTCCGGTAGACCCCGAAACTGCCGGCGACCCCCAGTTCGACTATGGTGTTGATGACCCCTCCTTCTCGGCTGAGCTTCCGGGCAAGCCCTCCCCTTGATCACCAGATATCGCCTACTATCTTCTATACTGCTTGCATTAGAGTAGTGTAGCATGATACTGCTTTCCGTTATTCCTATCCTGATGCATAGCATGTCCTTGTTATTACTGTTGTTACCTTTACCTGCAATCCTACATGCCTAGTATAGGATGCTAGTGTTCCATCAGCGGCCCTACACTCTTGTCCATCTGCCATGCTATACTACTGGGCCGTGATCACTTTGGGAGGTGATCACGGGCATATACTATATACTTTACACAGTTACATTACCTGTGGTACTGTTCGGAGTTGGGGGCTGAAGGGGCAGGTGGCTCCATCCCGGTAGAGGTGGGCCTGGGTTCCCGACGGCCCCTGACTGTTACTTTGTGGCGGAGCGGCAGGGCAGGTTCAGACCACCTAGGAGAGAGGTGGTCCTGGCCCTGGTCGGCGTTCGCGGATACTTAACACGCTTAACGAGATCTGGGTATTTGATCTGAGTCTGGCCATTTGGTCTATACGCACTAACCATCTACGCGGGAGAAGTTATGGGTATCCCGGCATCGTGGTATGAGCCGAAGCCTTCGTGACGTCAGGGACTGAGTGGCGCGCGTCGGATTAGACTGGAAAGCCACTAGGCTAGGTCTGCTTCCGACCGCGTACGCAACATGCAGGTGTGCAAAGGGCGATGGGCCCAGACCCCTGCGCCATAGGATTCAGACTGGCGTGCTGACCTCTCTGTTGTGCCTAGGTAGGGCTGCGACGTGTTGATCTTCCGAGGCCGGGCATGACCCAGGAAAGTGTGTCCGGCCAAATGGGATCGAGCGTGTTGGGGTATGTGGTGCACCCCTGCAGGGAAGTTAATCTATTCGAATAGCTGTGTCCCTCGGTAAAAGGACAACCCGGAGTTGTACCTTGACCTTATGACTACTAGAACCGGATACTTAATAAAACACACCCTTCCAAGTGCCAGATACAACTGGTGATCGCTCTCTCACAGGGTGATGAGGGGAGGATCATCGGTTAGGATTATGCTATGCGATGCTACTTGGAGGACTTCAGTCTACTCTCTTCTACATGCTGCAAGACGGGGGCTGCCAGAAGCGTAGTCTTCGACAGGACTAGCTATCCCCCTCTTATTCTGGCTTTCTGCAGTTTAGTCCACCGATATGCCCCTTTACACATTTACCCATGCATAAGTAGTGTAGCTCCTTGCTTGCGAGTACTTTGGATGAGTACTCACGGTTGCTTTCTCCCTCTTTTCCCCTATCCCTTCTACCTGGTTGTCGCAACCAGATGTTGGAGCCCAGGATCCAGACGCCACCGTCGACGACGACTCCTACTACACCGGAGGTGCCTACTACTACGTGTTGCCCGCTGACGGCGACCAGGAGTAGTTAGGAGGATCCCAGGCAGGAGGCCTGCGCCTCTTTCGATCTGTATCCCAGTTTATGCTAGCCTTCTTAAGGCAAACTTGTTTAACTTATGTCTGTACTCAGATATTGTTGCTTCCGCTGACTCGTCTATGATCGAGCTCTTGTATCCGAGCCTTCAAGGCCCCTGGCTTGTAATATGATGCTTGTATGACTTATTTTATTTGTAGAGTTGTGTTGTGATATCTTCCCGTGAGTCCCTGATCTTGATCGTACACGTTTGCGTGTATGATTAGTGTACGATTAAATCGGGGGCGTCACACAGCTAAAGCTGGTCGTAGGGCACTTGGAGATTGTTGAATGTTTCCACGGACAGGACGTTGAGCCCTGCCACGCCATCGATGAGGGTCTTGGTGACCAGCACGTTGCTGATGACCGGTGAGCAGAGCATCGGGAGGACTCCTGCAGTGGCTGCGCACTTGAGCTGGTCTGCCGAGTTGAACGTGATGGGGCACGCCGACCACCTGAGGGGGCGCGTTGCTTCGAGCTTGGGGAGAATTGCATTCACTTCGCGGGCAAACTGCTTGAAGATACGTTGGGAGGCTGGGGCTTGAGCTCCGCCCAGGATGCAGGCGATCGCGCGCGGCTCCTGGAAGGCCCCAGCCCCCTCATCTTGATGGCGGTCTTCGTTCCTTCTTGGTGGAGGCGGCAGCGGAGGCAGGCCTGCGTTGCCATGAGGGCGATCCTCGCGAGGTTGGTCTCTCCAGTCCCCCTCACGAGGCAGGTCCCGCCAGCGGTCCTCGCGAGGCTGGTTGCGCCACCCCTGGCGCGGGCCGCGGTCTTCCCAGCGCCCTTGGTTTCTTCCTCCTCCTCGGCCGTAGCCCCGGTCAGCATGGTCAGGGTGACGGCCGATCCTTCCTTCTCGCACGGCGCGGAGCTCTTGACATTCGTTGGTGTTGTGGGTGTGGAGGTCATGGTACACACAGTACCGGCTGCCTCTGGAGGGTTCGGGCAGATCCTTGCCCCGCTTGGTGTCTGGTTCTGCTGCAAGTACGGCAACCCCCTTGCGCTTCGCGTCCTTGGCTTTGGGCTTCTTCTCTTCTGGGTCCGCGGCAGGCAGCTCGAGGAGGGAGAGACGTCCCTCCTCAGCCCTGGCGCACTTGTTCGCCAAGTTGAACAGCTCCAGGGAGGTGCAGAGGTCTTCGTGCATCGCCAGCTCCTCCTTCATCTTGACGTCACGCATGCCGTCAGAGAAGGCAGAGATGATGGCCTCCTCGGACACCTTGGGGATCTTGAGGCGCGTGATGTTGAAGCGCTGGATGTACTTTTGCAGGGTCTCTCCGGGTTCTTGCTTGATGCGGCGCATGTCGCTCACGGCGGGCGGCCGGTCGCGAGTACCTTGGAAGTTGGCGATGAAGTGGGTGCGCATCTGGTCCCAGGAGGAGATCGTGCCTGGAGCCAGATTCAGGAGCCAGGTTCGCGCCCCTTCCTTCAGCGCCATGGGGAACCAGTTAGCCATGACCTTCTCATCCCTGCCGGCAGCCTCGATGCCCAGCTCATAGAGCTGGAGGAACTCTGCGGGATCGGTTGTGCCGTCGTAGCGAGGAGGCAGGTCGGGCTTGAACTTGCCGGGCCACGCGACGCTGCGCAGCTCAGTGGTGTAGGCGTGGCAGCCCGCGGTGGCCACGAAAGGCCTTGGTTGGTGGAGAGCTTGGTCTTGAGGGTCCCCACGCGCTGCAGCTAGGAGCAGGGCGGGGTCTTGGCATGCCGGAGCTGGAGTAGGGTCGCGGCGTGCCGGAGCAGGGAGCGCCCTGGCAGCCCCTTGCGGGCGAGGAACTTCTTGGCAACTTCGCTCTTGCTGCGCTGGCGCCTAACGGAGCGGGTTCCGCCCAGGGACCAAGCGCCTTGGAGCCATGGCATCTTCTTGGAGGAGAGGCGGCTGGTGCGCCTCTGGAGCTTCGTTGCCCGCGCGGAGCGGAGTGCGGCGCAGAGGGACGGACGGCGCGGAAGAGCCCCCTGCGACGCGGACAAGCTCGGCAACGCGGTCGAGCCATTCTTCATAGACATCGTCGACGGGACAGTAGCGCAGGAGCTCGTTTGCCGCGAGGAGCGCAGCCCGAGCCTCCAAGGGTGCACGGACCGCGCGGGACGAAGAACCGGCTGGAGCGAGTGATGGAGTGGCGGTGCGGCCGTCTTGCCGCATGGACGGGTGCTGAGACGATGCCTGCTGCTCGCCCCCCGCCGGGCCGGTGGCGGCGTTGACGGCGGGCGATGGGGAACGAGGAGGACACCCATCGACGGGGGTCGTCTAGGCAACGCGAGAGGCGATGGCGGCTCGGCGCTCGGCGCGGGCCCGACGAGCATCAGACATGGATGCGACGGTCGGAGGAGAGCGGAGCGGTGGAAGACGAATTCCGGCGCACCCCTACCTGGTGCGCCAAATGTCGGATTTCGGGTTCCGACAGACCCTTAATGAAAGTGCAACTATCCCTAGGTGGTTTTGGTAATTCATAACAACATATAGCTCATTGAGCTAATGCTATTTCAAGATGATTATTTCAGGAAAGCTCAATGATTGGCATGGCATGGATGTGAAAGTGGAACCCTCAAAATGCTAAGGACAAAGAATTGGCTCAAGCTCAAAAGTTCAAGACTCTTCATTTTATATTTTAGTGATCCAATATCACATTGAGTCTTTAGGAAAAGCCAATACTATCAAGGAGGGATGAGGTGTTGCTTAATGAGCCTCTTGCTTTATGTGCTTGGTGATATGCTCCAAAATCCTCAACCACTTTTCCATAGCCACAAATGACCTAAACACTAAGCCAAACTCGGTCATACCGATTCTTTCAATCCGGCGCCACCAAGTTTCACTTGTCATTTGCCACTGCCAAACTAGCAATTTGGTCCTACCGATAAGGATCTCGGTCTCACCGAGATGGGATTGCAAACTCTCTGTTTCCCTTTCGTAACTTTTCGGTCTCACCGAAAGAGCGAATCGGTCCCACCGAGATTGCAATGTAAACTCTCTGTTTCCTTCTCGTAACTTTTCGGTCTCATCGAAAGAGCGAGTCGGTCCCACCGAGTTTGCCTGACCAACTCTCTGGTTAGCTTATTGCCAAACTTAGTCTCACCGAGTTTGTGCAATTGGTCTCACCGAGATTACATTATGCCCAAACCCTAACCGAATCGGTCCTACCGAGTTGCATGTCAGTCCCACCGAAATCTCTAACGGTCACTAGGTTTACTATTTCGGTCTGACCGAGTTTGTTTATTCGGTCCCACCGAGATTGGTAAATTGTGTGTAACGGTTGGATTCTGTGTGGAGGCTATATATACCCCTCCACCTCCTCTTCACTCGTGGAGAGAGCCATCAGAACACATACACTATTCCAACTCATATGTTCTGAGAGAGAACCACCTACTCATGTGTTGAGACCAAGATATTCCATTCCAACCATATGAATCTTGATCTCTAGCCTTCCCCAAGTCGCTTTCCACTCAAATCTTCTTTCCACCAGATCCAAATCCTATGAGAGAGAGTTGAGTGTTGGGGAGACTATCATTTGAAGCACAAGAGCAAGGAGTTCATCATCAACACACCATTTGTTACTTCTTGGAGAGTGGTGTCTCCTAGATTGGCTAGGTGTCACTTGGGAGCCTCCGACAAGATTGTGGAGTTGAACCAAGGAGTTTGTAAGGGCAAGGAGATCGCCTACTTCGTGAAGATCTACCGCTAGTGAGGCAAGTCCTTCGTGGGCGATGGCCATGGTGGATTAGACAAGGTTGCTTCTTCGTGGACCCTTCGTGGGTGGAGCCCTCTGTGGACTCGCGCAACCGTTACCCTTCGTGGATTGAAGTCTCCATCAACGTGGATGTAGGATAGCACCACCTATCCGAACCACGGGAAAAACATCCGTGTCTCCAATTGCGTTTGAATCCTCAAAACCATTCCCTTTATATTCTTGCAAGTTGCATGCTTTACTTTCCGCTGCCAATATACTCTTTGCATGCTTGCTTGAATTGTGTGATGATTGCTTGACTTGTCCTAAGATAGTTAAAATCTGCCAAGAACTAAAATTGGGAAAAGGTTAAGTTTTTATTTGGTCAAGTAGTCTAATCACCCCCCCCCCTCTAGACATACTTTCGATCCTACAAGTGGTATCAGAGCTTTGGTCTCCATTTGCCTTGATCTCCATAGGTTTTGGTGGTCATAGCCTTGGTTTCACAACCTAGGAGAGTATGGCGTCTAGCGAGGGAAATTTTCACTGTAGAGGTCCTTACTTTGATGGCACTAATTTTGCTAGTTGGAAGCATAAAATGAAAATGCATATTCTTGGACATAACCCCGCCGTATGGGCTATTGTTTGTGTTGGTTTGCAAGGTGAGTTCTTTGATGGGAGAGAACCAAACCGTGAAGCTACCGTGGATGAGTTGAAGATGTTGCAATACAATGCTCAAGCTTGTGATATTCTCTTCAACGGATTGTGCCCCGAAGAATTCAACAAAATCAGCCGTCTTGAGAATGCAAAGGAAATTTGGGACACTTTGATTGATATGCACGAAGGTACCGACTCCGTCAAGGAATCCGAGTTGGATGTGCTCCAAAGTCAACTTGACAAGTTCAAGATGAAGGATGGTGAAGGTGTCGCCGAAATGTACTCTAGGCTTGCTCTCATCACAAATGAGATTGCCGGCTTAGGAAGTGAAGAGATGACCGATAGATTCATCATCAAGAAGATCCTAAGAGCCTTGGATGGGAAATATGATACCGTGTGCACATTGATTCAAATGATGCCAAATTACAAAGATCTCAAACCAACGGAAGTGATTGGAAGGATTGTTGCTCATGAGATGTCACTCAAGGATAAAGAGGAACTTCACAACAAATCAAGTGGTGCCTACAAAGCCTCATGTGAAGTCCCCACATCATCAAGTGAGAAACAAAACTTCAATGAAGAATTGAGCTTAATGGTGAAGAACTTCAACAAGTTCTACAAGAGTAGAAGCAAAGATAGAAGCTTCAAGTCAAGGTCCTACAATGACAAAAGATCTTCTAGTCGAGAGCGAAACTGCTATAATTGTGGAAGACCCGGACACTATTCCAATGAGTGTACGGCTCCCTACAAGAGAAGAGAAGATTCTCCAAAAGGAAGAAGCAAAGAATCACCACCAAGAGAGAGAAGGAGTAGAGATGATCGTTATGAATGGAGATACTCACGGAGAAGCAAGGATTCGGAAAGGAAGGAAAAATCATCAAGGAGCTACACAAAACGAAGACATCAAGCTCATGTTGGTGAATGGGTATCCGGCTCCGACTCTGACAGCCACTCCGAGAGAAGTTATCACTCCGACTCCGAAGATACTCAAGATGAAGGTGTTGCCGGTCTAGCACTTGTGTCAACCAACTCCTACGACATATTTGACTCACCAAATGAAGGAATTGGAAGATGCTTCATGGCCAAAGGTCCTAAGGTAACACACCCCGAGTATGTTGATTTTAATAGTGATGAAGATGACTTGTTAGGTGATGATGACTTGTTAGGTGATGATGACTTGCTTGTTGACAACTCTAGTGATGAGTACTATGATGAAACATCAATTAATCATGCTAAAACGAATGACAATGATAAGGAGAAGATTGAGGCTCTAACTAAAGAACTAAACACTCTTAAGTTAGCTCATGAAACTATCTTCGAAGATCATCGAGAACTTTTAAGAGCTCATGAGAAATTACGCTTTGAAAAGCTCAATCTTGAGCAAGAGCATGAGTTCTTAAAAGCAATCAATGATGATCTCCGCAAGAAAAGTTCTTCTTACATTGCCAAGCGTTTACTATTATCCACTTACATGCCTCAAGTCAAGTCTAGTAACAAGAACAAGAAAGATTCTTCCTCTAGTAGTAACAATGATCATGCTAAATCCAATATTGTTGCTTCTAGTAGTTCTCTTGATTCCACTAATGATTCTCTTAGCCAAGTTACACTTGAGCTAGAAAATAGCTTATTGAAGGGAATTATAGAGAAAGGAGTGTACAAAAGCCTTGCCGGGAGTAAGCAATTCGAGGAAATTGTGCGCAAGCAAGGAATGCATCGGAAGAATCAAGGTGTTGGTTTTGAACGAAAGTTCAATGCCAATGGAGTTGAGTGGGAAGAAGATCAATACCCCAAGACAAAGTTTGTTCCTCAACAAGAGAAGTCTGATACTTCTTTCAAGGGGACACAAGCTCAAGATGATCTTCCACCACAAGACTACAAGCAAAAAGGCAAGGACAAGCTTCAAGAGGAGATTGCTGCATTTGAAGAAGCTCCTAAGGCCTTAGTCAAGTGGATTGCCAAGACCACGTCAAGTTCCACTCATCAAGTACGACTACAACTCCAAGGATTCCCATCAAGATGGTGTGGATCCAAAAGAAGAAGAACTAGAGAGTTCTTGAGGGTGACTCCGCCAACATATTTCACTCTCATCATTTTGGCAAGAACAAGTGCAATCAACTTCCACATCATGCACTAGTTCAAGGAGTCACAAACCCTCTTGTTGGTAAGACAAGGGACAAGGTAACCTAAAGTTTTCATGGACATCATCTTGCGTATGCATCACTCCATGTCTATGGATATCCTTGTTTGTTCCTTGTGGGACTAACCCATGTAGGTATTGAAAGTGCAATTCACTCAAATGGATAGCTCCAAGTGATCTACATCAACATTGAGCATCCACATCTTCAACATCTACATGAAGTCATCATCGACAAAACCCAAGGTTAGTTCATCCCTCTTAGGGGGATATCACATCTAGGGGGAGCTTTACTCTAAAACTTGAGCTAAAGCAACTCTAAAGATGTGAATACAACAATGCTTTTATGTAAAAGTGGTAACCCCACTTGAGCTTAAACGATGAGTATGACCTATGATCAAGTGTTCTCGCTTGACTCCTAAGTCAATATACTCATATATAGATGACCTAGTCATCGCAAATTGCTTGATAGATGCTAGAATTGGTTGTGCATGCTTTGCCACATATTTCATTTGCCATCTTATTGTGTGAGCATGTTGGTTGCATATTTTACTCATTCGAGGACGTCCACTTATTGTTTTGATTGTTTGGCTTTATCTTCTTTTGCCAAGTGGATGGACAAGAATTCCTAAGAACCTCCTCTAGCTATCTATGCTTTTCTCGTCTCAAACTCTATTCATGCTGCATCACAAAATTTGATCAAGTCAGATTTGAACCACTCTGTGTGAGGAGCGCTCGGAGTCCCCGATTCGTCATAGACTTAAACTTTCAAAACCTCTTTGTGATTCTCGGTCTGACCGATACCATACTTTCAGTCCTACCGAGATCATTAAGTTGATCTAGGTTTTTGATCTCGGTGCAACCGATTTGAACCACTCGGTCACACCGAGTTGCAATAACTGTAAACAGTTTTGCACCTCGGTGCCACCGAGTTGTTCCACTCGGTCACACCGATAGGGTCGGGCTATATATAGTGACGGGCAAAATTTTGGAAATTTCTCCGAAACCTCTTCGCCCGCGCATAGCTCGCTCTGCCTCCTGGGTCTCCAGATCGTCCTCCTCACCGCCAGCCGCCTCCAGTCGCTGGTCTCCGTCGCTGTCAACGGGAATTCTGCCCCACCGTTGCCGCCGTAGCGAGTCTCCGCCGAACTAGGGTATGGACTCGATCTTTGTGCTATTCTCCAATCCGATTCCTAGCACATTGTGATCATCATGATTCTTGCCACGTTTGGTAAACTCCTATCCAGTCAATGAACTCGTAGATTAGGTTTAATTCGAAAATTTTAGGGTTAGGTTTCCGCCAAAACCATCTCGGACCCACCGAGTTGAAAAACTCGGTCCCACCGATTTGGCTTATGCCATTGCACAAGTAAAACTCGGTCTGACCGAGAATTACTTATCGGTGTGACCGATTTTGGAACTCTGTGAAACCCTAGCAGTCTCGGTGCCACCGAACTGTGACTCGGTCTGACCGAGTTCACTAGTTCTGGTGCCAAAACTGCTTCGGTGTCACCGAGTTTGAAAATCGGTAGATCCAAGATGATTTCAGTGGGAAACTAAAACTAAGTTTTTGAATTACTCTTTTGCAAAATCTCTGCACTTTGTGATGCTCATCCACTCTATCTCATCTATAATCTATTCACAGGGTCAGCAGTCAGAGTTTGCATCATGTCAGACCAAAGTGACAGCCAGAACCTCTCAGAGCAGCAGGTGGTGATGAGTGAGGGCACTAGTCCCTCCAGCTCTTCAGATGATGGCAGCAGGAGCACCCCCAGCAATCTGCCTAAAGCTGCCACTAGACAAAGGAAGAAGAGAACTTCTTATTCTGAAGATGAAGATTATGTGGCAGAGGAAGAGGCCACATCAAGGAGAGTTGAGCCAGCTCAAGGCACAAAGCCAGGGCTGAAAATCAAAAGGCCAGCAGGCAGGCAGCCCATGTCTAAGGTTAGAGCTTCAACTGAGAAGCCTGCACCCACAGAGCCAGTTGCTGCTGAGGGCAAAAAGAGGAAGGAAAGGGTCAAGAAGACTGTAGCCAGAGTGCTTGGCAAGGCCTCCATCATGGAAGATGAGGAGGAAGAAGAAGAGGTTGCTGCACCAGCACCCAAGGCACCCAAACTTATGGGAGATGCCATAAGGTCAGGGGCAACTGCGTCCAAGCCCAAGGAAGCACCCAAGGCTGCATCTAAGCCAAAGAGTGCACCAAAGAGAAACACAAGAAGCATTCCAACCACTGAAAAGAACAAGGCCCCAGTGCCTGAAGTTGTAGAGGAAGAGGAAGAGCATGTCCTTAGGAAGCTCAAGCCCAAGATCCCAGACCACAATGATGCTCATCCTGTGGCTGAGAATATGAAGCTCAGGAAAGACTCAGGGCTGAGGAAGTGGAGAGAGACAGATCCCATGCTACCAGAAGGAGGACTGCAGTGGACTACAGGTTTCACACCAAGGAGCAGCAGGATTTCTATGAGACAGTTTTGCTTGACAAGAAGCCAGTAGTATGTGACATGAGATGGGTCGACTGGACCTACATGAAGGAAAATGAAGAACACTATCCTGGAGTGTATGACAGCTTTAGTGTGTGTGGAGTTGCAGACTTTGTTGGGCAGAAGCTCACAAAGTGGAACGAGGAGCTAATCATGCAATTCTACTCCACAGCACACTTCTACCCAGATGGGAGGATCACTTGGATGTCAGAAGGTACGAGGTACCAGTCCATAGTTGCTGAATGGGCACAGCTTATCAATGCCCCCGAGGAAAATGAAGATGACTTAGATGTCTACTCTAAGAAGAAGATGGATCACAACTCTATGGCAAATATGTACAAGGAGATTCCAACAGATGATCTTGACACTCACCAGTTTGGGTCTGTGAAACACTTGCTATCAGGATTGCCTACGATCAACTGGATCCTTAGGCACACTCTTTTGCCCAAGTCTGGAGATCACGGGATGATTAGAGGTCATGCCATTAACTTGCAACATATCTTTGATGTACCTCAGAAATTCAAAGTCATGAGCCTCATAGTGGAAACAGTCAAGAGGACAGCTACCGACCAGAAGAGGAGTTGTGGGTATGCCCCACAGATTCACGAGCTCATCAACTCAAAGATGGGCACGGGCACATACTTGTTGGATAAGGAACACCTGCCCATCCGTCCAGACTTCGAAGATAATCAAGTGATCATGACTGAGAATGAGCCATCATCTACCCAAGCACAAGCCAAGAAGGAGAAGGCGAAGAAGGAGAAAGCTGCCAGGATGCCTACTCAAGAGGAGGCATCTGAATATTTTCTGAAAACCAAACAAGAGCAGCTTGGTTACCTGATTGCGTCCACCCTGCAGATTGAGCAAGGACTAGCCACCCTAACTCAGAACCAGGCAAGCTTAGAGAGGATCATGGAACATAGGTTCTATGATTTGGACATCAAGGTGACAGAGATACAGACTGCCGTGGAGCAGCTCCAGGATGACATGAATGAGAGGAGATGCAGGACTACGACTGATGCTTTTGCCAGGGTGCCATGAGGTCCGAGGTCGTCTGCAATGCCAGTTGCTGACACCAGAGCTACCACGTCTGCGCCAGCAACAGCCTTAGTTCCACCAGCTCCAGCGTCCACTTCAGCCTCAACTCCGACCACGTCTACCGAAGGCTTCATCCTTGGAGTGCTCCGGACTCCACCACCACCTAAAGATCAAGCCTGAGCATCGACTTAGCACTATGCATTTTCTAGGAACTTTTTGGTAACTTGTTGCCAAAGGGGGAGAAAATGTATAGATCATAGGCTTCGAGAGAGAGTGTTGCTTTTATTCTCTCTTGTTTTATTTGGTGGTTTTTCGAACTTTATTTGCTTGTGTGTGAGATACTACGTCCTTATGCCTGTGAGACATCGATGATCATGTGTTTGATCATAAGCTACACTTAATGTTTGCTTAATATTATCATTCTATCTATCTTATGTGATCACTCACTATTCTTGGTGATGAGTGCATGTACTTCTTTCTTATCATTTTTGAGCGCTCCATCAAGATGTATGTGACACGAAAGAGTAACCCATGACTCTAATTCCTTGTGCATTTGCAGTCCAAAGCAAATTCTAAATATGCACAAATTTAGGGGGAGCTCTTACTTGTCACATACTTCTCAAAGCGACGATGTATTTCATGATTATTATAATTTGTCGAAGCTTTGATCTATATGTTGTCATCAATTACCAAAAAGGGGGAGATTGAAAGTGCAACTATCCCTAGGTGGTTTTGGTAATTCATAACAACATATAGCTCATTGAGCTAATGCTATTTCAAGATGATTATTTCAGGAAAGCTCAATGATTGGCATGGCATGGATGTGAAAGTGGAACCCTCAAAATGCTAAGGACAAAGAATTGGCTCAAGCTCAAAAGTTCAAGACTCTTCATTTTATATTTTAGTGATCCAAGATCACACTGAGTCTTTAGGAAAAGCCAATACTATCAAGCAGGGATGAGGTGTTGCTTAATGAGCCTCTTGCTTTATGTGCTTGGTGATATGCTCCAAAATCCTCAACCACTTTTCCATAGCCACAAATGACCTAAACACTAAGCCAAACTCAGTCATACCGATTCTTTCAATCCGGCGCCACCGAGTTTCACTTGTCATTTGCCACTGCCAAACCCTAGCAATTCGGTCCTACCGATAAGGATCTCGGTCTCACCGAGATGGGATTGCAAACTCTCTGTTTCCCTTTCGTAACTTTTTGGTCTCACCGAAAGAGCGAATCGGTCCCACCGAGATTGCAATGTAAACTCTCTGTTTCCTTCTTGTAACTTTTCGGTCTCACCGAAAGAGCGAGTCGGTCCCATCGAGTTTGCCTGACCAACTCTCTGGTTAGCTTATTGCCAAACTCGGTCTCACCGAGTTTGTGCAATCGGTCTCACCGAGATTACGTTATGCCCAAACCCTAACCGAATCGGTCCTACCGAGTTGCATGTCAGTCCCACCGAAATCTCTAAGGGTCACTAGGTTTACTATTTCGGTCTGACCGAGTTTGTTTATTCGGTCCCACCGAGATTGGTAAATTGTGTGTAACGGTTGGATTTTGTGTGGAGGCTATATATACCCCTCCACCTCCTCTTCACTCGTGGAGAGAGCCATCAGAACACATACATCATTCCAACTCATATGTTCTGAGAGAGAACCACCTACTCATGTGTTGAGACCAAGATATTCCATTCCAACCATATGAATCTTGATCTCTAGCCTTCCCCAAGTCGCTTTCCACTCAAATCTTCTTTCCACCAGATCCAAATCCTATGAGAGAGAGTTGAGTTTTGGGGAGACTATCATTTGAAGCACAAGAGCAAGGAGTTCATCATCAACACACCATTTGTTACTTCTTGGAGAGTGGTGTCTCCTAGATTGGCTAGGTGTCACTTGGGAGCCTCCGACAAGATTGTGGAGTTGAACCAAGGAGTTTGTAAGGGCAAGGAGATCGCCTACTTCGTGAAGATCTACCGCTAGTGAGGCAAGTCCTTCGTGGGCGATGGCCATGGTGGGATAGACAAGGTTGCTTCTTCGTGGACCCTTCGTGGGTGGAGCCCTCTATGGACTCGCGCAACCGTTACCCTTCGTGGGTTGAAGTCTCCATCAACGTGGATGTAGGATAGCACCACCTATCTGAACCACTGGAAAAACATCCGTGTCTCCAATTGCGTTTGAATCCTCAAAACCCTTCCCTTTATATTCTTGCAAGTTGCATGCTTTACTTTCCGCTGCCAATATACTCTTTGCATGCTTGCTTGAATTGTGTGATGATTGCTTGACTTGTCCTAAGATAGTTAAAATCTGCCAAGAACTAAAATTGGGAAAAGGTTAAGTTTTTATTTGGTCAAGTAGTCTAATCACCCCCCCTCTAGACATACTTTCGATCCTACACTTAAGGTTCGAACACTGGGGTGCGCGTGGAAATCTGACCTTCAACCTCTCCATCTCGATGGGATCTAAGCTACTAAAAGAGCTGCACGAAAGACACAAGATTTATACTGGTTCGGGCCACCGATGTGGTGTAATACCCTACTCCAGTGTGTGGTGGATGGATTGCCTCCTGGGGCTGGTGTGGATGAACAATACAAGGAAGAACAACCTCGTGAGGGTCTGTTCTTGGCTGTGGAGATGAACTGCTATGAAGAGTTCAGTCTCCTTTCTCTCTCTTTCTCTCTCAGATCCCGGACCGAACAACCAGGAATCGAACTGAACCCCTAGGAATCGAACCGATGAATCGAACGAACCTACTGCTATGTGGGTGGCTAGTCCTATTTATAGAGGCCCTGGTCCTCTCCCCAAATATTGAGCGGGAAGGGATCCAACAATGGCGGGCTAATTTGAAGGGGGACAGCGAGTACATCTATCCTGACAAAAGCAGTCTTCGCCTGCCAAAGGCTCTGGTGATGACGCCGCGCTGGGCTCCATGGTGACCTCCATCTCATAGTCCTCCTGGTCTTGGTCTCGTTGCACCGAAGTGGCAACCTTTGCCTGATGCCTCGGTACTCCGCGGATATGCTTGCCCCCTTTGCACCAAAGAGGAAAGAAAGACGCTGCGCGCGCTGGCACCCGCCTGGTGCCCCGTGTCGTCATGGCTTGCGTCATGGGCACCTCGCGAGGTACCCCGCCTTGAACTCTCCGCCTCCTCGCGAGCCAGCCTGACGAGGCTGTGCCTGAGGATGCGCCGTGTCATCCGCCTCGTGAGGCTTGGCCCCTCGCGAGGGTCTTGAGCCTCGTGTTGATGAAGTTGGGCCACGCTGGGCCCCCATTTGAGCCACGCCGCAGGCCGCAGGCAGGCAAGTCTGGGGACCCCGTTCCCAGAACGCCGACAACGCTGACCGTACGTGTGTTGAACATGGAGGTGCCGTCCGTTCAGTGCTAGGATCTCCGGTGATTTGGATCACGTCGTGTACGACTACCTCATCCTCGTTCTTTGAACGCTTCCGCTCGCGATCTACAAAGGTATGTAGATGCATCCGATCACTCGTTGCTAGGTGAACTCATAGATGGATCTTGGTGAAACCGTAGGAAAATTTTTGTTTTCTGCAACGTTCCCCAACATCTTGTTCCCATTTTTGGGTCCTTCGAGGGAGGTGCTCAGCACAACGAACAAGGCAATCAGACTATAATGCGTTATCACTCTCACTTAGCCATAGAATTATATAATTTTAAATTTCGGCGAAGCCCCTAGTATTCGGAAGGCCGAATTCGGGGCGCAATACACGCCTTAAGCGGGACAGGGCCGACTCCTCGCTCTAAGCGGCATAAGTCTTTAGGGACTTGAAACCTCTCGAACAGCGACCAGTCTCTCGCCTTATCATGACAGGCAGTTTTAGCTTTCTCTACTGAGGTGCTTAGCCCAGCAGAACCGAGGCACAATCGCAGTAGTTCTCCCAGTGCTACCTTAGTCGATATAGCGGAACGTAAGGTACCAAAACATGGGAGCCGGGCAAACCCAACTATCGACCCAAGACATGATTCGGAGCTGATGCATATAATGCTATAAGTTCGGGGTGCCGCATTGTCGAAAGTGTTCGGACTTCTCACGCTGTATTATGGGGTATGCTTAAGCCCCTAGCGTATTGGCCGTACCAGGGTGTACGGGTGCTAGATGTCATGAATGAACATATAGAGAGAGAGAAAGGAAGAATGCAATAATAGTCTTAATGCTATGCATTGTTTATGCAAAAAGGTGCGTTAAAGCAGAATGATACAAGTAGTGTGATAAGCAAAAAGTAGGACTGTTTGACATGTCCCTTCCAAGGGCAAGCTGAGGAATAGTATTAAAGCAAATATTTCACTCATTACCATAATCCACCTGGGAGTTCCGTGGTGTGACGTAGCTTTCTGCCTCCTTGGTTGCTGCATCATGTGTTCGGCAATCATGCTGCCGGACAGGGTTTCCAGAGATTAAAGTCCTGAAAGAGAAAAATAACAAAGCGGGAAGCCCCTAGTGCGGTTTAAGCCACGACTTGGAGCGTGCCGCAGTTGTGCCCCCTCCCCGCCTGTGCCCATGGTATTTTTAATGCGTAATTATGTACGCGTGGCACGGATTTCGCTGTTTGGCTAGGACCAAGGTGGGGGCCGCATTGCTATGCGAGCTCGGAACGTGCTAGGCGGTCCTGTTGCCGATTACTCTGGGCGCGCTTGAAGGTATCTGGGTCCTTAATCTCCGAACTAGTGGATTGCCTTAAGAGGCTGCTTTGCGCTTCTGCTGCGAGGGCCGCAGTGTGCTCCTCCGTGCGGAGAGAGCGCTCTGTGTTTCCATTGACTGTGATGACCCCCCGAGGTCCTGGCATCTTGAGCTTGATATATGCATAATGTGGTACCGCATTGAATCTCGCAAATGCGGTTCGCCCGAGCAGTGCATGGTAGCCACTGCGGAACGGGACTATGTCGAAGATTAACTCTTCGCTTCAGAAGTTATCCGGAGATCAGAAGACCACTTCCAGTGTTACTGAGCCTGTGCAATGGGCCTCTACACCTGGTATGATGCCTTTAAAGGTCGTTTTAGTGGGTTTGATCCTTGAGGGGTCTATACCCATTTTGCGCACTGTGTCCTGATAAAGCAGGTTCAGGCTGCTGCCGCCATCCATAAGGACTCGAGTGAGGTGAAATCCGTTAATGATTGGGTCTAAGACCAATGCGGTGAATCCGCCATGACGGATACTAGTGGGGTGGTCCCTGCGGTCGAAGGTGATCGGGCAGGAAGACCATGGGTTGAACTTTGGGGCGACTGGCTCCAACGCATATACGTCCCTGAGCGCACGCTTCCCCTCCCTCTTGTGGATGTGGGTTGCATATATCATGTTCACCGTCCGTACTTGTGGGGGGAACCTCTTTTGTCCTCCGGTGTTCGACTGCCGGGGCTCCTCCTTGTCATTGCTATGTGACCCCTTATCTTTGTTTTCGGCATTTATCTTGCCAGCCTGCTTGAACACCCAACAATCCCTGTTGGTGTGGTTGGCTGGCTTGTCGGGGGTGCCGTGTATTTGGCACGAGCGATCGAGTATACGGTCCAAATTGGACGGGCCCGGAGTGCTTCTTTTGAATGGCTTTTTCCGCTGATCGGGTTTAGAGCCTTTGAATCCGGCATTGGCTGTCGTATCCTCGGTATTGTCGCTGTTAATGCGGTGCTTATGTTTGTTGCGACGTGACCTGCCATTGCCATCCTTGGTATCCGAAGTACCATGGTTCTTTGATATGTTATTGCTGCGAGCCAGCCAGCTGTCTTCTCCTGCATAAAAGTGGGTCATGAGTGTCGTGAGGGCTGTCATAGATTTCGGCTTTTCCTGGCCAAGGTGCCGGGCGAGCCACTCATCGCAGATGTTGTGCTTAAAAGCTGCTAGGGCCTCTGCATCCGGACAATCAACGATTTGATTTTTCTTTGTTAGGAACCGTGTCCAGAATTGCCTGGCCGATTCCTCTGGCTGCTGAATTATGTGGCTCAAGTCATCAGCATCTGGTGGTCGCACGTAAGTGCCCTGGAAGTTGTCGAGGAATGCGGCTTCCAGATCCTCCCAACAGCCAATGGACTCTACTGGCAAGCTATTGAGCCAATGCCGAGCTGGTCCTTTGAGCTTGAGTGGGAGGTATTTAATGGCGTGTAGATCATCACCGCGGGCCATGTGGATATGCAGGAGGAAATCCTCGATCCATACCGCAGGATCTGTTGTGCCGTCGTATGATTCTATATTTACGGGTTTGAAACCCTCTGGGATTTGATGATCCATTACTTTGTCTGTGAAGCATAAGGGGTGTGCGGCGCCTCTGTACTGGGCTATATCGCGATGCAGCTCAAATGAGTCTTGCCCGCTGTGTTTGGCCCGGCCGGACTTACTTTTACTGTATCCGGCATGACGATTATCGTCTCGCATAGTGGTGCACCCTCGTGATCCGTAGATCGATCTTGCAGTTTTGCTTTGTCCTCCAATACGTCTCACAGGTCTGGCGTATTTCCCCATGCCTTTTTATTTGAATGGCGTCGGGGTGCGGGCTGAGCTTTTGGCTGGAATGCCTCTCTGTCACAACCACGAGGTGGCCGGTCAGCCGCATCATGTGCTGGAGATGTGGGTTTGAATGCTTCCTCCTCTAGTCGGCGTAGCAACCTACGCTTTGGGTAACTCTTGGAGGGACGTTCAAGTTTGTATTCCTCGGCCGCAAGGACTTCGGTCCATCTATCGGCTAGCAAATCTTGATCAGCTTGAAGCTGTTGTTGCTTTTTCTTAAGGCTATTTTCCGTGGCTATAAGCCGGCGCTTGAAGCGCTCTTGTTAGACGGGATCCTCAGGCATGACGAATTCGTCATCGTCGAGGCTTGCCTCATCTTCGGAGGGAGGCATGTAATTATCATCCTCCGCCTCTCCATCTGCCGCTCTCTCTGGAGGGCTGGCTTCTCCATCCTCCTGCCCTAAATCTTGCTGGAGGGGATTGTTGCCATCTTCAGCACTGTCCGGAGTGCTATTATCTCCTGTGCCGGTATCACCACTTTTGCCTTGGCGGGACTTAGAGCGGCGCCGCTGACGCCGGCACTTGGGTTGCTTCTTGGAGGGGTCATCCTCCGTTGTCTCGTCGCCATTGCCTTCTTTGGGTGTGTCGACCATGTATATATCGTATGATGAGGTGGCTGTCCAGTGCCCTGTGGGCAGTGGTTCCTCTTCGTCTCCCGCATCGTCGTCCATACCGTCGATGTCTTCGGAGTCGAAGTCGAGCATGTCGGTTAAGTCGTCGACAGTGGCTACTAAGTGGGTGGTGGGTGGGCGGCGAATTTCTTCGTCATCCGCATCCCAATCCTGCCGGACATAGTTGGGCCAGGATCCTCCTGACAAAGAGAGAGACCTTAATGAGTTCAGTATGTCGCCGAAGGGCGATTGCTGAAAAATATCTGCGGAGGTAGACTCCATGATCAGCGCCCAATCGGATTCGACAGGAACGGGCGCAGGCGGTTCAGAGTCTGTGGCCGGAGAAGGATCTGGCAGTTTGGCAACACGACTCTCGTGAAGGGTAAGGTCGATATTCGGCTCGATCACCACTGAGGATACGGCCTCCGTGACGGGGTCTATCCACCCATCCATGGATGTCGCAACTGGCTCCGAATTGAGGCTCGGAGCAGCTGCCGGTGCGATCTCCTGAATACGGTCCGATGGTAGAGATAAATCGTACTCATCATGACCACGTGGCGCACAAGGCAGGGGCTCGAATCCGTCGAAGATCAAGTCTCCGCGGATATCGGCCGTGTAATTTAAGCTTCCAAACCTGACCTGGTGGCCAGGGGCGTAACTTTCGATCTGCTCCAGATGGCCAAGCGAGTTGGCCCGCAGTGCGAAGCCGCCGAACACAAAGATCTGTCCGGGGAGAAAAGTCTCACCCTGGACTGCATCGCTATCGATGATAGTAGGAGCCATCAAAGAGGAACTCTCAATGAAAGCACCAATGTCGGTGTCAAAACAAGTGGATCTCGGGTAGGGGGTCCCGAACTGTGCGTCTAAGGCGGATGGTAACAGGAGGCAGGGGACACGATGTTTTACCCAGGTTCGGGCCCTCTTGATGGAGGTAAAACCCTATGTCCTGCTTGATTTATTCTTGATGATATGAGTATTACAAGATTTAATCTACCACGAGATCGGAGAGGCTAAACCCTAGAAGCTAGCCTATGGTATGATTGCATGTTGTCCTACGAACTAAAACCCTCCGGTTTATATAGACACCGGAGGGGGTTAGGGTTACATAAGGTCGGTTACAAAGGAGGAGATATCCATATCTGTACTGCCTAGCTTGCCTTCCATGCCAAGTAGAGTCCCATCCGTACACAGGACGGAGTCTTCAATCTTGTATCTTCGTAGTCCAACAGTCCGGCCAAAGAATATAGTCCGGTTGTCCGGAGACCCCCTAATCCAGGACTCCCTCACCTATGCATAGGAAGTATGTTAGACTTAGATGTGATATTCATATGCTTCATGATGCTCCCTTCGTGTTTCAATTGCTATCTTTCATGTGAGCATCATTAAAATTATAGATACCTAGCTAGGGGCGTTAAACGATAGCACTTGTTGGGAGGCAACCCAATTTTATTTTTGTTCTTTACTTTTTGCTCCTGTTTAGTAATAAATAATTCATCTAGCTTCTGTTATGATTGTGTTTTTTATGTTTTAATTAGTGTTTGTGCCAAGTAAAGCCTTTAGGATCTTCTTGGGTGATAGTTGTTTTGATCCTGCCAAAAAACAGAAACTTTTGCGCCAAGGAGATTAGTTTAATTTTTAACAGAAGCGCGATAAAATGCTGATTCCTTTTTCAGAGGATTAATAAACAAATTATCTAGGACTTCCTAATTTTTCAGAATTTTTGGAGTTACAGAAGTATTCGAAAGTTACAGATTGCTACAGACTATTCTGTTTTTGACATATTCTGTTTTGTGTGTGTTGTTTGCTTATTTTGATGAATCTATGAGTAGTATCGGGGGTATGAACCATAGGGAAGTTGGAATACAGTAGGTTTAACACCAATATAAATAAAGAATGAGTTCATTACAGTACCTTAAAGTGGTGGTTTATTTTCTTATACTAACGGAGCTCATGCGGTTTTCTGTTGAAGTTTTGTGTTGTGAAGTTTTCAAGTTTTGGGGTAAATATTTGATGGATTTTGGAATAAGGAGTGGCAAGAGCCTAAGATTGGGGATGCCCAAGGCACCCCAAGGTAAAATTCAAGGACAACCAAAAGCCTAAGCTTGGGGATGCCCCGGAAGGCATCCCCTCTTTCGTCTTCGTCTATCAGTAGCTTTACTTCAGGCTATATTTTTATTCACCACATGATATGTGTTTTACTTGGATCATCTTGTATTATTGAGTCTTTGCTTTTTAATTTACCACAATCATCCTTGCTGTACACAACTTTTGGGAGAGACACGCATGAATCGGAATTTATTAGAATACTCTATGTGCTTCACTTATATCTTCTGAGCTAGATAATTTTGCTCTAGTGCTTCACTTATATCTTTTTAGAGCGCGGTGGTGGTTTTATTTTGTTGCCATGCTTGAGTGCTGTAGCATGCTCATCTTGTTGCATTTAGATGGCTACTTGCTGTATATCGCAGACCGGTGCCATATTTGAATTGATTGCCATTTCCAAACCGCAACTCTGATTCCGGTGATCTTTATATCATTTTCAAGCGATTTCATCTCATCTTTCTAGTGGTACACTTGGATTTCCATGTTGAGGCCAGGTTCATTCATTCCCTTGCAAATCATGCATATGCATCGCATACCGCATCTCGCATATCATACCATGTTCTTGTGTTGGTTGTTTACTATGTTGTGTGCTTCTTTCTGGTGTTTGCTTCTTCGTGTTGGTTCCAGTAACGTCGCGTTTGTGAGGACCCATTCGTCTACGTCCGTTTGTCTTCTTCATGGACTCGTTCTTCTTCCTTGCGGGATCTCAGGCAAGATGATCATACCCTCAAAATCACTTCTATCTTTGCTTGCTTAGATGCTCGCTCTTTTGCTATGCCTATGCTGCGATACCTACCACTTGCTTATCATGCCTCCTATATTGTTGAACCAAGCCTCTAACCCACCTTGTTCTAGCAAACCGTTGTTTGGCTATGTTACCGCTTTGCTCAGCCCCTCTTATAGCGTTGTTAGTTGCAGGTGAAGATTGAAGTTTGTTCCTTGTTGGAACATGGAGATGTTGTTCCTCGTTTGGAACATGTTTACTTGTTGGGATAGCACAATATATCTTATTTAATTAATGCATCTATATACTTGGTAAAGGGTGGAAGTCTCGGCCTTATGCCTGGTGTTTTGTTCCACTCTTGCCGCCCTAGTTTCCGTCATATCGGTGTTATGTTCCCGGATTTTGCGTTCCTTACGCGGTTGGGCTATAATGGGAACCCCTTGACAGTTCGCCTTGAATAAAACTCCTCCAGCAATGCCCAACCTTGGTTTTACCATTTGCCTCACCACCACCTACTTTTCCCTTGGGAGTCGCTCTCTCGAGGGTCATCTTTATTTTAACCCCCCCCCCCCCGGGCCAGTGCTCCTCTGAGTGTTCGTCCGAACTGAGCTGCATGCGGGGCCACCTTGGGGCAACTTGAGGTTTGGTTTTACTCGTAGCTAGTCTCATCTGAGTGTGCCCTGAGAACGAGATATGTGCAGCTCCTATCGGGATTTGTCGGCACATTCGGGCGGTGTTGCTGGACTTTTTTTACCATTGCCGAAATGTCTTGTAACCTAGATGCCGAGTCTGATCGGAATGTCTTGGGAGAAGGAATATCCTTCGTTGACCGTGAGAGCTTGTGATGGGCTAAGTTGGGACACCCCTGCAGGGATTTGAACTTTCGAAAGTCGTGCCCGCGGTTATGGGCAGATGGGAATTTGTTAATGTTCGGTTGTAGAAAACCTGAAGTTGATCTTAACTAAAATACATCAACCGCGCGTGTAACCATGATGGTCTCTTCTCGGCTGAGTCCGGGAAGTGAACACGGTATTGGAGTTATGCTTGACGTAGGTTGTTCTAGGATCACTTCTTGATCATACTTTTATTGACCGTGCCCTGCCTTCTCTTCTCGCTCTCATTTGCGTATGTTAGCCACCATATATGCTAGTCGCTTGCTGCAGCTCCACCTCATACCTGTACCTTACCCATAAGCTTAAATAGTCTTGATCGCGAGGGTGCGAGATTGCTGAGACCCCGTGGCTCACAGATACTTCCAAAACTAGCTTGCAGGTGCTGATGAGTCCGTGCAGATGACGCAACCAAGCTTAGGAGGAGCTCGATGAAGATCTTGTCCTTTGTGTTGTTTCGTTCTAGTTGACCAGTAGTGGAGCCCAGTTGGGGCCGATCGGGAACCTTGTCGCATTTGGGGTTCTTCTTTTATTTTGGTTCCGTAGTCGGACCTTGATTGTATTTGGATGTTGTAATGCTTTATTCATGTAATTGTGTGAAGTGGCGATTGTAAGCCAACTATGTATCTCTTTACCTTATGTATTACATGGGTTGTGTGAAGCTTACCTCACTTGCGATATTGCTTTCAATGCGGTTATGCCTCTAAGTCGTGCTTCGACACGTGGGAGATATAGCCGCATCGAGGGTGTTACACAAATGTGAGCAACGTTGAAGTCGATGAGCTCGGTGTAGTAGTTGTCGCATGCCCCGAAGGTGACAGGGAGGCGGACCTGCCCCATCGGGACCGTGGAGCCGTCGGTGACTCCGGAGAAAGGCTTGGTTGGCTGAAGCTGGTTGTAGGGAACTTGGAGATTGTTGAATGTTTCGACGGACATGACGTTGAGCCCTTCCCCACCATCGATGAGGGTCCTGGTGACCACCACGTTGCTGATGATTGGGGAACAAAGCATCGGGAGGACTCCGGCTGTAGCCGCACACTTGAGCTGATGTGCTGAGCTGGACGTGATGGCGCACGCCGACCACCTGAGAGGGTGCGTGGCTTCGAGCTTGGGGAGGACTGCATTCACTTCGCGGGTGAACTGCTTGAAGATGCGTTGAGAGGCTGGGGCTTGAGCCCCGCCCAGGATGCAGGCGATCGCGCGCGGCTCCTGGAAGCCCCCAGCCCCCTCGTCCTGATGGCGGTCCTCGTTTCTCCTTGGCTGCGAAGGCAGCGGAGGGAGGCCTGCATTGCCTTGCGGGCGATACTCGCGAGGCTGATCCCTCCAGTCTCCCTCGCGAGGCGGGTCTTGCCAGCGATCCTCGCGAGGTTGATCGCGCCACCCTTGGCGCAGGCAGCGGTCTTCCTAGCGCCCTGCGTTCCTTCCTCCTCCTCGACCGTAGCCCCGGTCACCGTGGTCAGGGCGACAACCGATCCTTCCTTCTCGCACGGCTCGGAGCTCTTGACATTCATTGGTGTTGTGGGTGTGGAGGTCGTGGTACACATAGTACCGACTGCCCTTGGAAGATTCGGGCTGATCTCTGCCCCGCTTGGTGTCTGGTTCTGCCACGAGCACGGCAGCCCCCTTGCGCTTCACATCCTTGGCCTTGGGCTTCTTCTCTTCTGGGTCTGTGGCAGGCAGCTCGAGGAGGGAGAGACGCCCTTCCTCAGCCCTGGCGCACTTGGTTGCCAATTTGAACAACTCCAAGGAAGTGCACAGGTCTTCATGCATCGCCAGCTCCTCCTTCATCTTGACATCGCGCACGCCGTCGGAGAAGGCTGAGATGATGGCCTCCTTGGTCACCTTGGGAATCTTGAGGCGTGCGTTGTTGAAGCGACGGATGTACTTCTATGGGGTCTCTCTGAGTTGTTGCTTGATGCGGCGCATGTCGCTCACGACGGGTGGCCGGTCGCGAGTACCTTGGAAGTTGGCGATGAAGCGGGTGTGCATCTCGTCCCAGGAGGAGATCGTGCCTGGAGCCAGGTTCAGGAGCCAGGTGCGGGCCCCGTCCTTGAGCGCCATGGGAAACCAGTTCGCCATGACCTTCTCATCTCCGTTGGCAGCTTCGATGCCCAGCTCATAGAGCTGGAGGAACTCCGCAGGGTCAGCCGTGCCGTCGTAACAAGGAGACAGGTCTGGCTTGAACTTGCCGGGCCACGCGACGCTGCGTAGCTCGGTGGTGAAGGCACGTCAGCCTGCTGTGGCCACGGGAGGCCTTGGGTGGCGGAGAGCTTGGTCTTGCATGTCCCCACGCACTGCAGCTGGGAGCAGCGCGGGGTCTTGACGTGCGGGAGCAGGAGCATGGTCACGATGTGCTGGAGCAGGGAGCGCCCGGGCAGCTTCTTGCGGGCCAGGGACTTCTTGGCAGCTCTACTCTTGCCACACTGGCACCTGACGGAGCGGGTTCCGCCCAGGGGCCACGCGCCTTGGAGCCATGGCGCCTTCTTGAGGAGGAGGCAGCTGGGGCGCCGCCGGAGCTTCGTCGCCCGCGCGGGGCGGGGTGCGGTGCAGCGGAACGGACGGCGCAGGAGAGCCCCCTGCGGCGCGGACGAGCTCGGCGATGCGGTCGAGCCATTCTTCGTAGACGTCATCGACAGGATGGTAGCGCAGGAGCTCGTTTGCCGTGATGAGCGCAGCTCGAGCCTCCATGGGTGCGCGGAGTGCGCGGGACGAAGAACCAGCTGGGGTGAGCGAGGGAGTGGCGGTGCGGCCGTCTTGCCGCACGGACAGATGCTGAGAAGACGCTTGCTGCTCGTCCCTCGCTGGGCCGGTGGCGGCGTTGACGGCAAGTGACGGGGAACGGCGAGGACGCCCGCCGACAGGAGCCGTCTGGGCGACGTGGGAAGCGAGAGCGGCCCGGCGCTCAGCGCGGGCCCGACGAGCGTCAGACATGGACGCGATGGTCGGAGGAGAACGGGTGGTGGAAGACGAATTCCGGAGCACCCCTACCGGGCGTGCCAAATGTCGGATTTCGGGTTCCGGCAGACCCATGAGGTTCGAACACTGGGGTGCGGGCGGAGATTTCGCCTTCTACCTACCTGCACCCCTCCGCCTCGCTAAGATCTAAGCTATGGAAAGAACAGCACAAGAGACATAGGGTTTATACTGGTTCGGGCCACCGTTGTGGTGTAATACCCTACTCCAGTGTGTGGTGTGGTGGATTGCCTCTTGGGCTAATGATGATGAGCAATACAAGGAAGAACAGCCTCGCGAGGGTCTGTTCTTGGCTGAGGGGATGAACTGCTAGGAGGAGTTCAGTCACCCTTCTCTCTCTCTCTCTCTCTCTCTCTCTCTCTCTTCTCGATTCTCTCTCCGATTTCCATCATAGCTAGTTTCTCTCTTGGCTTCTAGATTCTCCCTTCTTGATTCCGATCCTCCTACCCTGGGGGTGGCTAGTCCTATTTATAGGCAAAGGCCTTGGGCCTCTTCCCAAATATTAAGCGGGAAGGGCACCAACAATTGGCCATTTTGAAGGGGAACATCTGGTACACTTATCCTGACTAAAGTTGGTCCTCGCCTGCCAAAGGCTCTGGTGGTGACACTGGCTTGGGCTCCACAATGACTTCCTCCCTGCCGTTGGACTGGTCTTGGTCTTGTTGCACCGAAATGGGTGCCTTTGCTTGATGCTCTCGCCTGCGCTTGCTCCCTTTGCACCAAAGAAGAAAGGAGGACACTGCGCGGGTTGGCGCCCACCTGTCACCCTTGGTCGTCATGGCTTGCGTCACGGGCACCTCGTGAGGTCCCCCGCCTTGATCTCTCCGCCTCCTCGCGAGCCAGCCTGATGAGGCCATGCCTGAGGAAGCTCCGTGTCGTCCGCCCCGCGAGGCTTGTCCCCTCACGAGGGTCTTGGGTCTGTGTTGATGAAGATGGGCCGTGCTAGGCCCCCCTTTGAGCCACGCCGCAGGCCGCAGGCAGTCAAGTCTGGGGACCCCCGTTCCCAGAATGCCGACAAACCCAGAAGTTTTAGAGAGTCATTTATTTCTGTTGTGTACTTTTATAAAGTTTAGAAATAAAAATAATGTGCCAAGGTTTGCCTTTAGGATGTTTACATTTACTTGATGGTTTGTATGGTGCAGGACAGAAACTTTGGCTGTAGTGCACTATTTTACATTTTTTGCTGGAACGTCAAATGTTTCTGATTATTTTTGCACTGTCTTACTATATAAATTGTTTATTTTTACTAATTTTTGTAGAATTTTTCAAGTATCAGAAGTATGGTGAATGTTCAGATTATTACAGACTGTTCTGTTTAGACAGATTCTGTTTTCGATGCATAGTTTGCTTGTTTTGATGAAACTATCGATTTATATTAGTGGATTAAGGCATGAAAAAGTTATATTACAGTAGACACAATGCAAAAACAAAATATGAATTGGTTTGCAACAGTACTTAGAGTAGTGATTTTCTTTATTATACTAACGGATCTTACCGAATTTTCTGTTGAAGTTTTGTGTGGATGAAGTGTTCGATGATTGAGAAGGTTTCGATGTGAGAAGAAGGAAGAGAGGCAAGAGCTCAAGCTTGGGGATGCCCGAGGCACCCCAAGTAAATATTCAAGGAAACTCAAGCGTCTAAGCTTGGGGATGCTGGGAAGGCATCCCCTCATTCTTCAACAAATATCGGTATGTTTTCGGATTCGTTTCGTTCATGCGATATGTGCAATTTTGGAGCGTCTTTTGCTTTAGTTTTCACTTTTCTTTTATGCACCATGCTGGTATGAGATAGTCCTTGATTGATTTATAGAATGCTCTATGCACTTCACTTATGTTCTTTGAGTATGGCTTTATAGAATACTTCATGTGCTTTACTTATATCATTTGAAGTTTGGATTACCTGTTTCTCTTTACATAGAAAACCACCATTTGTAGGATGCTCTTTTGCTTCACTTATACTTGTTAGAGTGTGGGCATATCTTTTGTAAAAATAATTAAACTCTCTTGCTTCACTTATATCTATTTAGAGAGATGACAGGAACTGGTCATTCACATGGTTAGTCATAAAATCCTACATAAAACTTGTAGATCACTGAATATGATATGCTTGATTCCTTGCAATAGTTTTGCGATATAAAGATGGTGATATTAGAGTCATGCTAGTGTCTAGTTGTGGATTGTAGAAATACTTGTGTTGAGGTTTGTGATTCCCGTAGTATGCACGTATGGTGAACCGTTATGTAACGAAGTTGGAGCATGAGGTATTTATTGATTGTCTTCCTTATGAGTGGCGGTCGGGGACGAGCGATGGTCTTTTCCTACCAATCTATCCCCCTAGGAGCATACGTGTAGTACTTCGTTTCGATAAGTAATAGATTTTTGGAATAAGTATGTGAGTTCTTTATGACAAATGTTGAGTCCATGGATTATACACACTCTCACCCTTCCGCCATTGCTAGCCTCTCTAGTACCGCGCAACTTTCGCTGGTGCCATAAACCCACCATTTACCTTCCTCAAAACAGCCACCATACCTACCTATTATGGCATTTCCATAGCCATTCCGAGATATATTTCCATGCAACTTTCCACCGTTCTGTTTATTATGACGCGCTCCATCATTGTCATATTTGCCTTGCATGGTCATGTAGTTGACATCGTATTTGTGGAAAAGCCACCATTCATAATTCTTTCATACATGTTACTCTTGATCCATTGCACATCCCGGTACACCGCCGGAGGCATTCACATATAGTCATATTTTGTTCTAAGTATCGAGTTGTAATTCTTGAGTTGTAAGTAAATAAAAGTGTGATGATCATCATTATTAGAGCATTGTCCCGGTGAGGAAAGGATGATAGAGACTATGATTCCCCCACAAGTCGGGATGAGACTCCGGACGAAAAAGATAAAAATAAAAAAAGGCCAAAAAAAGTGAGGGCCCAAAAAAACAAAAAATGAGAGAAAAAGAGAGAAGGGACAATGCTACTATCCTTTTTTCCACACTTGTGCTATAAAGTAGCACCATGATCTTCATGATAGAGAGTCTCTTATTTTGTCACTTTCATATACTAGTGGGAATTTTGCATTATAGAACTTGGCTTGTATATTCCAATGATGGGCTTCCTCAAAATGCCCTAGGTCTTCGTGAGCAAGCAAGTTGGATGCACACCCACTTAGTTTCTCTTGTTGAGCTTTCATACATTTATAGCTCTAGTGCATCCGTTGCATGGCAATCCCTACTCACTCACATTGATATCTATTGATGGGCACCTCCATAGCCCGTTGATATGCCTAGTTGATGTGAAACTATCTTCTCCATTTTGTCTTCTCCACAACCACCCCTCTATTCCACCTATAGTGCTATATCCATGGCTTACGCTCATGTATTGCGTGAAGATTGAAAAAGTTTGAGAACATCAAAAGTATGAAACAATTGCTTGGCTTGTCATCGGGGTTGTGCATGATTAAATATTTTGTGTGATGAAGATAGAGCATAGCCAGACTATATGATTTTGTAGGGATAGCTTTCTTTGGCCATGTTATTTTAAGAAGACATGATTGCTTTGTTAGTATGCTTGAAGTATTATTGTTTTTATGTCAATATTAAACTTTTGTCTTGAATCTTTCAGATCTGAACATTCATACCACAATAAATAAAATTACATTGATAATTATACGTTAGGTAGCATTCCACATCAAAAATTATGTTTTTATCATTTACCTACTCGAGGACGAGCAGGAATTAAGCTTGGGGATGCTTGATACGTGTCCAACGTATCTATAATTTTTGATTGTTCCATGCTATTATATTATCTGTTTTGGATGTTTAATGGGCTTAATATGCTCTTTTATATTATTTTTGGGACTAACCTATTAACCGGAGGCCCAATGCGGTTTCTTTTTTTTGCCTATTTTAGATTTTTGCAGAAAAGGAATACCAAATGGAATCCAAACGGAATCTTTCTTGGACCGAAAGCAATCCAGAAGACTTGGAGTCGAAGTCTCGAACTCCATAAGGAAGCCACGAGGCAGGAGGGCGCACCTAGGGGGTAGGCGTGCCCCCACCCTCGTGGGCCCCTCGTAGCTCCACTGATGTACTTCTTTCGCCTATATATACTCTTATACCCTAGAAACATCAAGGAGAGCCACGAAACCACTTTTCTACCACTGCAACCTTCTGTACACGTGAGATCCTATCTTGGGGCCTTTTCCGGCGATCTGCCGGAGGGGGAATTGATCAGGGAGGGCTTCTACATCAACACAATTGCCTCTCCGATGAAGCATGAGTAGTTTACCATAGACCTTTGGGTCCATAATTATTAGCTAGATGGCTTCTTCTATCTCTTCGATTCTCAATACAAAGTTCTCCTCGATGTTCTTGGAGATCTATTTGATGCAATACTCTTTTGCGGTGTGTTTTTCGAGATTTGATGATTGTGGATTTATGAACAAGATTATCTATGAATATTATTTGGTTCTTCTCTAATTCTTATATGAATGATTTGATGTCTTTGCAAGTCTCTTCGAATTATCGGTTTAGTTTGGCCTACTAGATTGATCTTTCTTGCAATGGGAGAAGTGCTTAGCTTTGGGTTCAATCTTGCGGTGTCCTTTCCCAGTGACAGTAGGGGCAGCAAGGCACGTATTGTATTGTTGCCATCGAGGATAAAAATATGGGGTTTATATCATATTGCTTGAGTTTATCCCTCTACATCATGACATCTTGCTTAATGCGTTACTCCGTTCTTATGAACTTAATACTCTAGATGCATGTTGGATAGCGGTCAATGTGTGGAGTAATAGTAGTAGATGCAGAATCGTTTCGATCTA
Organism: Triticum monococcum; assembly: GCA_034509565.1. NCBI lineage: Eukaryota > Viridiplantae > Streptophyta > Magnoliopsida > Poales > Poaceae > Triticum > Triticum monococcum. The sequence goes on from CM067845.1 coordinate 419,498,437, forward strand.
CTTGACACAGACGTGATGCCTATATTCATGATCATTGCCTTAGATATCTTCATAACTATGCGCTTTTCTATCAATTGCTCGGCGGTAATTTGTTCACCCACCGTAAAACATGCTATCTTGAGAGAAGCCACTAGTGAAACCTATGTCCCCCGGGTCTCTTTCCTATTATATTACATCTCTTTGATTTACATCGCATCTCGTTTACTATTTTGCAATCTTTACTTTCCAATCTATACAACAAAAATACCAAAATATTTACTTTACTATCTCTATTAGATCTCACTTTTGCGAGTGAACGTGAAGGGGTTGACAACCCCTTTATCGCGTTGGTTGCAAGGTTCTTGATTGTTTGTGCAGGTACTAGGTGACATGTGCATTGTCTCCTACTGGATTAATACCTTGGTTCTCAAAACTGAGGGAAATACTTACGCTACTTTGCTGCATCACCCTTTCCTCTTCAAGGGAAAACCAACGCATGCTCAAGAGGTAGCACGCCTTCTCCCGTGGCCTGCCTCCTCTCCTTCACTATGGCCCATTAGACCCATTAACTTTCTCGGGGGGGTTCCGGTAGCCTCCCGGTACTCCGAAAAATCCCCGAACCTTATCGGAACCATTCCGATGTCCGTATATAACCTTCCAATATATCAATCTTTACCTCTCGACCATTTCAAGACTCCTCGTCATGTCCATGATCTCATTCGGGACTCCGAACAAACTTCGGTCACCAAAACACATAACTCATAATACAAATTGTCATCGAACATTAAGTGTGCGGACCCTACGGGTTCGAGAACTATGTAGACATGACCGAGACATATCTCCAGTCAATAACCAATAGCGGAACCTGGATGCTCATATTGCTCCTACATATTCTATGAAGATCTTTATCGGTCAAACCGCATAACAACATACATTATTCACTTTCTCATCGGTATGTTACTTGCCCGAGATTCAATCGTTGGTGTCCTTATACCTAGTTCAATCTCGTTACCATCAAGTCTCTTTACTCATTCTGTAATGCATCATCCCACAACTAACTCATTAGTCACATTGCTTGCAAGGCTTATAGTGATGTGCATTACCGAGAGGGCCTAGAGATACCTATCCGAAACACGGAGTGACAAATCCTAATCTCGATCTATGCCAACTCAACAAACACCATCGGAGACACCTATAGAGCATATTTATAATTACCCAGTTATGTTGTGGCGTTTGATAGCACACAAGGTGTTCCTCCGGTATTCGGGAGTTGCATAATCTCATAGTCAGAGGAATATGTATAAATCATGAAGAAAGTAATAGCAATAAAACTAAACGATCATTATGCTAAGCTAACAGGTGGGTCTTGTCCATCACATCATTCTCTAATGATGTGATCCCGTTCATCAAATGACAACACATGTCTATGGTCAGGAAACTTAACCATCTTTGATTAACGAGCTAGTCAAGTAGAGGCATACTAGGGACACTCTGTTTGTCTATGTATTCACACATGTACTAAGTTTCCGGTTAAACAATTCTAGCATGAATAATAAACATTTATCATGATATAAGGAAATATAAATAACAACTTTATTATTGCCTCTAGGGCGTATTTCCTTCAGTGGTGTCGTCCTTGTCGTCAGAGACCTCGGGCGAGCTGGCCAGCAAGCTGGCCTCCATCCGCCTGGCATGGTGGCTATGCCATGCGGCGGCAAGGGTGGACACCGCGTGCTTCATCTCCGATGACAGACTGCCCCATAGTGCTTTCCCACTGGCGGTCATGGCGGATGTGGAGGAAAGGAGGAGGATGTGGAGCAGATGTGTTGTGTTGTGGAGATAGTCGGGTGTGGCTTCCCTTGGCGGATTTCGGTGAGGCTAGACGTCTATGCGGGACACTGAAGTGGGTTTCTTAGCGGGTGAGCCTACTTAATGGTGGCATGCGGACGGACGGTGCATTGAATGGGCGTGGTAGATAGTCGTCCCGTCCCATCTAGTCACACGTCTCCATCATTGAATAGGCGTGGACACCGGATGCGCGTCAAGGGCGACGCCCTCGGCCGACGAGCTGCTTCAATGCCGACATCAGTGAGACGTCACGTCCGCTCTTCAGTGGGGAGCGACCGCTCTACATCGGCATGAATGCAGGTAGCTGGTGTGCGGCGGGAACGTGCGCGGGCGCGAGAGAAGGGGTTTGGGTGGGCCAGGGTAGCCAGAAGTGTTGGGGAACGCAGTATTTCAAAAAATTTACCTACGATCATGCAAGATCTATCTAGGAGATGCATAGCAACGAGTGGGGAGAGTGTGTCCACGTACCCTCGTAGACCGAAATCGGAAGCGTTTAGTAACGCGGTTGATGTAGTCGAATGTCTTCGTGATCCAACCGATCCAAGTACCGTATGTACGGCACCTCCATGATCAGCACGCGTTCAGCTCGGTGACGCCCCTCGAACTCTTTATCTAGTTGAGGCCGAGGGAGAGTTTCGTCAGCACGACAGCGTGGCGACGGTGATGATGAAGTTTACCGGTGCAGGGCTTCGTCTAAGCACTACGCTGATATGACCGAGGTCTGTAACTATGGAGGGGGGCACCGCACACGGCTAAGAGGAACTTTGGTGTGCCCCCTCCCACGTATATAAAGGGGGAGGAGAGGAGGCCAGCCATAGGGGGCGCGCCATAGGGAGGAGTCCTACTTGGACTCCCGGTCCAAGTACGATTCGCCCCCCTTTCCTATTCCAACTAGGAGAAGGAGGGAAGGGGAAGGAGGGAAGAAGGAAGGAGGGGGCGCCGCCCCCTCCTAGTCCAATTCGGGCCAGCCCATGGGGGGTGCACGGCCACCCCTTGAGGCCCCTCCCTCCTTTCCCCTAAAGCCCATTAAGGCCCATTACTCTCCCGGGGGGTTTCGGTAACCTCCCGGTACTCCGGAAAGTACATGAAATACTTCGGAACCATTCCGGTGTTCGAATATAACCTTCCAATATATCGATCTTTATGTCTCGACCATTTCGAGACTCCTCGTCATGTCTATGATCTCATCCGGGACTCCGAATAAACTTCGGTTCATCAAAACACGAAACTCATAATACAAATCGTCAATGAACGTTAAGCGTGCGGACCCTACGGGTTCGAGAACTATGTAGACATGACCGAGACACATCTCCGGTCAATAACCAATAGCGGAACCTGGATGCTCATATTGGCTCCTACATATTCTACGAAGATCTTTATCGGTCAAACCACATAACAACATACATTGTGCCCTTTGTCATCGGTATGTTACTTGCCCGAGATTCGATCGGCGGTATCATCATACCTAGTTCAATCTCGTTACTGGCAAGTCTCTTTACTCATTCCGTAATGCGTCATCCCGTAACTAACTCATTAGTCACATTGCTTGCAAGGCTTATAGTGATGTGCATTACTGAGAGGGCCCAGAGATACCTCTCCGAAACACGGAGTGACAAATCCTAATCTCGATCTATGCCAACTCAACAAACACCATCGGAGACACCTGTAGAGCATCTTTATAATCACCCAGTTACATTGTGACATTTGATAGCACACTAAGTGTTCCTCCGGTATTCAGGAGTTGCATAATCTCATAGTCATAAGAACATGTATAAGTCATGAAGAAAGTAATAGCAATAAACTAAACGATCATAGTGCTAAGCTAACAGATGGGTCTTGTCCATCACATCATTCTCTAATGATGTGATCCCGTTCATCAAATGGCAACACATGTCTATGGCTAGGAAACTTAACCATCTTTGATTTAACGAGCTAGTCAAGTAGAGGCATACTAGGGACACTCTGTTTGTCTATGTATCCACACATGTACTAAGTTTTCGGTTAATACAATTCTAGCATGAATAATAAACATTTATCATGATATAAGGAAATATAAATAACAACTTTATTATTGCCTCTAGGGCATATTTCCTTCAGTCTCCCACTTGCACTAGAGTCAATAATCTAGATTGCATAGTAATGATTCTAACACCCATGGAGTCTTGCTGTTGCTCATGTTTTGCTCGTGTGAGAGGCTTAGTCAACGGGTCTACAACATTCAGATCCATATGAATCTTGAAAACCTCTATGTCTCCCTCCTTGACTTGATCGCAGATGGAATTGAAGCGTTTCTTGATGTGCTTGGTTCTCTTGTGAAATTTGGTTGCCTTTGCCAAGGCAATTGCACCAGTATTGTCACAAAAGATTTTTATTGGACCTGATGCACTAGGTATTACACCTAGATCAGATATGAACTCCTTCATCCAGACTCCTTCATTTGCTGCTTCCGAAGCAGCTATGTACTCCGCTTCACATGTAGATCCCGCCACGACGCTCTGCTTGGAACTGCACCACCTGACAGCTCCACCAATCAATATAAATACCTATCCGGTTTGTGACTTAGAGTCATCTGGATCAGTGTCAAAGCTTGCATCGATGTAACTGTTTATGACGAGCTCTTTGTCACCTCCATAAATGAGAAACATATCCTTAGTCCTTTTTAGGTATTTCAGGATGTTCTTGACCGTTGTCCAGTGATCCACTCCTGGATTACTTTGGTACCTCCCCGCTAAACTAATAGCAAGGCACACATCAGGTCTGGTACACAGCATTGCATACATGATAGAACCTATGGCTGAGGCATATGGACTGACTTTCATTTTCTCTCTATCTTCTACAGTGGTCAGGCATTGAGTCTGACTCAACTTCACACCTTGTAACACAGGCAAGAACCCTTTCTTTGACTGATCCATTTTGAACTTCTTCAAAACTTTATCAAGGTATGTGCTTTGTGAAAGTACAATTAAGCGTCTTGATCTATCTCTATAGATCTTGATGCCCAATATATAAGCAGCTTCACCAAGGTCTTTCATTGAATTTTTTATTCAAGTATCCTTTTATGCCATTCAGAAATTCAGTATCATTTTCGATCAACAATATGTCATCCACATATAATATCAGAAATGCTATAGAGCTCCCACTCACTTTCTTGTAAATACATGCTTTTCCAAAAGTCTGCATAAACCATATGCTTTGATCACACTATCAAAGCATATATTCCAACTCCGAGAGGCTTGCACTAGTCCATAAATGGATCGCTAGAGCTTGCACACTTTGTTAGCACCTTTTGGATCGACAAAAACTTCTGGTTGCATCATATACAACTCTTCTTTAAGATATCCATTAAGGAATGCAGTTTTGACATCCATTTGACAAATTTCATAATCATAAAATGCAGTAATTGCTAACATGATTCGGACAGACTTAAGCATCGCTACGGGTGAGAAAGTCTCCTCATAGTCAACTCCTTGAACTTGTCAAAAACCTTTCGCAACAAGTCGAGCTTTGTAGACAGTAACATTGCTGTCAGCGTTAGTCTTCTTCTTGAAGATCCATTTATTCTCTATGGCTTGCCGATCATCAGGCAAGTCAACCAAAGTCCACACTTTGTTCTCATACATGGATCCCATCTCAGATTTCATGGCCTCAAGCCATTTTGTGGAATCTGGGCTCATCATCACTTCCTCATAGTTCATAGGTTCGTCATGGTCAAGTAACATAACTTCCAGAGCAAGATTACCTTACCACTCTGGTGCGGATCTTACTCTGGTTGACCTACGAGGTTCGGTAGTAACTTGATCCGAAGTTTCATGATCATCATCATTAGCTTCCTCACTAATTGGTGTAGGAATCACTGGAACTAATTTCTATGGTGGACTACTTTCCAATTCGGGAGAAGGTACAATTACCTCATCAAGTTCTACTTTCCTCCCACTCACTTTTTTTGAGAGAAACTCCTTCTCCAGAAAAGATCCATTCTTAGCAACGAATATCTTGCCTTCGGATCTGTGATAGAAGGTGTACCCAATAGTTTCCTTTGGGTATCCTATGAAGACACATTTCTTCGATTTGGGTTCGAGCTTATCAGGTTGAAGCTTTTTCACATAAGCATCGCAAACCCAAACATTAAGAAACGACAACTTGGGTTTCTTACCAAAACATAGTTCACATGGTGTCGTCTCAACAGATTTAGATGGTGCCCTATTTAACGTGAATGCAGCCGTCTCTAAAGCATAACCCCAAAATGATAGTGGTAAATCAGTAAGAGACATCATAGATCGCACCATATCTAATAAAGTGCGGTTACTACATTCAGACACACCATTATGATGTGGTGTTCCAGGTGGTGTCAGTTGTGAAACTATTCCGCATTGTTTCAAATGAAGACCAAACTCATAACTCAGATATTCACCTCCACGATCAGATCGTAGAAAACTTTATTTTCTTGTTACGATGATTTTCCACTTCACTCTGAAAGTCCTTGAACTTTTCAAATGTTTCAGACTTATGTTTCATCAAGTAGATATACCCATATCTTCTCAAATCATCTGTGAAGGTCAGAAAATAACGATACCTGCCGCGAGAATCAACACTCATTGGACTGCATAAATCAGTATGTATTATTTCCAATAAGTCTTTTGCTCGCTCCATTGTTCTGGAGAACAGAGTCTTAGTCATCTTGCCCATGAGGCATGGTTTGCAACCATCAAGTGATTCCAAAAGCCCATCAGCATGGAGTTTCTTCATGCGCTTTACACCAATATGACCTAAATGATAGTGCCACAAATAAGTTGCACTATCATTATTAAACTTGTATCTTTTGGCTTCAAAACTATGAATATGTGTATCACTACTATCGAGATTCGATAAAATAGACCACTCATCAAGGGCGCATGACCATAAAAGATATTTGTCGGTGTCAAAACCGGCGGATCTCGGGTAGGGGGTCCCAAACTGTGCGTCTAGGCCGGATGGTAATAGGAGGCAGGGAACACGATGTTTTACCCAGGTTCAGGCCCTCTCGATGGAGGTAAAACCCTACGTCCTACTTGATTAATATTGATGATATGGGTAGTACAAGAGTGGATCTACCACGAGATCGAGGAGGCTAAACCCTAAAAGCTAGCCTATGGTATGATTGTTGTATGATGATGTTGTCCTACGGACTAGAACCCTCTGGTTTATATAGACACTGGATAGGGTTAGGGTTACATAGAGTCGGTTACAATGGTAGGAGATCTTGAATATCCGCATCGCCAAGCTTGCCTTCCACGCCAAGGAAAGTCCCATCCGGACACGGGACAAAGTCTTCAATCTTGTATCTTCATAGTCCAGGAGTCCGGTTGAAGGTATAGTCCGGCTACCCGAACACCCCCTAATCCAGGACTCCCTCAGTAGCCTCTGAACCAGGCTTCAATGACGACGAGTCCGGCGCGCAAATTGTATTCGGCATTGCAAGGCGGGTTCCTCCTCCAAGCCCTTCATAGAAGATTGTAAACACCAAGAGTAGTGTCCGGATCTGCAAAATAAGTTTCCACATATTGCCATAGAGAGAATAATATTAACACAAATCAAATCTGCTGACGTATTCCGCAGTGCGTTATCACACTACAGCCAAGTCCTTTACCCGAATTGTTTTTACTTTTCCACCTTAGCACGTTTTGCGAGGCGGTTTCCTTGGCACGTCTTGTCAAAGCAGAGATCATGTACCCCCTTTTTACGGGATTCTCATCAATACGGACGTGGGTAATCCAACCGCGCCACTTATCATAGTGCTTGGGAGGCAAGTGAGTTTTACTCGGCAGGTGGGGACGCACAACCGCATCCGCCCATATAAGGGGATAAGGATCCACCTTTCTACCTACGCCTTCTTCCTCCTCTGCCTATCCATCTCCTGCGCACTCGAGCTCCAGCGCCCAAGCCTGCACTTCCCACCTCAACCTCCTCCAGCAATGTCCGGAGCGGGAGGCAAGTGGATGGTCTCCACCATTACGGAGGGCCAAGTTAAAAAGTTAAGGAAGGCCGGATACTTGTCCAAGGACATCGCGCACCGGCTTCTTGAGGAGGGGCAGCTTCTCCCCACCCCAAGGCCCCAAGAAAGGGTAGTATTCCTTCCCCACTTCCTCCGTGGACTGGGCTTTCCACTCCACCCATTTGTCCGGGGGCTCATGTTCTACTACGGCCTGGATTTCCACGATCTGGCCCCGAACTTCATCCTCAACATCTCGGCATTTATCGTCGTGTGCGAGGCTTTTCTCCGCGTCCGCCCCCATTTCGGCCTCTGGCTCAAGACCTTCAACGTCAAGCCCAAGGTGGTGCGCGGCAAGCAGGCGGAGTGCGGAGGCGCCATGGCGGGCAAGATGGCCAATGTCCTATGGTTCAAGGGCTCTTTTGTGGAGACCATAAAGGGATGGCAAGCTAGGTGGTTTTATATCACCGAGCCGCGCGATCCGAAATGGACCGCAGCCCCCGAGTTCCGATCCGGACCCCCCACGCGGCTTATGTCTTGGAAAGAAACGGGCCTGTCGTGGGGTAACGAAAAAGAGGTGACCGGATTGCAAACATGCATCCAGTCCCTGGTGAACAAGCCAGTCCGGCTTGTTAATGTAATCCAGGTTATGCTCGTCCACCGGATCCTCCCGTGCCAACAACGGGATTTTAATCTGTGGGAGTTCAACCCGGCGCAGCATCAAACCCTTAGCAGGCTCTTTGACACGACGTACGAAGACGCTTGGAGGATGCTATTCAAGGACGCCGAGGCTCCTGCATCCGCTTCCGAGGACCACGGATACAGCTCGCAGCGTCACGCTAACGAGGTAACCCATCTACACCTTTTACAGGATGTTAAGCTTTTCCATAGTTTGACTCTATGCGGGATCTAAACTCCCTTACCTTTGACAGGCTTGGCGGGCGATATCCGAACCAATTAACTATCCGGCTCCGCTGCCCGAAGACCCAACCCCAGCTCTACTAGTGAAGCTGCTGGTCCCGGCGCCTTATGTGGTGCCGGAGAAGAAGGCCAAGAAGAAGAAGGCCACGGGGACTCGAAAGAGTTCCCGTAATATGGTGGTGTCGGACTCGTCATCCGACGAGTCCGAGACGCACTCCTCCCGTGAAAACGAGGAGGAGGAAGAAGAAACCTCTCCCCCTCCAGCGGGGGAAGGAAAGAAGAGGAAGGCCGCCCCAACGGGGGAGGCCGAAGGGTCTAGGAAGAGGAAGACCCCTCCGCCGGACTACTCCCCCGACGCCGAAGAGGATGAAGAGGAGTGGCCAGACAGGGCCAAGCGTCCGGCGAAATCGTAAGTTCGGATATCAGAGTAACTCATGACGTTCCTTTGTTGCACAACTTTTCCTAATGTCGAATATAATTATGCAGCCCGCCCCGGACCGGACTCGACGAATCGTCGGGCGGCTCCCTGGACTCATCGGACTTGAACTCAGTTCCGCCCGCTGCCTCCCCCTGCACTACAGACGACGCCGAAGTGGCGTCGCGACAAGCTCCGGGGCAGGAGGAGGTGGTCCCGGAGGAGCCGCAAGGCAACCTCCCGGACTCCAGGAGTGAAGGGGACAAGACCCCCCAGGGCTCCAAGTCCGGCTTTGAGCCGGACACCGCACCAGAATCTACAACAGTTCCGGGCCGCGGTAGGCGAACTCCTTCCAAGAGGAGTAAGCCTTCTGAGCCGGCAGTCTCCGTCCAACCGGAGGTGCCAGAAAATCTGCTGGAGGTGCTTGACGGCGCCTCCATCGACGAGGAGCACCGTACTATTATGAGTACAGTGATCCAGAAGGTTCAGTCCGCCAAGAGCGGACCGAGTGAAGCTTGTGTTGGAGAACGTAGTAATTTCAAAAATTTCCTACACACACGCAAGATCATGGTGATGCATAGCAACGAGAGGGGAGAGTGTTGTCTACGTACCAACGCAGACCGACTGCGGAAGCGATCACACAACATAGAGGAAGTAGTCGTACGTCTTCCCGATCCGACCGATCCAAGCATCGTTACTCCGGCACCTCCGAGTTCTTAGCACACGTTCAGCTCGATGACGATCCTCGGGCTCCGATCCAGCAAAGCGTCGAGGAAGAGTTCCGTCAGCACGACGGCGTGGTGACGATCTTGATGTACTACCGACGCAGGGCTTCGCCTAAGCACTACAACGGTATGATCGAGGTGGAATTTGGTGGCAGGGGGCACCGCACACGGCTAAGGAACGATCTCAAGGATCAACTTGTGTGTCTAGAGGTGCCCCCTGCCCCGTATATAAAGGATCCAAGGGGAGGGGCTGGCCGGCCAAGGAGGGAGGCGCAGGAGGAGCCCTACTCCTACCGGGAGTAGGACTCCCCCCTCCAATCCTATTCCAACTAGGACTCCAAGGGGGAAAGAGAGAGAGAGGTGGCCGGCCACCTCTCCTAGTCCTAATAGGACTAGGGGAGGGGGGAGGCGCGCAGCCCTCCATGGCAGCCCCTTTCACCTTTCCACTAAGGCCCATGTAGGCCCATTTGGCTCCCGGGGGTTCCGGTAACCCTCCCGGTATTCCGGTAAAATCCCGATTTCACCCGGAACACTTCTGGTGTCCAAACATAGGCTTCCAATATATCAATCTTTATGTCTCGACCATTTCGAGACTCCTCGTCATGTCCGTGATCACATCCGGGACTCCGAACAACCTTCGGTACATCAAAATGCATAAACTCATAATAACTGTCATCGTAACGTTAAGCGTGCGGACCCTACGGTTCGAGAACAATGTAGACATGACCGAGACACGTCTCTGGTCAATAACCAATAGCGGGACCTTGATGCCCATATTGGCTCCTACATATTCTACGAACATCTTTATCGGTCAGACCGCATAACAACATATGTTGTTCCCTTTGTCATCGGTATGTTACTTGCCCGAGATTCGATCGTCGATATCCAATACCTAGTTCAATCTCGTTACTGGCAAGTCTCTTTACTCGTTCCGTAATACATCATCTCACAACTAACGTCTTAGTTATAATGCTTGCAAGGCTTATGTGATGTGTATTACCGAGAGGGCCCAGAGATACCTCTCCGACAATCGGAGTGACAAATTCTAATCTTGAAATACGCCAACCCAACATCTACCATTGGAGACACCTGTAGTACTCCTTTATAATCACCCAGTTACGTTGTGACGTTTGGTAGTACCCAAAGTGTTCCTCCGGCAAACGGGAGTTGCATAATCTCATAGTCATAGGAACATGTATAAGTCATGAAGAAAGCAATAGCAACATACTAAACGATCGGGTGCTAAGCTAATGAAATGGGTCATGTCAATCAGATCATTCAACTAATGATGTGACCTCGTTAATCAAATAACAACTCTTTTGTCCATGGTTAGGAAACATAACCATCTTTGATTAATGAGCTAGTCAAGTAGAGGCATACTAGTGACACTTTGTTTTGTCTATGTATTCACACATGTATTATGTTTCCGGTTAATACAATTCTAGCATGAATAATAAACATTTATCATGATATAAGGAAATAAATAATAACTTTATTATTGCCTCTAGGGCATATTTCCTTCAGTCTCCCACTTGCACTAGAGTCAATAATCTATATCACATCACCATGTGATTAACATCGATAGTTCACATCATCATGTGATTAACACCCATAGTTCACATCGCCATGTGACCAATACCCAAAGGGTTTACTAGATTCAGTAATCTATTTCACATCGCTATGTGATTAACACCCAAAGAGTACTAAGGTGTGATCATGTTTTGCTTGTGAGAGAATCTTAGTCAACGGGTCTGCCACATTCAGATCCACATGTATTTTGCAAATTTCTATGTCAACAATGCTCTGCATGGAGCTACTCTAGCTAATTGCTCCCACTTTCAATATGTATCTAGACCGAGACTTAGAGTCATCTAGATTAGTGTCAAAACTTGCATCGGCGTAACCCTTTATGACGAACCTTTTGTCACGTCCATAATCGAGAAACATATCCTTATTTCACTAAGGATAATTCTGACCGCTGTCCAGTGATCTACTCCTAGATCACTATTGTACTCCCTTGCCAAATTCAGTGCAGGGTATACAATAGATCTGGTATACAGCATGACATACTTTATAGAACCTATGGCCAAGGCATAGGGAATGACTTTCATTCTCTTTCTATCTTCTGTCGTGGTCGGGCTTTGAGTCTTACTCAACTTCACACCTTGTAATATAGGCAAGAACTCTTTCTTTGACTGCTCCATTTTGAACTACTTCAAAATCTTGTCAAGGTATGTACTCATTGAAAAAACTTATCAAGCGTCTTGATCTATCTCTATAGATCTTGGAGCTCAATATGTAAGCAGCTTCACCGAAGTCTTTCTTTGAAAAACTCCTTTCAAACACTCCTTTATGCTTTACAGAATAATTCTACATTATTTCCGATCAACAATATGTCATACATATACTTATCAGAAATGTTGTAGTGCTCCCACTCACTTTCTTGTAAATACAGGCTTCACCGCAAGTCTGTATAAAACTATATGCTTTGATCAACTCATCAAAGCGTATATTCCAACTCCGAGATGCTTGCACCAGTCCACAGATGGATCACTGGAGCTTGCACATTTTGTTAGCATCTTTCGGATTGACAAAACCTTCTGGTTGCATCATATACAACTCTTCTTTAATAAATCCATTAGGGAATGCAGTTTTGTTTATCCGTTTGCCAGATTTCATAAAATGCGGCAATTACTAACATGATTCGGACAGACTCAAGCATATATACGAGTGAGAAGCTCTCATCGTAGTCAACACCTTGAACTTGTCGAAAACCTTCTGCGACAATTCTAGCTTTGTAGATAGTAACACTACTATCAGCGTCCGTCTTCTCTTGAAGATCCATTTATTCTCAATTGCTTGCCGATCATCGGGCAAGTCAACCAAAGTCCAAACTTTGTTCTCATACATGGATCATATCTCAGATTTCATGGCCTCAAACCATTTCGCGGAATCTGGGCTCATCATTGCTTCCTCATAGTTCGTAGGTTCGTCATGGTCAAGTAACATGACCTCCAGAACAGGATTACCATACCACTCTGGTGCGGATCTCACTCTGGTTTACCTACGAGATTCGGTAGTAACTTGATCTGAAGTTACATGATCATCATCATTAGCTTCCTCACTAATTGGTGTAGTAGTCACAAGAACAGATTTTTGTGATGAATTACTTTCCAACAAGGTAGAAGGTACAATTACCTTATCAAGTTTTCTACTTTCCTCCCACTCACTTCTTTCAAGAGAAACTCCTTCTCTAGAAAGGATCCATTATAAGCAACGAATGTCTTGCCTTAGGATCTGTGATAGAAGGTGTACCCAACAGTCTCTTTTGCGTATCCTATGAAGACATATTTCTCCGATTTGGGTTTGAGCTTATCAGGATGAAACTTTTTCTCATAAGCATCGCAACCCCAAACTTTAAGAAACGACAACTTTGGTTTCTTGCCAAACCATAGTTCATAAGGCGTCGTCTCGACAGATATAGATGGTGCCCCTTTTTTTTAATGTGAATGCAGCTGTCTCTAATGCATAACCCCAAAACGATAGTGGTAGATCGGTAAGATACATCATAGATTGTACTATATCCAATAAAGTACGGTTATGACGTTCGGACACACCATTATGCTGTGGTGTTCCAGGTGGCGTGCGTAGTGAAACTATTTCACATTGTTTTAATTGAAGACCAAACTCGTAACTCAAATATTTTACCTCTGCGATCATATCGTAGAAACTTTTATTTTCTTGTCACAATGATTTTCCACTTCACTCTAAAATTCTTTGAACTGTTCAAATGTTTCAGACTTATGTTTCATCAAGTAGATATCCCCATATCTGCTCAAATCATCTTGTGAAGGTCAGAAAATAATGATACCTGCTGTAAGCCTTAATATTCATCGGACCACATACATCAGTATGTATGATTTCCAACAAATCTGTTGCTTGCTTCATTGTTCCGGAGAACGGCGTTTTAGTCATCTTGCCCATAAGGCATGGTTCGCAAGCATCAAGTGATTCATAATCAAGTGATTCCAGAATCCCATCAGCATGGAGTTTCTTCATGCGCTTTACACCAATATGACCTAAATGGCAGTGCCACAAATAAGTTGCACTATCATTATTAACTTCGCATCTTTTGGTTTCAATATTATGAATATGTGTGTCACTAAGATCGAGATCCAATGAACTATTTTCATTGGGTGTGTAACCATATAAGGTTTTATTCATGTAAACAGAACAACAATTTATTCTTTTACTTAAATGAATAACCGTATTACAATAAACATGATCAAATCATATTCATGCTCAACGCAAACACCAAATAACACTTATTTAGGTTCAACACTAATCCCAAAAGTATAGGGAGTGTGCGATGATGATCATATCAATCTTGGAACCACTTCCAACACACATCGTCACTTCACCCTTAACTAGCCTCTGTTTATTCTGCAACTCCCGTTTCGAGTTACTAATCTTAGCAACTGAACTCGTATCAAATACTGAGGGTTTGCTATAAACACTAGTAAAGTACACATCAATAACAAGTATATCAAATATACTTATGTTCACTTTGCCATCCTTCTTACCCGCCAATCACTTGGGGTAGTTCCGCTTCCAGTGACCAGTCCCTTTGCAGTAGAAGCACTTAGTCTCAGGCTTAGGATCAGACTTGTGCTTCTTCACTTGAGCAGCAACTTGCTTGCCGTTCTTCTTGAAGTTCCCCTTCTTCTCTTTGCCCTTTTCTTGAAACTAGTGGTCTTGTCAACCATCAACACTTGATGTTTTTCTTGATTTCTACCTTCGTTGATTTCAGCATCACGAAGAGCTTGGGAGTTGTTTCCGTTATCCCTTGCATATTATAGTTCATCACGAAGTTCTACTAACTTGGTGATGGTGACTAGAGAATTCTGTCAATCACTATCTTATCTGGAAGATTAACTCCTACTTGATTCAAGCGATTGTAGTACCCAGACAATCTGAGCACATGCTCACTAGTTGAGCGATTCTCCTCCATCTTTTAGCTATAGAACTTGTTGGAGACTTCATATCTCTGAACTCGGGTATTTGCTTGAAATATTAACTTCAACTCCTGGAACATCTCATATGGTCCATGACGTTCAAAACGTCTTTGAAGTCCCGATTCTAAGCCATTAAGCATGGTGCACTAAACTATCAAGTAGTCATCATATTGAGCTAACCAAACGTTCATAACGTCTGCATCTGCTCCTACAATAGGTCTGTCACCTAGCGGTGCATCAAGGATATAATTCTTCTGTGCAGCAATGAGGATAAACCTCAGATCACGGATCCAATCCGCATCATTGCTACTAACATCTTTCAACACAATTTTCTCTAGGAACATATCAAAAATAAACACAGGGAAGCAACAACGCGAGCTATTGATCTACAACATAATTTGCAAAATACTACCAGGACTAAGTTCATGATAAATTTAAGTTCAATTTAATCATATTACTCAAGAACTCCCACTTAGATAGACATCCCTCTAATCCTCTAAGTGATCATGTGATCCAAATCAACTAAACCATAACCGATCATCACGTGAGATGGAGTAGTTTTCAATGGTGAACATCGTTATGTTGATCATATCTACTATATGATTCACGCTCGACCTTTCGGTCTTCGTGTTCCGAGGCCATATCTGCATATGCTAGGCTCGTCAAGTATAACCCGAGTATTCTGCGTGTGCAAAACTGGCTTGCACCCGTTGTAGATGGACGTAGAGCTTATCACACCCGATCATCACGTGGTGTCTGGGCACGACGAACTTTGGCAACGGTGCATACTCAGGGAGAACACTTCTTGATAATTTAGTGAGAGATCATCTTATAATGCTACCGTCAATCAAAGCAAGGTAAGATGCATAAAAGATAAACATCACATGCAATCAATATAAGTGATATGATATGGCCATCATCATCTTGTGCTTGTGATCTCCATCTCCGAAGCACCGTCATGATCACCATCGTCACCGGCGCGACACCTTGATCTCCATCGTAGCATCGTTGTCGTCTCGTCAATCTTATGCTTCCACGACTATCACTACTGCTTAGCAATAAAGTAAAGCATTACATTGCGATTGCATTGCATACAATAAAGCGACAACCATATGGCTCCTGCCAGTTGCCGATAACTTGGTTACAAAACATGATCATCTCATACAATAAAATCAGCATCATGCCTTGACCATATCACATCACAACATGCCCTGCAAAAACAAGTTAGACGTCCTCTACTTTGTTGTTTGCAAGTTTTACGTGGCTGCTATGGGCTTTAAGCAAGAACTCATCTCACCTACGCATCAAAACCACAACGATAGTTTGTCAAATAGACTCCGTTTTAACCTTCGCAAGGACCGGGCGTAGCCACACTCGGTTCAACTAAAGTTGGAGAAACAGTCACCCGCAAGTCACCTATGTGCAAAGCACGTCGGGGAAACCGGTCTCGCGTAAGCATACGCGTAATGTCGGTCCGGGCCACTTCATCCAACAATACCGCCGAACCAAAGTATGACATGCTGGTAGGCAGTATGACTTATATCGCCCACAACTCACTTGTGTTCTACTCGTGCATATAACATCAAACCATAAAACCTAGGCTCGGATGCCACTGTTGGAGAACGTAGTAATTTCAAAAATTTCCTACGCACACGCAAGATCATGGTGATGCATAGCAACGAGAGGGGAGAGTGTTGTCTACGTACCAACGCAGACCGACTGCGGAAGCGATCACACAACATAGAGGAAGTAGTCGTACGTCTTCCCGATCCGACCGATCCAAGCACCGTTACTCCGGCACCTCCGAGTTCTTAGCACACGTTCAGCTCGATGACGATCCTCGGGCTCCGATCCAGCAAAGCGTCGAGGAAGAGTTCCGTCAGCACGACGGCATGGTGACGATCTTGATGTACTACCGACGCAGGGCTTCGCCTAAGCACTACAACGGTATGATCGAGGTGGAATTTGGTGGCAGGGGGCACCGCACACGGCTAAGGAACGATCTCAAGGATCAACTTGTGTGTCTAGAGGTGCCCCCTGCCCCCGTATATAAAGGATCCAAGGGGAGGGGCTGGCCGGCCAAGGAGGGAGGCGCAGGAGGAGTCCTACTCCTACCGGGAGTAGGACTCCCCCCTCCAATCCTATTCCAACTAGGACTCCAAGGGGGAAAGAGAGAGAGAGGTGGCCGGCCACCTCTCCTAGTCCTAATAGGACTAGGGGAGGGGGGAGGCGCGCAGCCCTCCATGGCAGCCCCTTTCACCTTTCCACTAAGGCCCATGTAGGCCCATTTCGCTCCCGGGGGGTTCCGGTAACCCTCCCGGTATTCCGGTAAAATCCCGATTTCACCCAGAACACTTCCGGTGTCCAAACATAGGCTTCCAATATATCAATCTTTATGTCTCGACCATTTCGAGACTCCTCGTCATGTCCGTGATCACATCCGGGACTCCGAACAACCTTCGGTACATCAAAATGCATAAACTCATAATAACTGTCATCATAACGTTAAGCGTGCGGACCCTACGGTTCGAGAACAATGTAGACATGACCGAGACACGTCTCCGGTTAATAACCAATAGCGGGACCTGGATGCCCATATTGGCTCCTACATATTCTACGAAGATCTTTATCGGTCAGACCGCATAACAACATACGTTGTTCCCTTTGTCATCGGTATGTTACTTGCCCAAGATTCGATCGTCGGTATCCAATACCTAGTTCAATCTCGTTACTGGCAAGTCTCTTTACTCGTTCCGTAATACATCATCTCACAACTAACGTCTTAGTTATAATGCTTGCAAGGCTTATGTGATGTGTATTACCGAGAGGGCCCAGAGATACCTCTCCGACAATCGGAGTGACAAATTCTAATCTCGAAATACGCCAACCCAACATCTACCATTGGAGACACCTGTAGTACTCCTTTATAATCACCCAGTTACGTTGTGACATTTGGTAGTACCCAAAGTGTTCCTCCGGCAAACGGGAGTTGCATAATCTCATAGTCATAGGAACATGTATAAGTCATGAAGAAAGCAATAGCAACATACTAAACGATCGGGTACTAAGCTAATGAAATGGGTCATGTCAATCAGATCATTCAACTAATGATGTGACCTCGTTAATCAAATAACAACTCTTTTGTCCATGGTTAGGAAACATAACCATCTTTGATTAACGAGCTAGTCAAGTAGAGGCATACTAGTGACACTCTGTTTTGTCTATGTATTCACACATGTATTATGTTTCCGGTTAATACAATTCTAGCATGAATAATAAACATTTATCATGATATAAGGAAATAAATAATAACTTTATTATTGCCTCTAGGGCATATTTCCTTCAGCTTGCGCTAGCCTTCTAACAGGCTTCGAGGTAAGTAAAAAATATGTAAAAATATAACCGCATAGACAGTAGCCCCTGATGCTCTGTTCGGCGTTCGGAAAGAAAAACCGAATAGAGGATCTATTAAATTTCGCAGGAGTCTAACAACAAAGAGTCAATATGCGTATGCAGGCTTCGCTGCTAGCCACCGCCGCACTGACTGCGGAGGTGGGTGACCTGAAACAGGGCCTCGAGCGGACCGAGCAAGAACTCGGCCTTGCCAAACGGCAGCTCGAGGAGAAAGAAGGTAAGAAATACCTTATAGAAAAAGTGCCTATAGAAAGGCTTGATTGCAAAAAATAACAGGATTGTACTGCTTATTGTAGGGGCCACGACTGAGGTGGCGACCCTCAAGCAGGCGCTGTCCGAGGCCGAAAAGAAAGCGGCCACGGAGTGCTCCGAGCGAGGGAAACTTGAGGGCCAGGTTGGCGAGGTGCAACAGGAGCTTCAGGCTCTCATGAAAAAACATGAGAGTTTGGAGCTTGAGTCCAAGACGCAAGCGTCCGAGCTCGCGGCGGCCCTTGAGACTGCCAAGTCCGCCAAGGCCGAAGCCCAAAAGGCCCTCCAAGAGTTGGAGGAGATGAAAAAGATAGCGGCGGGTAAGGCCTTCTTTATGCAAAGCAGAAGTATAAAAGTAAAGTACTTGTTACTTACCCGAATCCGGAGCTCTCCAGGGGCATTCGCAGATCTTCCCCGTAGCGTATCCGACGCCGCCGCATTCTACCAAGCCGAAGAGGACAGCTCGACGGAGAAGGTGTTCTGGTCTCAGTATGCTGAGGCCGAACACCCTGTGCCCTTAAGTGACCAGCTGAAACAGCTGGTCGAGCTCCACAAGGTGGCCGAACAAGCCATGAAGGGCTTCATAGTTCGGCTGTGGCCCGGAGAGGCCCTGCCTGGGAGCTACTTCGGGCTGGTGCGGTGACTGGTGGAGGCCTGTCCAAGGCTCGAGGTCATCAAGCGTTCTGTCTGCATCGAAGGTGCCCGTAGGGCCCTTGCCCGTGCAAAGGTGCACTGGGGTAAGCTGGACAGTGAGAAGCTTGTGAGGGACGGGCCGCCGCCGAGGAAGGAGCATCGCAAGCCCGAGAACTACTATAAGGATGTTCTTGCGGGTGCCCGCCTTGTGGCGGATGAATGTACCAAGGATGTAATTTTTGAATGAACTCGCTCGTGTTTATCCTGTGCGCTGAAAACTTGTTCATATGTGCTAAGCAATGCTTATTGAATTTAAAATATTACTTTCAGTGCGGCCGTTTATCAAAAATTGAGAGATGGCCAGTCGTCGGCTTCTGCCCCCATGCCACTAGTGCTGGGGTGTTCGGGATAAACCTGAGGGATCTTTTTCCCATAGTTGGGTCCTTCGAGGGAGGCACTCAGCACAACGAACCAGGCAATCGGACTATAATGCTTGAACACTCTCACTTAGCCATAGAACTCTTTAATTTTAAATTTCGGCGAAGCCCCTAGTTCGGAAGACCGAGTTCGGGGCGCTATCCACGCCTTGGCCAGACAAAGCCATCTCCTCGCTCGAAGCGGCATAAGCCTTTAGGGACTCAAAAAACCTCTCAAACAGCGACCGGTCTCTCGCCACATCATGACAGTCAGTTTTAGCTTTCTCCACTGAGGTGCTTAACCCAGCTCAACCGGGGCACAATCGCAGTGGTTCTCCTAGTGCTACCTTAGCCGATATAGCGGAACGTAAGGCACCAAAACATAGGAGCCGGGCAAACCCAACTATTAACCCAAATCATGATTCGGAGCCGATGCATATAGTGCTATAAGTTCGGGGTGCCGCACTTGTGAAAGTGTACGGACTACTCACGCCATATTAATGGGTACTAAAGCCCCTGGCGTATTTTGCTGTACCACAGTGTACGGGTGCAACATGTCATAAACATATATATGAAAAGCTGATAATGCAAAAAAAATAGACAGAAAGCTATGCATTGTTTATAAAGAGGCTATTTATCAAAGCCGAACGATACAAGTGGTGCGATAAGCAAAAAGATATTGGACTATTTAGTATGTCCTGACCAGGGGCAGGCCACGGAGTTGTATTTAAAACAGGTATACCGCTCGTAACAGAGACCACCTGGGAGTTCCATAATGCGGCATGGCTTGTCTGCCTCCTGGATCTTGCATCGTTTGTGCGGAAGTCGAATTGCCGAACAGGTCGCCCGAAGTATGGAGTCCTGAAAGTAAGAAAAAGTTGAAAAAAGAATCCGGCAGCCCCTAGTATGTTTTAAGCCGTATTTTGGGCATGCCATTATTGTGCCCCTTCCCCTGTGCCCATGGTATCTCAAGGGCGTAGTTATGTACGCGAGGTACTGGTTTTGCTATGTCGCGAGAGCTGGGGTTGGGGCCGCATTGCTACGCTTGCTCATAGTGTGCCGGGAGGTGCTGCTGTGGGTTACTTCGGGCGCGCTTGGCAGTGTCTGGCTTTTTAATGGCCGGACTGGAGAATTGCCTAAGAAGGCTACTTTGTACTTCCACTGCGAGAGCCGCCGTGTGCTCCTTCGTACGGAGGGAGCTTCGGTGTTTCCGTTGACCGTGATTACTCCTCGAGGGCCTGGCATATTGAGCTTGAGATATGCGTAGTGTGGCATCGCATTGAACTTTGCGAATGTTGTTCGTCCGAGCAGGGCGTGATAGCCACTGCGAAACAAGACTATATCGAAGATTAACTCTTCGCTTCGGAAATTGTCTGGGGATCCGAAGACCACGTCAAGTGTTACTGAGCCTGTACAGTTGGCCTCTACACCTGGTATAACGCCTTTAAAGGTCGTTTTTGTGGGCTTAATCCTTGAGGGATCTATGCCCATTTTCCGCACTGTATCCTGATAAAGCAGGTTCAGGCTACTGCCGCTGTCCATGAGGACTCTTGTGAGATGAAATCCGTCGATGATTGGGTCGAGAACCAATGCGGCAAAGCCGCCATGACGGATGCTAGTGGGATGGTCCCTTCGATCAAAAGTGATCGGGCAGGAGGACCATGGGTTGAACTTTGGGACGACTGGCTCCATCGCGTATACGTCCCGTAGCGCACGCTTCCGCTCCCTCTTGGGAATGTGGGTTGCGTATATCATGTTCACCATCCGCACTTGTGGGGGAAAGCCCTTCTGTCCATTGTTGTTCGGCGGCTTGGGCTCCTCCTCGTCGTCACTGTGCAGCCCCTTGTCTTTGTTTTCGGCTCTTAACTTGCTTGCCTGCTTGAACACCCAACAATCTCTGTTAGTGTGATTAGCTGGCCTTTCGGGGGTGCCATGTATCTGGCACAAGCGATCGAGTATTCGGTCCAAACTGGACGGGCCCTGAGTATTCTTTTTGAGTGGCTTTTTCCGGTGACCGAATTTATAGCCTTTGAATCCGGCATTGACTGTCGTGTCTTCATTGCTATCGCTGCTAACGCGGTGTTTTTGCTTATGCCGACGTGTCCTGCCACTTTTGTCCTTGGTATCCGAGTTACCAGGGTTCTTTGATAGATTGTTACTACGAGCTAGCCAACTGTCTTCTCCCGCGCAAAAGCGGGTCATGAGTGTCGTGAGGGCTGCCATAGATTTCGGCTTTTCCTGTCCCAGGTGCCGGGCAAGCCACTCGTCGCGGATGTTATGCTTGAAGGCTGCTAGGGCCTCTGCGTCCGGACAGTCGACTATCTGGTTTTTCTTTGTTAGGAACCGTGTCCAGAATTGTCTGGCCGATTCCTCTGGCTACTGAATTATGTGGCTTAAGTCGTCGGCATCCGGTGGTCGCACGTGAGTGCCCTGGAAGTTGTCGAGGAATGCGGCTTCCAGGTCCTCCCAAGAACCGATTGAGTCTGCTGGCAAGCTGTTAAGCCAATGCCGGGCCGGTCCTTTAAGTTTGAGCGAGAGGTATTTCATGGCGTGTAGATCATCGCCGCGTGCCATGTGGATGTGAAGGAGATAATCCTCGATCCATACCACCGGATCTGTTGTGCCATCGTATGATTCGATGTTTACTGGTTTGAAACCCTCTGGGATTTTATGCTCCATTACTTCATTCATGAAGCATAGCGGGTGTGCGGCGCCTCTGTACTGGGCTATATCACGACGCAGCTCGGAAGAGCTATGTCTGTTGTGTTCGGCCCGGCCGGATTTGTTGTATCCGGAGTGAAGATCATCATGACGTGTCGTAGGCCGCCTGCGCGATCCATAGATCGATCTTGTTTGTCTTGCCTTGTCCTCCAGTACGTCTCGCAGGTCCGACGTATTTTCCCGTGCCTTAGTTGAGCGGCGTCGGGGCATGGCTTGGCTGGAGGGCCGAGAGGCCTCTCTGTCGCGGCCGCGAGGTGGCCGGTCTGCCATGTCGTGCGCTGGTGATGTAGGTGCTTCCTCCTCTGATCGGGGTAGCGGCCTGCGCTTTGGGTAACTCTTGGAAGGGCGTTTGAGTTCATACTCTTCGGCTGCAAGGACTTCAGTCCATCTGTCAGCTAGAAAATCTTGGGTACCTCTAAGCTGTTGCTGCTTTTTCTTGAGGCTGCTTGCCGTTGCTAAAAGCCTGCGTTTGAAACGCTCTTGCTCGGCGGGGTCTGATGGTATGACGAATTCGTCGTCATCGAGGCTTGCCTCATCTTCGGAGGGAGGCATATAGTTATCATCCTCAACCTCCTCGTCTGCCGCTCTCTCATGAGGGTTGGCTTCTCCATCTTCCTGTGCCGAATCTTGCTGAGGTGGGTGTTCTTCGGCGCTGTCCGGGGTAGTATTATCTCCCGTGCCGGAATCACCGTTTTTGCTTTGGCGGGATTTAGAGCGGCGCCGCTGACGCCGGCGCTTTGGCTGTTTCTTGGGGATGTCCTCCCCCACTGTTCCATCGCCATCTCCATCTTTCGGAGTATCCACCATATATATGTCATATGACGAGGTGGCCTTCCAGCGCCCTACAGGTGCTGGTTCCTGTTCGTCTCCTACATCGTCGTCCATACCGTCGATGTCTTCGGAGCCGAAGTCAAGCATGTCAGTTAAATCGTCGACAGTTGCTACAAAGTGGGTGGTGGGTGGGCTTTGAATTTCTTCGTCGTCCGTATCCCATCCTCGTTGACCGTAATACGGCTAGGGCTCTCCTGATAAAGAGAGAGACTTAAGAGAATTCAGGATGACGCCAAAAGGCGAGTGCTGAAAGATGTCTGCGGCAGTGAACTCCATTATCGGCGCCCAATCGGATTCGATTGGCAGGGGCGCGCGGGGTTCGGAGTCCGAGGAGGAGTCCGGATCCTCGGAGCCACGGGTCATGCAGAGTGCGGGGCTAGCGTTCGGCTCGATCGCCTTTGAGATTGCAGCCCCCGAGGTGGCATCCAACAGCTCGTCCTCGATTGGCGCAATAGGCTCTGAGTTAGAGGTCGGAACCGAAGCGTGAGCGGCCTCCAAGACACTATCCGGAGGCAGAGCTAGATCATGCCCCTCGAGATAGTGCGGCGCGCTTGGCCGTGGCTCGAACCCTTCGAAGATCAAGTCTCCGCGGATGTCAGCCGTGTAGTTTAGGCTTCCAAACCTGACTTGATGGCCAGGAGCGTAGCTTTCGATCTGCTCCAAGTGGCCAAGAGAATTGGCCTGCAGAGTGAAGCCGCCGAAGACGAAGATCTGTCCGGGGAGAAAAGTCTCACCCTGGACCGCATCGTTGTTGATGATCAAAGGAGCCATCGGGCCTAAAGGCGACGGCACAGAGGAACTCTCAATGAAAGCACCAATGTCGGTGTCAAAACCGGCGGATCTCGGGTAGGGGGTCCCGAACTGTGCGTCTAGGCCGAATGGTAACAGGAGGCAGGGAACACGATGTTTTACCCAGGTTCGGGCCCTCTCGATGGAGGTAAAACCCTACGTCCTGCTTGATTAATATTGATGATATGGGTAGTACAAGAGTGGATCTACCACGAGATCGAGGAGGCTAAACCCTAAAAGCTAGCCTATGGTATGATTGTTGTATGATGATGTTGTCCTACGGACTAGAACCCTCCGGTTTATATAGACACCGAATAGGGTTAGGGTTACATAGAGTCGGTTACAATGGTAGGAGATCTTGAATATCCGCATCGCCAAGCTTGCCTTCCACGCCAAGGAAAGTCCCATCCGGACACGGGACAAAGTCTTCAATCTTGTATCTTCAGTCCAGGAGTCTGGCTGAAGGTATAGTCCGGCTACCCGAACACCCCCTAATCCAGGACTCCCTCAATATTACTCATATAAATAGAACAACCATTATTCTCTTATTTAAATGAATAACCGTCTCGCGTCAAACAAGATCCAGATATAATGTTCATGCTTAACGCTGGCACCAAATAACAATTATTCAGGTCTAAAACTAACCCCAAAGGTAGATGTAGAGGTAGCGTGCCGACCGCGATCACATCGACTTTGGAACCATTTCCCGCGCGCATCATCACCTCATCCTTAGCCAATCTTCGCTTATCCGTAGCCCATGTTTCGAGTTGCAAATATGAGCAACAGAACCATTATCAAATACCCAGACGCTACTACGAGCATTAGTAAGGTACACATCAATAACATGTATATCAAATATACCTTTCACTTTGCCATCCTTCTTATCCGCCAAATACTTGGGGTACTTCCGCTTCCAGTGACCAGTCCCTTTGTAGTAGAAGCACTCAGTCTCAGGGTTAGGTCTAGATTTGGGCTTCTTCACTTGAGCAGCAACTTTCTTGCCGTTCTTCTTGAAGTTCCCCTTCTTCCCTTTGCCCTTCTTCTTGAAACTAGCGGTCTTGTTAACCATCAACACCTGATGCTCCTTTTTTATTTCTACCTCTGTAGCCTTTAGCATCGCGAAGAGCTCGGGAATTGTCTTATCCATCCCTTGCATATTATAGTTCATCATGAAGCTTTTGTAGCTTCATGGCAGTGATTGAAGAACTCTGTTAATGACACTATCATCAGGAAGATTAACTCCCAGTTGAGTCAAGTGGTTGTGGTACCCAGACATACTGAGTATATGTTCACTGGCAGAACTATTCTCCTCCATTTTGCAGCTGTAGAACTTATTGGAGACTTCATATCTCTCAATCCGGGCATTTGCTTGAAATATTAACTTCAACTCCTGGAACATCTCGTATGCTCCATGACATTCAAATGCCGTTGAAGTCCCGATTCTAAGCCGTAAAGCATGGCACACTGAACTATCGAGTAGTCATCAGCTTTGCTCTCCCAGACGTTCATAACATCTGGAGTTGCTCCTGCAGCGGGCTTTGCACCTAGCGGTGCTTCTAGGACATAATTCTTCTATGCAACAATGAGGATAATCCTCAAGTTACGGACCCAGTTCATGTAGTAGCTACCATCATCTTTCAACTTAGCTTTCTCTAGGAACTCATTAAAATTCAAAGGAACAGTAGCGTGGGCCATTTATCTACAACAACATAGACATGAAAAATACTATCAGGTACTAAGTTCATGATAAATTAAAGTTCAATTAATCATATTACTTAAGAAATCTCACTTAGATAGACATTGCTACCTCTTGAGCACTGCGTTGGTTTTCCCTTGAAGAGGAAAGGGTGATGCAGCAAAGTAGCGTAAGTATTTCCCTCGGTTTTTGAGAACCAAGGTATCAATCCAGTAGGAGACCACGCGCGAGTCACCTCATACCTACACAAATAAATAAGAACCTCACAACCAACGCGATGAAGGGGTTATCAATCCCTTCACGATCACTTGCAAGAGTGAGATCTAATAGAGATAATAATAAGATAAATATTTTTGGTATTTTTATGATATAGATTGAAAGTAAAGATTGCAAAATAAAATAGATTGGAAACTTGTATGATGGAAAATAGACTCGGGGCCATAGGTTTCACTAGTGGCTTCTCTCAAGATAACATAAGTATTACGGTGGGTGAACAAATTACTGTCGAGCAATTGATAGAAAAGCGAATAATTATGAGAATATCTAGGCATGATCATGTATATAGGCATCACGTCCGTGACAAGTAGACCGACTCCTGCCTGCATCTACTACTATTACTCCACACATCGACCGCTATCCAGCATGCATCTAGAGTATTAATTTCATAAGAACAGAGTAATGCCTTAAGCAATATGACAAGATGTAGAGGGATAAACTCATGCAATATGATATAAACCCCATCTTATTATCCTCGATGGCAACAATACAATACGTGTCGTTTCCCTTTCTGTCACTGGGATCGAGCACCGCAAAATTGAACCCAAAGCGCACTTCTCCCATTGCAAGAAAGATCAATCTAGTAGGCCAACCAAACTGATAATTCGAAGAGACTTGCAAAGATAAACCAATCATACATAAAAGAATTCAAAGAAGATTCAAATATTGTTCATAGATAAACTGGATCATAAACCCACAATTCATCGGATCTCGACAAACACACCGCAATAGAAGATTACATCGAATAGATCTCCAAAAGAATCGAGGAGAACTTTGTATTGAGATCCAAAGAGAGAGAAGAAGCCATCTAGCTAATAACTATGGACCCGTAGGTCTGAAGTAAACTACTCACACATCACCGGAGAGGCCATAGAGTTGATGTAGAGGCCCTCCGTGATCAATGCCCCCTCCGGCGGAGCTCCGGAAAAGGCCCCGAGATGGGATCTCTCGGGTACAGAAGGTTGCGGCGGTGGAATTAGGTTTTCGTCGTGCTCCTGGATGTTTGCGGGGTATGTCAATATATATAGGAGGAAGAAGTAGGTCAGTGGAGCAACAAGGGGCCCATGATGAGGGAGGGCGTGCCCAGGGGGCAGGCGCCCCCCCTGCCTCGTGGCCGCCTCGTTGATTGCTTGACGTCCACTCCAAGTCCTCTGGATCACGTTTGTTCCAAAAATCACGTTCCCGAAGGTTTCATTCCATTTGGACTCCGTTTGATATTCCTTTTCTACGAAACACCGAAATAGGCAAAAAAAACAGCAATTTGGGCTGGGCCTCCGGTTAATAGGTTAGTCCCAAAAATAATATAAAAGTGTAAAATAAAGCCCATTAACATCCAAAACAGATAATATAATAGCATAGAACAATCAAAAATTATAGATACGTTGGAGACGTATCAAGCATCCCCAAGCTTAATTCCTGCTCGTCCTCGAGTAGGTAAATGATAAAAACAAAATTTTTGATGTGGCATGCTTCCTAACATATTTCTCAATGTATTTTTTTCTTTATTGTGGCATGAATGTTCAGATCCGAAAGATTCAAGATAAAAGTTTAATATTGACATAAAAATAATAATACTTCAAGCATACTAACTAAGCAATCATGTCTTCTCAAAATAACATGGCCAAAGAAAGTTCATCCCTACAAAATCATGTAGTTTGGTCAGGCTCCATTTTCGTCACACAAGAATGCTCTCATCATGCACAACCCCGATGACAAGCCAAGCAATTGTTTCATACTTTATTAATCTCAAACTTTTTTCAACTTTCACGCAATACATGAGTGTAAGCCATGGATATAGAACTATGGTGGAATAGAATATAATGAAGGGGGTTATGTGGAGAAGACAAAAAAATAGAAAGTCTCACATCGACGCGGCTAATCAATGGGCTAGGAAGATGCCCATCAATTGATGTCAATGCAAGGAGTAGGGATTGCCATGCAACGAATGCGCTAGAGCTATAAATGTATGAAACCTCAACAAAAGAAACTAAGTGGGTGTGCATCCAACCTGCTTGCTCACAAAGACCTAGGGCACTTGAGGAGGCCCATTGGTGGAATATACAAGCCAAGTTCTATAATGAAAAATTCCCACCAGTATATGAAAATGACAAAACAAGAGACTCTCTATCATAAAGATCATGGTGCTACTTTGAAGCACAAGTGTGGAAAAAATGGACAGTAGCATTGCCCTTTTTTTCTTTTTTTTCTTTTTTGGGCCTTTTGTTATGGGACAATGCTCTATTAATGATGATCATCACACTTCTATTTATTTACAACTCAACGATTGCAACTCGATACTAGAACAAGATATGACTCTATATGAATGCCTCCAGCGGTGTACCGGGATGTGCAATGACTCATGAGTAACATCTATGAAAGAATTATGAATGGTGGCTTTGCCACAAATATGATGTCAACTACATGATCATGCAAGGCAATATGACAATGATGATGCGTGTCATAATAAACGGAATGGTGGAAAGTTGCATGGCAATATATCTCGGAATGGCTATGGAAATGCCATAATAGGTAGGTATGGTGGCTGTTTTGAGGAAGATATAAGGATGTTTATGTGTGATAGAGCGTATCATATCACGGGGTTTGGATGCACCGGCGAAGTTTGCACCAACTCTCAAGGTGAGAAAGGGCAATGCACAGTACCGAAGAGGCTAGCAATGATGGAAGGGTGAGAGTGCGTATAATCCATGGACTCAACATTAGTCATAAAGAACTTACATACTTATTGCAAAAATCTACAAGTCATCAAAAACCAAGTACTACGCGCATGCTCCTAGGGGGGTAGATTGGTAGGAAAAGATCATCGCTCGTCCCCGACCGCCACTCATAAGGAAGACAATCAAATAACACCTCATGTTTCAAATTTGTTACACAACGTTTACCATACGTGCATGCTACGGGACTTGCAAACTTCAACACAAGTATTTCTCAAATTCACAACTACTCAACTAGCACAACTTTGATATCACTATCTCCATATCTCAAAACAATCAGCAAGTATCAAACTTTTCTTAGTATTCAATGCACTTATATGAAAGTTTTTTATTATGCCTAAAAGCAAATTGCCATGTTGTTCTAAAGGACTCTCAAAATAATATAAGTAAAGCATGAGAGATCAATTATTTCTATAAAATAAAACCCCCGTCGTGCTCTAAAAGATATAAGTGAAGCACTAGAGCAAAAACTATATAGCTCAAAAGATAGAAGTGAAGCACATAGAGTATTCTAATAAATTCCAATTCACGTGTGTCTCTCTCAAAAGGTGTGTACAGCAAGGATGATTGTGGTAAACTGAAAGGCAAAGACTCAAATCATACAAGACGCTCCAAGCAAAACACATATCATGTGGCGAATAAAAATATAGCTCCAAGTAAAGTTACCGATGAACGAAGACGAAAGAGGGGATGCATTCCGGGGCATCCCCAAGCTTAGGATTTTTGGTGTCCTTTTATTTTGCCTTGGTATGCCTTGGGCATCCCCAAGCTTAGGCTCTTGCCACTCCTTGTTCCATAATCCATCAAATCCTTACCCAAAACTTGAAAACTTCACAACACAAAACATAAAAGAAAACCTTCGTGAGCTCCGTTAGTAAAAGAAAACAAACCACCACTTCAAGGTACTGTAATGAAGCCATTCTTTATTTATATTGGTGTTAAACCTACTGTATTCCAACTTCTATATGGTTTATAAACTCTATTACTAGCCATAGATTCATCAAAATAAGAAAACAACACACAAAAAACAGAATATATCAAAAACAGAACAGTCTGTAGTAATCTGTAGGTTTCGAATACTTCTGGAACCCCAAAAATTCTAAAATAAATTGCTGGACGTGAGTAATTTATCTATTAATCATCTTAAAAAAATAATTAACTAAATAGCACTCTCCAGTAAAAAATGGCAGCAATTCTCGCAAGCACTAAAGTTTCTGTTTTTTACAGCAAGATCAAAAAGACTTTCCCCAAGTCTTCCCAACGGTTCCACTTGGCACAAACACTAATTAAACACAAAAAACACAACCAAAACAGAGGCTAGATAAATTATTTATTCAAAAACATAAAGGAAATAAATTGGGTTGTCTCCCAACAAGCGCTTTTCTTTTAAAGCCTTTTAGCTAGGCATTGATAACTTTAATGATGCTCACATGAAAGACAAGAATTGAAGTGCAAAAGGAGCATCATAAAGCATGTGAAAAACACATCTAAGTCTAACATGATTCCTATGCATAGGCATTTTATAAGCAAACAAATTATCATAGCAAGCAAAAATTAGCATATGCAAAGAAGAAGAAAGAGACAATATCAATCTCAACATGACGAGAGGTAATTTAGTAAGATGAAGATTTCTACAACCATATTTTCCTCTCTCATAATAATTACATGTGGGATCATAATCAAATTCAACAATATAGCTCTCACATAAAATTTTCTCTACATGATCCACATGCATGCAAAGTTGACACTCTTCCAAAATAGTGGGATTAACATTAACTAAAGTCATGACCTCTCCAAACCCACTTTTATCAAAAAATTCATAAGATTGAACATTCTCTAAATATGTGGGATCTAAAGTCGACACTCTTCCAAAACCACTTTCAATATTATTGCAAACACTATTATCAATCTCATATTCATCATCGGGCTTAAATAAATTTTCAAGATCATAAGAAGAATCACCCCAATCATGATCATTGCAACAAGTAGTAGACATAGCAAAACTAGCATCCCCAAGCTTAGGGTTTTGCATATTATAAGCACAATTGACATTAGTAGAATTTATACTATCATCATTGCAATCAAGCTTTTTTTTCAAAGATCCATCGTGAATAACTCCATAAAGTACTTCATCACAATTTTCAGATTCACGAATTTCAAGCAAAACATCATAAATATACTCCAGTGCACAAAACTCACTAGCAATTGGTTCATCATAATTGGATCTCTTAAAAAGATTAGCAAGCGGATGAGGATCCATAGATCTTAGGTTCTCTGTTTAGCAATAAATAAATAGCTACTCCAACCAAATGAGCAAATGAGCCAAGTAAGACATCAAAGCAAACGAAAAGACGAACAGAAGAAGGGTGAATAAAACGGAAAGGTGAAGGGGGGAGAGGAAAACGAGAGGCAAATGGAAAATAATGTAATGCGAAGGATAAGAGTTGTGATGGGTGCTTGGTATGTCTTGAATTGGCGTAGATCTCCTCGGCAACGGTGCCAGAAATCCTTCTTGCTACCTCTTGAGCACTGCGTTGGTTTTCCCTTGAAGAGGAAAGGGTGATGTAGCAAAGTACCGTAAGGATTTCCCTTAGTTTTTGAGAACCAAGGTATCAATCCAGTAGGAGACCACACGCGAGTCACCTCGTACCTACACAAACAAATAAGAACCTCGCAACCAATGTGATAAAGGGGTTGTCAATCCCTTCATGACCACTTGCAAGAGTGAGATCTGATAGAGATAATAATAATAATAAGATAAATATTTTTGGTATTTTTATGATATAGATTGAAAGTAAAGATTGCAAAATAAAATAGATTGGAAACTTGTATGATGGAAAATAGACCCGGGGGCCATAGGTTTCACTAGTGGCTTCTCTCAAGATAGCCTAAGTATTACGGTGGGTGAACAAATTAGTGTCGAGCAATTAACAGAAAAGCGAATAATTATGAGAATATCTAGGCATGATCATGTATATAGGCATCACGTCCGTGACAAGTAGACCGACTCATGCCTGCATCTACTACTATTACTCTACACATCGACCGCTATCCAGCATGCATCTAGAGTATTAATTTCATAAGAACAGAGTAACACCTTAAGCAAGATGACATGATGTAGAGGGATAAACTCATGCAATATGATATAAACCCCATATTTTTATCCTCGATGGCAACAATACAATACGTGGCATTTCCCTTTCTGTCACTGGGATCGAGCACCGCAAGATTGAACCCAAAGCTAAGCACTTCTCCCATTGCAACAAAGATCAATCTAGTAGGCCAAACCAAACTGATATTTCGAAGAGACTTTCAAAGCTATACCAATCATACATAAAAGAATTCAGAGAAGATTCAAATATTGTTCATAGATAATCTGGATCATAAACCCACAATTTATCGGATCTCGACAAACACACCGTAAAAGAAGATTACATCGAATAGATCTCCAAGAGAATCGAGGAGAACTTTGTATTGAGATCCAAAGAGAGAGAAGAAGCCATCTAGATACTAGCTATGGACCCGAAGGTCTGAGGTAAACTACTCACACATCATCGGAGGGGCCATGGAGTTGATGTAGAGGCCCACCGTGATCGATGCCCCCTCCGACGGAGCTCCGGGAAAGGCCCCAAGATGGGATCTCTTGGGTACAGAAGGTTGCGGCGGTGGAAATAGGGTTCATGGTGCTCCTGGTTGTTTGCGTGGTATGTCAATATATATAGGAGGAAGTAGGTTGGTGGAGCAACGAGGGGCCCACGAGGGGGAGGGAGCGCTCAGGGGGGGTAGTCGCGCCCCCTGCCTCGTGGCCGCCTCGTTGATTGCTTGAAGTCCACTCCAAGTCCTCTGGATCATGTTTGTTCCAAAAATCACGTTCCCGAAGGTTTCATTATGTTTGGACTCCGTTTGATATTCCTTTTCTACGAAACACCGAAATAGGCAAAAAAAACAACAATTTGGGCTGGGCCTCCGGTTAATAGGTTAGTCCCAAAAATAATATAAAAGTGTAAAATAAAGCCCATTAACATCCAAAACAAATAATATAATAGCATGGAACAATCAAAAATTATAGATATGTTGGAGACGTATCATACATCCTGTTGGGGAACGTAGTAATTTCAAAAAAAATCCTACGCACACGCAAGATCATGGTGATGTATAGCAACGAAGGGGAGAGCATGATCTATGTACCCTTGTAGATCGCAACGGAAGCGTTGACACAATGTAGAGGAAGTAGTCGTACGTCTTCTTCCCGATCCGACCGATCCAAGCACCGTTACTCCGGCACCTCCGAGTTCTTAGCACACGTACAGCTCGATGACGATCCCCGGGCTCCGATCCAGCAAAGCTTCGGGGAGGAGTTCCGTCAGCACGACGGCGTGGTGACGATCTTGATGTTCTACCGACGCAGGGCTTCGCCTAAGCACTACAACGATATGATCGAGGTGGAATATGGTGGCAGGGGGAACCGCATACGGCTAAGGAACGATCTCAAAGATCAACTTGTGTGTTCTAGGGTGCCCCCCTGCCCCCGTATATAAAGGAGCAAGGGGGAGGCCGGCCGGCCCTATGGGGCGTGCCAAGGGGAGGGGGAGTCCTCCTAGTGGGAGTAGGACTCCCCTTTCCTAATCCAATTAGGAAACCCTAAGGGGGAAGGAAAGAGGGGGAGAGGGAGAGGGAAAGA
This sequence comes from Triticum monococcum, assembly GCA_034509565.1. NCBI lineage: Eukaryota > Viridiplantae > Streptophyta > Magnoliopsida > Poales > Poaceae > Triticum > Triticum monococcum. Next base: position 419,531,746 of record CM067845.1, read on the forward strand.
GGGGCCGCGCCCCCCCTCCCTAGTCCAATTCTGACTCCCCATGTGGGGGGGCGCCACCTCCTAGGCCGCAGCCCTCTCTCTCCCCTAAGGCCCAATAAGGCCCATTACTTCCCCGGAGGGTTCCGGTAACCCTTCCAGTACTCCGGTTTTCTCCGAAATCACCCGGAACAGTTCCGGTGTCCGAATATAGCCGTCCAATATATCAATATTTATGTCTCGACCATTTCGAGACTCCTCGTCATGTCCGTGATCACATCCGGGACTCCGAACTAACTTCGGTACATCAAAATGCATAAACTCATAATAACTGTCATCGTAACGTTAAGCGTGCGGACCCTACGGTTCGAGAACAATGTAGACATGACCGAGACACGTCTCCGGTCAATAACCAATAGCGGGACCTGGATGCCCATATTGGCTCCTACATATTCTACGAAGATCTTTATCGGTCAGACCGCATAACAACATACGTTGTTCCCTTTGTCATCGATATGTTACTTGCCCGAGATTCGATCGTCGGTATCCAATACCTAGTTCAATCTCGTTACCGGCAAGTCTCTTTACTCGTTCTGTAATACATCATCCCGCAACTAACTCATTAGTTGCAATGCTTGCAAGGCTTATGTGATGTGCATTACCGAGAGGGCCCAGAGATACCTCTCCGACAATCGGAGTGACAAATCCTAATCTCGAAATACGCCAACCCAACATCAACCTTTGGAGACACCTGTAGAGCTCCTTTATAATCACCCAGTTACGTTGTGACGTTTGGTAGCACACAAAGTGTTCCTCCGGTAAACGGGAGTTGCATAATCTCATAGTCATAGGAACATGTATAAGTCATGAAGAAAGCAATAGCAACATACTAAACGATCGGGTGCTAAGCTAATGGAATGGGTCATATCAATCAAATCATTCAACTAATGATGTGACCTCGTTAATCAAATAACAACAGTTTGTTTATGGTTAGGAAACATAACCATCTTTGATTAACGAGCTAGTCAAGTAGAGGCAAACTAGTGACACTAAGTTTCTATGTATTCACACATGTATTATGTTTCCGGTTAATACAATTCTAGCATGAATAATAAACATTTATCATGATATAAGGAAATAAATAATAACTTTATTATTGCCTCTAGGGCATATTTCCTTCAGTCTCCCACTTGCACTAGAGTCAATAATCTAGATTACACAGTAATGATTCTAACACCCATGGAGCCTTGGTGCTGATCATGTTTTGCTCGTGGAAGAGGCTTAGTCAACGGGTCTGCAACATTCAGATCCATATGTATCTTGCGAATCTCTATGTCTCCCACCTGGACTAGATCCCGGATGGAATTGAAGCGTCTCTTGATGTGCTTGGTCCTCTTGTGAAATCTGGATTCCTTTGCCAAGGCAATTGCACCAGTATTGTCACAAAAGATTTTCATTGGACCCGATGCACTAGGTATAACACCTAGATCGGATATGAACTCCTTCATCCAGACTCCTTCGTCCGCTGCTTCCGAAGCAGCTATGTACTCCGCTTCACATGTAGATCCTGCTACGACGCTTTGTTTAGAACTGCACCAACTGACAGCTCCACCGTTTAATATAAACACATATCCGGTTTGCGATTTAGAATCGTTCGGATCAGTGTCAAAGCTTGCATCAACGTAACCTCTTACGGTGAGCTCTTTGTCACCTCCATATACGAGAAACATATCCTTAGTCCTTTTCAGGTATTTCAGAATGTTCTTGACCGCTGTCCAGTGATCCACTCCTGGATTACTTTGGTACCTCCCTGCTAAACTTATAGCAAGGCACACATCAGGTCTGGTACACAGCATTGCATACATGATAGGCTGAAGCACAGGGAACATCTTTCATTTTCTCTCTATCTTCTGCAGTGGTCGGGCATTGAGTCTGACTCAACTTCACACCTTGTAACACAGGCAAGAACCCTTTCTTTGCTTGATCCATTTTGAACTTCTTCAAAATCTTGTCAAGGTATGTGCTTTGTGAAAGTCCAATTAAGCGTCTTGATCTATCTCTATAGATCTTTATGCCTAATATGTAAGCAGCTTCACCGAGGTCTTTCATTGAAAAACTCTTATTCAAGTATCCCTTTATGCTATCCAGAAATTCTATGTCATTTCCAATTAGTAATATGTCATCCACATATAATATCAGAAATGCTACAGAGCTCCCACTCACTTTCTTGTAAATACAGGCTTCTCCGAAAGTCTGTATAAAACCAAATGCTTTAATCACACTATCAAAGCGTTTATTCCAACTCCGAGAGGCTTGCACCAGTCCATAAATGGATCGCTGGAGCTTGCACACTTTGTTAGCTCCCTTTGGATCGACAAAACCTTCCGGTTGCATCATATACAACTCTTCTTCCAGAAATCCATTCAGGAATGCAGTTTTGACATCCATTTGCCAAATTTCATAATCATAAAACGCGGCAATTGCTAACATGATTCGGACAGACTTAAGCATCGCTACGGGTGAGAAGGTCTCATCGTAGTCAACCCCTTGAACTTGTCGAAAACCTTTTGCGACAAGTCGAGCTTTGTAGACAGTAACATTACCGTCAGCATCAGTCTTCTTCTTGAAGATCCATTTATTCTCAATTGCTTGCCGATCATCGGGCAAGTCAACCAAAGTCCATACTTTGTTCTCATACATGGATCCCATCTCAGATTTCATGGCTTCAAGCCACTTTGTGGAATCTGGGCTCACCATCGCTTCTTCATAGTTCGTAGGTTCATCATGATCTAGTAGCATGATTTCCAGAACTGGATTACCGTACCACTCTCGTGCAGATCTCACTCTGGTCGATCTACGAGGTTCAGTAGTATCTTGTCCTGAAGTTTCATGATCATCATCATTAGCTTCTTCACTAATTGGTATAGATGTCACAGAAATAGTTTTCTGTGATGTACTATTTTCCAATAAGGGAGCAGGTACAGTTACCTCGTCAAGTTCTACTTTCCTCCCACTCACTTCTTTCGAGAGAAACTCCTTCTCTAGAAAGGATCCATTCTTAGCAACAAATATCTTGCCTTCGGATCTGTGATAGAAGGTGTACCCAACAGTCTCCTTTGGGTATCCTATGAAGACACATTTCTCCGATTTGGGTTCGAGCTTATCAGGTTGAAGCTTTTTCACATAAGCATCGTAGCCCCAAACTTTAAGAAACGACAACTTTGGTTTCTTGCCAAACCATAGTTCATAAGGCGTCGTCTCAACGGATTTTGATGGTGCCCTATTTAACGTGAATGCGGCCGTCTCTAAAGCATAACCCCAAAACGATAGCGGTAAATCAGTAAGAGACATCATAGATTGTACCATATCTAGTAAAGTACGATTACGACGTTCGTACACACCATTACACTGTGGTGTTCCGGGTGGCGTGAGTTGCGAAACTATTCCACAATTTTTCAAATGTACACCAAACTCGTAACTCAAATATTCTCCTCTACGATCAGATCGTCGAAACTTTATTTTCTTGTTACGATAATTTTCAACTTCACTCTGAAATTCTTTGAACTTTTCAAATGTTTCAGACTTATGTTTCATTAAGTAGATATACCCATATCTACTTAAGTCATCTGTGAAGGTGAGAAAATAACGATATCCGCCACGAGCCTCAATATTCATCGGACCACATACATCGGTATGTATGATTTCCAATAAATCTGTTGCTCTCTCCATAGTACCGGAGAACGGTGTTTCAGTCATCTTGCCCATGAGGCACGGTTCGCAAGTACCAAGTGATTCATAATCAAGTGGTTCCAAAAGTCCATCAGTATGGAGTTTCTTCATGCGCTTTATACCGATATGACCTAAACGGCAGTGCCACAAATAAGTTGCACTGTCATTATCAACTCTGCATCTTTTGGTTTCAACATTATGAATATGTGTGTTACTACTATCGAGATTCATAAAAAATAGACCACTCCTCAAAGGTGCATGACCATAAAAGATATTACTCATATAAATAGAACAACCATTATTCTCTGATTTAAATGAATAACCGTCTCGCATCAAACAAGATCTAGATATAATTTTCATGCTCAGCGCTGGCACCAAATAACAATTATTTAGGTCTAATATTAATCCCGAAGGTAGATGTAGAGGTAGCGTGCCGACCGTGATCACATCGACTTTGGAACCGTTTCCCACGCGCATCGTCACCTCGTCCTTTGCCAGTGTTCGCTTAATCTGTAGTCCCTGTTTCAAGTTGCAAATATTAGCAACAGAACCAGTATCAAATACCCAGGTGCTACTGCGAGCTCTAGTAAGGTACACATCAATAACATGTATATCACATATACCTTTGTTCACCTTGCCATCCTTCTTATCCGCCAAATACTTGGGGCAGTTCCGCTTCCAGTGACCAGTCTGCTTGCAGTAGAAGCACTCAGTTTCAGGCTTAGATCCAGACTTGGGTTTCTTCTCTTGAGTAGCAACTTGCTTGTCGTTCTTCTTGAAGTTCCCCTTCTTCTTCCCTTTGCCCTTTTTCTTGAAACTAGTGGTCTTGCTGACCATCAACACTTGATGCTCCTTTTTGATTTCTACCTCCGCAGCTTTCAGCATCGCGAAGAGCTCGGGAATTGTCTTGTTCATCCCTTGCATATTATAGTTCATCACGAAGCTCTTGTAGCTTGGTGGCAGTGATTGGAGAATTCTGTCAATGACGCAATCATCTGGAAGATTAACTCCCATCTGAATCAAGTGATTATTATACCCAGACATTTTGAGTATATGCTCACTGACAGAACTGTTCTCCTCCATCTTGCAGCTATAGAATTTATTGGAGACTTCATATCTCTCAATACGGGCATTTGCTTGAAATATTAACTTCAACTCCTGGAACATCTCATATGCTCCATGACGTTCAAAACGTTGTTGAAGTCCCGATTCTAAGCCGTAAAGCATGGCACACTGAACTATCGAGTAGTCGTCAGCTTTGCTTTGCCAGACGTTCATAACATCTGGTGTTGCTCCAGCAGCAGGCCTGGCACCCAGCAGTGCTTCTAGGACGTAATTCTTCTGAGCAGCAATGAGGATAATCCTCAAGTTATGGACCCAGTCCGTGTAATTGCTACCATCATCTTTCAACTTTGCTTTCTCAAGGAACGCATTAAAATTCAACGGAAGAACAGCACGAGCCATCTATCTACAATCAACATAAACAAGCAAGATACTATCAGGTACTAAGTTCATGATAAGTTTAAGTTCAATTAATCAAATTACTTAAGAACTCCCACTTAGATAGACATCCCTCCAATCTTCTAAGTGATCACGTGATCCAAATCAACTAAACCATAACCGATCATCACGTGAGATGGAGTAGTTTTCAATGGTGAACATCGCTATGTTGATCATATCTACTATATGATTCACGCTCGACCTTTCGGTCTCCGTGTTCCGAGGCCATATCTGCATATGCTAGGCTCGTCAAGTTTAACCTGAGTATTCTGCGTGTGCAAAAACTGGCTTGCACCCGTTGTAGATGGACGTAGAGCTTATCACACCCGATCATCACGTGGTGTCTGGGCACGACGAACTTTGGCAACGGTGCATACTCAGGGAGAACACTTCTTGATAATTTATTGAGATATCATCTTATAATGCTACCGTCAATCAAAGCAAGATAAGATGCATAAAAAGATAAACATCACATGCAATCAATATAAGTGATATGATATGGCCATCATCATCTTGTGCTTGTGATCTCCATCTCCGAAGCACCGTCATGATCACCATCGTCACCGGCGCGACACCTTGATCTCCATCGTAGCATCGTTGTCATCTCGTCAATCTTATGCTTCCACGACTATCGCTACCGCTTAGTGATAAAGTAAAGCATTACATCGCGATTGCATTGCATACAATAAAGCGACAACCATATGGCTCCTGCCAGTTGCCGATAACTCAGTTACAAAACATGATCATCTCATACAATAAAATTTAGCATCATGTCTTGGCCATATCACATCACAACATGCCCGGCAAAAACAAGTTAGACGTCCTCTACTTTGTTGTTGCAAGTTTTACGTGGCTGCTACGGGCTTAAGTAAGAACCAATCTCACCTACGCATCAAAACCACAACGATAGTTCGTCAAATAGACTCCGTTTTAACCTTCGCAAGGACCGGGCGTAGCCACACTCGGTTCAACTAAAGTTGGAGAAACTGACACCCGCCAGCCACCTGTGTGCAAAGCACGGCGGTAGAACCAGTCTCGCGTAAGCGTACGCGTAATGTCGGTCCGGGTCGCCTCATCCAACAATACCGCCGAACCAAAGTATGACATGCTGGTAGGCAGTATGACTTATATCGCCCACAACTCACTTGTGTTCTACTCGTGCAAATAACATCAAACCATAAAACCTAGGCTCGGATGCCACTATTGGGGAACGTAGTAATTTCAAAAAAAATCCTACGCACATGCAAGATCATGGTGATGTATAGCAACGAAGGGGAGAGCATGATCTACGTACCCTTGTAGATCGCAACGGAAGCGTTGACACAACGTAGAGGAAGTAGTCGTACGTCTTCTTCCCGATCCGACCGATCCAAGCACCGTTACTCCGGCACCTCCGAGTTCTTAGCACACGTACAGCTAGATGACGATCCCCGGGCTCCGATCCAGCAAAGCTTCGGGGAGGAGTTCCGTCAGCACGACGGCGTGGTGACGATCTTGATGTTCTACCGACGCAGGGCTTCGCCTAAGCACTACAACGATATGATCGAGGTGGAATATGGTGGCAGGGGGCACCGCACACGGCTAAGGAACGATCTCAAAGATCAACTTGTGTGTTCTAGGGTGCCCCCCTGCCCCCGTATATAAAGGAGCAAGGAGGAGGCCGGCCGGCCCTATGGGGCGTGCCAAGGGGAGGGGGAGTCCTCCTCCTAATGGGAGTAGGACTCCCCTTTCCTAATCCAATTAGGAAACCCTAAGGGGGAAGGAAAGAGGGGGAGAGAGAGAGGGAAAGAGGGGCCGCGCCCCCCTCCCTAGTCCAATTCGGACTCCCCATGTGGGGGGGTGCGCCACCTCCTAGGCCGCAGCCCTCTCTCTCCCCTAAGGCCCAATAAGGCACATTACTTCCCCGGAGGGTTCCGGTAACCCTTCCGGTACTCCAGTTTTCTCCGAAATCACCCGGAACACTTCCGGTGTCCGAATATAGCCGTCCAATATATCAATCTTTATGTCTCGACCATTTCGAGACTCCTCGTCATGTCCGTGATCACATCCGGGACTCCGAACTAACTTCGGTACATCAAAATGCATAAACTCATAATAACTGTCATCATAACGTTAAGCGTGCGGACCCTACGGTTCGAGAACAATGTAGACATGACCGAGACACGTCTCCGGTCAATAACCAATAGCGGGACCTGGATGCCCATATTGGCTCCTACATATTCTACGAAGATCTTTATCGGTCAGACCGCATAACAACATACGTTGTTCCCTTTGTCATCGGTATGTTACTTGCCCGAGATTCGATCGTCGGTATCCAATACCTAGTTCAATCTCGTTACCGGCAAGTCTCTTTACTCGTTCTGTAATACATCATCCCGCAACTAACTCATTAGTTGCAATGCTTGCAAGGCTTATGTGATGTGCATTACCGAGAGGGCCCAGAGATACCTCTCCGACAATCAGAGTGACAAATCCTAATCTCGAAATACGCCAACCCAACATCTACCATTGGAGACACCTGTAGAGCTCCTTTATAATCACCCAGTTACATTGTGACGTTTGGTAGCACACAAAGTGTTCCTCCGGTAAACGGGAGTTGCATAATCTCATAGTCATAGGAACATGTATAAGTCATGAAGAAAGCAATAGCAACATACTAAACGATCGGGTGCTAAGCTAATGGAATGGGTCATGTCAATCAGATCATTCAACTAATGATGTGACCTCGTTTATCAAATAACAACACTTTGTTTATGGTTAGGAAACATAACCATCTTTGATTAACGAGCTAGTCAAGTAGAGGCATACTAGTGACACTAAGTTTGTCTATGTATTCACACATGTATTATGTTTCCGGTTAATACAATTCTAGCATGAATAATAAACATTTATCATGATATAAGGAAATAAATAATAACTTTATTATTGCCTCTAGGGCATATTTCCTTCACATCCCTCTAGTCATCTAATGATCACGTGATCCATATCAACTAAACCATGTCCGATGATCACGTGAGATGGAGAAGTTTTCAATGATGAACATCACTATGTTGATCATATCTACTATATGATTCACACTCGACCTTTCGGTCTTAGTGTTCCGAGGCCATATCTGCATATGCTAGTCTCATCAAGTTTATCCTGAGTATTCTGCTTGTGCAAAACTGGCTTGCACCCATTGTATGTGAACGTAGAGCTTATCACACCCGATCATCACGTGGTGTCTCGGCACGACGAACTGTAGCAACGGTGCATACTCAGGGAGAACACTTGTACCTTGAAATTTAGTGAGAGATCATCTTATAATGCCACCGCCATTCTAAGCAAACTAAGATGCATAAAGGATAAACATCACATGCAATCAAAATAAGTGATATGATATGGCCATCATCATCTTGTGCCTTTGATTTCCATCTCCAAAGCACCGTCTTGATCACCATCGTCACCAGCTTGACACCTTGATCTCCATCGTAGCATCGTTGTCGTCTTGCCAACTATTGCTTCTATGACTATCGCTACCGGTTAGTGATAAAGTAAAGCAATTACATGGCGATTGCATTTCATACAATAAAAGTGACAACCATATGGCTCCCGCCAATTGCCGATAACTGTTACAAAACATGATCATCTCATACAACAATTTATATATCATTACGTCTTGACCATATCACATCACAGCAAGCCCTGCAAAACAAGTTAGACGTCCTCTACTTTGTTGTTGCAAATTTTACGTGGCTGGTACGGGCTTCTAGCAAGAACTGTTCTTACCTACGTATCAAAACCACAACGATTTTTCATCAAGTGTGCTGTTTTAACCTTTAACAAGGACTGGGCGTAGTCAAACTCGATTCAACTAAAGTTGGAGAAACAGACACCCACTAGCCACCTGTGTGTGAAGCACGTCGGTAGAACCAGTCTCATGAACGTGGTCATGTAATGTCGGTCTGGGCCGCTTCATCCAACAATGCCGCCGAATCAAAGTAAGACGTTGCTGGTAAGCAGTATGACTATTATCGTCCACAACTCATTGTGTTCTACTCGTGCATATAACATCTACGCATAGACCTGGCTCTGATACCACTGTTGGGGAACGTAGTATTTCAAAAAAATTACCTACGATCACGCAAGATCTATCTAGGAGATGCATAGCAATGAGCGGGGAGAGTGTGTCCATGTACCCTTGTAGAATGAAAGCGGAAGCGTTTAGTAACGCGATTGATGTAGTCGAACGTCTTTGCGATCCAACCGATCCAAGTACCGAATGTACGACACCTCCGTGATCAGCACACATTCAGCTCGGTGACGTTCCTCGAACTCTTGACCCAGTTGAGGTCGAGGGAGAGTTCCGTCAGCACGACAGCGTGGCGACGGTGATGACGAAGTTTACCGGCGCAGGGCTTCACCTAAGCAGTACGATGATATGACCGAGGTGTGTAACTGTGGAGGGGGGCACTGCACATGGCTAAGAGAAACATTGGTGTGCCCCCCTCCCACGTAAATAAAGGGGGGAGGAGAGGAGGCCGTCCATAGGGGGGCGCCATAGGGAGGATTCCTACTTGGACTCCCGGTCCAAGTAGGATTCACCCCCTTTCCTATTCCAATTAGGAGAAGGAGGGAAGGGGAAGGAGGGAATGTCGGGGAACGCAGTAATTTCAAAAAAATTCCTACGCACACGCAAGATCATGGTGATGCATAGCAACGAGGGGAGAGTGTTGTCTATGTACCCTCGTAGACCGAAGCGGAAGCGTTGACGCAACATAGAGGAAGTAGTCGTACGTCTTCCCGATCCGACCGATCCAAGCACCGTTACTCCGGCACCTCCGAGTTCTTAGCACACGTACAGCTCGATGACGCTCCCCGGGCTCCGATCCAGCAAAGCTTCGGGGATGAGTTCTGTCAGCACAACGGCGTGGTGACGATGATGATGTACTACCGACGCAGGGCTTCGCCTAAGCACTACAACGATATGACCGAGGTGGAATATGGTGGAAGGGGGCACCGCACACGGCTAAGGAACGATCACGTTGATCAGTTGTGTGTCCTAGGGTGCCCCCTTGCCTCCGTATATAAAGGATCCAAGGGGGAGGGGTTCGGCCAGCCCTATGGAGGCGCAGGAGGAGTCCTACTCCTACCGGGAGTAGGACTCCCCCCCTTTTCCTAGTCCAAATAGGATTGGTGAAGAAGAGAGAGAAAGAGGGGGGCGCCGCCCCTCCCTCCTTGTCCAATTCGGACTAGGGGGAGAGGGGGCATGCGGCCTGCCCTGGCAGCCCCTTCCTCTTCTCCACTTTAGGCCCATAAGGCCCATTAACCCCCCGGGGGTTTCCGGTAACCCCCCGGTGATCCGGTTTTATCCGAAACTTCTCTGGAACGCTTCCGGTGTCTGAATATAGTCATCCAATATATCAATCTTTATGTCTCGGCCATTTCGAGACTCCTCGTCATGTCCCCGATCTCATCCGGGACTCTGAACTCCTTCGGTACATCAAAACTCATAAACTCATAATATAACTATCATCGAAACCTTAAGCGTGCGGACCCTACGGTTCGAGAACAATGTAGACATGACCGAGACATGTCTTCGGTCAATAACCAATAGCGGGACCTGGATGCCCATATTGGCTCCTACATATTCTACGAAGATCTTTATCGGTCAGACCGCATAACAACATATGTTGTTCCCTTTGTCATCAGTATGTTACTTGCCCGAGATTCGATCGTCGGTATCCAATACCTAGTTCAATCTCGTTACCGGCAAGTCTCTTTACTCGTTCCGTAATACATCATCCCACAACTAACTCATTAATTGCAATGCTTGCAAGGCTTAAGTGATGTGCATTACCGAGAGGGCCCAGAGATACCTCTCCGACAATCGGAGTGACAAATCCTAATCTCGAAATACGCCAACCCAACATGTACCTTTGGAGACACCTGTAGAGCTCCTTTATAATCACCCAGTTACGTTGTGACATTTGCTAGCACACAAAGTGTTCCTCCGGCAAACGGGAGTTGCATAATCTCATAGTCATAGGAACATGTATAAGTCATGAAGAAAGCAATAGCAACATACTAAACGATCGGGTGCTAAGCTAATGGAATGGGTCATGTCAATCAGATCATTCATCTAATGATGTGATCCCGTTAATCAAATAAAAACTCTTTGTCCATGCTTAGGAAACATAACCATCTTTGATTAATGAGCTAGTCAAGTAGAGGCATACTAGTGACACTCTGTTTGTCTATGTATTCACACATGTATTATGTTTCCGGTTAATACAATTCTAGCATGAATAATAAACATTTATCATGAAATAAGGAAATAAATAATAATTTTATTATTGCCTCTAGGGCATATTTCCTTCAGTCTCCCACTTGCACTAGAGTCAATAATCTAGTTCACATCGCTATGTGATTAACACCAATAGTTCACATCTTTATGTGATTGGTTCACATCTCCATGTGACTAACACCCAAAAGGTTTAGTAGATTCAATAATCTAGTTCACATCGCTATGTGATTAACACCCAAAGAGTGATCATGTTTTGCTTGTAAGAGAAATTTAGTCAACGGGCCTGCCAAATTCAGATCCGTATGTATTTTGCAAAATTCTATGTCTATAATGCTCTGCACGGAGCTACTCTAGCTAATTGCTCCCACTTTCAATATGTATCCAGATTGAGACTTAGAATCATCTGGATCAGTGTCAAAAACTTGCATCGACGTAACCCTTTACAACGAACCTTTTTTGTCACGTCCATAATTGAGAAACATATCCTTATTTCACTAAGGATAATTCTGACCGCTGTCCAGTGATCTACTCCTAGATCACTATTGTACTCCCTTGCCAAATCAGTGCAGGGTATACAGTAGATCTGGTATACAGCATGACATACTTTATAGAACCTATGGCCAAGGCATAGGGAATGACTTTCATTCTCTTTCTATCTTCTGCCGTGGTCGGGCTTTGAGTCTTACTCAACTTCACACCTTGTAATATAGGCAAGAACTCTTTCTTTGATTGCTCCATTTTGAACTACTTCAAAATCTTGTCAAGGTATGTACTGTCAGGACCCCGATTCTAAGCCACATCGATCTAGCCGGTAACACCTCATATCACTTTGCGGCCTCACGCATGGTATCCCACGGGTGTCGCCTTACCATGGCCCGGGACCATTTGCGCCTTTTGGCTCGCGTATATGACAATGTCGCTAGCATCCATATGACCGAGAACCCGGGCCGACATGGCTAGTCGTGAACCCAAAGCGGCACAGACCTATGGAGACAGGCATACATGAATCACATCGAACATGTCGGTCATCAACGAGTTATTCCGGGCTGTAGCACTGGGCTAACAGGACTCCGGGGATTCCGGGCTGTAGCAGGCTAGACAGGACTCCGGAGATCACCGCGTGACATTTCCCCGAAGGGACAGACATAGGGACGAAGTGAAACACATGCCGACCAGTCAAGTGTCCTGAACAGTAGTGCTGGGCTAGCAGGACTCCGGTGAACCGGGCTGTAGCGGACTACTATGGCTCGAGGAACACTAGACTACATTTCCCCATAAGAAAGGCTGTGAAGGACAAACAACTAGATTGTCGGATCCCACTCATACCAAGCATTTCAATCATACACACAATATGCCCGATATGAGTACATACAACATGGCATCACAACAAAACTCTACAACTCAAGTACTTTATTTAAAGGCTCCAGGGAGCCATACATAACATATTCATACAGGTAGGGGTCACATGACCCGACACTCAAGTCATATAGTCATACAAGCACATGCGGAAGCAACTAGTCTGAGTACAGACTCTAGAAAGAAAGAAGGCTTCTCGAAGCCTGTCTATCTACATAGGGCCCTCCATGGCCCGGATCACCACCTGGGTGGCTAGTCACTCGTCGACGTCAAGGTCTACGTAAAACCCATCGGAGGGGGCAGTGTTGTCGTCTAAAAACAATAAATAAGCAAACATGAGTACAAAGGTACTCAGCAAGTCTTACATCAGAACCTACTATACATGCTCATTCTCAAGAAGGTGGTGGGGTTTATGCAGCAAGCCAGCTTTGACTCTTGGCTAAGCTATCCTACGGAACCTTTTAGCAAAATAGTTTTCGCACATGAGTCCACTACTCACCATCACAATACTCCACCATGGATCCTCCCTCGTATCCTGCGAGAGGGCCATCCTCGGTACTCACACTTATCTTGAGTCTTTTAGTAGTATCCATTAACTTGTCTATGAACTGTATATGCAACCAAGTAGTCCTTTACCGCGGACGCGGCTATTCGAATAGTTTTATACCCTGCAGGGGTGTACTTCGTCACACATGTTTCCACCACTTAGCGTCTGCACACGAAATGTGCTCGGCAGACTTCAAGCGAAAACCGACGTGGGTGTAGACCACGACCTGACTAACCTCACAAGTCTCTAGTCCAGGGTCATCGCCTATTCAGGTTCCATCCGCAAGGAAATCCGGCCGGGGTGTCCTCAACGGCCCCGAACGATGTGAACAGGGTTCCCGAGACACCAAACGGGTGACCCGGTACACCGTGCCACGGTGTATCTACCGCAACATAGCCCACCCCTAGGGTCAGCGCTACGCACGGCCGCCAACACATATCCTACAAACACCAGAAACTAGTTGCAACTCCTGGACTGAGGCGAGAGGGGTCAGTAAGTCGAGCGGGGTCATATTTCAGGGCCCAATGTGTGGTAGTAGCTGAATCTTAAATCACGCATACAGAGCTCAGTTCTTAGGGACGGCCTCAATGAAACAACCCACCATGTACTCCTACATGGCCTCTCATCGATACCTTTACCAAAACATGTTCAACACATCCCACATATCACTGACACAAGCATTTCACTCTAGCCCATCACCCAGATGAACCAGACCTAACACAACTCTAAGCATAGCAGGCATAGCAAGGTAGGAATCACAAAACATGGCTCAATCAACTCCTACACATGCTAGTGGGTTTCATCTAGTTACTGTGGCAATGACAGGTCATGCAGAGGATAAGGGTTCAACTACCGTAGCACACAGCAGTTTGAAACGCGTTGTCTTAATGCAGTAAACAAGAGCAGGAGCGAGAACATGGGTTGTATCGGAATGATCAATGGTTGCTTGCCTGATGGAGTGGTAACGGGATACTGCCCTTCGGTTGGATACTCGTGAATATCCTCGGAGGCAGAACCTACCACAAAGAACACAACCGAGCACAATCAACACATGACGATATGCAACAATATGATGCATGCTATGACATGGCAATATGAATGTGTTTTGGCCTAATGCAAGCTAAAACAGAAGGGTAATTGCTTATTTGAACCAAAGGTTCAAGTGTTAGCTCATTTGACTTGATCATATTAGTGCATCACCTTATATTGCATAAACAGCATGTTTAACTTGTTCTGACATGCATGAAACCAGTACCAATGGATAGCTTGGATTTTTCTGATCATTTTTCATATATAATTTGTCTCATTTGGAGTTATGGTTGAATTTCTATGAATTTTTGAAGTTTAGGCAATTTTCTGGAATTTTCTATATAAAATTAAATCCAGAAAAGAGTTACTGCGTCAGCCTTGCGTCAGCATGACGTCAGCAAGTCAAAGGCGGTGTCTAGGTCAAACCCGACCAGTGGGGTCCACTGGTCAGTGACTCTAGTTGGTTTCTGTGGCTGACGTGTGGGACCAGGTCAACTATGACGTGGCAAAGTCAAACTGACAGGTGGGGCCCTCCTGAGACCGGTGCTAATCTAACAGAATAGTTAACTAACTAATTAAGCACTAGGGCCCACATGGAAGTGACTCTAGAGGGGTGGTTAGTGGGTTAATTAACCGCTAATGACGGCCACGTCGGCTACCGGCGTTTAGCCGCCGGCGACCTCAGATCACGGCGGCGTCCACGTCGGGATTTCGCTACAGGCGATGGTTTGGCGCGCTGGGGGCACCAGGGAGGAGCTCGTGCTCGTGCGCATCTAGGGAGACCAACGGGAGGTGCGGGGGTAGCCGGAGCTGACGGCGGCGAGCTCTTTTGCGGCCGCCGGAGTTCGGGTAAGGTTGGGGTTGGCACTAGGGGCACGGCAGGTCGAACGGGTGGGTGCGTTAGGCTCCTGGGGATGCGTTGAAGGCGGTGGTGCGCTCGGACGCGTGCTTGCACGGCCGTAGCCACGACGGCGTCGAGGCTCAGCGGCGGCGAGCTTCGGGTGCTCGCGGGGCAACAGCTACGGGGCGAAATCGACGGCGTGGCTAAGGGGAAAGGGACCGGGAGCTCACAGCGGTGCCGTAGGGGTGGCTAGTGGGCTCGGGGGCGACCTTGACGGCGCGAATCGACGGTGAGGAGCTCGGGCGGCCGAGGTTGAAGATGACGGTGGTGGTGACGTTCCAGGCTCTCCCGGCTCGCGTAGCTCGGTGGAGAGGACGAGGAAGACACGGCGGTGCTTCTGGGCTCAGCGGCAGGGCGAGGGGAGCACGGGGGCTGCGTCTACGGCGTACGGCGGCGACGAGCTCCGCTCGGTGGAAGAGAGAGGGAGCCAGGGGGGAGAATGGGGAAGAGAGAGTGAGCGAGAGGGTTCCAGGGGAGGCGTGGCGCTCGTCTAGGGGGGGTCGGGAAGCAGGAGGTGGCCAGCAGGGTGGAGGTGGCGCGCGCGCGTGCCGGCGAGCGTCGGGCACACGCCCTCGTCCTTCTGTCCGAGGAGGGAGACGACAGGAGGCAGCGGGGGTGGGCTGGGCCGCCAGCTGGAGATGGGCCAGGTAGTCCAGGTAAGTGGCCCAGTGGCTTTTCCCTCTTTTACTTATTTCTGTTTTCTATTTCTGTTATCCTGTTTTGATTTAGTTTAAATACTAAATCATTTTATAAAATCCTGAAAATATTCATGGACACTTGCTGAATTATTTCAGTGACCCAAAAAATAGTTCCAACATTATTTGAGCATTTGATTTATTTAATAGCATTTAAATGCCCAAATTCAAATACTTATGATTTAAATCAATGCCCTTTTGTTGACCTAAAAATATGTGCACCATTTTTCCCAAAGGTTCTAACCCAAGGCAAAGAGGGTGAGCATTTTAGAAGGGGATTTCAGGTTCATTGAATTTATTTTTAGTAAACCCTAGTTGATTTCAGGGGGGGTGCTGGGGGTTCTGCTTTCCCCATTTCAAGTTTCTGATGAAAGTAAACATGATGCACACTCTAATGCATGGTCTAGCTAGGGTGTGACATGTACTCATTGAAAAAACTTATCAAGCGTCTTGATCTATCTCTATAGATCTTGAAGCTCAATATGTAAGCAGCTTCACCGAAGTCTTTCTTTGAAAAACTCCTTTCAAACACTCCTTTATGCTTTACAGAATAATTCTACATTATTTCCGATCATCAATATGTCATTCACATATACTTATCAGAAATGCTGTAGTGCTCCCACTCACTTTCTTGTAAATACAGGCTTCACCCCAAGTCTGTATAAAAACTATATGCTTTGATCAACTCATCAAAGCGTATATTCCAACTCCGAGATGCTTGCATCAGTCCACAGATGGATCGCTGGAGCTTGCACATTTTGTTAGCACCTTTTGGATTGACAAAACCTTCTAGTTGCATCGTATACAACTCTTCTTTAATAAATCCATTAAGGAATTCAGTTTTGTTTATCCATTTGCCAGATTTCATAAAATGCAGCAATTGCTAACATGATTCGGACAGACTTAAGCATAGATATGAGTGAGAATCTCTCATCGTAGTCAACACCTTGAACTTGTCAAAAACCTTTTGCGACAATTCTAGCTTTGTAGATAGTGACACTACTATCAGCGTCCGTCTTCCTCTTGAAGATCCATTTATTCTCAATTGCTTGCCGATCATCGGGCAAGTCAACCAAAGTCCATACTTTGTTCTCATACATGGATCATATCTCAGATTTCATGGCCTCAAGCCATTTATCAAAATCTGGGCTCATCATCGCTTCCTCATAGTTCATAGATTCGTCATGGTCAAGTAACATGACCTCCAGAATAGGATTACTGTACCACTCTGGTGCGTATCTTACTCCGGTTTACCTACGAGATTCGGTAGTAACTTGATTTGAAGTTACATGATCATCATCATTAGCTTCCTCACTAATTGGTGTAGTAGTCACAAGAACAGATTTTTGTGATGAACTACTTTCCAATAAGGGAGAAGGTACAATTACCTTTATCAAGTTTTCTACTTTCCTCCCACTCACTTCTTTCGAGAGAAACTCCTTCTCTAGAAAGGATCCATTCTTAGCAACGAATGTCTTGCCTTCGGATCTGTGATAGAAGGTGTACCCAACAGTTTCCTTTGGGTATCCTATGAAGACATATTTCTCCGATTTGGTTTTGAGCTTATCAGGATGAAACCTTTTCATATAAGCATCACAATCCCAAACTTTAGGAAACGACAACTTTGGTTTCTTGCCAAACCACAGTTCAGATTGTGTCGTCTCAACGGACTTATATGGTGGCCTTTTAAACGTGAATGCAGCTGTCTTTAATGCATAACCCGAAAACAATAGTGGTAGATCGGTAAGAGACATCATAGATCGCACTATATCTAATAAAGTATGGTTATGACGTTCGGACACACCATTACACTATGGTGTTCCAGGTGGCGTGAGTAGTGAAACTATTTCACATTGTTTTAACTGAAGACCAAACTCGTAATTCAAATACTCTTCTCCACGATCAGATCATAGAAACTTTATTTTCTTGTTACGATGATTTTCCACTTCACTCTGATATTCTTTGAACTTTTCAAATGTTTCAGACTTATGTTTCATCAAGTAGATATACTCATATCTGCTCAAATTATCTGTGAAGAACAAAAAATAATGATACCTTTCGCGAGCCTCAATATTCATCGGACCACATACATCAGTATGTATGATTTCTAACAAATCTGTTGCTCGCTCCATTGTTCCAAAGAACGGAGTCTTAGTCATCTTGCCCATGAGGCATGGTTCGCAAGCATCAAGTGATTCATAATCAAGTGATTCCAAAAGCCCATCAGCATGGAGTTTCTTCATGCGCTTTACACCAATATGACCTAAACGGCAGTGCCACAAATAAGTTGCACTATCATTATTAACTTTGTATCTTTTGGTTTCAATAATATGATTATGTGTATCACTACGATCGAGATCCAACGATTCTATTTTCATTGGGTGTGTAACCATATAAGGTTTTATTCATGTAAACAGAACAACAATTTATTTTCTTACTTAAATGAATAACTGTATTACAATAAACATGGTCAAATCATATTCATGCTCAACGCAAACACCAAATAACACTTATTCAGGTTTCAACACTAATCCCGAAAGTATAGGGAGTGTGCGATGATGATCATATCAATCTTGGAACTACTTCCAACACACATCGTCACTTCACCCTTAACTAGTCTCTGTTTATTCTGCAACTCCTGTTTCGAGTTACTATTCTTAGCAACTGAACTAGCATCAAATACCGAGGGGTTGCTATAAACACTAGTAAAGTACACATCAATAACATGTATATCAAATATACTTATGTTCACTTTGCCATCCTTCTTATCCGCCAATCACTTGGGGTAGTTCCGCTTCTAGTGACCAGTCCCTTTGTAGTAGAAGCACTTAGTCTCAGGCTTAGGATCAGACTTGGGCTTCTTTCACTTGAGCAGCAACTTGCTTGCCGTTCTTCTTGAAGTTCCCCTTCTTCCCTTTGCCCTTTTCTTGAAACTAGTGGTCTTGTTAACCATCAACACTTGATGTTTTTCTTGATTTCTACCTTCGTCGATTTCAGCATCATGAAGAGCTTGGGAGTTGTTTCCGTTATCCCTTGCATATTATAGTTCATCACGAAGTTCTACTAACTTGGTGGTGGTGACTAGAGAATTCTGTCAATCACTATCTTATCTGGAAGATTAACTCCCGCTTGATTCAAGTGATTGTAGTACCCAGACAATCTGAGCACATGCTCACTAGTTAAGCGATTCTCCTCCATCTTTTAGCTATAGAACTTTGTTGGAGACTTCATATATCTCAACTCGGGTATTTGTTTGAAATATTAACTTCAACTCCTGGAACATCTCATATGGTCCATGACATTCAAAACATCTTTGAAGTCCCAATTCTAAGCCATTAAGCATGGTGCACTAAACTATCAAGTAGTCATCATATTGAGCTAGCCAAATGTTCATAACGTCTGCATCTGCTCCTGCAATAGGTCTGTCACCTAGCGGTGCATCAAAGACATAATTCTTCTGTGCAGCAATGAGGATAAACCTCAGATCACGGATCCAATCCGCATCATTGCTACTAACATCTTTCAACACAATTTTCTCTAGGAACATCCAGAAATAAGAGACGGATGGATGCACAAGGCTTCTCAGAGCTCAGGCACTCTCGGCCGTTGGATCGGTTCGCTTGATGGAATTCAGGCCGTCGGATCGAGCCGCTGGATGACCTCGTCCGTCGGATCAAAAAAAGTTACTGCTGGAATGAATAGTTACCGTCTCGTTCATGCCACCGCGCGTAATTACGCTGCCCCGCCGAGGGCATTTTAGTCATTTCGCTTCTTGGGGGTATAAAAGGGGCCACGCCCGTGGTGAAACCCTAGCTGCCTCACTCCCTTTCTCGCGCGTTGCCGCCTGCCTCCTCTCCTCCCCGCGACCCCGCACCATGTCTTCTCCCAGGCGCCCACTCGCCCCGCCCCCGATTGAACCCTAGCCGCCACTCCTCGCTGGCCATCCTCCCTGTCCACAGCCGCCACGCGCATCACCACGAGAGGGCGTCGCCGGTTGTGGGCGTGCCTCCGCGGATTCGCGTCGTGGTTACCGGAGGCGTGGGCACCGCGGGTCAACCTCCTCGGGGACGATGGGCGTGGCCCCGCCGTCCCGCCCTGCCCGCCGCAGCTGCCATGGACGAGCTCGAGCTCGACTGGGGAGCAAGGGGCTGCCCCGCCCGTCCCGCTCGCCATGGTCATGGCCATGGCCGATGACCGCGGCCCCGCCCGCCGCAGCGGCCATGGACGAGCTCGAGCTCGATGGGGGAGCAACGGGGAGAGGAACGTGAGGCTATGGGGGAGGAAGAAGATGGCCCCCTCGTTCTTGCCATCAGTTCGTCGCTCGATCTGTGCCAACCTGCTGCATCAAATGTGATGGATTCGTTGTGCGATGCCAGTGTTCCTTGTTCTTGTCGTCGTTGCGCTAGATCTGATGGTGCGTTCATCAATTTGTGGGTAGGCATTTATTTTGCCCCGTTCTTGGTCATTCCCTGCAGCATAACTGTGATTTTGTCTTTGGTTTTTTGCGGATTGATCCATCGTTTGCAGGTGCTCGTTCTTCTCGTCAGTTTGTCACTCGATTTGTGCCAGCCTGCTGCGTCTTCATCCAGGGATGTACAGGTCGACTGCTTTTCCTCTCCTTCTTTGTGCTTCTCTTCTTTCCAGACCTAGGGTTACATTTGTGAAGTAGTGTATATTCCTTGTCTTTTCTATATGAGTACGCTACTAGATTCGGTCTATTGTGTGCAGGCTGGCCAATGAGAGGCAAAGGGTATTATTCCCTGGTTGGATTTATGTGGTGTCCTATCTTCCTTAATTCCTGGATTATAGGTGTGTGCTTCTTGTTCCTTGTCTGGATCATGCTAGGCCCTAGGTTTTTTTTGTTCATTTGCACATGATTCTGGCTGCTTTTGTTCTTTTCTTTGTTTTGTTTATTATTTATTTTTGGCTTTATGCCAATAGCCTGCTGGTTTGTCGGTTGGTCCTGCTCGTCCTCTGTTGTGATATTGAGGCATGTAGGCTTCAATTTACTGTTGTCCATTTGAGTTAGGCTGCTTAATTTAGGTTTGTTTACTAAGTTAATTAGGTTTCTAATTTAGTGATTATACCTCCTTTGTTTTTTATGGAATTTGGATATACGTGCCTTTGCTACCTATTCAGTCAATGCTCCGCTCAGTTTTAGTTTCTTTGGGCGTGTGCTTTATATAGCTTTCTGGTCTCTCCTTCCGGCCTACCATACTGTTTTATAATTTGTCTCTATTCACAAACCTAGGCTTAGTCAGTGTTATACCGTACTAGATTATGTGTTCTGCCCAGCAGCGTATTTATCTGTGCTTCTTAGTTTGTCCAGAGAGTCTGATTAGAGAAAGGTCAGTTCACCTCTGTAGCTTTTGTTGTTTAATTAGTCAGCATGTGCAGGTTCATATAGCAGTACACATGTGTGAATAGAAACTCTTCATGCAAGGTGGCAGTAAAAGGCCTTTCGATTTTACCTTAGGCACTACAAGCAGCCAATAGATAGGCCCATTGCTTGCATGATGATAAATTTTGCCCACAAGAATGTCCTAACAAATCTTATCTTTGATTGCAGCTAAAAGAGAGCTGACTAGGCCCGCCTGGGAGAGCAGGTAAGCACATTCGTGTCTGGTGTGTCAGATCTGCCAAATTGAACTCTTGCACTTCAAGATAGATTTCCATGTATTATTACTTTGGACTGACAGCGAGTTCATAAATTGTTGCTCTGTAGTGATAATACTCTTAGATTATTTTAGCCTTATTGATTTGAATGCTGAAATATCTTTCTGACCCTATACAAAAAATATTGTTTTGTGTAAATAATGCATCACATATTTTTTACTGTTGGAAAATGAATTATTTATGTATAGTTACTACCGAATTATATCAGAATAATAAATCTATCACTCGCTCCAATTATTTGTAATTCTGGGTTAGGCTTTTCTTATCTAAACTACTTGATGTGACAAAATATCTTAAACAAGCTCTATGATTTGTATGATCTCTTATATTATCAAAGATGATTGCACTTATATGATATGTTTGATAGTTCCTATATACTCCGAAAGAAAAAATAGCTGATGTTCCGCTCCCTCCAGGCCTGCACTCGCGTCACGCCCTTTCCTCTCCCTGCCGCCTCGCCTCTCTCCCTGCCTGCTCGTTACCCCAGTCGTCTCTGATGGTGCTCCTTGATGTGCTATACATCACCTCCTCATCTCCTTGGCCACTTCGGTGCCCATGGCTTTCGTGCTCGTCGGCGGGATGGTGCAAGGCGCAACTCCGACGTGGTTCCTCACTGGTTCGATGGCGTTCAGGCGCAACCCAGGTGCCCTCTGAGTACTGCCTCGGCTACAGCCTCCCTCTATGAGCTCCATCTTCCCCTGCTCTGCTTCGGCTACTATATGGGACATGGACAGGGTTATGATGATCAGTTATGGCTAATATAGGCATGCTCTCAAGCAGTCGAGGCACTTGTGGGTATTAATTTGGATCCTCCCTCATTTCTTTGAGCTGTTTTGATCACGTTCTTATTTTAGTGGCTCTGTCCTTGGATGGTCATTTCTAATGAGTGATAACCAGGGCAGGTAAATCCTTGTAAGAACATATTGATCCGGTGATCCATCCAGAAATCCAGAAATAAGAGAAGGATGTCTCACCGAGCTCTCATAGCGATTAGGGACTCTCGGCCGTCGGATTGGTTTGCTTGATGCGATTCTGGGCGACGGATCTCGCTCCGGATTGATCTCGCCATCTCGGCCGTTGGATCGAGCCTGAACTCCTGCAGTAATGAATAGTTACTCCCAAAATGAGATATCTCGTGCCACCACGTTTGAATCACGCGCCCAATCGGTCGAAAGCCATTCTTGCTAGGGCGATGATGATTAGCCGTGGGTATCAAGTTGGGTCCTCCCTCTTGTCTCTAGAATCCTTTTTGATCCTGTGATACTTATTGTTCTGTCCTTTGGATGGTCATTCTTATTGAGTGATAACCAGGGCAGCTCCACTGTATAAACAGATTGATCTGGTGATAAGAGATGATGGGGGTAGATTATATGATCGAGGAAAGGCAAATCTGAGCCCATATGCATTGAATCCTGAACCCTTTTTATTCGCATGTGCCCCACCGGTCGGAAGCCATCCTTGCTAGGGCGATGATGATTCGTTGTGGCTGAAATAAGTGTGCCTTTGAGCAATCAAGGCACCTGTGGGTATCAAGTTGGGTCCTCCCTCTTGTCTCTAGAATCCTTTTTGATCATGTGATACTTATTGTTCTGTCCTTGGATGGTCATTCTTGTTGAATGATAACCAGGGCAGCTCCACTGTATAAACAGATTAATCTGGTGACAAGAGATGGCGGGGGTAGATTATATGATCGAGGAAAGGCAAATCTGATCCCACTATGCATTGAACCCTGAACCCTTTTTATTTGTATTTAAAGGTGTTGCTTATTTATGCTCCAGTATTTATAGCCGTCTTATGTGAATATTTCTTCTCTCTCATACCTTTATTGCATATAAGTTGTTCTTGACTTTTATTGTTTGTTGTTGGTCCTTGATTTCATCTGGTTAAGAGTAAGCAAGTTGTCGGTTCAATGGCTTGTTTTAATTTGTTGATAAACCAGCAGAAACCACGGTGTCATGTTTCTAATAACAGCATCTTTAGGCTGGTTAATGTTTGTATTGGAGACCACTACCTTTTATTTCGCTTGTTTCTTACCATCTTCCTTGCTTCTCTGGCTGTTTCACGGTTGGGACGGTGGCGTGGCGTTGGGCTGTCTTGCGGGTCGGCCGAAGAGGGAGCACACCGAGCGGGCTTCTAAGATGGCTGAGGTGATTATTTGCTCCCTTGTTTGTCTTTCCCTTTGTGATGTGTATGTGCTCATCAAGGGCTTTGTTGTTTTTTAGGGATTTGTCTAGGGTTTCCTGGTTAATCCATTCTGATTTTGGTCTGCTCATGCTCTTGGCTTTCGGACCGTGGTGCTCAAGGTGGTCTGGCTGTCGCTGCCGCCCCTGCTCGACGATGCTGCACCCCTGCTCGATCACTTTATAAAAATAGCGTATGCAGAAGTGAAAACGAGTCAAACATATGATCAGTGCCTTAGTCCTTCAGTACTTGAGGTATGTGTTGACTGTATTAATGCTGTTATGTTTTTAGTGGCCAATATTTCTGATGAGTGTATAAACCCACAGTTGACCATGGTCCGGATATGAGTTTAATTGGTGTCTAAGATAATTAGTAGTATGATTTTATAAAGCTCCAGTTCCATGGTTCTGAGCACTTGTGTTTAATTGGAATCACTTGTTATTATAGAACTATGTTGTTGACTATAGTTCCATGTAGCTTGAGTATTTATCTGTACTTGAAGTCTACAAGTGTTTTCTTAAGTATACCAGAACCACCTGACCGAGAATAATTAATTTCATAACTATTAAGTAAACTGAATTGAGCATTTCTTAGGTTCCCCTCTCTCATAGATGTCCATATATACAGTTCTGATCTCCTTTTTTCTGCTGCTCCATATAGCGTACAACCGAGTCGTTGATGCAGTGAGAGCTCGGTGTCCTTTCCGCCGGCTGAGCAGCAAGCCGGAGCTGCAAGTCTCTAAACATGGTGGTGCTACTGTGAGGATCTCATGCCTCTCACTCTGTGTATCTCTCATCAGCCCGTTCCACTTTTTGCTAATCATTCATGCCCTTCATGATCACTAAGGCTTTTCTTGGTTTTGTAGTTGTGGATTGTGATTAAGAATGATGACCCTGGTTAATTATAGGATTTAAATGTGTCAACCCAGACCCCAGATGCATTGCTATTGTTTTAGTTGCTGCTGCAAATTTTTATTTTGTTGAGAATGGGAGAATAGCGAAGGGGTGCATTTCAGTTTTGATATTCTTACAAATGTTTTGATGTGCTTTTTTCTTGCTGTCATGTCAAGAATGCAAAGAATGCCAATGTGTTCTAATTTATTTCCACTATAATTTGTTTTCTGTTGCCAAAAATGGTGTTTCTAAAGAAAAGAAATTGCATTGTGTCTTTGGTGCAGGTTGGTTTGCACAAGGTGCTGTAATTTTCAAGATATATCATGTGCTCAAATGTTTGATGGCTTATGTTATGTACCGAAAGAATCCAGAGAAAAATTAGAAGGCGAGTTCTATTGGAAATACATTGATCCTTTCTATTATGATCTTATCTTTTGCATGAACATTTGATGCCTCAAGTTACAAAAATTCATAGAAATCTTGGGTGTTTTCTGCTTTTATTGTTCCTAATTTTATAGGAGGCCTGGTTGCCTGCCTAGGATTTAGATGCGTTAGCCTAGACCCCAGGATATATCATGTTCTCAATGTTACATATATATTCACATTTAGAGGAAATGAGCATGCAATAATTAACTGGACTATAGTAGATGGTCCATTTCTGCTTATGTCACAGTTAGTGTAAAATATGCTTATACATCTGAAAATTAGGTGTCTCTTTGTGCCTCCTTCTAATGACAGTGATGAACATCTTTTCAATGTAAGAACATACGTTCACATGATTCTGTATATTTAATGTCTCCCTTTTCTGTTATTAAAAATAGATGCCTACACGGTCCTCTGATTGCATTGCTAATTTATTAGTTGTAATTTTTGGTCGTGCAATGAAGATTATAACAAATTATAACGCACCAAATTACATGCAATATTTTGTTTTTTGGCCTATTTACTATTATTGATTTGTTAACTCTGCTTGGTTCTAAGCATTGTGGAGTGGAAGGCATGATCCCAGTTTAGTGTATTTTTCTACTTAGTGTAAGCTATATAATCTGCTGGATTTAAGTATAATTTAATTCTTTTTCATATCATATTACTGCCAATTTAGAATTTTCTTTATTTCCGGTTCCAAGAATGATGATGTGCCGCGGGAATGTATGCCTCGTGTACGAGCAGAGTCTGTGTGTATATGTTGTAAGCTAGAACTATTTTTGCCTACCAAAACCTATCTGTGTGCCTCTACCCCCGTGTACATATTTGGTCCAAAGCTATACTTAGGCTTGTTTCCATATTGCTCTTTGTCTTCATATTACGTTGTTCCCCTTGTGTCTAAGCATCATGATGACCCGATCGTCTATTTCTCCTTTGATAGCCTTTAAGACTTGTAGTTCATGAGTTCTACATTAATTGTCTGATGGATTGTAAATGAAAGAAACTACTTGTGTGTTTTAATCTCTTTTCTCCCACTGGTTTTCCTATGAAACTGGAGGGCTTCATGAGTGCTTTCGACATGCTCTATCAAGACATTTTCCATGTACATATTGAGTTCGCATTGTTATTTTTTGTCAACTTTGATAGAAGGATCCACTCGTGTTCTTTTTGCAGATTGTTATTTTCTCCAGGAAAATCATTTTTTTCTTCACTTTTTGGGCCATCATTACTCAACTTTTCTTGGAGCGGTGAGGAACTTTAGGCATTCTTGGCAAAGGACATCCGAAGACTCCGGCAGGTAACACATTTGTTGGCATTGACTTTTGTCGTTCTTGAAACTTTTTTAGGCTACTAGCTGATTGTCACTAGCTTTTTTTGTATAAATGTCTTGCTTTCAGTATTTTGTAGTATTCGGCTGCCCCTGAATATGCTACTCAGGCTTCATTTTTTAATACAAAAATGACTTGATCTAATTATTGTAAACAGTATTTTGACCCACAATATCCATATGTGTCAAAACTTTGTTGCTTTTGGTATATTGATAGTGTATAACCAGTGCATCAATTGAACCTTTTTTAACCTTTCTTTTGGTATATTTTTAGTGTATACTGGAGTTTTACACGCTGCACCATAATTGACGGGAGTAGGTTATATGATCGTGTTGGGGAACGTAGCAGAAATTCAAAATTTTCCTACGTGTCACCAAGATCTATCTATGGAGAGACTAGCAACGAGGGGAAGGAGAGTGCATCTACATACCCTTGTAGATCGCTAAGCAGAAGCGTTCAAGTGAACGGGGTTGATGGAGTCGTACTCGTCGTGATTCAAATCACCGATGACCAAGTGCCGAACGCACGGCACCTCCGCATTCAACACACGTACAGCCCGGTGACGTCTCCCACGCCTTGATCCAGCAAGGAGAGAGGGAGAGGTTGAGGAAGACTTCATCCAACAGCAGCACAACGGCGTGGTGGTGATGGAGGAGCGTGGCTATCCTGCAGGGCTTCGCCAAGCACCACAGAAGAGGAGGAAGAAGAGACGCAGGGCTGCACCAACAGAGATTGAATCGCGTGTTGTGGGCAGCCCCCTAGGCCTCATATATATAGGGGAAGGGGAGGGCTGCGCCCCCTCTAGGGTTCCCACCCCTAGGGGGGCGGCAGCCCTAGATGGGATCAAGGGTGGCGGCCAAGAGGGGGAGGGGAGAGGGAGGCGCCCCAATATGGGCCCTAAGGCCCATATCCCATTAGGGTTTGCCCCCTTTCCACCTCTTGGGCACCTTGGGCCCTTGTGGGAGGCGCACCAGCCCACTAAGGGGCTGGTCCCTCACCACTCTTAGCCCACGCAAGCCTCCGGGGCAGGTGGCCCCACTTGGTGGACCCCCGGGACCCTCCCGGTGGTCCCGGTACGTTACCGATAAACCCCGAAACTCTTCCGGTGTCCAAAACAGGACTTCCCATATATAAATCTTTACCTCCGGACCATTCCGGAACTCCTCGTGACGTCCGGGATCTCATCCGGGACTCCGAACAACATTCGGTAACCACATACTAACTTCCTTTATAACCCTAGCGTCATCGAACCTTAAGTGTGTAGACCCTACGGGTTCGGGAGACATGCAGACATGACCGAGACGTTCTCCAGTCAATAACCAACAGCGGGATCTGGATACCCATGTTGGCTCCCACATGTTCCACGATGATCTCATCGGATGAACCACGATGTCAAGGACTTAATCAATCCCGTATACAATTCCCTTTGTCTATCGGTACGATACTTGCCCGAGATTCGATCGTCGGTATCACGATACCTTGTTCAATCTCGTTACCGGCAAGTCTCTTTACTCGTTCCGTAACACATCATCCCGTGATCAACTCCTTAATCACATTGTGCACATTATGATGATGTCCTACCGAGTGGGCCCAGAGATACCTCTCCGTCACACGGAGTGACAAATCCCAGTCTTGATTCGTGCCAACCCAACAGACACTTTCAGAGATACCTGTAGTGCACCTTTATAGTCACCCAGTTACGTTGTGACGTTTGGTACACCCAAAGCATTCCTATGGTATCCGGGAGTTGCACAATCTCATGGTCTAAGGAAATGATACTTGACATTAGCAAAGCTTTAGCATACGAACTACACGATCTAGTGCTATGCTTAGGATTGGGTCTTGTCCATCACATCATTCTCCCAATGATGTGATCCCGTTATCAACGACATCCAATGTCCATGGTCAGGAAACCGTAACCATCTATTGATCAACGAGCTAGTCAACTAGAGGCTTACTAGGGACATGGTGTTGTCTATGTATCCACACATGTATCTGAGTTTCCTGTCAATACAATTATAGCATGGATAATAAACGATTATCATGAACAAGGAAATATAATAATAACTAATTTATTATTGCCTCTAGGGCATATTTCCAACAGTCTCCCACTTGCACTAGAGTCAATAATCTAGTTCACATCGCCATGTGATTAACACTCACAGGTCACATCGCCATCTGACTAACACCCAAGAGTTTACTAGAGTCAGTAGTCTAGTTCACATCACTATGTGATTAACACTCAATGAGTTCTAGGTTTGATCATGTTATGCTTGTGAGAGAGGTTATAGTCAACGGGTCTGAACCTTTCAGATCCGTGTGTGCTTTACAAATCTCTATGTCATCTCCTAGATGTAGCTACCACGTTCTATTTGGAGCTATTCCAAATAACTGTTCTACTTGGAGTTATTCTAAATTGTTGCTCCATTATACGTATCCGGTATCTCTATCGGAGCTATCCGGATAGGTGTTAAGCTTGCATCGACGTAACCCTTTACGACGAACTCTTTTACCACCTCCATAATCGAGAAAAATTCCTTAGTCCACTAGTTACTAAGGATAACTTTGACCGCTGTCCTGTGATCCATTCTTGGATCACTCTTGTACCCCTTGTCTGACTCATGGCAAGGCACACTACAGGTGCGGTACACAACATAGCATACTGTAGAGCCTACGTTTTAAGCATAGGGGACGACCTTCGTCCTTTCTCTCTATTCTGCCGTGGTCGAGCTTTAAGTCTTAACTTCATACCTTACAACTCAGGCAAGAACTTCTTCTTTGACGGATCCATCTTGAACACCTTCAAGATCATGTCAAGGTATGTGCTCATTTGAAAGTACCATTAAGCGTTTTGATCTATCCTTTATAGATCTTGATGCTCAATGTTCAAGTAGCTTAATCCAGGCTTTCCATTGAAAAACACTTTCCAAATAACCCTATATGCTTTCCAGAAATTCTACGTCATTTCTGATCAACAATATGTCAACAACATATATTCATCAGAAATTCTATAGTGCTCCCACTCACTTCTTTGGAAATACAAGTTTCTCATAAACTTTATACACACCCAAAATCTTTGATCATCTCATCAAAGCATACATTCCAACTCCGAGATGCTTACTCCAGTCCTTAGAAGGATTGCTGGAGCTTTGCATACTTATTAGCATCTTTCAGGATTGACAAAACTTTCCGGTTGTATCACATACAACCTTTCCTCATAAATCGTCGAGGAAACAATGTTTTGACATCCTATCTGCAAGATTTCATAAATAGTGCAGTAACTGCTAATATAATTCCAACAGACTTTTAGCATCGCTACAGGTGAGAAAGTCTCATCGTAGTCAACTCCTTGAACTTGTCGAAAACATCTTAACAACAAGTCGAGCTTTCTTAATGGTGACATTTACCATCATTGTCCGTCTTCCTTTTAAAATCCATCTATACTCAACAGACTCACGACCATCGAGCTGTTCTGTCAAAGTCTACACTTTGTTTCCATACATGGATCCTCTCTCGGATTTTATGGCCTCGAGCCATCTATCGGAATCCAGGCCCACCATCGCTTCTCCATAGCTCGTAGGTTCATTGTTGTCTCGCAACATGACTTCCAAGACAGGACTACGTACCACTCTGAAGTAGTACGCATCCTTGTCATCCCACGAGGTTTGGTAGTGACTTGATCTGAAGTTTCATGATCACTATCATAAGCTTCCACTTCAATTGGTGTAGGTGCCACAGGAACAACTCTTTGTGCCCTGCTATACACTAGTTGAAGTAACGGTTCAATAACCTCATCAAGTCTCTACCATCCTCCCACTCAATTCTTTCGAGAGAAACTTTTCCTCGAAAAAGGACCCGATTCTAGAAACAATCCCTTATTGCTTTCGGATCTGAGACAGGAGGTATACCCAACTGTTTTGGGTGTCCTATGAAGATGCATTTATCCGTTTTGGGTTCGAGCTTATCAGCCTGAAACTTTTTCACATAAGCATCGTAGCCCCAAACCTTTTAAGAAATGACAACTTAGGTTTCTCTAAACCATAGTTCATACAGTGTCATCTCATCGGAATTACGTGGTGCCCCTTTTAAAGTGAATGTGGTTGTCTCTAATGCCTAACCCATAAACTATCACGGTAATTCGATAAGAGACATCATGGTATGCATCATATCCAATAGGGTGCAGTTATGATGTACGGACATACCATCACACTATGGTGTTCCAGGCTGTATTAGTTGTGAAACGATTTCCACAATGTCTTAATTCTGTGCCAAACTCGTAATTCAGATATTCATCTCTATGATCATATCATAGATATTTTATCCTCTTGTCACGACAATCTTTCAACTTCACCCTGAAATTACTTGAACCTTTCAATAATTCAGACTCGTGATTCATCAAGTAAATATACTCAACATCTACTCAAATCATCTGTGAAGTAAGAACATAACGATATCCACTACACGCCTCAGCACTCATTGGACTGCACACATCAAAATGTATTACTTCCAACAAGTTGCTTTCTAGTTCCATTTTACTGAAACCGAGGCTTCCAGTCATCTTGCCCATGTGGTATGATTTGCATGTCTCAAGTGATTCAAAAATCAAGTGAGTTCAAACGGTCCATTTGCATGGAGTTTCTTCATGCATATACACCAATAGACATGGTTCGCATGTCTCAAACTTTTCAAAACGAGTGAGCCCAAAGATCCATCAACATGGAGCTTCCTCATGCGTTTTATACCGATATGACTTACGTGGCAGTGCCACAAGTAGGTGGTACTATCTCATATATCTTTTGGCATGAACATGTGTATCACTACGATCGAGATTCAACAAACAATTCATTTTAGGTGGAAGACCATTGAAGGTATTATTCAAATAAACAGAGTAACCATTATTCTCCTTAAATGAATAACCGTATCGCGATAGTCATAATCCAATCATGTCTATGCTCAACGCAAACACCAGTCTCGATGGTAGAGGGAGCGTGCGATGCTTGATCATATCAACATTGGAAACACTTCCAACACATATCGTCAGCTCACCTTTAGCTAGTCTCCGTTTATTCCGTAGTTTTTATTTCGAGTTACTAACACTTAGCAACCGAACCGGTATCTAATACCCTGGTGCTACTAGGAGTACTAGTAAAGTACACATTAACATAATGTATATCCAATATACTTCTATCGACCTTGCCAGCCTTCTTATCTACCAAGTATCTAGGGTAATTCTGCTCCAGTGGTTGTTCCCCTTATTACAGAAGCACTTAGTCTCGGGTTTGGGTTCAACCTTGGGTTTCTTCACCAGAGCAGCAGCTGATTTGCTGTTTCATGAAGTATCCCTTCTTGCCCTTGCCCTTCTTGAAACTAGTGGTTTCACTAACCATCAACAATTGATGCTCCTTGTTGATATCTACTTTTGCGGTGTCAAACATCGCGAATATCTCAAGGATCATCATATATGTCCCTGATATATCATAGTTCATCACGAAGCTCTAGCAGCTTGGTGGTAATGACTTCGGAGAAACATCACTATCTCATCTGGAAGATCAACTCCCACTCGATTCAAATGATCGTTGTACTCAGACAATCTGAGCACAAGCTCAACAATTGAGCTTTTCTCCCTTAGTATGTAGGCTAAGAAAATCGTCGGAGGTCTTATACCTCTTGACGTGGGCACGAGCCTGAAATCCCAATTTCAGCCCTCAAAACATCTCATATGTTTCGCGACGTTTCAAAAACGTCTTCGGTGCCTCAACTCTAAACCATTTAACTGAACTATCATGTAGTTATCAAAACGTGTATGTCAGATGTTCGCAACATCTACAGACGACATTCGAGGTTCAGCACACTGAGCGGTGCATTAAGGACATAAGCCTTCTATGAAGCAATGAGGACAATCCTCAGTTTACGGACCTAGTCCGCATAATTGCTACTATCAACTTTCAACTAATTTTCTCTAGGAACATATCTAAACAGTAGAACTGAAGCGCGAGCTACGACATAATTTGCAAAATCCTTTTGACTATGTTCAGGATAATTAAGTTCATCTTATGAACTCCCACTCAGACAGACATCCCTCTAGTCATCTAAGTGATTACATGATCCGAGTCAACTAGGCCGTGTCCGATCATCACATGAGACGGACTAGTCAACATCGGTGAACATCTTCATGTTGATCGTATCTTCTATACGACTCATGCTCGACCTTTTGGTCTTCTGTGTTCCGAGGCCATGTCTGTACATGCTAGGCTCGTCAAGTCAACCTAAGTGTTTGCATGTGTTCCGAGGCCATGTCTGTACATGCTAGGCTCGTGAACACCCGTTGTATGTGAACGTTAGAATCTATCACACCCGATCATCACGTGGTGCTTCGAAACGACGAACTGTAGCAACGGTGCACAGTTAGGGGAGAACACTTCTTGAAATTTTAATGAGGGATCATCTTATTTACTACCGTCGTTCTAAGCAAATAAGATGTATAAACATGATAAACATCACATGCAATCAAATAGTGACATGATATGGCCAATATCACTTTGCTCCTTTTGATCTCCATCTTCTGGGCTCCATGATCATCATCGTCACCGGCATGACACCATGATCTCCATCATCATGATCTCCATCATTGTGTCTTCTTGAAGTTGTCACGTCATCTATTACTTCTACTACTACAGCTAACGGTTAGCAATAAAGTAAAGTAATTACATGACGTTTATGTTGACACGCAGGTCATAAATAAATAAAGACAACTCCTATGGCTCCTGCCGGTTGTCATACTCATCGACATGCAAGTCGTGATTCCTATTACAAGAACATGATCAATCTCATACATCACATATATCATTCATCACATCCTTTGGCCATATCACATCACATAGCATACCCTGCAAAAACAAGTTAGACGTCCTCTAATTGTTGTTTGCATGTTTTACGTGGCTGCTATGGGTTACTAGCAAGAACGTTTCTTACCTACGCAAAGACCACAACGTGATATGCCAATTGCTATTTACCCTTCATAAGGACCCTTTTCATCGAATCCGATCCGACTAAAGTGGGAGAGACAGACACCCGCTAGCCACCTTATGCAACTAGTGCATGTCAGTCGGTGGAACCAGTCTCACGTAAGAGTACGTGTAAGGTCGGTCCGGGCCGCTTCATCCCACAATGCCGCCGAATCAAGATAAGACTAGTAACGGCAAGCATATTGAACAAAATCAACGCCCACAACTACTTTGTGTTCTACTCGTGCATAGAATCTATGCAATAGACCTAGCTCATGATGCCACTGTTGGGGAACGTAGCAGAAATTCAAAATTTTCCTACGTGTCACCAAGATCTATCTATGGAGAGACTAGCAACGAGGGGAAGGAGAGTGCATCTACATACCCTTGTAGATCTCTAAGCGGAAGCGTTCAAGTGAACGGGGTTGATGGAGTCGTACTCGTCGTGATTCAAATCACCGATGACCAAGTGCCGAACGCACGGCACCTCCGCGTTCAACACACGTACAGCCCGGTGACGTCTCCCACGCCCTGATCCAGCAAGGAGAGAGGGAGAGGTTGAGGAAGACTTTATCCAACAGCAGCACAACGGCGTGGTGGTGATGGAGGAGCGTGGCTATCCTGCAGGGCTTCGCCAAGCACCACAGAAGAGGAGGAAGAAGAGACGCAGGGCTGCACCAACAGAGATTGAATCGCGTGTTGTGGGCAGCCCCCTAGGCCTCATATATATAGGGGAAGGGGAGGGCTGCGCCCCCTCTAGGGTTCCCACCCCTAGGGGGGCGGCAGCCCTAGATGGGATCAAGGGTGGCGGCCAAGAGGGGGAGGGGAGAGGGAGGCGCCCCAATATGGGCCCTAAGGCCCATATCCCATTAGGGTTTGCCCCCTTTCCACCTCTTGGGCACCTTGGGCCCTTGTGGGAGGCGCACCAGCCCACTAAGGGGCTGGTCCCTCACCACTCTTAGCCCACGCAAGCCTCCGGGGCAGGTGGCCCCACTTGGTGGACCCCCGGGACCCTCCCGGTGGTCCCGGTACGTTACCGATAAACCCCGAAACTCTTCCGGTGTCCAAAACAGGACTTCCCATATATAAATCTTTACCTCCGGACCATTCCGGAACTCCTCGTGACGTCCGGGATCTCATCCGGGACTCCGAACAACATTCGGTAACCACATACTAACTTCCTTTATAACCCTAGCGTCATCGAACCTTAAGTGTGTAGACCCTACGGGTTCGGGAGACATGCAGACATGACCGAGACGTTCTCCAGTCAATAACCAACAGCGGGATCTGGATACCCATGTTGGCTCCCACATGTTCCACGATGATCTCATCGGATGAACCACGATGTCAAGGACTTAATCAATCCCGTATACAATTCCCTTTGTCTATCGGTACGATACTTGCCCGAGATTCGATCGTCGGTATCACGATACCTTGTTCAATCTCGTTATCGGCAAGTCTCTTTACTCGTTCCGTAACACATCATCCCGTGATCAACTCCTTGATCACATTGTGCACATTATGATGATGTCCTATCGAGTGGGCCCAGAGATACCTCTCCGTCACACGGAGTGACAAATTCCAGTCTTGATTCGTGCCAACCCAACAGACACTTTCAGAGATACCTGTAGTGCACCTTTATAGTCACCCAGTTACGTTGTGACGTTTGGTACACCCAAAGCATTCCTATGGTATCCGGGAGTTGCACAATCTCATGGTCTAAGGAAATGATACTTGACATTAGCAAAGCTTTAGCATACGAACTACACGATCTAGTGCTATGCTTAGGATTGGGTCTTGTCCATCACATCATTCTCCCAATGATGTG
This sequence comes from Triticum monococcum, assembly GCA_034509565.1. NCBI lineage: Eukaryota > Viridiplantae > Streptophyta > Magnoliopsida > Poales > Poaceae > Triticum > Triticum monococcum. Next base: position 419,567,101 of record CM067845.1, read on the forward strand.
ATCCCGTTATCAACGACATCCAATGTCCATGGTCAGGAAACCGTAACCATCTATTGATCAACGAGCTAGTCAACTAGAGGCTTACTAGGGACATGGTGTTGTCTATGTATCCACACATGTATCTGAGTTTCCTATCAATACAATTATAGCATGGATAATAAATGATTATTATGAACAAGGAAATATAATAATAACTAATTTATTATTGCCTCTAGGGCATATTTCCAACAGATCGAGGACAGGCGAATCTGAGCCCACCATGCAATGATCCCTTTATTTGTATTTAAAAGTGTCGCTTATTTATGCTCCAGTGTTTATAGCCGTCTTGTGTACATATTTTCTCTCTCTCATACCTTTATTGCATATAAGTTGTTCTTGATATTTATTGTTTGTTGTTGGTCCTTGATTTAATCTGGTTAAAAGTAAGTTGCTTTTTGTTATACTGGACAGACTCGCTCCCAGTATTTATAGCTGTCTTATGTAAAGATTTCACTGATGTACTGTTAGTATCTTGATGTGATAAGTTTTTCTTCATTTGGTTACTTTGTTGGTTCCCCTTTAAACTGTTTTTGGTTCAATTGGTCCTTAGTTACTTCCTTGGTCCACATGGCTGCCACCGAATATATTTTCTGTATTTTTGTATATTTTGTTCAGATCCCATGCTCCATTTATGCCTTTTCTATACATATTAAAATTCTCAGCTTCATGAAAGTGGAACATTTCTGTTCTCTTGTTGGTTATAAAGATAGCGGTCCACAAGTTCTTTTTATTCTTACTATAATTTTGTAATTGCTTTTCCATGTATCTTTTATGCATTGAAGGGCACAACTTATTCATGATTGTGGCTTGCTGTGCCACATGACCAACATGGATTATGTCGATGTCTAAACCATGTATGGGGCTGATCCTGACGGCTTCGTCCACATCTTTTGCGCCTGGTCCAGCTGCGCCATATCAAGGTCTCCTCCCCTGCCCCTGTTCTTCTCCTTCTCTCTCTCCCTCTCAATTCCTGATGTGTTTCGATTTGGTAGGCTTGGTTCCCTCCCTGATTGTGTGCATCATCATGGTGTTTGCTTGTTGTTCTAAAATTTCAACTGCATGGCTACTATTGGGTTGGCTTCTTATGGGTCTCCAGTAAGTTGTGGGAGAGAGTGAGAGTGTGGGCTTGGTCAGGGAGATCTCTTTTATTTATTTGCTGGTACCTGATAGTTTTTCAGGTTCCCTTGTGAAATCTTAGTGAAAATAATGATTTTATTTGTTGTGCGTGCGTGAACCTCAACTCAGACTCTTGTTTCTTCTCAGTATATATGTACAAATTATAACTATAATAAATATGTGTCCTTTTTTCCTCTTTCTCTCCTCTGGTTTTGCTGCCGAACTGGGTGGCCTTGATGAATGATGTTGGCTTATTTTAGAGAAAATCTTTATAAATAAATACTTGATAAATGATGTTGGTTTATTTTAGAGAGAATCTTTCTAAATAAATATACACTGAAGAGAGGTTTCAATTTCCTAATAGTACATGTTCAAATTGTTGTTGTATGTGACCTTAGATAGAAGGACGTGCACTTGTGATTATCCCTTTCCCTTTTTGTATCAGAGCTTTGTGCCAAAAAAACTGCTTTGGTGCCGAGACAATTACCTTGCAACATTAATCTTGGCTGAAATTGTGCACCTTTACTAGATCAATCATGTTTGTCAGTGTTAAATAATTAGGCGCATAATAAGATGAGATCATAGTGTAATCAAGTTTTGTGCCTAAAGAAAATCTTGGAGGATATCTATGTATAGTAGGCTTATTATGTTTTCTGGGTGCCTTGTAGAATACTAAGATAAAATAAATTTAATTTCATCTTTTATATTCTTTTATGTTAAAGAGGCTACATATTGTATCCAGATCACTTAATATTATCCAAAGTGATTCTCTTTCATATAGACCAAATTATTTCCTCGCTATCCATGAGACGCACTATTTGAATAGTTTGCCTAACATGACATGTCCTTTAGCAGATCCATGCGTTGCAACATGCAAGCAAATCAAATGAAGGAGTGTGGACAAAGTTATACATCAAGCAAATCAGATGAAGGGGTGTGGACAAAGTTATATATCAAGCAAATCGGATGAAGGCGTGTGGACAAAGTTATATATCTAACAGTCAACCATGTAGTTTATTATTATGCAGTATGAAAAATAGCGTAAATAAGTTATCTGAGACTAATACTGCTATGGCATGCTTTTGGTTTCTATCATACCAAACCTTGCTTAGGTATTTCATGTCACATTTTATAACAAATGCGCTGATGGCATGTAGATAGGGCCATTTTTTAGATATTTTACAGGGTGATTACTGTTGTGAGTATCTACCAACACCTACTCTTTGAGTAATATCAGATATATTTCCATCCTTAGATATAGAGTAATATCAGATGTTAATCGGAAAAGAGTTATATCAGGGGTTTGATCATTGAACTTTTTTTTATTCCATTCTGATATAGTCTCTTACATTTCCATCCTTAGACACACAGACGTGGGAATTGGGGTTGGACAAGTAGCACCTCTTTGATTAAGTTGTCGTGTACATGTGTTAAACTCGCCTTTCTACTAATGCATAATGCAGTTTGACTTTCCACTGCTTGGCCATATCGGTTGGGCTGGCACCCTCGCACCAAGGCGCGTTGCCAATCTAGTATCAAAATAAACACAGGGAAGCAACAACGTGAGCTATTGATCTATAACATAATTTGCAAAATACTACCAGGACTAAGTTCATGATAAATTTAAGTTCAATTTAATCATATTACTTAAGAACTCCCACTTAGATAGACATCCCTCTAATCCTCTAAGTGATCACGTGATCCAAATCAACTAAACCATAACCGATCATCACGTGAAATGGATTAGTTTTCAATGGTGAACATCATTATGTTGATTATATCTGCTATATGATTCATGCTCGACCTTTCGGTCTCCGTGTTCCGAGGCCATATCTGCATATGCTAGGCTCATCAAGTTTAACATGAGTATTCTGCGTGTGCAAAACTGGCTTGCACCCGTTGTAGATGGACGTAGAGCTCATCACACCCGATCATCACGTGGTGTCTGGGCACGACGAACTTTGGCAACGGTGCATACTCAGGGAGAACACTTCTTGATAATTTAGTGAGAGATCATCTTATAATGCTACCGTCAATCAAAGCAAGATAAGATGCATAAAAGATAAACATCACATGCAATCAAAATAAGTGATATGATATGGCCATCATCATCTTGTGCCTGTGATCTCCATCTCCGAAGCACCGTCATAATCACCATCGTCACCGGCGCGACACCTTGATCTCCATCGTAGCATCGTTGTCGTCTTGCCAATCTTATGCTTCCACGACTATCACTACCGCTTAGTGATAAAGTAAAGCATTACAGCGCGATTGCATTGCATATAATAAAGCGACAACCATATGGCTCCTGCCAGTTGCCGATAACTTGGTTACAAAACATGATCATCTCATACAATAAAATTTAGCATCATGTCTTGACCATATCACATCACAACATGCCCTACAAAAACAAGTTAGACGTCCTCTACTTTGTTGTTGCAAGTTTTACGTGGCTGCAACGGGCTTAAGCAAGAACCAATCTTACCTACGCATCAAAAACCACAACGATAGTTTGTCAAGTTGGTGATGTTTTAACCTTCGCAAGGACCGGGCGTAGCCACACTCGGTTCAAATAAAGTTGGAGAAACTGTCACCCGCAAGCCACCTCTGTGCAAAGCACGTCGGGAGAACCGGTCTCGCGTAAGCGTACGTGTAATGTCGGTCCGGGCCGCTTCATCCAACAATACCGCCGAACCAAAGTGTGACATGCTGGTAAGCAGTATGACTTATATCGCCCATAACTCACTTGTGTTCTACTCGTGCATATAACATCAAACCATAAAAACCTAGGCTCGGATGCCACTGTCGGAGAACGCAGTAATTTCAAAAAATTTCCTACGCACACGCAAGATCATGGTGATGCATAGCAACGAGGGGAGAGTGTTGTCTACGTACCCTCGTAGACCGAAGCGGAAGCGTTGACGCAACGTAGAGGAAGTAGTCATACGTCTTCCCGATCCGACCGATCCAAGCACCGTTACTCCGGCACCTCCGAGTTCTTAGCACACGTACAGCTCGATGACGCTCCCCGGGCTCCGATCCAGCAAAGCTTCGGGGATGAGTTCCGTCAGCACAATGGCGTGGTGACGATGATGATGTACTACCGACGCAGGGCTTCGCCTAAGCACTACAACGATATGACCGAGGTGGAATATGGTGGAAGGGGGCACCGCACATGGCTAAGGAACGATCGCGTTGATCAATTGTGTGTCCTAGGGTGCCCCCTTGCCTCCGTATATAAAGGATCCAAGGGGGAGGGGTTCAGCGGCCCTATGGAGGCGCAGGAGGAGTCCTACTCCTACCGGGAGTAGGACTCCCCCCTTTTCCTAGTCCAAATAGGATTGGTGGAGAAGAGAGGGAAAGAGGGGGGCGCCGCCCCTCCCTCCTTGTCCAATTCGGACTAGGGGGAGAGGGGGCGTGCGGCCTACCCTGGCAGCCCCTTCCTCTTCTCCACTTTAGGCCCATAAGGCCCATTAACCCCCCCCCCCCCCCCGGGGGGGGGGGGGGGTTCCGATAACCCCCCGGTGATCCAGTTTTATCCGAAACTTCTCCGGAACGCTTCCGGTGTCCGAATATAGTCATCCAATATATCAATCTTTACGTCTCGACCATTTCGAGACTCCTTGTCATGTCCCGATCTCATCCGGGACTCCGAACTCCTTCGGTACATCAAAACTCATAAACCCATAATATAACTGTCGTCGAAACCTTAAGCGTGCGGACCCTACGGTTCGAGAACAATGTAGACATGACCGAGACACGTCTCCGGTCAATAACCAATAGCGGGACCTGGATGCCCATATTGGCTCCTACATATTCTACGAAGATCTTTATCGGTCAGACCGCATAACAACATATGTTGTTCCCTTTGTCATCGGTATGTTACTTGCCCGAGATTCGATCGTCGGTATCCAATACCTAGTTCAATCTCATTACCGGCAAGTCTCTTTACTCGTTCCGTAATACATCATCCCACAACTAACTCATTAGTTGCAATGCTTGCAAGGCTTAAGTGATGTGCATTACCGAGAGGGCCCAGAGATACCTCTCCGACAATCGGAGTGACAAATCCTAATCTCGAAATACGCCAACCCAACATGTACCTTTGGAGACACCTGTAGAGCTCCTTTATAATCACCCAGTTACGTTGTGACGTTTGGTAGCACACAAAGTGTTCCTCCGGCAAACGGGAGTTGCATAATCTCATAGTCATAGAAACATGTATAAGTCATGAAGAAAGCAATAGCAACATACTAAACGATCGGGTGCTAAGCTAATGGAATGGGTCATGTCAATCAGATCATTCATCTAATGATGTGATCCCGTTAATCAAATAACAACTCTTTGTCCATGGTTAGGAAACATAACCATCTTTGATTAACGAGCTAGTCAAGTAGAGGCATACTAGTGACACTCTGTTTGTCTATGTATTCACACATGTATTATGTTTCCGGTTAATACAATTCTAGCATGAATAATAAACATTTATCATGAAATAAGGAAATAAATAATAACTTTATTATTGCCTCTAGGGCATATTTCCTTCAGGGAAGAAGGAAGGAGGGGGGCGCCGCCCCCTCCTAGTCCAATTCGGACCAACCCATGGGGGGCGCGCGGCCACCTTTGAGACCCCTCTCTCCTTTTCCCTAAAGCCCATTAAGGCCCATTACTCTCCCGGGGGGTTCCGGTAACCTCACGGTACTCTGGAAAATACCTGAAATACTTCGGAACCATTACGGTGTCCGAATATAACCTTCCAATATATCGATCTTTATGTCTCGACCATTTTGAGAGTCCTCGTCATGTCCATGATCTCATCCGGGACTCCGAACAAACTTCGGTTCATCAAAACACGAAACTCATAATACAAATTGTCATCGAACGTTAAGCGTGCGGACCCTACGGGTTCGAGAACTATGTAGACATGACCAAGACACATCTCCGGTCAATAACCAATAGCGGAACCTGGATGCTCATATTGGCTCCTACATGTTCTACGGAGATTTTTATCGGTCAAACGCATAACAACATACGTTGTTCCCTTTGTCATCGGTATGTTACTTGCCCGAGATTCAATTGTCGGTATCATCATACCTAGTTCAATCTCGTTACCGGCAAGTCTCTTCACTCGTTCCATAATGCATCATCCTGTAACTAACTCATTAGTCACATTGCTTGCAAGGTTTATAGTGATGTGCATTATCGAGAGGGCCCAGAGATACCTCTCCGAAACACGGAGTGACAAATTCTAATCTCGATCTATGCCAACTCAACAAACACCATCAGAGACACCTGTAGAGCATCTTTATAATCACCCAGTTACGTTTGTGATGTTTGATAGCACACTAAGTGTTCCTCCGGTATTCGGGAGTTGCATAATCTCATAGTCATATGAACATGTATAAGTCATGAAGAAAGCAATAACAATAAACTAAACGATCATAGTGCTAAGCTAACGGATGGGTCTTGTCCATCACATCATTCTCTAATGATGTGATTCCGTTCATCAAATGCCAACACATGTCTATGGCTAGGAAACTTAACCATCTTTGATTTAACGAGCTAGTCAAGTAGAGGCATACTAGGGACACTCTGTTTGTCTATGTATCCACACATGTACTAAGTTTCTGGTTAATACAATTCTAGCATGAATAGTAAACATTCATCATGATATAAGGAAATATAAATAACAACTTTATTATTGCCTCCAGGGCATATTTCCTTTAAGAAGAGGGCGTGAGATCGGTCCGGATTCCCGCACCCCCCATCCCCCACGTTTGTCTCTGGTTTGCGGGAGAAATCGCGTCTGGACCGCTCTGCGTGCCGATACAGGTCGGTATTGAATGATTTTCCGCTGTCCGAACAACGCAGTTCGGATGGTTGCGGGTCCACCTTGGAGACACCCTTGATCAATCCAACATCTGTTAGACGAAATCTAAAGTAGTACCCAAATAGACAAGATCAATCAAAAAGTAGCACTTTTGGGAATGCCATGTGAATTATACATGTTAACCCGATCAAGTACCTCTTGATGAACTAGGGGAAAAAAGTCCACAAAAGACATGTTATTCACATCCGCAAAAAAGACATGTTATTTAGGCCACATGATTGGAAAAGAATAAAACCCTTTTGATTCTCTATGTATTTCAAAGGACTCCACATAATGTATGCAACTTTGAAAAACCAATAAAATACTAAAGACGCAACACAAGCAACACATATAGCAGCCTTAGTAGGACATCACATGTCCACTTGTGTGTGTGCGTGTGTGTTTTTTTTATCTCACATTGCACATGAATTAAACTATACACAAAATATGCAAAACCGAACATGTATATACGTTTTTTTGTTGTTGCAAAAAACCTGCATATATGTTGTTTTTTCTAAACATGATTACATGAGCATAGCACAAGAAAGATGTGATAAAAACAATGTCTTCTAAACCAGAATGTCAAAAAAAATATCGCATGAGTCGTGTGGAAACCCGAAAATGGGCGAGAAAAACAAAACATTAAGCTAGGGTTTTATGAGGGCCCACGCGCAGCCGCAGCCGCTCTCGCCATCGCCGGGTGCGCCGTAGAATTTCTCCGCCTTTATTCCCCCCTCCCCCGCTCCTTCCCTCCCCTCCACCACCTATCCGCCGCCTCCCCCCACCCTCCACAAACCCACGCAGCTCCAGCGGCGCAGGCGCATCCCAGCTCACCGGCGGAGATGGGCGGCCCAGGCCTCTACTCCGGGATCGGCAAGAAGGCCAAGGGTGAGCGCCCGATCCTCCGCCCCTCCCGCCCGACCCTCGTTCGTGGGATTTTCTTCTTCTCCGAGCTAGATTCCTCCCTGTGAGATATGCTGATTGTTGTGCTTGCTCGCTCGCTGCAGATCTACTGTACAGGGACTACCAGACCGACCACAAGTTCACCCTCACCACCTACACCGCCAATGGCGCCGTAAGTGCTCCCCTACATCTTGTCTCTTCCTGCTCCGTTTTGCCAGGTCGCGTCGTGCGAGAAAGGGACGCGGTCTGATCCGGGCTCTAGGAGATTATTGGGTTTCCTGATCTGTTCGCGCGGTTTATTGTCGTTCCGTGTGATCCGAGTGATTGATCGCCGGGCAGTGGTTTGACGACCTCTGGCTCTGGGTAGCGCGAGGGTATTTAGATAGGTATTGCTGCTTATGGCTTTTGCTGATTTGTTGTGGGTTGCATTTGGGCTGATAGAGGAATTGATTCTGTTGGTTAGGACTTTGGGAGAATGGGATGGAACTCAATGTGCTAGCCTTGTCATGGTCCTGAATTCATCGGGGAGTTGTATCCCAATAATTTGTCATAGAATTTACCCTTAATAACTAGGGCACATCGGCAGACCCTACCAAGTCATCAACATAGGGCTGGAGCCTGGAGAACAATAGCTGCATCACTGTCTTATTGAGGTAGCTATCTTGCGAGTAATTACAATCACAACAATATTTAAGGATTGTTGTACCGCGTTTTCTGGGGCTGTAGGTGGGGCTTTTCTGTCATTGTTAATCATGGAATACAGTCATTTGTTAGACCAAAAGAAATGGGCTTGTCCAATGTTCCAAAAGCTATTCTACTTTATTCTGGGCGTTTCCTTATTTTGGTGTGGCTGGGGGAGGTGTGGGTTCTGATTTTTTTTCCATCGAAAATAAAATAATATATAGATCTTGAGTCTGATGCAACTGGATTTATGCTGTCGTCAATATCTTCAACAAATGATATATTTCTTCATATTAGCATTTTAGTGGATGCCACCCCATTCTTAGCACAGAATCTTTGTGTAAAGTGCCGCCACAGTGAAATATTGTAGTGTCACCGATGCAGTGCTGTACATATCCTAGCGCTCTCTTGATATTACTTTTTTCTTGTGGCAACTGCTGTTATTTTGACATTGCCATGGTAACGGTGCGGTACCTATGATATAAGTTCTATTGTTGAATTTCTCTATGCAGGCAATTACTGCTACAAGTACAAAGAAGGCTGATGTTATACTCGGTGAGATCCAATCACAGATCAAGAACAAAAACATCACTGTAGATGTGAAGGCAAACTCAGCATCGAATGTATCTCTCTCTCTCTCTCTCTCTCTCATCAAACATTATAATTATTCTGCTGTGTTTCCAGCTTTTAGTACTGACTGCTTTGTTCTCTTGGGCAGGTCATTACTACAATTACCGCTGACGATCTCGCAGCACCAGGGCTGAAGACCATCTTGAGCTTTGCTGTTCCTGATCAGAAATCTGGAAAGGTGGTACCCTAACCCTCAAAGTAATGGTTTCTTCATTGGTTGTTGCTTATGTTTGATTCATTCTTTGTTTGCAGGTTGAGCTCCAGTACTTGCATGATTATGCTGGTATTAATGCAAGCATTGGCTTGACTGCCAATCCTGTAGTCAACCTCTCCGGCGCGTTCGGAACTAGTGCTCTAGCTCTTGGTGCTGATGTGTCGCTTGATACAGCCACCAAGAATTTCACCAAATGCAATGCTGCACTTAGCTACACTAACCAGGATCTTATCGCATCCCTGAACCTGTGAGTTTTCAAGATCTATCTATGTAAATTAGGATTTACAAGTATTACTTTGCCAATCTTAGCTTATTTGATCCTTGTGACATCGTCATAGGTACGTAATCTAAACGCTCTTATTTTTCTTTACGGAGGGAGTAGATGTTAATCACTATTTGTTGTATCTCACTTAACAAGTTATTGTTCAGTTGAGACAGTATACAAATAGCTAAAATATAACTTTCCTAGGTCTTTTTTGTGTTATATTAGGTCATTCTTTATCATCTATCATTTGCTTGGTAGTTGCAACATGTTGCTAACAAACTCTTGTATCATTGCAACCACAAATAAAACTGATCTAGCAGGCAGTTGCTCTGTCCTTTTATTCGTGTTTCTTTGTTTTTCAAATCAGGCATACCATTTCTCAGCTAGCTAATATTGATCAGTGCCCCTCAAAGAGTACAGGTTGTGAGCTGTTAGATTCTTTAATCCAAACCAATTAAACGAGCTCTTCTGATTTTTATCATATGTTTGGTAGTTAAACATGGACTTCCTTTAGCATCCTCAGAAGAATCAGAATGTATACGAGCTGATGCAGTTAACGAGGAACTAACATCAACTCTCAGTGCACCGTTGACTAGTTCCCACTAATGATTTGAATTGAAATATTCTTGCAGGAACAACAAGGGAGACAGCCTGACTGCATCCTATTACCACATTGTGGAGAAATCCGGCACAGCTGTCGGGGCAGAGCTGACCCACAGCTTCTCGAGCAACGAGAACAGCCTCACCTTCGGCACCCAGCATACCCTGGACCCGCTCACCCTTGTGAAGGCCCGCATCAACAACTCTGGCAAGGCCAGTGCGCTGATCCAGCACGAGTTCAGGCCAAAGTCACTGTGCACTATCTCGGCGGAGGTTGACACCAAGGCCATCGAGAAGAGCTCAAAGGTGGGCATCGCGATTGCTCTCAAGCCTTGATTTTGAAATCGAGCTCCCCTTCTCTAAGCTCTCAGTCAGGGGTGTTCCTCGGTTTTGGATGAAATCGGGGTGATTTGACAAATACTTCACACGCCTTGGGCGCGTTGTTGCAGTCTGTTAGATTTGAAGAACTGCCGTGTTTCATTCCTGAGGAATTTTGTCTTTGGTCGGGGTAGTGCCTGTCCGTTGAGCCACACTTCTCAGTAATAATTCAAGCTCTGAAAATTCTGAACTTGATTCAGCATTCGTCAAATTTTGAACTTGCTGTGGTGTAGCCTACTTTCTTAGGGAGAAGATAATGATTGTTTCCTGAACTGAGCGCTCGATCGGGCCATAATATACAATCTATAACTGGGATGAACGGCTGACTGGTTGGCCACGTTGAAAAGTGTCGTGCAAGTGTGCGGCTTATCGGCTGGCCACGTGGCGGAAGGAGATTTACGCTTCTGCCACTTATCCCCATGAGAATCGTCTCTTATCTCCTCGTTTCCCTCGCGGCGAAACATGCATCGGCGTCTACGTGCGTGGGGTACTAGATAGTGTCTCGCTCGAGATCACATCCTCAGCAATGTCGTCGTCGTCGCTCTACTCCGGTCGCCTCCTCTCCTCCCGCCCGGCGTCCAAGGAGCTCGTACGTCGTCTCCTCTCTCGCGATGGGAGCAGGTGGGTCAGGCCGTCGTGCTCCCTGTCTATGAACGGCTGCGCGGCAGGTGTCGGCGACCGGGGCGTGGTAACCATGCACGAGACGCGGGCCCTGCCGGCAGCGTCGGCGCCGCAGGAGGCCGTCGGGCAGCTCAGGGCCGCCGTCGCCGCGCTCAACGCCGACCCGCCGGCGTCCTCCTCCGGCATCATCCGCATCGAGGTAGCAAAGCCAAAGCACATGTCCCTCGTCAATGGCGCGTGTGGTGTGGAACTGCGTTTGATCGTTCTATCTGGATAAAATGCGCACGCAGGTGCCTATTCGGCAGCGAGGGGACGCCATCGAGTGGCTGCACGCGCAGAGGCAGAGCTCCCTGCCCCGCTGCTTCTTCTCCGCCCGGGCGCCCCTGCCGGACACGCCGGCCGTCGCCGTGGGCAGCCGCAGCAGCAACGGCAACGGCGGCCACAAGGAGCAGTGGGAGCAGCCGGTGAGCGTCGCCGGCGTGGGGTCGGCGGTCTTCTTCCGCGGCACGGACCCCTTCTCCCTCCGCGACTGGCGAGCCATCAAGAGGTACGCAAAAACTCACTACCTACTCGATGAGCTAGTAGTATGTTTTTTTGAATTGAATGAACTGTGATAAAGCTTGGCTTAGAGTGCGTTGACGATGCTGTTCCTCCTCTTCTTTGCCCGTGAAGATTTCTTTCAAGGGATTGCCCGCTGATCCGCGCCTACGGCGCCATCCGTTTCGACGCGTCGAGCGACGCCTCGGTCGAATGGGAAGACTACGGCGCATTCTACTTCGTTGTTCCACAAGTAAGTCGATCCGCAACTGGTGACAGTTTCATTCTGCATGATAAATGCAATGTGCATGTGTACTGGCTGCTTCTTTTCAAGTGTGTGCAATGTAAAAGTGTACTGCATTGCAGGTTGAGTTCAGCGAGCTCGAGGAGGGCTCGGTTCTGGCGACGACGATTGCGTGGGATGACTCGCTTTCTTGGACATGGCAGAGCGCTGTGGACGAGCTCCAATCAACATTGCACAAGGCATGACATTTTATTTTTCTGTATTGTCATGTGGAAGATAGTAACTTAGCAACCACTAATTTGAGCTTCTATGCAGATATCACCCTGTTCAGTTAAGGTGAACAGGTCCACCCTACAAACCGCCATCGTAAATCTCAATCATGTCCCCACCAAGGCGTCCTGGGATCTTGCTGTTACTCAAGCTCTTCGGATGATCAAAGGGAGCCAAACAGAATTAGTCAAGGTAAACCATTCAACATCACTGTCTGCAAAACAAAAAACTAGTCGAGTAATCTTTTTTACTTGTCCTTTTGCAAATACACAGAAGTTTAGTTCAACCAATCTCCTTCAATTCTGATATTTGTGTCAATGCTAGAATTTTCCAGTTAGTTAAGAACACACGCCCTCCGTTCACAATTATAAGATGTTTTGGACATTTCAATATAGACTACATACGGATTGAAATGAGTGAACAAATGCACTAAAACGCGTCTATATACATCTGAGTTAGTAAAAAGTTACAACATCTTATATTTGTGAACAGAGGAATTACTTGTTCTCCATTTTTGTTCACCACATATTTTGAACTTACCAATTAAATATTTTCCGCAGGTTGTGCTGGCAAGGTGCAGCAGGTACATCACTGATACTTGCATTGACCCTCTGGAGCTGTTAGCTTGTCTGAAGGTATGCTGTATTGTTGTCCCCTCCCCTCGTTGTTTACGAGAAGATCATTCCGCGACTATTGTGTATACAGGTTGAGGGCCAGAATGCCTACCAGTTCTGCATACAGCCACCTGATGCTCCTGCATTTGTTGGAAATAGTGTATGTCTTCTGGGATGCACTTTCTTTTCTTCTTGATATACCCGACCTTCCTTCATATCATGTATAGTCAGAATCATGTTTAGAAATAGGTCTTACTTGTGTATTCAGGTTGAGGGCCAGAATGCCTTGTGCATTGTTTATCTTTATATTTTTGCTCTAGCATTGTTAAATAACTCTGTTCTAACTATTGCTAATTTTATCCAAACATTCTGAATAGCCAGAGCAACTATTTCACCGGAAATACTTGAACATTTCCAGCGAGGCTTTAGCCGGCACGCGAGCAAGAGGGAAAACAAGGGCTGATGATTTTCAAATTGGCCAGGAATTGCTTCTAAGGTTTGTTTCCCCTCTTTGTGCTTGTAATCATAAGATTGACATATTTCTGAAATTTTACGGTGATATCGGCACCTTGTACGAAGACCAGACTGCTCAGTAATGTAAATAATTCTTGCAGCATCAAAGAGGACACTGAATTTACTATTGTACGGGACAGCATAAAGAAGAAGCTTGAGGCAAGTTAAGTTTCACAGTCCAATTTCAGATATGATCGTGGAATAGTTTGCTTTGCTCTTGGTACTCAGTAGTAATGGTTTTCAGAAAACAAAATATGGTTACTGCAATTTTTGCTGAAGCAGTGGATCTGATCTAATCTGCAGATGATCTGTGATGAGGTTGTTGTCAATCCCAGCAAGGCCCTTCGGAAACTTCCAAGAGTACAACATTTGTCAGCTCAATTAGCTGCAAGATTAAGAAATGAGGACGACGAGGTAATCTATGATTCAAATATTCTCTGTCACTTGGATATGTAGGGATCATTTGAATTTTCTTTTGCCTTGGATTATTGCAGACATCAACTAGTGTTCATATAATAGACTATTGATACTTTGTTCTGGTATTGCAGTTTGACATCCTAAATGCTCTTCATCCAAGCCCAGCTGTTTGTGGTTTGCCCACTGAAGAAGCGCGCCAATTCATACGAGATTATGGTGTGTGCTTGTATTCTGGGTAAAATGTTATCTGTAAACTAACATATGCAACCTATTCATGGTGATCTCTGAATGCTATTTTCTGATGTTGTTGCAGAAATTTTCGACCGTGGAATGTATGCTGGACCTGTTGGTTGGTTTGGTGGAGCTGAAAGTGAGTTTGCTGTTGGGATTAGATCAGCGCTACTTGGAAAAGTAAATAAAACACATGTCATCAATATTTGTGTAAACCTTATCCTTCTTAACCTATCCTAATTTAGAAGCATAAGTCACCTAGCTGTCTTGTCCAGGGATATAGCACTTTAGTTTATGCCGGTGCCGGGATTGTCGAAGGTACAAATCCATCTTTTGAATGGGATGAGCTTGATCTCAAAGCATCTCAGGTAGTCTTTGTCCAACGTCATGACCGTTATTACTGACTTCTATTTGGAATGCTAACACGTTAGATTTTATGACTATTTTCAGTTTGCAAAGTTGTTGCAGTATCAAGAACATCATATTTGCTACCAAGAGGCAGGAAACATGGGGACATTGATTTGAACTGTAACTAGTAAGTCATCAGAGATTACAATACTTAGAAAGAGGCGGGAAATTACGTTATCTCAATTATATAGAATGTCTACAACTTCAGTTTGTATCTGACATTATGCCCGATGTGTTTATTTTGAACTCCTTCTACAGGGAAGTTTTGATTTGTTGGGAAGATTCCAAATGGAGTTCATATCTGTTTGCGTGCGTGCGTTGTAAACTTCGAAGGATTTCAGCCTGATTTGCATGGCTCTTGAAGACGCAATCACAGAAATATCGAAATATAGATTCGAGGAGATGACAGTGATGATAGTCGTGGAGCGTACAAAAGATTAAATAAAAGCATATTAAATAATTATGTACAATGATTGTAACAAGTCAGTTTAGTGCAAAGTGTATATTACCATTCTTTTGACTTCTTCTCTGGCCTGGTCCAATTGCTTATATGATCTGGATGCTTCTTGTTGCAAGCATAATGTACCTGATGCATTATTTTCATCTGATGGGCAATGACATAGATCATTCATTTATATTTGTAAGAACAATTCTTAGTCCAGTTGGTGCCCATTGCAGTGATTCTTAGAGCGTGTGGCATAGTCTCTGAGCCCATGATCCTCTTTCTCATTCAACTGTAGTCACAAAAAATAGGCCAACCTCACACTGTCACACAAAGCCACAACTTTTGGAAAATTTCCCAAGCAACCACAATTTCTAGGACAAACCTGACATGCATGGTCCACATTGCAGCTCCCACGTGGAAGAAGATAGAAAGATTAGTTGAGTTGGGGTTGGGGTTATACAAAATCAGGGATTTGCGGTATCCCCTCTGATCGAAGTTGTACTAAGTGAGCGTCAATTAATTTGGATCGAAAGGGGTAGGATAAATTGGAGTCTCGATAGAATTTCTGTTGTGAATGCTACTCCTTTTCTCTGGGTTTATAAGGAGCTTTTTTTTAGGGGTAGCAGTGGTGGAGCTATGCAGTCAAAGATGGACGGGCCGGTTCAAAGGAAGGCCACTATTGTTTGTCCTCATAGCCCAGGTTACTTCAATCCTACACTGTATTTTCTCTGGGCTGGGCGGGCCATGGCCTATTTTGATAACACGTAGCCCCGCTAGTGTTTATAAGGCTTAATACATATTAATATTTGCTTTGAATATCAATTATACCACTAACATATGGGATGTATGCCACAGAAGTACAACATCAAATTCATATTTAAAAGAAGTTTCCAACGGTATAATTTTTATGGCATACATCTCATATATTGTTGATAGAGCTACGGTCAAAGTAAATATTAAAATACATATATGCACCATTCGCTATGAATGATGAGCTATATCAAAAACAATGAAAAACATTATATATATGCCTTATAAATCCGGATGAAGAGAGTACTGATTATTTTAATTTGTTTATTTCAACAGAAATTTTCCATGGATGGCCTGTGCAGGAGCTATAATGTAGCCAATGCCGGTTAGTTTTGTGCTTAGTTCGATAAAAAAGAGAATTTGAATTGTGTGATCAAGGTGGCAACTCCAAGGGGACAGGGACGTGCTAAGTTTAATACCTACTGGTGTATGCTATACCGGTAGTAATTACTCTATTAGGGAATATCGATGGGCCAAGTTCAATACCGATGGGAAGTTCTTGGGCCAAATGTATTACACAACAAGTGGGATGGGAACGGGGATGGAACAATGCTATCTCCACTTCTCCACTACTATTAAACAATCAAACAAAAACTTTCTTACGTGCACACCCCGTAATTAATCCCACAACACCGCAGGAATCAATTAGCACCACACGATTAGACTCACAAGTTTAATTCTAACCGCCATCATTAATCTAATTACATATATGATGTGCATTTAGCAATTTTCAATGACTGGCCATACTCCATCAAAGAGGCTACGTCCGCTGCAACCCCGCGTCCTCTACAACCACGGAAGGCAATGATCTCGATCCTGAAATCACGCAAATGATTCCCTTCTATGCATCATATCCTGCCTGCTGCCGCTTCTAAACTCAGACACATGCACAAGAAGCCTCATCATGGATCACCACTCGGCCACCGCCCAACGCACACTAGCCTCGCCTTAAGCGCGGAGTCATCGACTGCTGGGCCGTGCGGGAGTGCGTGTCACGTGGCTCGAGGCGGTCGGGGATGCGGGGATCCAGGTGTCGGCGGCGGATCTCACCGGATCCATTGAACGCGACGACGGCAACGACTTGCGGCGGAGCGAGGCGACACGAAGGAGCTCGGGGAGGACGTCGACGCTTCTGTCGGTGCTGGGAAGATTCGGAGGCGACTGGATCTGGGGCGACGGCGGCGGTTGCGGTTGCAGGCGACTTCGGTGGCAGCTCTTCTCCAGCGTTTCCGGCACCAACAAGGCCGTCGGGAGGTCCTGGCTCGCCAACCAGCAACAGGACGACAAAGCCTGGTGACGCGTGGGCGGAACCTCTTCCACTGCTCCAGCAGGCGTTCAAGGGCATCAAGCATATGGAGTTCGTCAAGACTTGTATTCTTTTGCCCCTTTTTGTGAAAGGTAAATAATGTACCAAGACTTCATCAAGACCATGACGGAGATTTGAAAAAACAGGTATGTATGTTCTGAATAAGTTGTCTCTATCAGGTGTCGGTATGGTTGCCTTCACATTAATACAACTCCCAAATGCAGTGCTGACCTTGATGCTGAAAACAGGAACATCTGCCCTGAAAACTACATAGAGGCGGCATTGAAACTATCCCAGGGCTGGGCTATAGTTAAACAGAGCTTTCTCAACTTTACTGAAGGTTGTAGCCCCGTCGAAGGCAATGGCAATGTAGATGCTAATGTCAAAGCCCTTGTTGTCAGCCCCTTGCTACAAAAACCAATGGATTTTCTTTCCAGATGAAGGTGCTGAAAAAATTCTCATGGTTGCTCCTTGTGTTTGCCTGCGGTTGCTAACTTGATATTTGATTACCTCATAACTGCAGGCATACCCTTACATGAGCGACGATGATTATTCTGCTTTTTTGCAAACCATGCAAGGTTTTTGCAGCGACAGGACCATGACCCCTCGAGAAATTTACAAAAATGTGCCTATTAGTTCTTCTGAAACTGTGCTAAATAATTCTGCAGTGATTTCTCTGAGGAAGATTTGAAATAGTGAGGTGTCTGATTCATAATTCCTTCTTCGTACGTAAAGAGATGTATGAGTAACTGTCAAGTTGTTGGAATAGTTTGTGGACAATTATCTCCCTACTGACCTAAAGGTACCTTTTCTCAACAAGGTAACAACATTCAGTTTATTATGAATTCATGTGTGACGTGATGGTCTCCTTGGTTCTCCTTTGTAGGCCTTTCTAAGGGTTAAAGCATATGATAATCACAACTTGGATGGTATATCCATATGAAAGAAGGTGCGCAGAAGTTTTCTACCCTCCTGCCTTGAATACAAACAGTTCCCATGTTCATTGTTTCAGCATTCACCTATGGTAACCAGATGCAAATATCCATCCTTTTTGTACGAACTACTCCCAAAAATGCAATTTGCAGTCCATAACTTGAGCTATTATTTGTTTATTTTTTACTGCTTGCTTCCTAGCTGTTGATCAGTACATGAATATCGTCATACTATCATTCAGCAGCCGGATCAGTAACTTCATATATGTACTCTTTTCTGATCAAGTAACTTCATATATGTACTCATCTCTGATAGGTAACATCATTCTGTGGCCGCTTGAAGATAAACAAGCATTTAACTCTTTATTCAGTTAACAAACTATTGTTTGGTTGTTTTTTCTTGCGCAAAGCTCTACACAGGAGGTGCATTGAAAAACTATATGATGATGATCCTGAGTGTGATGATCTGTTGGTGAGTCAGAATAATTCTTATAGATCGAAGTTAGCACCTATCGTATGTGGGTTTAAAAAATATGAAATTTTGAGAATAGACAAAAACGCTCATCGTTAAAATTATTTGTGTATTTTTAAGTAATATCATTGGTGCCGCGGATATAAATTGTCTTCTTAGGATGAGTTGAGTTGTCGAATTTTATTCCAGGCTTGAGCTTGACAATGATATTTATTTTTAATGGGCTTTATAATGTGCTTTCATTGAATTATGTCAGTAGAGATGCACAATGAGCGTACCTGTCAGGTTTAGCTCAACTCAGTGTTATTGGGGTAGTAGAATGAGTCCTCCGAGCTTGCTAAATGTTTTTTTTATATATAAGTACTACATGCCTGATTATTCTTATTGCTTATCACATCAGATTTTGTCTGCTAATTGTCCCAGCAAAAAATATATTAAGTGTTCCCTTTATATTTCGCTTTTGTAGCCTCTATTGTACTTTGCACCCATACAAGAATGAAATTAGTTCATGTTCTTGCATACTTATTTAAAGCATTTATATAAAAGGATCGGGAGAAGTCGAGCGAATGAATCGCGGGAGATGCCACTTCTGCTGGTTGGAACGCTGATGACCGCGTGTGTGCTTGTTGGCGTTGCTTGCATGTGGATGAGTAGTATAGTGCATAGATTGTGCATATATGGAGATGCATTTTGCAAGGTTAATTGTGTACCCTACTTATTGATACTTTGACGGTTTCTAATTTAGTGGTTTACACTGAAGGTCCATGGTCCATAGCATCAACGAAGATATGATTAAGCTTAAGATATAAGGAGAAATAATGGTTATATATGAAAGTTAAATACGCATGGTTTGTTGCTTCCGTAAAGGGTGGTGTTATGATAATAGATCAAATATGCCCAATGTCTAACTTACTTTCACATTTTGTTGTATACGGATCCAGAGCTGATGACCAAGATGTTGTCTATGTGTGTGTTACTTAAGTGTCATGCTATGGGACAAAATTGGCAAGATACTGTTGTATGTGATGTGTTTTTGCTAAGTTTGTATGGTTGAGAAGTCCATTGCGATATGGTGCACATATGGGAAAAAAAATTATCTGCAAAAGCTATATTTAATTCAAATTGTGCGAGCGAGGCGGCGAACAGAAGCCACAAAATCAGTCGGTTGAGAGAAATCGTTTCCCAATTAAGATTCAAAATACGTATGATGACTCAGAAAATATTTATATAATTATACGTGCGTTGCACGTGCATGCTTACTAGTATGTACCTGTTACCCTACTTGTATACATCTGACTAGTGGGCTCATAAACCCTAGCTCCTTCCCATCTAACTAAAAATTTGCATCTTCCCACCCAACCGCGCACAAAAAACACATGAACCTTGAGCGTCTGACCCCAATGGCCCAAAACGACTTAACCTAGCCTAGCCCAGTGGCAAAGCTCGTTCCGGTTGGGCAGTCTTTTTTGTTGTTGTTGATAAAATCAACATATACATGTATAATTCTTGATCTCTAGCTCCAGACTCCTACTTTTGGGGTAGTAGGAAGTCTTCCCCTAGGGTTTCGCCTAGGGTACCCAAACTCCTCCGGCGAAACTGCCGGAGTCCACCAATTTTCCTGCCGTCGCCGACCGGAGTCTCTCCGGCGGCGGGCAGTAAACCTAACTGCGGTCTTGACACACGTGTAACATGGCGGAACCGACAGCGATCCAGGGCGAGGGGAGACAGGGGAAGAGAAGGAGGAGAGGACAGAGATTGGATCGGGGTCGGCAGCGGACGAGGCGAGGCGCGTTCCTGTCACAACAGTGGAGGGAGAGGAGGTGGATGAGGTAGCGTAAGAAGTTCTCGGGGAGGAAGTTGAAGAGGATTGGGAAGGCTACGGACCAGAACCAGATCTGGAAGATCAGTTTGCCGGGCTGAAGCTGCATGGTGAGGAAGAGGATGATCTGGATCTCTCGGGAGAGGTTGAAGAGCTGGTCAAGGATGTAAGATGGCTCGGGCTTTTTAGGGTTCATACTACGAAACCCTTTGGCCATGCCGCTCCGTTGAATCAGATGAGAAACGCTTGGGCAGCGGCAAAAGGCGTGACGTTTAGCGTCAAGGGACCTAATCTATTTTTAGTCCAGTGCCACTGCCTTGGAGATTGGAAGCGTATAATGGATGGGGGGCCATGGCTGTTCCGCAGAGCTCTGGTCATTATCGTCGAGTACGATAGGTTCACGGATGTAGCAGATTATAAGCTCAACAAGGTGCTAGTATGGGCGCGGATCAAGGGTTTACCAGATGGTCTTACGGCAAAAAAGGAGTTCAGAGAAGGTAGCAGCAAAAGTGGGCGGCCCTCCATTCACGGTGGCAGTTACTGAAGGAATGATTAACCCTAGCGGCACTCTGAGAGCTAGGGTCTTTCTTGATGTGGAGAAACCGTTGGTTAGGTTTGTCCCGATTACACTGCATGGACTTAAGAGATATCCTGTTTTCTATGAAAAGCTCCCCGACTTTTGCTTCGTATGTGGTACTATGGGCCATCTAGCGGAGGAGTGCGGCGATGGAGTGCATGACCCCCGGACGTATGAGTGGGGGGAGTGGCTACTGTGGAACATGGAGCCGCCAACGGCTAGGCCTTTTGCTGGGGGCCGAGGAACTAGGGGAGGTGTGCGGGGAAGAATGGGAGGAAGAGGAGACCGGGGTGGGAGACGTGGAGGAGGAGGTATGGGAGGGGACTGGCGTGAGGAAGCAGAAGGAAGATCACGGGATGAGAGGGTTGTCACAAGTCAGGACATCAATGGAACAGGAGAACGAAATATCCGCAAGCGCCTAGTTGCGCAAGATGGCACCATCAACGTTAGGGGGCAAGCCTTGCCTCACCTTATGGGCAAGGTAGCTGATTCTGTTTTGCGAATTGAAGGAGTACCAACAGCGTCAACATCAGAAGCAGCAACTACTACGCCTGGGAAGGTTCATATCGTCAAGAGAAGGAGACAGGGAGGGGAAGAGGTGGAAGTTGAAGATCCAATGAATGTGGCGGCCTCCTCTGGGGAGGATCGCCGGTCCCAATGAATGTCCTGTGTTGGAACTGTCGTGGTTTGGGTAATCCCGCGACAGTTCGTGAAGCCCGTGAACTCACGGCTAAATTTACCCCAGCTGTGCTATGTCTTGTTGAAACTCAAATAAGTAAAGAGCGTGCTGAAATTTTAGCTCAGTCGTTTGGTTTTGATAGTTCTTTTGCGGTTGGAAGTACGGGGAGGAGCGGAGGCATTGTAATATTCTGGAATG
Source organism: Triticum monococcum (assembly GCA_034509565.1). NCBI lineage: Eukaryota > Viridiplantae > Streptophyta > Magnoliopsida > Poales > Poaceae > Triticum > Triticum monococcum. The sequence continues at coordinate 419,588,889 of CM067845.1, forward strand.
ATTCAATAAAGCTAGAAATCATTGGTTACTCGAGGTATCATGTTGATACAACTATTGCTAACTTAGGTCCGGCGCCTTGGAGATTGACTTGCATATATGGCGAGGCCCAAGTAGCGGAATGTTACAAGACATGGGATACGTTGTGCTCCATAGCGGGTAATTCGAGCTTGCCATGGACGATACTCGGAGATTTTAACGAGGTTTTGATCCAAGCAGAGCACGAGGGGGTCAATCCGCGTGCCCAAGGACAGATGGACTCTTTTCGGGAAGCGTTGGACATATGTGGTCTTGCTGATCTTGGATTCAAGGGAAGGATGTGGACGTTTGAAAAAAGAGTAGCGGGAGGTACATATACCAGGGTTCGGTTGGACAGAGCTATAGCTGATCCTGGCTGGAGCGCTATCTTTCCGTATGCAGAGGTGGAAAACATAACCTCGGCTACATCAGATCATGGTCCGATCGTCATGACTCTCTCGGAGGCGGTGGAAAGACGAGCACCTAAAAGTTTCAAGTACGAGCTAATGTGGGAGAGACACCCCGAGCTACCAGCGTTTGTTCAGTCCGAGTGGGAGAGATTTAATGATGGTTCGTCTGTCCAAGAAGTACATACAAAACTCAGAAGCTTGGGAGAAAGTTTATCAAGCTGGGATAGGAATACTTTTGTACACGTTAAGGGAGAGATTAAACGTTTGAAGAGAGAACTTGAGGTCTTGCGAAGTGTCCCGGGAAGACTACAACCGAGTCATCTGGAGATTAAAGTAACATATAGGCTGGTTGAGCTGTATCACAGAGAAGAAATTCTTGAGAAGCAGAGGTCAAGGGTGGACTAGCTAACACATGGAGATAAGAACACGAAGTATTTTCAGAGAAGAGCAGCGATGAGACGTAAGGAAAACAAAATATCTATGTTGTTGAAACCTGATGGACAGGTGACTGAAGACGTTGACGAAATACAGTCCATGACGACGCAGTTCGATAAGGAGTTGTATACATCGGAAGGATGTAATAATATGCACGAAGTACTGGATACGGTACCAGCAAAAGTAACTGCAGAAATGAGAGCTCGACTTGATGCTATCTATTCCGAAGAAGAAGTGAAGAAGGTGTTGTATCAGATGTACCCGACAAAAGCTCCGGGCCCGGATGGTTTTCCGGCCCACTTTTTTCAGAAACATTGGGCCATTTGCGGAGCAGAGGTGACGGCTGCTGTTCTGAAGATTGTGGAGGGAAAGGAGAGTGCGGAAGGTATCAATCAAACTCTTTTGGTACTAATTCCAAAGGTAAAAGACCCGAATCTTCTTTCACAGTTTCGGCCGATTAGTTTGTGTAATGTCCTATATAAGATAGCATCAAAGGTCATTGCTAATTGCTTGAAAGAGGTGCTTCCAGAGATTATTTCTGCAGAGCAATCAACGTTTGTACCGGGGCGCATGATTACAGACAACATTATTGTTGCCTATGAGTGTTTGCATTTTATGAAGCGTAACCGAGCGGTCAAACACCTACATTGTGCACTCAAGTTGGACATGATGAAGGCTTACGATAGAGTTGAATGGGAGTACTTGAGAGCGATCATGTAAAAGTTGGGCTTCTCTGAGAGATGGGTAAATATTGTCATGCATCTCGTAAGCTCAGTGTCCTTTTTGGTTTTGCTAAATGGCAAGAAGTTGGAAGAATTTAAACCGAGCAGAGGTATTCGGTAGGGAGATCCAATCTCCCCTTACCTGTTTTTGTTAGCAGCAGAGGGCCTTTCGTGCCTCTTGAAGAATGTGAATCAGTCATCTCAGATGGGCGGGATACAGGTGGCCCCTTCGGCACCACCAGTTAATCACCTTTTGTTTGCAGATGATAGCCTGCTGTTTTTCAAAGCAAATGGTGGAGGGGCGACAGAGATATCAAACCTGTTGGAAACTTTTGTCAAGCATCAGGTCAGAGAATTAACCCAATGAAATCTACTATATTCTTTAGCAAGGGCTGCCCAGCTAGTGTGAAGGAAGTGGTTAAGAAAATTCTGAATGTGCCAAACGAAACTTTAAAGGATAAATATCTAGGGATGCCCACTGATGTAGGAGCATCTAAGTATGGAGCTTTCAAATATTTAAAGGATAGCTTTCAAATATTTAAAGGATAGATTGTGGAGTAAAGTAAAAAGGTGGATTGAGAAAACTATCTCTTCAGTAGGGAAGGAGGTTCTAGTGAAGTCAATTGCATAGGCAGTGCCGGTCTACTCCATGTCTTGTTTTAAACTTCCCAGAGGCTTATGTGAACACCTAAACAAATTGATTCGCCAATTTTGGTGGGGAAGCAAGGAGGGGATGAGAAAACCCAACTGGGTATCATGGCACACAATGACACAACCAAAGTTCATGGGCGGCCTGGGATTCCGGGATTTTGAGCTATTTAACCTTGCTCTCCTAGCTCGTCAGGCATGGCGCCTGTTGCAGCAAGCGGATTCGCTTTATGCTCAAATGTTAAAAGCCATTTACTTCCCTAATTCTAACATACTCTCGGTTGAGCTTGGGAGTCATCCCTCGCAGGTGTGGAGGGCTATTTTGGAAGGCCGAGACGTGCTACTTCAGGGTCTAATAAGGAGAGTGGGCGATGGAGTTACTACGCGGATATGGCAAGATAATTGGATTCCTAGAAACGGGACAATGAGGCTGATAGCTTGCCTTTCTGCCAACCCACCACAGCTAGTAAGTGATTTGATTGATGGAACGAATGCTTCTTGGAGAAAGGAACTCGTGGAACCGATTTTTATTGCGACTGATTCAAATATAATTCTAGGGATCCCCCTGTGTACAAGGAGATTGGCAGATTTTTGGGCCTGGAATCATGAGAAGAGTGGTGTCTTTTCGGTACGGTCCGCCTATCGCATGCTAGTTGATACTAAGAGAAGAAGAGAAGATTGGTTGGAAGGAAGGGCAGGAAATTCAAACTATGAAGCAGAAGCGAGATCTTGGAAATCTTTGTGGTCAGTGAAAGTACCGGGGAAGATAAGGAATTTTCTATGGAGACTAGCAAAGCACTCAATCCCAACAGAAGATGTAAGACTACACAGAAAGATGGCGACTGAGGATCGATGCCAGATATGTGGGGCGCAGGATTCATGGCGCCATTCCCTTCTAGACTGTACTATGGCCCGTTGCGTGTGGGCTCTCACAGAAGATGATATATCATCTCTTCTACAGGCTACAACAAAGGGGAACGCCAAGAGATGGATTTTCTCACTAATCGAAATTATGCCGCATACACTATTGATCAAAACTGTAGTGACTTTGTGGGCGATTTGGTCGGCGCGCCACAAAGCAATACATGAAGGAATTCTTCAGAGCCCTTACGACACAAACTCCTTCATTACCAGATTCATCGCGGAACTTGAAGCAATTAATGTAGCAAACACACATCAGCCGGGTCAACAGACCGTGGTGTCAAGGAGTGCAGAAGTAAGATATGAATGGAGGGCACCATCCCCGGGTATGGCAAATATCCACGTGGATGGGGGCCTAGCGAGGGTAGGGAATGGAGGTTCATCTGCAGCATTGTGTCGGGATCACAATGGCACCTACCTGGGTTCTTCTGCGATGGTTTTCAGTGATATTCATGACCCGGCGACTCTAGAAGCGCTTGCATGCAGAGAAGCTATGGCACTTGCGCACGATCTATCTCTGAGAAGAATCGTTATTGCATGTGACTGCAAAACAGTGGTGGAAGAGATTCATAAGGGATCGGCTGGCCCTTATAGTGTGATCATCAAGGAGATTGAAGCTTCAGCTAAGGATTTTGAGAGTTGTGTCTTTATTTTTGAAAGTCGTGTTTTGAATTTTGAGGCCCATAGTTTGGCCAAGTTTTCTTCGTCGTTAGTAGAGGGTCGCCATGTATGGCTGGGATTACCCCATGATCCTTTTGTTATCCCTGTAAACCGAACTCCGTCTTGAATAAAGTGTTGGTTTACCGCTAAAAAACATGTATAATTCTTGTAAAAAATACTCCCTTCGTTCCTAGATATAGGGTGTATAGTTTTTGGCACGGAAATTAAAGAACGCACGTGGAGTGAAAATTTCACAAGTTTTGGGCGAGATTACACCTGACTAATTGACATGAGGAAATAGAGGAGCTTGCCCGATATAAGGAAATGTAATCAAATCCCTACAAAAATTATCCAAATGAGTGGTGCAATGCAATACACCTTATATTTCGGACTTTTTCTCAAAAATCTATACACCTTATATCAAGGAACAGAGGGAGTAATAACAAATTCATATGTCTGACCACACAATTTTAGATCGACCACACAAGATTGAAGTCATGGCACTGCCACCGGCCTAGCTTAAAGGCTAAATTTCTTCTGTATAGTGTGCTACTACTTCGCGTGCGGGTTTCCCTGCAGGGATGAAATACCCGATGGGAAGGGGATGATTTTTTTTATTGTAAGTGCATCTAGTGCCCCTTAGTGATTTTGGTGTATTGAAGACTTATAGGTTAAGGGACTAATGCGTTTGTGAGTATACACAAGTCTATAAGTCTATGAGGAGTTTGATATTTACAGACAAAGTCGACCCCTACAAATGAAGTTCTTCAACTGAAACTTTGGATTTCTGAAGACTTTCTAAAGACTTTGAAAGTGAAGAAATTGGTGTGACCTTGAAGACTTGGTATTCATTTGAGGAATATGAAGCGTGAAGACTTTTTGTTTTCGTAGTTTCATTTTCTCTTTCTTGAGTCATAGGAAACACCATACTGTTAAAGGGGGTCGAGGAAATACTAAGGAAATTTTTTCATGTGATGCTCAACTCAAAATCCTACACCTACCAATCCCTTCGAGTGAAGCCATTGCAAATCTCATACAGTCCAGTCATATTCTTCAGCGACAGAGACGAAGTTCTTCTGGTCTCTGAGGAATTTGTTCTGACTGAGGAGTTAGGAATTCGCCACTGCGGATTTCCTACACAGTGAGGAACATGATAGCCCTGAGGATTTTGCTACTCAAAATTCCGACCGTTGCTGTGCTATGCGCCAGCTGTCCCAAAATACCTATCCACCTAACGGTCATAACATTGAAGGGCATTTATGTCTTATCATGTCGGGCTGCTCCCTAGGCTATAAATAGCCTCCCCCTACAACCACTAGCTGATTGGCTGCTCCGAGAGAAACTGACACTTTTCATTTGAGAGCAACCCATCCTTTGAGGACTTTGAGCGAAAATCATCGAGTGAGGAAAACCCCAAACCCAAACACCTACAAACCCCAAGTGATTGAGCATCCCTGAAGAGATTGATCCTGCGTGGATCCGACGCTTGTTACCTTTGAAGACTGTGCTTCTTCCAGACGGTTAGGCGTCATGGTCTAGAGCATCCAAGAGGAATTGTGGATCGCCGAGTGACCGAGTTTGTGAAGGTTTGGAAGTCGCCTGAAGACTTACCACGAGTGATTGGACGAGGTCTGTGTGACCTTAGTTCAAGGAGAATACGGTGAGGACTGGGTGTCCTGAGCTGCGTGTTCAGGATTGGGTGTCCGGGACTGTGTGTCCTCGAGTTTAAATACTCAGCCGCTCCAACTAGACATACAACTGAGACAACAGTTGGAACTGGTCTACCAAATCATTATCTTCACCAAGCTTAATGGTTCTATTTCCTCAACTCTTTCATTTCCTCATAACTGTGTTGTGTGCTTGTTCATATCTGTGTTTGAAGACTTTGACTGAAGACTTTCTCAATTTCCTCAGTTCAATTTCTTCAGTCTGTTTGTCTTCATCCTGTGTTATCCTGTGCTTACGCTTCCTGTACTCTGTGCCTGTCTTCATTTCATCATGATGACTATGCTTGTATTCTGTTATGTTTACGTTTGAGTACTTATTCCGCTGCTAGTAGTTCTTTGCTAAGGAATTTCCTCACCGGCAAATTCCTCAGTGAAGAATTTCATAAAAATCGCCTATTCACCCTCCCTCTAGTCGACATAACACACTTTCAATTGGCATCAGAGCAAGGTGCTCCCTTGTTCTGTGTGATTTTGGTTTAACCGCCTGGAGTTTTAGTTATGTCGACCACAGGTATGACGAAAGTGACATGCCCCATCTTTAACGGCCACGAGTATCCCAAGTGGAAGGCCATGATGAAGAAACGCCTCATGGCGATGAACAACAAGCTGTGGACCGTCACTGAGATTGGTCTGACTGATCTGTGCAAGATGGCGGAAGTGTTGGGGAACGTAGCAGAAATTCAAAATTTCCCTACGTGTCACCAAGATCTATCTATGGAGAGACCAGCAACGAAGGGAAGGAGAGTGCATCTACATACCCTTGTAGATCGCTAAGCAGAAGCGTTCAAGAGAACGGGGTTGAAGGAGTCGTACTCATCGTGATCCAAATCACCAGAGATCCTAGTGCCGAACGGACGGCACCTCCGCGTTCAACACACGTACAGCCCGGTGACGTCTCCCATGCCTTGATCCAGTAAGGAGAGAGGGAGAGGTTGAGGAAGACTCCATCCAGCAGCAGCACAACGGCGTGGTGGTGGTGGAGGAGCGTGGTGATCCAGCAGGGCTTCGCCAAGCACCGCGAGATATGAGGAGAAAGAGAGGTAGGGCTGCGCCAGGGAGAGGTCAAAAACTCATGTGTTGGCAGCCCCAAGTCCTCAAGTATATATATAGGGGAGAGGGAGGGGTGCGCCCCACCTAGGGTTCCACCCTAGGGGCGGCGGCCAGCCCCAATCCCATCTATGGGTGGCGGCCAAGTGGAGGGGGAGAGGGAGGCGCACCAGGCATGGGCCCTAAGGCCCATCTGCCCTTAGGGTTTGCCCCCTTCCTCCCCTTAGGCGCCTTGGGCCCTTGTGGGGGGGGGGGGCGCACCAGCCCACCTGGGGCTGGTCCCCTCCCACACTTGGCCCATGCAGCCCTCCGGGGCTTGTGGCCCCACTTGGTGGACCCCCGGGACCCTCCCGGTGGTCCCGGTACGTTACCGATAAAACCCTAAACTTTTCCGTTGACCAAAACAGGACTTCCCATATATAAATCTTTACCTCCGGACCATTCCGAAACTCCTCGTGATGTCCGGGATCTCATCCGGGACTCCGAACAACATTCGGTAACCACGTATATCTATTCCTTATAACCCTAGCGCCATCGAACCTTAAGTGTGTAGACCCTACGGGTTCGGGAACCATGCATACATGACCGAGACGTTCTCCAGTCAATAACCAACAGCGGGATCTGGATACCCATGTTGGCTCCCACAGGCTCCACGATGATCTCATCGGATGAACCACGATGTCAAGGACTTAATCAATCCCGTATACAATTCCCTTTGTCTATCGGTACGATACTTGCCTGAGATTCGATCGTCGGTATCCCGATACCTTGTTCAATCTCGTTACCAGCAAGTCTCTTTACTCGTTCCGTAACACATCATCCCGTGATCAACTCCTTGGTCACATTGTGCACATTATGATGATGTCCTACTGAGTGGGCCTAGAGATACCTCTCCGTTTACACGGAGTGACAAATCCCAGTCTCGATTCGTGCCAACCCAACAGACACTTTCGGAGATACCCATAGTGCACCTTTATAGACACCCAGTTACGTTGTGACGTTTGGCACACCTAAAGTATTCCTACGGTATCCGGGAGTTGCACAATCTCATGGTCTAAGGAAATGATACTTGACATTAGAAAAGCTTTAGCATACGAACTACATGATCTTGTGCTAGGCTTAGGATTGGGTCTTGTCCATCACATCATTCTCCTAATGATGTGATCCCGTTATCAACGACATCCAATGTCCATGGTCAGGAAACCGTAACCATCTATTGATCAACGAGCCAGTCAACTAGAGGCTTACTAGGGACATGGTGTTGTCTATGTATCCACACATGTATCTGAGTTTCCTATCAATACAATTCTAGCATGGATAATAAACGATTATCATGAACAAGGAAATATAATAATAACCAATTTATTATTGCCTCTAGGGCATATTTCCAACAGTCTCCCACTTGCACTAGAGTCAATAATCCAGTTCACATCAATATGTGATTAACACTCAAGGTCACATCCCCATGTGACCAACACCCAAAGAGTTCTGGGTTTGATCATGGTATACTTGTGAGAGAGGTTTCAGTCAACGGGTCTACAGCATTCAGATCCGTATGTACTTTGCAAATTTCTATGTCATCTTGTAGATGCAACTACTACGCTACATTTGGAGCCATTTCAAATAACTGTTCTACTTGGAGCTATTCTAAATTGTTGCTCCATTATACGTATCCGGTATCTCTACTCAGAGCTATCCGGATAGGTGTTTGCATCGACGTAACTCTTTACGTCGAACTCCTTATCACCTCCATAACCGAGAAACATATCCTTATTCCTCTAAGGATAATTTAGACCGCTATCTGGTGATCTACTCCTAGATTACCTTTGTACCCTCTTGCCAGATATGGGGCAAGGCACATGTCAGGTGCGGTACTCAGCATGGCATACCGTATAGAGCCTATGACAAAAGCATAGGGGACGACCTTCGTCCTTCCTCTTTCTTCTGCTGTGGTCGAGCTTTAAGTCTTAACTTCATACCTTACAACTCAGGCAAGAACTCCTTCTTTGACTGATCCATCTTGAACACCTTCAAGATCATGTCAAGGTATGTGCTCATTTGAAAGTACCATTAAGCATTTTGATCTATCCTTATAGATCTTGATGCTCAATGTTCAAGTAGCTTAATCCAGGCTTTACATTGAAAAACACTTTCCGAATAACCCTATATGCTTTCCAGAAATTCTATGTCATTTCTGATCAACAATATGTCAACAACATATATTCATCAGAAATTCTATAGTGCTCCCACTCACTTCTTTGGAAATACAAGTTTCTCATAAACTCTGTATACACCCAAAATCTTTGATCATCTCATCAAAGCATACATTCCAACTCCGAGATGCTTACTCCAGTCCTTAGAAGGATTGCTGGAGCTTTGCATACTTATTAGCATCTTTCAGGATTGACAAAACCTTCCGGTTGTATCACATACAACCTTTCCTCAAGAAAATCGTCGAGGAAACAATGTTTTGACATCCTATCTGCAAGATTTCATAAATAATGCAGTAATCGCTAATATAATTCCAACAGACTCTTAGCATCGCTACGAGTGAGAAAGTCTCATCGTAGTCAACTCCTTGAACTTGTCGGAAAACATCTTAACGACAAGTCGAGCTTTCTTAATGGTGATACTTACCATCATTGTCCGTCTTCCTTTTAAAATCCATATGTACCTAACAGCCTTATGACCATCAAGTAGTTCTTCCAAAGTCTACACTTTGTTTTCATATATGGATCCTCTCTCGGATTATATGGCCTCGAGCCATTTTGGAATCTAGGCCCACCATTGCTTCTCCATAGCTCGTAGGTTCATTGTTGTCTAGCAACATGACTCCCAAGACAGGATTACGTACCACTCTGAAGTAGTACGCATCCTTGTCATCCCACGAGGTTTGGTAGTGACTTGATCTGAAGTTTCATGATCACTATCATAAGCTTCTACTTCAATTGGTGTAGGTGCCATAGGAACAACTCCCTGTGCCCTGCCACTCACTAGTTGAAGAGATGGTTCAATAACCTCATCAAGTCTCCACCATCCTCCCACTCAATTCTTTCGAGAGAAACTTTTCCTCGAGAAAGGACCCCGATTCTAGAAACAATCCCTTATTGCTTTCGGATCTGAGACAGGAGGTATACCCAACTGTTTCGGGTGTCCTATAAAGATGCATTTATCCGCTTTGGGTTCAAGCTTATCTGCCTGAAACTTTTTCACATAAGCATCGTAGCCCCAAACTTTTAAGAAATGACAGCTTAGGTTTCCCTAAACCATAGTTCATACGGTGTCATCTCATCGGAATTACGTGGTACCCTATTTAAAGTGAATGTGGTTGTCTCTAATGCCTAACCCATAAACTATCGTGGTAATTCGACAAGAGACATCATGATATGCATCATATCCAATAGGGTGCAGTTATGATGTTCGGACACACCATCACACTATGGTGTTCCAGGCTGTATTAGTTGTGAAACAATTTCCACAATGTCTTAATTCTGTGCCAAACTCGTAATTTAGATATTCATCTCTATGATCATATCATAGATATTTTATCCTCTTGTCACGACGATCTTTCAACTTCACCCTGAAATTATTTGAACCTTTCAATAATTCAGACTCGTGATTCATCAAGTAAATGTACTCAACATCTACTCAAATCATCTGTGAAGTAAGAACATAACGATATCCACTACACGCCTCAGCACTCATTGGACTGCACACATCAAAATGTATTACTTCCAACAAGTTGCTTTCTAGTTCCATTTTACTAAAAACGAGGCTTTCAGTCATCTTGCCCATGTGGTATGATTTGCATGTCTCAAGTGATTCAAAATCAAGTGAGTCCAAACGGTCCATTTGCATGGAGTTTCTTCATGCATATTCACCAATAGACATGGTTCACATGTCTCAAACTTTTCAAAAACGAGTGAGCCCAAAGATCCATCAACATGGAGCTTCTTCATGCGTTTTATACCGATATGACTCACGTGGCAGTGCCACGAGTAGGTGGTATTACTATCTTATATCTTTTGGCATGAACATGTGTATCACTACGATCGAGATTCAATAAACCATTCATTTTAGGTGTAAGACCATTGAAGGTATTATTCAAATAAACAGAGTAACCATTATTCTCCTTAAATGAATAACCGTATTGCGATAGACGTAATCCAATCATGTCTATGCTCAACGCAAACACCTATCTCGATGGTAGAGGGAGCGTGCGATGCTTGATCACATCAAGCTTGGGAAAAACTTTCAACACATATCGCCAGCTCATCTTTAGCTAGTCTTCGTTTACTCCGCAGCCTTTTATTTCGAGTTTACTAACACTTAGCAACCGAACCGGTATCTAATACCATGGTGCTACTAGGAGTACTAGTAAGGTACACATTAACACAATGTATATCCAATATACTTCTATCGACCTTGCCAGCCTTCTCATCTACCAAGTATCTAGGGTAATTCTGCTCCAGTGACTGTTCCCCTTATTACAGAAGCACTTAGTCTCGGGTTTGGGTTCAACCTTTGGTTTCTTCACTAGAGCAGAAGCTGATTTGCCGTTTCATGAAGTATCCCTTCTTGCCCTTGCCCTTCTTGAAACTAGTGGTTTCACCAACCATCAACAATTGATGCTCCTTCTTGATTTCTACTTTTGTGGTGTCAAACATCGCGAATATCTCAAGGATCATCATATATGTCCCCGATATATTATAGTTCATCACGAAGCTCTAGCAGCTTGGTGGTAATGACTTTGGAGAAACATCATTATCTCATCTGGAAGATCAACTCCCACTCGATTCAAATGATTGTTGTACTCAGACAATCTGAGCACAAGCTCAACAATTGAGCTTTTCTCCCTTAGTTTGCAGGCTAAGAAAATCGTCGGAGGTCTTATACCTCTTGACGTGGGCACGAGCCTGAAATCCCAATTTCAGCCCTCGAAACATATCATATGTTTCGCGACGTTTCAAAACGTCTTCGGTGCCTCAACTCTAAACCGTTTAACTGAACTATCACGTAGTTATCAAAATGTGTATGTCAGATGTTCACAACATCCATAGACGACATTCGAGGTTCAGCACACTGAGCGGTGCATTAAGGACATAAGCCCTCTATGAAGCAATGAGGACAATCCTCAGTTTACGGACCTAGTCCGCATAATTGCTACTATCAACTTTCAACTAAATTTTCTCTAGGAACATATCTAAACAGTAGAACTGAAACGCGAGCCACGACATAATTTGCGAAGACCTTTTGACTATGTTCAGGATAATTAAGTTCATCTTATGAACTCCCACTCAGATAGACATCCCTCTAGTCATCTAAGTGATTACATGATCCGAGTCAACTAGGCCGTGTCCGATCATCATGTGAGACGGACTAGTCATCATTGGTGAACATCTTCATGTTGATCGTATCTACCATACGACTCATGCTCGACCTTTCGGTCTCTTGTGTTCCGAGGCCATGTCTGTACATGCTAGGCTCGTCAAGTCAACCTAAGTGTTTCGCATGTGTTCCGAGGCCATGTCTGTACATGCTAGGCTCATCAACACCCGTTGTATTCGAATGTAAGAATCTATCACACCCGATCATCACGTGGTGCTTCGAAACGACGAACTTTCGCAACGGTGCACAGTTAGGGGGAACACTTTCTTGAAATTTTAATGAGGGATCATCTTATTTACTACCGTCGTTCTAAGCAAATAAGATGTATAAACATGATAAACATCACATGCAATCAAATAGTGACATGATATGGCCAATATCATATTGCTCCTTTTGATCTCCATCTTCGGGGCTCCATGATCATCATCGTCACCGGCATGACACCATGATCTCCATCATCGTGTCTTCATGAAGTTGTCTCGCCAACTATTACTTCTACTACTACAGCTAACGGTTAGCAATAAAGTAAAGTAATTACATGATGTTTATGTTGACACGCAGGTCATAAATAAATTAAGACAACTCCTATGGCTCCTGCCGGTTGTCATACTCATCGACATGCAAGTCGTGATTCCTATTACAAGAACATGATCATCTCATACATCACATATATCATTCATCACATCCTTTGTCCATATCACATCACATAGCATACCCTGCAAAAACAAGTTAGACGTCCTCTAATTGTTGTTTGCATGTTTTACGTGGCTGCTATGGGTTTCTAGCAAGAACGTTTCTTACCTACGCAAAAACCACAACGTGATATGCCAATTGCTATTTACCCTTCATAAGGACCCTTTTCATCGAATCCGATCCGACTAAAGTGGGAGAGACAGACACCCGCTAGCCACCTTATGCAACTAGTGCATGTCAGTCGGTGGAACCAGTCTCACGTAAGAGTATGTGTAAGGCCGGTCCGGGCCGCTTCATCCCATGATGCCGCCGAATCAAGATAAGACTAGTAATGACAAGTAAATTGACAATATCGACGCCCACAACAACTTGTGTTCTACTCGTGCATAGAAACTACGCATAAACCTGGCTCTGATACCACTGTTGGGGAACGTAGCAGAAATTCAAAATTTTCCTACGTGTCACCAAGATCTATCTATGGAGAGACCAGCAATGAGGGGAAGGAGAGTGCATCCACATACCCTTGTAGATCGCTAAGCGGAAGCGTTCAAGAGAACGGGGTTGAAGGAGTCGTACTCGTCATGATCCAAATCATCGGAGATCCTAGTGCCGAACGGACGACACCTCCGCGTTCAACACACGTACAGCCCGGTGACGTCTCCCATGCCTTGATCCAGCAAGGAGAGAGGGAGAGGTTGAGGAAGACTCCATCCAGTAGCAGCACAACGGCGTGGTGGTGGTGGAGGAGCGTGGTGATCCAGCAGGGCTTCGCCAAGCACTTGCGAGATATGAGAAGAAAGAGAGGTAGGGCTGCGCCAGGGAGAGGTCAAAAACTCATGTGTTGGCAGCCCCAAGTCCTCAAGTATATATATAGGGGAGAGGGAGGGGTGCACCCCACCTAGGGTTCCACCCTAGGGGCGGCGGCCAGCCCCAATCCCATTTATGGGTGGCGGCCAAGTGGAGGGGGAGAGGGAGGCGCACCAGGCATGGGCCCTAAGGCCCATCTGCCCTTAGGGTTTGTCCCCTTCCTCCCCTTAGGCGCCTTGGGCCCTTGTGGGGGGGGGGGGGCGCACCAGCCCACCTGGGGCTGGTCCCCTCCCACACTTGGCCCATGCAGCCCTCCGGGGCTTGTGGCCCCACTTGGTGGACCCCCGGGACCCTCCCGGTGGTCCCGGTACGTTATCGATAAAACCCGAAACTTTTCCGGTGACCAAAACATGACTTCCCATATATAAATCTTTACCTCCGGACCATTCCGGAACTCCTCGTGACGTCCGGGATCTCATCCGGGACTCCGAACAACATTCGGTAACCACGTATATCTATTCCTTATAACCCAAGCGCCGTCGAACCTTAAGTGTGTAGACCCTACAGGTTCGGGAACCATGCAGACATGACCGAGATGTTCTCCGGTCAATAACCAACAGCGGGATCTGGATACCCATGTTGGCACCCACATGCTCCACGATGATCTCATCGGATGAACCACGATGTCAAGGACTTAATCAATCCCGTATACAATTCCCTTTGTCTATCGGTACGATACTTGCCCGAGATTCGATCGTCGGTATCCCGATACCTTGTTCAATCTCGTTACCGGCAAGTCTCTTTACTCGTTCCGTAACACATCATCCCGTGATCAACTCCTTGATCACATTGTGCACATTATGATGATGTCCTACCGAGTGGGCCCAGAGATACCTCTCCGTTTACACGGAGTGACAAATCCCAGTCTCGATTCGTGCCAACCCAACAGACACTTTCGGAGATACCCGTAGTGCACCTTTATAGCCACCCAGTTACGTTGTGACGTTTGGCACACCCAAAGTATTCCTACGGTATCCGGGAGTTGCACAATCTCATGGTCTAAGGAAATGATACTTGACATTAGAAAAGCTTTAGCATACGAACTACATGATCTTGTGCTAGGCTTAGGATTGGGTCTTGTCCATCACATCATTCTCCTAATGATGTGATCCCATTATCAACGACATCCAATGTCCATGGTCAGGAAACCGTAACCATCTATTGATCAACGAGCCAGTCAACTAGAGGCTTACTAGGGACATGGTGTTGTCTATGTATCCACACATGTATCTGAGTTTCCTATCAATACAATTCTAGCATGGATAATAAACGATTATCATGAACAAGGAAATATAATAATAACCAATTTATTATTGCCTCTAGGGCATATATCCAACAGGAAGCTGATGACATTTGCAAGTATACTCTTCTCAACCTCACGGCGAAGGATGTCATATGCTCCAGTCTGTCACAAAATCAGTTCAGGAATATCATGCATCTCGATCATGCGAAGCTCATTTGGGACCGTCTCTCTGAGGTCTATGAAGGTCATCGAATCTGTCATGATCCTTGGTTTGAGGACTTCAAGGAATCTCTCAAAGCGATGACATTCGAACCAGAATCATCATCTTCTGCATCATGCCTTATGGCAAAAGATGCTGAGGTAACTGAATGCTACCTATCCGAGTCTAGTGATGATGAATCCGGTGATGAATTTGGACCCAGCTATGTCAAACTTGCTTCCCTTGCCACTAAACAACAAAGAGCTTTGGAAAAAGTTCACTATATGCTAAACAAGAGCGATGATATGTTGGGTGAAGAAATGGATCAGTCAAAAGCTTTGGCTGAAAGTCTTCAGAGACTTCATACTAAGTATGACACCCTTCAAGATCAACATAACACTCTCTTATCTGATCATGAGAAGCTTTCTTATGAATTTCTTCAAAGAAAGCAAGACCTTGAGAAGCTAAGAGTAAGTTATGAAGATCTTCAGAAGGAGCGTGATTCATTATTTGCTCAACAAATCAGCGCTTCTCAGGAAGAATTTGTTCCTCCATGCTTGAAGTGCATTGAACGTGAATCTGCTAATTCTTCACCTGAATGTTCAAATGCTGCTAATGTTTCAAATTCTTCACATGCCTCTGCTATCACTAATTCCTCATCCGAGGACATTGCTAGTATCACTGACGATGCAGGGTTGAAGGAATTGTACATGATAGGCATGTACAAAAGCCTCAAAGGGCATCAGACTCTTTGTGATGTGCTTAAAAAGCAGATCCTCAATAGGAACCCTAGGAAAGAGGGTATTTCTTTTGAGAGGAAACTCAATGCTGATGGTACATATTGGAAGCCTGAGCAGCACCCCAAAACTACATGGGTTGCTGCAAAGGGACCTCCAGTTGATCCATCTAACGTATCTGGATTTGCATGTGAATCCAGATAGGTTAGATGGATCAATTGGGTGGGTGGTAAAGAAAAATAACTAATCTCTTCTGCAGGGTCAGGTCTCCATACGTACGTAATCGTCTGAAGAATTTGCTGGAGACCTGAGCATGCCTGATAGGATGCAGGCTAATCATGAAGAAATGAGCTTTCATTTATCACGTCCTCATATTGCTTTATCTGTTCTCTTGCTTGATGAAATTGATCTGATGAATTGATGTCATATTCTTCACTGATGAAGTATATGAGTTTGTAAGCTGCACTAATTCATCTGCAGGATGATCAACCCAAAGCCACCGAGTGGGTCCTCGATAGTGGATGTACAAATCACATGACTGGTGACAAGAATCTATTGATGGATGCTCCATTATCTCTGTCGCATCTGAAGCATATCATCTTTGCTGACAAAGGCAAAAGTCAGGTATTGGGTCTAGGTAAGGTTGCGATCACAAATGATTGACACATGGACAAAGTCATGCTTGTTGAGTCCCTAGGATACAACCTTATGTCTGTCTCAATGCTTTGTGATCTTGATATGGTTGTTGTCTTTGGCAAGTACCGTTGTGTTGTGGTTATGGAAGCTGATAATTCCAAAGTCTTCGAAGGCTTTAGGAGAGGAGACCTGTATATTGTTGATTTCTCTACAGGACCACAACCAGCCGTGTGTCTACTTGCAAAAGCTTCAGAAGGCTGGCTCTGGCATCGACGACTTGGTCATGCATGCATGAGGAATTTGCACACGATTGCGAAGAAGAAGCATGTCATTGGCATCGAGAATGTCAAATCCCTCAAGGATCACCTATGCGGAGCCTGTGAAGCTGGGAAGATGACGAAGACCAAGCATCCAGCGAAGACTATCATGACCACCACTCGCCCATTTGAATTGCTTCACATGGATCTCTTTGGTCCTAATCATTATTCTGCTATTTCAAATGAAGCATCTCAATATGGCTTTGTTATTGTTGATGATTACTCTCGTTACACATGGGTACACCTTGTTACTTACAAACATGAAGTGCAGGAAGTCTTCAAACAATTTTCCTCGAGGGCTTCAACCAACTTTGGTGTGAAGATCAAGCACATCAGAAGTGACAATGGCACTGAGTTCAAGAATTCTGGTCTCGATGACTATCTTGATGAACTTGGTATTACTCATGAGTTATCTGCTCCTTATACTCCTCAGCAGAACGGTGTCGTGGAGCGCAAGAACATGACTCTTGCTGAGATGGCTCGCACTATGCTTGATGAATACAAAACGCCTCGTCGTTTCTGGACCGAGGCAATTGATACTGCATGCCATATCATCAACAGAGTATATCTTCACAAATTCTTCAAGAAGACTACCTATGAACTCCTCACTGATAAGAAACCCAATGTAAGTTATTTCAAAGTCTTCGGTGCTAAATGTTGGATTAGAGATCCTCATCACAACTCAAAATTTGCACCGAAAGCACATGAAGGTTTTATGCTTGGTTACGGAAAGGACTCGCACACCTACAAAGTCTTCAACAACGTTCTTCACAAGGTTGTTGAAACTGTAGATGTGCGGTTCGAGGAAACTAATGGCTCGCAAAGAGAGCACCTACCTACTGTGATAGATGAACCAGCACCTGAGGAAACTATCAAGTTCAAGACTACTGAGGATGTCATTCCTACTGAAGAATCTGCTGAAGAATTCATTCTAGAACATGAAGAACGTCGAGCTAATGCACCTGAAGAAAATACTGAAGAAAATGGTGCTGAAGAGAATGCTGATCAAATTCTTCAACGACAACCAGCTCATCCTCGCATTGCAAAAGAAGTGCAAGTTGAAAAGATCATCAATGACATCAAAGCGCCAGGTCCTCTCACACGCTCAAAAGCTTCACATTTATCTAACTTTTGTGGGCACTATGCTTTTTTCTCTATTACAGAGCCCATTAAGATAGATGAAGCATTTCTGGAGCCTGAGTGGATTCAAGCCATGCAAGAAGAATTACATCAGTTCGAGCTCAACAATGTCTGGGACTGGTCAAACGCCTAGATCATCGCAAGCACAATATCATTGGCACAAAGTGGATCTACCGCAACAAGCAAGATGAAAATGGCCTTGTGGTGAGGAATAAGGCACAGCTTGTAGCTCAAGGCTACACACAGGTTGAAGGAATTGATTTCGATGAAACTTTTGCACCTGTTGCTAGACTTGAGGCTATTCGCATATTACTTGCTTATGCTAACCATCATGATATCACTTTATATCAAATGGATGTGAAAAGTGCATTCCTCAATGGTAAGCTTGAGGAAGAAGTATATGTTTCTCAACCCCCAGGTTTTGAAGATCCAAAGAATCCTGACGAAGTCTTCAGACTCAACAAGGCCCTCTATGGCCTCAAGCAGGCCCCACAGGCGTGGTATGATACCTTGAAGGAATTCTTCATGAAGAAAGGCTTCAAACCCGGTTCACTCGACCATACTCTTTTCACTAAATCCTATGATGGTGAATTGTTTGTGTGCCAAATATATGTTGATGATATTATCTTTGGCTGTACTGACCAATGTTATAGTGATGAATTTGCCTATATGATGAGTGCAGAATATCAAATGTCTATGATGGGAGAGTTGAAATTCTTCTTAGGTCTTCAAATTCGTCAATAACACAATGGCATATTCATATCTCAGGAGAAATACCTCAAGGATGTACTGAGGAAATTCGGCATGCAAGATTGCAAAGGCGTGAAAATTCCTATGCCCACAAATGGCCATCTGTGCACTGATGAAAATGGTATTGACTTCGATCATAAGGTATACCGGTCCATGATT
This sequence comes from Triticum monococcum, assembly GCA_034509565.1. Lineage (NCBI taxonomy): Eukaryota > Viridiplantae > Streptophyta > Magnoliopsida > Poales > Poaceae > Triticum > Triticum monococcum. The sequence continues at coordinate 419,607,603 of CM067845.1, forward strand.
GGCTCTTTATTGTACTTATGTGCATCTAGGCCAGATATAATGCTAGTGTTTGCATGTGTGCCCGATTTCAAGCTGCACCGAAGGAATCACACCATAAGGCTGTGAAACATGTTCTTCGATATCTAGCTCACACACCAACACTTGGATTATGGTACCCCAAGTGCTCGGCTTTTGATCTCGTTGGATATTCTGACTCTGACTATGCTGGTGATCCTGTGGACCGCAAGTCAACATCTGGTACATGTCATTTCCTCGGACGATCTTTGGTCTGTTGGTCCTCAAAGAAACAGAACTGCGTATCACTATCTACTGCTGAAGCTGAGTACATTGCTGCTGGTTCTTGCTGTGCTCAATTGCAATGGATGAAGCAAACTCTCAAGGACTACGGCGTCAACATGAAGAATGTGCCTCTCTTCTGTGACAATGAGAGTGCCATCAAGATTGCTCACAACCCAGTTCAGCACTCGAAGACAAAGCACATTCAGATTCGTCATCATTTTCTTCGTGATCATGTGTTGAAGGGAGACATTTCTATTGAGCATGTGAAGACTGAAGAACAGCTAGCCGATATCTTCACAAAGCCCTTGGATGAGAAGAGATTTAGCAAGTTGCGGTGTGAGCTAAATATCCTAGAATTCGAATGTTCTTTGAAAAGGACACTCATCCTAACACTTATGCAAAATTGATGACTTAGATGTGCAACACATGAAGAAACGTTTTTCTTCAATCAATGAACAATAACACTCTCCGTGTGAAGAAATTAACGAAGAATTTGAATCTCAGAACCCTACGATAATTGTACACGGTGTTTGAAATCATCATTCTTATACGGTGGGTCATGCCACCACCAAAAGTTGAAATTTCTCATTTGATCATATTCTTCAACTTTGCATTGTCTTCACTGTTTCCGTCGTTTTTCTTCACTGGATATATATATAAGTTTATGTCCTCTACAGCATTCACTTATTGCTAATTCTTCAAGTTGGTTCTTCTGCTAAGTGAATGTGATCGGACCCTCCCCCCTCTATGCTATACTCAATCCAATTTGTTCACAAATTCTTCATGTGCGTTCTATTTGAAACTCGTTCAAAATCTTCACTGTGTCCTTGTCAGCTGAAGAAATTGCAAACGAAACTTTAAATCCTATCTTATCTAAACTTTCGGCTTTGCCGCTCAAACTGTTCCGCATCCCACGATATACTTATCCATTCACCCACGATCGCACACGATCTCCACCTCTCAGTACGTGGGTGACACATGTCATGCGAATGAGAAGGGTCAGGGGCACGTTCACCCAATTTCTTCGGGCGAGCAGTTTTTCACCGTGGCTATAAATACCCCTCCTTCCCTTCCTCACTTCTTTTACTCCGCTCGATCTCTCTCTCCAGCTCGAGCTTCTCAAACCCTAGCGCCGCCGCTACTTCATCATCACCGGTGAGGAAGAGCTTCACTGCCTCGACCTCGTCGCCGACATACTCGCGCCGACCACAGAAATCTTCACTCCGCCGCCGCCGTAGCCGTCTTCCTCCGCCGAGTTAGGGCGTGGAAGATCTACACAGGCGAACTTCACCTCTCCTCTTCACTGTTCGTCGTGTTCTTCATCCAGGGTAATTAAAAGTTACTTTTACTGCCCTCGTTGATTCGAATGATTATCTACAAAATCTTCAAAGGTGTTTTTCTTCATATCTTCACACACTACACACCTCACAAGTCATCTGTTCTTGATTCGTTTCTCTAAGCATCATTTTTCTTCAAGATTCCTCAATGGTGTGGATCTTCGATCTATACAACTCTGGAACCTAGGACAAAGAACGCTTAGTGAAATTCTTCAAGACTCATCTGGTCAAATTTCTCAAACTTGTTCTTTTTGAAAAACCTTCTGAGAACGCATATGACCTCTCCAAATTCCTCGCAACTATACTCTGTTCACATGTACTCATGTCAGCTGCTGAATCACTAGGTTCTCATCAACTTAACTCATTTGCAGCGTTCCTCGAAGAAAAGTTGCATACTTCTTCAGAGAATTCAATTGTCCAAATTCCTCAACTGAAGAAAATGGCTGATGGTAAGAAGCCACAGAAAGGAGGAAAGAGGCCTGAGGTCAATACAGCGTTTGAGATCCCTGATGAAATATATGCTGGGTACTGCACACCTACTGAGGAAACCAAGAATGAGCGCAAGGTGCGCATTCAGAAGATAGAGAGGAGATGGGCTAGAGAGTGGAGGAGTACAGATATGTCACTCCCAAGTACATGAAAAAATTCGCACTCAATCCTCCACGCCCAAGACCTCCATTGGCACCTGGCCAAATAGCTGATCCCACCAGCCTCAAGCGCGGTAAGGACTATCCTGATGAATGGGCTAAGCACCAAGCCAAGTTGGCTAAGTAAGCCAGAGAAGCAGTGAGGAAATTCAATGAAGACTCTGCTGCTGCTGCTGCCTCTGCTGAGGCCTTTGCTGTCAAGCCGAAGAAGGCTATGTCACAGAAGCCTGCGCGCAAGCCAAGTGCTTCACCAACAATGCCCTCAAGGCCAAGTTCCTCAGCAATGCCCTCACGGCCAGAATCCTCAAAGCCCTAACGGCCAATTCCTCATGCTACTCCTGCTCCCTCAAAATCCTCAGCTCCTCCAAAGTCCTCAGCTGTTCCGACAAAGTACTCAGCACCTGTGCATCTTGCCTCGTGCCAAAGGACTGCAGGCATGCCTATTGCCTCAGGTGTCTCAGCAAGTTCCTCAGCTGCACCAAGTTCCTCAGCTGTCCCCTCACTGCTGAAGACAAAGTCAACTGCTGGACGCGGTCCTCGACCAAGTCCTCAAAATAAGCAAGTCACTTTCCAAGTCATGTCTAAAGAAGACGAAGCTGATGATGATGAACTTGCAGAAATCATCAGAGACAGGTAAGTCAGGGCCACTAGAGCCAAGGGAACAAATGTGTCACTGCTTTTGGATCCCAAGTTGATCCCCGAATACATTGATGTTTGGCACAAGGACCCCAACACTCCCATGCCTGATTTCAAGCTGACTCCTGGTCAAAGTCACATGCTGGCTCACTTCATACAAGAAGAGAAATAGAAATTTGAACAGGGGAGGAGAGTGAAGAAAGCGCAGTACAAGAAAGAGCGCTTTCTGAAGCAAAACATTCTGAAGCTTTCACCTGAAGAACTTGTTGCTCTCCAATCAGAAATCAAGAAACTGAATGATGAATTTGATCGCTATTATGCTGACTGGCTGGGAGCCAAAGTCAGATTTGTAAAGATAACAGAACAGTTCACCTCAAATGTTGCAGCACCAACGCAATAGGAAATTCCTCAGGCTGAGGCATCTGCTCAGCCTACTAAAAAAATGCCAGCACCGCTGATGACAATCAGGCTTCTGAAAAAAATGTGAGTTCCAGGGCTGATGACTGCATTCCAGCCGCTGAAGAAATTGCCAGGGCATCCACTAGTGGTGCGCCTGAAGAAACTGAAGAAATCAGGGCAACTGCATCAGTTGTGCCTGAAGAAAATCAACCAAATTCCTCTGCTCCTCATGCGCCAACACCAACTCCGATCCTTTCATCTGCATCAGGTGTGAAGAAGACCAAGGCTGCGGAGCATGCAGCAGTGAAGAAAAGGAAAGCATCAGCTGCTTCAGATTCTTCAGCTCCGAAGAAGATGAAGCCTATGACAAGTTCATTTGCTAATCCCATTGATGTTGTTCCCATCTCAACCAGGCCATCAAAGGACCTTGTTCCTTTTGGTGAAGAATATGAGATCCCTAGCGGATCTGATGAAGAAAATCATTCTGCTGCTTCGTCAGAGCAGATTGATGAAGAAATTGAAGTGGATACGATCCCTTCAACACCTGTCATCTCCTCGCCCATGCCTCAGTTCACAGCTGAAGAGGCTGGCATTGAAGAAATGGAAGATGAAGATGTGGACGTTGGCTGCTCCACACCCGTAATCAGTGATGAATTCTAGGAAAGTCAGCATCCAAACTCTCCAATGTTCACACCGTTGCAGCAAATACCTCAGTCGCCTGCACCAACTGTTCAAATAGGCTCTGAAGAAACTCACCCCACTTCATCTGTACATGAGGAAATTCCAGCCACTAGTGCTGAAGAAAATGCTGCTGCTGAACATCTGAAGACGTAGACTGCCACTGAAGAGGAACCAGAAATTCCTCAGCCTGAAGAACCTGAGATTGCGATTCCTGAGGTCGTGATGCAACTCACTGACACTCCTCTGCCGAAGCCAAAGGATCCATTCTCACGCAAGCAAAAGTTCAAGGCTGATGATTTCTTTGGCGAGCACGTATTCTTCGAAGATTACAACCCATATAACTTTGCTCGCATTAGGAAGAGGCGTTTCTGGACTGCTAGTCAAGCCAATTCTATTCCTCAGTGTTGTTCAACAAAGAGAAAATCTTCTATCATGAGCATATTCCTCACGTGGATATGGAATCTCTGCCATGCTTCGCACCAGTCCTTAGTGTTCTTCACGACGCTGGACTGTTAAACTTTTGCTCTGACATCTGCGATTGGAATGAAGAACTGATTCTTTAATTTTATGCAACGCTGCACATCACAGGAGATTCTAAAGATGTAAATTCATGGGTGCTGGATTGGATGTCTGAAAACACTCACTACACCGCACCAGCTTCTGAATTGCTTCGTGCCTTACCACTCAGTCCTTCCCTTGAAGACGCTCGTTGCATCTACAGTGAACCTGAGCTTACAAATCACTACATGTAGGTTCTGATGAAGCCTTTGAAGCCAGGTCAGGCACCAAGAACCAAATTCCTCATGAAGGAATTGCTTTATGTGCCCAGAACTGTCTATCGTATTCTTACGAGGACACTGAGTCCTATCAAAGGCCACAATTCATCTTATGAGGAAATTGTTGGCATCATGAAGAATCTGGTATTCAACATCGTTCATGGCATTCCTGTCAATTATCACGATTTCTTCATGAGGACTCTGGTGATGACTACTACACAACCTTCTTCTTGTAGATATTGTTGGGCCTCCAAGTGCAGAGGTTTGTAGGACAGTAGCAAATTTCCCTCAAGTGGATGACCTAAGGTTTATCAATCCGTAGGAGGCGTAGGATGAAGATGGTCTCTCTCAAGCAACCTTGCAACCAAATAACAAAGAGTCTCTTGTGTCCCCAACACACCCAATACAATAGTAAATTGTATAAGTGCACTAGTTCGGCGAAGAGATGGTGATACAAGTGGTATATGGATAGTAGATAAATGTATTTGTAATATGAAATTATAAAAACAGCAAGGTAACTAATGATAAAAGTGAGCGTAAACGGTATTGCAATGCGTGGAAATAAGGCCTAGGGTTCATACTTTCGCTAGTGTAAGTTCCCTCAACAATACTAACATAATTGGATCACATAACCATCCCTCAACATGCAACAAAGAGTCACTCCAAAGTCACTAATAGCGGAGAACGAACGAAGAGATTATGGTAGGGTACGAAACCACCTCAAAATTATTCTTTCCAATCGATCCGTTGGGCTATTCCTATAAGTGTCACAAACAGCCCTAGAGTTCGTACTAGAATAACACCTTAAGACACAAATCAACCAAAACCCTAATGTCACCTAGATACTCCAATGTCATCTCAAGTATCCGTGGGTATGATTATACGATATGCATCACACAATCTCAAATTCATCTATTCAACCAACACATAGAACTTCAAAGAGTGCCCCAAAGTTTCTACCGGAGAATCACGATGAAAACGTGTGCCAACCCCTATGCATAGGTTCATGGGCGGAACCCGCAAGTTGATCACCAAAACATACATCAAGTTAATCACGTGATATCCCATTGTCACCACAGATACGCACGGCAAGACATACATCAAGTGTTCTCAAATCTTTAAAGACTCAATCCGATAAGATAACTTCAAAGGGGAAACTCAATCCATTACAAGAGAGTAGAGGGGGGAAGAAACATCATAGGATCCAAATATAATAGCAAAGCTCGCGATACATCAAGATCTTGCCAAATCAAGAACACGAGAGAGAGAGAGATCAAACACATAGCTACTGGTACATACCCCCAGCCCCGAGGGAGAACTACTCCCTCCTCGTCATGGAGAGCGCCGGGATGATGAAGATGGCCATCGGAGAGGGATTGCCCCCTCCGGCAGGGTGCCGGAACGGGTCTAGATTGGTTTTTGGTGGCTACGGAGGCTTCTGGCGGCGGAACTCCCGATCTAATCTCCGTTCTGGAAGTTTTACGATACGTAGGTATATATGGGTACAAGGGGTACGTCGGTGGACCGAAGGGGGGCCACGAGGCAGGGGGGAGCCCCCTAGGGGGGTGGGCGCGCCCCCTACCCTCGTGAGCACCTCCTTTATCTTCTGACATAGGGTCCAAGTCTATCCGGTAGGTTTCCTTCCAAAAATAACTTCTCTAGTTGATTTCGTTCCGTTTTGACTTTGTTTGATATTCCTTTTCCTCGAAACACTGAAATAGGCATAAAACAACAAATCTGGGCTGGGCCTCCGGTTAATAGGTTAGTCCCAAAAATAATATAAAAGGGGAAAATAAAGCCCAATATTGCCCAAAACAGTAGATAATCTAGCATGGAGCAATAAAAAATTATAGATACCTTGGAGACGTATCAAGCATCCCCAAGCTTAATTCCTGCTCGTCCTCGAGTAGGTAAATGATAAAAAGATAATTTTTGATGTGGAATGCTAGTTGGCATAATTTCAATGTAATTCTTCTTACTTGTGATATGAATATTCAGATCCGAAAGATTCAAGACAAAAGTTCATATTGACATAAAAATGATAATACTTCAAGCATACTAACAAAGTAATCATGTCTTCTCAAAATAACATGGCCAAAGAAAGCTATCACTACAAAATCATATAGTCTAGCTATGCTCCATCTTCACCACACAAAATATTTAAATCATGCACAATCCCGATGACAAGCCAAGCAATTGTTTCATACTTTTGATGTTCTCAAACTTTTTCCACCTTCACGCAATACATGAGCGTGAGCCATGGACATAGCACTATAGGTGGAATAGAATGGTGGTTGTGGAGAAGACAAAAAGGGAGAAGATAGTCTCACATCAACTAGGCGTATCAACGGGCTATGGAGATGCCCATCAATAGATATCAATGTGAGTGAGTAGGGATTGCCATGCAACGGATGCGCTAGAGCTATAAGTATATGAAAGCTCAAAAGAAACTAAGTGGGTGTGCATCCAACTTGCTTGGTCACGAAGACCTAGGGCATTTTGAGGAAGCCCATCATTGGAATATGTAAGCCAAGTTCTATAATGTAAGATTCCCACTAGTATATGAAAGTGACAACATAGGAGACTCTCTATCATGAAGATCATGGTGCTATTTTGAAGCACAAGTGTGGTAAAAGGGTAGTAGCATTGTCCCTTCTCTCTTTTTCTCTCATTTATTATTTTTATTTTTTTATTTGGGCCTTTCTCTTTTTTTATGGCCTCTTTTTTCTCTTTTTTATTTGGGCTTCTTTGGCCTCTTTTATTTATTTATTTTCGTCCGGAGTCTCATCCCGACTTGTGGGGGAATCATGGTCTCCATCATCCTTTCCTCACTGGGACAATGCTCTAATAATGATGATCATCACACTTCTTTTTACTTACAACTCAAGAATTACAACTCAATACTTAGAACAAGATATGACTCTATATGAATGCCTCCGACGGTGTACCGGGATGTGCAATGATGCAGGACTGACATGTATGAAAGAATTATGAACAGTGGCTTTGCCACAAATACTATGTCAACTACATGATCATGCTAAGCAATATGACAATGATGGAGTGTGTCATAATAAACGGAATGGTGGAAAGTTGCATGGCAATATATCTCGGAATGGCTATGGAAATGCCATAATAGGTAGGTACGGTGGCTGTTTTGAGGAAGGTATATGGTGGGTTTATGGTACCGGCGAAAATTGCGCGGTACTAGAGAGTCTAGCAATGGTGGAAGGGTGAGAGTGCGTATAATCCATGGACTCAACATTACTCATAAAGAACTCACATACTTATTGCAAAAATCTATTAGTTATCGAAACAAAGTACTACGCGCATGCTCCTAGGGGATAGATTGGTAGGAAAAGACCATCGCTCGTCCCCGACCGCCACTCATAAGGAAGACAATCAATAAATAAATCATGCTCCGACTTCATCACATAACAGTTCGCCATACGTGCATGCTACGGGAATAACAAACTTCAACACAAGTATTTCTCAAATTCATAACCACTCAACTAGCATGACTCTAATATCACCATCTCCATATCTCAAAACAAATTATCAAGTATCAAACTTCTCATAGTATTCAACACACTCATAAGAGAATTTTATTATTCTTGAATACCTAGCATATTAGGATTTTAAGCAAATTACCATGCTATTTAAGACTCTCAAAAATAATCTAAGTGAAGCATGAGAGTTCATCTATTTCTTCAAAATAAAATTACCACCATGCTCTAAAAGATATAAGTGAAGCACTAGAGCATCGACAAATTACTCCGAAAGATATAAGTGAAGATCAACGAGTAGTTGAATAATTATGCAACTACGTGAAGACTCTCTAACATTTAATAATTTCAGATCTTGGTATTTTATTCAAACAGCAAGCAAAGCAAAATAAAATGACATTCTAATAATGGCAAACATCATGTGAATAAGCAAAAACTTAGGATCAACCGGAACTAACCGATAATTGTTGAAGAAGAAAGGTGGGATGCCAACCGGGGCATCCCCAAGCTTAGATGCTTGAGACTTCTTGAAATATTATCTTGGGGTGCCTTGGGCATCCCCAAGCTTGAGCTTTTGTGTCTCCTTAATTCCTCTCATATCATGGTCTCCCTAAATCTCAAAAGCTTCATCCACACAAAACTCAACAAGGACTCGTGAGATAAGTTAGTATAAACCATTGCAAAAACCTTATCATACTCTACTGTAGAAAATCACTAAAATTATTATTCAACATTGCATACTAAATGTCTCTGCATATTTAATAGTCCTATCCTCAAATAGAATCATTAAAGAAGCAACCATATGCAAACAATGCAAACATAACAACAATCTGCCTAAACAGGATAGTCTGTAAAGAATGCTGCAACATCCATACTTCCCTAGCTCAAAAAATTATGAAAGAAAATTCCCACTGTATTAAATTTATCAGAGGTTAATATTCAAAAGGTTTCAACATTTTATCACATTCTGACTTTTCTAGGGAATTATTGCAACAGCGGTAAACTTTCTGTTTTCAAACAACAACACGTGGACTTCTAAAATGGGCATAGTAAAGACTATCAATGCCACTTTTATTGAAATAAAAGATGAAAAACATTGTTCTAAATAACAGCATGCAAATCCTAACAAAATAAATTGATGCTCCAAGCAAAACACATATCATGTGGCGAATAAAAATATAGCTCCAAGTAAAGTTACCGATGGAAATAGACGAAAGAGGGGATGCCTTCCGGGGCATCCCCAAGCTTAGGCTCTTGGTTGTCCTTGAATATTACCTTTCGGTGCCTTGGGCATCCCCAAGATTATGCTCTTACCACTCCTTGTTCCGTAGTCCATCGAATCCTTACCCAAAACTTGAAAACTTCACAACACAAAACTTAAAGTAGAAAACTCATGAGCTCCGTTAGTATAAGAAAATAAATCACCACTTCAAGGTACTGTAATTAACTCATTCTTTATTTATATTGGTGTTAAAAATACTGTATTCCAACTTCTCTATGGTTTATAAACTATTTTACTAGCCATAGATTCATCAAAATAAGCAAACAACACACAAAAAACAGAATCTGTCAAAAACAGAACAGTCTGTAGTAATCTGGATCAAACGTATACTTCTGGAACTCATAAAATTCTCAAATAAATTTCTGGACCTGAGGAATTTATCTATTAATCATCTGCAAAAATAATTAACTAAATAGCACTCTCCAAATAAAAATGGCAGCAATTCTCGTGAGCACTAAAGTTTCTGTTTTTGACAGCATGATCAACAAGACTTTCCCCAAGTCTTCCCAAAGGTTCTACTTGGCACAAACACTAATTAAACACATAAAACCACATATAAACAGAGGCTAGATGAATTATTTATTACTAAACAGGAACAAAAAGCAAGGAACAAAAATAAAGTTGGGTTGCCTCCCAACAAGCGCTATCATTTAACGCCCCTAGCTAGGCATGATGATTTCAATGATGCTCACATAAAAGATAAGAATTGTAACATAAAAAGAGCATCATGAAGAATATGACTAGAACATTTAAGTCTAACATACTTCCTATGCATAGGGATTTTGTGAGCAAACAACTTGTGGGAACAAGAATCAACTTGCATAGGAAGGTAAAACAAGCATAACTTCAAAACTTTAAGCACATAGAGAGGAAACTTGATATTATTGCAATTCCTACAAGCATATATTCCTCCCTCATAATAATTTTCAGTAGCATCATGAATGAATTCAACAATATAACCAGCACCTAAAGCATTCTTTTCATGATCTACAAGCATAGAAATTTTATCACTCTCCACATAAGCAAAATTCTTCTCATGAATAATAGTGGGAGCAAACTCAACAAAATAATTATCATGTGAGGCATAATCCAATTGAAAACTAAAATCATGACGACAAGTTTCATGGATATCATTATTCTTTATAGCATACAAGTCATCACAATAATCATCATAGATAGCAACTTTGTTCTCATAATCAATTGGAACCTCTTCCGAAATAGTGGATTCATCACAAAATAAAGTCATGACCTTTCCAAATCCACTTTCATCAATATAATCATCATAAATAGGAGGCATGCTTTCATCATAATAAATTTGCTCATCAAAACTTGGGGGACAAAAAATATCATCTTCATCAAACATAGCTTCCCCAAACTTGTGGCTTTGCATATCATTAGCATCATGGATATTCAAGGAATTCATACTAACAACATTGCAATCATGCTCATCATTCAAATATTTAGTGCCAAACATTTTATAGATTTCTTCTTCTAGCACTTGAGCACAATTATCCTTTCCATCATACTCACGAAAGATATTAAAAAGATGAAGCGTATGAGACAAACTCAATTCCATTTTTTTGTAGTTTTCTTTTATAAACTAAACTAGTGATAAAACAAGAAACTAAAAGACTCGATTGCAAGATCTAAAGATATACCTTCAAGCACTCACCTCCCCGGCAACGACGCCAGAAAAGAGCTTGATTCTACTACACAACCTTCTTCTTGTAGACGTTGTTGGGCCTCCAAGTGCAGAGGTTTGTAGGACAGTAGCAAATTTCCGCCAAGTGGATGACCTAAGGTTTATCAATCCGTAGGCGGCGTAGGATGAAGATGGTCTCTCTCAAGCAACCCTGCAACCAAATAACAAAGAGTCTCTTGTGTCCCCAACACACCCAATACAATGGTAAATTGTATAAGTGCACTAGTTCGGCGAAGAGATGGTGATACAAGTGGTATATGGATAGTAGATAAATGTATTTGTAATCTGAAATTATAAAAACAGCAAGGTAACTAATGATAAAAGTGAGCGTAAACGGTATTGCAATGCGTGAAAATAAGGCCTAGGGTTCATACTTTCGCTAGTGTAAGTTCCCTCAACAATACTAACATAATTGGATCACATAACCATCCCTCAACATGCAACAAAGAGTCACTCCAAAGTCACTAATAGCGGAGAACGAACGAAGAGATTATGGTAGGGTACGAAACCACCTCAAAGTTATTCTTTCCAATCGATCCGTTGGGCTATTCCTATAAGTGTCACAAACAGCCCTAGAGTTCGTACTAGAATAACACCTCGAGACACAGATCAACCAAAACCCTAATGTCACCTAGATACTTCAATGTCACCTCAGGTATCCGTGGGTATGATTATACGATATGCATCACACAATCTCAGATTCATCTATTCAACCAACACATAGAACCTCAAAGAGTGCCCCAAAGTTTCTACCGGAGAATCACGACGAAAATGTGTGCCAACCCCTATGCATAGGTTCATGGGCGGAACCCGCAAGTTGATCACCAAAACATACATCAAGTGAATCACGTGATATCCCATTGTCACCACAGATACGCACGGCAAGACATACATCAAGTGTTCTCAAATCTTTAAAGACTCAATCCGATAAGATAACTTCAAAGGGGAAACTCAATCCATTACAAGAGAGTAGAGGGGGGAAGAAACATCATAGGATCCAAATATAATAGCAAAGCTCGCGATACATCAAGATCGTGCCAAATTAAGAACACGAGAGAGAGAGAGAGAGATCAAACACATAGCTACTGGTACATACCCTCAGCCCCGAGGGAGAACTACTCCCTCCTCATCATGGAGAGCGCCGGGATGATGAAGATGGCCACCGGAGAGGGATTACCCCCTCCGGCAGGGTGCCGAAACGGGTCTAGATTGGTTTTCGGTGGCTACAGAGGTTTCTGGCGGCGGAACTCCTGATCTAATCTCCGTTCTAGAAGTTTTACGATACGTAGGTATATATGGGTACAAGGGGTATGTCGGTGGACCGAAGGGGGGGGGGGGGGCATGAGGCAGGGGGCGCCCCCCAGGGGGGTGGGCGTGCCCCCTACCCTCGTGAGCACCTCCTTCGTCTTCTAACATAGGGTCCAAGTCTATCCGGTAGGTTTCCTTCCAAAAATAACTTCTCTAGTTGATTTCGTTCCGTTTTGACTCCGTTTGATATTCATTTTCCTCGAAACACTGAAATAGGCATAAAACAGCAAATCTGGGCTGGGCCTCCGGTTAATAGGTTAGTCCCAAAAATAATATAAAATTGGAAAATAAAGCCCAATATTGCCCAAAACAGTAGATAATCTAGCATGGAGCAATCAAAAATTATAGATACGTTGGAGACATATCATCTGGCAAATGTTGCACTGTCTCCGTGTGAGCTGAAGCCTTATGCACCTTGGATTATGAGATTCCTCAGGACAAGGTCTTCACTCAACTACAAAGCTGATTTTCAGAATCACCTCAGCTACTTGCCCCCGATTGAAGTCCTCAAGCAGACTTATTCCTCAGTTGATGGAAAGTGCAAGGCACCAGCTGTTATAAATGAAGGCATCCGTCCATTGGATGGCCAGTTCCGCAAAGCTACCTCTTATTCCACCAATGATGACTCTGCCACACATGACTCTGCCAATGCACCCAAGTCTACTCCTCAAGCCACTGCTCCTCGTGTGATGACTGATCGTGAGCTTCTGCTTAGTCTTCACCAGAAGGTGGATCGAAATCATAAATGGGTTAAGCGTCAATTTGGTTCATTTCTTCACAACATGACTGCTACACACAATGCAGTGAAGAAAAACCATTACTACCTCCATGAAGTCTTCGGTCGCACCTGGGCAATACTGTCACATCTGTATGGTGAAGAAGATCTGAAGAAAATGGGTCTCAATGAAGATTTTGACTGGTCTGCACCTCCACCGAAGAAATTCAAGAAGGTCAAGGTTCCTTCTCTGGTGGCCAGCTCATATTCTTCATCGCGCGACACTGATGGAAATGAAGACTTGGACGACACTGCGGCAGGCCCTACTATGACAAACGACCCCAACAACGCTGGCGCTCCTTTATCAACTTGATATTCTTTAGGGGTGTTAGTACTCATATTCGATCCTTTTGGTCATTTGATGACAAAGGGGGAGAATTTTGAGTTAGTCTTCAAGCAGGTCTTTCTATATGGGCGTTTTTTTTCAAGTTACAAATCTCGTTCTTCGGAGACTTTATTGGATCGAGTTGTAAACTTAAACCCAATGGTGCTCTGATACTTTTGATATGTTTTTCTGCATGCTTATTCCTCATATATGCTAATGCACGCATGTTGAATTATATCAGTCACCATATTTCATCATGCATTTCAAATTCTTCACTGTTATATGTCAAATGCGTGTATGAATTACAATATATAGGGGGAGATCTCCATGATTCAACTCTTCAAGTGTGCATTGCTTCAAAAGCAAATTCCTCACTATGCACATCTTCAGGGGGAGTTCTTCTATATCTTGCAATCAAATTCCTCAATATCAGTATTTACACTTCATATGTTTATCCCCGTTGAAAACTTAACCTATATTGTCATCAATCACCAAAAAGGGGGAGATTGTAAGTGCATCTAGTGCCCCTTAGTGATTTTGGTGTATTGAAGACTTATAGGTTAAGGGACTAATGCGTTTGTGAGTATACACAGGTCTATAAGTCTATGAGGAGTTTGATATTTACAGAGAAAGTCGACCCCTAAAAATGAAGTTCTTCAACTGAAGACTTTGGATTTCTGAAGACTTTCTGAAGACTTTGAAAGTGAAGAAATTGGTGTGACCTTGAAGACTTGGTATTCATTTGAGGAATATGAAGCGTGAAGACTTTTTGTTTTCGTAGTTTCATTTTCTCTTTCTTGAGTCATAGGAAACACCGTACTGTTAAAGGGGGTCGAGGAAATACTAAGGAAAAATTTCCATGTGATGCTCAACTCAAAATCCTACACCTACCAATCCCTTCGAGTGAAGCCATTGGAAATATCACACAGTCCAGTCATATTCTTCAGCGACAGAGACAAAGTTCTTCTGGTCTCTGAGGAATTTGTTCCGACTGAGGAGTTAGGAGTTCGCCAGTGCGGATTTCCTACACGGTGAGGAACATGATAGCCCTGAGGATTTTGCTACTCAAAATTCCGACCGTTGTTGTGCTATGTGCCAGCTATCCCAAAATATCTATCCACCTAACGGTCATATCATTGAAGGGCATTTATGTCTTATCATGTAGGACTGCTCCTTAGGCTATAAATAGCCGCCCCTACAACCACTAGCTGGTTGGCTGCTCCGAGAGAAACTGACACTTGTCATTTGAGAGCAACCCATCCTCTGAGGACTTTGAGCGAAAATCATCGAGTGAGGAAAAACCCAAACCCAAACACCTACAAACCCCAAGTGATTGAGCATCACTGAAGAGATTGATCCTGCGTGGATCTGACGCTTGTTACCTTTGAAGACTGTGCTTCTTCCAGACGGTTAGGCGTCATGGTTTAGACCATCCAAGAGGAATTGTGGATCGCCGAGTGACCGAGTTTGTGAAGGTTTGGAAGTCGCCTGAAGACTTACCACGAGTGATTGGACGAGGTCTGTGTGACCTTCATTCAAGGAGAATACGGTGAGGACTGGGTGTCCTGAGCTGCGTGTTCAGGACTGGGTGTCCGGGACTGTGTGTCCTCGAGTTTAAATACTCAGCCGCTCCAACCAGACGTACAACTGAGACAACAGTTGGAACTGGTCTACCAAATCATTATCTTCATCAAGCTTACCGGTTCTATTTCCTCAACTCTTTCATTTCCTCATAACTGTGTTGTGTGCTTGTTCATATCTGTGTTTGAAGACTTTGACTGAAGACTTTCTCAATTTCCTCAGTTCAATTTCTTCAGTCTGTTTGTCTTCATCCTGTGTTATCCTGTGCTTACGCTTCCTGTACTTTGTGCCTGTCTTCATTTCATCATGATGACTATGCTTGTATTCTGTTATGTTTACATTTGAGTACTTATTCCGCTGCTAGTAGTTCTTCGCTAAGGAATTTCCTCACTGGCAAATTCCTTAGTGAAGAATTTCATAAAAATCGCCTATTCACCCCCCCTCTAGTCGATATAACACACTTTCATTTATCCACATATGCCAGGGATGGGGATGGGCATCAGAATGGTCTCACGGGTGCGTGTGGATGGTATTATAGTAAATCCCAACTGGGTATTCCCCATTGTCACTTTGAGGCTAGATGGACCACAATCCGAGTACATTATTAACTGCCTCACAAGGTCTTCTTGTTCATCAAATGGACGTTAAGATAACTTTCCTAAATGGAGAGTCAGAGAAGAAAATTTACATGGAACGAAAGATGGATTTGTAGTATCGGGTTAGGAAAGGAAGATCTGCGATTTACTGAAATCTTTGCATGGCCTAAAACTAGCACATAAGCACTGACAATAGAAATTTATCAAGACTTTGAATTTCATAGGCTTTCTTGTCAATGAAGACAAAAAATGTGTCTGCTACCGTTAGGGTGGAGGCAAGGGAGTGATCATTTGCTTGTATGTTGATGCATACTAATCTTTGGCACCAGGGAATCTGTGAAGTAGGATCTGGGAAAACAAACCTTTGCAGTTGGAGAGAACATTTCCTAAAATCACTCATCTGAACATGTAGTTCTATCACGGATACAGTAAAGCGGACTGATTGTTCTTAATGTGCTCTGTTACTTGTGTAAGCGAAGATGTTGCCTTACAGGGTTGTCTTTGAAAAAAACAAACCTTTATGAGCTAGGTTGCTGGTCACATTCTATGATATTGGGTAATCTCTGGTAAGCTCATGAAAGGCCAGGAGTATGACTTATATGCTCCATCCACGGAATAGCATTGGCAAACATATACCACTAGCGACATTTAGTAAAACTTTTCTGCGCAAGACTGATATCAAGACATTCCATTGTTCACTTGTGAATAAGTCTAGCTACTTCTCTAGGTGTATGTTCAACAACAATGGGTCTCCACCTAGTTGCGTGTATATCAAACAATGCACTGGAACAAACGTAATCTAATGTGCTTGTGAGATTTGATGGGGGATTGTTAGACTTTATGGGATTGGCCCACTAAATCTTGTACCTTGGTCCAATAAAATTATGAAATCTCATAGGAGAGTGGATTTTCTACACTGGGTGTAGTACACCCGGGTGAACGAAAAATTGAAAAAACAATATGAAAAAAAATCGAAAAATTCTGAATTTTGTGACATCAAACATGATCAAATTTTTTAGGTTGTTACAAAATTTTATCCACAAATAACATTTGAGGAGCTCTCAGCAAAAAAACAAAATCACTACTCAAAGTTTTGTGCACTTTTTGAGTAATTTTTTTATGAGAGCTCGTCGAATGTTATTTGTGAATAAAATTTTGCAAAAACATAAAATATTTGATCATGTTTGATGTTGCAAAGTTTCAGAATTTTTTTTTCGTACTATTTTTTTCAATTTAGTATTGACTCGGGTGTACTACACCCGAGTGTAGCCACACCTCTCCGATCTCAAAGGCCCACTTTATGTTTGTAAGTTTAGTCCCGCTAAATTTTATGTGTGTAACTTTAGTCCCATATTATACGTTGACGAGATAACACTGCTACTCCTTGTAGCATGAGAAAAGAGAACAACAACACACGTTCATTCACTCACTCGATTTACCACGCCACACATGGTGCGCATGTCGTGTTTCATGAGTCAAATTCGAGCTTGGCTAATGTTAATCACTTTGTTTGAAGAACTAAATTTTGCTTGGTAGTGCACTGCTAAGGAAGCTTTAGGTGTACATGTCAACACTCAAGCTCGTTGTGGGCACATTTTTTGCTTCCAAAGATTTCTTCTAGCATGTGTTAGCTGCATCTCCTCAGTCTCCCAGGCATCAAAGGTCAGAACTACCAAATCATCATAACGGGTAATCTAATGCAATATGACCAAACAACATTAACTGGTTGGTCTATTCAACTTGATATTCTAACCATTTAGATATGGAAAGCTATTTTCAAATTTCTTGATAAGGAAAGGTAGTATTTATGTGTACCTTGGTCATTTGTCCTGTCTAAGACAGCTTGTATTTTCAATGTTGTTCTATAATACATCATTCCACGAACCAGACATTACAGTTGTATTAGGACAAACTCACTGCCGGTTGCTTGAAAGCCCTTGTCAAGACCGAGTTCTATCACCATAGGCAATCTCGTAAGCCAGTGGCGGAGCTACATGCATTGTTGAGGGGGAGGGGGCTATCACCATAGGCAATCTCGTAAGCCAGTGGCGGAGCTACATGCATTGTTGAGGGGGAGGGGGCTAATGCCCCCCCCCCCCCCCCAAGGATATTTAGTGAAGAAAAAAAATAGAGGCTTAGGTTAATAAGATTGCATCCCCCCCCCCAAGATGTATATTTTCTCTTTGCCTCCCCCCCTTGATTCTCTCCTAGCCCCGCCCCTGGCGTAAGCAATCCAATTTGGATGAAAGATTGGGATGCAAGGGAACTTTCTAACGACTTCATATTCTTAGCCTCTGCTTTAAGTAGGATATCTTCATGCAGCCCACGAAGAACTAAATACAACTGCCCACAGAGAAAAATATAAACACCTACAATGGATAACTACATAAAATATGGACCCGTTAGAATAATAGGACTCGTCGTTGGTACTAAACAAAAAAAATACATCCACTGAAAAGATTGCATTTAACCAACGTGAAGTTACAATGCAAGCGTGCACGAGAGAGGGGGGGGGGTGGAGAAAACATATTAGGCTGTTGAACTAGAGCCCCACTGTGGTGAAATAGCAGGAAAGCATCTGGCGAAGATCAAATCCTTGCCCTAGGCAGTATATTTCACGTCTGATTGTCTGTTCACCATCGCCATTTGCAACTTTGGCTTCAAATATTGATATCTGATTAAGACTACCAGCATGCCCTTTGCCAATTTGAATATACTCATTGTAAGTTATATTTCCGCGAAGCAATATGGAATTATAACCTGTAAAGTTAATGTTAAGGCGCAATTTTCCTTCAAAATTACATGAAATTATTATTTCCAACAAAACAAATATTTAAATTACCAGCAAATGCATCCTTGCTTAAGTTTATGGTTTTAGATGCTTTCCTTATACCACCTCTTGTCAAATGAAAGATCCGGATGACCATAGTGCATCGTACTCTACAACCATTTTGGATCTTTTAGTGCATAAATATACTATCAATTCTTCGGTAAAGATATGCATGGTATTTAATAGTATATGACACCATAATATTCATAAAACGAGAACAATAGAGCGTCGGAAATTAGTTTGTGCCATCTAAGATGAGAAGCATGCTTTCACCTAATGGGATCAGCGAGGAATCTCTGTCCAACTGTAACAAAGGTTGTTTCTTAGTATGATATGAATCCAGCAACCAAAATATATTGCAACGGATTTCCGCAACAACGCGTAGGGTATCATTTATTCCCTCCGTCCCATAATATAAAAGCGTTTTTACACTAGTGTAGCGTCAAAAATATACTCCCTCCGTCCCAAATTATAAGAGCGTTTTTCAAGCTATGTTAGCTTAAAAAATATTCTTATATTATGAGACGGGAGGAGTAGTTAATTAGGGAAGTTGAGCATGACCCTAATGTCATTAGCAAAGAAGAAATATTTTGGCCATGGACGATGCTGATTCTGGTTTGATGGCTGCATTTTATTACTCCCTCCGTTCCTTGATATAAGGTGTATAGATTTTTGAGAAAAAAATCTAAAATATAAGGTGTATTACGTTGCACCACTCGTTTGGACAATTTTTTCAGGGATTTGATTACATTTCCTTATATCATGCAAGCTCCTCTATTTTCTCATGTCAATTAGTTAGGTGTATTTTCCCTTCACATGCGTTCTTTAATTTCCATACCAGAAACTATACACCCTATATTTAGGAACGGAGGGAGTACGTGTGAGTGTGTGATATCCAAAAAAAAAATGAAAGGCAGGCAGCAGTCTGATGAAAATAAATTCTACGGATGTAAAGTTGAAATCACAACACGAGAGCAAGATCAGATCATTGAGCCAATTATTGAGGCCTTAAACTTCACGGACCACACAATTATTTTCCACGCACTTATCGCCTTGCTACCATCACAAGATGCTACGGTCCATTGCTGCAACAGTGTTCCCCAAGTTTTAGCCAGGCAACCAGTCCATTCCCACAGATATCGTGTCAAAAGCCAAATCTGAGAATAGTCATCTGAATGAACCGACTAATGATGTTGATTGATGCCTCGATAAAAATCAAGAAAAACTATCATAATCAAAAGAAGAAAACAATCTGCTTCATCAACATTAACACCCCGTCCTATGTCATCAACCAATCCGCTTCGTCGATCCACCGTCGACCAGCAGCCGGTGTATATATTTTTTCAAAAAAGGAAATCTATTAATATCGCAAAGATAATAATTACATCCAGTCTCTACACCTGCAAGATGTCGTAAAGACATCTAGAATGCACACAGCCCAAAAAAGGAAAAAAAAAAGATCCCGCCACATCGATCGACTCCTCTCAGGAGCCGGTGTATATATGTAGCTCGGTTCCTCAGTCCTCACCAACAGCTCATCAATAAACCTGTGACTACAAGAAGAAGAAGAAGAAGAAACAGCGAGGGGGGCATCGACTGAAGCTCTTGGAGTGAAATGGCGACCGCCGGGAAGGTGATCAAGTGCAAAGGTTGCTTCCTCAACTATTTAGTTTCCTATTCATCGCAGTTCCTGGAATGGGTGGATGGGATGCAACTAATAATGAATGGATTAATTTGGTTGTTCTTGGCAGCGGCGGTGGCGTGGGAGGCCGGGAAGCCGCTGTCGATGGAGGAGGTGGAGGTGGCGCCGCCGCAGGCCATGGAGGTGCGCGTCAAGATCCTCTACACCGCGCTCTGCCACACTGACGTCTACTTCTGGGAGGCCAAGGTATATATCTCATCCACAACATCTCACAGCGTTATCCAAATTACTGCATCTGGATGCATGGATGGATGGATCAGTTGGTGATGTGCTGCTTGCATTTGGGCAGGGCCAAACTCCGGTTTTCCCTAGGATCTTGGGCCATGAAGCTGGAGGGTATCCATCCTCACCTTTTGCCTCTCTCTTAGTTCCCCCTCTCTTCCCCTGTTTTAAGTTTTAATTCGTGATTACATCATTGAATCTAGCTTGAATCCTCACCTGAATCATGGTTTATTAGTCCAATTATATAGTCATCCTGAATCCTGCATTATTCCTTCACAGCATTGTGGAGAGTGTTGGTGAGGGCGTGACTGAGCTGGTGCCGGGAGACCATGTCCTCCCGGTGTTCACCGGAGAGTGCAAGGAGTGTGCCCACTGCAGGTCAGAGGAGAGCAACCTCTGTGACCTCCTCAGGATCAATGTCGACCGCGGTGTCATGATCGGCGACGGGCAGTCCCGCTTCACCATCGACGGCAAACCGATCTTCCACTTTGTTGGGACGTCCACCTTCAGCGAGTACACCGTGATCCATGTCGGGTGCCTCGCCAAGATCGACCCCGAGGCGCCCCTCGACAAAGTCTGCCTCCTTAGCTGCGGTATCTCAACCGGTAAGAATCTATCTGTACAGACGAAATCCTCCCAGCCGACGAGATCAACATATTTGGGACGCCTCAGGGAACTACTGAGATGTCACGTTTCTAATTCACAGGGCTAGGTGCCACCCTCAACGTCGCCAAGCCGAAGAAGGGTATGACAGTGGCGATTTTTGGTCTTGGAGCTGTGGGTCTCGCTGTAAGTGATACTTTTCTCCACGAGATGTTCTTTCAGGTCGACGAGAATTGTGCTCATCTATATATAATTACCGCGCATTCATGTATGATCAGGCCATGGAAGGGGCCAGGATGTCCGGCGCGTCGAGGATTATCGGTGTGGACTTGAACCCTGCAAAACACGAACAAGGTACGCATGATAATCTCCCACTGCCATGCCATCGATCTTCAGGAAGAAAATAAAAACACTCCATCCATCTTGGCAAAAATGTACTTATTGGTTACCACCGGAGCAGACTGACTGAACCTTTGCAACCCCATGCATGTCCATCGTTTTTCAGCTAAGAAATTTGGCTGCACCGACTTTGTGAACCCCAAGGACCACACCAAGCCAGTGCAAGAGGTACGTTTGTTCATGACATACGTACACAAGAAGCTTGTGTCAAATGAAATGCTGATGGTCCAAAAACATATGCCACAGGTGATCGTGGAGATGACTGATGGCGGAGTCGACCGGGCGGTGGAGTGCACGGGCAACGCCGACGCCATGATCTCCGCCTTCGAATGCGTGCACGATGTACATATGATGACCACTTGCTTCTTCTTCATCTTCTGCTTGAAACTGAATCCTGAAACTAATGCTATGGCCTGATGGATGGGAGCAGGGGTGGGGGGTGGCGGTGCTGGTGGGCGTGGCGCACAAGGAGGCGGTGTTCAAGACCCACCCCATGAACTTCCTCAACGAGAGGACGCTGAGGGGCACCTTCTTCGGCAACTACAAGCCGCGCACGGGCCTCCCCGGCGTGGTGGACATGTACATGAGGAAGGAGCTGGAGCTGGACAAGTTCATCACCCACAGCGTGCCCTTCTCGGTGATCAACACGGCCTTCGACCTCATGCTCAAGGGGGAAGGCCTGCGCTGCGTCATCAGGATGGAGGAATAGAGCGCCTGGCACTTCATCCCTAAACCTGAGAATGGTTATTAAAAAACTGGGTGAAACGGTTCGGTTATTACTTTGGGTTTGATTGGTTCAGGTTTTATTGGGCTAAATCTTTTTTAGTTTGGTTTTGGTTTGGGTATGTGAAGAAACCAATTTGGGTATAGTTGGTTATGGGCTTAAACAGTTTGGTTATTAACGGTTATAAACTATGGGTCCAAACCGGTTTCTGGGCATTGGTTATGTGCAATAAGCAACGACGCATCTACAACGAGTATCTTTGATCCGCCTACATGTTGCGATGCACTATGTAATTATGTATTATGGGAAAACACCACATGCAAATCGAATGTGTTTGCTTGTGCTTTAGCTAAGCAATTGGTTTTAATACACTTGTCAGTGAGCTTTTTAGTAGTGGGCATTGTCTTTTTGACACTTGCTGTGTGTTGACCGTATCTCAACGATAACTTTGTTCCCAAACTATTGTAGATGCACTTATGTCTTTTCTATACCATTTGCTTCTTGACATATCGATTTGTGCAATCATATATACATTGAAGCAAACCCATAGTTATGTATTAGGTTTAAACCCACGGTTATGTATTGGGTTTAACTTGGTTTGGGTGGAAAAAATAGATGGTTTAGTTTTGGTTGGGCTGAAAATGGCATTAAATGGGTATGGTTCAAGTATGGTTTTGAGAGATACATGTACGGGTATGGTTCAAGTATGGTTTAAATATGAAACCGTTCTCAGATTTCGCTGTTATTGTACTACTACAACACACATGTATCACCTCTTTGCTACTTTTTTTTGAAGTCATGCCACTTATAGGATAATCCTCTTTTTCAGATATTTTGCTTAATAAAGGGACCGCATGCATCATTCTAATGCAGAGGTCAGGGGTAATCCTCCTTTTCTAAAAGCTTGCAATTTATAAGACTCGAATTCATTAAGTAAACAGAAGAGGATTGCTCGATTAATTTGCGGAAACTCGGTGAAAACCATCACAACATACCCACAAAAGGGCACATCTGTCAACCTCACTACGCACTTATAACACTGTCGAGGAGACGTACGCCTTTTTTCTTACCGCCAAAAAGAAACCGCATCGAATCGACATCCTCCAACAACAATAACTGCTTGTTGCCTACTTCCTCTATCCCATAATATAAGATGTTAAAGAACAAATTTGGATATAAGATTCAGTTGGATATTTATGCAGCATGCAGGAGAAGTGAGAACGAATTTTGATATAAGATCCAGTTGGACATTTATGTACCCAATTGATTTATTTCTACATCCATTGCCTACATCTAGGTTTTTTATTTCTTGACTTTTATGCAACCCCCTCTCCCTGTCCACTTATTCGAAATATCTGTGGCTTATTTCTCATCACAGCGAATGATAAGATTTAATCTACATCTTATCCTTTGACTAGAAGAAGAGTGCATGAAACAGTGTTACAGAACATGGACAGCTGATACTATTCAACTAATTTCATAATCCAGAACTGCTCAGTATTTACAAACTATTGCTTGGTTGAGTATACTTTGTAAGTTGAGTACAATCAGATCCAAGCAAATTTTACAAGTTAATCTCATGAGCTGAAATCGACACGATCAAGGGACATAACATGTATCCAAATACAGACTTTCTGGTTCACTCTATCAATCGTCTCCGAATTTTGATCAAGGAAAGAAATCGACCATGTTGTTAGTCCAAGACTGTCATTTTGATGGGGTGCCACCTTGTCGTGATGATGAATCCGGATCAAGCTGGGCATAAGAGGGAGATGTTTCCGACTCCAGTAGGATTTGCCTGAGATGCTTGTCCTCGAGATGTTCCTAGAAACAATTAAAACATGGAACGATCAGCCATTAGATAAGCAAGAAACACGCAACATTAAATCATAAAATTTAAACCTAAATGACTGAAATGCAAGATAAGACAGATTGCTTATGTCATAGTGAAGAAAACAGGGTACTGGTGCATGTGGAACACTCATCATGCGATACAAAAGTGCCTTTGTGAATCAAACAACTTTGTTGAACTCAATTCCTGAACAACCATTCTTGTAACACCAGATAGATGACAATATGGACAACTGAAGAGGTAAATAACACAGATACAGGCTGAATTTTGACAAAGTGAGAATTCTATCTACAAATAAACTACTCATTAAATACATTCGGGAGTTAAGAAGGTTTCGTTCCTTGCGGTAATGGCAAATTACTACAAACAAAAACACAAAGCTGTGAACCATCGATCTGGTACAATTTGATATAACCCCGGTTTTACGGAATACACATCATTGCTATTTACACTATATAATTAAGTCATGAAAAACAATTTACTTCCAACTCTACAAACAAACAACAAAGCCTTTGAGTCACAAACAAGTTGGGGTAGGCAATTGACTTCCAACTCTGCAAGTGAAATAAAAGGACAGCCCGTTCAGCAATAGAAATTGGCAACAGTGGGTTTTACTGAGAAATAACAGTCACCAAGCAACCAGAATGCCTGCCAACCATGTCCCAAATTATCACCAGTTATGGCCAATACTCCCTCTGTCTCAAAATGCAAGACGTTTTTTGATACTATCAGTCTGAGCTCCCCTTTTATCCAAAAAACAAAATCCATTGTTGGTTAACTCTCTACAGACTGAGCTCTCCTGTGATGTCAATTAACTGCTTTGTCATGCAAATGTGATGGAACTAGCAGCCTTGCAAGCTCAATCGCTCCGATTATTTAGACAGGATACAAGGTTAATAACTTCTGTTTTAGCCAATAACCTTTTTTGGGTTGAAGAGTGGACAACAATTAACAAGAAACAGCATCCTCATTAACCTACATTGCTTGTCAACATAATTGCTCTGAACTGCCATTGCACACGATTGCCAGATCCCACATTTGCAACATAATCGAGATCATAGGCAACATAACAACTGACCGCCATAAGCCCCCTACTATGATGATTCTCACATTCTCCCCAATCCCCAGAACACCCACCTTAAGCCAACCCAGTTAAAGAAGTGACAGAATCGAGACAGTCCTTCAAATATCTTCCTAAACAAGCAATTCCAAATCTTACACGAAATTTATACCTCCCCGGAATTACCTCGGCCTAGACTACAAGATCTTCATAATCAGGAATCCATATCTCTGGAAAACATCACCTCAGGGAGCCCCATCAGAGAAAACTAGGCGGTCAATGGCGGGGGGATCTCTACCGCGCGCATAGCAAACCAGCGATCCAATCTAGGTGGCGAGCAATGATAGCGAGCTGTGGTTGGGGCGGGGGGTGGAGGGGGGGCGTGGGCTAGGTTTACCTCGAGGCAGGCGCGGTACTTGTGCCAGTCGGCGGCGCAGTCGTCCTTGTTCCACTGGCCCTTGGCGAACTTGTCGGCGTACCACCGGTTGAAGCACTCGTGGTACGCCGCCCGGAGCTCGGAGCACGCCGCCGCGGCGGCCGACGAGGTGGCGGCCGCCGTGGAGGGCGTGGACGAGGACGGCTTGCCCCGGCCGAACACCATCCTTGTGCTTCTTCTTCTCCCTGGCCACCGCCGCCGAGTCTCGTTTTGTGTTCTCGCTCTGTCCTTCCCTGACTGATTCCCTCTCTCTCTTTCGTCCGTCCCACGACCCTGCGCAAAGACAGAGGTTTATTTACCGTAATCCGGTCATGAGGCGTATTGGGGATATTACGTAAACCAACTCGAAGCGGATTCCAATTTCGCAAAGCCGTCCCGAACTTGCATACGCCTGCTGTATTATGTTTTTCGGACGGACGCCTCGTGTGGCTTTTAACTACTGTTGAGTTTTATCCACTGACAAAAAATAGCGCGCTATAGGGTCGCTAATAACACACTATTGCGTATTGAGAATTGACTCGTTAAATATATCGATATACAACATCTCGCTAATAGCACACTATAACGCGATATAGCACGCTAATAGCATATTTTGAGGTTACCGCTATTTTGCTGTAGCGTGCTGTTTTTTCATTGGTTTTATCTCGCTTTTTGAGCATAAAATTAAATTAATTATTTTTGTTTTTAAAAAAAACTTCCGATCTGTTCATCAACTATCAAGGTAGTACAAAGAACACCAGAAATAAAATTTAGATCCATGTCCATAGACTACCTAACGACGACTAAAACACTGGAGCTGCTTAAGTTGCGCTGCCGTGGAGCCGGACAAACCTTATTGTAGTACACAGTCGGGAAATCGCCATGCTAAGGTCCCAGAAGGCCAGCGTGCCAGAATAGCAACCGTCGTCAATAAAGAGAAACGTAGATCGAAAGAATCCAATCTGTAAACACACGAACATAGGCTGGATCCAAGCGGATCCATCGAACAAAAACGTCTACCGAATCTTGTGAGATCCGCCGGAGACAAATCTCCACACGCCCTCCGATGATGCTAGAAGCACCACCGGAATGGGGGGTGAGGGAGTCCTGGATTATGGGGGTCCTCGGGTGTCCAGGTTGTGTAGCATAAACCGGACTGATGGGTCATGAAGATACAAGATAGAAAGCCTTTCCCCGTGTCCAAGAGGGACTCTTATTTGAGTGGATGGCAAGCTTGACGACCGGATATGTAGTTTCCTTTCTCTGTAAACCGACTCTGTACAACCCTAGGCTCCTCCGGTGTTTATATAAATCGGAGGGTTTAGTTCGTAGAGGTTATCACAAATCATATAGGCTCAACATCTAGGGTTTAACCCTTACGATCTCGAGGTAGATCGACTCTTGTAACCCGTATATTCATCAAAGTTAATCAAGCAGGAAGTAGGGTGTTACCTCCATTAAAAGGGCCTGAACCTGGTAAACATTGTGTCCCCTTGTCTCCTGTTACCTTCGATCCTCAGGCGCACAGTTCGGGACCCCCCTACCCGAGATCGGCCAGTTTTGACACCAACATTAGTGCTTTCATTGAGAGTTCCACTGTGTCGTCGACGACGGGATCGATGGCTCACCTTGTCATTAACGACAACATTACCTCTGGAGAGGCCCTAGCTCTGGGCCAACTCCTCCAGCTCGGCGGTTTCACCGTGGGCGCCCGTGTGGCCTTTAAGCCAAAGGCAGCCCCCGAGATCGCTAAACATCGTCTTCGCGTTGGCCTTGAACACTCCGAAAAGATGGATCCAACAGATGCCTCATCCTTAAATGAGCTACTTGATTGCATCGCCGCCTTGGGAGTCGCAACAGACTATGATCAGATTGGACTTAAACCCGATCAGAGGGAAATCAGGTCCCCGCCGATCACCCATCTGGTAGTGGTCGTAAAGGAACAAGCCGAGAGTACTTCTTCCCCTAAGTTAAGAACAAGCTATGTCCGGATTTCTGAGTCCTGCGAGCCGGATACCCATCTTCGGGAAGAGACCTCATGTCCTCCGAACATAGAACCGAGCGTTGAGCCCGAAGGCCGCTAGGACACTCCGGACCCTGGGTCGGTGACCTCGCAAATTCTTCAAACTCTGGATGCAATAATGGGTCAGGGTTCAGATTTTAACCCGCCCACCCACCACAAGCAATATTCCCCAAGCAATTCAGGTCTTCCAGATGTATGCGACCTAATGTATGTACAACAGCAACCCGAGGAAATGATCCACCACTTTTGGGGCAGATTCCTCCTTGTCAAAAACAAGATCAAAGATTGCTAGGACGACGACGCGGTTTCAGTATTTTACGGCAACTATACGGACGAGGGAATCCTTAACACCCTCAACCGTTGTCGCATACTGCATTTTGCAGATTTGGCACACATCGTATAGAAATACAGCGCAATGGAAAGCACCTGGAAGGCCCAGACAGCTCAGTGGGAACCTCCTGCCTTCAAGCAGACCACCGGACGGACAAAAAGGATGCACCCTTACGGGGCACCTGATCATCATCCCGTGGACAAAAAAGTCAAGCCCTTTACGGGACATAGAACCATCCTTGACGACCTGCTCAATAAACCTTGTCAGATATATACGAAGCCGAATACTGAATCAACACATAGCCTTCGGGCATGTTGGGTACTCCAACAGGTGGCTAAGAGCGGTAAAGCCATCCTTGATAACCCACAAGTATATGGGATCGCAACAGTTTTTGAGGGTAGAGTATTCAACCCAAATTTATAGATTCGACACAAAGGGAGCCAAAGAATATTTGAAGGTATTAGCAGCTAAGTTGTCAATTCAACCACACCTGGAGATTTATTATCTGCAGCAAAGTGATCAGTGGCAAAGTAGTTTGATAGTTTTGATAGTAGTGACAGTAGCAACGATAACAATAACAGTGATAGCAATATTTTGTAGCAAGTGTAACAGTGATGATAGCAATAGTAACACAACAAGATCAATAAGGATAAATTCGTAGGCATTGGATTGGTGACTTGTTGGATGATATTCATCATGAGACAGTAATTGTCGGATTTTGGGTTCCGGCAAAACCCTTGAGGTTCGAACACTGGTGTGCGCACAAAGTGTTGGGGAACGCAGTAATTTCAAAAATTTCCTACGCACACGCAAGATCATGGTGATGCACAGCAACGAGAGGGGAGAGTGTTGTCTACGTACCCATGCAGACCGACTGCGGAAGCGTTGACACAATGTAGAGGAAGTAGTCGTACGTCTTCCCGATCCGACCGATCCAAGCACCGTTACTCCGGCACCTCCGAGTTCTTAGCACACGTACGGCTCGATGACGATCCCCGGGCTCCGATCCAGCAAAGCTTTGGGGAGGAGTTCCGCCAGCACAACGGCGTGGTGACGATCTTGATGTTCTACTGTCGCAGGGCTTCGCCTAAGCACCGCTACAATATGACCGAGGTGGAATATGGTGGCAGGGGGCACCGCACACGGCTAAGGAACGATCACATGGATCAACTTGTGTGTCTAGAGGTGCCCCCTGCCCCCGTATATAAAGGATCCAAGGGGGAGGGCTGGCCGGCCAAGGAGGAGGGCGCAGGAGGAGTCCTACTCCTACCGGGAGTAGGACTCCCCTGTTGGGGAACGTAGTAATTTCAAAATTTTCCTACGCACACGCAAGATCATGGTGATGCATAGCAACGAGGGGGCGAGTCTGATCTACGTACCCTTGTAGATCACAACGGAAGCGTTGACACAACATAGAGGAAGTAGTCGTACGTCTTCTTCCCGATTCGACCGATCCAAGCACCGTTACTCCGGCACCTCCGAGTTCTTAGCACACGTTCAGCTCGATAACGATCCCCGGGCTCTGATCCAGCAAAGCTTCGGGGAGGAGTTCCGTCAGCACGACGGCATGGTGACGATCTTGATGTTCTACTGTCGCAGGGCTTTGCCTAAACACCGCTACAATACGACCGAGGTGGAATATGGTGGCAGGGGGCACCGCACACGGCTAAGAAACGATCACGTGGATCAACTTGTGTGTCTATGGGGTGCCCCCTGCCCCTGTATATAAAGGATGGAGGAGGAGGAGGCCGGCCAAGGCTAGGCGCGCCAGGTGTGGAGTCCTACTAGGAATCCAAGTCCTAGTAGGAGTCCACCAAGAGGGGAGGAAGGGAGAAGGAAGTGGAGGAGTAGGAAAGGTGGCCGGCCCCCTTTTCCCTAGTCCAATTCGGACTAGAGGGGAGGGGGGCGTAGCAGCCTTTTTCCTCTTCCCACTAAAGCCCATCAAGGCCCATTACTTCTCCCGTAACTACCCGGTACTCCGAAAAATACCCGAATCACTCGGAACCTTTCCGATGTCCGAATATAGTCGTCCAACATATTGATCTTTACGTCTCAACCATTTTGAGACTCCTCGTCATGTCCCCGATCTCATCCGGGACTCCGAACTCCTTCGGTACATCAAAACTCATAAACTCATAATATAACTATCATCGAAACCTTAAGCATGCGGACCCTACGGTTCGAGAACAATGTAGACATGACTGAGACACGTCTCCGGTCAATAACCAATAGCGGGACCTGGATGCCCATATTGGCTCCTACATATTCTACGAAGATCTTTATCGGTCAGACCGCATAACAACATACGTTGTTCCCTTTGTCATAGGTATGTTACTTGCCCGAGATTCGATCATCGGTATCCAATACCTAGTTCAATCTCGTTACCGGCAAGTCTCTTTACTCGTTCCGTAATACAACATCCCGCAACTAACTCATTAGTTGCAATGCTTGCAAGGCTTTAAGTGATGTGCATTACCGAGAGGGCCCAGAGATACCTCTCCGACAATCGGAGTGACAAATCCTAATCTCGAAATACGCCAACCCAACATCTACCTTTGGAGACACCTGTAGTACTCCTTTATAATCACCTAGTTACGTTGTCACATTTGGTAGTATCCAAAGTGTTCCTCTGATAAACGGGAGTTGCATAATCTCATAGTCATAGAAACATGTATAAGTCATGAAGAAAGCAATAGCAACATACTAAACAATCGGGTGCTAAGCTAATGGAATGGGTCATGTCAATCAGATCATTCATCTAATGATGTGATCCCATTAATCAAATAACAACTCTTTGTCCATGGTTAGGAAACATAACCATCTTTGATTAACGAGCTAGTCAAGTAGAGGCATACTAGTGACACTCTGTTTGTCTATGTATTCACACATGTATTATGTTTCCGGTTAATACAATTCTAGCATGAATAATAAATATTTATCATGATATAAGGAAATAAATAATAACTTTATTATTGCCTCTAGGGCATATTTCCTTCAGTCTCCCACTTGCACTAGAGTCAATAATCTAGATCACATCACCATGTGATTAACATCGATAGTTCACATCATCATGTGATTAACACCCATAGTTCACATCGCCATGTGACCAACACCCAAAGGGTTTACTAGATTCAGTAATCTAGTTCACATGGCTATGTGATTAACACCCAAAGAGTACTAAGGTGTGATCATGTTTTGCTTGTGAGAGAATCTTAGTCAACGGGTCTGCCACATTCAGATCCACATGTATTTTGCAAATTTCTATGTCAACAATGCTCTGCATGGAGCTACTCTAGCTAATTGCTCCCACTTTCAATATGTATCTAGAACGAGACTTAGAGTCATCTAGATTAGTGTCAAAACTTGCATCGGCGTAACCCTTTACGATAAACCTTTTTATCACGTCCATAATCGAGAAACATATCCTTATTTCACTAAGGATAATTCTGACCGTTGTCCAGTGATCTACTCCTAGATCACTATTGTACTCCCTTTCCAAATCAGTGCAGGGTATACAATAGATCTGGTATACAGCATGACATACTTTATAGAACCTATGGCCAAGGCATAGGGAATGACTTTCATTCTCTTTCTATCTTCTGCCGTGGTCGGGCTTTGAGTCTTACTCAACTTCACACCTTATAATACAGGCAAGAACTCTTTCTTTGACTGCTCCATTTTGAACTACTTCAAAATCTTGTCAAGGTATGTACTCATTGAAAAAACTTATCAAGCGTCTTGATCTATCTCTATAGATCTTGAAGCTCAATATGTAAGCAGCTTCACCGAAGTCTTTCTTTGAAAAACTCCTTTCAAACACTCCTTTATGCTTTACAGAATAATTCTACATTATTTCCGATCAACAATATGTCATTCACATATACTTATCAGAAATGTTGTAGTGCTCCCACTCACTTTCTTGTAAATACAGGCTTCACCGCAAGTCTGTATAAAACTATATGCTTTGATCAACTCATCAAAGCGTATATTCCAACTCCGAGATGCTTGCACCAGTCCACAGATGGATCGCTGGAGCTTGCACATTTTGTTAGCACCTTTCGGATTGACAAAACCTTCTGTTGCATCATATACAACTCTTCTTTAATAAATCCATTAAGGAATGCAGTTTTGTTTATCCATTTGCCAGATTTCATAAAATGCGGCAATTACTAACATGATTCGGACAGACTCAAGCATAGATACGAGTGAGAAGCTCTCATCGTAGTCAACACCTTGAACTTGTCGAAAACCTTTTGCGACAATTCTAGCTTTGTAGATAGTAACACTACTATCAGCGTCCGTCTTCCTCTTGAAGATCCATTTATTCTCAATTGCTTGCCGATCATCGGGAAAGTCAACCAAAGTCCAAACTTTGTTCTCATACATGGATCATATCTCAGATTTCATGGCCTCAAACCATTTCGCAGAATCTGGGCTCATCATCGCTTCCTCATAGTTCGTAGGTTCGTCATGGTCAAGTAACATGACCTCCAGAACAGGATTACCGTACCACTCTGGTGCGGATCTCACTCTGGTTTACCTACGAGATTCGGTAGTAACTTGATCTGAAGTTACATGATCATCATCATTAGCTTCCTCACTAATTGGTGTAGTAGTCACAAGAAAAGATTTTTATGATGAACTACTTTCCAATAAGGTAGAAGGTACAATTACCTTATCAAGTTTTCTACTTTCCTCCCACTCACTTCTTTCAAGAGAAACTCCTTCTCTAGAAAGGATCCATTATAAGCAACGAATGTCTTGCCTTAGGATCTGTGATAGAAGGTGTACCCAATAGTCTCCTTTGGGTATCCTATGAAGACATATTTCTCTGATCTGGGTTTGAGCTTATCAGGATGAAACTTTTTCTCATAAGCATCGCAACCCCAAACTTCAAGAAACGACAACTTTGGTTTCTTGCCAAACCATAGTTCATAAGGCGTCGTCTCGACGGATATAGATGGTGCCCCCTTTTTAACGTGAATGCAGCTGTCTCTAATGCATGACCCCAAAAACGATAGTGGTAAATCGGTAAGAAACATCATAGATTGCACTATATCCAATAAAGTACGGTTATGACGTTCGGACACACCATTATGCTGTGGTGTTCCAGGTGGCGTGAGTAGTGAAACTATTTCACATTGTTTTAACTGAAGACCAAACTCGTAACTCAAATACTCTTTTCCACGATCAGATCGTAGAAACTTTATTTTCTTGTTACGATGATTTTCCACTTCACTCTGAAATTATATGAACTTTTCAAATGTATCAGACTTCTATTTCATTAAGTAGATATACCCATATCTACTCAAATCATCTGTGAAGGTCAGAAAATAATGATACCCGCTGCAAGCCTTAAATATTCATCGGACCACATACATCAGTATGTATGATTTCCAACAAATCTGTTGCTTGCTCCATTGTTTCGGAGAACGGCATTTTAGTCATCTTGCCCAAAAGGCATGGTTCGCAAGCATCAAGTGATTCATAATCAAGTGATTCTGAAAGCCCATCAGCATGGAGTTTCTTCATGCGCTTTATACCAATATGACCTAAACGGCAGTGCCACAAATAAGTTGCACTATCATTATTAACTTTGCATCTTTTGGTTTCAATATTATGATTATGTGTATCACTACGATCGAGATCCAACGAACTTGTTTCATTAGGTGTATGACCATCGAAGGTTTTATTCATGTAAACAGAACAACAATTATTCTCTGACTTTAATGAATAACCGTATTGCAATAAACATGATCAAATCATATTCATGCTCAACGCAAAAACCAAATAACACTTATTTAAGTTCAACACTAATCCCGAAAGTATAGGGGAGTGTGTGATGATGATCATATCAATCTTGGAACTACTTCCAACACACATCGTCACTTCACCCTTAACTAGTCTCTGTTTATTCTGCAACTCCTGTTTCGAGTTACTACTCTTTGCAACTTAACCAATATCAAATACTGAGGGGTTGCTATAAACACTAGTAAAGCACACATCAATAACATGTATATCAAATATACTTTTGTTCACTTTGCCATCCTTCTTATCCGCCAAATACTTGGGGCAGTTCCGCTTCTAGTGACCAGTCCCTTTGCAGTAGAAGCACTTAGTCTCAGGCTTAGGACTAGACTTGGGCTTCTTCACTTGAGCAGCAACTTGCTTGCCGTTCTTCTTGAAGTTCCCCTTCTTCCCTTTTGCCCTTTTCTTCAAACTAGTGGTCTTGTCAACCATCAACACTTGATGTTTTTCTTGATTTCTACCTTCATCGTTTTCAGCATCACGAAGAGCTTGGGAATCGTTTCCGTTATCCCTTGCATATCAAAGTTCATCACGAAGTTCTACTAACTTGGTGATGGTGACTAGAGAATTCTGTCAATCACTATCTTATCTGGAAGATTAACTCCCACTTGATTCAAGCGATTGTAGTACCCAGACAATCCGAGCACATGCTCACTAGTTGAGCGATTCTCCTCCATCTTTTAGCTATAGAACTTGTTGGAGACTTCATATCTCTCAACTCGGGTATTTGCTTGAAATATTAACTTCAACTCCTGGAACATCTCATATGGTCCATGACGTTCAAAACATCTTTGAAGTCCCGATTCTAAGCCATTAAGCATGGTGCACTAAACTATCAAGTAGTCATCATATTGAGCTAGCCAAACGTTCATAACGTCTGCATCTGCTCCTGCAATAGGTCTTTCACCTAGCGGTGCATCAAGAACATAATTTTTCTGTGCAGCAATGAGGATAAACCTCAGATCACGGATCCAATCCGTATCATTGCTACTAACATCTTTCAACACAATTTTCTCTAGGAACATATCAAAATAAACATATGAAAGCAACAACGCGAGCTATTGATCTTCAACATAGATATGCTAATACTACCAGGACTAAGTTCATGATAAATTAAAGTTCAATTAATCATATTACTTAAGAACTCCCACTTAGATAGACATCCCTCTAATCCTCTAAGTGATCACGTGATCCAAATCAACTAAACCATAACCGATCATCACGTGAGATGGAGTAGTTTTCAATGGTGAACATCGTTATGTTGATCATATCTACTATATGATTCACGCTCGACCTTTCGGTCTCCGTGTTCCGAGGCCATATCTGCATATGCTAGGCTCGTCAAGTTTAACCTGAGTATTCTGCGTGTGCAAAACTGGCTTGCACCCGTTGTAGATGGACGTAGAGCTTATCACACCCGATCATCACGTGGTGTCTGGGCACGACGAACTTTGGCAACGGTGCATACTCAGGGAGAACACTTCTTGATAATTTAGTGAGAGATCATCTTATAATGCTACCATCAATCAAAGCAAGATAAGATGCATAAAAAGATAAACATCACATGCAATCAAAATATGTGACATGATATGGCCATCATCATCTTGTGCCTTTGATCTCCATCTTCAAAGCATCGTCATGATTTCCATCGTCACCGCATGACATCATGATCTCCATCATCTTGATCTATATCAATATGTCGTCACATGGTCGTCTCGCCAACTATTGCTCTTGCAACTATTGCTATCGCATAGCGATAAAGTAAAGCAATTATTGGGCGATTGCATCTTATGCAATAGACAGACAACCATAAGGCTTTTGCCAGTTGCCGATAACTTCAACAAAACATGATCATCTTATACAACAACTTATAACTCATCACGTTTTGACCATATCACATCACAACATGCCCTGCAAAAACAAGTTAGACGTCCTCTACTTTGTTGTTGCAAATTTTACGTGGCTGCTACGGGCTTAGCAAGAACCAATCTTACCTACGCATCAAAACCACAACGATAGTTTGTCAAATAGACCCCGTTTTAACCTTCGCAAGGACCGGGCGTAGCCACACTCGGTTCAACTAAAGTTGGACAAACAGTCACCCGCAAGTCACCTATGTGCAAAGCACGTCGGGGAAACCGGTCTCGCGTAAGCGTACGCGTAATGTCGGTTCGGGCCGCTTCATCCAACAATACCGCCGAACCAAAGTATGACATGCTGGTAGGCAGTATGACTTATATCGCCCACAACTCACTTGTGTTCTACTCGTGCATATAACATCAAACCATAAAACCTAGGCTCGGATGCCACTGTTGGGGAACGTAGTAATTTCAAAATTTTCCTACGCACACGCAAGATCATGGTTATGCATAGCAACGAGGGGGAGAGTCTGATCTACGTACCCTTGTAGATCACAACGGAAGCGTTGACACAACATAGAGGAAGTAGTCGTACGTCTTCTTCCCGATCCGACCGATCCAAGCACCGTTACTCCGGCACCTCCGAGTTCTTAGCACACGTTCAGCTCGATGACGATCCCCGGGCTCCGATCCAGCAAAGCTTCGGGGAGGAGTTCCGTCAGCACGACAGCATGGTGACGATATTGATGTTCTACTGTCGCAGGGCTTCGCCTAAACACCGCTACAATACGACCGAGGTGGAATATGGTGGCAGGGGGCACCGCACACGGCTAAGGAACGATCACGTGGATCAACTTGTGTGTCTATGGGGTGCCCCCTGCCCCTGTATATAAAGGATGGAGGAGGAGGAGGCCGGCCAAGGCTAGGCGCGCCAGGTGTGGAGTCCTACTAGGAATCCAAGTCCTAGTAGGAGTCCACCAAGAGGGGAGGAAGGGAGAAGGAAGTGGAGGAGTAGGAAAGGTGGTCGGCCCCCTTTTCCCTAGTCCAATTCGGACTAGAGGGGAGGGGGGGCGTAGCAGCCTTTTTCCTCTTCCCACTAAAGCCCATCAAGGCCCATTACTTCTCCCGTAACTACCCGGTACACCGAAAAATACCCGAATCACTCGGAACCTTTCCGATGTTCGAATATAGTCATCCAATATATCGATCTTTACATCTCGACCATTTCGAGACTCCTCGTCATGTCCCCGATCTCATCCGGGACTCCAGACTCCTTCGGTACATCAAAACTCATAAACTCATAATATAACTGCCATCAAAACCTTAAGCGTGCGGACCCTACGGTTCGAGAACAATGTAGACATGACCGAGACACGTCTCCGGTCAATAACCAATAGCGGGACCTGGATGCCCATATTGGCTCCTACATATTCTACGAAGATCTTTATCGGTCAGACCGCATAACAACATACATTGTTCCCTTTGTCATAGGTATGTTACTTGCCCGAGATTCGATCGTCGGTATCCAATACCTAGTTCAATCTCGTTACCGGCAAGTCTCTTTACTCGTTCCGTAATACATCATCCCGCAACTAACTTATTAGTTGCAATGCTTGCAAGGCTTAAGTGATGTGCATTACCGAGAGGGCCCATAGATACCTCTCCGACAATCGGAGTGACAAATCCTAATCTCGAAATACGCCAACCCAACATCTACCTTTGGAGACACCTTTAATGCTCCTTTATAATCACCCATTTACGTTGTGACGTTTGGTAGCACCCAAAGTGTTCCTCCGGCAAACGGGAGTTGCATAATCTCATGGTCATAGGAACATGTATAAGTCATGAAGAAAGCAATAGCAACATACTAAATGATCGGGTGCTAAGCTAATGGAATGGGTCATGTCAATCAGATCATTCATCTAATGATGTGATCCCTTTAATCAAATAACAACTCTTTGTCCATGGTTAGGAAACATAACCATCTTTGATTAACGAGCTAGTCAAGTAGAGGCATACTAGTGACACTCTGTTTGTCTATGTATTCACACATGTATTATGTTTCCGGTTAATACAATTCTAGGATGAATAATAAACATTTATCATGATATAAGGAAATAAATAATAACTTTATTATTGCCTCTAGGGCATATTTCCTTCATCCTCCCCCCCAATCCTATTCCTAATAGGATTCCTCGAGAGAGAGAGAGAGAAGGGGGCCGGCCACTTCTCCTAGTCCTAATAGGAATAGGGGAGGGGGGAGGTGCGCAGCCCACCTTGGGCTGCCCCTTTCACCTTTCCACTAAGGCCCAATAAGGCCCATATGGTTCCCGGGGGGTTCCGGTAACCTCCCGGTACTCCGGTAAAATCCCGATTTCACCCGGAACACTTCCGATATCCAAATATAGGCTTCCAATATATCAATCTTTATGTCTCGACCATTTCGAGACTCCTTGTCATGTCCGTGATCACATCCGGGACTCCGAACAACCTTCGGTACATCAAAATGCATAAACTCATAATAACTGTCATCGTAACGTTAAGCGTGCAGACCCTACGGTTCGAGAACAATGTAGACATGACCGAGACACGTCTCCGGTCAATAACCAATAGCGGGACCTGGATGCCCATATTGGCTCCTACATATTCTACGAAGATCTTTATCGGTCAGACCGCATAACAACATACGTTGTTCCCTTTGTCATCGGTATGTTACTTGCCCGAGATTCGATCGTCGGTATCCAATACCTAGTTCAATCTCATTACCGGCAAGTCTCTTTACTCGTTCCGTAATACATCATCCCGCAACTAACTTATTAGTTGCAATGCTTGCAAGGCTTAAGTGATGTGCATTACCGAGAGGGCCCATAGATACCTCTCCGACAATCGGAGTGACAAATCCTAATCTCGAAATACGCCAACCCAACATCTACCTTTGGAGACACCTTTAATGCTCCTTTATAATCACCCATTTACGTTGTGACGTTTGGTAGCACCCAAAGTGTTCCTCCGGCAAACGGGAGTTGCATAATCTCATGGTCATAGGAACATGTATAAGTCATGAAGAAAGCAATAGCAACATACTAAATGATCGGGTGCTAAGCTAATGGAATGGGTCATGTCAATCAGATCATTCATCTAATGATGTGATCCCTTTAATCAAATAACAACTCTTTGTCCATGGTTAGGAAACATAACCATCTTTGATTAACGAGCTAGTCAAGTAGAGGCATACTAGTGACACTCTGTTTGTCTATGTATTCACACATGTATTATGTTTCCGGTTAATACAATTCTAGGATGAATAATAAACATTTATCATGATATAAGGAAATAAATAATAACTTTATTATTGCCTCTAGGGCATATTTCCTTCAGTCTCCCACTTGCACTAGAGTCAATAATCTAGATCACATCACCATGTGATTAACATCAATAGTTCACATCATCATGTGATTAACACCCATAGTTCACATCTCCATGTGACCAACACCCAAAGGGTTTACTAGATTCAGTAATCTAGTTCACATCGCTATGTGATTAACACATAAAGAGTACTAAGGTGTGATCATGTTTTGCTTGTGAGAGAATCTTAGTCAACGGGTCTGCCACATTCAGATCCACATGTATCTTGCAAATTTCTATGTCAACAATGCTCTGCATGGAGCTACTCTAGCTAATTGCTCCCACTTTCAATATGTATCTAGACCGAGACTTAGAGTCATCTAGATTAGTGTCAAAACTTGCATCGGCGTAACCCTTTACGACGAACCTTTTTATCACGTCCATAATCGAGAAACATATCCTTATTTCACTAAGGATAATTCTGACCGATGTCCAGTGATCTACTCCTAGATCACTATTGTACTCCATTGCCAAATCAGTGCAGGGTATACAATAGATCTGGTATACAGCATGACATACTTTATAGAACCTATGGCCAAGGCATAGGGAATGACTTTCATTCTCTTTCTATCTTCTGCCGTGGTCGGGCTTTGAGTCTTACTCAACTTCACACCTTATAATACAGGCAAGAACTCTTTCTTTGACTGCTCCATTTTGAACTACTTCAAAATTTTGTCAAGGTATGTACTCATTGAAAAAACTTATCAAGCGTCTTGATCTATCTCTATAGATCTTGAAGCTCAATATGTAAGCAGCTTCACCGAAGTCTTTCTTTGAAAAACTCCTTTCAAACACTCCTTTATGCTTTACAGAATAATTCTACATTATTTCCGATCAACAATATGTCATTCACATATACTTATCAGAAATGTTGTAGTGCTCCCACTCACTTTCTTGTAAATACAGGCTTCACCGCAAGTCTGTATAAAACTATATGCTTTGATCAACTCATCAAAGCGTATATTCCAACTCCGAGATGCTTGCACCAGTCCACAGATGGATCGCTGGAGCTTGCACATTTTGTTAGCACCTTTCGGATTGACAAAACCTTCTGTTGCATCATATACAACTCTTCTTTAATAAATCCATTAAGGAATGCAGTTTTGTTTATCCATTTGCCAGATTTCACAAAATGCGGCAATTACTAACATGATTCGGACA
The DNA here is from genome assembly GCA_034509565.1 of Triticum monococcum. Taxonomy (NCBI): domain Eukaryota; kingdom Viridiplantae; phylum Streptophyta; class Magnoliopsida; order Poales; family Poaceae; genus Triticum; species Triticum monococcum. The sequence continues at coordinate 419,647,824 of CM067845.1, forward strand.
GACTCAAGCATAGATACGAGTGAGAAGCTCTCATCGTAGTCAACACCTTGAACTTGTCGAAAACCTTCTGCGACAATTCTAGCTTTGTAGATAGTAACACTACTATCAGCGTCCGTCTTCCTCTTGAAGATCCATTTATTCTCAATTGCTTGCCGATCATCGGGCAAGTCAACCAAAGTCCAAACTTTGTTCTCATACATGGATCATATCTCAGATTTCATGGCCTCAAACCATTTCGCGGAATCTGGGCTCATCATTGCTTCCTCGTAGTTCGTAGGTTCATCATGGTCAAGTAACATGACCTCCAGAACAGGATTACCGTACCACTCTGGTGCGGATCTCACTCTGGTTTACCTACGAGATTTGGTAGTAACTTGATCTGAAGTTACATGATCATCATCATTAGATTCCTCACTAATTGGTGTAGTAGTCACAAGAACAGATTTTTGTGATGAACTACTTTCCAATAAGGTAGAAGGTACAATTACCTTATCAAGTTTTCTACTTTCCTCCCACTCACTTCTTTCAAGAGAAACTCCTTCTCTAGAAAGGATCCATTATAAGCAACGAATGTCTTGCCTTAGGATCTGTGATAGAAGGTGTACCCAACAGTCTCCTTTGGGTATCCTATGAAGACATATTTCTCCGATTTGGGTTTGAGCTTATCAGGATGAAACTTTTTCTCATAAGCATCGCAACCCCAAACTTCAAGAAACGACAACTTTGGTTTCTTGCCAAACCATAGTTCATAAGGCGTCGTCTCGACGGATATAGATGGTGCCCCTTTTTAACATGAATGCAACTGTCTTTAATGCATGACCCCAAAAACGATAGTGGTAAATCGGTAAGAAACATCATAGATTGCACTATATCCAATAAAGTACGGTTATGACGTTCGGACACACCATTGTGCTGTGGTGTTCCAGGTGGCGTGAGTAGTGAAATTATTTCACATTGTTTTAACTGAAGACCAAACTCGTAACTCAAATACTCTTTTCCACGATCAGATCATAGAAACTTTATTTTCTTGTTACGATGATTTTCCACTTCACTCTGAAATTATATGAACTTTTCAAATGTATCAGACTTCTATTTCATTAAGTAGATATACCCATATCTGCTCAAATCATCTATGAAGGTCAGAAAATAATGATACCCGCTGCAAGCCTTAAATATTCATCGGACCACATACATCAGTATGTATGATTTCCAACAAATCTGTTGCTTGCTCCATTGTTCCGGAGAACGGCGTTTTAGTCATCTTGCCCAAAAGGCATGGTTCGCAAGCATCAAGTGATTCATAATCAAGTGATTCCGAAAGCCCATCAGCATGGAGTTTCTTCATGCGCTTTATACCAATATGACCTAAACGGCAGTGCCACAAATAAGTTGCACTATCATTATTAACTTTGCATCTTTTGGTTTCAATATTATGAATATGTGTATCACTACGATCGAGATCCAACGAACTTGTTTCATTGGGTGTATGACCATCGAAGGTTTTATTCATGTAAACAGAACAATAATTATTCTCTGACTTTAATGAATAACCGTATTGCAATAAACATGATCAAATCATATTCATGCTCAACGCAAAAACCAAATAATACTTATTTAAGTTCAACACTAATCCCGAAAGTATAGGGGAGTGTGCGATGATGATCATATCAATCTTGGAACTACTTCCAACACACATCGTCACTTCACCCTTAACTAGTCTCTGTTTATTCTGCAACTCCTGTTTCGAGTTACTCCTCTTAGCAACTGAACCAATATCAAATACTGAGGGCTTGCTATAAACACTAGTAAAGGACACATCAATAACATGTATATCAAATATACTTTTGTTCACTTTGCCATCCTTCTTATCCGCCAAATACTTGGGGCTGTTCCGCTTCCAGTGACCAGTCCCTTTGCAGTAGAAGCACTTAGTCTCAGGCTTAGGACCAGACTTGGGCTTCTTCACTTGAGCAGCAACTTGCTTGCCGTTCTTCTTGAAGTTCCCCTTCTTCCCTTTTGCCCTTTTCTTCAAACTAGTGGTCTTGTCAACCATCAACACTTGATGTTTTTCTTGATTTCTACCTTCGTCGATTTCAGCATCACGAAGAGCTTGGGAATCGTTTCCGTTATCCCTTGCATATCATAGTTCATCACGAAGTTCTACTAACTTGGTGATGGTGACTAGAGAATTCTGTCAATCACTATCTTATCTGGAAGATTAACTCCCACTTGATTCAAGCGATTGTAGTAGCCAGACAATCTGAGCACATGCTCACTAGTTGAGCGATTCTCCTCCATCTTTTAGCTATAGAACTTGTTGGAGACTTCATATCTCTCAACTCGGGTATTTGCTTGAAATATTAACTTCAACTCCTGGAACATCTCATATGGTCCATGACGTTCAAAACGTCTTTGAAGTCCCGATTCTAAGCCATTAAGCATGGTGCACTAAACTATCAAGTAGTCATCATATTGAGCTAGCCAAACGTTCATAACGTCTGCATCTGCTCCTACAATAGGTCTGTCACCTAGCGGTGCATCAAGGACATAATTTTTCTGTGCAGCAATGAGGATAAACCTCAGATCACGGATCCAATCCGTATCATTGCTACTAACATCTTTCAACACAATTTTCTCTAGGAACATATCAAAATAAACATATGAAAGCAACAACGCGAGCTATTGATCTACAACATAGATATGCTAATACTACCAGGACTAAGTTCATGACAAATTAAAGTTCAATTAATCATATTACTTAAGAACTCCCACTTAGATAGACATCCCTCTAATCCTCTAAGTGATCACGTGATCCAAATCAACTAAACCATAACCGATCATCACGTGAAATGGAGTAGTTTTCAATGGTGAACATCGTTATGTTGATCATATCTACTATATGATTCACGCTCGACCTTTCGGTCTCCATGTTCCGAGGCCATATCTGCATATGCTAGGCTCGTCAAGTTTTAACCTGAGTATTCTGCGTGTGCAAAACTGGCTTGCACCCGTTGTAGATGGACGTAGAGCTTATCACACCCGATCATCACGTGGTGTCTGGGCACGACGAACTTTGGCAACGGTGCATACTCAGGCAGAACACTTCTAGATAATTTAGTGAGAGATCATTTTATAATGCTACCGTCAATCAAAGCAAGATAAGATGCATAAAAATATAAACATCACATGCAATCAATATAAGTGATATGATATGGCCATCATCATCTTGTGCTTGTGATCTCCTTCTCCGAAGCACCGTCATGATCACCATCGTCACCGGCGCGACACCTTGATCTCCATCGTAGCATCATTGTCGTCTCGCCAATCTTATGCTTCCACGACTATCGCTACCGCTTAGTGATAAAGTAAAGCATTACATCGCGATTGCATTGCATACAATAAAGCGACAACCATATGGCTCCTGCCTGTTGCCGATAACTCGGTTACAAAACATGATCATCTCATACAATAAAATCATGTCTTGACCATATCACATCACAACATGCCCTGCAAAAACAAGTTAGACGTCCTCTACTTTGTTGTTGCATGTTTTACGTGGCTGCTACGGGCTTAAGCAAGAACCAATCTCACCTACGCATCAAAACCACAACGATAGTTTGTCAAATAGACTCCGTTTTAACCTTCGCAAGGACCGGGCGTAGCCACACTCGGTTCAACTAAAGTTGGAGAAACTGTCACCCGCGAGCCACCTATGTGCAAAGCACGTCGGGAGAACCGGTCTCGCGTAAGAGTACGCGTAATGTCGGTCCAGGCCGCTTCATCCAACAATACCGCCGAACCAAAGTATGACATGCTGGTAGGCAGTATGACTTATATCGCCCACAACTCACTTGTGTTCTACTCGTGCATATAACATCAAACCATAAAACCTAGGCTCGGATGCCACTGTTGGGGAACGCAGTAATTTCAAAAATTTCCTACGCACACGCAAGATCATGGTGATGCACAGCAACGAGAGGGGAGAGTGTTGTCTACGTACCAACGCAGACCGACTGCGGAAGCGTTGACACAATGTAGAGGAAGTAGTCGTACTTCTTCCCGATCCGACCGATCCAAGCACCGTTACTCCGGCACCTCCGAGTTCTTAGCACACGTACGGCTCGATGACGATCCCCGGGCTCCGATCCAGCAAAGCTTTGGGGAGGAGTTCCGCCAGCACGACGGCGTGGTGACGATCTTGATGTTCTACTGTCGCAGGGCTTCGCCTAAGCACCGCTACAATATGACCGAGGTGGAATATGGTGGCAGGGGGCACCGCACACGGCTAAGGAACGATCACGTGGATCAACTTGGGTGTCTAGAGGTGCCCCCTGCCCCCGTATATAAAGGATCCAAGGGGGAGGGCTGGCCGGCCAAGGAGGAGGGCGCAGGAGGAGTCCTACTCCTACCGGGAGTAGGACTCCCCCCCCCCCCCAATCCTATTCCTAATAGGATTCCGAGAGAGAGAGAGAGAGAGAGAGAGAGAGAGAAGGGGGCCGGCCACCTCTCCTAGTCCTAATAGGACTAGGGGAGGGGGGAGGCGCGCAGCCCACCTTGGGCTGCCCCTTTCACCTTTCCACTAAGGCCCAATAAGGCCCATATGGTTCCCGGGGGGGTCCGGTAACCTCCCGATACTCCGGTAAAATCCCGATTTCACCCGGAACACTTCCGATATCCAAATATAGGCTTCCAATATATCAATCTTTATGTCTCGACCATTTCGAGACTCCTCGTCATGTCCGTGATCACATCCGGGACTCCGAACAACCTTTGGTACATCAAAATGCATAAACTCATAATAACTGTCATCGTAACGTTAAGCGTGCGGACCCTATGGTTCGAGAACAATGTAGACATGACCGAGACACGTCTCCGGTCAATAACCAATAGCGGGACCTGGATGCCCATATTGGCTCCTACATATTCTACGAAGATCTTTATCGGTCAGACCGCATAACAACATACGTTGTTCCCTTTGTCATCGGTATGTTACTTGCCCGAGATTCGATCGTCGGTATCCAATACCTAGTTCAATCTCATTACCGGCAAGTCTCTTTACTCGTTCCGTAATACATCATCCCGCAACTAACTTATTAGTTGCAATGCTTGCAAGGCTTAAGTGATGTGCATTACCGAGAGGGCCCATAGATACCTCTCCGACAATCGGAGTGACAAATCCTAATCTCGAAATACGCCAACCCAACATCTACCTTTGGAGACACCTTTAATGCTCCTTTATAATCACCCATTTACGTTGTGACGTTTGGTAGCACCCAAAGTGTTCCTCCGGCAAACGGGAGTTGCATAATCTCATAGTCATAGGAACATGTATAAGTCATGAAGAAAGCAATAGCAACATACTAAATGATCGGGTGCTAAGCTAATGGAATGGGTCATGTCAATCAGATCATTCATCTAATGATGTGATCCCGTTAATCAAATAACAACTCTTTGTCCATGGTTAGGAAACATAACCATCTTTGATTAACGAGCTAGTCAAGTAGAGGCATACTAGTGACACTCTGTTTGTCTATGTATTCACACATGTATTATGTTTCCGGTTAATACAATTCTAGCATGAATAATAAACATTTATCATGATATAAGGAAATAAATAATAACTTTATTATTGCCTCTAGGGCATATTTCCTTCACAAAGATCTCTCCCCCTCTGTAGCTCGCACACTCTATGATCTCACGGCCTAGCTCGACGAACCCAAAGAACACGAGACACGGGATTTATACTGGTTTGGGCCACCGTTGTGGTGTAATACCCTACTCTAGTGTGGTGTGGTGGATTGCCTCTTGGGCAGAGGATGAATAGTTACAAGGGAAGAACAGCCTTGCGAGGTGAGGTGTTCTTGTGCTTGGTGAGTTGATGCTCTCTCTCTCTCTCTCTCTCTCTCTCTCTCTCTGATTCGCCCCCTTGCTATGGTGATGGCTAGTCCTATTTATAGAGGCACTGGTCCTCTTTCCTAATATTGAGTGGGAAAGGATCCCACAACGGCCAAATTCAAAGGGGGACAACTAGTACAAGCTATCCTGATAAAAGTAGTCTTCGCCTGCCAAAGGCTCTGGTGGCGACGCCGTCTTGGGCTCTACGGTGATCTTTGTCCTGTCGTCCTGTTGGTCTTGGTCTTGTTGCACAGATATGGAAACCTTTGCCTGGTGCCTCGGGACTCCTCGTCTGCGCTTGCCCCTTTAGCACCAAATAGGAAACGAGGACACTGCGCGCGCTGGCGTCTGCCTAGCTCCAATCGTCATGGCTTGCGTCACAGAAACCTCGTGAGGTGTCCCTTGCCTTGATCTCTCTGCCCCTCGCGAGCCAGCCTGGTGAGGCCGCCCCTGAGGAGGTCTTGCATCATCCGCCTCGGGAGGCTTAGCCCCTCGCGAGGGTCTTGAGTGTTTGCTGGTGAAGATGGGCCGTACAGGGCCGCTGGTGGAGCCACGCTGCGAGGCGCAGGCAGGCAAGTCTGGGGACCCCCGTTCCCAGAACGCTGACAGTAGCCCCCGGGCCCAAGGCGCGCTCGGGCTTGGCTTCGAGGCGAAGCCAAAGGGCAAGCATGGAGCGCCTCGGGCCCCATCAGCCTGCGGCCATGGTTGGCGCGTGGTGACTGATTGGACGTGGGCATCTCTGCTTCCTCAGGCTGCCTCGGCAAACTGCCCGTCTGACAAAAAGGCCGGTGCGGGCAACACTTGTCTTCATCGCTTTCCTTCGCCTTGCTTCAGATCCTGTCTCTCGCTCCTTGCTTCCGAAATCTCCAGATCTGCTCCGATCCCCTTCAGAGTTTCCGACCAATGGCGCCCCGAAAGCCCAAGGTTGAGTCGGCCCTGGAGGCGCCCAATGTCTCGGCGAAGAATCTCGCCACCACGCGCCTGCTGGCGGCGGGGGAGAACAACGAGAAGGGGAAGACCGAGCTCCGAGCTAGCTCCGCCATGCCTGAGGCTTCGAAGAGCTCCTTCTACTCCTTCTTTATGAGCAGCATCATCGCCGGCCTGGTTCCTCCCTTCTCCGACTTATTCTACGCAGCCCTCCAACACTATGGGTTATAGGCTCTCCACCTCCATCCTAACTCCGTTCTTCTCTTGTCGATCATTGCCTTCTACTGCGAGGCGTATGTCGGGGTGATGCCGTCTGTGGAACTGTCGCGCCATTTCTTCTTGATAACCCACAAGTATAGGGGATCACAACAGTTTTCGAGGGTAGAGTATTCAACATAAATTTATTGATTCAACACAAGGGGAGCCAAAGAATATTCTCAAGTATTAGCAGCTGAGTTGGCAATTCAACCACACCTGGAAACTTAATATCTGCAGCAAAGTGTTTAGTAGCAAAGTAATATGATAGTAGTGGTAACGGTAGCAAAAGTAATATTTTTGGGTTTTGTAGTGATTGTGACAGTAGCAGCGGAAAAGTAAATAAGCGAAGAACAATATATGAAAAACTCGTAGGCAATGGATCGGTGATGGAGAATTATGTCGGATGCGATTATTCATGCAACAGTTATAACATAGGGTGACACAGAACTAGCTCCAATTCATCAATGTAATGTAGGCATGCATTCCGAATATAGTCATACATGCTTATGGAAAAGAACTTGCATGACATCTTTTGTCCTACCCTCCCGTGGCAGTGGGGTCCTATTGGAAACTAAGGGATATCAAGGCCTCCTTTTAATAGAGTACCGGGCCAAAGCATTAACACATAATGAATACATGAACTCCTCAAACTACGGTCATCACCGGGAGTGGTCCCGATTATTGTCACTTCGGGGTTGCCGGGTCATAACACATAGTAGGTGACTACAGACTTGCAAGATAGGATCAAGAACTCACATATATTCATGAAAACATAATAGGTTCAGATCTGAAATCATGGCACTCGGGCCCTAGTGACAAGCATTAAGCATAGCAAAGTCATAGCAACATGAATCTCAGAACATAGTGGATACTAGGGATCAAACCCTAACAAAACTAACTCGATTACATGATAAATCTCATCCAACCCATCACCGTCCAGCAAGCCTACGATGGAATTACTCACGCACGGCGACGAGCATCATGAAATTGGTGATCGAGAAAGGTTGATGATGACGATGGCGACGGATTCCCCTCTTCGGAGCCCCGAACGGACTCCAGATCAGCCCTCCCGAGAAAGTTTAGGGCTTGGCGGCGGCTCTGTATCATAAAACACGATGAATCCTTCTCTCTGATTTTTTTCCTCCCCGAACACGAATATATGGAGTTGGAGTTGAGGTCGGTGGAGCGTCAACGGGCCCACGAGGCAGGGGGCGCGCCCAGGGGGGTAGGCGCGCCCCCACCCTCGTGGATAGGGTGTGGGCCCCTGACGTGGATTCTTATCACAGTATTTTTTATATATTCCAAAAATAATCTCCATTGATTTTCAGGTCATTCCGAGAACTTTTATTTCCGCACAAAAATAACACCATGGCAATTCTGCTGAAAACAACGTCAGTCCGGGTTAGTTCCATTCAAATCATGCAAGTTAGAGTCCAAAATAAGGGCAAAAGTGTTTGGAAAAGTAGATACGTTGGAGACGTATCACTTCTTCTTCCGAATCAACGACGGCCACACCACGGGGTGCGCCAACTTCGTCGCAGCTGGCAAGGCCAACGCGATCTCGAAGGCCGGCAAGAAGGCTGATGGCTTCCGAAGCAAGTGGGTTATGATGGATGCCAAGTGCGTCCGCCCACGGCTGAAGCTGCCGACGGAGATGCCCTAGTCTGACGAGGGGTGGTCTCGCGCGAAGCTTACTAATGACCGGGCGAAGGCGGTGTTGGAGAAGATGACCGTCGACCTGAGGCCGGGCAACGCGAAGGCGGCGAAGCTGATGGGGGCCATTGTAACGCCCCGAGACCGACGCTTCAGTTGCCCTTCCTTTTATTTTAGTTGTTGATCTGTGTTTTTTTATGTTTGTTGCATTATCATATTTATTTTTGCATATTTCATTCCTATATGTCTATGCCATGATCATGTCGAATGCCTTTGTCATATTTTGCATTGCATCAGGATCTGCTTGCTTGTTGTTGCATGTGCATTTTATTTGTGTATGTCTTGGTGTGATCTCTTTCTCTTCATCTCCATTGCTCTTGGAATCTTCACCCTTCAAGTTAGTCCATCTCCAAGCAAACCCCATCTCCTTCTTCCTTTCTTCTAATTCTAGCCATTTACTCGAGTGACATTTTTCCTGCCTCAAATAATGTTCACTCTTTCCCTGTAAATCCAACACGTTTCATTTAACCTTCCTGCCAAGTTTCAGCTCTTTTGAAGATGATTTGGTTCGGTTCAAAAATGACTCAAGTTTGAAGTTAATCCAAACTTGGTTTATTTTTCTATCTCTATTTCTATCTCTAAAAATGTCCAAAGCAATTTATTCAAATAGTGCATATCTTCCGGAGCTCATTTTAATTATCATCCTTGCTTCTACCTTCTCCATGCTCTCTGTATCTACTCCCTCCGTTCCTAAATACTTGTTTTTCTAGACATTTCAAATGACTACTACATACGGATGTATGTAGACATATTTTAAAATGTAAATTCACTCATTTTGCTTCGTATGTAGTCACTTGTTGAAATGACTAGAAAGACAAGTATTTAGGAACGGAGGGAGTATTTCCCGTCTGAAGGAATTCAGAAAAAGGGCAGCAAAGCTCAGCGCAGCAGAGAGCAGGCCCAGCAGACCCGCAACCTTCTAAGGCCCAGCCGGCGCCCTCCCCACTGGGCCGGCCTCCAGGCCCACGTAACCTATAACCCTAGCCCGACCGCACCCACTCCTCTCGATCTCTCCCTCGTCCCGATCCTTCTCTTCCTCGTTCCGCCGCCAGAGGGAGAGAAAGAGCGTGCAACTCGAGCGCCCACCTTCCCGCTGCTAGCACCTTCGCCTCCCCGCCATGGCACCCCCACAGGAGCTCCCGGCCGTCGGATCGGGCCGCCTCCGCCCGGTTCCTCTCGCCTCCTTCGCCTCGCCTTCCTCCCCAACAGCGCCGTCCTCCCAACGCCCCCTCTCTCTCCGACAAGCGCTCATCCACACCGGAGTGCCTGCCTCCCCGACGCCCGACCTCTTCCTCGCCCTGCTGGTGCCCTGCCGCCGTTGTCACCTGCGCCTCCCCAAGCCGCGCCCGTCGCCCGGCATGGCCGCGAGGCCATCAGCATCGCCGAGCCATGCTGCCTCCCTTCTTGCCGGCCTCGACCTCACCGTCTTCCCGGCCTCCTCCGCGTCCCCTAGCTGCCTTTCTCTGCATCGAACAGCAGCAGCTCAGAGCCTCGGCGCCCCTGCACCCCAAGTCCGTCGCCATCTCGCCGGAGCACCGTCAACAGCAGGTCACCGCCTCCCCTTCCCTTCGCCGGAGTCCCGAGCCACGCTAGGCACCTGCGTCTTCGCCAAGCTGCTGTTGTCTGTTTCCTCTCGTTTTTCCTCTGTCACCAGTCCAATGAGCAGCGCCTCCGAGTTTTCACCAAGTCCCTGCTCCGATGAACTCACACTCAACCTCGACGACCTGCCAAGCACCTGTGACCGAAGACTCCAAGTGCCCTTCAGATCGTAAAGACCAGCAAGTCCAACTAGCTCCGATGCCCCAAGGACGACTACGCGGTGTTGCTTCAAGTACCTATACCGTGTCTCCAGAATCGTCCCCGAATATTGCCAAGTACCACTTCAGTTTCAGAACGCGATAAGTACCACGACGCCCGGAGCCTCGGATTTGTCAAGTTTCACTACCGCTAACTAGCACGACTACCATCGCAAAAACAAGACCGGACCGACAAGTACCCCGACGACCTTGTACCACTATCATCGCAATATCGTGAGTACCTCTACCGACGACCCCGAACATCTACGGTCGTGTACGACTACCGTTGCCCGAAGGACCATGAGTCATAAGATTCGTGTTCAACTACCATCGTCGTGTACCACTACTTCCACTACCGCCGCGAGAACATCTACTTCTTTTACTTTGCACCGAACCCAAACCGTCTCGTTCGCATGCTTCAAAGGTATAACCCCGAGACGACCGCCCGTGGACCGTATGCATGTGATGTGTTGTATGAGATGCACCCTATGTTTGCACCGTGTCCGAGTTGTCACTTGCTCGGTCCTCTTCGTTGCCATGCTGTCCATCCATGGGAACCTGGTAACCGAGATCACTCCCACCATCTGTTGACACACTCACACCCACTTCCTTTTGCACCGGTATCTTCGTGAGCTACCGGATCATCGGAACGTTGCCGTGGCACCGTTTTCGTTATCGTTTCTGCCACGATGACAAATGCTCTCATCACACTCATGTCAACTTTTAATAAAAAATTGCATAAATTTGTTCATGTCATCCGCATCATGTTAACAACATTAAGATGTTTAAAATTGTTGTTTGCTTTAAATTGCTAAATGCATGTGGGGATTTACCGAAATTGTTGTTGTTATATCTGGCTCCATTTAAATTGTTTAAATGGTATAGTTTTGTTATGCTTCACCTCTTGCCGTGCTAACCAACATTTAATATTGTTGAGTACCTAAACGAGAGAGAACTAAATAAGTCATGTGGTGTTTTCTTCAATATGCAACTCCGTGGCATATTGAGCTCAACTTAATTTGCAGTGTTGTTTGTTGCACTTTGCCATGCCATGCCTCTTTAAACTGGACATGCATCATACTTGTTTGCTCATCGTGCCATGCTTATGTGATGATTGTTTACTATGTTGCTTGCTTCTTTCAGGGTTGCCTCTCTCGTTAGCTTCGATTTCGTTCCGGAGTTGTGAGGATCCGTTCGGCTACGTCCGTTTGTCTTCTTCAGGGACTCGTTCTTCTTCCTTGCGGGATCTCAGGCAAGATGACCATACCCTCGAAATCACTTCTATCTTTGCTTGCTAGTTGCTCGCTCTTTTGCTATGCCTATGCCATGATACCTACCACATGCTATATCATGCCTCCCATATTGCCATGTCAAGCCTCTAACCCACCTTGTCCCAGCAAACCGTTGTTTGGCTATGTTACCGCTTTGCTCAGCCCCTCTTATAGCGTTGTTAGTTATAGGTGAAGATGGAATCCGTTCCATGTTTGGAACATGATTATTGTTGGGATATCACAATATCTCTTATTATATTAATGCATCTATATACTTGGTAAAGGATGAAGGCTCGGCCTTATGCCTGGTGTTTTGTTCCACTCTTGCCGCCCTAGCTTCCGTCATACCGGTGTTTTGTTCCTTGATTTTGCGTTCCTTACGCGGTCGGGTTATAATGGGAACCCCTCGACAGTTTGCCTTGAATAAAACTCCTCCAGCAAGGCCCAACCTTGGTTTTACATTTGCACTAACAACCTATACTTTTCCCTTAGGAGTAATTAACCCAAGGGTCATCTTTATTAACCCCCCGGGCCAGTGCTTCTCTAAGTGTTGGTCCAACCTGAGCGATGTCCGGCGCCCCCTGGGCAACCAGGGTCTATGCCAACCCGACGTCTTGCTCATCCGGCGTGCCCTGAGTACGAGATATGTGCAGCTCCTATCGGGATTTGTCGGCACATCCGAGCGGCTTTGCTGGTCTTGTTTTACCATTGTCAAAATGTCTTGTAACCGGGATTCCGAGCCTGATCGGGTCTTCCTGGGAGAAGGAATATCCTTCGTTGACTGTGAGAGCTTGTGATGGGCTAAGTTGAGACACCCCTGCAGGGTTATGAACTTTCGAAAGCCGTGCCTGCGGTTATGGGCAAATGGGAATTTGTTAATGTCCGGTTGTAGAAAACATGACACTTAACTTAATTAAAATGCATCTACCGCGGGTGTAGCCGTGATGGTCTCTTCCCGGCGGGGTCCGGGAAGTGAACACGGTGTTGGAGTTATGCTTGAACGTAAGTAATTTCAGGATCACTTCTTGATCACTTCTAGTTCACGACCGTGCTTTGCCTTCTCTTCTCGCTCTCATTTGCGTAAGTTAGCCACCATATATGATAGTGCTTGCTGCAGCTCCACCTCTCATACCTTTTACCCTACCTATAAGCTTAAATAGTCTTGATCACGAGGGTGTGAGATTGCTGAGTCCCCGTGACTCACAGATACTTCCAAAACTAGCTTGCAGGTGCCGATGAACCGTGCAGGTGACGCAACCGAGCTCAAGGAGGAGCTCGATGAAGATCTCGTTCATTGTGTTGTTTCGTTTCAGTCAATCAGTAGTGGTGCCCAGTTGGGGCGATCGGGGACATTGTTGCATTTGGGGTTGTCTTTATTTTGGTTTCGTAGTCGGACCTTGATTGTATCTGGATGAATGTAATGATATTTATGCTATTGTGTGATGTGGCGAGTGTAAGCCAACTATGTACCTCTTTTCCTTATTCATTACATGGGTTGTGTGAAGATTACCCCACTTGCAACATTGCGTATAATGCGGTTATGCCTCTAAGTCATGCTTCGACACGTGGGAGATATAGCCGCATCGTGGGCGTTACAGCCATGCTCCAGAGGGAGTTCTTGACGCTGCGGGTGGCCCATCTCCAGGCGCGCTCGCGCCCCTTGTGGACGCTCGGGGATGGAGAGGACAAGCTTTGCCTGAGTCCGGAGGCTTTGTCTGAAGGGGAGCTGGCCATGGCTCTCCGCCTATTGGTCGGGGACGACCAAGAGTATCCGCCGAGTGCCGACGCTCCGTTGTTCTTTCGGAAGGACGGGGCGGTGATCGTGGCCGCCATGCCCACCGTTGACGGGCGCGGCCTGGTGCCATCGGCACCCTCTGAAATCCCGGTGGCGATGGCGATGGTGGACGTGTCTTCCGGTGATTCCTGCAGGGACGGGGAAGAGGAGGAGGACGAGGAGCGCGACTCAGAGGCTGCTCCCGAGGGGATGGGGAAGAAACCCCCCTTGCGCAAGGCCAACATCCTCCGCCTCCTGCCTGACGATGATGGCGAGGCCGACATTCTCCTGGAGAGGGGGGAGCCACCTGTAGTTCCGACGAAGGGTAGGTCGGCGCTGCTCTCCCGGGACGACGCTCCTGCCTCACCGCCGCCTGGAGCTGCTTCCGGTCCAGCTGCTGCCCCTGCTTCTGCTCCCGGAGCCGGCGCACCCGCGCCTCGGGCTGCGAAGCTCTCCGACTTCAAGCTTACGAAGCGGAGGGACTAAGCTGCGGTGGACCAGTAAGTGTTCTCGTCCTGCCTTGTTCTTGCTTCTACTGCTTGATACGTCTCCAACATATCTATAATTTTTGATTGTTCCATGCTATATTATATCCTGTTTTGGACATTATTGGGCTTTATTATACACTTTTATATTATTTTTGGGACTAACCTATTAATCAGAGGCCCAACCCAGAATTGCTGTTTTTTTTGCCTATTTCAGAGTTTCGCAGAAAAAGAATATCAAACGGAGTCCAAACGGAATGAAACCTTCGGGAACGTGATTTTTGGAACGAACATGATCCAGAGGACTTGGACCCTACGTCAAGACATCAACCAGGAAGGCACGAGGTAGGGGGGCGCGCCTACCCCCCAGGCGCGCCCTCGACCCTCGCGGAGCCCATGTTGCTCCACCGACGCACTTCTTCCTCCTATATATACCTACGTACCCCCAAACTACCAGAGACGGAGCCAAAACCCTAATTCCACCACCGTAATTTTCTGTATCCACGAGATCCCATCTTGGGGCCTTTTCCGAAGCTCCGCCGGAGGGGGCATCAATCATGGAGGGCTTCTACATCAACACCATAGCCTCTCCGATGAAGTGTGAGTAGTTTACTTCAGACCTTCGGGTCCATAGTTATTAGCTAGATGGCTTCTTCTCTCTTCTTGAATCTCAATACAAAGTTCTCCCCCTCTCTTGTGGAGATCTATTCGATGTAATCTTCTTTTGTGGTGTGTTTGTTGAGACCGATGAATTGTGGGTTTATGATCAAGTTTATCTATGAACAATATTTGAATCTTCTCTGAATTCTTTTATGTATGATTGGTTATCTTTGCAAGTCTCTTCGAATTATCAGTTTGGTTTGGCCTACTAGATTGATCTTTCTTGCAATGGGAGAAGTGCTTAGCTTTGGGTTCAATCTTGCTGTGTGCTTTCCCAGTGACAGTAGGGGCAGCAAGGCACATATTGTATTGTTACCATCGAGGATAACAAGATGGGGTTTATATCATATTACATGATTTTATCCCTCTACATCATGTCATCTTGCTTAAAGCGTTACTTTGTTCTCTTGAACTTAATACTCTAGATGCATGCTGGTTAGCGGTCGATGTGTGGAGTAATAGTAGTAGATGCAGGCAGGAGTCGGTCTACTTGTCTCGGACGTGATGCCTATATACACGATCATACCTAGATATTCTCATAACTATGCTCAATTCTGTCAATTGCTCAACAGTAATTTGTTTACCCACCGTAATACTTATGCCCTCGAGAGAAGCCACTAGTGAAACCTATGGCTCCCGGGTCTATTCTCCATCATATTAATCTACAAGCTATTTCCTTTTCCGTTTATTTTGCTTTCTTTACTTTGCATCTTTTTCATTAAAATACCAAAAATATTATCTTATCATATCTATCAGATCTCACTTTCGTAAGTGACCGTGAAGGGATTTACAACCCCTTTATTGCATTGGTTGCGAGGATTTTATTTGTTTGTGTAGGTGCGAGGGACTCGCGCGTGGTCTCCTACTGGATTGATACCTTGGTTCTCAAAAACTGAGGGAAATACTTACGCAACCTTGCTGCATCACCCTTTCCTCTTCAAGGGAAAACCAATGCAGTGCTCAAGAGGGTAGCAAGAGGGATTTCTGGCGTCGTTGCCGGGGAGTCTATGCAAAAGTCAACATACTAAGTACCCATCACAAACCCTTATCTCCCGCATTACATTATTTGCCATTTGCCTTTCGTTTTCCTCTCCCCCACTTCACCCTTGCCGTTTTATTCGCCCTCTCTCTCTGTCCTCCTTCTCTTCCTCTATTTGCCTCCTTTTGCCCCTTGCACTTTCTGTCGTTATGTCTGAAATTGGGGAAATTATTGTCGATATGGACAATAATAATATCATGGAAAATTCTGATGCTCCTGCTGAAGAACCCCCTATCTTACATACAAAAAAATTACGAATTGGTAGTGGTAATATTATTGGAAAAGAAGTTATCCAAGATTTCTTTACTTGTGCCAGTGCTTTGCCTTCTATGGGTAGTTCTATTCTTCATAGAACTAGTAGTCTTGCGGACGCTATCACCATGCTTGTAGTTGAACTTGAAAGACAACTTATGCACATGCATCCTTGCATACAAAGTATTTTCCTAGAATTTTCTAATATTGAGCATTCTTCTGTTAAGCGTGCCGCTACTATCTTTTTGGCTCATGAGTATAGATTTATAATAAAAGAGGCCAAAGAAATCTTTGCGCATTATAGGATGGACGCTGTCCGTCCTCCCACAGAGGCTATTCTCTTTGATCAAGAAGAAATAATGCGTTTTCAATCTCTAGACTATGTTGCTTTCAATGAAAATCTTAGAAAAATGGTTCATACCAATGTTCTAGTTGATAGAATTTCTGAAATTAATAATGATTTGGCTATTCGAAATAATGAGCTAGGATATTCTCTCGAGTATAGGCTCACAAAGTTCTGTCAAAAGAATGCTTATAATGATGAATTGGTTGTGCAATACGAAGGGCCGAAGGAGGAACCTATACCTCCTAAAGTTGATCTTGGGGACTTTTGTCCCATTAAATTTAGCCCTTTTGATTACTTTTTCTTGCCTCAAAGAAAACTTGCTGCCGAACGTAGAGAATATCAAATGAGTTTTAATGATCTATCCTATTATGATGGCAATACCTAGATCTATCCTTACTTTTATGCCTAGCTAGGGGCGTTAAACGATAGCGCTTGTTGGGACGCAACCCAATTTTTTTTATTCCTAGCTTTTTGCTCCTGTTTAGTAATAAATAATTTATCTAGACTCTGTTTTGGTTGTGTTTTTTTGTTTAATTAGTGTTTGTGCCAAGTAGAACCGTTGGGAAGACTTGGGGAAAGTCTTTTTAATCTTGCTGTAAAAAACAGAAACTTTAGCGCTCACGAGAATTGCTGACATTTTTATTTGGAAAGTAATATTTAGTTAATTCTTTTTGCAGATTATTAATAGATAAATTCCTAACGTCCAGAAATTTATTTTAGAATTTTTGGGGTTCCAGAACTTGCGTTAGCTACAGATTACTACAGACTGTTCTGTTTTTGACAGATTCTGTTTTTCGTGTGTTGTTTGCTTATTTTGATGAATCTATGGCTAGTAAAATAGTTTATAAACCATAGAGAAGTTGGAATACAGTAGGTATAACACAAATATAAATAAATAATGATTACATTACAGTACCTTGAGGTGGTGTTTTGTTTTCTTTCGCTAATGGAGCTCATGAGATTTGCTACTTTAAGTTTTGTGTTGTGAAGTTTTCAAGTTTTGGGTAAAAGATTTGATGGATTATGGAACAAGGAGTGGCAAGAGCCTAAGCTTGGGGATGCCCATGGCACTCGAAGATAATATAAGGACACCTAAAATCCAAAGCTTGGGGATGCCCCGGAAGGCATCCCCTCTTTCGTCTACTTCCATCGGTAACTTTACTTGGAGCTATATTTTTATTTACCATATGATATGTGTTTTGCTTGGTGCATCTTGTATTATTTGAGTCTTTATTTGTCAGTTTTACACAATCATCCTTGCTGTACACACCTTTTGAGAGAGACACACATGATTCGGAAATTTTTAGAATACTCTATGTGCTTCGCTTATATCTTTTGAGTTATATAGTTTTTGCTCTAGTGCTTCACTTATATCTTTTAGAGCACGACGGTGGATTTGTTTTATATAAACTATTGTTCTCTCATGCTTCACTTAGATTATTTTGAGAGTCCTACAAAACAGTGTGGTAATTTTCTTTAGTTATGTTAGGCATTCAAGATTAATAAAAAAAATTCTTATGAGTGTGTTGAATACTATGAGAAGTTTGATACTTGATAATTGTTTTGAGATATGGAGATGGTGATATTAGAGTTATGCTAGTTGAGTAGTTGTGAATTTGAGAAATGCTTGTGTTGAAGTTTGTGATTCCCGTAGCATGCACGTATGGTGAACCGTTATGTGATGAAGTCGGAGCATGATTTATTTACTGATTGTCTTCCTTATGAGTGGCGGTCGGGGACGAGCGATGGTCTTTTCCTACCAATCTACCCCCCCCAGGAGCATGCGCGTAGTACTTTGCTTCGATAACTAATAGATTGTTGCAATAAGTATATGAGTTCTTTATGACTAATGTTGAGTCCATGGATCATACACACTCTCACCCTTCCATCATTGCTAGCCTCTCTAATACCGCGCACTTTTCGCCGGTATCATACACCCAACATATACCTTCCTCAAAACAGCCACCATACCTACCTATCATGGCATTTCCATAGCCATTCTGAGATATATTGCCATGCAACTTACCACCGTTTCGATTATTATGACACACTCCATCATTGTCATATTGCTTTGCATGATTATGTAGTTGACATTGTATTTGTGGCAAAGCCACCGTTCATAATTCTTTCATACATGTCACTCATGCATCATTGCACATCCCGGTACACCGCCGGAGGCATTCACATAGAGTCATATTTTGTTCTAAGTATTGAGTTGTAATTCTTGAGTTGTAAGTAAATAAAGAAGTGTGATGATCATCATTTTTAGAGCATTGTCCCAAGTGAGGAAAGGATGATGGAGACTATGATTCCCCCACAAGTCGGGATGAGACTCCGGACTAAAAAAAAGAGGCCATATAAATGAAAAGGAGAAAAGGCCCAAATAAAAAAATGAGAGAAAAAGAGAGAAGGGACAATGCTACTATCCTTTTACCACACATGTGCTTCAAAGTAGCACCATGATCTTCATGATAGAGAGTCTCCTATGTTATCACTTTCATATACTAGTGGGAATTTTTCATTATAAGAACTTGGCTTGTATATTCCAATGATGGGCTTCCTCAAAATGACCTAGGTCTTCATGAGAAAGCGAGCTGGATGCACACCCACTTAGTTTCTTTTGTTGAGCTTTCATATACTCATAGCTCTAGTGCATTCGTTGCATGGCAATCCCTACTCACTTACATTGATATCTATTAATGGGCATCTCCATAGCCCGTTGATACGCCTAGTTGATGTGAGACTATCTTCTCCCTTTTCTTTCTTCTCCACAACCACCATTCTATTCCACATATAGTGCTATGTCCATGGATCACACTCATGTATTGCGCGAAGATTGAAAAAGTTTGAGAACACCAAAAGTATGAAACAATTGCTTGGCTTGTCATCGGGGTTGTGCATGATTTAAATACTTTGTGTGGTGAAGATGGAGCATAGCCAGACTATATGATTTTGTAGGGATAACTTTCTTTGGTCATGTTATTTTGAAGAGACATAATTGCTTAGTTAGTATGCTTGAAGTATTATTATTTCTATGTCAATATTAAACTTTTGTCTTGAATCTTTCGGATCTGAATATTCATACCACAATTAACAGAATTACATTGAAATTATGCCAAGTAGCATTCCACATCAAAAATTCTGTTTTTATCATTTACCTACTCGAGGACGAGCAGGAATTAAGCTTGGGGATGCTTGATACGTCTCCAACGTATCTATAATTTTTTATTGTTCCATGCTATATTATATCTTGTTTTGGACATTATTGGGCTTTATTATACACTTTTATATTATTTTTGGGACTAACCTATTAACCGGAGGCCCAACCCAGAATTGCTGTTTTTTGCCTATTTCAGAGTTTTGCAGAAAAAGAATATCAAACGGAGTCCAAACGGAATGAAACCTTCGGGAACGTGATTTTCGGAACGAACATGATCCAGAGGACTTGGACCGTACGTCAAGACATCAACCGGAGGGGGCATCGATCACGGATGGCTTCTACATCAACACCATAGCCTCTCCGATGAAGTGTGAGTAGTTTACTTCAGACCTTCGGGTCCATAGTTATTAGCTAGATGACTTCTTCTCTCTTTTTGGATCTCAATACAAAGTTCCCCCCTCTCTTGTGGACATCTATTCGATGTAATCTTCTTCTGCGGTGTGTTTGTTGAGACCGATGAATTGTGGGTTTATGATCAAGTTTATCTATGAATAATATTTGAATCTTCTCTGAATTCTTTTATGTATGATTGGTTATCTTTGCAAGTCTCTTCGAAATATCAGTTTGGTTTGGCCTACTAGATTGATCTTTCTTGCAATGGGAGAAGTGCTTAGCTTTGGGTTCAATCTTGCGGTGTCCTTTCCCAGTGACAGTAGGGGCAGCAAGGCACGTACTTGTTGCCATTGAGGATAACAAGATGGGGTTTATATCATATTTCATGAGTTTATCCCTCTACATCATGTCATCTTGCTTAAAGTGTTACTCGGTTCTCTTGAACTTAATACTCTTGATGCATGCTGGATAGCGATTGATGTGTGGAGTAATAGTAGTAGATGCAGGCAGGAGTCGGGCTACTTGTCTCGGACGTGATGCCTATATACATGATCATACCTAGATATTCTCATAACTATGCTCAATTCTGTCAATTGCTCAACAGTAATTTGTTTACCCACCATAATACTTATGCTCTCGAGAGAAGCCACTAGTAAAACCTATGGCCCCGGGGTCTATTCTCCATCATATTAATCTACAAGCTATTTCCTTTTCCGTTTATTTTGCTTTCTTTACTTTGCATCTTTATCATAAAAATACCAAAAATATTATCTTATCATATCTATCAGATCTCACTTTCGTAAGTGACTGTGATGGGATTGACAACCCCTTTATTGCGTTGGTTGCGAGGATTTTATTTGTTTGTGTAGGTGCGAGGGACTCGCGCGTGGCCTCCTACTAGATTGATACCTTGGTTCTCAAAAACTGAGGGAAATACTTATGCTACTTTGCTGCATCACCCTTTCCTCTTCAAGGGAAAACCAACGCAGTGCTCAAGAGGTAGGACTGCTCGTTTCTGACTCTTCTTCTTCGTTGTGCAACTAGGCTGACGCCTGGGGCGAAGAGGAGAAGGGAGGGCGAGGTGGTACTGCTCGAGCCCAGATCGCCTCCTGCAGCCGCACCCCTCTCCATGAGTAAGGGTGGTGACGGCGCTCGTGCCTCTCCAGCTCGGTCATCCCCGCGAGGCTGGGTGGAGCATCCTCGGAAGGAGTCAGCCCCCGTGGCCCCGCTGGCTCCGGAGGTGCCAGCGTACGGCTCGGGCACTGGGGTCCTAGAGGCTCAGGAGCCTCTGGACTCTCAGGCCATGGTGATGACGCATCCTCCTCCTCCTGCCGCATTGTTGTCCCCAGGTTCTTCCGTCTCTCCTGACGTCCTAGAGCGGGCTCTTTCTGTGATGGCCCTGCTGCGAGAAGATCTCCAGGGCATCGACCATCGCCTGGTGGCCGGACGCCTGGAGTTGGTCTCTGGCTGGCGGATACGTCCATTTTGCATCATGCTTTTATATCGATATTTATTGCATTATGGGCTGTTATTATACATTATGTCACAATACTTATGTCTATTATCTCTTATTTTACAAGGTTTACATAAAGAGGGAGAATGCAGACAGCTGGGATTCTGGGCTGGAAAAGGAGCAAATATTAGAGACCTATTCTGCACAGCTCCAAAAGTCCTGAAACTTCACGGAAGTCATTTTCAGAATATATAATAAATATTGAGCACAAGAAGTTCACCAGGGGGCCACACCCTGCCCACGAGGGTGGGGGCATGCCCTACCCCCCGGGGCGCGCCCCCTACCTCGTGGGCCCCCTGGTGGCCCTCCGGTGGCCATCTTCTGCTACATGGAGTCTTTCGATGAGGAAAAAAAATCATAAGCCATCTTTCCGGACGAGACTCCGCCGCCATGAGGTGGAACCTTGGCGGAACCAATCTAGGGCTCCGGCGGAGCTGTTCTGCCGGGGAAATTTCCCTCCGGGACGGGGAAATCAACGCCATCGTCATCACCAACGCTCCTCTCATTGGGAGAGGGAAATCTCCATCAACATCTTCACCATCACCATCTCCTCCCAGAACCCTAGTTCATCTCTTGTATCCAATTCTTGTCTCCAAGTCTGGGATTGGTTCCTGTGGGTTGCTAGTAGTGTTAATTACTCCTTGTAGTTGATGCTAGTTGGTTTATTTGGTGGAAGATCATATGTTCAGATCCTATATGCATATTAATACCCCTCTGATTATGAACATGAATATGCTTTGTGAGTAGTTATGTTTGTTCCCGAGGACATGGGAGAAGTCTTGCTATTAGTAGTCATGTGAATTTGGTATTCGTTCGATATTTTGATGAGATGTATGTTGTCTCTCCTCTATTGGTGTTATGTGAACATCGACTACATAACACTTCACCATTATTTGGGCCTAGAGGAAGGCATTGGGAAGTAATAAGTAGATGATGGGTTGCTAGAGTGACAGAAGCTTAAACCCTAGTTTATGCGTTGCTTTGTAAGGGGCTGATTTGGATCCATATGTTTCATGCTATGGTTAGGTTTACCTTAATACTTTTGTTGTAGTTGCGGATGCTTACAATAGAGGTCAATCATAAGTGGGATGCTTATCCAAGTAAGGACAGTACCCAAGCACCGGTCCACCCACATACCAAATTATCAAAGTACCGAACGCGAATCATATGATCGTGATGAAACCTAGCTTGACGATATTCCCATGTGTCCTCGGGAGTGCTTTACATCATATAAGAGTTTGTCCAGGCTTGTCCTTTGCTACAAAAAGGATTGGGCCACCTTGCTGCACTTTATTTACTTTTGTTACTTGTTGCTCGTTACCAATTATCTTATCACAAAATTATCTGTTACCTATAATTTCACTGCTTGCAGAGAATATCTTGCTGAAAACCGCTTATCATTTCCTTCTGCTCCTCGTTGGGTTCGACACTCTTACTTATCTAAAGGACTACGATAGATCCCCTATACTTGTGGGTCATCAAGACTCTTTTCTGGCGCCGTTGCTGGGGAGTGAAGCGCCTTTGGTAGGTGGAATTTGGTAAGGAAAAATTTATATAGTGTGCTGAAATTTACTGTCACTTGTTACTATGGAAAGTAATCCTCTGAGGGGCTTGTTAGGGGTATCTTCACCCCGATCAGTAGAGCAAATATTTGCTCCTCAACCTACTGAACCTACTGAAAATGAAAATGTCTGCTTCGAAATTCCTTCGGGTATGTTAGAAAAACTGCTAGCTAATCCTTTTGTAGGAGATGAAACAAAGCATCCTGATGAGCACCTAATATATGTGGATGAAGTTTGTGGATTATTTAAGCTTGCAGGTGTGCCCGGAGATGTTATTAAGAAGAAGGTCTTCCCTTTATCTTTGAAGGGAGATGCATCGACATGGTATAGGTTATGTGATGATACGGGGTCATGCAACTACAAACGATTGAAATTGGAATTTCATCAGAAGTTTTATCCTATGCATCTTGTTCATCGTGATCGCAATTATATATATATAATTTCTGGCCTCGCGAAGGAGAAAGCATCGCTCAAGCTTGGGGGGGGGGGCTTAATCAATGTTATATTCATGCCCCAATCATGAGCTCTCAAGAGAAATGATTATTCAAAATTTATATGCTCGGCTTTCTGATAACAACCGCACCATGCTCGATACTTCTTGTGCTGGCTCTTTTATGACGAAGACTATTGAATTCAAATGGGATTTATTGGAAAGAATTAAACGCAACTCTGAAGATTGGGACCTCGACAAAGGTAAGGAGTCAGGTATGATACCTAAGTTTGATTGTGTTAAATCTTTTATGGATACCGATGTTTTCCGTAAATTTAGCACTATATATGGACTTGACTCTGAAATAGTAGCTTCTTTCTGTGAATCTTTTGCTACTCATGTTGATCTCCCTAGGGAGAAGTCGTTTAAATATCATCCTCCCATAGAAGTAAAAGTAGCTGCACCCATTAAAGTTGAAGAAAAGACTGTCACTTATAATGATCCTATTGTTCCTACTTCTTATGTTGAGAAACCACCCTTTCCTGTTAGGATAAAGGATCATGCTAAAGCTTCAACTATGGTTCGTAAAAGCAATATTAGAACTTATACACCTCCTAAGCAAGTTAAAGTTGAACCTAATATTGCTATTGTTAAAGATCTCTTGTTTGATAATATTGATGGGCATGTTATTCATTTCCTTGATGAGACTGCTAGAATTGCTAAACCTTGTGCTAAATATAAAAATAGACTTGTGGTAGCACTACAAAAAAATACACTTCCGTGATGATACGTGTTTGTCACAGTAGGTCGCGTTTTTTGTCATGCATGTACATCCATGACAATTTTATGACAGAATCAAGATAGTCATACCTGTGCTGTCGTAGAAGTGTTCCATGACATTACCAAAATTATCATCACGGAAGTGTCCACTTCCATGACAATAAATCACGCATCACAGAAGTGCTTTCGTCAAGGGTGACCGACACGTGGCATCCACAGTAATGGAACACCATTAAGCTATCGGGTCCGGTTTTGGATCTGATAACCCGTTAACAGCCCGGACCAATGGGGATTTTCCACGTGTAAAATCATCATTGGCCGCAGGAAACACGTGTTGCCTCACCGTTGGGACAGATGTCATCCACTCATCGGACAGGAGGCGCCTATGATAGGTCGACACGTGGCACGGCCCAACAGTGGCCCATTCTGGTGAAAAAGGCCGGCCCAATAAAAATTAGCAGGCCGGCCCATACAAGGCCTACTTGTGTCAGGTCCATTTAAGCCCACGGCCCATACGAGATGTGCCAATTCGGCCCGTCAACGGCCCGTTAAAGATTTGACACCATTGCAGCCCATCGTCAGTTTGAGCCCGTTAACAGCCCGCTATATATTTGGGCTCAATATCGGCCTGATGAGATTTCGGTCTGTTAACGACCCATTTAATGGATGGGCCAATTTTTAGGATGTACATCTTTCGGCCTTTTAGCGACCCATTTAAATGTTGGGCTAATTTCCGGCCTGGTGTGTCTTTCAGCCTGTTGACGACCCATAAATTTGGTGGGCCATTTGTAGTCGGACCTGAGTTTCGGCCTTTTAGCGGCCCATTTAAGTGTTGGGCCAATTTCTAGCCCGGTGTCACTTTCAGCCTGTTGACGGCCCATAAATCAGTTGGGCCATTTGTAGTCGGACCTGAGTTTTGGCCTTTTATTTACCCATTTAAGTGTTGGGACAATTCCCAGCCCTGTGTGCCTTTCGGCCTGTTAACGGACCATAAATGAGTTGGTCCATTTGTAGTCAGACCTTAGTTTTGGCCTTTTAACGGCCCATGCCCTTCATGGTCCAATACTAGCCCAGTTTCTCTTTCGGCCTGCTAAAGGCCCACAACACAGTTGGGCTGTTTACATTACGACCTGACTTTCGGCCTCTTAGCGGCCCATGCTCTTCATGGTCCAGTACAAGCCCGCTATATCTTTTGGCCTGCTAAAGGCCTACAGTATAGTTGGGCCATATGTAGCCCAAACTTAGTAACGGCCTGTTAACGACCCGTGAAATAAATTGGGGCCACCTGTTGCCCGCTTCGATGTCGGCCTGTTAACGACCTGGGAGGTAAGAGGGCCGACCATTAACTTTCGGCCTAGTAACGGCCCATTAACTTAATGGGCCCACTAAAGTTCGTTCATGTCTTTAGGCCAAATTAGATAATTTGAGCCCATTACAACGAGCAATTATGCACAGGACCTAAACCGATCAAGCAAAGGTATGACATACAGGGAATAACGTTGCACATCCAACATATATTACAGGAAATTACATCCACTGGGCAATCAAAGATTGATGCCAGTGCAAATAAATGAGCAGAACCTAACCATCTACAATGTCACAATCTGCAACCTCAGCACAGATGACGCCCATAAGCATGTGGGCAAGTTCTTGCTGCTTTGCTACACTGTCTCTGAAAACATTGATCAGTTGTTGTGTCGCACGACTCTGCACCTCTAATTCATCCATCATTGCTTCAGCCATTAATTGTTTCACAAACATACATTTATTCCGTTGCATTCCAGACAAAGGATACTGAACATATTCAGATGGCGATTTTGGTAGGCTTGTATTATTGATAGTGGAAAGTGTCTCGACCACTGCATCATAACATAAATTAGGACGGGAACCAAACAGATTAATCATGAGTTATTGCCATATTACCTGGCCTAGATTTACTAGAAAGAAACAGTGGGTGAGGGAGTCCTGGATTAGGGGGTGTTCGGGTAGCCGGACTATACCTTCAGCCGGACTCCAGGACTATGAAGATACAAGATTGAAGACTTCGTCCCGTGTCTGGATGGGACTTTCCTTGGCGTGGAAGGCAAGCTTGGCGATGCAGATATTCAAGATCTCCTACCATTGTAACCGACTTTGTGTAACCCTAACCCTCTCTGGTGTCTATATAAACCGGAGGATTTTAGTTCGTAGGACAACTTCATCATACAACAATCATACCATAGGCTAGCTTCCAGGGTTTAGCCTTCTTGATCTCGTGGTAGATCCACTCTTGTACTACCCATATCATCAATATTAATCGAGCAGGACGTAGGGTTTTACCTCCATCAAGAGGGCCCGAACCTGGGTAAAACATCGTGTTCCTTGCCTCCTGTTACCATCCGGCCTAGACGCACAGTTCGGGACCCCCTACCCGAGATCCGCCGGTTTTGACACCGACATTGGTGCTTTCATTGAGAGTTCCTCTGTGTCGTCGCCTTTAGGCCCGTTGGCTCCTTCGATCATCAACAACGATGCAGTCCAGGGTGATACTTTTCTCCCCGGACAGATCTTCGTCTTCGGCGGCTTCGCACTGCGGGCCAATTCGCTTGGCCACCTTGAGCAGATCGAAAGCTACGCCCCTGGCCATCAGGTCCGGTTTGGAAGCCTAAACTACACGGCTGACATCCGCGGGGACTTGATCTTCGATGGATTTGAGCCACAGCCAAGCACGCCGCACTGTCTTGATGGGCATGATATAGCTCTGCCGCCGAACAGTGCCTTGGAGGCCGCACACGCACCGGTTTCGACCATTGATTCGGAGCCTACTGTGCCGATCGAGGATCAGCGGTTGGACGCTGACTCAGGGGCTGCGATCTCAGAGGCGATCAAGCCGAACTCCAGCTCCGCACTCCGCATGGCCCGTGACTCCGAGGAGCCGGATTCCTTTCCGAACTCCGAGCCCCCCGCGCCCCTGCCGATCAAACCCGATTGGGCGCCGATAATGGAGTTCACCGCCGCAGACATCTTTCAGCACTCGCCCTTCGGCGACATCCTGAATTCGCTAAAGTCTCTCTCTTTATCTGGAGAGCCCTTGCCAGACTGCGGTCAGCAAGGATGGGATTCGGATGATGAAGAAATCCAAAACCCACCCACCACCCACTTCGTAGCCACTGTCGATCACTTAACCGACATGCTCGACTTCGACTCCAAAGACATCGACGGTATGGACGATGATGCAGGAGACAACCAAGAACCAACGCCTATAGGGCATCGGATAGCCACCTCATCTCACGATGTGTACATGGTAGATACCCCTAAAGGAAGCAACAACGAGGAAAATGGGGATGGAAAGAGGGATCAATCTCTCGAAAAACAATCAAAGCGTCGGCGTAAACACCGACCCAAGCCCCACCTCGACAAAGACCCAGCCATAGAGAAGGATGAGCCGATAGACGACGAGCATGCCTTAGAGCAACCGTCCCAACAGGACAACCCGGATAGAGAAACCGAACATCCGTCCCCCGGTGAAAATGGCATTCCGGATGACCCTACGCCGGACAAGCCCACGAAGCAGGAGAACCTCCACAAACAGCTCGTTGCAACCGCACGCAGCCTGAAAAAGCAGAAGCGGAAGCTAAAAACTGCGGAAGATGCACTCAGGATCAGATGGAGTAAAGTAATCAATACCGCAGACAAATACGGCGACAGTCGCCGCACTAAAAGCTATCCGAAGAGAAAGCTACTGCCTGAATTCGACGAGGAGGCCTTAGAGCCCTCGCATTCCAAAAGTGAGAAAGCCACACGGTCAGATAGACGACCCCATGGCCAGCATAAAGCGGCAAGTAGCGCCGCACTTAAGCCGGCATGCGACCCACTTAAGGATTCGCATCATGGCCCAGCCAGGTCCATTTACGGGCCAAGAAAGCAAGCTCTTGTAAGCAATGCAATAAATCCATTATCAGAATCTGGCACACCCAAATACAGGGGTGCCGCACACCCCCTATGTTTCACCGATGAGGTCCTGGATTATGAATTTCCGGCGGGATTCAAACCCGTAAACATAGAGGCATATGATGGAACAACAGACCCTGGAGTCTGTATCGAGGATTATATCCTCCACATACATATGGCTAGAGGTGATGACCTCCACGCCATAAAATACTTACCCCTCAGGCTTAAAGGGCCAGCCCGGCATTGGCTCAAAAGCCTTCCTGAAAACACAATTGGAAGTTGGGAAGAGCTCGAGGACGCTTTCCGAGCAAATTTTCAAGGGACCTATGCCCGCCCTTCGGATGCAGATGATCTTAGTCACATAACTCAACAGCCCGGAGAGTCAGCTCGGCAATTCTGGAATAGATTTCTTACTAAAAAGAATCAGATAGTCGACTATCCGGACGCTGAAGCCTTAGCGGCTTGCAGGCATAATGTCCGAGATGAATGGCTCGCCAGACACCTCGGCCAAGGAAAGCCAAGAACAATGGCCACACTAACAAGCCTCATGACCTGCTTTTGCGCAGGAGAGGACAACTGGTTGGCAAGATGTAGCACCAGTGACCCAAGTACATCCGAAACTAGGGATGGAAACGGAAAACCGCGACGCAATAAGGACCGTCGCCGGACTAAGGAAAAAAGTCCGAAGAGCACGGCAGTCAATGCCGGATTCAAAAGCTCACGACAGAATCAGAAAAAGCCGCCCCTCCAAGATAAGAGGGACGACCTATCCAACCTAAAAAAAATCTTGGATAGGATATGTCAAATACACAGCACTCCCGGGAAGCCTACTAACCATACCCACAGAGATTGTTGGGTTTTCAAACAATCCGGCAGACTCAACGCCGAACACAAGGGGCTTGACACACCAAGTGAAGACGAGGACGAACCCCAAAAGCAGAGTACCAGGAAACAAAAGAATTTCCCACAAGAAGTAAAAACAGTAAACTTACTCCACATAACAAAAAGCGCGGCGCCCATAAAGGTATGCGCCCCACGGCCTATCCCAAAGGAATCCCGCCACTGGTTGTCAAAACCAATCATCTTCGATCATCTGGATTATTCTAGAAGTATCAGGAACCCAGGCTGGACTGCCCTGGTACTCGATCCAATAATTGGCGGACTCCAGTTTTCAAATGTCCTTATGGACGGTGGTAGCGGACTCAACCTGATATATCTGGACCCAATCCGCCACATGGGGATCGACCCAAAAAGAATTCGCCACAGCAAAACCTCCTTTCAAGGAGTAACGCCAGGCCCGGACACCCATTGCATGGGTTTTCTCCGGCTCGAGGTTATTTTCGGCTCTGCCGATAACTGCCATCGTGAAAAGCTGACTTTCCACATCGTCCCATTCTCAAGTCGCTACCAAGCACTACTGGGACGCGAAGCTTTCACCCGCTTTAACGCAATACCGCATTATGCATCTCTTACGCTTAAGATGCCCGGTGCACGCGGCATCATCTCCTTAAAGGGGAAGTAGTGAGAACACCTCCCCCTAGCGGAGGATTGTGCGGCCGCTTTAACAGCCCCACAATACAATGGCTTCACCAGCCAGAACATCGGAACAGGTCATTAAGACCACGGACACAGATAGACGAGTCCGACACAAAAGTATCGTTGATAAAGGCTTAGTGGCCATATACCCCTATACTAGGGGCTTCACACGTATAAAATAAGAGACAATAAAGCTCAAGTTTTCATATTTTACTTTACACTTTGTTTATTTCATATAACTTTCGTTCGGCACGCCCCTTTTTCAACTTAGGTGCTCTCTTTTTACAGATGAACGTCATGCTGCGCCCGTCTAGGATACGGCACAACAGAGACACAGGCGCAGACGTGCAGTAGGGACCCGTTCCAAGGATTCTTTTCAGATTAAGACCCTGCGTAAACCTTTTTTACTGTCTCTTGTTGATACACATCCCCTGGTTCTATGACCAAGGAGGAGGCTGGCGTCATGGCATGTGGCCATGTCAGAATTCTTGCGCGTACCTGGACACTAGGGGCTTATACCTCAGAGCGTTACCTCGCCCTCTCTCATAAAGACCGAATACCTTAGGGAGTGTTCGGCGTCGCGAGTTTGGCCTTATATGCATCAGCTCCGAGTCATGATTTTGGTCAAATGTTGGGTTGCCCGGCTCCTGTGTTTGGCCGCCTTACGTTCTTCTCTATCGGCTAAGGCGGCACTGGGAGAACTACTGCGATTGTACCCTGGTTCGGCCAGGCGAGCACCTCAGTAGAGAAAGCCGAAAACCGACTGTCATGATATAGCATGAGACTGGTCAACCACTCGATGACTCTCCGGAATCTGTAGGATTCCTCTGCATTAACGAAGGGCCATTTCCCGGCCAGGCACATACGCGCCCCGAATTCGGGCGAGCGCAGTCGCCACCAGGGGCTACCTAAATAGTCCCATTGTCAAGCTCCTATGGCTAAGTGAAAGTGTTAAAGCATTATAGTCCGGTTGCCTAGCTTGCTGCGCTATCACCTCCTTTGTAGGACCAAGACGTTGGATTAAGTGTGAAAATGCGCCTTCTGCGAGCACCCCCGCATTACGTGCGTGGGGGCTGAAGCCAACGACTGCAATCTTTCAGATTTTGTATATATATATCTTAAAACGGCCGCACAAGAGGTGTTCCAAATACTTGAAGGCACAAGTATAAAAGGCTACTACAATTCATCAAAATATTGCTTTATAATTACATATGCTATCAGAACATAGCATCCTTCGAGCACTGCGCCTCTATTACACGAGCGCCTTCAAGGACTTCCTGAAAATAGTGCTCGGAGGGTACTCGGCTTTTGTCCGAGTCTCGGGATGCAACAACGATGGTCTCCATCTCTGCGCAGTATGTCTTGACACGGGTAAGAGCCATCCGTGTGCCCTCTATGCATGCTGACCTCTTCATCGCATTGATACGTGGCACCACGTCAAGGAATTGCTGCACCAAGCTGAAATAACTTTTCGGCTCCAATCTCCCCGGCCACAGATGACCCATGACGTACTTCATGGCGAGTCTGGACAATCTATTCAGTTCGGCCCATTGAGCCAGACGATCGTCCACTGCCAGTGGACGCTCTAGATTCTGGAACTGCGACCAGAAAAGCCTTTCCACTTCGCGATCTTCTTGATCTCGAAAGTGTTCGATCGCATCAGCAGCACTCGCTGCCAAATCCAGATAGGTGTCCTCCGCACTCCACATCCGGTCCAACGGAGCAAACTTCGGATCGCAAAACTTCCTCCGCAGCATAAAGGGCTTTCCAGCCGCAATCTGTCTGGCCTGATGCAGCTCCTCCTTCGCAGCTCTTGGCATCAGCAACGGCCTTCTCTAAGTCCGTCTGTCTCGCCCGGTCTTCTTTCTCAATAAACTTGCAACGGTCAACAACACTTTTTAACTTCACGGCCATCTCGGCCATCTCCTTCTTGCTTCAGCAGTGAGCAGCCTGTTCGGCTCTCAGCTCTTCAAGGGCCTTCTCGGCAGCCGCATCACTTTTCCTGGCTTGTTCCTTAGCTCGGGCAAGTTCCGCCCGAAGACTCTCCACGGCGGCCGCACCATCTGCGTCAAGCACACACATTGTAAGATACTGGCATAAAGCTCCTCTTACCAGATGCCGCCCGAGGAATTGCATACCTTGAGCCTCATCAAGCCGCTCGTTGACGAGCGTGATGTCGGCATCTGCCACGTCAAGTTGCCGCATTAGTTCGGCAAAATAATCAGTTCGGCTCGATCCCGGACACTTCGCCACCTGTATACAAAGGCGACATTTTAGACCTGGGATTATGATTGTCTGCGCGCCGTCAATTTTGACAACGCACAGAGTCTCAGGGGCTACTATCTACACAGGGCGCATCTTGTTTATGCGCAACTGACAAAGAAGTACATTATCAAACGTACCTCAAAACCCGTCAGCAAACTTCTGACGGCCTCATGCAATCCTCTTTTCGCGGACGAAATCCTTCCAATCACCGTACCCATCAATGCACGGTGCTCCTCTGAGATAGAAGCTCGCCCCAGCAGAATCACCAGCTCCTCCGACCGCGCATCGGACGGTACCGAACTCGTCCTATGACCTCCATCGAAGGCCGGACACGGAGAACCTTGGGGGATATATGGCTACCTTCCACCCCTGCCGGATTCGGAGAAACCCTCCGCAACGACACCTCAGGGTCGCCCGCCTCGCCAGGCGGTACGGCAGGGGGAGGCATTCCACTCTCCATCATCTCCGGAAGAAGATCCCCCGAAGACGAGCTCTGCTGAGAAGGGCTGAGGTCCGAGCTACAAAGTAAAATTTCGGTTAATCTTCTCAGATAAAAAGCAAGGATTTCTCTCATCCCTCTAAAGGAAAATCTTTCTCTACTTACAGCTCGCTGGAGGGCTGATCCCTTTGAGGGCGTAGTTCGGTCGAGGATCTCCCCGGCGTCGGACCCTCTGACGAGGACTTTTCCCCCGCTTTGAGGCCATGGTCTTCGGGTCGTCAGAGGCGGCCCTCTTCTTCCCCTTAGGAGAGGAATTGTCGGTTCCTCCCTTCGGAGCAGCCTCCTTCGAGGAGGCCATAGTTTCCTTGTCCTCCCCTTCACTTCCCTCCAAAGGCACGATCTTCAACATCCTGACTAGCACGGGATCCGACCTGGTCTCAGGAAGGGGAGCCGGACACCTGATCAGCTTTGCCTTCGCTATCCACTCCTGCTTAAAAGGACAACTCTTTTAGGGGCGAATTTATGACAATTTTACGGATAGCGAGTCCGGGCACAAGGTTACTTACTTGAGTATCTGGGTGATTGCAGCTTAAACCTGCGTCCTCGTTCAAATCCGGACGCATTGCTTGTGATCCGAAGAACATTTTATACATCTCCATGGGCGTTGCACCCATAAAATGCTGGAGAGCTTGTGGTCCCTCCGGATTAAACTCCCACAGACGAAGGGAGAAACGTTTTCCGGGCAGTGTTCGGTGAATCAGCATGACCTGCGTCACCTTGACCAGGTTAAGGTCTCTTTCTAAGAGATCCCTAATGCGGCCCTGCAACAAGGGCACGTCTTTGGATAACCCCCAATTTAATCCTTTGTTGACCCATGACGCTAGCCGTGGTGGGGGACCCGAGCGAAAGGCAGGAGGCGCCACCCACTTGGCGCTCCTGGGAGCGGTGATATAGAACTACTCTCGTTGCCACAAGCCGAGCTCCTCTTGAAAGGAGCCCTCGGGCCATGGAGCATCAACATTCTTACTTATGACAGCGCCTCCGCACTCTGCGTGCCGTCCCTTGATCATCTTCGGCTCCACTCCAAAAGTCTTGAGCCATAATCCGAAGTGAGGAGTAACATGGAGGAACGCTTCGCACACAACGATGAATGAGGAAATGTGGAGGATGGACTCCGGAGCTAAGTCATGAAATTCCAGCCCATAATAGAACATCAGCCCCCTCACGAAGGGATCCATCGGGAAGCCTAACCCCCGAAGGAAGTGAGACATGAACACTACGCTCTCACCGGGCTGGGGACTGGGAATAGCCCGCCCTTGAGCAGGCAACCTATGCGAAATTTTGGCGATCAAGAACTTAGCCTCTCTCAACTTTAGCATGTCCTCCTCCGTGACGGAGGAGGGCATCCACCGGCCTTGAAGGTCGAAACCGGACATTGTCGAAGGTCCGAAGCGCCTGGAATCTGGAGCCTAGGGTGTTGGAACTCGAGGCGATGGGCGAACTTGTTTTGAGATTGGAGAAAAGGAGTAAGGCCCTGGTCTCTTTATAAGAGGTTGAATACCAGGAGCCCTCCCCGTAACCGTTTGGGACCCGCCTTTAATCGAGAAGACATGCTAATGGGCACGATTGGGTTACCCACGTCCGTATTGATGAGAATCCCGTAAATAAAGGGGACACGATCTCTGCTTTAACAAGACGTGCCAAGGAAACCGCCTCGCAAAACACGCTGAGGTGGAAAAGTGAAAACGATTCGAATAAAGGCTTGGCCATAGTGTGATGTCACGCTGCGGAATACGTCAGCAGATTAGATTTGTGTTAATATTATTCTCTCTGTGGCAATACGTGGAAACTTATTTTGCAGAGCCGGACACTACTCTTGGTGTTTACAAACTTTTATGAAGAATTTGGAGGAGGAACTCACCTTGCAATGCCGAAGACAATCTACACGCCGGACTTGTTGTCATTGAAGCCTGGTTCAGGGGCTACTGAGGGAGTCCTGGATTAGGGGGTGTTCGGGTAGCCGGACTATACCTTCAGCCGGACTCCAGGACTATAAAGATACAAGATTGAAGACTTCGTCCCGTGTCCGGATGGGACTTTCCTTGGCATGGAAGGCAAGCTTGGCGATGTGGATATTCAAGATCTCCTACCATTGTAACCGACTTTGTGTAACCCTAACCCTCTCCGGT
Organism: Triticum monococcum; assembly: GCA_034509565.1. Taxonomy (NCBI): domain Eukaryota; kingdom Viridiplantae; phylum Streptophyta; class Magnoliopsida; order Poales; family Poaceae; genus Triticum; species Triticum monococcum. The sequence goes on from CM067845.1 coordinate 419,682,437, forward strand.
GTCTATATAAACCGGAGGGTTTTAGTCCGTAGGACAACTTCATCATACAACAATCATACCATAGGCTAGCTTCCAGGGTTTAGCCTTCTTGATCTCGTGGTAGATCTACTCTTGTACTACCCATATCATCAATATTAATCAAGCAGGACGTAGGGTTTTACCTCCATCAAGAGGGCCCGAACCTGGGTAAAACATCGTGTTCCTTGCCTCCTGTTACCATCCGGCCTAGACGCACAGTTCGGGACCCCCTACCCGAGATCCGCCGGTTTTGACACCGATAGTGGGGTTGCCTTGCTGTTTTCAGAGTTTGCCTTCTTATCTTCAGCAGCCTGCACAAAATTAACACACTAGCATTGCTATCATTGGCCAAGCCAGATAATAGGAAAGCAACATTGACACAATGAACGTTTGGGCAACTAGCCTACACCAAATTAACACAATATGGCACAACTATCATCAGCCAGGTAAGGTAATACGAAAGCAACATTGACACAATGAATGAATGGGCAACCAGAGAAGCACTACAATACAGTAATATGCGTGATATGAGATAGTACATTCATGCAGCTCAGTATGCAAAACTACCAGATAGTTTTCCTTACAAAAATCAACATTTGCGCCTTTAACATTTTGCTACAACTAATTTTAGATCAGATAAAGGTTAGATTCACGCGGATTAACAAAATACATGCTGATGTAAAAATATAGTGATATACAACAGGTACTTACATCAGCATTGGAGCACAGAGAATTCCCGCAAGATATTTTCCTCGAATACGATCCCAATGGAGGAAGTCTTGTATCGTTTAACCTTATTTCCTAAAAGAGAGATGGGTAAGAAACATGTAGAAAATATGATCAGAATGCTATAAAATTTCATGATGCGAGGATACGCACACGCTTCTTAGAATGGAGTTGACATTCTTTTGCTGGACTGGAGCGGACTAGTTCTTTGGCCACTGGAATCTGCTTATTATCAGTGGGAGTTGGGTTTCTCTGTGCTGGAGCAGTATCTATGAAAAATGGAGTTGATTTATTATCTCCTGTCATTTGGATCTTTTGCAAAGACCTGGTTTGTAACCCTTCAGATTCTAACATAGCCGTCTTCCCCTTGCATGCCTTATATAGAAGAATGGTGATGCAGTTATAAAACATGCTATAGCAGAGATGGAATAGGTACTGAAGAATAGAAAGGCATGACATATTGACATGTATTCCCTCCATCCAGAAATAAATGGATGGGTGTAGGCGTATTTCAGTTCTAGATACATCCAGTTTTATCCATTTCTGCGACATTTAATCCGGACGGAGGGAGTATGATGTAAGAGCTAGGGATACGACAGGACAACACAGTAAAAAAACACTGAAAAACCCACTGCAGAACCAAAGTATTCAAACCCATTGATATGAGATAGTACACTCATGCAGCTCAGGATGCAAAACTACCAGGCAGTTTTCCATGCAAAAATCAACATTGTGGCCTTTAATCATACATTTTGCTACAACTAAATTTAGATCAGATAAAGGTTGGATTCACGCCGATTAACAAAATACATGCTGATGTAAAAATATAGGGATATACAACAGGTACTTACATCTACATTGGAGCACAGAGAATTCCTGCAAGAATCTTTCCTCATAAACGATACAATTGCAGAAATTCTTCTATCTGTTAAGCTTATTTTCTAAAAGAGAGATGGGTAAGAAACATGTAGAAAATATGATCAGCATGCTATAAAATTTCATGATGCAAGGATACACGCACGCTTCTTAGAATTGAGTTGACATATTTTTTGCTGGATTGGAGCGGACTAGTTCTTTGGCCACTGGAATCTGCTTATTATCAGTAGGAGTTGGGTTTCTCTGTGCTGGAGCAGTATCTATAAAAACTGGAGTTGGTTTATTATCTCCTGGCGTTTGGATCTTTTGCAAAGGCCTTGTTTGTAACCCTTCAGATTCTAACATAGTCGTCTTCCCCTTGCATGCCTTGTATAGAAGAATGGTGCTTTAATTATAAAACATGCGACAGTAGAGAGATGGAATAGGTACTGAAGAATAGAAAGGCATGCCATATTGACATGTATTCCCTCCATCCGGAAAAAAATGGATGGGTCTAGGCGTATTTCAGTTCTAGGTACATCCTCTTTTATCCATTTCGGCAACATGTAATCCGGGCGGAGGGAGTATGGTGTAAGAGCTAGGGATACGACATGACAACATAGCAAAAAAACACTAGTTGAATGTAAAACTATATGCTAGCAGAATACGTACAGAAATAACTAAGGCAACATACACGTGTATGATTGGGAAAATAAGATGGCATTGCAACATAGCACTAGAACAACACTTCAATGTAAAAAAACATGGTATGATAGACAGATGAAGTACATACAGATGAATAACAATGCATAAGATATTCAGAAGCATGATGTCCAAATTAAGCAGATGGCATTGCGATAGAGTAGAATGACAGTACTTGAATTTGAAAACATGTTATCATGAATGGAATAGGTATTGAAAAACAGGAAGGCATGACATATTTACATGCATGATCAGCATGCTAAGCACATGGCATTGCAACAGAGTAGATACACTCTAGGACATTATATGCATGTTGTACCCATATCACATGCCAAGTTAGAGCAAGGACCTTGTGGGGTGAAGAGGATTCATCATCTTTCTGCAAGTCTTCTGAAGAACTGCCTTTACATGTTCCATCATATTGGGTATCATTGACATCAAGTTTATTGGCCTTTACATTGCTCCGTGAGGTTCTTGTGGATATATCAGTGTGTGCAATTACATCTGACATGCATGGAATACAACTAGTAGTTAGATTTATGTAATGAGTGCCTGTAGGAGACGACATAAATAGTAGGACTGGGGTTAACTAGCAGCAACAGGTCTCATAAACTAAATGGCGAACACAGATGAAAGCTACAGAATATGTATCGTTTGTACTCGAGATTAACTAGATGGCACACAAAAGTATTAAAGAACAACATAGGTAATACTAGAAGTGGTATAATACTATAATCACCAGCCCGTGGGATAGCATTGGCTGATGGATGATAACTATGGAACAACGTTACCTAAAGAACAAGTATCTTAGCTGAACTATGGAACATCGTTAACTCCTGAACAAGACCCGTAAGAGATCAGCATGAATATACAGTGAAATGTGATGATCTATTTTCCGTGCTTAGATGAATAACAAAGCCATAAATGTTGCACACAAGTAAGATGAGGGTACAACCTATCTGGCTGCCATCCATAGGAGTGAGCATCATGTGCTGACTTGTCGATGGCCCTGCAGTTGTTGTGGCTGTCCATGTCGGGCACACGCATTCGATGCAGGGAACTGTTGAGTGGGGAATATAGCTCCCTTCTGGTGTATGCTTCCCTTGTTGGAGCAGCTGCGGTGAGTCGGAAGATGGTGTGTCTGAAGATGCAGATAACGCATAATGTTAAGAACGACATATCTCTTTGATCTGAAGAAATACACTAAGAGATCAACAACAAGGTACGAGAGTGGTCACACGTCTATTGACTAAAGACTAAATTGGGGTCACACGATTTTATTTTATTTTGGTACTGTCCGATCTACGCCGGATGGCTGGCCGTCTTGTGCCTCCCGGCTGACACTGTTCGGAATCTTCCCCGAAGAGTCAGCGACCAACGACAGAGCAGCCTGCCTCCGCTGTCCGTGGCCCCGGCCAAAACCCCGCTCCCCACCCCACCGCACTGCCGTGGTTGCGCCGCCCCGGGGCTAATCCACAAAGACTCCCCGTCATCCAGATCCGGCGGTGGCAGTACCTTCAGCCCACGCAACTCTAAAAGATAGCCATCTAAGCGTTGCTTCCACGGCGAACTTGCGGCCCCGCACCCTTATGTTAGACACCAGCCAACCGACAGCCTAGGAGCTCCGCCGCCTCGAGGGGTGCTACTTCCCATTGGGAATCGATTGGCCCAGAATAAAAAATTCAGACAACTGACGCCTAAATAAAGTGATTTGAGATGAGGGTGCGACCTATCTGGCGGCATGGTGGAGTAGGCAGGTCCAGCTGCCGAGTCGGTGAGGCCGACGCGGTTGCGGTGGCGACCGGCGACAGGGAAAGAGCGACGTCGCGACGGTCGACGGCTATGCGGAAGCAGCGCCAGGACTCTGGACGGATCTGAAGTTGGAGCCGCTCCGGCGCCATGAACAACAGCGGGGGTGAATCGGCTCCGGTACGGTTCACGCAGCCATCGTTGAGGCAGCACCAGCAGCACGGAGTAAGAGGCACATGGCCCAGTGCATGACGGCAAATGGACAACGTCTCCAACATTAGGGAGGAGGGCGGCTGTGAAATTGGTGCGGTGGGGGCGCCATGGAGGTGGGGCTGAGGTTTCGCGGCTCGGGAAAAGAGAGCTTCCCGGGGAGAAGGTGATTTGGCGCCCACGAGGTATGAATGGGGGGGGGGGAATTGGGAGGGGAGTGGAACCATGTCTTACAGACGCATTTGTCTGAAATATGAGGGGGAGTTACAGTTCTACCCTTGCCTATAGGCTTCTCGGCTTGGGTCTGTGTACTGAGGGTCGGGGATAGTAGAGTAAATTTGATCTCCCCAAATAGTGGGCGGGAGCGATTTCGGGCGAGGAGGGCGTGTTTTGAACTATAGTGGAACCGAGCGATTTCGGGCGAGGGGAGCGCGTTTTGAAATAGTGGGCGTGAGCTATTTCGGGAGAGGAGAGCGTGTTTTGCCGACCATGGTTTATGAATTATTCGGCACATGTCATTTCGGCCGAGGAGAAGGCACACTTGGATGAAGTTATGAACCTACCCTCGATGTACAATGGGCCAATTGATGCGTGTCCCACATAGGGCGGTAATTTCGCGTCTCCCATTTATTTGCTCGGGCGAATTCCACCGAGCAGAGGGGATGTTTAATGGTTTGTTCAAATTTCGGGAGAATGAGAATCCACGTCTACCTTACCAAGTCGATTCGGATCAAATTTTGAAATATTAGCTTGCCACTTCTTTTTTAGATGGAGAGATGATGCTCGGGAGTAATGTGTTTTTACATGCTCGTTGCTAGCGATTTACTATATGACAAATAGTTGACCCACTCAAAACGCGAATCAAACCCAAAATGAAATATCTCAATTCAATGAAATAGCTCGTTCAGTAGGTCAAAATAGTGAACTAAATCCAAAATTGAACACCTCAATCGAGTAGCATGTTGTAAAGTATTATAGTACTCCATGAACATGTTGAAAGTCAAATTAATGAACTTGTTTGATATACGCATATATCCGTTCATGTGTGGATTGCAGACAACATGTTCTCCAATTTAAATATTTGAATGCAAGTTTATATCGAAACATGGTTTATATCAATCTTTGATGCATAAAACGCGACCTCCCCCTCTCCCGGACTCATGTTCTCTCTCTCTCTCTCTCTCTCTCTCTCTCTCTCTCTCGCCGACAATCTTCAATTCTGTCGCATGCATCCGACACAAAAACCTTGTTGGTCCCTCGCCCTTTCTCTCCATCTCTCTCTCTCTCTCTCTCTCTCTCTCTCTCTCTCTCTCTTTGTGTGTGTGTGTGTGGGGGGGGGGGGGTCTTTCTAGTTCGCATGCATATATACACCATCTGTAGGTCTCTCTCGCACACTATGTATGATACTCTAGCTAGTCCAAGCTAGATATCTTGGGTGCACTCATCGTACGCACACAAATTCCTTGGCTCTTTGCCCGTAACTCTCTCACGCACCACTATGTTGTCTCGGAGCTCTTCCCCCTCTCTCAAACTCTCCATCCACCCGGGTCATACATAAACATGCATATCTCACTCGCACTTGATAGGCCCATCTAAAACTCTATCTCCCCCTCGTTCTCTCTCCATCTCACACGCGCACACACACAATCTCATGCCCAGCTAGCCAAGTATGATGGTCTCTCACTCAATTGTAGGCACACGCAGTCCCCCCTATATGTATATGACTAGCTAATCTTAGTCTCCATCACAAACATGTGCATGGTATATCTCGATTTCTCTCGGGGCATCTTTCTATCGCGCACGCACTCCCTCAATCTCCCACCCATATAGTCCCCTCACGATCTCGACGGGATCTCTCTATCACAAACACACCCTCTCTCCCTCCCCATGCGTCCATGCCATCCATGTGTCCCTCTCGACCTTTGTTCCTTGTTGGCCAGACCTCTATTGGACATGTGCTACAGGGGTGTCTCTCTCCGTTGCAAACAATCACACACTAGCTATCTTCGTGTATCTCCTCGCCTCGCTTTTCCATCTCAGACATGCATGCGTGATATGTTCGCATAAGAAACGAAAAAACACACACTCTCTCTAATTTATCGTTTGTTGTCACTTTCTCTTTCACACACATACTCTTTTTGCACACTTGATCTGCCTCGACTGAGGCACTCTCCTCGGTCCATAGCATATAGATTTATTGAAAAGTCAAACATCACAAAGTTTGACCATGTACGTGGAGAAAAAGAATTACATCTAGTACGGCAAACATATACAATTAGATTCACCATGAGATGTAGTTTTGTATGATGTATCTTTGGTATTGTAGATATAAATAACATTTGCGTAAACCTGATCAAAGTTTCCAAAGTTTGACTTCTAAAAAATTTACATGCACTGCATTATCAAGCGGATGGAATATCTCTTTCCCCCTCTCAGCTATCTGTCGCACCACTCAGCCTTATCGGGGCTCCTCAATCTCTCTCAAACTTTATTGGTCAGTTTGGTTCGTGACCTAACCCTCATGACTTGATGGCTGGTACTGCCTGGTGTGGACGTGAGATGTAAAATATTTCTGCCTGGCCAGGCTTGTGCGGTGCTGAAGCGTTTGGTTCATGCCTGGGCCAGGCAAAGCATCAACATCCCATCAATCAATCCATGCATCAATTATTTAATGCTAATATCCATCCATGTTGTTGTTAGCCTTGTGGCCACACGACCAGACACGGCCATGCATTCGAAATCGGTCACCTGGGCCAGGCTACTTGCAGTGTCTAGAGTTCAGCCAGGCTAATTAAAGTGCAAGGGAACCCAGGCCAGGCAGGCTTTCTTTTTCACAGGGTAGCAACCAAACAAGCGTGCATGAAATCCAGCCACAACCCCAGGCCAGGCAAAAGATGCTCAGGATGCAAGCCAAACTGGCCTTATATCTCCCTGGTTCACACATACACATGTCTCGCTCGCGCTATACATATAGACCCATCCAACACCCTCCGCCCTTGTTCTCTCTCCATGTGACACGCGCCCCCTAAGTACCATAATCCCTCACTCCATCATAGGCGCAAGCACTCCCCCCTCCTAAGTATGATTATCTATTACTAGCCATCAGGAACACACATATTGTCTCCTTCCATCCATACGTCTATCTCGATATCTCTCTGGGCATCTTCTATCATGCACACACCTTGTCACTCGATCTCCCACCCATGTAGTCCTATCACGATCTCCAGGGGATCTCTCTATGACAAACATACACTCTCTCCTCCCCATGTCTGCATTTTCTCCATACGTCTCTCTCGACCTCTCTCCCTTGTTTGTCAGACCCCTCTTGGCCACGTGCTAGGGGTCTTTCTCTCTTGGTTCCAAACAACCACACACTATCTCCTCACCTTGCCTCCGTTGTCGAAGATGCATGTGTGATATGTTTGCATAAGACACACATGCTTTTTCTCTACTTTTATCATGTGTTGTCCATGTCTCTTTCACACACGCACATACACTTTTTTCACTCACTCACTCTCTCTCTAGTTAGGGACTCTGTCACGTCCATAAGCATATGGATGTTTTGAAAAGTCAAACCTCATAAAAGTTTGACCAGCGATATGTGGAGAAAAACATTTACATCTGGAACGATCATTAGATTCATCACAACATGTACTTACTTCATACTATCATTTATCTTTGGTATTGTAGATATAAGTAATTTCTTTATAAACTTGGTCAAAGTTTCAAAAGTTTTACTTAAAAAAATGTTGGAACTACATTATCGAACGGAGGGAGTAGCTCTCTCTCTCTCTCTGCTATCTCTCACGGGCCTCCCCTCTCACTCGAACTCTCTATACCGATGGATTATACGTTCACTGTGTCAGCGTATAGCTCCGTATATTGTTTAGTTGACCGGTCAATCAATCCACATGCTGCCTTGTCAGCTCGTGTTCTGTATCTTCGTGTGCTGGCCCATGTGGTAGTGGGTGAAAATAAGTAAACTAGAGGCCCATCTGACACGCGGTGAAGTAAACAAAGTTGAAACCACTCGGGGTAGCACCCTGCATGCTAGTAAATTAAGGGCACATTGAGGACAAACTTCTTGCGTGCGAAGGACGCATTCGCGCACAATTCACCACTGTGCGGCGGCATGCACAGAAAGACGCACTCACGCACACCCATCACACAACACACACCAGCACACGTGTACACCGGCGTCGCCGCCGGTTGAGATGGACGGCGAGGCAGCCAACCAGCGGAGGCGGCTCGAGCCAAAACCGCATCCGGCGAGGATGGACTTCATCAGCAGCCTCCCTGACAACATGCTGCTCGTCATCATCGGCCTCCTCCCCACCAAATCTGCCGTGCGGACCGCCCTGCTCTCCCGGCGGTGGCGCCCCCTCTGGCGCTACGTCCCCCTCAACCTCACCATCGACAGCTGCCTCTACGACGGGGATTGCAAATGCATGGCCGCAGTCTCCAAGATCCTTTCATCTCACCCTGGGCCAGCCAGACGCCTTGACATCTGCATGTTCAGTACCAACTGCAAGGTCCAACCCAAGTTCGACGAGTGGTTCTTATCCCCCGCCCTAGATTAGCTCGAGGAGCTCAGCTTTGAAGCTGGACGATGTCGCTCTCTGTCGCCGTCCGCGCTCCGCCTCACGCCAACGCTGCGCCGCGCCAGCTTCAGCTCCTGCTATCTTCCCCAGATTAATGCCGCGCCCGCCCTTCTTCTCCCACAACTCAAGCAGCTCGACCTCTTCGACATTGTCATCTCGAAGAAGGCTATGGAGCACCTGCTCCGCAGCTGTACTGCACTCGAGTACCTTCGTCTTGAGCAGATCCACAGGTTCATTAGCCTCCACATCGCCTCGACGAATGTCCGATGGATTTATGTGTCTTGCTGGCCCCGCAACAAGACATCAATTGGGAAGGGATCACTCCAGCTATTCCAGGTTATGGTCATTGAGAATGCGCCTTTCCTTGAGAGATTGCTTGTATCGGATCTAGAAGGTCCAACAAAAATCAGGGTCATTGACGCGCCGAAATTGACAGCGTTGGTGTACTCGTCTGCCAAATTCTCCGAACTCTTTATTGGATCCGTAATCGTTCAGGTACATCACTCATCTTCTTCTCCGTTCTTCTTGAAATTCACATTTTTAAATTTCTTCTTGATGTATTTACGACCGTCTTCCAGAAAATGATTCCCACAAGCTTGACCCAGTCCATGCGCACAGTGAAGATCTTAGCACTAAAATCTATCGGCCCCAATCTGGATCAAGTTGTTGGATTCCTTACATGCTTTCCGTGCACGGAGAAGCTACTCATCGAGGTGAAACTTCTTTCCTATAAGTAAACGGTAATCACAACGTAGCTCAATTTTTTCGTAATTTTCCCAAATTACGATGACAAGTGTAGTGTTCAAAATTGCATCTACGCACTGCACCAAAAGAAATGTTTTAGTATTTTTTTTTCTCACGTGATCACCTGCATCGTTTTTATGCTGTACTACTATAGTAGCCTAGGCCAGTCATAGTGGAAAATAACTTAGACTACTCCAGTAACTCTATGGTTACCCTAAGATCAAGTACTACCTCCGTCCTGGTTTACTCTTCCAATTTTGTAGTATCAAAATTTGACCATAGATTTAACTGACAAAATGTTAATGCATGTCACTAAGAACTATATCGTTGGATTCGTATTTGAACATAATTTCTAATGGTGTAATTTTTAGTGGCATGCATTGGCATTTTCTTAGGTAAATCTATGGTCAAAATTTTATACTAAATACGAGGTAGTATTCCCTCCGTCCCAAAATTCTTGTCTTACATTTGTGTATCTAACACTAAAATGTAACTAGATACATCCGTATTTAGACAAATTTAAGACAAGAATTTTGGGACGAAGGGAGTACAAAAGTGGGCTATGTAGGCCAAAACATGTGCCAAATTCACTTGTGATGCATTTGGCATCGATGCCCCTCCATTGCTCACCTGGTGCCCCAATCTGGATCACCTACTTTGCTTCGGTGCCAAATTAACTCACGCAATGAAAAAACACTGCATGGGAGAGAGAGAGAGGACCGAGGCAATAAAAAAACACGTGTTTGGGAGAGTGAGAGGCTGGTGTAGTTGGTTTGATTGATTTGTTTATACATGTGGGTCTGTGTGCACAGCGGTGCCAACTCTCTCACATCGCGAGAGTGGTGCCAAAATCTTTTGATTTGACATCAATGCGTATTATGTGGCATACTTTTGCGAAATATGGCATCGGCCACATAGTGGAAGGCAACAAATGCCCAAGCTCTTCACATGCTCCTAATTAAATGAGAGGAAACAGAAAGAGAGAGAGAGAGTGAGTGAGTGAGAGAGTGAAAAAATATCATTAGCCAGCTAACCCTATCGTATGAGCGAATGATATTGGTACCTCTTGATGACACGACAGTCTTATGCAGCCAGCTGCTCTAATATGTTCTCTTCTTTTGCAGATAAAAAAGACCCGAAAGTGAAAAATGTGCTGCACTATAACAATCTCATCGAATGCCTTGATCTCCATCTTACAGAAATTGATTTGATCGACTACCGAGGCAACACATCTGAGATTAAATTGTCCAGGTTCTTTGTTCTGGAGGCAAGTGTGCTCAAGGTAATGAGGTTTGGCGTTCTCTGGCGCAACAATGAATGGTGTGCTGATCACCGCAAGCGTCTAAGCCTAAATGACAAAGTCTCCTCAGAAGCTAAATTTGTTTTTGAAACATCAAGTGGCCAGAGACTCAAAAACTTATTTGCCCATTAGTGACTTGTCAGGGCGGTGGATTTTAGTTTGTACGATAATGCTGCATCCACCTAAAGTAACGAAAGTTCTTACGTAAACTTCCTAGTAATTCCCTCTTCGTAGGTGCATCATTACTCCTAACATTTGTAATATCAGTTTGAAACTTGTAATATTGCCGTGTCCTATTCCTGCGTTTTCAAAATCCTGCGAATCAAACAGGTCCTGAGTTGGTGATGATGTTGTGCCTCCCATCTTTCACCAATAGCCGTCGGATCTAGATCTGACGCACACAAACCAAGCTTCTCCATTTTTGCAAAAAGATCCCCGCACTTGTTCCCTATTTACGAACAACTCCTTGTATCTCACAATCAGCCTTATCTCCTCCCCACCACATCTAGAAGCCGTGGAAAAATCTGGCGCGATGGCCGCTGCCGGAGCTGTCCACCCCCAAGCTTGGTGTTCCGTGCAATGCACGGGCATCTACACACGTGAAATTGTATCGAACATGGCTAGTTGTAAGCAGGATAGCTCTACAGCCATGATGATGGTGACTGCAGACGGTGAGGCTGACTATGGTATGCCGAACACGACGCCTATACTCAGGTGTCATCTCCGGCGCAGGGTCCTGTCACTTCACTGTGAGGAGCAGCACGTAATAATTTGACCAACGTGTAGTACAGTGCTAGTACTCCTACCACTACATTGGTAGTACTACTACTAGTACTAGTAGCACCACCGTCTGGATTTAGGAGTACTACCACACCCATCTGGATTTTAGTATTTGACTAGCAATATCTAGTAATGCATGTCACAAAAAATGTACTACTCCCTCTAGAAATAAATACATGGTGTTTTATTCCTATCGGTGAGAGAACTTAATGTTTTTTTGCTAACTAGAGTACTAATAGGATTACATGCAATGAACTAAACACTGCATGTCATGTTTGGTAGTCTCAAGTCATTGAAAGCATGCACGGCCCACATCTCTCATTGGTTGATATGCCATGAAATAAGAAACAAGGAGGTAGTTAATGCACCATGCCTAAGTATTTTGGGATTATTTGGTTTTTGTAAGGTGACTTACACAACATTTTTGTTTACATGCATTAACATTTTATTAGTTAAATCAAAGGTCAAAACTTGGCGCAAAATGCAAAGGGGACCAATAAACCAGTAAACATCAAACTTCTCTCGTTTGGCCCCAACTAGAGGTCCGGTGAGATGACTATACTGCACCGGCACGGAGGGGGACGCAGCTTCATTGACTTACGGCAACTGCCTTTGGGTGAATGACACGTGGGCCCAGGGGGTGGCTGGCCCACCTATCATATAGCCAAAGGCAGGTGCAGTAGAGGACCGAGGAGTAGTACGAAATCCTATGCACCTACGCACGCTAACCAAGGGCAAGAGTGATCACTCGAATCTCAAGATCAGTTGACTAGAAGCTAAGCTAGACCCATGGAGGCGATGAGCGCGAGCATCAGCTGGCTGTACCAGATGGTCCACGACGCCGGCCTGCGGCCCAACACCGAGGAACGTCTCCAGGTAGTATTGCTTGAGGCCGCCAGGGCGAGGGGGCGCTTGGCCGACAACTTCGTCTCCTTGTTCGACGAGGTCCTCGTCGATTTCCTTGACAAGTTCACCATCGTCAAGAAGCTTGCAGACGACTTTGACGTAAGCCTCCAGCCGACATGCCCAGGCTCTGCGATGCCCGCCACCCTCAACGGCCACTATGGTGACAACCTCTTCGACGCACTGGTGGCCCTACGACTGCCCGCCGTCGCGCCGGAGAATGTCCACCTCGAGGTCGCGCTCGCCGCGCAGCGCCTGGCGCAGCAAGACACCATCGACATAATCACCCACGTCTACGCGCAAATCGTCCACGAGGACTACTACATGCAAGAGCAGGACGATAGGACGCTGGCCTTCTTGGACCGCAGGGCAACCTTGGACGGCACTGTTCAGAAGCACGTTGAGCTCGCCGCCAACACCGCCGCTCCTCACACGTCGGTTGGTGACCCGGCGCACTAGGGCGTGAGGATGTCGTTGATGGATCCGTATGTATTTTTATCTTTCCGTCAAATCCATGTAGTAGTATATGATACTACAGTAATTATCTTACCTTTCGCATCAACTTCATAATTTTTGTACGTACTCCATGCATGAACGGCGCCAGAACCAAACTTCTCATTACTCTAGGCAAAATCGTTATTTTCTATCTATAGGTCGCGCCATGGAGCAGAACCAAATTTTACAAGTTACGAGTTCAAAAGGAAAAGCCTACCATGTTCGCGTTGCACCCCCACACGGTTGGTCCGGCACGCCGCTCAAGTGGGAATGCGTGCGGTGTTAAATTTTCACTTACAAGTGGGACCACAGTTGAGCAAACCGACTATCGGCAAACCCCCACCCTACCCACCGCGCGATGGCTGATAAAACAGGAGGGAGGAGAGATGGCTGTAGCACGGACTCAAAATTGGTGTCGGATGGGACTCGTCTGGGTGGCGTGTGCCGTACTACTAGACGTGAATGCTAGTTATGGCCCATGCCACCCCACTATATCGAGCCTATATCGAGGTACGTAGAACAAATTTCCTGCAGTCCGTGCTCAGCCCTCCTCTATCTCTCTTCTCAGCCAGCCAGCGTACGTGCGGAGCCCATCGTCTGTTTGCTCACATGCGGCCCCACATGTTAGTGAAAACACAAGAGGACCCATTGAACCTGCACATCTTTCACCTCGACGTGCTGGTGATGAAAAACAAATCCAATAAAGATCTTCGGTGGCCGCTTTTGGAGTTACTCAAGAGTAGTAAGATTCTATTTACAGTTTAACCCAAGATGCACATCTCGTGGCTTCAACTACCACTCTATTTTCTTTCATGACACGACCTGGATGCTGGATGTCCCACGTGTCAGCAAAAGGAGGAAGAACCCGACCAAATCTTCGGTTGTGCTCTCGGATTAGACTAGTTGTGCTAACTTAAAATTTTTATTGTGTACTCCCTCCGTTCCAAAATACTTGACTTCCATTTGTCCAAAAATGGATGTACCTATATACTAAAACATGTCTAGATACATATATATTTTGACAAATAGAAGGCATGTATTATGCAACGGAGGGAGTAGAATGGATGCAAGTTTTTTTATTAGGAAGAAGAGTACATCCATTTATTGATAGAGCGCAATTTAGTAGATGTTCTATCACTTTTAGCTAGCACAGACGCTACTGATGAGATTAGTGCACTTGTTGATACTCCTACTAGAATAGAGGCTAGACATGAGACTAGATGCGAGGAAGCAACGTCTACTTCTTTACACTCGAAGAAGAAAGAAGCACGCAAGATCGAGCCTCCGCTGATCAACAATGAATGCATCGAGAAGGCACTAATCCAACTTACAATAGTAAAATGTATTCTTGTGGTTCTTGTTTTCTTTGGTCTTGCTTTTCTAGTCAAAATTATCGTTGGAGTTCGTGCAAAACAGAGGTCCATTTGAGGTCGTGCGTTGGAGTTGGCCTTACAAGTGGGACCGCAGTTAAGGAAACCGACTATCGGCAAACCCCCACCTCGCCCACCGCGCGATGGCTAAAGTTAGAGAAACGACGAGGTTGAAGAGATTGTTCTAGCATGGACTCCAAGAAATAATATGGTGTCAGATGGATGTCGTGGTGGTGGCGTGTGCCGTACTCCTGGACGTGAATGCTTGTTCTGGCCCATGCCACCCACTACTCCTACTACTTACTCCTACTATATAGTACTAGTATCGAGGATTCGAGGTGCTGGTTACGTACAGCGAACACATTAACATATGGCTACAGTAAAAACACCCTCCTGACGCGTGAAGCTAGTACAAATAGTGTACTACTATTGTTGATTGGCCTCATCCGATAACCTGTTGCAATGCACGTACAATTATGTATTCGGAAAATATTTTTTTGCCTCGTCGCACCACTCACTCAGAGAAGCGACTCGAAAGCCATTCATAAATTTAGTAAGTTTATCACAGGCATATCATTTTATTACATACAACAGGTCATCAACCCACATCGACAACGAGGATACATTATAAATACTAAAGTTTTCACCACATAACAAATAACAAGCAATGAAATGAACTTCAACTCAACCATTCCTCGGCGTTGGAAACGCTTGCTTTGAACCACAAGTGATTCTCTGGGACGGGCCATCCATTGTCGATCTGGAGACCAACGCATGACTGATCATCCAGGCTGAAGCGACCTACTATATCAGTACCAGGGTAGGGAACCACCCAAATGTCTGAGGTATAGACACTGTTGCTTCTCATAAATGGTACTAGTAACGTTGTGTCAACATCAGTTGGATCGCCTTTCACCATCATCGGATAGTTTTGTCCAAGGAAGAGCGAGTTTTCTCCAAGACTATTAATTCTGTACCAGGGAGAAGGAGTTGGCGCTAGCACACTAGTATCCATCCCGAATACCATGCAACGGGTGTTGGAATAGGTCCGGAGAGTGCGAACATGGGAGACTACACCAGCTTCCTTAGCAGTAACATCATCAGTGGGACAAGAAGAGGTGATCCATCGGAATTAGTTGCTAGGCGCCACAGAGTATATGGGCGCTGCTCGTCCTCATGCTCGTGATCATCACCATCATCATCTCCCCCTTGGTTATAAATTTTTTCAAGTATAGGTGGTGGGATGTTCACAGGACCTTGGAAACACAAGAAGAAGGTTAATTAGTAAAGGGAAACTTGCTAACCCGCATGCATGTGGATGAAACAATTATAATTACGGTGGAAGACAAACGTACCAAAACTACGAGGATCCCATGCAAAAACAGTGCCAGAGTGGTGGTAGCAAACACAAGGCCCTCGTATTGAATTGCATCACAATACTCATCCGTGTACAGAAACTGATTTTTGAGCAATATCCATTGAGTCAAACCACCAAGGACGGCAACAAGCTTGTCGAAGATAGCAACAACTTCATAGTTGTTGTAATTCCAAGAGTGGTTGGGAACTCGACAAATTGCTATCTTCCGTAGAAGACAGTCACCATGATCGTATTTGAACGTGCGTACAATACCGGTGTGCTCAACCTCTGGGCAGTCTGCTGAGATTTTTGGAAGTGGAACCCGGTCACGAGTGTACACATTCACAAGTTCCCGCTCGCAGATGGACCCAATGTAAACAACCCAATCTCCATTTGCGCCCGCCCAAGCCTTGCCCTCAAGCGATGGCATCTTAACATCATATGTATCGTTATTAAGCAGCATCAACTTGCACAGGGCGAGGCCTCCGTCATGCCGGCGCCAGTCATCAGGGTCATGGCAAAGAAGATAGGGGAGATCAAACCGCTCCTTGACTCTTGGGCTCCTTGTAATGATGTATTAGTTGAGTCAAGAATGGGCTTGAACGAACCTGCCATGCTAGTCAAGGTGATGACGTCGCACCGATCAATGAGTTCCTCCACCACGTCATCTTTCAGATCGGGGCAAGAATAAGGGGGTCGTTTCTGGCCTGTTCCCTCCATGGAGAAGACGATCGGACAATGGCAGAAGAAAGGGTGAAGGGCTGAAGGAAAATGGAGGAGGGAGAGGAAGAGTGTGCGACAGCAGTTCCAAATTGAGAGGGAAAGGCGAAGACTCGGTGGACGGTTGCGAGTTTGCCACGGTTCACGAAGAGGCGCCCCAGCCTACACGTCCATTCAGAAATACTCCTACTACTCGCCGTTGTCTCACTGATATGTTGGAATGGGACCACATGTCAATGAAACATGGTGTGTAATTTCTCGTGCAAAATGCGATCTAGCCGCATTGGCCCGAGGTGCCGCATAAGTTATTGACCTTTATTTTTTTAATGGCGTGCCAATCAGTTTTGAAGCACGACTAACTGGTACTGTACGTAGAGAAAATATAAACTACTCTACCACTACTCCACCTCTAGTACTAGTAGTATAAAAAAAATATAGGCTGGAGCTTCAACGCTTTCTTGCTAAGGGATGCCCACTTGCTTCTCACACTACCACCCTCTCTCCAGATCTAAAAAAGACGGCCCCTCTCTCCCTCCTCACCGGTGGTCACAGATCCGCCGGGGAAGAAAAGGACATGCATCGTTGACACACTCGTCGTCGGCGAGCGAGGTCACGCACTGACGACAAGGCCGTCCTCTCAGACCTAGCACCCGCGCGGGATGGCCTCCGTCCCCAAGCTCGCTGCCGTAGTGTGTGCGGAGGACGACGACCACGAGCGAATCCACTTCCCGCTGACCCTTAGGTATGCTACCTCTTTTTGAACCATAACCTTGTTCTATTGCCCCATCTGCCACGTCATTGCATGTGGATCTTTTTCCACTCCACCATCTTCCCAATTTGCTATCCTCTGCTCTGCTAGCCACGCAGACTAAAACCATAATTTGCACTATTAAAGGAAACCCTACTTCATGCATACTAATCCATGTCTGGGTTGAATAAGGAAAGGAAGGGAGACTGTACTGTCCAAGAGAGTAGGCATCGAACCCACATCTAGGTTGAAAAGGGGAAAATCAGTAGCCAAGGAACGAGTCTCGTGTCTCTTGGTTGAAGAAGGGTAGAAAGGCATGGCAATGCAATAGAGAATGACCAGGTCGATCGGTTTGTTGTCCTTGCATAGGAAAAAGGTGGCTAAAGAGAACAAAAATGGGACGTAATCCACATATGCTGCCTGGATATTTGTTGCTCTGGGCAACCATACCTCCCTCACCACTCTGTGTCCGTGGAGGTACATCGTACTGGTGCGCCCACTGTCTGAATGGGCCTCCCATGCTCTTATTGCCACTTTTTTTGCTGTTAGTATAATGCCAACAGTCAAGTCAAGCAATGCTACTGCTAAAGTGATGCCACATTTAACTAATGCCGCTCTCAGTCTAATGCCACCGATAAATTTAAGCAATGCCATTTAATGTCACTGGATTATTTCAGGGTTAGCTGTTGATTGTGGATGTATTAAAGATTTTTCAGCTAAGGCATCCTTATGCTGTTGCACAGCCAGTATACCAACGATGAAACTTGTTACTACCTTCGGATTTTTGCATTGTTAATGCTTATAGATTACATACCTCACTTTCATGACATAAGTTAATTTTTTTGTACAGTGTCACCAAAATGCCAAGGCACTGATGTCATTTTATTTTGGTTAAACTGCACAGACAATTATGAAGACAAGAGGAAAGGTCAAGAGTGGGCACCTCCTCCTCCGGCTGTTCTCTTGATTCGTTCGATCAAGTTTTTATGTTTGATCGATTATCAAGATTGGGATAGCAATTTTTAAGGTCCCCCCGAGTTCGAAATGATATTTACCTTGGAGGTACATGGTTTGCAACTTTTTTATACTGTCATTAGTTAAGAATGCTAGTTACCTTCAGACTTTTGTATTTGGTTTAATGCTCATGCACAACTAGTATACCAATGCTGAAACTTGTTACCTCTACATTTTTTATTGTTAATTCTTATAGAAACCTTCCAATGCTAGAGTTTATTGAAATCTGTTCAGTAAAACCATTGTACTGTACCCTGTAATAATCTAACTACTCTACTGTTGCACTAGCCACTGGATTAGTGTATATTTTTAGTATTCGAATGGTGTTGCATTAGCGTATGGACATAAATAAAGTGTGGCAAGCTTTCCCAGATATGTGCTCAAGAAAACTACTACCTGTTTTTCTAAATACTAGACGTTTGGGTACTTTAAATTGAACCGCAAAAACGTCTTATATTAAGGAACAAAGGGTGTAGAGTTCACCCAAATTATTCTGGTAAAGCTAGTCACACCTTTGTTAAAATTAATGTTCATTATGTTATCGGAGGAGGTCTGTATGTTTGTCTCTAATGCATGTGGACTACATACCTGACATCATGATGTAATGTTAAGTCATTTCCTTTTGTACAGTGTCACTGAATTGTCAAGGCGGTGATGGCATTTTATTTTAGTAGAACTGCACAAAATTTGCTTAAAAGAAGAGGAAAGGTCAGGAATGGCTTCGTTTTTCAGAAAAAACTATGTATGCCTTCCTGACATCAGCCGTTGTTGCTTTATTTATTCCTTCAAACAGGTGGTTAGAAACAGTCTTGCTACCTTTTCCCATTAAGAAATTGGAATGCTTATATTTGTGAGTCTATGCTTCAACTAGTGCCACTTTTAGAGTAATCACACTTTCAATATCTATGCAAACAGGGATGCTCGATTTTAGTGGAACTGCACAAAAAGTCCAACTGGTTCAACATTAGGAGCATGTTTTTTCCAAACCTTTATATCCAATTGGTGGCACTATGAGCTGTTCATTATGAAGGTACATGGTTTGCTACTATCTTGCTACTATTTTTGTACTGTCATTAGATAGTAATACTAGTGGTTTGCATGTGAATTTATTGGCAGGGTGGACCTACATTGGAGGTGCAGGACATGATTCAATGATTGGATGCTCAATTTCTGTTGTATCAATTTCACCTCTTCCATCACTGCAAACATGGATATCCTTGGTCTGATGAAGAATAGGCGCTATATTTCTGCTCTGAACCAGCAAATCAATTCAGTATGAAATTGTCCAGGGCAAAACATAACTGTATCAGATTGTCCAGTGCAGAACATGACAGATGCTAAGCGGAAGAGACATGTTTAAACCGAAAATACAAGGTGTGGTATATGTTTACTAGCTGCTTGATATTTGTGCAGACAGAGATGTCTGCCCGTTGCTATTTGGCAAACAAACAAAGTGTCCGCAGTTTTGGTTGAACTGCACAAGAGAATAGTATAGTCACTGCATGCAGTG
The DNA here is from genome assembly GCA_034509565.1 of Triticum monococcum. Taxonomy (NCBI): domain Eukaryota; kingdom Viridiplantae; phylum Streptophyta; class Magnoliopsida; order Poales; family Poaceae; genus Triticum; species Triticum monococcum. The sequence goes on from CM067845.1 coordinate 419,702,239, forward strand.
CCATTTGAAAATAGACACAGAAAGATTGGATAGTCACTTCATGGACTGCAGAAAACTAGTACTGTATTATTTATTGGCCAACATGAGGTGCTTCATTGCTTTGGTCTGATTATACAATGGGCATCATTTTGCCTAAGTTAAAGTTTATATTCCGAAAATAGTCTCGCGGTGTGATCAAGAGAAGACCAAATCATATTGCAGTGGATGTTCCTCCATCATGTGTGGTTCATTCTCATGGTTCCAGCTGTTGGTGAAACCACTTAGGTTTGCAAGAGGAATTGTAGACTTCACAAACAAATTTGTCTTTCAGTCTGTACTGAATGTTGGCCAAGAGAAGCATCCATGTTAGTAGGAAGAACAAATGTTTTTTCTAGATCTTTGCTTTTGGAGCTACATATTTGTATATGATATGTGAATCATTGAGATGCATTAACATGTTGATCTTATGTATGGGAATCGTACTAGTTAGTTTTAGTTGCGACGCAAGATCCGAAGTGGCTGATCTTTGCTTTTGGAGCTACATATTTGTATATGATCTGTGAATCATCGAGATGCACTAACAATTACTTATTTCTGTTCGCTCAGTGTTTACAAGTTACTGATCGATCACTAGATAGCCTACAAATGTGCTCCTGGCAGTTTTATTTGCGACGCAAGATGCGAAGTGGCAGTTTTTTGAATAAAAATGCCTACCTCTGAAGAAACTGACAAGCTACACTATCGATCCTACATGGATAAAAATGCCTACCTCTGAAGAAACTGACAAGCTACACTATCGATCCTACACGGATAAATAGCGGATCATGCACGTACTACCTCCCTTTCCGGTTTGCAGGGCTCAATTCAAGAAATGACCTACTCGATCCTACACGAATAAATAGCGGATCACACACGTACTAGTACCTCCTTTCCGGTTTGCATGGCTTAATTCAAACCTCTCACCAACCAAGGTACTCCCTCCGTCCAAGTTTATTAGTCCCGTGCGCAAAGCAGCAAGACCAAGGCATGGCAATAATTAACGGCATGCAGAAGTTTAAGCCTGATTAATTCCAGCGATTTAAGTGGCTGCATGCGTGCCCTCGGCTGCAACTCATTGCATGCTGCTTCGCGTACTGCCTTTGAGCGATTTTGAGTGCCTGCATGCAGCCGGCCATAATTAAGGCAGCTAACTGATGCGAAAAAGATATGCTTTAATTGTTGCAGGCTTTTTAAATCCGTGGAATCATTATTGACAAGGAGGGAGATGATTCGAGTGCACTCGTTTGACCGCCATGCCGGCGTGCGACCCAGACGGGATGGGATGACACAATCATAATTTCAGTTTCTCTAGTTTTCCACGGCAATCTGGCGCGCTAAGCCATTATGCATTGAATTCCGATGACCGTCGCGCTACCTTCCACCTATAAGTACTGTTTCCGGCCTTCTCCGGTGCCACTGTGACCCAACTCGCCATATCCTCATAAGCCCCCACTGGCCTGACGTCGCTCGCGACGTCCGCCATGCCCCCGCCCATCCGCGGTAGGCGACGCCGGAGGCGGTCACCGCCGGAACTAGTGTTCGGGTTTTCACCGGAAGGTAGACAGAGGGAGGAGGCATTCTATCTGTCTTTAGATGGCAATGCAAAGATCGAGGAGTTGTTGGAGCGCGACCGCATGGCGGAGGAGCAGGAGTTGTTGGAGCGCGACCGCCTGGCGGAGGAGCAGCGTATCACCGATTTGCGCCTTCAATGGGACATGGAGCAGCAGTGCACCGACGCTCTGAGTCGCGAGCAGAGCACCCACAACTGGGCCGACTACGTGGAGGTCGGCGCCCGGCAAATAGCCCTAGAGGCTGTCGGGCACGCACACGTTCGCGACGCCGATTTTTACTACCAGCTCGTCAAGTGGGTTTCCCGCTTGGAAGCCGAAGCTTCGGTGGACCACGCCGGCATGGAAAGGGCCAATGCGCACGAGCAACGCGCCCTATCGCACCTCTTGCAAGTCCGAGGTGAGGCGCACGACTCCGGTGCCGGCGTTTAGCGTGTACCACAGATGGTGGCCAGCATCGTCTAGTAGCTAAGAGTAAGTTAGTACTTGTACGCTACTAGAGTATTAGTGGGAGTAGATAGTTAACTTGGCTATGATGGTTGTCAATGTGGAAGTTCAGTACTCTATATGTGGATCAGACCTGTTACTTTGCTCTGAATGTTGAACTTTCCGTTTGAACGTATGGAATGGGCTGTTATTTTTTTAAACGGGCTGCATTTGTCCTCCACGGGTTTAGAGGCTGACTTGTGGGCCTAGCAAGTTGACGCGTACACAATCAGGAGATGATTGTACGTGGAGAGGATGACAGCAGGGACCCACTAAGGTCATGGCAGTACGCAAGAAAGTGCCTCCTTATTTCAAGCCAATAAAAAAATGGATCCTCCTAGTGGATTTCTGACATCTGGGTCCCATGCCATTGTCAACGTAGTCAATAAACGAGAGAATTGCACAACGAGCGGCTGACACCATGGACCCAGCAACTCGCTCAGTTATTTTTGTTTTGGGTTAATTTGATAAATGCCACTCCAAATCTGGTGTATCCGAGAAATGCCACTGCAATTTTCAAACTTTGAAAAATGCCATTTCATGCCATTTCTAGTGGCATTTTTCGAAGTTTGGAGTGGCGTTTTTCAAAGTTTGCAAACTGCAGTGACGTTTTTCAAAGTTTGTAAAAATTGCAGTGGAATTTTTCAAAGTTTGGAAATTGCAGTGGCATTTTTATGAATCGCCATAATTGGAGTGGCATTTATCTAATTTGTTTTTGAGATGGAAGCAGGGTGTCAACTGCGCTGTGCGGGACACTCTGGCCTGTCTAGACAGCCTTTTCTTTTATGTTTACCACAGAACAGCCCAGTAGTTTTTTTTCTTTCTGAAAATGGCTAGCCTAGTTTTTTTGTGATTTGTCAAGTAAGTCGCTTTATCAGGCCTATTGGGCAGCAAATCTTTCAAGACGAGGAGAGGTTCATTCGGCTGGCCGAGAAAATGGCCTATTAGTAATGAGAAAATGGGCTGTACATTTTCAAAACACATCAAACTGGCAATTAGTTTCAAATATCTTTTTTTCATTTCGAGATTTTAAATTGCATTGATTTTTATGCATGGACAATTTATTGGATTTTATATTGATATACATTTATTTTTAAAATCAGTCTAAATGTGACTCGAAATTTCGGGATTAAAAACAGTTCAGACCGCACCGACATATGCAAAATTTCGTATAATTTTTTAACCGTGGACACAATATGGTTTGTAAAGCTAACAAAAAGAATATGGGCTCCAAAAAAACCCGTAAGAATTAGCAAATGGGCTGTAAATTATTTGAAATAATGGCAGATGGGCTGTGTGTTGTTTTCCACAGATTTGAGGCTTTCCACAGATGGCATGTATACTATTGGATGTCCATCCAACGGCCGTCATGCTTCTTCAATCTCTGCTCTTCCTGCTCCAACCGCTCAAACAAGCGCCGGCGAGACTGCCTGCTCCCTCCTCCCCGCGGCCGGCTGTGCTGCCGCGCAGGCCTCACCGCCCCACCATACTCCCATCGCTGGCCTAGCCATCCCTCTACTCACCCACACCTGCTGTTATTCTCCGGCGACGGCAGACGAACCAGTAAACCCTCGTACAGTCGTACTCCCCTCCGCGTGGGAAACAAAAACAACTGCCGAGTCTTCCCTACCTCCGTGTCGTTTCCTTCCTAGGCCTCGCCATCGTCCACTGCCCTGGTGCTCTCGATGTGGCGTGGTCAACATGGTCAATGATCAACATGCATCTAAAGTGGACTGTATGTGGAGAGGCTGACAGCTGGGTCCACGGCCGCACGCAAGGAAATGCCTCCTTATTATGCGCAAAATAATGATTCCTCCACCTGACATCTGGGACCCACCGAATGGGCCTCTGTATTTCGCGAAAAAAACGTTACCGCTGCTGACAGCTCGGACCCACCAGCTATATCTTCGCACGCAAGGAAGTGCCTCCTTATTACGCACAAAAAATGAATACTTCCCTGCTAGCTGGGACCCAGTATAGTGGGCCTACTAAGTTGACGGGGACGGGCTTTGTCAACTTAGTCAATATGCACGATTCTAGCTCGACTGACCATACGATGTCCATCCAACAGCCGTAGTGCTTCTTCAACCTCTAGTCTTCTTGCTCCAGCCACCCAAAGCAGCGCCGGTCGTGCCGCCTGCTCCTGCCTCCCGTGGCCGGCTATGCTGCCGCGGAGGCCTCACCGCCCCCATACTACTCCCACCGCTGGCCAGGCCATCCCTCCACTCCACTCACCCACACCCCCTGTTATTCTGCGGCAATGGCAGCGCAGCCGAACTAGTGAACCCTCGTACACCTCTCCGCGTGGGCATCCACTGCCGCGTCTTCCCTGGCTCAGCGTCGTCCCCTTCCTAGGCCTCACCGTCGTCCACCGCCATGGTGCTCTCGGCGCGGCGTGGTCAATGTGGTCAACGACCGAATTCCATCGGAAGAATACTGTACGTGGAGAGGCTGACAGCTGGGTCCACGGCAGCCACAAGGAAGTGCCTCCTTATTACGCGGAAAATAATTATTCCTCCACCTGACAGCAGGGACCCACCGGACGCGCACCAGTATTTCCCGAAAAAAACGTTTGCCCCTGACTGCTGGGACCCACCCGACGGGCCACCGTATTTCGTGAATCGCGAAAAAAACGTTCCCCCTGCTGTCAGCTCGGACCCACCAGAAGTGCCTCTTATTACGCACAAAAAAATGAATACCCCCTGCTAGCTGGGACCCACCTTGGTGGGAGGCTGACTTGTGGGCCTACTAAGTTAACGGGGACGGAGGGCTTTGTCAACTTAGTCAATATAAATGATTCTAGCTCCAGTGACCGTACGATGTCCATCCAACGGCCGTAGTGCTTCTTCAACCTCTGGTCTTCTTGCTCCAGCCGCCCAAAGCAGCGCCAGTTGTGCCGCATGCTCCTGCCTCCCCTTCTATTCCCACCGCTGGCCAGGCCCTGCGGCGACGGCAGCCTCACACCGCAGCCGAAACAGTGAACCCTCGTACTCCTCTCTGTGCGGGCTTCCACTGCCGCGTCTTCCCTGGCTCGGCGTCGTCCCCTTCCTAGGCCTCGCCGTCGTCCACCGCCCTAGTGCTGTTGGCGCGGCGTGGTCAACGTGGTCAAGGAACGACTTCCATCGGACGTGGACTGTATGTGGAGAGGCTGACAACTGGGTCCATGGCCGCAGCAAGGAAGTGCCTCCTTATTATGCAGAAAATAATGATTCCTCCACCTGACAGCTAGGACCCACTGGACGGGCCACTATATTTCGTGAAAAAAACATTTCTCCCTGACTGCTGGGACCCACCAGCTACATCTTCGCACGCAAGGAAGTGCGTCCGGGCAAAAAAAAACAATTCCCCCCCCCCCTGGCTGCTCGAACCCACCAGTTACATCTTCACACGCAAGGAAGTGCATCTGGGCAAAAAAAAACAATTCGCCCCCTGACTATTGGGACCCACCAGCTACATCTTCGCATGCAAGTAAGTGCCTGACAGTCGGGACCCACCTGGTCGAAGCGTACGTAGCATTGTGATTCTTCTCGCGAACGTGTACATACATATATACTGGTGGATGTAGAGGCGCGCATGTGTCGTAGTAGAGGGCGCGCACGTAGCATGTACATGTACGTACAGCAGACAGGGTGCAAGAAAGAAAATACGGCCACGTATGTGTACATACGGGCGGGGTCTCGAACGCCTACTCACGCATATGTACGGCGAGGGCTCGTGTACATGGCTAGGTCGTAACGGAGAAACAACATCATCGTCGTGTTCATGGGGAGGCAACGAAATGCGTCGTGTTCATGGGGAGGCAACGGAATGCGTCGTGTTCATCGGGAGGCAACGGAATGCATCATGTTCATCAGGAGGCAACGGAACGCGTGGGAGCCAACCAGCTGGGTCGGAAAACGGAATGCGTGGCCGTGTTCATCGGGAGGGCTTGGACGGAACAGGCGATGGAAACGAGGCCTGGCGTACCGCAGAATGGAGGAAACGGACCTCCTACGGTCGAAACGGGGGTCCTGTTGATCGGGAGGGGTGTGGCGTACCACAAAACGGAGGAAACGGACCTCCTATGGTCGAAACGGGGGTCCTGTTGATCGGGAGGGGTGTGGCGTACCGCAAAACGGACGAAACGGACCTCCTACGGTCGAAACAGGGGTCCTGTTCATCGGGAGGGGTGTGGCGTACCGCAAAACGGGACTCCACGGGATACTGTTCATCTCCACCGTTGACCTCCTCCAGCCTCCACGGGCTACCATCGACCTCCTCCAGCCTCCACGGGCTCCTGTTCATCCAGCCTCCACCGCGCGCTACTCCACCGGCTACTGTTCAACCACCCCTCCACCGTCTACTGTTCATCCAGCCCTCCACACCACGGGGTACTGTTCAACCACCCCTCCACGGGCACCCCTCCACCGTCTACTGTTCATCCAGCCCTCCACACCACGGGGTCCTGTTCATCCAGAGGCAACGCCACCGCTCACTGTTCATCCACCCCCCGCAACGCTCACTATTCATCCAATCGATCGGCTTCATTTAGCAGCAGTAGCGAAGGAATCGCTCGATCGGGTTCAGTTAACAGCCATCGATCGATCGCTCGGGTTCAGTAACGCGTAGCCTGTAGTGCAATCGCTCGGGTTCAGTTAGAGCCCAACGCCTCGCTCGGGTTCAGTCAGAGCCAACGCCTCGCACACACGCGCGTACGTGTACGAGAAAAACATGCATCGCTCGGCCCCCAACCTCCCACCGTAACCGAGAACTCCCTGAAATTTTCCTCCCCCTCGCTTCTACCACGTTTTTTCCGTCATGGACGGCCCAAAGAATGTCATGCAGCTGCATCTCCGGCCCGCCCAGGACGAAAAGCCCATCTTCTGTCATGTTTTTTTGTCATAGAAGTAGGAGCCCACCACATCTATGATGATACCGGGTGTTGTCACAATTATCGTCATAGAAGTGTCATATGTATGACAGAAAAAAAATTCGTTCGGCCCAAAATGTCATGGATGTGTCTTTTTTTTGTAGTGTAGGCATGCCTGTTATTTCTGTTAAAATAGGAGATCATTGTTATCATGGCTTATGTGATATGGGTGCTAGTGCTAGTGCAATACCTTTCGCCTTATACAAAGAAATTATGCATGATATTGCACCCGCTGAGTTAGAAGATATTGATGTCACAATTAAACTTGCCAATAGAGATACTATTTCACCAATGGGAATTGTTAGAGATGTTGAAGTCTTGTGTGGGAAAACTAAATATCCTGCTGATTTTCTTGTTCTTGGTTCCCCACAAGATAGCTTTTGTCCCATTATATTTGGTAGACCCTTCTTGAACACAATTAATGCTAAGATAGATTGCAAAAAGTATGCTCTTACTATTGGTTTAGGTGATATGTCTCATGAATTTAATTTCTCTAAATTTCATAGACAACACCGTGAAGAGGAATTGCCTAGTAAGATGAAATTATTGGACTTGCTTCTATTTCCGTACCTCCTAGTGATCCTTTAGAACAATATTTGCTAGACCATGAAAATGATATGTTTATGAATGAAAGAAGGGAAATAGATGAAGTATTCTTTAAACAGGAACCCATCCTGAAACACAATTTGCCTGTTGAAATCCTAGGGGATCCTCCTCCACCCAAGGGTGATCCCGTGTTTGAGCTTAAACCTTTACCTGGTACTCTTAAATATGCTTATCTTGATGAGAAAAAGATATATCATGTTATTATTAGTGCTAACCTTTCGGAGCATGAAGAAGAGAGGTTATTGAAAACTCTGAAGAAGCACCGTGCTGCTATTGGATATACTCATGATGATCTTAAGGGCATTAGTCCCACTCTGTGTCAACACAAAATAAATTTGGAGGAAGATGCCAAACCAGTTCACGATCATCAACGACGGCTGAATCCTAATATGAAGGAAGTGGTAAGAAAGGAAATACTAAAGCTTCTTGAGACAGGTATAATTTATCCCGTTGCTGATAGTCAGTGGGTAAGTCATGTCCATTGCGTCCCTAAGAAGGGAGGTATTACTGTCGTTCCTAATGATAAAGATGAATTGATTCCGCAAAGAATTATTACAGGTTATAGGATGATAATTGATTTCCGCAAATTAAATAAAGCTACTAAAAAGATCATTACCCCTTACCTTTTATCGATCAAATGCTAGAAAGATTATCCAAACATACACATTTTTGCTTTCTAGATGGTTATTCTGGTTTCTCTCAAATACCTGTGTTAGCGAATGATCAATCGAAGACTACTTTTACTTACCCGTTCGGTACTTTTGCTTATAGACGTATGCCTTTTGGTTTATGTAATGCACCTACTACCTTCCAAAGATGCATGATGGCTATATTCTCTGGCTTTTGTGAAAAGATTTGTGAGGTTTTCATGGATGATTTCTCCGTCTATGGATCCTCTTTTGATGATTGTTGAGCAACCTTGGTCGAGTTTTGCAGAGATGTGAAGAAATTAATCTTGTCTTGAATTGGGAAAAGTGCCACTTTATGGTTAATGAAGGTATTGTCTTGGGGCATAAAGTTTCTGAAAGAGGTATTGAAGTTGATAAAGCCAAGGTTGATGCTATTGAAAAGATGCCATGTCCCAAGGACATCAAAGGTATAAGAAGTTTCCTTGGTCATGCCAGTTTTTATAGGAGGTTCATTAAGGACTTCTCAAAAATTTCTCGGCCTCTGACTAATTTATTACAAAAGGATATACCATTTCTTTTTTATGACGATTGCGTAGAAGCATTTGAAGTACTTAAGAAAGCATTGATCTCTGCACCTATTGTTCAGCCACCTGATTGGAATTTACCTTTTGAAATTATGTGTGATGCCAGTGATTATGTTGTAGGTGCTGTTCTAGGGCAAAGAGTTGATAAGAAATTAAATGTTATTCAATATGCTAGTAAAACTCTAGACAATGCTCAGAGAAATTATGCTACTACTGAAAAAGAATTCTTAGCAGTTGTATTCGCTTGTGATAAGTTTAGACCTTACATTGTTGATTCTAAAGTAACTATTCACATGGATCATGCTGCTATTAAATATCTTATGGAAAACAAAGATGCTAAACCTAGACTTATTAGATGGGTCTTCTTGCTACAAGAATTTGATTTGCATATTATTGATAGAAAGGGAGCTGAGAACCCCGTTGCAGACAACTTGTCTAGGCTAGAGAATGTTCTTGATGACCCACTACCTATTGATGATAGCTTTCCTGATGAACATTGAGTGTCATAAATGCTTCTCATACTGCTTCATGGTATGCTAATTATGCTAATTATATTGTTGCTAAATTTATACCACCTAGCTTCACATACCAGCAAAAGAAAAAGTTCTTCTATGATTTGAGACATTACTTTTGGGATGACCCACATCTTTATAAATAAGGAGTAGATGGTGTTATTAGACATTGTGTACATGAGCAGGAACAGACACAGATCCTACGCAAGTGTCACTCCGAGGCTTATGGAGGACACCACACTAGAGACAGAACTGCACATAAGGTATTGCAATCCGGTTTTTATTGGCCTACTCTCTTCAAGGATGCCCGTAAGTTTGTTTTATCTTGTGATGAATGTCAAAGAATTGGTAATATTAGTAGACGTCAAGAAATGCCTATGAATTATTCACTTGTAATTGAACCATTTGATGTTTCAGGCTTTGATTATATGGGACCTTTTCCTACCTCTAATGGATATACACATATTTTAGTTGTTGTTGATTACGTTACTAAGTGGGTAGAAGCTATTCCAACTAGTAGTGCTGATCATAACACCTCTATTAAGATGCTTAAAGAAGTTATTTTTCCAAGGTTTGGAGTCCCTAGATATTTAATGACTGATGGCGGTTCACATTTTATTCATGGTGCTTTCCGTAAAATGCTTGCTAAGTATGATGTTAATCATAGAATTGCATCTCCTTATCACCCACAGTCTAGTGGTCAAGTAGAATTGAGCAATAGAGAACTCAAATTAATTTTGCAAAAGACTGTTAATAGATCTAGAAAGAATTGGTCCAAGAAACTTGATGATGCATTATGGGCCTATAGAACTGCATATAAAAATCCTATGGGTATGTCTCCATATAAAATGGTTTATGGAAAAGCATGTCACTTACCTCTCGAACTAGAACATAATGCTTATTGGGCTATTAAAGAGCTCAATTATGATTTCAAACTTGCCGGTGAGAAGAGGTTATTTGACATTAGATCACTTGATGAATGGAGAACTCAAGCCCATGAGAATGCCAAATTATTTAAAGAAAAAGTTAAAAGATGGCATGACAAAAGAATATAAAAGTGTGAATTTAATGTAGGTAATTATGTATTGCTATACAACTCTCGTTTAAGGTTTTTTTTCAGGAAAACTTATCTCTAAATGGGAAGGTCCTTACGTTATCGAGGAGGTCTACCGTTCCGGTGCCATAAAAATCAACAACTTCGAAGGCACAAATCCGAAGGTGGTGAACGGTCAAAGAATTAAACATTATATGTAATCCTATAAATGTTGAAACCAATGTTATTGAAACCATAACCCCGGAGGAATACATAAGGGACACTTTCCGGAAAGTTTCAGACTCTGAAAAGGAATAGGTATGTGGTACGGTAAGTAAACCGACTCCAAAACAGTTCTAATGGCAATTTTCCTCCGTTTTGGAATATTTAGAAAAATAGAAAAATAAGAAGCAGTCCGGGAAGGACACGAGGGCTCCACGAGGGTGGAGGGCTCGCCCTACCCCCTGGGCGCGCCCCTACCTCGTGGGTACCTCGTGTGCTCTCCGGACTCCGTTTTCTTACACGTCACGTATTTTGGTCGGTAAAAATTCATTATATAATCTCCCGAAAGTTTTGACCACCGTATCATGCAAAAATCTCCTGTCTTTGTTTCGAGCTGTTTTTCTGACAGATCCAGGTCGTCATGTCGTCTTCAAGTGCCCCCAAGGATCAGTTCTTCGAGAAGGTCATCAACCCCTACCTCGCGTATGTGCTGCAACACCCTCAAACCATTGAGATGCATGTGGGGTTGTTGCACATCCATGATGTTGAGGGACCAAGGAAGACCGGAAGCACTGATACGGCTCAAATAGCTTTGAGTCGATTTTGTGGGATGTCCCTGATCTTTCACCGGCGCAAAGAGCTAGCAGAATATACTTGATCGGAGGCAGACGTACTAGAGCAGACAGAGATATATATGTGTAGAGATGTGTACATGTGGAAGAACTTGGACTAGATGGATCGGAAGTAGTAAACGTGGTGTAGTAGTACTAGAGCTAGATGGAGGGATTAAGCTGATGGTGATTAGCGGCGGCGACGGCGACGGAGTATAGCAATAATAAGCACTAGCAGAAGTAGATGGAGAAGACGGGAAGCTAGCTAGATTGACCCTTGTAGATCAAGAATCAAATGACACTTGTGCCTTGGTGATCCAAGCTGCCGAAACACATGCAATTATCAAACCCTAGACAGGGACGCAGAAGTACAGATACGCATCCATCAGATGAGTTTTCTTCCTGAACTAAAACCTCTACCCTAGACAGAACTGCACCCCTTGCTTATATAGGTTGTGCGTAACACCTGGGCTAAGCCTGACCTAGACTAGGACACGATGAGGACTCCTCATCAATTACAAGTTGTAAATTAGGAAATCTGAACAAACTAGTAAAAACAAATAAAAAGACACACGTACGTATACTTGCATGTATGGTTGCTAGGCCAAAACTAAAATGAACTTGATGGTGCAGCCTTCAAACTTTCATTCTGCTGGTTACGTTGAAGTATTGACAAGGTGTTCTGAACGTGGGCTTCACTTCTTCCTAAGGCACAAGCGTAGCATATGGAACAGGCTTCACACCTAAAATCCCCCTCTGTTCTGTAGCACACATGATCTTCTTATGACGTAGAGCGGGAACCACATAATTTTGCATGTTGCTTTCATAGCGAGCCTCTCGATTGGCTGATATTTTACTTGATAGTAATGGTGGAACGACAAGAGCACCTGTACTGTCCATATCATCCTCTCCCCCTTTAAGCGAAACCGTCCTCGGTTTCAGGGTACTCTTCAAAAAATCGTTGTATACAAACACATGATCAATCTTGATAGCATTGTTACCCATGGGCTGCAGCACACGTTTGATGCCAACATCTCGGAACACGTAAGTGTTCGACCTCCCCTCATGTATAGCGTTGCGATCATATTGCCACGGACGACCCAATAGCAACTGACACACATCCATTGGCACAACATCGCAAATCACCTCATCGTAATACGTGCCAATATTGAACTTTACGCGTACCTTGTGAGTCACCTTCAAACGTCCGGAGTTGTACAACCACTCAATGCAATGTGGCTGCGGATGTGGCCATGCCTTCAGTCCTAAAGCATCCACCACAGGCTTGCTTATGATGTTGGTGTAGCTCCCTCCATCAATAATCAACTTGCAACACTTGTTTTTGATCTTGCATTGTGACTGAAAAATTTTCCACCACTGTCCCGAACTTGGAATTTGATCCTCTTTAGCTCGCTGCACCATGATGCATGGCAGGTCATCATAATCTAGAGGATAGCACATGATAGGATTAGATTCACTTTCCCCTTCCCTGGGCTCATCAGACTCTGAGTCAATTTTGTCTTCGGAAACATATCCATCATTAACAAGGAGCACTCTCTTCTTGTTCGGACAATCAATGCATTTGTGTCCCCTACCTCCACATGTGTAACAAACAATCTCACTAGTACGCATAGCAGGCTGCGCACTTGAATCAGCCCTTGAAGCCACTTTGCTCGCGGCCATAGATTCTTTGCTCATCTCCTTGTGATCGGTAGCAGCTGACCTATAGGATGAAGCTGGCTTGACATTATCATCGTCATGCGAATAGGAACATCGCCCCATGCTGAAATTGGTGCGGCCTTTGGAAACTTGCTTGGCTTTGACCCACTGTTCGGCACGCTCCACCTGATGAAGAAGCTCTTGCATATCATTATACTGCATCAAATCAACACGGTCATGTATATCCTCATTCAGCCCCTCAAAGAAGCGTGTCATTGTTGCATCATCAGACTCATGCACATTAGTTCTGATCATCAGAACTTGCATCCGTTGGTAATACTCATCCACCGTCATGGCTCCTTGAACAAGACGGCGAAGCTTTGTGTGTTGCTCCTTCTGAAAATAAGCTGGCACAAAGCGAGCACGCATTGTACGCTTCATCTCACGCCATGACTCTGGTCGTGCGTCATTGCGGTTGAGCTGATCCCACCAAATTAATGCATAACCTGAAAATTCAAGAGAAGCAAAATGAATCTTCCGCTCCTCGGAGTAACAGTGATTATCAAAAATCGGCTCCACACGCATCTCCCACTCAAGATACTCCTCGGGACCGGCCTTGCCTGTGAACGAAGGTATAGTAATTTTTATTCTACCAATACCTCCGTCCTCGTCCTCATCGCGGCGCCGCCTTGGTCCATCATCACGGGGACGAGCATCCTGTCGTGGTCGGCAAGGCAAGTCGCCGCGAGCATCAGAACCATGCTCAAACTCAGCATCATTGTCGTCGTTGGCAACGTCCACGTCATGGACATGTCGAGGTGCTCGCTGCTGCAGGGCATGTTGTTCCCTCGCTGGAGCAACCGCGCCGGTTGCCCTTGCCTCTAGGCGATGGAGGGCTGCTTGCATGGCCTGGAACCCGTCGGTCACTGTCTCGTCGAGGGCCTTCATGCGGTTGTCGAAGTGCTGGTATGTAGCCTTGAACATAGCACGGACACCTGGGTCCAGATCGGGACCATATTGCGGCGGCCCGTCATCCTCCCGCACCTCATCCCCGTCACGCTTGCTTGCGGTTGACATTGCGCGCAGTGATAAACCTGGCGCTCTCTGATACCAGTTGATACGGCTCAAATAGCTTTGAGTCGATTTTGTGGGATGTCCCTGATCTTTCACCGGCACAAAGAGCTAGCAGAATATACTTGATCGGAGGCAGACGTACTAGAGCAGACAGAGATATATATGTGTAGAGATGTGTACGTGTGGAAGAACTTGGACTAGATGGATCGGAAGTAGTAAACGTGGTGTAGTAGTACTAGAGCTAGATGGAGGGATTAAGCTGATGGTGATTAGCGGCGGCGACGGCGACGGAGTATAGCAATAATAAGCACTAGCAGAAGTAGATGGAGAAGACGGGAAGCTAGCTAGATTGACCCTTGTAGATCAAGAATCAAATGACACTTGTGCCTTGGTGATCCAAGCTGCCGAAACACATGCAATTATCAAACCCTAGACAGGGACGCAGAAGTACAGATACGCATCCATCAGATGAGTTTTCTTCCTGAACTAAAACCTCTACCCTAGACAGAACTGCACCCCTTGCTTATATAGGTTGTGCGTAACACCTGGGCTAAGCCTGACCTAGACTAGGACACGATGAGGACTCCTCATCAATTACAAGTTGTAAATTAGGAAATCTGAACAAACTAGTAAAAACAAATAAAAAGACACACGTACGTATACTTGCATGTATGGTTGCTAGGCCAAAACTAAAATGAACTTGATGGTGCAGCCTTCAAACTTTCATTCTGCTGGTTACGTTGAAGTATTGACAAGGTGTTCTGAACGTGGGCTTCACTTCTTCCTAAGGCACAAGCATAGCATATGGAACAGGCTTCACACCTAAAATCCCCCTATGTTCTGTAGCACACATGATCTTCTTATGACGTAGAGCGGGAACCACATACTTTTGCATGTTGCTTTCATAGCGAGCCTCTCGATTGGCTGATATTTTACTTGATAGTATCGGTGGAACGACAAGAGCACCTGTACTGTCCATATCAGGAAGCATGAAGGCAAGGCTCGTGGCATTGGAGCAAGAAGTTTTCAAGTGCCAGGAGATGGTGGGGCGTGGGCTCGATTCCTATCACATTATGATCATAGAGTTCACCAACAACCACAAGCTGGACGTCAAGGACATTGGGGAGGCCACCGTCAAGCTTCATGAGAAAATCGAGCACCTCCAAGCCCAGATCCATGACTTGCAAAATCAAAACTATGAGTATGAATATAGATTCAAGAGGATGAGTTTGGCTACAGATTTGAGGTTTCAGGAGACTCGATCATCCTTCTATGATGGTGAGCCTATGCCTTGGAAGAAGGACGACAAGCCTACACCATCAACAAAACCATCACCTTCTTCACCAACAAAGAAGAACTGAGTATCTGGTATGGGCACTCCCCTTGGCAACTGCCAAGCTTCGGGGAGTGCCCCAGTATCGTATCACCATCACTCTTATCTTTACCGGTTTTCTTAGTTCGATCCTTTTGATAATATCTTGATCTAGTAGAATAAAAGCTTTTAGTATGATCTAGTTGTGAGTTTTGCTTTATGATCCTTCTATGTAATCGAGTCTGTGAGCTATATATAATAAAGATTAGTGTTGAGTCAAGGGCTTGATTATTTTTCCATGATCTTGAGTGAATAAAAGAAAAGAGGAAGAATAAAAAGAATAAAAGAGATCATATGGATCTTATGGAGAGTAATGAGATCACATAGAAAGAGTATGATGAATAAAAGTTGTTGAGAGTTGACAAACATAGTTTTGTTCATCGTTGCAATTAATAGGAAGTAATAAAGAAAGAGAGGTCTTCACATATAAATATACTTTCTTGGACATCTTTTATGATTGTGAGCACTCATTAAAATATGACATGCTAAAGAGTTGACGTTGGACAAGGAATACAACATAATGGGTTATGTTTTCTTACATCTTAGATAAATTATATTGTCTTGGATCATCCAACATGATTGAGCTTGCCTTTCCCCCTCATGCTAGCCAAATTCATTGCACCAAGTAGAGATACTACTTGTGCTTCCAAACACCCTTAAACCAGTTTTGCCATCAGAGTCCACCATACCTACCTATGGATTGAATAGGATCCTTCAAGTAAGTTGTCATCGGTGCAAGCAATAAAAAAATTGCTCCCTAAATATGTATGACTTATTAGTGTGGGAGAAAATAATCTTTATACGATCGTGTGATATGGAAGAAATAAAAGCGACAGACTGCATAATAAAGGTCCATATCACAAGTGGCGATATAAAGTGATGTTCTTTTGCATTAAGATTTTGTGCATCCAACCATAAATGCGCATGACAACCTCTTCTTCCCTATGCGAAGGGCCTATCTTTTACTTTTATCTCCTACCTTGCATAAGAGTCATGGTGATCTTCACCGTTCCTTTTTACATTTTATCTTTTGGCAAGCACAACATGTTGGAAAGATCCTGGTATATATGGCTAATTGGATGTGAGTTTTCATGAACTATTATTGTTGACATTACCCTTGAGGTAAAACGTTGGGAGGCAAACTATAAGCCCTTATCTTTCTTTGTGTCCGATTAAAACTCCATACCCATAAGTATTGCGTGAGTGTTAGCAATTGTGAAAGACTATATGATAGTTGAGTATGTGGACTTGCTGAAAAGCTCTTATATTGACTCTTTCCTATGTTATGATAAATTGCAATTGCTCCAATGACTGAGATTATAGTTTGTTAGTTTTCAATGAAGTTTATGATTCATACTTGAAATTGTGATTGAATTGTTACTCTAGCATACGAGGTCATATGATAAGAATTATATAAGTTGCTGTTCTAAGAATTATCATGATGCCCTCATGTCCGTATTCTATTTTTATCGACACCTCTATCTCTAAACATGTGGACATATTTTTCGATTTCGGCTTTTGCTTGAGGACAAGCGAGGTCTAAGCTTGGGGGAGTTGATACGTCCATTTTGCATCATGCTTTTATATCGATATTTATTGCATTATGGGTTGTTATTATACATTATGTCACAATACTTATGCCTATTCTCTCTTATTTTACAAGGTTTACATAAAGAGGGAGAATGCCTGCAGCTGGGATTCTGGGCTGGAAAAGGAGCAAATATTAGAGACCTATTCTGCATAGCTCCAAATGTCATGAAACTTCACAGAAGTCATTTTCAGAATATATAATAAATACTGAGCGCAAGAAGTTCACCAGGGGGCCACACCCTGCCCACGAGGGTGGGGGCGCGCCCTACCCCTCGGGCACGCCTCCCTACCTCGTGGGCCCCCTGGTGGCCCTCCGGTGGCCATCTTCTGCTATATGGAGTCTTTCGATGAGGAAAAAAAGCAGAAGCCATCTTTCCGGACGAGACTCCGCCGCCACGAGGCGGAACCTTGGTGGAACCAATCTAGTGCTCCGGCGGAGCTGTTCTGCCGGGGAAACTTCCCTCCGGGAGGGGGAAATCATCGCCATCGTCATCACCAACTCTCCTCTCATCGGGAGAGGGCAATCTCCATCAACATCTTCACCAACACTATCTCCTCCCAAAACCCTAGTTCATCTCTTGTATCCAATTCTTGTCTCCAAGTCCGGGATTGGTACCTGTGGGTTGCTAGTAGTGTTAATTACTCCTTGTAGTTGATGCTAGTTGGTTTATTTGGTGGAAGATCATATGTTTAGATCCTATATGCATATTAATACCCCTCTGATTATGAACATGAATATGCTTTGTGAGTAGTTACATTTGTTCCTGAGGACATGGGAGAAGTCTTGCTATTAGTAGTCATGTGAATTTGGTATTCGTTCCATATTTTGATGAGATGTACGTTGTCTCTCCTCTATTGGTGTTATGTGAACGTCGACTAGATAACACTTCACCATTATTTGGGCCTAGAGGAAGGCATTGGGAAGTAATAAGTAGATGATGGGTTGCTAGAGTGATAGAAGCTTAAACCCTAGTTTATGCGTTGCTTTCTAAGGGGCTGATTTGGATCCATATGTTTCATGCTATGGTTAGCTTTACCTTAATACTTTTGTTGTAGTTGCGGATGGTTGCAATAGAGGCTAATCATAAGTGGGATGCTTTTCCAAGTAAGGACAGTACCCAAGCACCGGTCCACCCACATACCAAATTATCAAAGTACCAAACGCGAATCATATGATCGTGATGAAACCTAGCTTAACGATATTCCCATGTGTCCTCGGGAGTGCCTTACATCATATAAGAGTTTGTCCAGGCTTGTCCTTTGCTACAAAAAGGATTGGGGCACCTTGCTGCACTTTATTTTCTTTTGTTACTTGTTGCTCCTTACCAATTATCTTATCACCAAACTATCGGTTACCTGTAATTTCAGTGCTTGCAGAGAATATCTTGCTGAAAACCGCTTATCATTTCCTTCTGCTCCTCGTTGGGTTCGACACTCTTACTTATCGAAAGGACTACGATAGATCCCCTATACTTGTGGGTCATCACTGGCTGCACTCCGACGCGTCCGTCCGGGCGACACTGAGCCAAGCTGCTGCTGACTCCGAGAATTACAGGGAGGCCGTCGCTCAGGCTGTGTCCGCCCGCGAGGTGGCGCTAAAGGATGCTGAGGCCGCCCAGGACCGCTGCCAGTCACTGGCGGCCGAGCTGGAGACCGTGCGAAGGGAGCGCGCGAAGGAAGCCCGAGGCCGCAAGGCGGAGGAGGAGAAGATGAAAGCCCGAGAGGACGCTGTCAAGGATCGCGACGCCGAACTGGAGCAGTTGGCGAAGCCGCAGGCCACAGAGCGCGACCGACTAGAGGAGTTGGAGCAGAAGCTGAAGGTGGAGGAGGCCGAGCTTGACGCCAAGGCAAAGGTCCTGGCTGAGGACCGCGCGGCCTTCAAGCTCCTTGAAGAGAAGGCTCGGACGGTGCTGAAGTCGCTCTATGAGAAGGGCTTGGAGGAGCCACTGGTTGCCGATGATGAGGGCCCCACCCAGCTGGTTCCTTATCTGGTTGGTGCGCTGGAGGACGTTGTGAGCAGCATCGGCCCCATGGCGGAGGAAGAAGCCCGCGTTCTCTCGTCAGCCGCGCTGACATGTGTCTTCAGCCACCTCCACCTTCGCGATCCTGCCGCTGGCTTGATGAGTTGCTGGAGCCTATGAAAGACGAGCATTACGAGGCCGCTGCTACAGATGTGAAGGGTCAGGTGGAGGCCATGCTGAAGAGGTTCCGCGCCTTCACTCCCACGCCCCTGACCGGCGGTGCTACCGATCTTGCAACTCGGCTGGTGGTGTAGGTGAAGGCGACGCCGTTGGAGAAGAAGCATCCCTTGCAGGCGACGACGGCGTCCAGGGATGACGAGACAACTTGCTAGCGGCTCCTTTCCTGTTTTAGTTTATGCAATATGCACCATGCCTCGTGGAGGTGTTAAACTTGCGCTTGATTTCAGGGGAACAATATGTCCTGTAATATCTGCTTTGAAATTCTATGATTTCCTTTCTATTTTCTTTACATTCTACGTCGGTAGGGCCTGACCCTGCGCATACCTCAGCCGTCGTTGGGCCGTCCGGATCACCAGGACAGACCAAGGAGTGAGGGGCTACGTGATCTGATTCCTGAGTCGTGATACTCAGGAGTCCCCCTTGACATGGAAACAACTTATAGAAAGGAGATCTGGGAGTAGGTCTAGTGTTCTACGTCGGCAGGGCCCGACCTCGCGCGTACCTCAGTCGCCATTGCGCCGACCGGATCACCAGGACGGACCAAGGAGTGAGGGGCTACGTGATCAGTTAGGCTCTTGAGTCGCGATGCTCAGGAGCCCCCCTTGACGTTCAAACGACCTTCATACCTTAGCTCCGCTTGGGAAGGCGCGTGTCATGGATCTAAGACTAACAGTAGAATGGGGGTAGGTATGAGGAGGCTGTTGGGAACATAGTAGTTTCAAAAAAATTCCTACGCTCATGCAAGATCATGGTGATGCATAGCAACGAGAGGGGAGAGTGTGTCCACATACCCTCGTAGAATGAAAGCGGAAGCGTTAGTACAACGCGGTTGATGTAGTCGTACGTCTTCATGATCCGACCGATCAAGCACCAAACGCACGGCACCTCCGAGTTCTGCACACGTTCAACTTGATGACGTCCCTCGAACTCCGATCCAATCGAGCTTTGAGGGAGAGTTCTGTCAGCACGACGCCGTGGTGACAATGATGATGTTCTACCAACGCAGGACTTCGCCTAAGCAAAGCTACGATATGACCGAGATGGATCATGGTGGAGAGGGGCACCACACACGGCTAAGAGATCCAAGGGATCAATTGTTGTGTCTCTAGGGGTGCCTCCCTCCTCGTATATAAAGGAGTAGAGGAGGGGGAGGGGGCCGGCCACCCTTGGCGCGCCCCCATGAGGAGTCCTACTCCCACCGGGAGTAGGACTCCCCCCTTTCCATGTTGGAGTAGGAGAGGAGAGGGAAGGAGAAAGAGGGAGAAAGGAAAATGGGGGGGGGGGGGGGGGCGCCGCCCCCCTTCCTAGTCCAATTCAGACTTGGGAGGGGAGGGGCGCGCGGCTGCCCCTTGGCCACCTCTCCTCTTCCACCAATTGGGCCCATGAGGCCCATTAACCTCCGGGGGGTTCCGGTAACCCCCCGGTACTCCGGTATATATCCGATAACCCCCGAAACCATTCCGGTGTCCGAATATAGTTGTCCAATATATCAATCTTCATGTCTCGACCATTTCGAGACTCCTCATCATGTCCATGATCACATCTGGGATTCCAAACTAACTTCTATACATCAAAACATATAAACTCATAATATAACTGTCATCGAACTTTAAGTGTGCGGACCCTACGGGTTCGAGAACTATGTAGACATGACCGAGACATGTCTCCGGCAAATAACCAATAGCGGAACCTGGATGCTCATATTGGCTCCTACATATTCTACGAAGATCTTTATCGGTCAAACCGCATAACAACATACGTTGTTCCCTTTGTCATCGACATGTTACTTGCCCGAGATTCGATTGTCGGTATCTCAATACCTAGTTCAATCTCGTTACTGGCAAGTCTCTTTACTCGTTCCGTAATACATCATCCCACAATTAACTCATTAGTTGCAATGCATGCAAGGCTTAAGTGATGTGTATTACCGAGTGGGCCCAAAGATACCTCTCCGACAATTGGAGTGACAAATCCTAATCTTGAAATACGCCAACCCAACAAGTACCTTTGGAGACACCTATAGAGCACCTTTATAATCACCCAGTTACGTTGTGACGTTTGGTAGCACACAAAGTGTTCCTCTGGTATTCAGGAGTTACATAATCTCATAGTCATAGGAACATGTATAAGTCATGAAGAAAGCAATAGCAACACACTAAATGATCAAGTGCTAAGCTAACGGAATGGGTCAAGTCAATCACATCATTCTCCTAATAATGTGACCCCGTTAATCAAATGACAATTCTTTGTCTATGGTTAGGAAACATAACCATCTTTGATTCAACGAGCTAGTCAAGTAGAGGCATACTAGTGAAACTCCGTTTGTCTATGTATTGACACATGTATCATGTTTCCGGTTAATACAATTCTAGCATGAATAATAAACATTTATCATGATATAAGGAAATAAATAATAACTTTATTATTGCCTCTAGGGCATATTTCCTTCAGAGGCAAGATCCTAGCTATGGCGAAGTTGTACACACGAGTTTTACGAGTTCAGGCCCTTCGCGAAGGAAGTAACAGCCCTACGTCTCAGTGCGCGGAGGCGGTCGACTGGATTATGTATATGTGTGTTTCGAGGTGGTGCGAACCCTTGTGCCAGTAAAGGGGGTGGCTTATATAGAGTGCGCCCGGACCCCAGCCAGCCCACGTTACAAAGGGTTTAAGATACATTAAGAGGGGGGCGTTATGGGTAACAGTAGTAATAAAGTGGTATAAATGCCTATTAAGTCTATGAGTAAACATCCGACCGTTTTCATGCAGAGTGACTTTAGACCTTCTGTCTGTCGAGTGATAATTGTTGTGGTCGAGTGACTTTGAGTCTTCCGAGTGGAACGCCTCGTAGTCGAGTGGATGATGCTATCCCTCAAATGCTTATGGTTTTAGGATGGTGTCCTAGGGGAGGGTGTCTAGGTCAGGCTTGTGACCTTACCCTAGGTACATAGCTTCATCACTAGCCCTCGAATGGTTCAGGGTTGGAGTGGAGAAGGAGTTGAGAACACCTCCGATTCAATTTTCGCGCTTCGGAAGCGTCTGATTGGGACCAAGTGAGCAATCATGATGACTTCAACTTATTTTTCAGTCGCCTTGATCCATTCTTGGTCCTGCTGAGTGAACTTTTACTGCTATGCTTCGAGTGCTAATATGGGAAAAATCTTCTGTCTGACAAGTTGCTCTGCTGCTCGCGGATATTGTGGGATTCGAATTTCGAGAAGTGCGCGGGGCGGAGGAGGCCGCAGTAATCGGGTTGGATTAGGCAGGGCCGCCTCGATTGTCGCGCCACCTTTTTTGCCATGTACCGCGCGCGCGACTGTTGCGGGATTTGATAGGATCACCTGGACCTACAGGTCAGCACTCAGAAACGGCCTCATATAAGGTACCGGATTGGGGTTTTTTTGCACAGTGCGTTCCCATTCTTCTTCCTTCTCCCCCGCTTTCTCCGCCACATCCACCTCTGCTCCCGGCATCGCTGCTCTGCTCGAGCTCCGCCCGCTACAATGGGGAAGGAGAAGATGGTGGCCTTGGAGTGCGCGAAGAAGGCGACGGCAAAGGCAAAGGGGAAGAAGTCCAGCCGGGGCGGATCTTCGTCGAGGTCCGGCCTGCCGCGCGGCTGGATCCAGGGCGACTGGATTCGACGATTCATCCGGACGACATCGACGATCTGGTTGAAGGGGGACTGATTCCCCATGAATCGGCGCGGCTCCCGGAGGGCGAGACCGAACCACATCCGCAGGAGGGTGAGTGCGTTCTCCTCGCCACCCATGTTGACCGCAGATTTTCTTTGCCTCCCCATCCTTTTTTTCGAGGCTTCTTGAACTTCTTTGGAGCACAACTCCACCACTTTTGCCCCAACACCATCATGTACCTTGCTGCCTATGTGTCCATGTGGGAGAACTTCTTAGGTTGTAGGCCACACTGGGGCCTCGTCAAGTATATTTTCACGTGTCGTTCCCAGTCGGTCAAGAAGGCCAACCCGAGTGATGAGAGGACGCACGTGATCCAGATGTGTGGGGGTCTTGGGATTCAAATGAGAGGTAAAAGCACTTTCCCAACCATGATCCTTCCTGAGTCAGTCCAAGGATGGCAGTTGCCGGATGTGGGGTTCCGGCAAACCATTAAGGTTCGAACACTGGGGTGCGCGCGAAGTCTTTTCCTCCCACCGATTTACGCCCTAGCTCGCTAAGATCTCGCGGACGAACTCGACGAACTCACAACACAGAGAGACTCGAGATTTATACTGGTTCGGGCCACCGTTGTGGTGTAATACCCTACTCCAGTGTGGTGGTGGTAGATTGCCTCTAGGGCTGATGATGAAGCATACAAATGGGAAGAACAGCCTCCTGAAGTTGAGGTGTTCTTGTGCTTGGCTAACTTGTGTGGCTGGGGATGATCTAAGATGTCCTCCCTTTTCTGCCCCCTCCTTTTCTCGGTGGTGGCTAGCTCTACTTATATATGCCCTGGTCCTCCTCCCAAATCATGAGCGGGAAGGGAGCCAACAATGGCGGGCAAATTCAAAGGGGGACAGCTAGTACAAGCCATCCTGACAAAAGTGGTCTTCGCTTGCCAAAGGCTCTGGTGGTGACGCCTTCTTGGGCTCCACGATGACCTCCATCTTGTCGTCCTTCTGGTCCTGGTCTTGTTGCACCGATATGGAAACCTTTACCTGATGCCTCGGTATTCCTCGCCTGCGCAGGTCCCCTTAGCACAAAAGAGGAAACAAGGACGCTGCACGCGCTGGCTCCCGCCTGGCGCCAGCCTGGTGTCGATCGTCATGGCTCACGTCACGAGAGCCTCGTGAGGTTCGCCTCGCCTTGATATCTCTGCTCCTCGTGAGCTTGCCTGACTAGGCCGCTCCAGAGGAGGTCTTGTGTCGTCCGCCTCGCGGGGCTTGGCCCCTCGCGAGGGTCTTGGATGCCTTTGTTGATGAAGATGGGTCGTACAGCCTGCTGGCTTACCCATGCAGCGGGCCGCAGGCAGGCAAGTGTGGGGACCCCTGTTCCCAAAACGCCGACAGTAGCCCCCGGGCGCAAGGCGCGCTCGGGCTTGGCTTCGCGGCGAAGCCAATGGCCAAGTACGGAGCACCGCGGGCCCCAAAAGCCTGCGGCCTCGGTTGACGCGTGGCAGTTGATTGGACGTGGGCATCTCCACTTCCCCATGCCGCCTCGGCAACTACACGACTTGACGAGTCCCTGCGACATGCAAGGAAAACCATTATTACCTGCGATCGTGGGAGGTGCCGATTGGCCTTCTCTTTCTATAAATGGGGAGGGGGTGCGGAGCCCCCGTTGCCCATCTCTTCCTTGCTCGCTTGCTTCTTCCTCCTTGCTCCACTACTAGCTTCTTCTTCTTCGCTTCGTCGCTAGCACCAATTGCGCCTATCAGAAGGTTTTCCGCCGAACAAAAGGGGAAGGCCCCCCGAGATGTCCCAGAGCAACTTCCGCCGAAGAAGAGGTCGATACGTCGCCGTGAAGAAGCGGCGATGCAGGTGGTGACGAGGCCTTGGTGCGAGTGGCCTCCCCTAGGGTATCTGCTACCCCTGTATACCCAAGCCGAGGACTCGGGAAGGCGGAGCGACGAGCAGCGCCACCGGCACCGTGCCCGGGGTCGCCGCGCCACGGCGATGCGCGTTGTCGCCACAGGAATCCACACCGCGGACTCCTCGCGTGAGCTGGTGCTGTGGGCGCCGATGCCCCCAAGCTCTTGGATCTGCTTCCCGTGGTTCTTCTCTGACGTGATGCCTCTTGAGCTCTGGTTGCAGCACGCTGACTGTGGTGCTCCGGCGACGGGAGCAGAGATCGAAGCGGTCCCCACCGGCAAGATCTTCATGACTCGCGGCTGGGGCGAGATCGCGCGGGTCTACCGCACGTGGGGCGCCCTCGCGATCCACCTTGAGTTCGATGGCGTCTCCATACTCTTCTTCAAGGTATTCGATGCCGAGGGCCGCCGCCTGGAGTGCTGCTCCGGAGAGGAGCGTGAGGCTGACGCGCGCTCCACTCGCGACCACTCCAGCAGCAGCCCTTGGGAGTCCAGCAGCTCTCCTGAGCTCTACGAGACTCCGGAGACAAGCGACGACTGCTACGTGCCCCCGAGCTCCTGCCGCGGTTGGAGCAGTCCTGTCGCGTCCGGCCATCGCCGCCGCTGATCTGGATGGGGTTGGCGCCGGCCTCCCGTGGCCCACTATTGATGATGGCGTCTACCACGGGGGGTGTAGATAGGATCCTCCTTAGTTTTAGCTTTTGTTTCCTGCGAAGAATCATGAAGCGCCCCGTGGTGGCATGTAAGGGTCTGTAATGTCTTTTGTGCTTATCTTCCCTGTTATGAAGATTTGATGAACACGCGTCCCGTTAAGGCTCGGTCCCCCTTTCTTTCCTCGCAATAGCCTGTTGCTCTACGCCGACAGGTCCTGGTCCCCAGGCAAGCTACAGCCGTCGCTGGTATGCCAGGTCGGGTGCCGTGGTCAAGGCCAGGAGGTGCGCGGCCCGAGGTCCAATAAGAGCCCCTGAGGCGCGATGCTCAGGAGGTCCCCTTTAGCGCTCAAGCGGCCATGGTAAGGGAAGAAAGGGAGTTGACGTAGCCGCAATGGGATTGCGGCAAGGCGTGGGTGTCCATAAGTCTCAGACATTTAGCCGATTCGAGGGCGAGACTTATCTTCTGAACTTTGTGGCGCGTCCTGACGTTGTGCTGGGGCTGCACGCCAGCTTGTGCGGCACAGTCAGGCCGGCCCATACAAGTTTCCCTCCTCCCATGCTCTCCTTAGTGCTCTGCGTCCTCAGGTCCCAGCCCTCGAGTGAGCTCAGCCGCCGCTGGTATGCCAGGTCGCGATGTCGTGGTTAAGGCCAGGGGGTGAGGGCTGGAGAGCCAATAAGAGCTCCTGAGTTGCGATGCTCAGGAGCCCCCCTTTTAATGCGCAAGCGAATTACACGAGAGAAAAGGAGACTCGCGGTGCCGCCTGCTATCCTTCCCGCGGGGCCCTGTGAACATGCACAAGAAGAACATGGTTTGCCGTTACAGCCGTCAGCCTACCGCTGGTTGGTCCGGATGTAGTGAAGGCACTGAGGGCCTGGTGAGGTTACGTGCGCGGGGTGTGCCGTGAGCCAGAGCTCGACCGCTCAGATTTGTTGATGTGGCAGGGACGTACCCATGCACCAGCGCCGTGCCTGTGAGGAGGCCCTGTGGGAGGCGATGATTGGGTAGGTGATAACCGTAGGAAGGTTAAGCAGGGAAGGCAAATCAGCTTGGGTAAATGCAGGAAGATACATGCCACTGGGTCAGGCCCGAGCGACTTGGAGATGATGCAGCCCGAGGGGCGCCCCCAGCAAGGTAAGCTAAAGACATAAGAAAATGGGATACATGCCGTAGGGACGGGCCCACACGGCCTGGGAATAATGCATCCCAAGGGGCGCTCCCAGCTTAACGAGCTTGGAAGATGTCACCTGGTTCTGTAGACGAAGCAAAGTTGGTGCAGCTGAAGGTGTGCGTCGAAGAAAGGACTCCTCATCAGCCACCGGAGCCCTGAGCCTCGGGAGGCTCTGGGGGCTCAGGAGGCTTCCCGAAGACCGTCTCCATTTCCTCCAGGACGGCGTGGTACCTGGCCTCTTGGGCCGCCAGGTCACACCGCATGACGCGCTGATAGGCCGACGCCACGCTCGGCAAGCCGAATGGCATGCGAACATAGTGGTGTGGCGGGCCCTCGCAACGACCCACACGTGAAGGCCAGTAGCGCTCCTGAGACGCGGCCCTATTGAGCCCTGGGATGTCGATGCAGATGCGCAGCTCGGCACCCTCGCCTGGGTGGTGAGCCGTGCCTTGTGAGCGGCTGTCGCTGCGCCTGGCTCTTGCGTTTTTGCAGTTCCTGTCTGGTCTTGGCGATGAACTCCTGAGTGGTGGGTACCCCTTGCCCTATGTTCTCCTGAGGAAAACGTGCCACGTAGCACGCCTCCAAGTGGTGCCCAAGCGCCTCCCTCGTGAGGTTGGCCAGGCCTAAGGCCCTCTAGAAGAGAGCCCCTGAGCCCTGCCCAAGGAGGGTGCCGGGCACGCCTTCCTATGCGATGGAGGGAGGTGCCCCTGGGACGGACGCTGATCCTGACGAGGCTCCTACCGCGACGCCATCCTCCTGAGGTCCTGCGCGGCGCAACTGCTTCTTCTTAGGGATGGCCTCCGGAGGGCCCTCACTTCTGCTATCGGGGTCGTCGATTGCTGCAGCTTGGAAGGCGCGCTCGAGGGAGCACACCGCATCCCTTTCTTCACACGGGACCGTGATGACCCCACCACTTCCAGGCATCTTGAGGACGTTGTAGCCGTGGTCGGTGACCGCCATGAACTTTGCCATGGCCGGATACCCGAGGATGGCGTTGTACGGCAGGCAGATGTGCGCGACACGAAGTCGATGAGCTCGGTGCGGTAGTTGTCACATGTGCCGAAGGTGACAGGTAGGCGGACCTGTCCTATCGGTGTGGTGGAGCCGTCGGTCACTCCTGAGAAAGGTTTGGTAGGCTGGAGCTGCTCATATGGCACTTGGAGGTTGTCGAAGGTGTCGACAGACAGGACATTGAGCCCTGCACCGCCGTCGATGAGGGTCTTGGTAACCTGCACATTGCTGATGACTGGGGAACACAACATCGGGAGGACGCTGGCGGTGGTCGCGCACTTGAGCTGGTCTGCCGAGTTGAAAGTGATGGCGCACAGGGACCACCTGAGCGGGCGCGCGGCCTCAAGCTTGGGGAGCGCCGCATTCACCTCGCGAGCGAACCGTTTGAAGATGCGCTGAGAGGCTGGGGCCTGGGCGCCACCCAGGATGTAGGAGAGTGCACGCGGCTCCTGGAAGCCCCCCAGCCCCCTCGTCCTGATGATGGTCATCGTTCCTTCTAGGTGGTGGCAGTGGAGGAAGACCGGTGTTGCCTTGGGGGCGATCCTCACGAGGCTAGTCCCTCCAAGGCCCCTCGCGAGGATGGTCCTGCCAGCGGTTGATACGTCTCCAACGTATCTATAATTTTTGATTGTTCCATGCTATTATATTATCAACCTTGGATGTTTTATATGCATTTATATGCTATTTTATATGATTTTTGGGACTAACCTATTAACCCAGAGCCCAGTGCCAGTGCCAGTTTCTGTTTTTTCCTTGTTTTAGAGTATCGCAGAAAAGGAAAATCAAACGGAGTCCAATTGACCTGAAACTTCACGGAACTTATTTTTGGACCAGAAGAAGCCCATGGAGTATCGGAGATGCACCAGGAGAGTCCCGGGCTGTCCACGATGGTGGGGGCGCGCCCACCCCCCCTGGGCGAGCCCCCTGCCTCGTGGACAGCCCAGAGGTGGGCTCGCCCCCTGCCTCGTGGACAGCCCGGAGTTCCACCGATGTACTTATTCCTCCCATATATACCGATATACCCTAAAACCTTCGGGGAACACAATAGATCGGGAGTTCCACCGCCAGAAGCCTCCATAGCCACCGAAAACCAATCTAGACCCGATCCGGCACCCTGCCGGAGGGGGCAATCCCTCTCCGGTGGCTATCTTCATCATCCCGGTGCTCTCCATGATGAGGAGGGAGTAGTTCTTCCTCAGGGCTAAGGGTATGTACCAGTAGCTATGTGTTTGATCTCTCTCTCTCTCTCTCGTGTTCTTGAGGTGGTACGATCTTGATGTATCGCGAGCTTTGCTATTATAGTTGGATCTTATGATGTCCCCCCCCCCTCTACTCTCTTGTAATGGATTGAGTTTTCTCTTTGAAGTTATCTTATCGGATTGAGTCTTTAAGGATTTGAGAACACTTGATGTATGTCTTGCATGGGATACATGTGGTGACAATGGGGTATTCTATGATCCACTTGATGTATGTTTTCGTGATCAACTTGCGGGTTCCATGACCTTGGGAATCTATGCACAGGGGTTGGCACACGTTTTCGTCTTGACTCTCTGGTAGAAACTCTGGGGCACTCTTTGAGGTTCTATGTGTTGGTTGAATAGATGAATCTAAGATTGTGTGATGCATATCGTATAATCATACCCACTGATACTTGAGGTGACATTGGAGTATCTAGGTGACATTAGGGTTTTGGTTGATTTATGTCTTAAGGTGTTATTCTAGTACGAACTCTAGGGCTGTTTGTGACACTTATAGGAATAGCCCAACAGATTGATTGGAAAGAATAACTTTGAGGTGGTTTTGTACCCTACCATAATCTCTTTGTTTGTTCTCCGCTATTAGTGACTTTGGAGTGACTCTTTGTTGCATGTTGAGGGATAGTTATGTGATCCAATTATGTTATTATTGTTGAGGGAATTTGCACTAGTGAAAGTATGAACCCTAGGCCTTGTTTCAACGCATTGCAATACCGTTTATGCTCACTTTTATCATTAATTTCCTTGCTGTTTTTATATTTCCAGATTACAAAAACCTTTATCTACCATCCATATACCACTTGTATCACCATCTCTTCGCCGAACTAGTGCACCTATACAATTTACCATTGTATTGGGTGTGTTGGGGACACAATAGACTCTTAGTTATTGTTGCAGGGTTGCTAGAGAGACCATCTTCATCCTAGGCCTCCTACGGATTGATAAACCTTAGGTCATCCACTTGAGGGAAATTTGCTACTGTCCTACAAACCTCTGCACTTGGAGGCCCAACAACGTCTACAAGAAGAAGGTTGTGTAGTAGACATAAAGCTCTTTTCTGGCGCCGTTGCCAGGGAGGTTAGCACTTGAAGGTATATCTTTACATCTTGCAATCGAGTCTTTTAGTTTCTTGTTTTATCACTAGTTTAGTTTATAAAAGAAAATTACAAAAAGATGGAATTGTGTTTACCTCATACGCTTCATGTTTTATTATCTTTCGTGAGTATGATGGAAAGGAAAATGGTGCCAAAGTGTTAGAAGAAGAATGCATTAAAATGTTTGGCACTAAATCTTTGAATGATGAGCATGATTGCAATGTTGTTAGTATGAATTCCTTGAATATCTATGATGCTAATGATATGCAAAGCCACAAGTTTGGGATGCTATGTTTGATGAATATGATATTTTTAGTCCCCGAAGTTTTGATGTGCAAATTTATTATGATGATAGCATGCCTCCTATTTATGATGATTATGTTGATGAAAGTGGTTTCGGAGAGGTCATGACTTTATTTAGTGATGATTCCAGTATTTCGGAAGAAGTTCCAATTGATTATGAGAACAAAGTTGCTATCTATGATGATTATTGTGATGACATGTATGCTATAAATATTAATGATAACCATGAAACTTGTCATCTTATTTTTAATTTTCAATTTGATTATGCCTCACATGATAGTTATTTTGTTGAGTTTGCTCCCACTACTATTATTCACGAGAATAATTTTGCTTATGTGGAGAGTAACATTTCTATGCTTGTAGATCATGAAAAGAATGCTTTATGTGATAGCTATATTGTTGAATTCATTCATGATGTACTGAAAATTATTATGAGGGAGGAATATATGCTTGTAGGAATTGCAATAATATCAAGTTTCCTCTCTATGTGCTTAAAGTTTCAAAGTTATGCTTGTTTTACCTTCCTCTGCTAGTTGATTCTTGTTCTCACAAGTTGTTTGCTCACAAAATCCCTATGCATAGGAAGTGGGTTAGACTTAAATGTGCTAGTATTATTCTTCATGATGCTCTCTTTATGTTTCAATTCTTATCCTTTATGTGAGCATCATTGAAATCATCATGCCTAGCTAGGGTCGTTAAACGATAGCGCTTGTTGGGAGGCAACCCAAGTTTATTTTTGTTCCTTGCTTTTTGTTCCTCTTTAGTAATAAATAATTCATCTAGCCTCTGTTTAGATGTAGTTTTATGTCTTAATTAGTGTTTGTGCAAAGTAGAACCTTTGGGAAGACTTAGGGAAAGTCTTTGTGATCATGCTGTAAAAAACAGAAACTTTAGCGCTCACGAGATTTGCTGTCATTTTTTACTGGAGAGTGCTATTTAGTTAATTATTTTTGCAGATGATTAATAGATAAATACCTCACGTCCAGCAATTTATTTTAGAATTTTTGGGGTTCCAGAAATTTGCATTAGTTACAGATTACTATAGTCTGTTCTGTTCTTGACAGATTCTGTCTTTCAAGTGTTGTTTACTTATTTTGATGAATCTATGGCTAGTAAAATAGTTTATAAACCATAGAGAAGATGGAATACAGTAGTTTTAACACCAATATAAATAAATAATGAGTTCACTACAGTACCTTGAATTGGTGTTTTGTTTTCTTTCGCTAACGGAGCTCACGAGTTTTCTGTTAAGTTTTGTGTTGTGAAGTTTTCAAGTTTTGGGTAAAGATTCGATGGATTATGGAACAAGGAGTGGCAAGAGCCTAAGATTGGGGATGCACAAGGCACCCCAAGGTAATATTCAAGGACAACCAAAAGCCTAAGCTTGGGGATGCCCCGGAAGGCATCTCCTCTTTCGTCTTCGTTCATCGGTAACTTTACTTGGAGCTATATTTTTATTTACCACATGATATGTGTTTTGCTTGGAGCGTCTTTTTATTTTATTTAGATTTACTTTCTACTTGAATAAAATACTAAGATCTTAAATTCTTAAATGTTAGAGAGTCTTCATATAGTTGCATCATTATTCGACTACTCATTGATCTTCACTTATATCTTTCGGAGTAGTTTGTTGTTGCTCTAGTGCTTCACTTATATCTTTTTAGAGCATGGTGGTGGTTTTATTTTATAGAAACAGATGAACTCTCGTGCTTCACTTATATTATTTTGAGAGTCTTTAGAACAGCATGGTAGTTTGCTTTGGTTTTGAATTTAGTCCTAATATGATGGGCATCCAAGATGGGTATAATAAAAACTTTCATATAGAGTGCATTGAATACTATGAGAAGTTTGATACTTGATGATTGTTTTGAGATATGAGGATGGTAATATTAGAGTCATGCTTGTTGAGTAGTTGTGAATTTGAGAAATACTTTTGTTGAAGTCCGTGATTCCCGTAGCATGCACGTATGGTGAACCGTTATGTGACGAAGTCGGAGCATGATTTATTTATTGATTGTCTTCCTTATGAGTGGCGGTCGAGGACGAGCGATGGTCTTCTCCTACCAATCTATCCCCCTAGGAGCATGTGCGTAGTACTATGTTTCGATAACTAATAGATTTTTGCATATTGCTATGCATGATCATGTAGTTGACATCGTATTTGTGGCAAAGCCACCGTTCATAATCCTTTCATACATGTCACTCATGAGTCATTGCACATCCCGGTACATCACCGGAGGCATTCATATAGAGTCATATTTTGTTCTAAGTATCGAGTTGTAATTCTTGAGTTGTAAGTAAATAAAAGTGTGATGATCATCATTATTAGAGCATTGTCCCAGTGAGGAAAGGATGATGGAGACTATGATTCCCCCATAAGTCGGGATGAGACTCTGGACGAAAAGAGAGAGAAAAAAAAGAGGCCATAAAAAAAGAGAAAAGGCCCAAATAAATAAATAAATAATGAGAGAAAAAGAGAGAAGGGACAATGCTACTATCCTTTTCCCACACTTGTGCTTCAAAGTAGCACCATGATCTTCATGATAGAGAGTGTCCTATGATATCACTTTCATATACTAGTGGGAATTTTTCATTATAGAATGGCTTGTATATTCCAATGATGGGATTCCTCAAAATGCCCTAGGTCTTCGTGAGCAAGCGAGTTGGATGCACACCCACTAGTTTCTTTTGTTGAGCTTCCATACATTTATAGCTCTAGTGCATCCGTTGCATGGCAATCCCTACTCACTCACATTGATATCTATTCATGGGCATCTCCATAGCCCGTTGATACGCCTAGTTGATGTGAGACTATCTTCTCCTTTTTGTCTTCTCCACAACCACCATTCTATTCCACCTATAGTGCTATGTCCATGGCTCATGCTCATGTATTGCATGAAGATTGAAAAAGTTTGAGAACATCAAAAGTACGAAACAATTGCTTGGCTTGTCATTGGGGTTGTGCATGATTTAAATATTTTGTGTGGTGAAGATAGAGCATAGCCAGACATATGATTTTGTAGGGATAACTTTCTTTGGCCATGTTATTTTGAAGAGACATAATTGCTTTGTTAGTATGCTTGAAGTATTATTATTTTTATGTCAATATTAAACTTTTTTCTTGAATCTTATGGATCTGAATATTCTTGTCACAATAAAGAGAATTACATGGATAAATATGTTAGGTAGCATTCCACACCAAAAATTCTGTTTTTATCATTTACCTACTCGAGGACGAGCAGGAATTAAGCTTGGGGATGCTGATACGTCTCCAACGTATCTATAATTTTTTATTGTTCCATGCTATTATATTATAACCTTGGATGTTTTATATGCATTTATATGCTATTTTATATGATTTTTGGGACTAACCTATTAACCCAGAGCCCAGTGCCAGTTTCTGTTTTTTCCTTGTTTTAGAGTATCGCAGAAAAGGAAAATCAAACGGAGTCCAATTGACCTGAAACTTCGCGGAACTTATTTTTGGACTAGAAGAAGCCCACGGAGTATCGGAGATGCACCATGAGAGTCCCGGGCGGTCCACGAGGGTGGGGGGGCGCGCCCACCCCCCTGGGTGCGCCCCCCTGCCTCGTGGACAGCCCGAAGGTCCACCGATGTACTTCTTCCTCCCATATATACCCATATACCCTAAAACCTTCGGGGAGCACAATAGATCGGGAGTTCCGCCGCCAGAAGCCTCCGTAGCCACCGAAAACCAATCTAGACCCGTTCCGACACCCTGCTGGAGGGGGCAATCCCTCTCCGGTGGCTATATTCATCATCCCGGTGCTCTCCATGACGAGGAGGGAGTAGTTCTTCCTCGGGGCTGACGGTATGTACCAGTAGCTATGTGTTTGATCTCTCTCTCTCTCTCTCATGTTCTTGAGGTGGTACGATCTTGATGTATCGCGAGCTTTGCTATTATAGTTGGATCTTATGATGTTTCTCCCCCTCTACTCTCTTGTAATGGATTGAGTTTTCCCTTTGAAGTTATCTTATCGGATTGAGTCTTTAAGGATTTGAGAACATTTGATGTATGTCTTGCGTGGGATACCCGTGGTGACAATGGGGTATTCTATGATCCACTTGATGTATGTTTTGGTGATCAACTTGCAGGTTCCATGACCTTGGGAATCTATGCATAGGGGTTGGCACACGTTTTCGTCTTGACTCTCCGGTAGAAACTTTGGGGCACTCTTTGAGGCTCTATGTGTTGGTTGAATAGATGAATCTGAGATTATGTGATGCATATCGTATAATCATACCCACGGATACTTGAGGTGACATTGGAGTATCTAGGTGACATTATGGTTTTGGTTGATTTGTGTCTTAAGGTGTTATTCTAGTATGAACTCTAGGGCAGTTTGTGACACTTATATGAATAGCCCAACAGATTGATTGGAAAGAATAACTTTGAGGTGGTTTCGTACCCTACCATAATCTCTTCGTTTGTTCTCCGCTATTAGTGACTTTGGAGTGACTCTTTGTTGCATGTTGAGGGATAGTTATGTGATCCAATTTGTTATTATTGTTGAGGGAACTTGCACTAGTGAAAGTATGAACCCTAGGCCTTGTTTCAATGCATTGCAATACCATTGATGCTCACTTTTATCATTAGTTTCCTTGCTGGTTTTATATTTTCAGATTACGAAAACCTTTATCTACCATCCATATACCACTTGTATCACCATCTCTTCGCCGAACTAGTGCACCTATACTATTTACCATTGTATTAGGTGTGTTGGGGACACAAGAGACTCTTTGTTATTTGGTTGTAGGGTTGCTTGAGAGAGACCATCTTCATCCTACGCCTCCTACGGATTGATAAACCTTAGGTCATCCACTTGAGGGAAATTTGCTACTATCCTACAAACCTCTGCACTTGGAGGCCCAACAACCTCTACAAGAAGAAGGTTGTGTAGTAGACATCAGTGGTCCTCACGAGGCCTGTCGCGCCACTCCTGGTGCGGGCCACGGTCATCCCAGCGTCCGCCTCCTCGTCCTCCTCCACGGCCGTAGCCCCGGTCGCTACGCTCGGGGCGTCGACCGTAGCATCCCTTGCGTGGGGCTCGGAGCTCTTGGCAGATGCTGGTGTTGTGGGTGTTCAGGTTGTGGAAGGCGCAGAACAGTCGGCTGTTCTTGGATGACTCGGGCTGATCTCTGCCCCGTTTGGTGTCGGGCTCCGCAGCTAGCACCACCGCTTCCTTGCGCTTCACGTCCTTGGCCTTGGCTTTCTTCTCCTTTGTGCCCATGGCTGGCAGCTCAAGAAGAGAGAGGCGCCCATCCTCAGCTCTTGCGCACTTGGTCGCTAGGTTGAACAGCTCCTGAGACGTGCAGAGCTCCTCATGGATAGCGAGCTCTTCCTTCATCTTGACATCACAGACGCCGTCGGAGACGCGGAGATGATGGCCTCATCCATGACCTTGGGGAGCTTGAGGCGGGTGCTGTTGAAGCGTTGGATGTACTTCTGGAGGGTCTCCCTTGGTTGTTGCTTGATGCGGCGTAGGTCGGTCGTGGCCGGCGGGCAGTCACGAGTGCCCTGGATGTTGGCGACAAAGCGGTCGTGCATCTTGTCCGAGGAGGAGATCGAGCCGTGCTGCAGGTTCGGGAGCCAGGTGCGGGCCCCATCCTTGAGAGCCATGGGAAACCAGTTCGCCATGACTTTCTCGTCGCCGTTGGCTGCTTTGATGCTTAGCTCGTAGAGCCGCAGGAACTCTGTAGGGTCGGCGGTGTCGTTGTAGCGAGGAGGCAGGTCCCGCTTGAATTTGCGTGGACAGGCGACGCTGCGCAACTCGGGGGTGAAGGCGCGGCAGCTGACCGTGGTTACTGGGGCCCGCCTTGGAGGCGGAGCTTGGTATTGACAAGGTCCACATGGCGCCGCTCCGGGCGGCGCGCGGTCTTGATGGGGAGGCACGGGAAGCGCGGGTGCAGCTTCTCGCGGCCGTGGGATTTCTTGGCAGCTTCTCTCTTCGCGCGCGGGCACCGGGCATGGCGGATCGCACCGCAGGGCCGCCCGTGTTGGTGCCAAGGCGCCGTCTTTGGGCTGGGGTGGTGGAGGTGCGCCTCGGGCCTCGTCGCTTGTGGCTGGCTGAGGGTGAGGCCGAGAAAGGGATGGCGCCGGGGAGCCCCCTGCGGCGTGGACGAGCTCGGCGACGCGGTCAAGCCACTCCTCGTAGAGGTCGTCGACTGGGCGGTAGCGCAGGAACTTGTTTGCGGCAAGGAGTGCGGCCCGCGCCTCCATGGGAGCACGGTGTGCATGAGATGAAGAACCGGCTGGGGCCAGCGATGGAGTGGCGGTGCGGCCGTCCTGCCGCACCGAAGGATGCAGCGAAGACGCTTGCTGCTTGTTCCCCACCAGGCCGGTCGCAATGTTGGCGGCGGGAGATGGAGAACGACGAGGTGGCCCGCCGAAGGGGGCCGTCTGAGCAACGCGGGCGTTGAGGGCAGCCCGACGCTCAGCTTGAGCACGGCGAGCATCCACCATGGAGACGATGGAGCGACGGAGGTACGAGCTATCAGAAGGGAAGCTACGGTGCACCCCTACCTGGCACGCCAAATGTCGGATGTGGGGTTCTGGCAAACCCTTAAGGTTCGAACTGTGGGGTGCGCGTGAAGTCTTTTCCTCCCACCGATTTACGCCCTAGCTCGCTAAGATCTCGCGGACGAACTCGACGAACTCGCAACACAGAGAGACTCGAGATTTATACTGGTTCGGGCCAAAATTGTGGTGTAATACCCTACTCCAGTGTGGTGGTGGTAGATTGCCTCTAGGTCTGATGATGAACCATACAATGGGAAGAACAGCCTCCTGAAGTTGAGGTGTTCTTGTGCTTGGCTAACTTGTGTGTCTGGGGATGATCTAAGATGTCCTCCATTTTCTGCCCCTCCTTTTCTTGGTGGTGGCTTGCTCTACTTATATATGCCCTGGTCCTCTTCCCAAATCTTGAGCGGGAAGGGAGCCAATAATGGCGGGCAAATTCGAAGGGGGACAGCTAGTACAAGCCATCCTGACAAAAGTGGTCTTCGGCTACCAAAGGCTCTGGTGGTGATGCCGTCTTGGGCTCCACGATGACCACCATCTTGCCGTCCTTCTGGTCCTGGTCTTGTTGCACCGATATGGCAACCTTTGCCCGATGCCTCGGTACTCCTCGCCTACGCAGGTCCCCTTAGCATGAAAGAGGAAAGAAGGACGCTGCACGCGCTGGCGCCCACCTGGCACCAGCCTGGTGTTGATCGTCATGGCTCACGTCACGAGAGCCTCGTGAGGTTTGCGTCGCCTTGATATCTCTGCTCCTCATGAGCCTGCCTGACTAGGCGGCTCCAGAGGAGGTCTTGTGTCGTCCACCTCATTAGGGTCTTGGATGCCTTGTTGATGAAGATGGGTCGTACGGCCTGCTGGCTTAGCCACGTAGCGGGCCACAGGCAGGCAAGTCTGGGGACCCCCATTCCCAGAACGCCGACAGTAGTCGACCTGGTTCTATCACAAAGACCAGCCGACTCCAGGTCAGTCGACCAGACTTCCTCCCTTCTCCATGGCTCGGGTCGAGAAGCCCTCCGCCTTGAAAGTGATCCCGGAGGAGAAAGCGCAGGTGAAGGTGTTGGTAGAGCGGGTGGTCCAAATCGTCTGTGATGGCGTGACTGGCATGGATCTGTTGGAGGTCTTCCTTAAACGACACATTCAGCCGCTTCAAGCTTATGACCATCCGATGTGGATGTATTTGGGTATTGAGGATTCCACTCGGATCCACCTAGAAGAGGTTGACGAGGACACGGTGGAGAATTGGCTGAGAGGTATCACTGGCAACAAAGATAACCCCAGGGGGTCTAGGAGAGTCCCTCCATCAACAACTCGCGCCAACCAGACAAGGTCCAACTCTAAATTGCCGAGTGTTCTCTTGATTTATCATGTAACTGCTTATTGTCAACCGACTGATTTTTGCTTTGCTTGTTATCTTTCAGGCCCTTATTGAGATGTACTCGATGCCCAATGGGGAGCAGGAGCAGGATCCAGAGGGGGAGGCGAGCGGAGGCGAGAGCGGCGAGTGGCACTCTGATGAAGATGAGGATGAGGAGAGTGACGAACCGAGTGATGAAGAATAGGTCGACTCACCTCCCCGTAGGGAAAGGCGATCCAAGCACACTCACGACCCGGCAAGCATCCACGACAAAGTGACCGCGCTGACTGAACAGTCATCAAAGCGCCCTCAGACGTCTTCTCCAGCGCCGGCTGAGAAGGCGCCGAAGCAACCAAAAGCTATGCCGTCAAAACCGCTGAAGGCCTTCCTACTGTTTCCGGGTAATAGTTGTATCTGATTTCTTGGTCAACCCGCTGTGATAGACATGACCGACTGAATATTGAAATCTACACTGCTGCTACCTCCGGGACTTCCACCCGCAAGTATGAAGATGAAGAAATGGAAGATGTAGTCACCTCCAACCCAGGTACAACTCTCGTAATCCTATCTTCGGTTACTCGGTCGATTAAATTCTGACGATTGATCTGGGGTCGACTGATCTTTTTGCAGCTCTTCCCAATGTCATTGAGCTTCCAGATGACGATGAGGACGTGCCGCTGAGGCCCAGGAGGAACAAGAAGGCATCAGCTGGCAAGACATCCCAATCGGTGCCGGCGGCAGAGCCAGTGGTTCAACAGCCTGAAGATGTGACTCGGGCTTCTGTTACTTTTGCTGATCCAGTATCGAGTGAATGCCCCACATCGTTGACTGTGCCAGTGATTGCTTCAACCGTCCAGCTTCATGCCTCGGAACTTCAAGCTGCTGTGTCTGGACCATCAGTCCCATTCTTCACCACTCATCACGTTCCAGAAAGCTAGGCGAACGCTGTTACAGAAGCCATTCGCCAAGCTGGCATAATGATGGAGCGAGTGAAGGTGGTGCACGAAAATAGTCAGCTGCTTACGACGCCAGCGCGGCCCTTCAAGCCAATGTCCAGGTAAGTTGGCTTCCGACTGAACTTGTCTTGTTAGGATATGCTACCTGAAGACCTTTCTCCGTGCAATTTCTTGTTATCCTGCACTTCGCATCTGCACACCCACTGGGTGTTTGGCATCTTTGTTGTTTTCACTCTTCCACTCTGTCTGGGCGGACCATGTCGAGTGGAATCTAAACAAGTGGGGGCACGCTAAGTGCACCCACTGGGTGCAGTCCCCGAGACCATATTCGACTACTGGCAGTCGGTTGGGGTCTGAGTACGTCTTTCTCTATTTTTTTTATTTTTTTCCTTTTCCACTCGGTCTGGCAGACCATGTCGAGTGGAATCTGAATAAGTGGGGGCACGATAAGTGCACCCATTGGGTGTAGTCCCCGAGACTACTGTAGAATGTTTGATTCTGTAGTAGTCTTAAAGTTTTATTCACTCGGAAGTAAAAGATCTTTGATCTTGTCCATTGACATGTCTTTTGCTCATTGTAGAAATCATGTGCACTTATCTCCAAGTTTGCTGAATTCGAGGAAAAACAGAGACAACTCAACCTTGACTTGGAGTTGGCCCATCAGAACTTGAAAAAGGCTCAAGATGAAGTTGCTGGTACGGAAGGTAACGACCTGTCGACTGTTTATTTTGACTCAAGTTATCTCTTCATTCTTCTGTCTGACCCGAGTGTACATCTTGCAGAGAAAATGAGGCTGGCTCTGGCGAAGAAGGACCTCGATCTTGCAGCTGTGCAAAAGGAGGCTCAGGAAAAGACTGCCCTTGTTGACAAAAAGTTGGCTTCGGTCGGTGCGCTAGAGGAGGAAATCACCAAGCTGAAGTCGTCTCTTACTGAGTCCAACCGAGAGGCGACTCGTCTGAAGAAAGATAAGGTGACTCTGAATGAGCAGCTGGAAAGCATGTCTTGTAGGAGAAATGACCTGGAAGCTTATCTGAAAGCCCTCGCCAAGAAACTCTTCCTTATGCTTGAAGGTAGTTTTCTTTATCCGACTGTTTTACTGTTTGCAAGTCATCGTGGACCGGTCGACTCATTAACTCCTTGAATCTGTAGAATTCTGCCAAAACTTTGAAGAAGAAAATGAACGGATCGAGAAAAGCTTGGACCCCTTCCTCTCTCTTGTCGGTGATGAAGCTGCCATGAACGTGCTCCGACTGGAATCTCGTGTTGCCAGCGTTACGAGCTATCTTGCATGCCTGAAGGTGGCGGTGTCGCGCATCTATACGGTGCTTTCGCCAAGGGCAATGCTTCAAAATGACCTCGAGTCTCTGATGGCTCAACTCAATGAGGTTCTTGGTCGAGTGTAGGAATGGAAGAAGTCTTCTGCCCGATGCGGTGCTGACGTGGCTCTGTCGCTGGTTAGGGTTGCTACCTCTTGAGCACTTGCGTTGGTTTTCCCTTGAAGAGGAAAGGGTGATGCAGCAGAGTAGCGTAAGTATGTCCCTTAGTTTTTGAGAACTAAGGTATCAATCCAGTAGGAGGCCACGCACGAGTCCCTCGTACCTACACAAACAAATAAATCCTCGCAACCAACGCGATAAGGGGTTGTCAATCCCTACACGGTCACTTATGAGAGTGAGATCTGATAGATATGATAAGATAATATTTTTGGTATTTTTATGATAAAGATGCAAAGTAAAATAAAAGGCAATAAAAATAACTAAGTATTGGAAGATTAATATGATGGAAGATAGATCCGGGGGCCATAGGTTTCACTAGTGGCTTCTGTCAAGAGCATAAGTATTTACGGTGGGTAAACAAATTATTGTTGAGCAATTGACAGAATTGAGCATAGTTATGAGAATATCTAGGTATGATCATGTATATAGGCATCACATCCGAGACAAGTAGACCGACTCTTGCCTGCATCTACTACTATTACTCCACACATCGACCGCTATCAGCCATGCATCTAGAGTATTAAGTTCAAAAGAACAGAGTAACGCATTAAGCAAGGTGACATGATGCAGAGGGATAAAATCATGCAATAGGAAATAAACCCCATCTTGTTATCCTCGATGGCAACAATACAATACGTGCCATGCTGCCCCTACTGTCACTGTGAAAGGACACCGCAAGATTGAACCCAAAGCTAAGCACTTCTCCCATTGCAAGAAAGATCAATCTAGTAGGCCAAACCAAACTGATAATTCAAAGAGACTTGCAAAGATAACCAATCATACATAAAAGAATTCAGAGAATATTCAAATATTGATCATCGATAAACTTGATCATAAACCCACAATTCATCGGTCTCAACAAACACACCGCAAAAGAAGATTACATCGAATAGATCTCCACAAGAGAGGGGGAGAACTTTGTATTGAGATCCAAAAAGAGAGAAGAAGCCATCTAGCTAATAACTATGGACCCATAGGTCTGAGGTAAACTGCTCACACTTCATCGGAAGGGCTATAGTATTGATGTAGAAGCCCTCCGTGATCGATGCCCCCTCCGGCGGAGCTCCGGAACAGGCCCCAAGATGGGATCTGGTGGATACAGAAAGTTACGGCGGTGGAATTAGGGTTTTGGCTCCGTATATGGTAGTTTGGGGGTACGTAGGTATATATAGGAGGAAGGAATATGTCGGTGGAGCAACAGGGGGCCCACGAGGGTGGAGGGCGCACCCCCTACCTTGTGGCCTCCTGGTTGATGTCTTGATGTGGGGTCCAAGTCCTCTGGATCATGTTCGTTTCGAAAATCACATTCCCGAAGGTTTCATTCCGTTTGGACTCCGTTTGATATTCTTTTTCTGCGAAACCCTAAAATAGGCAAAAAAAACAGCAATTCTAGGTTGGGCCTTCGGTTAATAGGTTAGTACCAAAAATAATATAAAAGTGTATAATAAAGCCCAAATTGTCCAAAAGAGAATATAATATAGCATGGAACAATAAAAAATTATAGATACATTGGAGACGTATTAAGCATCCCCAAGCTTAATTCCTGCTCGTCCTCGAGTAGGTAAATGATAAAAATAGAATTTTTGATGTGGAATTCTACTTGGCATAATTTCAATGTAAATCTCTTAATTGTGGTATGAATATTCAGATCCGAAAGATTCAAGACAAAAGTTTAATATTGACATAGAAATAATAATACTTCAAGCATACTAACTAAGCAATTATGTCTCTTCAAAATAACATGGCCA
The DNA here is from genome assembly GCA_034509565.1 of Triticum monococcum. Taxonomy (NCBI): domain Eukaryota; kingdom Viridiplantae; phylum Streptophyta; class Magnoliopsida; order Poales; family Poaceae; genus Triticum; species Triticum monococcum. Next base: position 419,744,432 of record CM067845.1, read on the forward strand.
AAGAAAGTTATCCCTACAAAATCATATAGTTTGGCTATGCTCCATCTTCACCACACAAAGTATTCAAATCATGCACAACCCCGATGACAAGCCAAGCAATTGTTTCATACTTTTAATGTTCTCAAACTTTTTCAATCTTCACGCAATACATGAGCATGAGCCATGGACATAGCACTATTGGTGGAATAGAATGGTGGTTGTGGAGAAGACAAAAAGGGAGAAGATAGTCTCACATCAACTAGGCGTATCAACGGGCTATGGAGATTCCCATCAATAGATATCAATGTGAGTGAGTAGGGATTGCCATGCAACGGATGCACTAGAGCTATAAATATATGAAATCTCAACAAAAAGAAACTAAGTGGGTGGGCATCCAACTTGCTTGCTCACGAAGACCTATAGGGCATTTTGAGGAAGCCCATCACTAGAATATACAAGCCAAGTTCTATAATGAAAAATTCCCACTAATATATGAAAGTGATAACATAGGAGACTCTCTATTATGAAGATCATGGTGCTACTTTGAAGCACAAGTGTGGAAAAAAAGATAGTAGTATTGTCCCTTTTTATTTTTTATTTTTGGGGCCTCTTTTTTTTCTTTGGCCTTTCTCTTATTTATTTATTTGGGACAATACTCTATGAATGATGATCATCACACTTCTATTTATTTACAACTCAATGATTACAACTCGATACTAGAACAAAGTATGACTCTATATGAATGCCTTCGGCAGGGTACCGGGATAGCAATGATGCATGAGTGACTTATATGAAAGAATTATGAACGGTGGCTTTGCCACAACTAAAATGTCAACTACATGATCATGCAAAGCAATATGAAAATGATGGAGCATGTCATGATAAACGGAATGATGGAAAGTTGCATGGAAATATATCTCGGAATGGCTATGGAAATGCCATGATAGGTAGGTATGGTGGCTGTTTTGAGGAAGGTATATGGTGGGTGTATGATACCGGCGAAAGGTGCGCGGTATTAGAGAGGCTAGCAATGGTGGAAGGGTGAGAGTGCGTATAATCCATGGACTCAACATTAGTCATAAAGAACTCACATACTTATTGCAAAAATCTATTAGTTATCGAAGCAAAGTACTACGCGCATGCTCCTAGGGGGATAGATTGGTAGGAAAAGACCATCGCTCGTCCCCGACCGCCACTCATAAGGAGGACAATCAATAAATACATCATGCTCCGACTTCTTAACATAATGGTTCACCATACGTGCATGCACCAGGAATCACAAACTTCAACACAAGCATTTCTCAAATTCACAACTACTCAACTAGCACGACTCTAATATCACCATCTCCATATCTCAAAACAATTATCAAGTTTCAAACTTCTCATAGTATTCAACACACTCATAAGAAAATTTTATTTATTTAATCTTGAATGCCTCAAATAATTAAAGCAAATTACCATGCTATTTTCTAGGACTCTCAAAATAATCTAAGTGAAGCATGAGAGACCAATGGTTTCTATAAAACAAATCTACCACCATGCTCTAAGAGATATAAGTGAAGCACTAGAGCAAAAACTATATAACTCAAAAGATATAAGTGAAGCACATAGAGTATTATAATAATTTCCGAATCATGTGTGTCTCTCTCAAAAAGGTGTGTGCAGCAAGTATGATCGTGGAAAACTAACAAATAAAGACTCAAATAATACAAGACGCTCCAAGCAAAACACATATCATGTGGTAAATAAAAATATAGCTCCAAGTAAAGTTACCGATAGAAGTAGACGAAAGAGGGGATGCCTTCCGGGGCATCCCCAAGCTTTGGCTGTTAGGTGTCCTTAGATTATCTTGGGGGTTCCATGGGCATCCCCAAGCTTAGGCTCTTGCCACTCCTTGTTCCATAATCCATCAAATCTTTACCCAAAACTTGAAAACTTCACAACACAAAACTTAAAGTAGAAAATCTCGTGAGCTCCGTTAGCGAAAGAAAAGAAAACACCACTTCAAGGTACTGTAATGAACTCATTATTTATTTATATTGGTGTTAAACCTACTGTATTACAACTTCTCTATGGTTTATAAACTATTTTACTAGCCATAGATTCATCAAAAAAAGCAAACAACACACGGAAAACAGAATGTGTCAAAAAACAGAACAATCTGTAGTAATCTGTAGCTAACGCAAAATCTGGAACCCCAAAAATTGTAAAATAAATTTCTGGACGTGAGTAATTTATCTATTAATCATCTGCAAAATTAATTAACTAAATAGAACTTTCCAAATAAACATGGCAGCAGTTCTCGTGAGCGCTAAAGTTTCTGTTTTTTTACAGCAAGATTAACAAGACTTTCCCCAAGTCTTCCCAACGGTTCTACTTGGCACAAACACTAATTAAATACAAAAAACACAACCAAAACACAGGCTAGATAAATTATTTGTTACTAAACAGGAGCAACAAGCTAGGAATAAAAATAAAATTGGGTTGCCTCCCAACAAGCGCTATGGTTTAACGCCCCTAGCTAGGCATAAAAGGCAAGGATAGATCTAGGTGTTGCCATAATAGTAAGATAGATCATTAAAGATCATTTCATATTCTCTACATTCGGCAGCAAGTTTTCTTTGAGGCAAGCAAAATTAATCAAAAGGGCTAAATTTAATGGGACAAAAGTCCCCAAGATCAACTTTGGGAGGTATAGGTTCCTCCTTTGGCCCTTCGTATTGCACAACCAATTCATCATAATAAGCATTCTTTTGACAGAACTTTGTGAGCCTATACTCAAGAGAATATCCTAGTTCATTATTTCGAATGGCCAAATCATCATTAAGTTCAAAAATTCTATCAACTAAAACATTGGTAGGAACCTTTTTTCTATGATTTTCATTGAAAGCAACATAGTCAAGAGATTGAAAACGCATTATTTCTTCTTGTTCAAAAAGGATAGCCGCTATGGGAGGACGGCAAGCGTCCACCCTATAATGCACAAACATTTCTTTGGCCTCTTTTATTATGAATCTATACTCATGAGCCAAAAAGATAGTAGCACCACGCTTAACAGAAGAATGCTCAATATTACAAAATTCTAGGAAAATCCTTTGTATGCAAGGGTGCATGTGCATGAATTTTATTTCAAGTTCAACTACAAGCATGGCAATAGCGTCCGCAAGACTACTAGTTCTATGAAGGATAGAACTACCCATAGAAGTTAAAGCACCGGCACAAACAAATAAATCTTGTATAACTCCTTTTCCAATAATATTACCACTACCAATACGGAATTTTTTTGTATGTAAGATAGGGGGTTCTTCAGCAGGAGCATCAGAATTTTTCATGATATTATTAATGTCCATATCGACAATAATTTCCCCAATTTCAGACATAACGGCAGAAAGTGCAAGGGGCAAAGAGAGGAAAATAGAGAAAGAGAGGGAGGGTAGAGAGAGAGAGAGAGAGAGGGCGAATAAAACGGCAAGGGTGAAGTGGGGGAGAGGAAAACGAGAGGCAAATGGCAAATAATGTAATGCGGGATATAAGGGTTGTGATGGGTACTTGGTATGTCGACTTTTGCATAGACCTCCCCGGCAACGATGCCAGAAATCCTTCTTCCTACCTCTTGAGCACTTGCGTTGGTTTTCCCTTGAAGAGGAAAGGGTGATGCAGCACAGTAGAGTAAGTATTTCCCTCGGTGTTTGAGAACCAAGGTATCAATCCAGTAGGAGGTCACGCACGAGTCCCTCGTACCTACACAAACAAATAAATCCTTGCAACCAACGCGATAAGGGGTTGTCAATCCCTACACGGTCACTTACGAGAGTGAGATCTGATAGATATGATAAGATAATATTTTTGGTATTTTTATGATAAAGATGCAAAGTAAAATAAAACAAAGTAAAATAGATATGATAAATATTTTGGTATTTTTATGATAAAGATGCAATAAAAATAACTAAGTATTGGAAGATTAATATGATGGAAGATAGACCTGGGGGCCATAGGTTTCACTAGTGGCTTCTCTCGAGAGCATAAGTATTTACGTCGGGTAAACAAATTACTGTTGAGCAATTGACAGAATTGAGCATAGTTATGAGAATATCTAGGTATGATCATGTATATAGGCATCACGTCTGATACAAGTAGACCGATTCCTGCCTGTATCTACTACTATTACTCCACACATCGACCGCCATCCAGCATGCATCTAGAGTATTAAGTTCAAGAGAACAGAGTAACGCTTTAAGCAAGATGACATGATGTAGAGGGATAAACTCATGCAATATGATATAAACCCCATCTTGTTATCCTTGATGGCAACAATACAATACGTGCCTTGCTGCCCCTACTATCACTGGGAAAGGACACCGCAAGATTGAACCCAAAGCTAAGCACTTCTCCCATTGCAAGAAAGATCAATCTAGAAGGCCAAACCAAACTGATAATTCGAAGAGACTTGCAAAGATAACCAATCATACAGAAAAGAATTCAGAGAAGATTCAAATATTGATCATAGATAAACTTGATCGTAAACCCACAATTCATCGGTCTCAACAAACACACCGCAAAAGAAGATTACATCGAATAGATCTCCACAAGAGAGGGGGGACTTTGTATTGAGATCCAAAAAGAGAGAAGAAGCCATCTAGCTAATAACTATGGACTCATAGGTCTGAGGTAAACTACTCACACTTCATCGGAAGGGCTATGGTGTTGATTGTAGAAGCCCTTTGTGATCGATGCCCCCTCCGGCGGAGCTCCGAAATAGGCCCCAAGATGGGATCTCGTGGATAGAGAAAGTTACAGCGGTGGAATTAGGGTTTTGGCTCTGTATCTGGTAGTTTGGGGTTATGTAGGTATATATAGGAGGAGGGAATACGTCGGTGGAGCAACAGGGGGCCCATGAGGGTGGAGGGCGCGCCCACGGGGGTAGGCGCGCCCCCTACCTCGTGGCCTCCTGGTTGATGTCTTGACGTGGGGTCCAAGTCCTCTAGATCATGTTCATTCCGAAAATCACGTTCCCGAAGGTTTCATTCTGTTTGGACTCCGTTCGATATTCTTTTTCTGCGAAACCCTAAAATAGGCAAAAAAACAGCACTTCTGGGCTGGGCCTCCGGTTAATAGGTTAGTCCCAAAAATAATATAGAAGTGTATAATAAAGCCATATAATGTCCAAAACAGGATATAATATAGCATGGAACAATAAAAAATTATAGATACGTTGGAGATGTATCAAGGGTCCACTGCAAAGAAGCTCGAGAAGAGAAGCTGGCGGCAATCAAGGTTGCCAACACCAAAAGGCATGACTTCCAATCCTTCATGGAAACCTTAATTGCTGCTGCCACTCGTATCGCTGACGGAATTGATCTGGACGAGTTCGTCGAGCCTGCAAGCCCTCCTCCTGCGGAGTGAACAAACTTTAAACCTCACCTTAAATTTGCATCGGAATGACGAGTGATTTTGTAACCTTAAACTCCTTCGGGCCTGATGCCCGAGTACTTTTATCTTCGTTCTGGAACTTTAGGATTTATCTGAACTTGGTTTATTTTCCGAATGTGCTTGTGTTTGCCTTCTAGTCGATCTTGTTCTTCACTCGGAATAGTCTTTGTACTTGATATGCAGTTCTGAGGAGGATGTGCCAGTCGACCTGCACTTCGTCGTCCTTGCAGATGAGGATGGAGTGCACGTTGTATTTGTGGCATAGCTCCGAAGGGAAGGTAGCAGTCGACCTGCACCTCATCGTCCTTGCGGATGAGGATGGAGCGCATGTTGTATTTGTGGCGCAGCTGTAGGATCGAAAGTATGTCTAGAGGGGGGGTGATTAGACTACTTGACCAAATAAAAACTTAACCTTTTCCCAGTTTTAGTTCTTGGCAGATTTTAGCTATTTTAGGACAAGTCAAGCAATCATCACACAATTCAAGCAAGCATGCAAAGAGTATATTGGCAGCGAAAAGTAAAGCATGCAACTTGCAACAATGTAAAGGGAAGGGTTTGGAGAATTCAAACGCAATTGGAGACACGGATGTTTTTCCCGTGGTTTAGATAGGTGGTGCTATCCTACATCCACGTTGATGGAGACTTCAACCCACGAAGGGTAACGGTTGCGCGAGTCCATGGAGGGCTCCACCCACGAAGGGTCCACGAAGAAGCAACCTTGTCTATCCCACCATGGCCATCGCCCACGAAGGACTTGCCTCACTAGCGGTAGATCTTCACGAAGTAGGCGATCTCCTTGCCCTTACAAACTCCTTGGTTCAACTCCACAATCTTGTCGGAGGCTCCCAAGTGACACCTAGCCAATCTAGGAGACACCACTCTCCAAGAAGTAACAAATGGTGTGTTGATGATGAACTCCTTGCTCTTGTGCTTCCAATGATAGTCTCCCCAACACTCAACTCTCTCTCACAGGATTTGGATTTGGTGGAAAGAAGATTTGAGTGGAAAGCAACTTGGGGAAGGCTAGAGATCAATATTCATATGGTAGGAATGGAATATCTTGGTCTCAACACATGAGTAGGTGGTTCTCTCTCAGAACATATGAGTTGGAAGTGTATATGTGTTCTGATGGCTCTCTCCACGAGTGAAGAGGAGGTGGAGGGGTATTTATAGCCTCCACACAAAATCCAACCATTACACACAATTTACCAATCTCGGTGGGACCGAATCAACAAACTCGGTCAGACCAAAATAGTAAACCTGGTGACCGTTAGAGATTTTCGGTGGGACTGACATGCAACTCGGTAGGACCGATGTGCTTAGGGTTAGGGCATAACGTAATCTCGGTGAGACCGATTACACAAACTCGGCGAGACCGATTTTGGTAATAAGCTAACCAGAGAGTTGGTCAGGTAAACTCGGTGGGACCGATTTGCTGTTTTGGTGAGACCGAAATGTTACAAAAAGGAAACAGAGAGTTTACATTGCAATCTCGGTGGGACCGATCCGCTCTTTCGGTGAGATCGAAAAGTTACGAAAAGGAAACAGAGAGATTACAATCCCATCTCGGTGAGACCGAGATCCCTATCGGTAGAACCAATTTGCTAGGGTTTGGCAATGGCTATGACAAGTGAAACTCGATGGCGCCGGGTTGAAAGAATCGGTAGGGCTGAGTTTGGCTTAGGATTTAGGTCAAATGTGGATATGGGAAAGTAGCTGAGGGTTTTGGAGCATATCACTAAGCACATGAAGCAAGAGGCTCATTAAGCAACACCTCATCCCTCCTTGATAGTATTGGCTTTTCCTAAAGACTCAATGTGATCTTGGATCACTAAAATATAAAATGAAGAGTCTTGATCTTGAAGCTTGAGCCAATCCTTTGTCCTTAGCATTTTGAGGGTTCCACTTTCACCATCCATGCCATGCCAATCATTGAGCTTTCCTGAAATAATCATCTTGGAATAGCATTAGCTCAATGAGCTATATGTTGTTATGAATTACCAAAACCACCTAGGGATAGTTGCACTTTCAATCTCCCCCCTTTTGGTAATTGATGACAACATATAGATCAAAGCTTCGACAAATAATAATAAGAGTGAAATATATCATCGCTTTGAGAAGTATGTGATAAGTAAGAGCTCCCCCTAAATTTGTGCATATTTAAAATTTTCTTTGGACTGCAAATGCACAAAGAGTTAGAGTCATGGGTTACTCTTCCATGTCACATACATCTTGGTGGAGCGCTTAAAATGATAAGAATGAAATACATGCACTCATCACCAGGATAAATGAATGATCACATAAGATAGACAGGATAATATCAAGCATGCATAAGTGTAGCTTATGATCAAACACATGATCATCAATGTCTCACAGATAACGGCATAGTATCACAAGCACTCAAAAGCAAACAAAGTTTGAAAAACCACTAAATAAAGCAAGAGAGAATAAAAGCAACACACTCTCTCTCGAAGCCTATGATCTATACATTTTTCTCCCCCTTTGGCAACAAGTTACCAAAAAGTTCCTAGAAAATGCATAGTGCTAGATCGACTCTCAGGCTTGATCTTCTGGTGGTGGTGGAGTCCGGAGCACTCCAAGGACGAAGCCTTCTAGAGACGTGGTTGGAGTTGAAGCTGAAGTAGATGCTGGAGCTGGTTGGGCTGGTGCTATAGCTGGAGCTGAGGTGGTGGCTCTGGTGTCAGGAACTGGCACTGCAATCGACCTCTGAGCTCGTGGCACTCTGGCAAATGCATCAGTTGTAGTCTTGCCTCTCCTCTCCTGCATCTCATCTTGAAGTTGCTCCACTCCAGACTGAATCTCTGTTACTTTGACATCTAGGTCATAGAACTTTTGTTCCATGATTCTTTCTAAGCTCTGTTGATTCTGAGTGAGGGTGGCCAGTCCTTGCTCAATCCTCAGTGTGGATGCAATCAAGTAACCAAGCTGCTCTTGTTTGGTTTTCAAGAAATACTCAGATGCCTCCTCTTGAGTTGGCATCTTGGCAGCTTTCTCCTTCCTTGCCTTCTCCTTCTTTGCTTGTGCTTGTGCAGATGATGGTTCATTCTGATTCATCACAACTTGATTATCTTCAAAATTTGGATGGATGGGCAGGTGTTCCTTGTCCAATAAGTATATGCATGTGCCCATCTTGGAGTTAATTAGCTCCTGGATCTGAGGGGCATAACCACAGCTCCTCTTCTGATCTGCTGCAGTCCTCTTGATAGTCTCTATTATGAGGCTCATGACCTTGAATTTCTGAGGTACATCAAATACATGAAGCAAATTGATTGCATGGCCTCTGATCATCTTGTGATCACCTAACTTGGGCAAGAGAGTGTGCCTCAAAATCCAATTAATAGTTGGCAGCCCTGACAGAAGATAATGCACAGACCCAAACTTGAAAGTATCAAGTGCCTCGTTTGGAATTTCCTTGTACATATTGGACATAGAGTTGTGGTCCATCTTCTTCTTGGCATAGATATCCAAGTCATCTTCATGCTCTTCTGGGGCATTGATCAACTGAGCCCACTCAGCAACAGTAGATTGGTACCTCGTACCTTCAGACATCCATGTGATCCTTCCATCTAGGTAGAAGTGTGCTGTGGAGTAGAATTGCATAATCAGCTCTTTATTCCACTTTGTGAGCTTCTGCCCAACAAAGTCTGCTACTCCACAAGCATTGAAGCTGCCATACACTCCAGGATAGTGTTCTTCACTGTCCTTGATGTACTCCCAATTGACCCATCTCATGTCACAAACAATGGGCTTCTTGTCCAACAAAACTGTCTCATAGAAATCTTGCTGTTCCTTGGTGTGAAACCTGTAATCAACAACAGTTCTTCTCCTTGAAGCATACGGGTCTGCTTCTCTCCACTTCCTTAGCCCTAAGTCTCTTCTGAGCTTCATGTCCTCAGCCACAGGATGAGCATCATTGTGGTCTGGGATATTGGGCTTGAGCTTTCTCAGAACATGCTCTTCATCATCTTCTTCAGCAGCTTCAGGCACTGGGGCCTTGTTCTTTTCAGTTGCAGGTATGCTCCTTGTATTCCTCTTGGGTGCTGACTTGGGCTTGGAGGCAGCTTTGGGTGCTTCTTTCGGCTTAGACGTGGCAGCCCCTGATCTTATAGCATCACCCATAAGCTTAGGTGCCTTAGGTGCTGGTGCAGCAACCTCTTCTTCTTCCTCTTCTTCCATGATGGAAGCCTTTCCAAGCACTCTGGCTACGGTCTTCTTGACCCTTTCCTTCCTTTTCTTTCCTTTAGCAGCAACTGGCTCTATGGGTGCAGGCTTTTCAGGAATCTGAGTTGAAGCTCTGGCCTTTGGCATAGGCTATCTACCTGCTGGCCTTTTGATTTTCAATCCTGGCTTTGTGCCTTGAGCTGAGCCATACTCCTTCTTGAGCACTACTTTCTTGGAAGTAGCTTCCACTTCTGCCACATAGTCCTCATCCTCTGAGTCTGAGGTTCTCTTCTTCCTTTGTCTGGTGGAAGCTTTTGGTAAATTGCTTGGGGTGCTCCTGCTGCCTTCATCTGAAGAACTGGAGCGACTAGTGCCCTCACTCATGTGCACCTGCTCTTCTGACCTATTCTGGCTGTCACTCTGATCAGACATGATGTAAAAGCTGACTGCTGACCCTGTGAAGAGTTTATAGATGAGGTAGAGTGGATGAGCATCACCAAATACAGAGATTTTTGCAAAAGAATGATTCAAAAACTTAGTTTTAGTTTCCCACTGAAATCATCTCGGATCTACCGATTTTTAAACTGGTGATATTGAAGCAGTTTTTGGAACCTAAACTAGTGAACTCGGTCAGACCGAGTCACAGTTCAGCGGCACCGAGACTGCTAGGGTTTCACAAAGTTCCAAAATCGGTCACATCGATTAGTAATTCTCGGTCAGACCGAGTTTCACTTGTGCAATGGCATAAGCCAAATCGGTGGGACCGAGTTTTTCAACTCGGTGGGTCGGAGATGGTTTTGGCGGAAACCTAACCCTAAAAATTTCGAATCAAAACTAATCTACGAACGCATTGACTGGATAGGAATGTTTCAATCGTGGCAAGAATCATTAAGAACACAATGTGCTAGGAATCGGACGGGGAATAGCACTGTGATCGAGTCCATACCCTAGTTCGGCGGAGACTCGCTACGGCGGCAATGGCGGGGTTGAATTCTATTGACGGCGATGGAGACCAGCGACTGGAGGCGGCTGGCGGTGAGGAGATGATCCGGAGACCACGATGGCAGAGCAAGCTATCGCGCGGGCAAAGGGGTTCGGAGAAATTTCCAAATTTTTGCCCATGACTATATATAGCCCGACCCTGTCGGTGTGACCGAGTGGAACAACTCGGTGGCACCGAGATGCAAAACTGTATACAGTTATTGCAACTCGGTGTGACCGAATGGTTCAAATCGGTTGCACCGAGATCGAAAATTCAGATCAACTTAATGATCTCGGTAGGACCGAAAGTAGGATATCGGTCAGACCAAGAATCACAAAGAGGTTTTGGAAGTTTAAGTCTATGACGAATCGGGGACTCCGAGTGCTCCTCACACAGAGTGGTTCGAATCTGACTTGATCAAATTTTGTGATGTAATATGAATATAGTTTGAGACGAGAAAAGCATAGATAGCTAGAGGAGGTTCTTAGGCATTCCTGTCCATCCACTTCGCAAAAGGAGATAAAACCAAACAATCAAAACAACAAGTGGATGTCCTCGAATGAGTAAAATATGCAACCAACATGCTCACACAATAAAATGGCAACGGAAATATGTGATAAAGCATGCACAACCAATTCTAGCATCTATCAAGCAATTGGCGATGACTGGGTCATCTATATATGAGTATATTGACTTAGGAGTCAAGTGAGAACACTTGATCATAGGTCATACTTATCGTTTAAGCTCAAGTGGGGTTACCACTTTTACATAAAGCATTGTTGTGTTCACATCTTTAGAGTTGCTTTAGCTCAAGTCTTAGAGTAAAGCTCCCCCTAGATGTGATATCCCCCTAAGAGGGATGAACTAACCTTGGGTTTTGTCGATGATGACTTCATGTAGATGTTGAAGATGTGGATGCTCAATGTTAATGTAGATCACTTGGAGCTATCCATTTGAGTGAATTGCACTTTCAATACCTACATGGGTTAGTCCCACAAGGAACAAACAAGGATACCCATAGACATAGAGTGATGCACACACAAGATGATGTCCATGAAAACTTTAGGTTACCTTGTCCCTTGTCTTACCAACAAGAGGGTTTGTGACTCCTTGAACTAGTGCAAGATGTGGAAGTTGATTGCACTTGTTCTTGCCAAAATGATAAGAGTGAAGTATGTTGGCGGAGTCACCCTCAAGAACTCTCTAGTTCTTCTTCTTTTGGATCCACACCATCTTGATGGGAATCCTTGGAGTTGTAGTCATACTTGATGAAGTGGAACTTGAAGTGGTCTTGGGAATCCACTTGACTAAGGTTTTAGGAGCTTCTTCAAATGCATCAATTTCCTCTTGAAGCTTGTCCTTGCCTTTTTGCTTGTAGTCTTGTGGTGGGAGATCATCTTGAGCTTGTGTTCCCTTGAAGGAAGTGTCATACTTCTCTTATTGAGGAACAAACTTTATCTTGGGGTATTGATCTTCTTCCCACTCAACTCCATTGGCATTGAACTTTCGTTCAAAACCAACACCTTGATTCTTCTGGTGCATTCCTTGCTTGCGCACAATTTCCTCGAATTGCTTACTCCCGGCAAGGCTTTTGTACATTCCTTTCTCTATAATTCCCTTCAATAAGCTGTTTTCTTGCTCAAGTGTAACTTGGCTAAGAGAATCATTAGTGGAATCAAGAGAACTAATAGAAGCAACAATATTGGATTTAGCATGATCATTGTTACTACTAGAGGAAGAATCTTTCTTGTTCTTGTTACTAGACTTGACTTGAGGCATGTAAGTGGATAAGAGTAAACGCTTGGCAATGTAAGAAGAACTTTTCTTGCGGAGATCATCATTGATTGCCTTTAAAAACTCATGCTCTTGCTCAAGATTGAGCTTTTCAAAGCGTAACTTCTCATGAGCTCTTAAAAGTTCTCGATGATCTTCGAAGATAGTTTCATGAGCTAACTTAAGAGTGTTTAGTTCTTTAGTTAGAGCCTCAATCTTCTCCTTATCATTGTCATTCGTTTTATCTTGATTAGCATGATTAATTGATGTTTCATCATAGTATTCATCACTAGAGTTGTCAACAAGTAAATCATCATCACCTAACAAGTCATCTTCATCACTATTAAAATCAACATACTCGGGGTGTGTTACCTTAGGACCTTTGGTCATGAAGCATCTTCCAATTCCTTCATTTGGTGAGTCAAATATGTCATAGGAGTTGGTTGACACAAGTGCTAGAGCGGCAACACCTTCATCTTGAGTATATTCGGAATCGGAGTGATAACTTCTCTCGAAGTGGTCGTCGGAGTCGGAGCCGGATACCCGTTCACCAACATGAGCTTGATGTCTTCGTTTTGTGTAGCTCCTTGATGATTTTTCCTTCCTTTCCGAATCCTTGCTCCTCCATGAGTATCTTCGTTCATAACGATCATTTCTACTCCTTCTCTCTCTTGGTGGTGATTCTTCTCTTTTGCTTCTTCTTTTTGGAGAGTCTTCTCTTCTCTTGTAGGGAGCCGTACACTCATTGGAATAGTGTCCGGGTCTTCCACAATTGTTGCAGTTTCGCTCTCGACTAGAAGATCTTTTGTCATTGTAGGACCTTGGCTTGGAGCTTCTACCTTTGCTTCTACTCTTGTAGAACTTGTTGAAGTTCTTCACCATTAAGCTCAATTCTTCATTGAAGTTTTGTTTCTCACTTGATGATGTAGGGGCTTCACATGAGGCTTTGTAGGCACCACTTGATTTGTTGTGAAGTTCCTCTTTATCCTTAAGTGACATCTCATGAGCAACAATTCTTCCAATTACCTCCGTTGGCTTGAGATCTTTGTAATTGGGCATCATTTGGATCAATGTGCACACGGTATCATATTTTCCATCCAAGGCTCTTAGAATCTTCTTGATGATGAATCTATCGGTCATCTCTTCACTTCCTAAGCCGGCAATCTCATTTGTGAAGAGAGCAAGCCTAGAGTACATTTCAGCAACACCTTCACCATCCTTCATTTTGAACTTGTCAAGTTGATTTTGAAGCACATCCAATTTGGATTCCTTGACGGAGTCGGTACCTTCATGCATATCAATCAAAGTGTCCCAAATTTCCTTTGCATTCTCAAGACGGCTGATTTTGTTGAATTCTTCGGGGCACAATCCGTTCAAGATCTCAAGCTTGAGCATTGTATTGCAACATCTTCAGCTCATCCGCGGTAGCTTCACGATTTGGTTCTCTCCCATCAAAGATGTCACCTTGCAAACCAACACACACAATAGCCCAAACGGCGGGGTTATGTCCAAGAATATGCATTTTCATTTTATGCTTCCAACTAGCAAAATTAGTACCATCAAAGTAAGGACCTCTACGGTGATAATTCCCCTCGCTAGACGCCATACTCTCCTAGGTTGTGAAACCAAGGCTATGACCACCAAAAGCTATGGAAATCAAAGCAAATGGAGACCAAAGCTCTGATACCACTTGTAGGATCGAAAGTATGTCTAGAGGGGGGTGATTAGACTACTTGACCAAATAAAAACTTAACCTTTTCCCAATTTTAGTTCTTGGCAGATTTTAGCTATTTTAGGACAAGTCAAGCAATAATCACACAATTCAAGCAAGCATGCAAAGAGTATATTGACAGCGGAAAGTAAAGCATGCAACTTGCAAGAATGTAAAGGGAAGGGTTTGGAGAATTCAAACGCAATTGGAGACACGGATGTTCTTCCTGTGGTTCAGATAGGTGGTGCTACATCCACGTTGATGGAGACTTCAACCCACGAAGGGTAATGGTTGCGCGAGTCCACGGAGGGCTCCACCCACGAAGGGTCCACGAAGAAGCAACCTTGTCTATCCCACCATGGCCATCGCCCACGAAGGACTTGCCTCACTAGCGGTAGATCTTCATGAAGTAGGCGATCTCCTTGCCCTTACAAACTCCTTGGTTCAACTCCACAATCTTGTCGGAGGCTCCCAAGTGACACCTAGCCAATCTAGGAGGCACCACTCTCCAAGAAGTAACAAATGATGTGTTGATGATGAACTCCTTACTCTCTCTCATAGGATTTGGATTTGGTGGAAAGAAGATTTAGCGGAAAGCAACTTGGGGAAGGCTAGAGATCAAGATTCATATGGTAGGAATGGAATATCTTAGTCTCAACACATGAGTAGGTGGTTCTCTCTCAGAACATATGAGTTGGAAGTGTACATGTGTTCTGATGGCTCTCTCCATGAGTGAAGAGGAGGTGGAAGGGTATTTATAGCCTCCACACAAAATCCAACCGTTACACACAATTTACCAATCTCGGTGGGACCGAATCAACAAACTCGGTCAAACCAAAATAGTAAACCTAGTGACCGTTAGAGATTTTCGGTGGGACTGACATGCAACTCGGTAGGACCGATATGGTTAGGGTTAGGGCATAACGTAATCTCGGTGAGACGGATTACACAAACTCGGTGAGACCGATTTTGGTAATAAGCTAACCAGAGAGTTGGTCAGGTAAACTCGGTGGGACCAATTTGCTCTTTCGGTGAGACCGAAATGTTACAAAAAGGAAACAGAGAGTTTACATTGCAATCTCGGTGGGACCGATCCGCTCTTTTGGTGATACCGAAAAGTTACGAAAAGGAAACAGAGAGATTACAATCCCGTCTCGGTGAGACCGAGATCCCTATCGGTAGAACCGATTTGCTAGGGTTTGGCAATGGCTATGACAAGTGAAACTCGGTGGCGCCGGGTTGAAAGAATCGGTAGGGCCGAGTTTGGCTTAGGATTTAGGTCAAATGTGGATATGGGAAAGTAGCTGAGGGTTTTGGAGCATATCACTAAGCACATGAAGCAAGAGGCTCATTAAGCAACACCTTATCCCTCCTTGATAGTATTGACTTTTCCTAAAGACTCAATGTGATCTTGGATCACTAAAATATAAAATGAAGAGTCTTGATCTTGAAGCTTGAGCCAATCCTTTGTCCTTAGCATTTTGAGGGTTCCACTTTCACCATCCATGCCATGCCAATCATTGAGCTTTCCTGAAATAATCATCTTGGAATAGCATTAGCTCAATGAGCTATATGTTGTTATGAATTACCAAAACCACCTAGGGATAGTTGCACTTTCAGCAGCTCCGAAGAGAAGGTTGCAGTCAATCTACACCTCGTCATCCTTGCGGATAGGGATGTGTTTCAAACTTAGGTGAGTACTGGACTGTAGCTAAGCCCCCGAGTGTGAGGTTTGCTCAGCACTAGGTAGGATTTTTCAAACTTAGGCGAGTACTGGACTACAGGTAAGCCTCCGAGTGTGAGGGTTGCTCACCACTCTGTTGGATTTTTCAAAACTTAGGCGAATACTGGACTGCAGCTAAGCCTCCGAGTGAGAGGGTTGCTCAACACTCGATAGGATTTTTTAAACTTAGGCGAGTACTGGACTGCAGCTAAGCCTCCGAGTGAGAGGGTTGCTCACCACTCAGTAGGATTTTTTAAACTTAGGCGAGTACTGGACTGCAGCTAAGCCCCCGAGTGTGATGGTTGCTCACCACTCGGTAGGATTTTTTAAACTTAGGCGAGTACTGGACTGCAACTAAGCCTCCGAGTGAGAGGCTTGCTCACCACTCGATAGGATTTTTCAAACTTAGGTGAGTACTGGACTGCAGCTAAGCCCCCGAGTGAGAGGCTTGCTCACCACTCGGTAGGATTTTTCAAACTTAGGCGAGTACTGGACTACAGCTAAGCCCCCGAGTGAGAGGCTTTCTCACCACTCGGTAGGATTTTTTTAAACTTAGGTGAGTACTGGACTGCAGCTAAGCCTCCGAGTGAGAGGCTTGCTCACCACTCGGTAGGATTTTTCAAACTTAGGCGAGTACTGGACTGCAGCTAAGCCCCTGAGTGAGAGGCTTGCTCACCACTCGGTAGCATTTTTCAAACTTAGGCGAGTACTGGACTGCATCTAAGCCTCCGAGTGAGAGGCTTTCTCACCACTCGGTAGGATTTTTCAAACTTAGGCGAGTACTGGACTGCAGCTAAGCCCCTTAGTGAGAGGCTTGCTCACCACTCGGTAGGATTTTTCAAACTTAGGCGAGTACTGGACTGCAGCTAAGCCCCCGAGTGAGAGGCTTGCTCACCACTCGGTAGGATTTTTCAAACTTAGGCGAGTACTGGATTGCAGCTAAGCCCCCGAGTGAGAGGCTTGCTCACCACTCGGTAGGATTTTTCAAACTTAGGCAAGTACTGGACTGCAACTAAGCCCCCAAGTGAGAGGCTTGCTCACCACTCGGTAGGATTTTTTTTTTGAACTTAGGCAAAACGGATTCGCAACTAAGCCCCCGAGTGAGAGGCTTGCTCATCACTCGGTAGGATTTTTTTTAAAAAAACTTAGGCGAAACGGATTCGCATCTAAGGCACCCACTGGGGGATTTAGAACGTACACAAGAGGAACAACAATCATTTAAGAGACTGTAAAACTGTGTCTTTGATAATCAAACTAAAGGGTATTTCTTATTACATCTCAATAGTCTGAATGCTTAAGTGTAAAAGGGGCAGAGTAGCTTCGCATTCCAAGCACAAGGCTCGTCTTTCTTGTGCTCGACATTGTATAAGTGGTATGCTCCATTGTAGAGCACTCTGGTGATGATGAAAGGACCTTCCCAAGTAGGGGCTAGCTTGTGTGCCTTCTGCTGATCCACTCGAAGAACCAAGTCTCCTTCCTAAAATGCTCGACCTCTCACGTTTCTGGTGTAGAATCGATGCAAGTCTTGCTGATAAATGTTCGACCGAATCAGGGCCATCTCTCTTTCCTCTTCCAGGAGATCAACTGCGTCTTGCCGAGCCTGTTCTGCTTCATCTTCTGAGAAAAGCTCGACTCTGGGTGCATAGTGAAGCAAGTCACTCGAGAAAATAGCTTCGGCTCCATAGACCAAGAAGAATGGAGTTCGGCCAGTCGACCGATTAGGAGTTGTCCTCAAACCAAACCCCAAAGCACTGATGGAAGTTCATCAACCCAGGCGCCTGCCGCGTGCTTGAGATCACACATCAAACGGGGCTTTAGTCCTTTGAGAATCAACCCGTTTGCTCTTTCAGCTTGTCCATTCAACTGGGGGTGGGCGACTGAAGCATAGTCGACTCGAGTGCCTTGGAAGCGTAGAAGGCTCTGAACTCATCAGAATCGAAGTTTGACCCACTGCCAGTGATGATGCTGTCCGGAACACCATATCTGAATGTTAACTCTCTGATGAAACTGACCGTAGTACTGGCTTCAAGACTTCTGATAGGTTTAGCTTCAATCCATTTGGTGAACTTGTCGACTGCCACGAGTACATGAGTGAAGCCGCTCCTACCCGTTCTCAGAGGTCCCACCATGTCCAAACCCCAAACAGCGAAGGGCTAGACGAGTGGAATGGTATTCAGGGATGACGCGGGCTTGTGAGACATGTTGGAGTAAAACTAGCAACCTTCACATCTGTCGACTATTTCTTGTGCCATCTCATTTTCCCATGGCCGATAAAATCCCGCTCGGTATTCTTTGGCCATGATGGTCCGAGAGGATGCATGGTGACCACAGGTCCCTGAGTGGATGTCATTGAGGATCACTCGACCTTCTTCTGGTGTTATGCATTTCTGCCTGACCCCAGTTACACTTTCTCTAAACAGCTGCCCTCTTATCACAGTAAAGGCCTTAGATCGGCGGACGATCTGTCGAGCCTCTTCTTCGTCCTCTGGGAGTTCTTTCCTAAGAATGTACGCGATGTACGGCATGGTCCAGTCGAGAGTGATGACCAAAACCTCCATAGTCAAGTCGACTACGGCTGGGACTTCGACTTCGGTCGGATCAGTGGTGCTTTTTGGTTGCGGGGGCTCTTCAGTGAAGGGATCTTCCTGGACTGAAGGTGTATGAATGTGTTCCAAAAACACATTACTAGGAATGGCTTCCCTCTTGGAACCTATCTTCGCCAAATCATCCGCTGCTTGATTTTTCAGTCGGGGTATGTGATGGAGCTCTAAACCCTCAAACTTCTTCTCTAACTTTCTCACTGCATTGCAGTAGCCACTCATAGCCGGGCTTCTGACGCCCCACTCCTTCATAACTTGATTGACCATCAAATCTGAGTCGCCATAGACCATGAGGTGACAAACGCCGAGTGAAATGGCCATACGCAACCCATACAAAAGTGCCTCATATTCAGCTTCATTGTTGGAGGAATCGAAATGAATCTAGAGAACATAGCGGAGCTTGTCGCCTCGGGGGGATACCAATACTACCCCAGCACCAGAACCATTCAGCGTCTTAGATCCATCAAAGAACATGGTCCAATGGTCCGAGTGAATCTGGGTTGGCAGTTTCTGTTCGATCCACTCAGCGAGGAAATCCGCTATTGCCTAGGACTTGATAGCTTTCTTTGCCTCAAACTTGATATCCAATGAAAGGAGTTCAATCGCCCACTTTGCCACGCGACCAGTTGCATCTTTGTTGTTCAGAATTTCTGACAATGGTGCGTCGCTGATGACTGTGATGGAGTGATCAGAGAAATAATGTGAAACCTTCTTCGTGGTCATGTAAATCCCATAAACAAGCTTCTGATAATGTGGATATCTCTGCTTGGATGGAGTTAAAACTTCAGAAACATAGTATACTAGGTGCTGAACTTTATAGGTTTTTCCTTCTTCTTCCTGCTCGACCGTGAGTATTGTACTGACAACTTGTCCAGTGGCTGCAATGTAAAGCAGTAAAGGCTCTTTGCTGATTGTGGCAGCGAGCACCGGCTGGGTGGAAAGCGGGACTTTGAGATCTGCAAACGCTGTGTCGGCTTGAGGAGTCCACTCGAACTTGTCAGATTTCTTCATCAGTCGGTAAAGAGGCAATGCCTTTTCACCGAGGCGAGAAATGAATCGACTCAAGGCGGCCAAACAACCAGTAAGCTTCTGGACATCATGCATACGCACATGGCGCTTCATCCGGAGTATGGCACCAACTTTCTCTGGGTTCGCGTCGATCCCTCGTTCGGAAACGAGGAAGTTGAGTAACTTTCCGCCAAGAACTCCAAATGTGCACTTTGATGGGTTAAGCTTGATATCATATCTTCTCAGGCTGGCAAAGGTTTCAGCAAGGTCAGTCAGCAGGTCGGAACCTTTACGCGACTTGATCATAATGTCATCCATGAATGCTTCCACATTCCGACTGATTTGAGTGAGCAGATGCTACATCTTGAGCACTTGTGTTGGTTTTCCCTCGAAGAGGAAAGGGTGGTGCAGCAAAGTAGCATAAGTATTTCCCTCAGTTTTTAAGAACCAAGGTATCAATCTAGTAGGAGGCTACGCGCGAGTCCCTCGCACCTACACAAAACAAATAAATCCTCGCAACCAACACAATAAGGGGTTGTCAATCCCTACACGGTCACTTACGAGAGTGAGATCTGATAGATATGATAAGATAATATGTTTGTTATTTTTATGATAAAGATGCAAAGTAAAATAAAAGCAATGAAAATAACTAAGTATTGGAAGATCAATATGATGTAAGATAGACCTGGGGGCCATAGGTTTCACTAGTGGCTTCTCTCAAGAGCATAAGTATTTTACGGTGGGTGAACAAATTACTGTTGAGCAATTGACAGAATTGAGCATAGTTATGAGAATATCTAGGTATGATCATGTATATAGGCATCACGTCCGAGACAAATAGACCGATTCCTGCCTGCATCTACTACTATTACTCCACACATCGACCGCTATCCAGCATGCATCTAGAGTATTAAGTTCATAAGAACAGAGTAACGCCTTAAGCAAGATGACATGATGTAGAAGGATAAATTCATGCAATATGATAAAAAACCATCTTGTTATCCTCGATGGCAACAATACAATACGTGCCTTGCTGCCCCTACTGTCATTGTGAAAGGACACCGCAAGATTGAACCCAAAGCTAAGCACTGCTCCCATTGCAAGAAAGATCAATCTAGTAGGCCAAACCAAACTGATAATTTGAAGAGACTTGCAAAGATAACCAATCGTACATAAAAGAATTCAAAGAAGATTCAAATATTGTTCATAGATAAACTTGATCATAAACCCACAATTCATCGGTCTCAACAAACACACCGCAAAAGAAGATTACATCGAATAGATCTCCACAAGAGAGGGGGAGAACTTTGTATTGAGATCCAAAAAGAGAGAAGAAGCCATCTAGCAAATAACTATGGACCCGAAGGACTGAGGTAAACTACTCACACTTCATTGGAGATGCTATGGTGTTGATGTAGAAGCCCTCCGTGATCGATGCCCCCTCTGGCGGAGCTCCGGAACAGCCCCCAAGATGGGATCTCGTGGATACAGGAAGTTACGGCGGTGGAATTAGGGTTTTGGCTCGATATCTAATCGTTTGGGTGTACGAGGTATATATAGGAGGAAGAAGTACGTCGGTGGAGCAACAGGGGGCCCACGAGGGTGGAGGGCGCGCCTGGGGGGGTAGTGTTGGGGAACGTAGTAATTTCAAAAAAAATTCCAACGCACACGCAAGATCATGGTGACGCATAGCAACGAGGGGGAGAGTCTGATCTACGTACCCTTGTAGATCGCAACGGAAGCGTTGACACAACGTAGAGGAAGTAGTCGTACGTCTTCTTCCCGATCCGACCGATCCAAGCACCGTTACTCCGGCATCTCCGAGTTCTTAGCACACGTACAGCTCGATGACGATCCCCGGGCTCCGATCCAGCAAAGCTTCGGGGAGGAGTTCCGTCAGCACAACGGCGTGGTGATGATCTTGATGTTCTACCGACGCAGGGCTTCGCCTAAGCACTACAACGATATGATCGAGGTGGAATATGGTGGCAGGGGGCACCGCACACGGCTAAGGAACGATCTCAATGATCAACTTGTGTGTCTAGAGGTGCCCCCTGCCCCCGTATATAAAGGATCCAAGGGGGAGGGGCTGGCCGGCCAAGAGGAGGGCGCAGGAGGAGTCCTACTCCTACCGGGAGTAGGACTCCCCCCCCCCCCAATCCTATTCCAAATAGGACTCCCAAGGGGGAAAGAGAGAGAGAGGTGGCCGGCCACCTCTCCTAGTCCTAATAGGACTAGGGGAGGGGGGAGGCGCGCAGCCCACCATGGCAGCCCCTTTCACCTTTCCACTAAAGCCCAATAAGGCCCATATGGCTCCCGGGGGGTTTCCGGTAACCTCCCGGTAATCCGGTAAAATCCCGATTTTACCCGGAACACTTCCGATATCCAAATATAGGCTTCCAATATATCAATCTTTATGTCTCGACCATTTCGAGACTCCTCGTCATGTCCGTGATCACATCCGGGACTCCGAACTACCTTCGGTACATCAAAATGCATAAACTCATAATAACTGTCATCGTAACGTTAAGCGTGCGGACCCTACGGTTCGAGAACAATGTAGACATGACCGAGACACGTCTCCGGTCAATAACCAATAGCGGGACCTGGATGCCCATATTGTCTCCTACATATTCTACGAAGATCTTTATCGGTCAGACCGCATAACAACATACGTTGTTCCCTTTGTCATCGGTATGTTACTTGCCCGAGATTCGATCGTCGGTATCCAATACCTAGTTCAATCTCGTTACCGGCAAGTCTCTTTACTTGTTCTATAGTACATCATCCCACAACTAACTCATTAGTTGCAATGCTTGCAAGGCTTGTGTAATGTGCATTACCGAGAGGGCCCAGAGATACCTCTCCGACAATCGGAGTGACAAATCCTATTCTCGAAATACACCAACCCAATATCTACCATTGGAGACACTTGTAGAGCTCCTTTATAATCACCCAGTTACGTTGTGACGTTTGGTAGCACACAAAGTGTTCCTCCGGCAAACGGGAGTTGCATAATCTCATAGTCATTGGAACATGTATAAGTCATGAAGAAAGCAATAGCAACATACTAAACGATCGGGTGCTAAGCTAATGGAATGGGTATTGTCAATCAGATCATTCAACTAATGATGTGACCTCGTTAATCAAATAACAACTCTTTGTTTATGGTAAGGAAATTTAACCATCTTTGATTTAACGAGCTAGTCAAGTAGAGGCATACTAGTGACACTCTGTTTGTCTATGTATTCACACATGTATTATGTTTCCGGTTAATACAATTCTAGCATGAATAATAAACATTTATCATGATATAAGGAAATAAATAATAACTTTATTATTGCCTCTAGGGCATATTTCCTTCAGTCTCCCACTTGCACTAGAGTCAATAATCTAGATTACACAGTAATGATTCTAACACCCATGGAGCCTTTGTGTTGATCATGTTTTGCTCGTGGAAGAGGCTTAGTCAACGGGTCTGCAACATTCAGATCTGTATGTTTCTTGCAAATCTCTATGTCTCCCACCTGGACTAGATCCCGGATGGAATTGAAGCGTCTCTTGATGTGTTTGGTCCTTTTGTGAAATCTGGATTCCTTTGCCAAAGCAATTGCACCAGTATTGTCACAAAAGATTTTCATTGGACCCGATGCACTAGGTATGACACCTAGATCGGATATGAACTCCTTCATCCAGACTACTTCGTTCGCTGCTTCCGAAGCAGCTATGTACTCCGCTTCACATGTAGATCCCAGTACGACGCTTTGTTTAGAACTGCACCAACTGACAACTCCACCGTTTAAAGTAAACACGTATCCGGTTTGCAATTTAGAATCGTCCGGATCAGTGTCAAAGGTTGCATCAACGTAACCTCTTACGGTGAGCTCTTTGTCACCTCCATATACGAGAAACATATCCTTAGTCCTTTTCAGGTATTTCAGGATGTTCTTGACCGCTGTCCAGTGATCCACTCCTGGATTACTTTGGTACCTCCCTGCTAAACTTATAGCAAGGCACACATCAGATCTGGTACACAGCATTGCATACATGATAGAGCCTATGGCTGAAGCATAGGGAACATCTTTCATTTTCTCTCTATCTTCTGCAGTGGTCGGGCATTGAGTCTTACTCAACTTCACACCTTGTAACACAGGCAAGAACCCTTTCTTTGCTTGATCCATTTTGAACTTCTTCAAAATCTTGTCAAGGTATGTGCTTTGTGAAAGTCCAATTAAGCGTCTTGATCTATCTCTATAGATCTTAATGCCCAATATGTAAGCAGCTTCACCGAGGTCTTTCATTGAAAAACTCTTATTCAAGTATCCCTTTATGCTATCCATAAATTCTATATCATTTCCAATCAGCAATCTGTCATCCACATATAATATCAGAAATGCTACAAAGCTCCCACTCACTTTCTTGTAAATACAGGCTTCTCCAAAAGTCTGTATAAAGCCAAATGCTTTGATCACACTATCAAAGCGTTTATTCCAACTCCGAGATGCTTGCACCAGTCCATAAATGGATCGCTGGAGTTTGCACACTTTGTTAGCTCCCTTTGGATCGACAAAACCTTCCGGTTGCATCATATACAACTCTACTTCCAGAAATCCATTCAGGAATGCAGTTTTGACATCCATCTGCCAAATTTCATAATCATAAAATGCGGCAATTGCTAACATGATTCTGACAGACTTAAGCATCGCTACGGGTGAGAAGGTCTCATCGTAGTCAACCCCTTGAACTTGTCGAAAACCTTTTGCGACAAGTCGAGCTTTATAGACAGTAACATTACCGTCAGCGTCAGTCTTTTTCTTGAAGATCCATTTATTCTCAATTGCTTGCCGATCATCGCTTGTTCTCATACATGGATCCCATCTCAGATTTCATGGCTTCAAGCCACTTTGCGGAATCCGGGCTCACCATCGCTTCTTCATAGTTCGTAGGTTCATCATGATCTAGCAGCATGACTTCCAGAACTGGATTACCGTACCACTCTGGCGCGGATCTTGCTCTGGTTGATCTACGAGGTTCAGTAGTATCTTGTTCTGAAGTTTCATGATCATTATCATTAACTTCCTCACTTATTAGTGTAGGTGTCACAGAAACAGTTTTCTGTGATGTACTACCTTCTAATAAGGGAGCGGGTACAGTTACCTCGTCAAGTTCTACTTTCCTCCCACTCACTTCTTTCGAGAGAAACTCCTTCTCAAGAAAGTTTCCGAATTTAGCAACAAAAGTCTTGCCTTCGGATCTATGATAGAAGGTGTATCCAATAGTTTCCTTTGGATATCCTATGAAGACACATTTCTCCGATTTGGGTTCGAGCTTATCAGGTTGAAGCTTTTTCACATAAGCATCGCAGCCCCAAACTTTCAGAAACGACAAATTTGGTTTCTTGCCAAACCATAGTTCATAAGGCGTCGTCTCAACGGATTTTTGATGGTGCCCTATTTAACGTGAATGCGGTCGTCTCTAGAGCGTATCCCCAAAACGATAGCGGTAAATCAGTAAGAGACATCATAGATCGCACCATATCTAGTAAAGTATGATTACGACGTTCGGACACACCATTACGCTGTGGTGTTCCGGGTGGCGTTAGTTGCGAAACTATTCCACAATTTTTCAAATGTACACCAAACTCGTAACTCAAATATTCTCCTCCACGATCAGATCGTAGAAACTTTATTTTCTTGTTACGATGATTTTCCACTTCACTCTAAAATTCTTTGAACTTTTCAAATGTTTCAGACTTATGTTTCATTAAGTAGATATACCCATATCTGCTTAAATCATCTGTGAAGGTGAGAAAATAACGATATCCGCCACGAGCCTCAATATTCATCGGACCGCATACATCTGTATGTATGATTTCCAACAAATCTGTTGCTCTCTCCATAGTACCGGAGAACGGTGTTTTAGTCATCTTGCCTATGAGGCACGGTTCGCAAGTACCAAGTGATTCATAATCAAGTGGTTCCAAAAGTCCATTAGTATGGAGTTTCTTCATGCGCTTTACACCGATATGACCTAAACGGCAGTGCCACAAATAAGTTGCACTATCATTATCAACTCTGCATCTTTTGGCTTCTACATTATGAATATGTGTATCGCTACTATCGAGATTTAACAAGAATAGACCACTCTTCAATGGTGCATGACCATAAAAGATATTACTCATATAAATAGAACAACCATTATTCTCTGATTTAAATGAATAACCGTCTCGCATTAAACAAGATCCAGATATAATGTTCATGCTCAACGCTGGCACCAAATAACAATTATTTAGGTCTAATATTAATCCCGAAGGTAGATGTAGAGGTAGCGTGCCGACCGCGATCATATCGACTTTGGAACCGTTTCCCACGTGCATCGTCACCTCGTCCTTAGCCAATCTTCGCTTAATCCGTAGTCCCTGTTTCGAGTTGCAAATATTAGCAACAGAACCAGTATCAAATACCCAGGTGCTACTGCGAGCATTAGTAAGGTACACATCAATAACATGTATATCACATATACCTTTGTTCACCTTGCCATCCTTCTTATCCGCCAAATACTTGGGGCAGTTCCGTTTCCAGTGACCAGTCTGCTTGCAGTAGAAGCACTTAGTTTCAGGCTTAGGTCCAGACTTGGGCTTCTTTTCCTGAGGAGCAACTTGCTTGCCGTTCTTCTTGAAGTTTCCCTTCTTCTTCCCTTTGCCCTTTTTCTTGAAACTAGTGGTCTTGTTAACCATCAACACTTGATGCTCCTTCTTGATTTCTACCTCCGCAGCTTTCAGCATTACAAAGAGCTCGGGAATAGTCTTGTTCATCCCTTGCATATTATAGTTCATCACGAAGCTCTTGTAGCTTGGTGACAGTGATTGGAGAATTCTGTCAATGACGCAATCATCTAGAAGATTAACTCCCATCTGAATCAAGTGATTGTTATACCCAGACATTTTGAGTATATGCTCACTGACAGAACTGTTCTCCTCCATCTTGCAGCTATAGAACTTATTGGAGACTTCATATCTCTCAATCCAGGCATTTGCTTGAAATATTAACTTCAACTCCTGGAACATCTCATATGCTCCATGACGTTCAAAACGTCATTGAAGGCCCGATTCTAAGCCGTAAAGCATGGCACACTGAACTATCGAGTAGTCATCAGCTTTGCTCTGCCAGACATTCATAACATCTGGTGTTGCACCAGCAGCAGGCCTGGCACCCAGCGGTGCTTCCAGGACGTAATTCTTCTGTGCAGCAATGAGGATAATCCTCAAGTTACGTACCCAGTCCGTGTAATTGCTACCATCATCTTTCAACTTTGCTTTCTCAAGGAACGCATTAAAATTCAACGGAACAACAGCACGAGCCATCTATCTACAATCAACATAAACAAGCAAGATACTATCAGGTACTAAGTTCATGATAAATTTAAGTTCAATTAATCATATTACTTAAGAACTCCCACTTAGATAGACATCCCTCTAATCCTCTAAGTGATCACGTGATCCAAATCAACTAAACCATGTCCGATCATCACGTAAGATGGAGTAGTTTCATCGGTGAACATCATTATGTTGATCATATCTACTATATGATTCACGCTCGACCTTTCGGTCTCCGTGTTCCGAGGCCGTATCTGTATATGCTTGGCTCGTCAAGTATAACCTGAGTATTCCGCGTGTGCAACTGTTTTGCACCCGTTGTATTTGAACGTAGAGCCTATCACACCCGATCATCACGTGGTGTCTCAGCACGAAGAACTTTCGCAACGGTGCATACTCAGGGAGAACACTTCTTGATAATTTAGTGAGAGATCATCTTATAGTGCTACCGTCAATCAAAGCAAGATAAGATTCATAAAAAGATAAGCATCACATGCAATCAATATAAGTGATATGATATGGCCATCATCATCTTGTGCTTGTGATCTCCATCTCTGAAGCACCGTCATGATCACCATCGTCACTGGCGCGACACCTTGATCTCCATCGTAGCATCGTTGTCGTCTCGCCAATCTTATGCTTCCATGACTATCACTACCGCTTAGTAATAAAGTAAAGCATTACATCGCGATTGCATTGCATACAATAAAGCGACAACCATATGGCTCCTGCCAGTTGCCGATAACTTGGTTACAAAACATGATCATCTCATACAATAAAATTTAGCATCATGCCTTGACCATATCACATCACAACATGCCCTGCAAAAACAAGTTAGACGTCCTCTACTTTGTTGTTGCAAGTTTTACGTGGCTGCTACGGGCTTTAAGTAAGAACCAATCTCACCTACGCATCAAAACCACAACGATAGTTTGTCAAATAGACTCCGTTTGAACCTTCTCAAGGACCGGGCATAGCCACACTCGGTTCAACTAAAGTTGGAGAGACAGTCGCCCGCAAGCCATCTATGTGCAAAGCACGTCGAGGGAACCGGTCTCGCGTAAGCGTACGCGTAAGGTTGATCCGGGTCGTCTCGTCCAACAATACCGCCGAACCAAAGTATGACAT
Organism: Triticum monococcum; assembly: GCA_034509565.1. Classification (NCBI taxonomy): domain Eukaryota; kingdom Viridiplantae; phylum Streptophyta; class Magnoliopsida; order Poales; family Poaceae; genus Triticum; species Triticum monococcum. The sequence goes on from CM067845.1 coordinate 419,772,323, forward strand.
GCTGGTAGGCAGTATGACTTATATCGTCCCCAACTCACTTGTGTTCTACTCGTGCACATAACATCAAACCATAAAACCTAGGCTCGGATGCCACTGTTGGGGAACGTAGTAATTTCAAAAAATTTCCTACGCACACGCAAGATCATGGTGATGCATAGCAACAAGGGGGGGAGTCTGATCTACGTACCCTTGTAGATCGCAACGGAAGCGTTGACACAACGTAGAGGAAGTAGTCGTACGTCTTCTTCCCGATCCGACCGATCCAAGCACCGTTACTCCGGCACCTCCGAGTTCTTAGCACACGTACAGCTCGATGACGATCCCCGGGCTACGATCCAGCAAAGCTTCGAGGAGGAGTTCCGTCAGCACGACGGTGTGGTGACGATCTTGATGTTCTACCGACGCAGGGCTTCGCCTAAGCACTACAACGATATGATCGAGGTGGAATATGGTGGCAGGGGGCACCACACACGGCTAAGGAACGATCTCAATGATCAACTTGTGTGTCTAGAGGTGCCCCCTGCCCCCGTATATAAAGGATCCAAGGGGGAGGGGCTGGCCGGCCAAGAGGAGGGCGCAGGAGGAGTCCTACTCCTACCGGGAGTAGGACTCCCCCCCCCCCCCAATCCTATTCCAAATAGGACTCCCAAGGGGGAAAGAGAGAGAGAGAGAGGTGGCCGGCCACCTCTCCTAGTCCTAATAGGACTAGGGGAGGGGGGGAGGCGCGCAGCCCACCATGGCAGCCCCTTTCACCTTTCCACTAAAGCCTAATAAGGCCCATATGGCTCCCGGGGGGTTCCGGTAACCTCCCGGTAATCCGGTAATATCCCGATTTTACCCAGAACACTTCCGATATCCAAATATAGGCTTCCAATATATCAATCTTTATGTCTCGACCATTTCGAGACTCCTCGTCATGTCCGTGATCACATCCGGGACTCCGAACTACCTTCGGTACATCAAAATGCATAAACTCATAATAACTGTCATCGTAACATTAAGCGTGTGGACCCTACGGTTCAAGAACAATGTAGACATGACCGAGACACATCTCCGATCAATAACCAATAGCGGGACCTGGATGCCCATATTGGCTCCTACATATTCTACGAAGATCTTTATCGGTCAGACCGCATAACAACATACGTTGTTCCCTTTGTCATCGGTATGTTACTTGCCCGAGATTCGATCGTCGGTATCCAATACCTAGTTCAATCTCGTTACCGGCAAGTCTCTTTACTCATTCTGTAATACAGCATCCCGCAACTAACTCATTAGTTGCAGTGCTTGCAAGGCTTGTGTAATGTGCATTACCGAGAGGGCCCAGAGATACCTCTCCGACAATCGGAGTGACAAATCCTATTCTCGAAATACGCCAACCCAATATCTACCATTGGAGACACTTGTAGAGCTCCTTTATAATCACCCAGTTACGTTGTGACGTTTTGTAGCACACAAAGTGTTCCTCCGGCAAACGGGAGTTGCATAATCTCATAGTCATAGGAACATGTATAAGTCATGAAGAAAGCAATAGCAACATACTAAACGATCGGGTGCTAAGCTAATGGAATGGGTCATGTCAATTAGATCATTCAACTAATGATGTGACCACGTTAATCAAATAACAACTCTTTGTTTATGGTTAGGAAATTTAACCATCTTTGATTTAACGAGCTAGTCAAGTAGAGGCATACTAGTGACACTCTGTTTGTCTATGTATTCACACATGTATTATGTTTCCGGTTAATACAATTCTAGCATGAATAATAAACATTTATCATGATATAAGGAAATAAATAATAACTTTATTATTGCCTCTAGGGCATATTTCCTTCAGGTAGGCGTGCCCCCTACCTCGTGGCCTCCCTGTTGGTTGCTTGACGTAGGGTCCAAGTCTCCTGGATCATGTTCGGTGAGAAAATCACGTTCTCAAAGGTTTCATTCCGTTTGGACTCCGTTTGATATTCCTTCTCTTCGAAACCCTAAAATAGGCAAAAAACAGCAACTCTGGGCTGGGCCTCTAGTTAATAGGTTAGTCATAAAAATAATATAAAAGTGTATAATAAATCGCAATGATGTCCAAAACAGTAGATAATATAGCATGGAGCAATCAAAAATTATAAATACGTTGGAGACCTATCAAGCATCCCCAAGCTTAATTCCTGCTCATCCTCGAGTAGGTAAATGAGAAAAACAGAATTTTTGATGTGGAATGCTACTAGGCATAATTTTAATGTAATTCTTCTTAATTGTGGCATGAATATTCTGATCCAAAAGATTCAAGACAAAAATTTAATATTGACATAGAAATAATAATACTTCAAGCATACTAACTAAGCAATTATGTCTTCTCAAAATAACATGGCCAAAGAAAGTTATCCCTACAAAATCATATAGTCTGGCTATGCTCCATCTTCACCACACAAAGAATTCAAATCATGCACAACCCCGATGACAAGCCAAGCAATTGTTTCATACTTTTAATGTTCTCAAACTTTTTCAATCTTCACGCAATACATGAGCGTGAGCCATGGACATAGCACTATAGGTGGAATAGAATGGTGGTTGTGGAGAAGACAAAAAGGGAGAAGATAGTCTCACATCAACTAGGCGTATCAACAGGCTATGGAGATGCCCATCAATAGATATCAATGTGAGTGAGTAGGGATTGCCATGCAACAGATGCACTAGAGTTATAAGTATATGAAAGCTCAACAAAAGAAACTAAGTGGGTGTGCATCCAACTCATTTGCTCAAGAAGACCTAGGGCATTTTGAGGAAGCCCATCATTGGAATATACAAGCCAAGTTCTATAATGAAAGATTCCCACTAGTATATGAAAGTGACAACGTAGGGGACTCTCTATCATGAAGATCATGGTGCTACTTTGAAGCACAAGTGTGGTAAAAGGATAGTAGCATTGTCCCTTCTCTCATTTTCTCTCATTTTTTATTTTTTTATTTGGGCCTTTTCTCTTTTTTATGGCCTCTTTTTTTCGTCCGGAGTCTCATCCCGACTTATGGGGGAATCATAGTCTCCATCATCCTTTCCTCACTGGGACAATGCTCTAATAATGATGATCATCACACTTTTATTTACTTACAACTCAAGAATTACAACTTGATTCTTAGAACAAAATATGACTCTATATGAATGCCTCCGGCAGTGTACCGGGATATGCAATGACTCATGAGTGACATGTATGAAAGAATTATGAACAATGGCTTTGCCACAAATACGATGTCAACTACATGATCATGCAAAGCAATATGACGATGATGGAGCGTGTCATGATAAACGGAACGGTGGAAAGTTGCATGGCAATATATCTCGGAATGGCTATGGAAATGCCATGATAGGTAGGTATGGTGGCTGTTTTGGGGAAGGTATATGGTGGGTGTATGATACCGGCGAAAGGTGTGCGGTATTAGAGAGGCTAGCAATGATGGAAGGGTGAGAGTGTGTATAATCCATGAACTCAACATTAGTCATAAAGAACTCATATACTTATTGTAAAAATCTACAAGTTATCAAAGCAAAGTATTACGCGCATGCTCCTAAGGGTATAGATTGGTAGGAAAATACCATCGCTCGTCCCCGACCGCCACTCATAAGGAGGACAATCAATAAATATATCATGCTTCGACTTCTTAACATAACGGTTCACCATACGTGCATGCTACGGGAATCACAAACTTCAACACAAGCATTTATCAAATTCACAACTACTCAACTAGCACGACTCTAGTATCACCATCTCCATATCTCAAAACAATTATCAAGTTTCAAACTTCTCTTAGTATTCAAAACACTCATAAGAAAATTTTATTAATCTTGAATACCTAGCATATTAGGATTATTTAAGCAAATTACCAAGCTATTTATGACTCTCAAAATAATCTAAGTGAAGCATGAGAGATCAATAGTTTCTATAAAACAAATCCACCACCGTGCTCTAAAAGATATAAGTGAAGTTCTAGAGCAAAACTATATAACTGAAAAGATATAAGTGAAGCACATAGAGTATTCTAATAATTTTTGAATCATGTGTGTCTCTCTCAAAAGGTGTGTACATGAAAGATGATTGTGGTAAACTAACAAATAAAGACTCAAATAATACAAGACGCTCCAAGCAAAACACATATCATGTGGTGAATAAAAATATAGCTCCAAGTAAAGTTACCGGTAGAAGTAGACGAAAGAGGGGATGCCTTCCGGGGCATCCCCAAGCTTTGGTTTTTAGGTGTCCTTAGATTATCTTGGGGGTGCCATGGGCATCCCCAAGCTTAGGCTCTTGCCACTCCTTGTTCCATAATCCATCAAATCTTTACCCAAAACTTGAAAACTTCACAACACAAAACTTAAAGTAGAAAATCTCGTGAGCTCCGTTAGCGAAGGAAAACAAAATACCACTTCAAGGTACTGTAATGAACTCATTCTTTATTTTTATCTGTGTTAAACCTACTGTATTCCAACTTCTCTATGGTTTATAAACTATTTTACTAGCCATAGATTCATCAGAATAAGCAAACAACACACGAAAAACAGAATCTGTCAAAAACAGAACAGTCTGTAGTAATCTGTAGCTAGCGCAAGATCTGGAACCCCAAAAATTCTAAAATAAATTGCTGGACGTGAGTAATTTATCTATTAATCATCTTCAAAAGTAATTAACTAAATATCACTTTCCAAATAAAAATGGCAGTAGTTCTCGTGAGCGCTAAAGTTTCTGTTTTTTACAGCAAGATTAACAAGACTTTTCCCAAGTCTCCCCAACGGTTCTACTTGGCACGAACACTAATTAAGCACAAAAAACACAAACAAAACAGAGGCTAGATAAATTATTTATTAAACAACAGCAAGGAAAAATATTGGGTTGACTCGCAACAAGCGCTTTTCTTTAAAGCCTTTTTAGCTAGGCATTGATAATTTCAATGATGCTCACATGAAAGACAAGAACTGAAGCACAAAGAGAGCATCATAAAACATGTGTCAAAAACATTTAAGTCTAACATGCTTCCTATGCATAGGCATCTTATAGGCAAACAAATTATCATGGCAAGCAAAAACTAGCATATGCATGGAAGAGGAAAGAAACAATAGTAATCTCAACATAACGGGAGGTAATTTAGTAACATGAAAATTTCTACCACCATATTTTCCTCTCTCATAATGATTACATGTAGGATCATAAGCAAATTCAACAAAATAGCTATCACATAAAATATTTTCAACATGATCCACATGCATGCAAAGTTGACACTCTTCCAAAATAGTGGGATTAACATTAACTAAAGTCATGACTTCTCCAAACCCACTTTTATCAAGATTTTCATAAGATTGAACATTCTCCAAATATGTGGGATCTAAAGTTGAAATTCTTCCTAACCCACTTTCAATATTATTGCAAACATTATTGCCAATCTCATATTCACCTTGGGGCTTAAATAAATTTTCAAGATCAAAAGAAGAATCACCCCAATCATGATCGTTGCAACAAGTAGAGGACATAGCAAAATTTGCATCCCCAAGCTTAGGGTTTTGCATATTATTAGCACAATTGACATTAATAGAATTTATAATAACATCATTGCAATCATGCTTTTTATTCAAAGATCTATCGCGAATCACTTCATAAAATACTTCATCGCAATTTTCAGATTCATGAATTTCAAGCAAAACTTCATAAAGATAATCTAGTGCACAAAACTCACTAGCAGTTGGTTCAACATAACTGGATCTCTTAAAAAGATTAGCAAGCGGATAATGATCCATAGATCTTAGGTTCTCTGTTTAGTAATAAATAAATGACTATTCCAACCATATGAGCAAACAAGAAACGGGCAAAAAGAGGCAAATAGAGATAAAGGACGAGGACGGAGAGAGAGAGGGCGAATAAAACGGCAAGGGTGCAGTGGGAGAGAGGAAAACGAGAGGCAAATGGCAAATAATGTAATGTGGGAGATAAGGGTATGTGATGGGTACTTGGTATGTTGACTTTTGCGTAGACCTCCCCAGCAACGGCGCCAGAAATCCTTCTTGCTACCTCTTGAGCACTTGCATTGGTTTTCCCTTGAAGAGGAAAGGGTGGAGCGGTAAAGGAGCGTAAGTATTTCCCTCAGTTTTTGAGAAACAAGGTTTCAATCCAGTAGGAGGCTACGCGCGAGTCCCTTGCACCTACACAAAACAAATAAATCCTCGCAACCAACGCGATAAGGGGTTGTCAATCCCTACACGGTCACTTACGAGAGTGAGATATGATAAGATAATATTTTTGGTATTTTTATGATAAAGATGCAAAGTAAAATAAAAGCAAGGAAAATAACTAAGTATTGGAAGATTAATATGATGGAAGATAGACCCGGGGGCCATAGGTTTCACTAGTGGCTTCTCTCAAGAGCATAAGTATTTTACGGTGGGTGAACAAATTACTGTTGAGCAATTGACAGAATTGAGCATAGTTATGAGAATATCTAGGTATGATCATGTATATAGGCATCACGTCCGAGACAAGTAGACCGACTCCTGCCTGCATCTACTACTATTACTCCACACATCGACCGCTATCCAGCATGCAACTAGAGTATTTTGTTCATAAGAACAGAGTAACGTCTTAAGCAAGATGACATGATGTAGAAGGATAAATTCATGCAATATGATAAAAAAAAACATCTTGTTATCCTCGATGGCAACAATACAATACGTGCCTTGCTGCCCCAATTGTCACTGGGAAAGGACACCGCAAGATTGAACCCAAAGCTAAGCACTTCTCCCATTGCAATTAAGATCAATCTAGTAGGCCAAACCAAACTGATAATTCGAAGAAACTTGCAAAGATAACCAATCATACATAAAAGAATTCAGAGAAGATTCAAATATTGTTCATAGATAAACTTGATCATAAACCCACAATTCATCGGTCTCAACACACACACCGCAAAAGAAGATTACATCAAATAGATCTCCACAAGAGAGGGGGAGAACTTTGTATTGAGATCCAAAAAGAGAGAAGAAACCATCTAGCTAATAACTATGGACCCGAAGGTGTAAGGTAAACTACTCACACTTCATCGGTGAGGCTATGGTGTTGATGTAGAAGCCCTCCGTGATCGATGCCCCCTCCGGCGGAGCTCCGAAACAGGCCCCAAGATGGGATCTCATGGATATAGGAAGTTACGGCGGTGGAATTAGGGTTTTGGCTCCGTATCTAATTGTTTGGGGGTATGTAGGTATATATAGGAGGAAGAAGTACATCGGTGGAGCAACAGGGGGCCCACAAGGGTGGAGGGCGCTCCTAGGGGGGTAGGCGCGCCCCCTAACTCGTGGCCTCCCTATTGGTTGCTTGAGGTATGGTCCAAGTCTCCTGGATCATGTTGAGTGAGAAAATCACGTTCCCGAAGGTTTCATTCCATTTGGACTCCGTTTGATATTCCTTTTCTTCGAAACCCTAAAATAGGCAAAAAAAACAGCAATTCTGGGCTGGGCCTCCGGTTAATAGGTTAGTCCCAAAAATAATATAAAAGTGTATAATAAAGCCCAATAATGTCCAAAACAGTAGATAATATATCATGGAGCAGTCAAAAATTATAGATACGTTGGAGACGTATCAGCATACACTTCTGAATCATCCTCATGAATGTAGCTCCAACATTGTGGAGACCGAACGGCATGGTGACATAACAGAAACACCCGAATGGTGTGATGAAATATGTTTTTATCTCATCGGGTCCATACAGTCGGATCTGATGGTACCCAGAATAGGCATCTAGAAAATACAAATGCTCACATCCCGTAGTCGAGTCGACAATCTGGTCGATGCAGGGGAGAGGAAAATGATCTTTCGGGCAGGCCCGATTGATATGCTTGAAGTCAATGCACATGAGAAGTGAGTCGTCCTTCTTGGGGACCATAACAACATTGGCGAGCCACTCTGAGTGGTAAATCTCTCGGATGAACTCAGCTGCCAGGAGCCGAGCCACTTCCTCCCCAATTGCTTTTCTCTTCTGTATGGCGGACCGTCGAAGATGTTCTTTGACTGGTTTTGCTTTTGGGTCGACTCACAAACTATGCTCAGCCAGTCCCCTGGGTACACCCAACATGTCAGAAGGTTTCCATGCGAAGATGTCCCAATTGTCACGGAGGAACTAGATGAGCGCTTCTTCCTATTTGCTGTCGAGTGAAGTTGAGATATGAGTAGGAGCAGCATTAGGATCGGTCGGGTGAATATGAATCGGCTTGGTTTCACCGAGCGAATGAAATGCAGAATCTGTGGCAGGCTTCTTGGAGCGTAGCAAATCACTCGAATCTGCATTTTTCTGGTATTCTTGCATTTCGACTATTGCCATTTGTGCATCGGCGATTTTTGAGCCCTTCTGGAAGCACTCTTCTGCTTTTTGCCGATTGCCAGTGATAGTGATCACTCCTCTGGGATCAGGCATTTTCAATTTGAGGTACACGTAACATGGTCGAGCCATGAAACGTGCATAGGCAGGCCTACCCAGAATGGCATGATAAGCACTCTTGAAATCCACTACTTCAAATGTCAACTTTTCTTTGGAGTAATTCTTGGAATCACCGAAAACCACATCAAGGGCGATCTGGCCGAGAGATTCAGCCTTCTTGCCAGGTATAACGCCATGGAAAATCATATTGCTTTCATTGAGCTTAGACATCGGAATGCCCATTCCCTTCAAGGTTTCAGAATAAAGGATATTCAGGCCGCTACCACCATCCATCAGCACTATAGTAAGTCGAGTGCCTTCAACAACTGGGTCGACCACCAACGCTTGCCCGGGGCCAAAATAAAGTAAAAAGTAAAGGAAAAATAAAAATCAAAGCAAGATTAAAGTGATGGAGATTGATATGATGAGAATAGACCCGGGGGCCATAGGTTTCACTAGTGGCTTCTCTCAAGAGCATAACTATTGTACGGAGGGTGAACAAATTACTGTTGAGCAATTGACAGAATTGAGCATAGTTATGAGAATATCTAGGCATGATCATGTATATAGGCATCACGTCCGTGACAAGTAGACCGAAATGATTCTGCATCTACTACTATTACTCCACTCATCGACTGCTATCCAGCATGCATCTAGAGTATTAAGTTAAAAATAGAGTAACGCTTTAAGCAAGATGACATGATGTAGAGAGATAAATTCATGCAATATGAAATAAACCCCATCTTGTTATCCTTGATGGCAACGATGCAATACGTGCCTTGCTGCCCCTTCTGTCACTGGGAAAGGGCACCGCAAGATCGAACCCAAAGCTAAGCACTTCTCCCATGGCAAGAACTACCAATCTAGTTGGCCAAACCAAACGGATAATTCGAAGAGACTTGCAAAGATAACCAATCATACATAAAAGAATTTAGAGAAGATTCAAATATTATTCATAGATAGACTTGATCATAAACCCACAATTCATCGGTCTCAACAAACACACCGCAAAACGAAGAAGATTACATCGAATAGATCTCCACGAGAGAGGGGGAGAACTTTGTGTTGAGATCCAAAAGGAGAGAAGAAGCCATCTAGCTACTAACTATGGACCCGAAGGTCTGAGGTAAACTACTCACACTTCATCGGAGAGGCTATGATGATGTAGAAGCCCTCCATGATGACGGCCCTCTCTGGCGGAGCTCCGGAACAGGCCCCAAGATGGGATCTCGTGGATACAGAAAGTTGCGGCGGCGGAATTAAGTTTCTGGCTCCTGTTCTGACCGTTTGGGGGTACGTAGGTATATATAGGAGGAAGGAGTACGTCGGTGGAGCACCGAGGGGGCCACGAGGCAGGGGGCGCGCCCTAGGGGGGCGCCCCCACCCTCGTGACCGCCTCTCTAATGCCTTGGTGTAGGGTCGAAGTCTCCTGGATCACGTTCGGTGAGAAAATCACGTTCCCAAAGGTTTCATTCCGTTTGGACTCCGTTTGATATTCCGTTTCTTCGGAACACTGAAATAGGCAAAAAAACAACAATTCTGGGCTGGGCCTCCGATTAATAGGTTAGTAACAAAAATAATATAAAAGTGGAAAATAAAGCCCAATATAGTCCAAAACAGTAGATAATATAGCATGGAGCAATCAAAAATTATAGATACGTTGGAGACGTATCAGGAGGGGGTGGCTTATATAGAGTGCGCCCGGACCCCAACCAACCCACGTTACAAAGGGTTTAAGGTACATTAAGAGGGGGTGTTACTGGTAACACTAGTAATAAAGTGGCATAAATGCCTATTAAGTCTATGAAGTAAACGCCCGACCGTTGTCGTGCAGAGTGACTTTAGACCTTCTGTCCTTCGAGTGATAATTGTTGTGGTCGAGTGACTTTGAGTCTTCTGAGTGGAAGGCCTCGTAGTCGAGTGGATGATGCTATCCCTCGAATGCTTCTGGTTTTAGGATGGTGTCCTAGGGGAGGGTGTCTAGGTCAGGCCTGTGACCCTACGCTAGGTACATAGCTTCATCAGCGCGCGACGACCAGGTCCGGGGGACCTGGCAGGGTGGCGTACGCTTGGGCATGACCCAAGTGCAGCCCCCGTGCCCAGCCCCCTCGCGCGACTCTCCCGAGGGGAGGTGTTGTGATGAGGCTAGACACCGAGCCCGGAGGATCCCTGAGGTTGATATGACCGTGAGACGCCCTCAGTTGTTTATCACCAGCGCGTAGCATAGCGCTTCCGTACTTGCACGGGCATAGCCGCTCCTCGGCAGTGTCGACTGCCAGCACGGAGCATGGTGCTTCCACTGGCATGTGGGAGGGGACTCCCTACTGTGGAGAGCCCCCAGGGCATGTACAACCCCGTCCTAACACGTGGCTTGCATGGCAGGGCTAGACGAGGTGTGTCTGGGCACTCGTGAGCCAGCGCAGGACTCATGAGGGCCTACCTCAAGGCGGGTTGCGCATGGTCTTGGTTCTTGATGGACGTGGCATTCCTGTGAGATGGTTAGACAACCTGCGCCAGATGAATTTACTGAGGCTATCGCACGAGAAGGCCAAGCACTAACGACCCCAGGAGGTGACATGAATGGGACCGGCCCGCCAGACAGAGTTCAGCCGTTGGATTTATCGATGCTGCAGGGATGGGCCCGAGCACAGATGTCGTGCCTAGCCTTCTTATGCGAAGGATCCCGAAGAAAGACGATCGGTGCGCGGCTCCCATGGTAGGTGACAATCAAGCAAGTGATATCCATAGATAGATTATGCATGAAAAGCAACTGGCTCACGTAAATGCGAGAACGATACATACTGCTGGGTCGGACCCGAGCGGCCTAGGGATGATGCAGCCCGAGGGGCGCCCCCAGCAAGGTGAACTAAAGATGCAAGCAAATACATGCCGCAGGGACATACCTACGCGGCTTGGGAATGATGCAGCCCTGGGGGCGCTCCCAGCTGAATGAACTTGGAAAATGTCACCTGGTTTGGTTGCCGAAGGAGTGTTGGGGCAGCCGAAGACACGCGCTGCAGAAGCCGCTCCTCATGAGCCGTCGAAACCCTGAGCCTCAGGAGGCTCTAGAGGTTTGGGTGGCCTCCTGAGGACCTTCTCCATCTCTGCTAGGACTGCATGATGCCTGGCCTCCTGAAATGCCAGCATGCTCCGCAGGTTGCGTTGGAAGGCGGCTGCTACGCTCGGCAGGCCGAACGGCATGCGAACGTAGCTGTGAGGTGGACCCTCACACTGTCCAGCACGCAAAGGCCAGAAGCTCTCCTGAGATGCGGCCCTGTTGAGCCCTGGGATGTCGATACAGACGCGCAGCTCACCATCCTCGCCTGGGTGGGGAGCGGCGCCAGGTGGGCGGCGGTCGCCGCGTATTGCTCTTGCTTCCTAAAGCTCCTGAGATGCCTTGGCGATGAACTCCTGAGCATCGGGCTCTTCTTGCCCGGTGTCCTCCTGAGGGAAACATGTCGCGAAGCATGCCTCCATGTGGTGCCCGAGTGCCTTCCTCATGATGTTGGCCAGGTCTGAGGCCCTCCAGAAGAGAGCCCCCGAGCCCTGCCTGAGGAGGGCGCTGGGTGCGCCTCCCTACGCGAGGGAGGGAGGCGCCCCAGGCGCTGGCGCAGATCCTGAAGTGGCGCCGCTCGAGGTGCCGCCCCCTTGAGGCCCAGTGCGGAGTAGCTGCTTCTTCCTTTTGGGGTTTGCCTCAGGAGAGTACTGCGCACCCGCACTGTCAGGGTCTTCGATTGATGCAGCTTGGAAGGCGCGCTCGAGGGAGCATACCGCATCTCTTTCTTCGCAAGGGATTGTGATGATCCTGCCGCTTCCTGGCATCTTGAGGACGTTGTAGCCATGGTGGGTGACTTCCATGAATTTAGCCAGCGTTGGGTACCTGAAAATGGCGTTGTATTGATCTCTCATGCTTCACTTATATCGTTTTGAGAGTCCTTTAGAACAACATGGCATAATAAAAACTTTCATATAAAGTGCATTGAATACTATGAGAAGTTTGATACTTGATGATTGTTTTAAGATATAAAGATGGTGATATTAGAGTCATGCTAGTTGAGTAGTTGCGAATTTGAGAGATACTTGTGTTAAAGTTTTTGATTCCCGTAGTATGCATGTATGGTGAACCGTTATGTGACGAAGTCGGAGCATGATTTATTTATTGATTGCGTTCCTTATGAGTAGCGGTTGGGAACGAGCGATGGTCTTTTCCTACCAATCTATCCCCCTAGGAGCATGCGCGTAGTACTTTGTTTCGATGACTAATAGATTTTTGCAATAAGTATGTGAGTTCTTTATGACTAATTTTGAGTCCATGGATTATACGCACTCTCACCCTTCCACCATTGCTAGCCTCTCTAATACCGCGCACCTTTCGCCGGTATCATACACCCACCATATGCCTTCCTCAAAACAGCCACCATACCTACCTATTATGGCATTTCCATAGCCATTCCAAGATATATTGCCATGCAACTTTCCACCGTTCCGTTTATTATGACACGCTCCATCATTGTCATATTGCTTTGCATGATCATGTACTTGACATTGTATTTGAGGCAAAGCCACCGTTCATAATTCTTTCATACATGTCACTCTTGATTCACTGCATATCCCGGTACACCGCCGGAGGCATTCACATAGAGTCATATTTTTTCTAAGTATCGAGTTGTAATTCTTAAGTTGTAAGTAAATAAAGTGTGATGATCATCATTATTAGAGCATTGTCCCAGTGAGGAAAGGATGATGGAGACTATGATTCCCCCACAAGTCAGGATGAGACTCCAGATGAAAAAGGCCAAAAAAGGAGAAGGCCCCAAAAAAGATAAAAATGAGAGAAAAAGAGAGAAGGGACAATGTTACTATCCTTTTTCCACACTTGTGCTTCAAAGTAGCACCATGATCTTCATGATAGAGAGTCTCTTATGATTTCACTTTCATATACTAGTGGGAATTTTTCATTTTAGAACTTGGCTTGTATATTCCAATGATGGGCTTCCTCAAATTGCCCTAGGTGTTCGTGCGCAAGCAAGTTGGATGCACACCCACTTAGTTTCTTTTGTTGAGCTTTCATACACTTATAGCTCTAGTGCATCCGTTGCATGGCAATCCCTACTCACTCACATTGATATCTATTAATGGGCATCTCCATAGCCCGTTGATACACCTAGTTGACGTGAGACTATCTTGTCCTCTTTTGTCTTCTCCACAACCACCATTCTATTCCACCATATAGTGCTATATCCATGGCTCACGCTCATGTATTGCGTGAAGATTGAAAAAGTTTAAGAACATCAAAAGAATGAAACAATTGATTGGCTTGTCATCGGGGTTGTGCATGATTTAAATACTTTGTGTGGTGAAGATGGAGCATAGCCAGACTATATGATTTTGTAGGGATAGCTTGCTTTGGCCATGTTATTTTGAGGAGACATGATTGCCTTATTAGTATGCTTGAAGTATTATTATTTTTATGTCAATATTCAACTTTTGTCTTGAATCTTATGATCTGAACATTCATGCCACAATAAAGAGAATTACTTAGAGAAATATGTTAGGTAGCATTCCACATCAAAAATTCTGTTTTTATCATTTACCTACTCGAGGACGAGCAGGAATTAAGCTTGGGGATGCTGATACGTCTCCAACATATCTATAATTTTTGATTGTTCCATGCTATTATATTATCTATTTTGGATGTTATTGGTCTTATTTTTACACTTTTATATTATTTTTTGGACTAACCTATTAACTGGAGGCCCAGCCCAAATTGATGTTTTCTTGCCTATTTTAGGGTTTCAATGAAAAGGAATATCAAACGGAGTCCAAACGGAATGAAACCTTCGGGAACATGATTTTCTCAACGAAAGCAATCCGGGAGACTTGGAGTATACGTCAGGCAAGCAACGAGGCAGCCGCGAGGCAGGGGGCGCACCCACCCCCTGGACGCGCCCTCCACCCTCGTGGGCCCCTCATTGCTCCACCGACATACTTCTTCCTCCTATATATATCCATATACCCCCAAACATCGAAGAGCAGAATAGATCGGGAGTTCCACCGCCAGAAGCCTCCGTAGCCACCGAAAACCAATCTAGACCCGTTCCGGCACCCTGCCGGAGGGGGGAATCCCTCTCCGGTGGCCATCCTCATCATCTTGGTGCTCTCCATTACAAGGAGGGGGTAGTTCTCCCTCGGGGCTGAGGATATGTACCAGTAGCTATGTGTTTGATCTCTCTCTCTTTCTTGTCTTCTTGAGGTGGTATGATCTTGATGTATCGCGAGCTTTGCTATTATAGTTGGATCTTATGATGTTTCTCCCCCTCTACTCTCTTGTGATGAATTGAGTTTTCCCTTTGAAGTTGTCTTATCGGATTGAGTCTTTAAGGATTTGAGAACACTTGATGTATGTCTTGCACGTGCTTATCTGTGGTGACAATGGGATATCATGTGATCCACTTGATGTATGTTTTGGTGATCAACTTGCGAGTTCCGTGACCACGTGAACTTATGCATAGGGGTTGGCACACGTTTTCGTCTTGAATCTCTAATAGAAACTTTGGGGCACTCTTTGAAGTTCTTTATGTTGGTTGAATAGATGAATCTGAGATTGTGTGATGCATATTGTATAATCATACCCACGGATACTTGAGGTGACATTGGAGTATCTAGGTAACATTAGGGTTTTGGTTGATTTATGTCTTAAGGTTTTATTCTAGTACGAACTCTATGATAGATTGAACGGAAAGAATAGCTTCATGTTATTTTACTACGGACTCTTGAATAGATCAATCAGAAAGAATAACTGTGAGGTGGTTTTGTACCCTACAATAATCTCTTCGTTTGTTCTCCGCTATTAGTGACTTTGGAGTGACTCTTTGTTGCATGTTGAGGGATAGTTATATGATCCAATTATGTTATTATTGTTGAGAGAACTTGCACTGGTGAAAGTATGAACCCTAGGCCTTGTTTCAACACATTGCAATACCGTTTGTGCTCACTTTTATCATTAGTTACCTTGCTGTTTTTATATTTTCAGATTACAGAAACCTATATCTACCATCCATATTGCCCTTGTATCACCATCTCTTCGCCGAACTAGTGCACCTATACAATTTACCATTGTATTGGGTGTGTTGGGGACACAAGAGACTCTTTATTTGGTTGCAGGGTTGTTTGAGAGAGACCATATTCATCCTACGCCTCCCACGGATTGATAAACCTTAGGTCATCCACTTAAGGGAAATTTGCTGCTGTCCTACAAACCTCTGCACTTGGAGGCCCAACAACGTCTACAAGAAGAAGGTTGTGTAGTATACATCAGCAGCAAGATGAGCAAGAACACGGGAGAGAGAGAGAGAGAAAGAGTGATTTTTTATGGAGGTAGGTGACAATGTGGGCTATACAGATAAGTGAGGGGGCCCAAGTGGGGATCACAACCCCCCAGGGCGCGCCAGGGGGTGCTGGCGCCCAGGTGGGTTGTGCCCACCTGGTGCACCCCCTTCTGGTTATTTTTGCACCAAAAATTCTTAAATATTCAGGAAAAAAATTGTATACAATTTTCAGGGCATTCTGAGAACTTTTATTTTTGGGTCATTTTTATTGCACGGGAAATTCAGAAAACAGGCAAAACATGGCATTTTATTTTATTTAACTAATAAAAACAGAAAATAAAAAATAGGGACAGAAATTAGTGCTTACTAAATTCATCAACTTCATACCGTTCAAAAATTATTCATTAATAAGGTTGATTAGGTCTTATTAATAACCACTTTCGATTAGCATGAAACCGAAGAACTTTCGTAAATCACTAAGTTACCTCAATTGGGATATGCATTTCCCCAACAATAAGCATTTCATATTTCTTTTTAACAGTAGGTAGATGTATTTGAAAACTTCCAATAGTGATTGTCGGAGATTTTTCAATAACATTAATACCATTCACTTGGAATTGTTTCTTCGGAAAGTGCACCGTATGCTAATTACCATTGATACGAAAAGTGACCTTGCTTTTATTGCAATCAATAACAACCCCTGCAGTATTCAAAAAGGGTCTACCAAGGATAATCGACATGTTGTCGTCCACAGGCATCTCAAGTATAACAAAGCCAGTCAAAATAGTAACATTAGCAACAACAACAGACACATCCTCATAGATACCGATAGGTATGGCAGTTGATTTGTCAGCCATTTGCAAAG
The DNA here is from genome assembly GCA_034509565.1 of Triticum monococcum. NCBI lineage: Eukaryota > Viridiplantae > Streptophyta > Magnoliopsida > Poales > Poaceae > Triticum > Triticum monococcum. The sequence goes on from CM067845.1 coordinate 419,788,957, forward strand.
ATATTTCAGTAGGTGTGAGTTTATTCAAGTCAAGTCTTTTATATAAAGAGAAAGGCATAACACTAACACCAACTCCTAAATCACACAAAGCAGGTTTCACATAATTCTTTTTGATGGAGCAAGGTATAGTTGGTATTCCCGGATCTCCAAGTTTTTTAGGTACTCCATTTTTAAAAGTGTAATTAGCAAACATAGTGGAGACTTCAGCTTCCGGTATTTTTCTCTTATTTGTGATGATGTCTTTCATATACTTTGCATAAGGAGGCATTTTCAGGATATTAGTCAAGCGGGTACGCAAAAAGACTGGCCTCAGCATTTCAGCAAAGCGTTCAAATTCTTCATCATCATTCTTTTTAGTTGACTTGGGTGGAAAAGGCATAGGTTTTTGAACCCACGGTTCTCTTTCTTTACCGTGTTTTCTAGCAACAAAGTCTCTTTTGTCATATCTTTTATTTTTAGGTTATGGGTTATCAAGATCAAGAGGTGGTTCTATCTCAACATCATTATCTAGTTCTTTATCATTGGTTGGTTGACAGTCTTTATGAACCTCATCATTATCTTTTTCATTATCATTAGGTGAGTGTTCATTACCAGATTGAGCTTCAGCATCTGAGATAGAAACTTCATTTTCATTATCAGGAGGTTTCTCTATTTCAGGTTCACTAGAAGTGTGCATAGTCCTATCATTTCTCTTTTTCTTTTTCTTCCTGGAAGGACTAGGTGCACTAGTGTTGTTTCTTTGTGAATCTTGTTCAATTCTTTTAGGGTGTTCCTCAGGATAAAGTGGTTCCTGAGTCATTTTACCTCCTCTAGTTGCAACTCTAACAACAAAGTCATGCATATTATGATTCATTTCATCAAGCAATTCCCTTTGAGATTTAGCAACTTCTTCTAATTGAGTTTGAACCATAGAAGCATGATTTCCAACACCTCTAACATCATTTTATATTCTAAATAACAAGTCACTCAAGCGAGCGATCATATCATAATTATATTTCAATTGTTTCATAACGTTTGCATTGAAGTGATCTTGTTTTCTAATGTAGTTTTCAAACTCATAAAGGCATTGACTAGGATGCATATTGTGAGGATTATCATTATCATTGAACTTCATAAGAGAATTTACCTCTACCACCTTGGGCATTGGTGGTGTATTAATCCCATGTATTTCTTCAATATGAGGTAAAATTTTAACATCCTCAGCTTTAATACCTTTTTCCTTCATAGATTTCTTTGCCTCTTGCATATCTTCAGGACTGAGATATAATATACCCCTCTTCTTCGGAGTGGGTTTAGGCGGTCGTTCAGGAATAGTCCAATCATCGTAATTTTTCAATATGTTATTCAATAATTCTTCAGCTTGAGCAATAGTTTGTTCCTTGAAAACACAACCAGCACAACTATCTAGGAAGTCCCTAGAAGCATCGGTTAGTCCATTATAGAAGATATCAAGTATTTCATTTTTCTTAAGAGGATGATCAGGCAAAGCATTAAGTAACTGGCAAAGCCTCCCCCAAGCTTGTGGGAGACTCTCTTCTTTAGTTTGCACAAAGTTAAATATTTCCTGTAAGGCAACTTGTTTCATATGAGCAGGAAAATATTTTTCAGAGAAGTAATAAACCATATCCTGAGGACTACGCACACAACCAGGAGCAAGAGTATTGTACCAAGCTTTAGCATCACCCTTTAATGAGAAAGGAAATAATTTGAGAATAAAGTAATAGCGAGTTTTCTCATCATGAGTAAAAAGGGTGGCTATATCATTCAACTTAGTAAGATGTGACACAACAGTTTCAGTTGCATAACCATGGAAAGGATCCCCTTCAACCAAAGTAATTAACTCTGGGTCGACAGAGAATTCATCATCCTTATCATCAATAAAGATAGGTGAAGTAGCAAACTTAGGATCACATTTCATTCTAGCATTCCGAGATTTTTCTTTATACTTGTGTAATAATTTCTTTAGATCATCTCTATCATTACAAGCAAGAATATCTCTAGTTGCTTCTTCACTCATGACATAACCTTACGGTACCTTAGGCAATTCATATCTAGGAAGGCTAGTTCTAGCAAGTGTTTCAGGAGTTTCGGTTTCAAGCTCATCTTCAAATTCAACAACATCATGTTGTATAACTCTAGCAATTTGTTTATCGAGAAATTCACCAAGTGGCACATCATCATTATCAAGCGAGGTACTAGCATCATCATAAGCATCATTCATAGTAGAAGTACCATCATCAATAACTTGTGACATATTAGAATTGATAGCATGTAGTGGTGTTGCAAGTTTATTCATAACAGAAGGTGAATCTAAAGCAGAACTGGATGACAGTTCCTTACATCCCCTTGTCTTAGAGGGATAAATCTTAGTCTTTGGATCCATCAGATTCTTCATAATGATAATATGATAATAATCCCAAGTGACTCAACAAATATAGCTATGCTCCAAGGCAGCGGCGGCAGAAAAATGTCTTGATAACCCACAAGTATAGGGGATCGCACAAATTTTCGAGGGTAGAGTATTCAACCCAAATTTATAGATTCGACACAAGGGGAGCCAAAGAATATTTGAAGGTATTAGCAGATGAGTGTCAATTCAACCACACCTAGAGATTTATTATCTGCAGCAAAGTGATTAGTAGCAAAGTAGTTTGATAGTTTTGATAGTAGTGACGGCAGCAACGGTAACAGTAACAGTGATAGCAATATTTTGTAGCAAGTGTAACAATGATGATAGCAATAGTAACGCGGGAAGATCAATAAGGATAAATTCGTAGACATTGGATCGGTGACTTGTTGGATGATATTCATCATGAGACAGTTATAACCTAGGGTGATACGACACTAGCTCTAGTTCATCGATATAATATAGGCATGTATTCTATAAATAGTCAAATGTGCTTTATTAAAAGAACTTGCATGACATCTTCTATCCTACCCTCCCGTGGCAGCGGGGTCCAATTGGAAACTAAGGGATATTAAGGCTTCCTTTTAATAAAGAACCGGAACAAAGCATTAACACATAGTGAATACATGAACTCCTCAAACTACGGTCATCACCAGGAGTGAGCCCGGTTGTTGTCACTCTGGGGTTGCCGGATCATAACCGTAGTAGGTGATTATAACTTGCAAGATCGGATGTAAAACATGGATATAATGATGAATTCATAAACGGTTCGAATCTGAAATCATGGCACCCAGACCCAAAGTGACAAGCATTAAGCATGGCAAAGTCGTAGCAACATCAATCTAAGCACATACTGGATACTAGGGATCAGGCCTTAACAAAACTAACTCGATTACATGATGAATCTCATCCAACTCCTCACCGACCAGCGAGCCTACGAAGGAATTACTCACTCCTGGTGGGGAGCATCATGGAATTAGCGGATTCCAATTTCGCAAAGCCGTCCCGAACTTGCGTACGCCTGCTGTATTATTCTTTTTCGGACGGACGCCTCGTGTGTTTTTAAACTACTTTTGAGTTTTGTCTCGTTTTTAGCATAAAATTAATTGTTTTTTTTATTTTTTGAATTTTTTTGATCTTATTCATCAACTATCAAGGTAGTACAAAGAACATCAGAATTAAAAATTACATTTAGGTCCGTAGACCATCTAGCGACTATTACAAACATTGGAGCGAGCCGAAGGCGCGCCGCCGTCATCGCTGGAGCCGGACAAACCTTGTTGTAGTACACAATCGAGAAGTCGCCATGCTAAGGTCCTAGAGGACCATCGCGGTAGAATAGCAACCGCCATTGATGAAGAGTGTTAGAAGGAAGAGAGAGTTTTGATGGAATAGTTGTTTTATTGCTTGAGCCTCGTGAACATATATATATATATAGGAGTACAATGACCAACTTGGAGTACAAAATAAGGCGGGACCAAATCCTAGTCTATCCTATACTTTCTAATAATCATATACTCAACAAGGAAAAGCATAGATTTGAAGGATCAAATCTGTAGGCACACGAACATAGATTGGATCCAAGCGGATCCATCAAAGAAAACGCCGACCGAATCCCGTGAGATCCGCCGGCGATAAATCTTCGCACGCCCTCCAATGACGCTAGAAACACCACGGGAATGGGAGGCTAGACGGGAAGAACCTTATTTCATCTTCAAGGAGCCGTCGTCGTCTCGCTTTCCTGAGTAGGACACAAACTCGAGCAAAACTCATAAAAAAACTAAAAATGGAGCCCTTTCATCGTCAAAGATTAGGATCCACCGCACTTCCACGGTCCTAAGGCCAAAGAAGACGAGGTAGGCCAGCGGCTACACGATGGGAGGCAGCAGAAACCCTAGCGTGTGTGCCCTTGTGTGAAGACCCTAGCGCAGTAAAGTAGGCACGACATTTCATACCAAGGAATACTAATAATTGTGTGTGTGCAATGCACGATAATACTAGGGCATCAATAACACCTGAACCTTTATTTTTTTGATAATGCAAATCGAACATTTTTTATGACAATTTTAGTGACATGAGGATGACAAGTTTAGTTGCCAAAAAATATGTGCTCAATGTATTTTTTTTGTAAGAAAATTGACCTGCGTGTCAACTAAACTTGTCATCCTCGCATCACTAAAATTGCCATGAAAACGTTTGATTTGTCATGATCAAATCCCAAACATTCGGGATTTATCATTTCCATAATATTAAGCAAAATATTAGTTGTATTACATACTAATATTAGCCAATATATAAATTGCATGTTAATATTATGTAGTATATAATTACTTGATTAATGCCGACGTTGATATTAGGCATAATATTAATTAGTGGAGGATGCTAAGTGTGTTTGTAGTGTTATAAAAGTGTTTAGGGCTAAACATTGTAGCGACGTAGATCATTAAATAGATACGGTCGAACGGGATAAGATTTGTTGGATATTCATAACTCGCTGTTTTTATATTGATATATATGGATATAGATATTTAAAACGGTAGAATGAAAACACCAAGAGGTATGCCTAACCTTATAACCCAAAAGAATAAAAATAATAATAGACGAGTCCTTGACTTATACAAAGTGGGACTTCATACGAACAACTAAAATTACAACAAGTCAAAATCAATTCTCGTGTCCATCCAGTCTCGTCGTCGCCAAGATAGGACCACTTGGGATGACAAGACCTTCGTAGCACCATCTTCAACATACCATGGACTTCGAGTCGAAGCCGGTCTGCCTCCCTTTTGATGCTCAAGTTGGGAAGGAGATAGATAGCTGCCCTTTGGCCAACAAAATTTAGTGGTAAATGGTGAAGGCGACATTTGACTGCCACGGTAGGCATCATAGCTCATTCATAGACATCACTGATGATGAGCTCATTCCCTGTTTTCGATACAACTTTCCATTCCTTCCCTGTTCTTCATGCATCAATCCACCACCACAATGGCGTTAGGAGCCGAAGACGAGGGAAGGGCCTCCCCTAGATCGGGGGAACCAACAAACTTGTTGAAGGAGTTGTTGATGCCTCCTTCGGCTCCAACTTGCTCCCTCTCACCACAACCAACAAGACAAATGTCGCTAGTCACCGCTTACAACTCAACTACATGCTCTGGATCGGCATCACGCCAAACACCTCTAAGGCAATACTAACCCTAGACCTACTATAAAGGGGAACCTATGCTCCTCATCCCGATCAACACTGAGTAGCGACGACGAGGAAGGGGAAAAGAGGATATAGAGCTGCGGAAAGACCGACGATTGTCAATAGGTTGGTAGGAGGAGCAAGGGAAAGGGTAGGATTCTAGCCGCTCTCTGTTTCTTCCGTACTCATCATGCCATGTGCTCTAATGGTTTTAATCAAGAACAAGAACGAGTTTTTCTAAAAAAAAAAGGGTGATGTTATGCAACGAACGTTCACATGGGATAGCATTTGCGAATGCTCTTTAAGGTAATTTATGTCGGGGAAGCATAACAATTCCTTCAAGCAAACACGGCAAACTTTATCGCAAAATTCCTTTGTTTGCAGAATTTGTCATGTGCTTTCTGAATAAATTGGCACGTGTGTTTGAAAAACTTGCCTAAAAACGTTCGCTGGCTATTTCGTGTTAAAAGAAAAACTATGTTCTTCACAACTGCTATATCTTTCAGCAAAACGCAATGCCGCTCCTCTGCAATTTAATTTTCTCAGGCTAGACAATACTCGTCGTAGATCTTTTCGTGGCCCAGTCCTACCCTCCTACCTGCATTCGATGCCACCGTGTTGCCTGTTGTTTCGTTCTCTTCTCCCTGTCCGTTCCAATTGTACTTTTCGACCAGCTTTGGCCGGTCTATGATTGATGCGCCGTCGTGTTGCTGCGTGTCTTTGTACCGCTACCGAGATACAGTACTTCTTGCCAACGATGGTGGCATCGTCCAAGACTCGAAGTGTGAGTGTGAGTTTGACCAGCTCAACTCTATTATGCGTTGGGTTGACGTCGACGTGCAACGGCTGGAAGCTGCCGCGCAAATGTTCATTCTGTATAGCAAAACTGCAATACATTCTAGAAGCTGTAGGTTTTTTATCCGTTTTTTTCCGTATAAACTGAATCGACCATGGTATTATAGCTACTTTAAGTTTTTTTTAAAGAGAAGGATGACCCCCGGCCTCTTCATTGTATTTAGGGCAATACATGTAGTTATTTTATTATTATTCATCAAAACCTTACAAAATATACATCAATGAGTCTGAAGCCATCATCTTGGGTCGTTACTCCCATCAACTTGGTGAATTGGTGCAGATTGTCTGAGCCGCATATCAAGACCCCACACCAAAGCCTAACATCTAAAGCCGGAGACCCCAACCAAGCCGCATTGCCGGGTCAGGGACACACATCGGTCCAGCGCACACTCAGTGGTCACCGCATGCGCACGCTGCAGAGGCAACCACCACCGTCTTTAGAGCAGATACTGACGCATCGACCTTGACAGATCTGTCGTCAACGCCACCATGGCGTTAGACAAACGTCACCTCCATACAAGCATCCATTATCACACATCCGTCGCCAAGACCCTGCCGCGCCACGCCGCCCAGACTCCACATCGTCGGTGCGTCACATGAAATGCGGCTCCATTGTTGAAACCGTCCACTGGTCCCTCGAGCCAATATACACCTCCAATAATGATGCCCCCAGCTGGGGAAACGATACAAGAGCGTTCACGTCATCCAACCAACTGATCTAGGGTTTCCCCCAAAGGTAACGGATAGAGATCTAGAGCTTCTCCACGGCGATGCCTTCAAAAAGGTGATGACACAGAAGAACGTCGCCATCGCTGGCCTTGACAACTAGCCGGGAGCAGGGTTTTCACCCGAATCTGCTCGACGAGCCTCAATCCAGCATCTTGTGCATCAGATCGCTTGCTGGAGCGCTGCCACCCCCCACACCGCACGCCTAAATCCAGACCAGATCCAGACAGGCATGTCCCACCGCCGTCGAACCGTGAACCGCTGGCCACCGCAGCCATGACCGTGCCGACACCTCGAATGGCCACCAAGGCACCCCAAGGCCCCGACCACACCAAATCTAGGACGAGACCCAGCCAGCCGCCGGCGCCCCAACAAGGTCTTGGCCAGTCCATCTCTCCGCAGCCCGAACGAGCATTCAAACCCGTCTTGGCACCGCCACGCCCTGGATCAGCGCCGCACCATCACCCAACCGCCGCCCCGCACCGGGATTTTTTTTCTACACGCGCACATGCAACTGCCACCGCCTCCTTCAAAAAAGTTAGAGTTCCTTTGTCTCCCGCCAGAGCCACCATCGGTGCGCCTCGTCTCCGGTGGCCCTAGGGCCATGGGGGCGCGGTGGATCCTGGCACTTGCCGGCAAAAGGGCTCCATTTTTAGTTATTTCTTTTGGTTTTGTTGGACTTTGTGTCTTGCTTAGAAAGACGAGACAACGACGACTCCTTGAAGATGGAATAAGGTTATGCCCGTCTAGCCTCCGTTCCGGTGGTGCATATATCCTAGTAAAAGGAAATTATTGCATTCCTATTTGATGCTACTAAAGCCATTAAACGTTGCGGCTAACACGAAAATGTTAGGAGGTTAGAGAATAATGTGACGACAGATTAAAATTAGAATGATTTTATTCTTTCCATAATATACCGATGGTCAAAAAAGTACATTGATATGTGTCACACGTGTGGCACGAAGCAATCGAGTTCTGACATTCTTTATGTCAACTTTAGTTATTCAAGGATGACAATTTCAGTTGTGAAACATGATAACTTTCTATTTGCATGACTAATTTCAAAATTTTTTTTTGCTTTTTTTGGATGGCAACTTTAGTTGTAAAAACGTCAGGACGTTGTTACTTCTGATAGATCCTCTGGATCGGGGTAGGCTAGATCATCCGGTAAACCTACCTTCTCCAGCGGTTGATGAATTCGAGTCGGAGGCCATCGTGGTGCTGTGGCGCACGACAATGGCGGAGAGTGGGTGAAGTGGTGGTGGCGGCAATGTGTGGGCAGTGGCGGCGGCGGAGCTTCCCGTCACCGTCAGCGGCTAGACCTAGATCGGGTCGGGGTTTTCAGTGGGGAGCCTGGCTACGCGGTGAACCTCATACTACGTGCCGCCGGCTCCCACCTCTTTATGTAGCGCTGCGTGACAGGGGCCCGTCAACCATATTGCGGTTGGGCGCCCCCGATCAGGGCATGGATCAGGGGTCCGGTGGGCCATTAGACCCACACCGGAGAGATCAACCTAACATTCTCCCCCTTGATCTGAACTTTTACTTTTAACCTTATACTTTATAGTTTATTTGTTTCATCACATATAGGTACATAGAGCATGTTTCATCGTCACAGCTTAAATGCCGATAGAATCATACAGCTACAACATACGTTTTGTTCAGAAACAAATTCTGTTCCTTTTGGGCCTATCCAGGAATCATAAGGCTTTCCCTTAAACCCATGCCGGCTAAGTGTTCCTTGAACACATTGGGTGGTAAGCCTTTCGTTAGCGGATCTGCAAGCATATCTTTTGTCCTTATATGCTCGAGACTTATAGTTTGATCCTGGATTTTATCTTTCATAACATAATACCTTATCTCTATTGTTTTGGCAGCATTACTCGACTTGTTGTTGTGAGCGTAAAATACCGCGGGCTGGTTGTCGCAGTACATCTTTAGTGGTTTGTGAATACAATCTACCACTTTCAAGTCGGGCATAAATTTCTTTAGCCATATCGCCTGCCCCGTGGCTTCGAAGCATGCTATGAATTCTGCATACATCATGGATGATGCAACTATAGACTGTTTGGAGCTTTTCCACGAAATAGCTCCCCCAGCGAGAGTGAAGACGTATCCTGACGTGGATTTTCTATCATCTCTGTCCCCCGCAAAATCTGCATCTGAATACCCTTTTATCTCTAGGGAATCACTTCTCCTGTATATTAGCATGTAGTCCTTCGTGCCTTGCGCATAACGCAATGCTTTCTTTATCATCTTCCAGTGCTCTGATAACCCACAAGTATAGGGGATCGCAACAGTTTTCGATAAGTAAGAGTGTCGAACCCAATGAGGAGCTAAAGGTAGAACAAATATTCCCTCAAGTTCTATCGACCACCGATACAACTCTACGCATGCCTGACGTTCGATTTACCTAGAACAAGTATGAAACTAGTAGTACTTTATAGGTGTTGTTGGATAGGTATGCAAGATAATAAAGAGCAAGTAAATAAAAAGTAGGGGTTATATAGATAAAGACACAACTAAGTTAGGTTTAGTAGAGAGTTTTTTGTTATGAGAAAGTTATTTGTCCCTAGGCAATCGATAACTAGACCGGTAATCATTATTACAATTTTATATGAGGGAGAGGCATAAGCTAACATACTTTCTCTACTTGGATCATATGCACTTATGATTGGAACTCTAGCAAGCATCCACAACTACTAAAGATTCATTAAGGTAAAACCCAACCATAGCATTAAAACATCAAGTCCCCTTTATCCCATACGCAACAACCCCCTTACTCGGGTTTGTGTTTCAGTCACTCACGCAACCCACTATAAGCGAATCATGAACGTATTGCAAAACCCTACAGCGGGGATCCCTCACGCTTGCGCGACACGGAGAGCACCATAGTACAGCACCAATAATAAAAACATGCAACTCAAACCTATCTTGATCATCAAATAGCCATTAGGACAAAATTGATCTACTCAAACATCATAGGATAGCCATACATCACAGCGAAATAATATATAGCGTTGAGCACCATGTTTAAGTAGAGATTACAGCGGGTAAGAGAGAGGTTACACCGCTGCATAGAGGGGGGAAGAGTTGGTGGTGAAGGCGGTGAAGTTGTTCGTGAAGATGACGGTGATGATGATGGCCCCCGGTGGCACTCCGGCGCCATCGGAAGCAAGGGGGAGAGGGGCCCCCTTCTTCTTCTTCTTCCTTTACCTCCTCCCTAGATGGGAGAAGGGTTTCCCCTCTGGTCCTTGGCCTCCATGGCGTGGGAGGGGCGAGAGCCCCTCCGAGATTGGATATGTCTCTCTATCTCTCTCTGTTTCTGCGTTACCAAATTCTTTCCTTTCACCGTTTCTTATATTCCCGGAGATCCGTAACTTCGATTGGGCTGAAATTTTGACAAGATCTCTATCCGGAAATTAGCTTTTTTGCGACGAAAGAAGGGCACCAACCGCCTTACGGGTGGCCCACGAGGGTCAAGGGCACGCCCCCTACCTCGTGGCCACCTCGGGCACCGTGTCGCGTGGATTTTTCTTCCCAAAAATCATATATATTCCAAAAAACATCTCCGTCAGTTTTTATCCCGTTTGGACTCCGTTTGATATGGATATTCTGCGAAACAAAAAACATGCAACAAACAGGAACTGGCACTGGGCACTGGATCAATATGTTAGTCCCAAAAATAGTATAAAAAGTTGCCAAAAGTATATGAAAGTTGAATAATATTGGCATGGAACAATCAAAAATTATAGATACGACGGAGACGTATCAGCATCTCCAAGCTTAATTCCTACTCGTCCTCGAGTAGATAAATGGTAAAAAAGATAATTTTTGATGTGGAATGCTACCTAGCATAATCTTGATCACATATCTAATCATGGCATGAATATTAAGATACGAGTGATTCAAAGCAATAGTCTATCATTTGACATAAAAACAATAATACTTCAAGCCTACTAATAAAGCAATCATGTCTTTTCAAATAACATGGCCAAAGAAAGTTATCCCTACAAAATCATATAGTGTGGCTATGCTCCATCTTCACCACACAAAATACTCACATCATGCACAACCCCGATGACAAGCCAAGCAATTGTTTCATACTTTTGACGTTCTCAAACCTTTTCAACTTTCACGCAATGCATGAGCGTGAGTCATGGACATGGCACTATAGGTGGAATAGAATGGTGGTTGTGGAGAAGACAAAAAGGAGAAGATAGTCTCACATGAACTAGGCGTATCAACGGGCTATGGAGATGCCCATCAATAGATATCAATGTGAGTGAGTAGGGATTGCCATGCAACAGATGCACTAGAGCTATAAGTATATGAAAGCTCAAACTAAAACTAAGTGGGTGTGCATCCAACCTGCTTGCTCATGAAGACCTAGGGCATTTGAGGAAGCCCATCGTTGGAATATACAAGCCAAGTTCTATAATGAAAATTCCCACTAGTATATGAAAGTGATAACTCAAGAGACTCTCTATATGAAGAACATGGTGCTACTTTGAAGCACAAGTGTGGTAAAAGGATAATAACATTGCCCCTTCTCTCTTTTTCTCTCATTTTTTTATTATTTTTATTTTTTTGGTGGGCTTCTTTGGCCTCTCTTTTTTATTTGGGCTTCTTTGGCCTCTTTTTTTTGTAAAGTCCGGAATCTCATCCCGACTTATGGGGGAATCATAGTCTCCATCATCCTTTCCTCACTGGGGCAATGCTCTAATAATGATGATCATTACACTTTTATTTACTTATAACTCAATACTAGAACAAAGATATGACTCTATATGAATGCCTCCGGCGGTGTACCGGGATGCGCAATGATCTAGCATAGCAATGACATCAAAAAATGTACAAGCCATGAAAACATCATGCTAGCTATCTTACGATCATGCAAAGCAATATGACAATGAATGCTCAAGTCATGTATATAATGATGATGAAAGTTACATGGCAATATATCTCGGAATGGCTATGGAAATGCCTGAAGGAAATATGCCCTAGAGGCAATAATAAAGTTATTATTTATTTCCTTATTTCATGATAAATGTTTATTATTCATGCTAGAATTGTATTAACCGGAAACATAATACATGTGTGAATACATAGACAAACAAAGTGTCACTATCCCTGCTGCTGAACTAACTGAAGAAGCTCTCCTGTCTGCACCTCCCACTGTGTCGCCTGTTGAAATCGCTGAAGCTGCCCTGATGATGCCGCTACTGGAAGCAGTGGTAATCCAACATCTACTTAATTTACATGCTTTAATATGCCTCTTTTGCGCTCTTGGAATGTTCTTTCTTGGAATATTCGCGGTCTGAACTCTGAACCTAAGCAACTAGCTCTTTGTAATGCTATTGTCACCAGTGGTTGTGCGATCGTTTGTTTGCAAGAAACCAAAAAGACCTCGTTCGATCTTGCTTTTATTAAAACATGCTGTCCCAGACAATTTGATCACTTTGCTTTTGTGCCTTCTCGTGGCGCCTCAGGAGGTATTGTTACGATCTAGAAGAGCTCAATGTTTACGGGCGCAGTTTTATTTTCCGATCATTTTGCGCTTGTTTCCCAGTTCATCAGTACACAGTCTCGGCAAACATGGACGCTAGCTAATATTTATGGGCCCTGTACTGGGGAGGACCGGGTGACTTGCACGAATTGTCTATATGAATTAGACATTCCTGCCTCACAGGACTGGCTTTTACTGGGTGATTTCAACTATATTCGTGCGCCTGATAATCACAATAAACCTGGCGGTAGTATTTCTGAAATGTTCACATTCAATGATATTATACGTGCACAAAACCTTATTGAGCTTCCTGTTAAAGGCCGAGCTTATACGTGGAGTAATATGCAACTTGATCCTCTTCTTGAGCAGTTAGACTGGTTTTTTACATCCCTTCATTGGACAACCGTGTATCCCAAAACATTGGTCAAGCCGTTGGGTAAGCCTGTCTCTGACCACATACCCTGTGTTGTCTCAATTGAAACATGCATCCCACACAGTAAGGTTTTCAGGTTCGAATCTTATTGGCTTCTTCACCCTGGTTTCATGGATGTTGTGCGTGCCTCTTGGAACAAACCAATGAATTCGTCTAATGCTGCCACAGTCCTTTGTGCTAAATTCAAAAGACTCAGACATGCCCTCAAGACTTGGAGCAAAACCATCTCTCGTTTGACGGTCGCCATTGATAACTGTAACCAAACCCTGGCCCATCTTGATGAACTGGAAAACAAATGACTTCTTACCATCCCTGAAAGCAATTTTCGTAACATCCTCAAAAAGCATATACTGCGACTCTTACAGTATCAAAAGCTCTACTGGAAGAAAAGATGTACAGTCCGTTGGATTAAGTTCGGTGACGAGAACACGAAGTTTTTTTAGGCTATGGCCACAGAACACTATCGTAATAATAATATTGCTAGCTTCTTGGATAATGAGGGCAATCAAGTGGAGGATCACACTAGTAAGGAAGCTCTCCTCTTTCAGACTTACAAAAATCGCATGGGTTCCTCATCACCTGCCGAGATGAAATTTGATTTACCTTCGTTACTACGGCGCTCCAATGATCTGGAACACTTAACAGATCCATTCACACATGAAGAGATTGATGCAGTTGTAAAAGAGATGCCTCCCGACCGAGCACCTGGCCCGGATGGATTTAATGGAGCATTTCTCAAGGCTTGCTGGCCTCTGATCAAAAATGATTTTTACAACCTATGCTCCCAATTCCACGCAGGTGACCTTGATCGAACTAGCATCAATGATGGTCTTATTACTCTGATCCCAAAGATTCAATCGCCTTTGTCAGTCAATGACTACAGACCGATTACACTGCTAAACTGTTGCCTCAACTTGATCACCAAACTCTTGGCCAATCGGCTGCAAAAGATCATCCTGAGTCTAGTCCACCACAACCAATATGGTTTCCTAAAGGGCCGGACCATCCAAGACTGCCTGGCTTGGGCCTTCCAATATATCCATCAATGTCATGCATCAAAATGCAAAATCATTCTGCTCAAGCTGGACTTCACGAAAGCCTTTGACACTATTGGTCATGATCCTATGATCAACATTATGACGCATATGGGTTTCTCTGACAAATGGCTTAACTGGGTTCGTTGTATCTTTTCTTCTAGGAGATCATCTGTTCTGCTAAATGGCGTGCCGGGCCGCCAATTTCATTGTAAGAGTGGGGTACGCCAAGGTGACCCCCTTTCCCCCTTGCTCTTTGTCATTGCAGCTGATCTACTTCAAGCGGCCATCAACGATGCATTTAGGCAGGGGAGGATCGAGCTACCTTTCCCTTGCCCTAGTCAATCTGAATATCCTGTCATCCAGTATGCCGACGACACCATCCTGGCCCTCCCCGCATGCCCACGTCAAGCTAAAATTATCAAGCAAATTCTCTCAGACTATGCAATGTCCATTGGTCTTAAGATCAACTTCAACAAGTCCACTCTTATCCCTATAAACCTTGATGATACCTCAACTGCTGAGCTCGCTGCAATCTTTGGCTGCTCGGTTGGCGCCATGCCGTTTACATACCTTGGTCTTCCAATGGGTACCTCCAAACCTATGGTACAGGACCTCATGCCTCTCATTTGCAGTGCCGAACGACGCCTTACCGCCATGATTTCCATGATGTCATACGGGGGGAAGCTCTCATGGCTTAATGCAACTGTCACGTCCTGCTTATTTATGCCATGTGCACCCTAAAGTTACACCCCCAAATAGTCGAGATGCTGGACAAGATCCGTCGCCGCTGCCTTTGGAATAAGAAGACCGAACACGGAGATAAATGCAACTCTCTAGCCGCTTGGAATTTGGTCTGCAAGCCCAAGAAATATGGAGGCCTCGGCGTGATCAACCTGAAACTTCAAAATGAAGCTTTACTCATGAAATTCCTTCACAAGTTCTATAACAAGAAGGATGTCCCGTGGGTGCACCTGCTTTGGGACACTTACTACGCGGGTACAATTCCGCACGCGTTGGACGCGGTGGGCTCGTTCTGGTGGCGAGACGTGCTTAAACTTACACCTAAATACCGCGGCGTTTCACGTGTCCAAGTGGTTGATGGGACAACTGCTCTCATTTGGAAAGATCTATGGCATGACGACACCCTTGAGACATCACACCCTCGGGCCTTTTCCTTCACCTTGCATGAAGATGCGTCCATTAAGGACTTCTTGGAGAGCACGTCACTGCATGACCTCTTCCACCTGCCGCTCTCTCCTGAAGCTCTTTCGGAAGTCCATGATATGCAAACCCTAACCACACACATCCGCCCTTCCACGACTACCACGGACATTTGGCACTATACCGGGGGACAAACTGAGTTTAAGTCTGCTGATTACTATAAATTCTGCTTTACGCTGGCCCCGAGACATCCAACTTTCAGGCTACTGTGGAAATCTAAAAGTACCATGAAAATTAAAGTCTTTGGTTGGCTGTTGCTTCTTGATCGTCTTAATACAAGGAACATGCTGAAGCATCGCCACTACAACATTGGTGAGGTCTTTGATTGCCTTCTCTGTGGTCAACATATTGAAGAAATAGTGGACCACATGATCTTCACCTGCCCGTTCAGTAAGGCTTGCTGGGAGAAGATCGGCATTGCATGGCCGGGGTTTGATTCCAGGCTTGATCTGATCGCACAAACTAGTGAGTCTGACCGAAGACCTCTCTTCATGGAAATTTTCCTCAGAGCAGCTTGGAGTTTGTGGAAGGAACGCAACAATAAACACTTCAGAGGGGTCAGCCCCAGCACTGGCTCCTGGTTGGCACGATTCAAGGGTGATTTTGACCTCCTCCAATACAGGGTGAAGGAGGCGCAAAAATCTTTTGTAACTACTTTTTGTGACTCGCTAGCCTAAACCCCATCCCTGACCTTTCTGTAATCAGGGGTGAAAAGGGATGGCAGGCCTCTGCTATGTACTTTACTCTGTAACACACATGTAACTAGCCACAAAGGAAGGAATATATACAACCAGTAGGAGCCTCTCCTACTGTATTTTCAAAAAAAAACAAAGTGTCACTAGTATGCCTCTACTTGACTAGCTCGTTAATCAAAGATGGTTATGTTTCCTAACCATAGACATGTGTTGTCATTTGATTAATGGGATCACATCATTAGGAGAATGATGTGATTGACATGACCCATTCCATTAGCTTAGCACCCGATCGTTTAGTATGTTGCTATTGCTTTCTTCATGATTTATACATGTTCCTATGACTATGAGATTATGCAACTCCCGTTTGCCGGAGGAACACTTTGCGTGCTACCAAACGTCACAACATAACTGGGTGATTATAAAGGAGCTCTACATGTGTCTCCAAAGGTACATGTTGGGTTGGCGTATTTTGAGATTAGGATTTGTCACTCCGATTGTCGGAGAGGTATCTTTGGGCCCTCTTGGTAATGCACATCACATAAGCCTTGCAAGCATTGCAACTAATGAATTAGTTGTGAGATGATGTATTACGAAACGAGTAAAGAGACTTGTCGGTAACGAGATTGAACTAGGTATTGAGATACCGACGATCGAATCTCGAGCAAGTAACATACCGATGACAAAGGGAACAATGTATGTTGTTATGCGGTCTGACTGATAAAGATCTTCGTAGAATATGTGGGAGCCAATATGAGCATCCAGGTTCCGCTATTGGTTATTGACTGGAGACGTGTCTCAGTCATGTCTACATTGTTCTCGAACCCGTAGGGTCCGCATGCTTAAGGTTTCGATGACAGTTATATTATGAGTTTATGAGTTTTGATGTACCGAGGGAGTTCGGAGTCCCGGATGAGATCGGGGACATGACGAGGAGTCTCGAAATGGTCAAGACGTAAAGATCGATATATTGGACGACTATATTCAGACATCGGAAAGGTTCCGAGTTGTTCGGGTATTTTTTGGAGTACCAGGGAGTTACGGGAATACGGAGGAAGAAGTATATGGGCCTTATTGGGCTTTAGGTGAGAGGAAGAGGCAGGCCACCCGCCCCCCAATTGACTAGTCCGAATTGGACTAGGGGGAGGGGCGGCGCCCCCTCCTTCCTTCTCTTCCCTCTTCCCCTTCCTTGTGTCCTACTCCTACTACTTGGAAGGACTCCTAGTTGGACTAGGAAAGGGGGAATCCTACTCCCGGTGGGAGTAGGACTCCCCTAGGGTGCGCCATAGAGAGGGCCGGTCCTCCCCTCCTCCATTCCTTTATATACGGGGGCAGGGGCACCCCATAGACACACAAGTTGATCTTCGTGATCGTTCTCTTAGCCGTGTGCGGTGCCCCCCTCCACCATAATCCTAGATAATATTGTAGCGGTGCTTAGGCGAAGCCCTGCGACAGTAGAACATCAAGATCGTCACCACGCTGTCGTGCAGACGGAACTCTTCCCCGATACTTTGCTGGATCGGAGTCCGGGGATCGTCATCGAGCTGAACGTGTGCTAGAACTTAGAGGTGCCGTAGTTTCGGTGCTTGATCGGTCGGGCCGTGAAGACGTACGACTACATCAACCGCGTTGTCATAACGCTTCTACTATCGGTCTACGAGGGTACGTAGACAACACTCTCCCCTCTTGTTGATATGCATCACCATGATCTTGCGTGTGCGTAGGAATTTTTTTGAAATTACTACGTTCCCCAATAGTGGCATCTGAACCTAGGTTTTATGTGTTGATGTTATATGCACGAGTAGAACACAAGTGAGTTGTGGGCGATATAAGTCATACTACTTACTAGCATGTCATACTTTGGTTCGGTGGTATTGTTGGATGAAACGGCCCGGACCGACATTACGCGTACGCTTACGCGAGACTGGTTCTACCGATGTGCTTTGCACATAGGTGGCTGGCGGGTGTCAGTTTCTCCATCTTTAGTTGAACCGAGTATCGCTACGCCCGGTCCTTGCGAAGGTTAAAACAGCACCAACTAGACAAACTATCATTGTGGTTTTGATGCGTAGGTAAGATTGGTTCTTGCTTAAGCCCGTAGCAGCCACGTAAAACTTGCAACAACAAAGTAGAGGACGTCTAACTTGTTTTTGCAGGGCATGTTGTGATGTGATATGGTCAAGACATGATGCTAAATTTTATTGTATGAGATGATCATGTTTTGTAACCAAGTTATCGGCAACTGGCAGGAGCCATATGGTTGTCGCTTTATTGTATGTAATGCAATTGCGCTGTAATGCTTTACTTTATCACTAAGCGGTAGCGATAGTCGTGGAAGCATAAGATTAGCGAGACGACAACGATGCTACGATGGAGATCAAGGTGTCGCGCCGGTGACGATGGTGATCATGACGATACTTCGGAGATGGAGATCACAAGCACAAGATGATGATGGCCATAGCATATCACTTATATTGATTGCATGTGATGTTTATCTTTTATGCATCTTATCTTGCTTTGATTGACGGTAGCATTATAAGATGATCTCTCACTAAATTTGAAGATAAAAGTGTTCTCCCTGAGTATGCACCGTTGCCAAAGTTCGTCGTGCCCAGACACCACGTGATGATCGGGTGTGATAAGCTCTACGTCCATCTACAACGGGTGCAAGCCAGTTTTGCACACGCAGAATACTCAGGTTAAACTTGACGAGCCTAGCATATGCAGATATGGCCTCGGAACACTGAGACCGAAAGGTCGAGCATGAATCATATAGTAGATATGATCAACATAGCGATGTTCACCATTGAAAACTACTCCATTTCACGTGATGACCAGTTATGGTTTAGTTGATTTGGATCACGTAATCACTTAGAAGATTAGAGGGATGTCTTTCTAAGTGGGAGTTCTTAAGTAATATGATTAATTGAACTTAAATTTATTATGAACTTAGTCCTGGTAGTATTTTGCAAATTATGTTATAGATCAATAGCTCGCGTTGTTGCTTTCATATTTTTATTTTGATATGTTCCTAGAGAAAATTGTGTTGAAAGATGTTAGTAGCAATGATGCGGATTGCATCCGTGATCTGAGGTTTATCCTCATTGCTGCACAGAAGAATTATGTCCTTGATGCACCGCTAAGTGACAGACCTATTGCAGGAGCATATGCAGACGTTATGAACGTTTGGCTAGCTCAATATGATGACTACTTGATAGTTTAGTGCACCATGCTTAACGGCTTAGAATCGGGACTTCAAAGACGTTTTGAACGTCATGGACCATATGAGATGTTCCAGGAGTTGAAGTTAATATTTCAAGCAAATACCCGAGTTGACAGATATGAAGTCTCCAACAAGTTCTATAGCTAAAAGATGGAGGAGAATCGCTCAACTAGTGAGCATGTGCTCAGATTATCTGGGTACTACAATCGCTTGAATCAAGTGGGAGTTAATCTTCCAGATAAAATAGTGATTGACAGAATTCTCTAGTCACCATCACCAAGTTAGTAGAACTTCGTGATGAACTATAGTATGCAAGGGATGACGAAAATGACTCCCGAGCTTTTCATGATGATGAAATCGATGAAGGTAGAAATCGAGAAAAACATCAAGTGTTGATGGTTGACAAGATCACTAGTTTCAAGAAAAGGGCAAAGGGAAAAGGGGAACTTCAAGAAAAACAGCAAGCAAGTTGCTTCTCAAGTGAAGAAGCCCAAGTTTGGTCCTAAGCCTAAAACAGAGTGCTTCTACTGCAAAGGGACTGGTCACTGGAAGCGGAACTACCCCAAGTAATTAGGCGGATAAGAAGGATGGCAAAGTGAACATAGGTATATTTGATATACATGTTATTGATGTGTACTTTACTAGTGTTTATAGCAACCCCTCGGTATTTGATACTGGTTCAGTTGCTAAGAGTAGTAACTCAAAACGGGAGTTGCAGAATGAACAGGGACTAGTTAAGGGCGAGGTGACGATGTGTGTTCGAAGTAGTTCCAAGATTAATATGATCATCATCGCTCACTCCCTATACTTTCGGGATTAGTTTTGAACCTAAATAAGTGTTATTTGGTGTTTGCGTTGAGCATGAATATGATTTGATCATGTTTATTGCAATACGGTTATTCATTTAAGTAAGAGAATAAATTGTTGTTCTATTTACATGAATAAAACCTTATATGGTTACACACCCAATGAAAATGGTTCGTTGGATCTCGATAGTAGTGATACACATATTCATAATGTTGAAGCCAAAAGATGCAGAGTTGATAATGATAGTGCGACTTATTTGTGGCACTGCCATTTAGGTCATATCGGTCTAAAGCGCATGAAGAAACTCCATACTGATGGACTTTTGGAACCACTTGATTATGAATCACTTGGTACTTGCGAACCGTGCCTCATGGGCAAGATGACTAAACCGCCGTTCTCCGGTACTATGGAGAGAGTAACAGATTTGTTGGAAATCATACATACTGATGTATGTGGTCTGATGAATATTGAGGCTCGTGGCAGGTATCATTATTTTCTGATCTTCACAGATGATTTGAGAAGATATGAGTATATCTACTTGATGAAACACAAGTCTGAAATATTTGAAAAGTTCAAAGAATTTCAGAGTGAAGTGGAGAATCATCGTAACAAAAATAAAAGTTTCTATGATATGATCGTGGAAGTAAAATATTTGAGTTATGAGTTTGTCCTTCAGTTAAAACAATGTGAAATAGTTTCACTACTCACGCCACCTGGAACACCACAATGTTGTTGGGGAACGTAGTAATTTCAAAATTTTCCTACGCACACGCAAGATCATGGTGATGCATAGCAACGAGGGGGAGAACCTGATCTACGTACCCTTGTAGATCGCAACGGAAGCGTTGACACAACGTAGAGGAAGTAGTCATACGTCTTCTTCCCGATCCGACCGATCCAAGCACCGTTACTCCGGCACCTCCGAGTTCTTAGCACACGTACAGCTCGATGACGATCGCCGGGCTCCGATCCAGCAAAGCTTCGGGGAGGAGTTCCGTCAACACGATGGCGTGGTGACGATCTTGATGTTCTACCAACGCAGGGCTTCGCCTAAGCACTACAACGATATGATCGAGGTGGAATATGGTGGCAGGGGGCACCGCACACGGCTAAGGAATGATGTCAATGATCAACTTGTTTGTCTAGAGGTGCCCCCTGCCCCCGTATATAAAGGATCCAAGGGGGAGGGGTGCACCGGCCAGGGAGAGGGCGCAGGAGGAGTCCTACTCCTACCAGGAGTAGGACTCCCCCCCCCCCTCAATCCTATTCCAACTAGGATTCCCAAGGTGGGAAAGAGAGAGAGGGGGGCCGGCCCCTTCTCCTAGTCCTAATAGGACTAAGGGAAGGGGGGCGCGCGGCCACCTATGGGCTGCCCCTTTTCTCCTTTCCACTAAGGCCCATGAAGGCCCATATGGCTCCCGGGGGGTTCCGGTAACCTCCCGGTAATCCGGTAAAATCCCGATTTCACCCGGAACACTTCCGATATCCAAATATAGGCTTCCAATATATCAATCTTTATGTCTCGACCATTTCAAGACTCCTCGTCATGTCCGTGATCACATCCGGGACTCCGAACAACCTTCGGTACATCAAAATGCATAAACTCATAATAACTGTCAACGTGACCGAGACACGTCTCCGGTCAATAACCAATAGCGGGACCTGGATGCCCATATTGGCTCCTACATATTCTACGAAGATCTTTATCGGTCAGACCGCATAACAACATACGTTGTTCCCTTTGTCATCGGTATGTTACTTGCCCGAGATTCGATCGTCGGTATCCAATACCTAGTTCAATCTCGTTACCGGCAAGTCTCTTTACTCGTTCCGTAATACATCATCTCACAACTAACATCTTAGTTATAAGCTTGCAAGGCTTATGTGATGTGTATTACCGAGAGGGCCCAGAGATACCTCTCCGACAATCGGAGTGACAAATCCTATTCTCGAAATACGCCAACCCAACATCTACCATTGGAAACACCTGTAGTACTCCTTTATAATCACCCAGTTACGTTGTGACGTTTGGTAGCACCCAAAGTGTTCCTCCGGCAAACGGGAGTTGCATAATCTCATAGTCATAGGAACATGTATAAGTCATGAAGAAAGCAATAGCAACATACTAAACGATCGGGTGCTAAGCTAATGGAATGGGTCATGTCAATCAGATCATTCAACTAATGATGTGACCTCGTTAATCAAATAACAACTCCTTATTCATGGTTAGGAAACTTAACCATCTTTGATTAACGAGCTAGTCTAGTAGAGGCATACTAGTGACACTCTATTTGTCTATGTATTCACACATGTATTATGTTTCCGGTTAATACAATTCTAGCATGAATAATAAACATTTATCATGATATAAGGAAATAAATAATAACTTTATTATTGCCTCTAGGGCATATTTCCTTCAGTCTCCCACTTGCACTAGAGTCAATAATCTAGATTACACAGTAATGATTCTAACACCCATGGAGCCTTGGTGTTGATCATGTTTTGCTCGTGGAAGAGGCTTAGTCAACGGGTCTGCAACATTCAGATCCGTATGTATCTTGCAAATCTCTATGTCTCCCACCTGGACTAGATCCCGGATGGAATTGAAGCGTCTCTTGATGTGTTTGGTTCTCTTGTGAAATCTGGATTCCTTTGCCAAAGCAATTGCAACAGTATTGTCACAAAAGATTTTCATTGGACCCGATGCACTAGGTATGACACCTAGATCAGATATGAACTCCTTCATCCAGACTCCTTCGTTCGCTGCTTCCGAAGCAGCTATGTACTCCACTTCACATGTAGATCCCGCTACGACGCTTTGTTTAGAACTGCACCAACTGACAGCTCCACCGTTTAAAGTAAACACGTATCCGGTTTGCGATTTAGAATCGTCCGGATCAGTGTCAAAGCTTGCATCAACGTAACCTCTTACGGTGAGCTCTTTGTCACCTCCATACACGAGAAACATATCCTTAGTCCTTTTCAGGTATTTCAGGATGTTCTTGACCGTTGTCCAGTGATCCACTCCTGGATTACTTTGGTACCTCCCTGCTAAACTTATAGCAAGGCACACATCAGGTCTGGTACACAGCATTGCATACATGATAGAGCCTATGGCTGAAGCATAGGGAACATCTTTCATTTTTTTCTCTATCTTCTGCAGTGGTCGAGCATTGAGTCTGACTCAACTTCACACCTTGTAACACAGGCAAGAACCCTTTCTTTGCTTGATCCATTTTGAACTTCTTCAAAATCTTGTCAAGGTATGTGCTTTGTGAAAGTCCAATTAAGCGTCTTGATCTATCTCTATAGATCTTTATGCCTAATATGTAAGCAGCTTCCCCGAGGTCTTTCATCGAAAAACTTTTATTCAAGTATCCCTTTATGCTATCCAGAAATTCTATATCATTTCCTATCAGCAATATGTCATCCACATATAATATCAGAAATGCTACAGAGCTCCCACTCACTTTCTTGTAAATACAGGCTTCTCCAAAAGTCTGTATAAAACCAAATGCTTTGATCATACTATCAAAATGTTTATTCCAACTCCGAGAGGCTTGCACCAGTCCATAAATGGATCGCTAGAGCTTGCACACTTTGTTAGGTCCTTTTGGATCGACAAAACCTTCCGGTTGCATCATATACAACTCTTCTTCCAGAAATCCATTCAGGAATGCAGTTTTAACATCCATCTGCCAAATTTCATAATCATAAAATGCGGCAATTGCTAACATGATTCTGACAGACTTAAGCATCGCTACGGGTGAGAAGGTCTCATCGTAGTCAACCCCTTGAACTTGTCGAAAACCTTTTGCGACAAGTCAAGCTTTATAGACAGTATATTACCGTCAGCGTCAGTCTTTTTCTTGAAGATCCATTTATTCTCAATTGCTTGCCGATCATCGGGCAAGTCAACCAAAGTCCATACTTTGTTCTCATACATCGATCCCATCTCAGATTTCATGGCTTCAAGCCACTTTGCGGAATCTGGGCTCACCATCGCTTCTTCATAGTTCGTAGGTTCATCATGATCTAGTAGCATGACTTCCAGAATTGGATTACCGTACCACTCTGGTGCGGATCTCACTCTGGTTGATCTACGAGGTTCAGTAGTATCTTGTCCTGAAGTTTCATGATCATCATCATTAGCTTCCTCACTAATTGGTATAGGTGTCGCAGAAACAGTTTTCTGTGATGTACTACTTTCCAATAAGGGAGCAGGTACAGTTACCTTGTCAAGTTCTACTTTCCTCCCACTCACTTCTTTCGAGAGAAACTCCTTCTCTAGAAATGATCCATTCTTAGCAACGAATGTCTTGCCTTCGGATCTGTGATAGAAGGTGTACCCAACAGTCTCCTTTGGGTATCCTATGAAGACACATTTCTCCGCTTTGGGTTCGAGCTTATCAGGTTGAAGCTTTTGCACATAAGCATCGCCGCCCCAAACTTTAAGAAACGACAACTTTGGTTTCTTGCCAAACCATAGTTCATAAGGCGTCGTCTCAACGGATTTTGATGGTGCCCTATTTTAACGTGAATGCGGCCGTCTCTAAAGCATAACCCCAAAACGATAGTGGTAAATCAGTAAGAGACATCATAGATTGCACCATATCTAGTAAAGTACGATTACGACGTTCGGACACACCACTACGCTGTGGTGTTCCGGGTGGCGTGAGTTGCGAAACTATTCCACAATTTTTCAAATGTACACCAAACTCGTAACTCAAATATTCTCCTCCACGATCAGATCGTAGAAACTTTATTTTCTTGTTACGATGATTTTCCACTTCACTCTGAAATTCTTTGAACTTTTCAAATGTTTCAGACTTATGTTTCATTAAGTAGATATACCCATATCTTCTTAAATCATCTGTGAAGGTGAGAAAATAACGATATCCGCCACGAGCCTCAATATTCATTGGACCGCATACATCTGTATGTATGATTTCCAACAAATCTGTTGCTCTCTCCATAGTACCGGAGAACGGTGTTTT
Source organism: Triticum monococcum (assembly GCA_034509565.1). Taxonomy (NCBI): domain Eukaryota; kingdom Viridiplantae; phylum Streptophyta; class Magnoliopsida; order Poales; family Poaceae; genus Triticum; species Triticum monococcum. Next base: position 419,814,048 of record CM067845.1, read on the forward strand.
AGTCATCTTGCCCATGAGGCACAGTTTGCAAGTACCAAGTGATTCATAATCAAGTGGTTCCAAAAGTCCATCAGTATGGAGTTTCTTCATGCGCTTTACACCGATATGACCTAAACGGCAGTGCCACAAATAAGTTGACTATCATTATCAACTCTGCATCTTTTGGTTTCAACATTATGAATATGTGTATTACTACTATCGAGATTCATCAAAAATAGACCACTCTTCAAAGGTGCATGACCATAAAAGATATTACTCATATAAATAGAACAACCATTATTCTCTGATTTAAATGAATAACCATCTCGCATCAAACAAGATCCAGATATAATGTTCATGCTTAACGTTGGCACCAAATAACAATTATTTAGGTCTAATATTAATCCCGAAGGTAGGTGTAGAGGTAGCGTGCCGACCGCGATCACATCAACTTTGGAACCGTTTCCCACGCGCATCGTCACCTCGTCCTTTGCCAGTGTTCGCTTAATCCGTAGTCCCTGTTTCGAGTTGCAAATATTAGCAACAGAACCAGTATCAAATACCCAGGTGCTACTGCGAGCTCTAGTAAGGTACACATCAATAACATGTATATCACATATACCTTTGTTCACCTTGCCATCCTTCTTATCCGCCAAATACTTGGGGCAGTTCCGCTTCCAGTGACCAGTCTGCTTGCAGTAGAAGCACTCACTTTCAGGCTTAGGTCTAGACTTGGGTTTCTTTTCCTGAGCAGCAACTTGCTTGCCGTTCTTTTTGAAGTTCCCCTTCTTATTCCCTTTGCCCTTTTTCTTGAAACTAGTGGTCTTGTTAACCATCAACACTTGATGCTCCTTCTTGATTTCTACCTCCGCAGCTTTCAGCATTGCGAAGAGCTCGGGAATAGTCTTGTTCATCCCTTGCATATTATAGTTCATCACGAAGCTCTTGTAGCTTGGTGGCAGTGATTGGAGAATTCTGTCAATGACGCAATCATTTGGAAGATTAACTCCCATCTGAATCAAGTGATTATTATACCCAGACATTTTGAGTATATGCTCACTGACAGAACTGTTCTCCTCCATCTTGCAGCTATATAACTTATTGGAGACTTCATATCTCTCAATTCGGGCATTTGCTTGAAATATTAACTTCAACTCCTGGAACATCTCATATTCTCCATGACGTTCAAAACGTCGTTGAAGTCCCGATTCTAAGCCGTAAAGCATGGCACACTGAACTATCGAGTAGTCATCAGCTTTGCTCTGCCAGACGTTCATAACATCTGGTGTTGCTCCAGCAGCAGCCCTAGCACCCAGTGGTGCTTCCAGGACGTAATTCTTCCGTGCAGCAATGAGGATAATCCTCAAGTTACGGACCCAGTCCGTGTAATTGCTACCATCATCTTTCAACTTTGCTTTCTCAAGGAATGCATTAAAATTCAACGGAACAACAGCACGAGCCATCTATCTACAATCAACATAAACAAGCAAGATACTATCATGTACTAAGTTCATGATAAGTTTAAGTTCAGTTAATCAAATTACTTAAGAACTCCCACTTAGACAGACATCCCTCTAATACTCTAAGTGATCACGTGATCCAAATCAACTAAACCATAACCGATCATCACGTGAGATGGAGTAGTTTTCAATGGTGAACATCGTTATGTTGATCATATCTACTATATGATTCATGCTCGACCTTTCGGTCTCTGCGTTCCGAGGCCATATCTGCATATGCTAGGCTCGTCAAGTTTAACCTGAGTATTCTGCGTGTGCAAAACTGGCTTGCACCCGTTGTAGATGGACGTAGAGCTTATCACACCCGATCATCACGTGGTGTCTGGGCACAACGAACTTTGGCAACGGTGCATACTCAGGGAGAACACTTCTTGATAATTTAGTGAGAGATCATCTTATAATGCTACCGTCAATCAAAGCAAGATAAGATGCATAAAAGGATAAACATCACATGCAATCAATATAAGTGATATGATATGGCCATCATCATCTTGTGCTTGTGATCTCCATCTCCGAAGCACCGTCATGATCACCATCGTCACCGGCGCGACACCTTGATCTCCATCATAGCATCGTTGTCGTCTCGCCAATCTTATGCTTCCACGACTATCACTACCGCTTAGTAATAAAGTAAAGCATTACATCGCGATTGCATTGTATACAATAAAGCGACAACCATATGGCTCCTGCCAGTTGCCGATAACTTGGTTACAAAACATGATCATCTCATACAATAAAATTTAGCATCATGCCTTGACCATATCACATCACAACATGCCCTGCAAAAACAAGTTAGACGTCCTCTACTTTGTTGTTGCAAGTTTTACGTGGCTGCTACGGGCTTAAGCAAGAACTCATCTCACCTACGCATCAAAACCACAACGATAGTTTGTCAAATAGACTCCGTTTTAACCTTCTCAAGGACCGGGCGTAGCCACACTTGGTTCAACTAAAGTTGGAGAGACAGTCGCCCGCAAGCCATCTATGTGCAAAGCACGTCGAGGGAACCGGTCTCGCGTAAGCGTACGCGTAAGGTTGGTCCAGGTCGTCTCGTCCAACAATACCGCTGAACCAAAGTATGACATGCTGGTAGGCAGTATGACTTGTATCGCCCACAACTCACTTGTGTTCTACTCGTGCATATAACATCAAACCATAAAACCTAGGCTCGGATGCCACTATTGGGGAATGTAGTAATTTCAAAATTTTCCTACGCACACGCAAGATCATGGTGATGCATAGCAACGAGGGGGAGAGTCTGATCTACGTACCCTTGTATATCACAATGGAAGCGTTGACACAACGTAGAGGAAGTAGTCGTACGTCTTCTTCCCGATCCGACCGATCCAAGCACCGTTACTCCGGCACCTCCGAGTTCTTAGCACACGTACATCTCGATGACGATCCCCGGGCTCCGATCCAGCAAAGCTTCGGGGAGGAGTTCCGTCAGCACGACGGCGTGGTGACGATCTTGATGTTCTACCGACGCAGGGCTTCGCCTAAGCACTACAACGATATGATCGAGGTGGAATATGGTGGCAGGGGGCACCGCACACGGCTAAGGAACGATCTCAATGATCAACTTGTTTGTCTAGAGGTGCCCCTGCCCCCGTATATAAAGGATCCAAGGGGGAGGGGTGCGCCGGCCAGGGAGAGGGCGCAGGAGGAGTCCTACTCCTATCGGGAGTAGGACTCCCCGCCCCCCTCAATCCTATTCCAACTAGGATTCCCAAGGTGGGAAAGAGAGAGAGAGGGTCGGCCCCTTCTCCTAGTCCTAATAGGACTAAGGGAAGGGGGGCGCGCGGCCACCTATGGGCTGCCCCTTTTCTCCTTTCCACTAAGGCCCATGAAGGCCCATATGGCTCCCGGGGGGTTCCGGTAACCTCCCGGTAATCCGGTAAAATCCCCATTTTCACCCGGAACACTTCCGATATCCAAATATAGGCTTCCAATATATCAATCTTTATTTCTCGACCATTTCGAGACTCCTCGTCATGTCCGTGATCACATCCGGGACTCCGAACAACCTTCGGTACATCAAAATGCATAAACTCATAATAACTGTCATCGTAACGTTAAGCGTGCGGACCCTACGGTTCGAGAACAATGTAGACATGACCGAGACACGTCTCCGGTCAATAACCAATAGCGGGACCTGGATGCCCATATTGGCTCCTACATATTCTACGAAGATCTTTATCGGTCAGACTGCATAACAACATACGTTGTTCCCTTTGTCATCGGTATGTTACTTGCCCGAGATTCGATCGTCGGTATCCAATACCTAGTTCAATCTCGTTACCGGCAAGTCTCTTTACTCGTTCTGTAATACATCATCTCACAACTAACATCTTAGTTATAATGCTTGCAAGGCTTATGTGATGTGTATTACCGAGAGGGCCCAGAGATACCTCTCCGACAATCGGAGTGACAAATCCTATTCTCAAAATACGCCAACCCAACATCTACCATTGGAAACACCTGTAGTACTCCTTTATAATCACCCAGTTACGTTGTGACGTTTGGTAGCACCCAAAGTGTTCCTCCGGCAAATGGGAGTTGCATAATCTCATAGTCATAGGAACATGTATAAGTCATGAAGAAAGCAATAGCAACATACTAAACGATCGGGTGCTAAGCTAATGGAATGGGTCATGTCAATCAGATCATTCAACTAATGATGTGACCTCGTTAATCAAATAACAACTCCTTGTTCATGGTTAGGAAACTTAACCATCTTTGATTAACGAGCTAGTCTAGTAGAGGCATACTAGTGACACTCTATTTGTCTATGTATTCACACATGTATTATGTTTCCGGTTAATACAATTCTAGCATGAATAATAAACATTTATCATGATATAAGGAAATAAATAATAACTTTATTATTGCCTCTAGGGCATATTTCCTTCAAATGTAATGGTGTGTCCGAACGTCATAACCGTACTTTATTAGATATGGTGCGATCTATGATGTCTCTTACCGATCTACCACTATCGTTTTGGGGTTATGCATTAGAGACAGTTGCATTCACGTTAAATAGGGCACCATCTAAATTAACTATGGTTTGGCAAGAAACCTAAGCCGTCGTTTCTTAAAGTTTGAGGTTGCAATGCTTAGGTGAAAAAGTTTCAACCTGATAAGCTCTAACCCAAATCGGAGAAGTGCGTCTTCATAGGATACCCAAAAAAATGTTGGGTACACCTTCTATCACAGATCCGAAGGCAATATATTCGTTGCTTTGAATGGATCCTTTCTAGAAAAAGAGTTTCTCTCGAAAGAAGTGAGTGGGAGGAAAGTAGAACTTGATGAGGTAACTGTACCTGCTCCCTTATTGGAAAGTAATACATCACAGAAACCGGTTTCTGTGACACCTACACCAATTAGTGAGGAAGCTAATGATGATGATCATGAAACTTCAGAACAAGATACTACTGAACCTCGTAGATCAACCAGAGTAAGATCCGCACCAGAGTGGTACGGTAATCCTATAATGGAAGTCATTCTACTAGATCATGATGAACCTACAAACTATGAAGAAGCGATGATGAGCCCAGATTCCGCGAAATGGTTTGATGCCATGAAATCTGAGATAGGATCCATGTATGAGAACAAAGTATGGACTTTGGTTGACTTGCCCGATGATCGGCAAGCCATTGAGATTAAATGGATCTTCAAGAGGAAGATGGACACTGATAGTAGTGTTACTATCTACAAAGCTAGACTTGTCGAAAAAGGTTTTTGACAAAGTTCAAGGTGTTGACTACGATGAGATTTTCTCACTCGTATCGATGCTTAAAGTCTGTCCGAATCATGTTAGCAATTGCCACATTTTATGAAATCTGGCAAATGGATAACAAAACTGCAATCCTTAATGGATTTCTTAAAGAAGAGTTGTATATGATGCAACCAGAAGGTTTTGTCAAATCCGAAAAGTGTTAACAAAATGTGCAAGCTCCAGCGATCCATCTATGGACTGGTGCAAGCATCTCGGAGTTGGAATATACGCTTTGATGAGTTGATCAAAGCATATAGTTTTATACAGACTTGCGGTGAAGCCTGTATTTACAAGAAAGTGAGTGGGAGCACTACAACATTTCTGATAAGTATATGTGAATGACATATTGTAGATCAGAAATGATGTAGAATTATTCTGCAAAGCATAAAGGAGTGTTTGAAAGGAGTTTTTCAAAGAAAGACCTCAGTGAAGCTGCTTACATATTGAGCATCAATATCTATAGAGATAGATCAAGACGCTTGATAAGTTTTTTCAATGAGTACATACCTTGACAAGATTTTGAAGTAGTTCAAAATGGAACAGTCAAAGAAAGAGTTCTTTCCTGTGTAACAAGGTGTGAAATTGAGTAAGACTCAAAGCCTGACCACGGCAGAAGATAGAAAGAGAGTGAAAGTCACTCCCTATGCCTCAATCATAGGTTCTATAAAGTATGCCATGCTGTGTACCTATTGTATACCCTACACTGTTTTTGGCAAGGGAGTACAATAGTGATCTCGGAGTAGATCACTGGACAGTGGTCAAAATTATCCTTAGTGGAATAAGGAAATATTTCTCAATTATGGTGGTGACAAAAGGTTCGTCGTAAAGAGTTACGTTGATGCAAGCTTTGACACAGATCTGGATGACTCTAAGTATCGATCTAGATACATATTGAAAGTGAGAGCAATTAGCTAGAGTAGCTTCGTGCAGAGCATTGTTGACATAGATATTTGCAAAATACTTACGGATCTGAATATGACAGACCCGTTGACTAAAATTATCTCACAAGCAAAACATGATCACACCTTAGTACTCTTTGGGTGTTAATCACATAGCGATGTGAACTAGATTACTGACTCTAGTAAACCCTTTGGGTGTTGGTCACATATCGATGTGAACTATGGGTGTTAACCAAATAAAGATGTGAACTATTGATGTTAGATCACATGGCGATGTGAACTAGATTATTGACTCTAGTGCAAGTGGGAGACTGAAGGAAATATGCCCTAGAGACAATAATAAAGTTATTATTTATTTCCTTATTTCATGATAAATGTTTATTATTCATGCTAGAATTGTATTAACCGGAAACATAATACATGTGTGAATACATAGACAAACAAAGTGTCACTAGTATGCCTCTACTTGACTAGCTCGTTAATCAAAGATGGTTATGTTTCCTAACCATAGACATGTGTTGTCATTTGATTAACGGGATCACATCATTAGGAGAATGATGTGATTGACATGACCCATTCCATTAGCTTAGCACCCAATCGTTTAGTATGTTGCTATTGCTTTCTTCATGACTTATACATGTTCCTATGACTATGAGATTATGCAACTCCCGTTTGCCGGAGGAACACTTTGTGTGCCACCAAACATCACAACGTAACTGGGTGATTATAAAGGATCTCTATAGGTGTCTCCAAAGGTACATGTTGGGTTGGCGTATTTCGAGATTAGGATTTGTCACTCCGATTGTCAGAGAGGTATCTCTGGGCCCTCTCGGTAATGCACATCACATAAGCCTTGCAAGCATTGCAACTAATGAGTTAGTTGCGAGATGATGTATTACGAAACGAGTAAAGAGACTTGCCGGTAACGAGATTGAACTAGGTATTGAGATACCGACAATCGAATCTCGGGCAAGTAACATACCGATGACAAAGGGAACAACGTATGTTGTTATGCGGTCTGACCGATAAAGATCTTCGTAGAATATGTGGGAGCCAATATGAGAATCCAGGTTCCGCTATTGGTTATTGACTGGAGACGTGTCTCGGTCATGTCTACATTGTTCTCGAACCCGTAGGGTCCGCACGCTTAAGGTTTCGATGACAGTTATATTATGAGTTTATGAGTTTTGATGTACCGAAGGAGTTCGGAGTCCCGGATGAGATCGGGGACATGACGAGGAGTCTCGAAATGGTCGAGATGTAAAGATCGATATATTAGACGACTATATTCGGACATCGGAAAGGTCCCGAGTGGTTCGGGTATTTTTCGGAGTACCGGGGAGTTACGGGAATACGGGGGAAGAAGTATATGGGCCTTATTGGGCTTTAGGTGAGAGGAAGAGGTAGGCCGCGCGCCCCCCCATTGACTAGTCCGAATTGGACTAGGGGGAGGGGCGGCGCCCCCTCCTTCCTTCTCTTCCCTCTTCCCCTTCCTTGTCTCCTACTCCTACTATTTGGAAGGACTCCTAGTTGGACTAGGAAAGGGGGAATCCTACTCCTAGTGGGAGTAGGACTCCCCTAGGGCGCGCCATAGAGAGGGCCGGCCCTCCCCTCCTCCACTCCTTTATATACGGGGGCAGGGGGCACCCCATAGACACACAAGTTGATCTTAGTGATCGTTCTCTTAGCCGTGTGCGGTGCCCCCCTCCATCATAATCCTCGATAATATTGTAGCGGTGCTTAGGCGAAGCCTTGCGATGGTAGAACATCAAGATCGTCACCACGCCATCGTGCTGACGGAACTCTTCCCCGACACTTTGCTGGATCGGAGTCCGGGGATCGTCATCGAGCTGAACGTGTGCTAGAACTCGGAGGTGCTGTAGTTTCGGTGCTTGATCGGTCGGGCCGTGAAGACGTACAACTACATCAACCGCGTTGTCATAACGCTTCCGCTATCGGTCTACGAGGGTACGTAGACAACACTCTCCCCTCTCGTTGCTATGCATCACCATGACCTTGCGTGTGCTTAGGAATTTTTTTGAAATTACTACATTCCCTAACAATGCCATGATAGGTAGGTATGGTGGCTGTTTTGAGGAAGGTATATGGTGGGTTTATGGTACCGGTGAAAGTTGCGCGGTACTAGAGAGGCTAGCAATGATGGAAGGGTGAGAGTGCGTATAATCCATGGACTCAACATTAGTCATAAAAGAACTCACATACTTATTGCAAAAATCTATTAGTCATCGAAACAAAGTACTACGCGTGTGCTCCTAGGGGGATAGATTGGTAGGAAAAGACCATCGCTCGTCCCCGACCGCCACTCATAAGGAAGACAATCAATAAATACCTCATGCTCCAACTTCGTTACATAACGGTTCACCATACGTGCATACTACGGGAATCACAAACCTCAACACAAGTATTTCTACAATCCACAACTAGACACTAGCATGACTCTAATATCACCATCTTTATATCGCAAAACTATTGCAAGGAATCAAGCATATCATATTCAGTGATCTACAAGTTTTATGTAGGATTTTATGACTAACCATGTGAATGACCAGTTCCTGTCATCTCTCTAAATAGATATAAGTGAAGCAAGAGAGTTTAATTATTTTTACAAAAGATATGCCCACACTCTAACAAGTATAAGTGAAGCAAAAGAGCATCCTACAAATGGTGGTTTTCTATGTAAAGAGAAACAGGTAATCCAAACTTCAAATGATATAAGTAAAGCACATGAAGTATTCTATAAAGCCATACTCAAAGAACATAAGTGAAGTGCATAGAGCATTCTATAAATCAATCAAGGACTATCTCATACCAGCATGGTGCATAAAAGAAAAGTGAAAACTAAAGCAAAAGACGCTCCAAAATTGCACATATCGCATGAACGAAACGAATCCGAAAACATACCGATATTTGTTGAAGAATGAGGGGATGCCTTCCCAGCATCCCCAAGCTTAGACGCTTGAGTTTCCTTGAATATTTACTTGGGGTGCCTCGGGCATCCCCAAGCTTGAGCTCTTGCCTCTCTTCCTTCTTCTCACATCGAAACCTTCTCAATCATCGAACACTTCATCCACACAAAACTTCAACAGAAAATTCGGTAAGATCCGTTAGTATAATAAAGAAAATCACTACTCTAAGTACTGTTGCAAACCAATTCATATTTTGTTTTTGCATTGTGTCTACTGTAATATAACTTTTTCATGCCTTAATCCACTAATATAAATCGATAGTTTCATCAAAACAAGCAAACTATGCATCGAAAACAGAATCTGTCTAAACAGAACAGTCTGTAATAATCTGAACATTCACCATACTTCTGATACTTGAAAAATTCTACAAAAATTAGTAAAAATAAACAATTTATATAGTAAGACAGTGCAAAAATAATCAGAACCATTTGACGTTCCAGCAAAAAATGTAAAATAGTGCACTACAGCCAAAGTTTCTGTCCTGCACCATACAAACCATCAAGTAAATGTAAACATCCTAAAGGCAAACCTTGGCACATTATTTTTATTTCTAAACTTTATAAAAGTACACAACAGAAATAAATGACTCTCTAAAACTTCTGGGTTTGTCGGCATTCTGGGAACGGGGGTCCCCAGACTTGACTGCCTGCGGCCTGCGGCGTGGCTCAAAGGGGGGCCTAGCACGGCCCATCTTCATCAACACAGACCCAAGACCCTCGCGAGGGGACAAGCCTCGCGGGGCGGACGACACGGAGCTTCCTCAGGCATGGCCTCATCAGGCTGGCTCGCGAGGAGGCGGAGAGATCAAGGCGGGGGACCTCACGAGGTGCCCGTGACGCAAGCCATGACGACCAAGGGTGCCAGGTGGGCGCCAACCCGCGCAGTGTCCTCCTTTCTTCTTTGGTGCAAAGGGAGCAAGCGCAGGCGAGAGCATCAAGCAAAGGCACCCATTTCGGTGCAACAAGACCAAGACCAGTCCAACGGCAGGGAGGAAGTCATTGTGGAGCCCAAGCCAGTGTCACCACCAGAGCCTTTGGCAGGCGAGGACCAACTTTAGTCAGGATAAGTGTACCAGATGTTCCCCTTCAAAATGGCCAATTGTTGGTGCCCTTCCCGCTTAATATTTGGGAAGAGGCCCAAGGCCTTTGCCTATAAATAGGACTAGCCACCCCCAGGGTAGGAGGATCGGAATCAAGAAGGGAGAATCTAGAAGCCAAGAGAGAAACTAGCTATGATGGAAATCGGAGAGAGAATCGAGAAGAGAGAGAGAGAGAGAGAGAGAGAGAGAGAGAGAGAAGGGTGACTGAACTCCTCCTAGCAGTTCATCCCCTCAGCCAAGAACAGACCCTCGCGAGGCTGTTCTTCCTTGTATTGCTCATCATCATTAGCCCAAGAGGCAATCCACCACACCACACACTGGAGTAGGGTATTACACCACAACGGTGGCCCGAACCAGTATAAACCCTATGTCTCTTGTGCTGTTCTTTCCATAGCTTAGATCTTAGCGAGGCGGAGGGGTGCAGGTAGGTAGAAGGCGAAATCTCCGCCCGCACCCCAGTGTTCGAACCTCATGGGTCTGCCGGAACCCGAAATCCGACATTTGGCACGCCCGGTAGGGGTGCTCCGGAATTCGTCTTCCACCACCCGTTCTCCTCCGACCATCGCGTCCATGTCTGACGCTCGTCGGGCCCGCGCCGAGCGCCGGGCCGCTCTCGCTTCCCACGTCGCCCAGACGGCTCCTGTCGGCGGGCGTCCTCGCCGTTCCCCGTCACTTGCCGTCAACGCCGCCACCGGCCCAGCGAGGGACGAGCAGCAAGCGTCTTCTCAGCATCTGTCCGTGCGGCAAGACGGCCGCACCGCCACTCCCTCGCTCACCCCAGCTGGTTCTTCGTCCCGCGCACTCCGCGCACCCATGGAGGCTCGAGCTGCGCTCATCACGGCAAACGAGCTCCTGCGCTACCATCCTGTCGATGACGTCTACGAAGAATGGCTCGACCGCATCGCCGAGCTCGTCCGCGCCGCAGGGGGCTCTCCTGCGCCGTCCGTTCCGCTGCACCGCACCCCGCCCCGCGCGGGCGACGAAGCTCCGGCGGCGCCCCAGCTGCCTCCTCCTCAAGAAGGCGCCATGGCTCCAAGGCGCGTGGCCCCTGGGCGGAACCCGCTCCGTCAGGTGCCAGTGTGGCAAGAGTAGAGCTGCCAAGAAGTCCCTGGCCCGCAAGAAGCTGCCCGGGCGCTCCCTGCTCCAGCACGTCGTGACCATGCTCCTGCTCCCGCACGTCAAGACCCCGCGCTGCTCCCAGCTGCAGTGCGTGGGGACATGCAAGACCAAGCTCTCCGCCACCCAAGGCCTCCCGTGGCCACAGCAGGCTGACGTGCCTTCACCACCGAGCTACGCAGCGTCGCGTGGCCCGGCAAGTTCAAGCCAGACCTGTCTCCTTGTTACGACGGCACGGCTGACCCTGCGGAGTTCCTCCAGCTCTATGAGCTGGGCATCGAAGCTGCCAACGGAGACGAGAAGGTCATGGCGAACTGGTTTCCCATGGCGCTCAAGGACGGGGCCCGCACCTGGCTCCTGAACCTGGCTCCAGGCACGATCTCCTCCTGGGACGAGATGCACACCCGCTTCATCGCCAACTTCCAAGGTACTCGCGACCGGCCACCCGTCGTGAGCGACATGCGCCGCATCAAGCAACAACTCAGAGAGACCCCATAGAAGTACATCCGTCACTTCAACAACGCACGCCTCAAGATTCCCAAGGTGACCAAGGAGGCCATCATCTCAGCCTTCTCCGACGGCGTGCGCGATGTCAAGATGAAGGAGGAGCTGGCGATGCATGAAGACCTGTGCACTTCCTTGGAGTTGTTCAAATTGGCAACCAAGTGCGCCAGGGCTGAGGAAGGGCGTCTCTCCCTCCTCGAGCTGCCTGCCACAGACCCAGAAGAGAAGAAGCCCAAGGCCAAGGATGTGAAGCGCAAGGGGGCTGCCGTGCTCGTGGCAGAACCAGACACCAAGCGGGGCAGAGATCAGCCCGAATCTTCCAAGGGCAGTCGGTACTATGTGTACCACGACCTCCACACCCACAACACTAACGAATGTCAAGAGCTCCGAGCCGTGCGAGAAGGAAGGATCGGTTGTCGCCCTGACCACGGTGACCGGGGCTACGGTCGAGGAGGAGGAAGGAACGCAGGGCGCTAGGAAGACCGCTGCCTGCGCCAAGGGTGGCGCGATCAACCTCGCGAGGATCGCTGGCAAGACCCGCCTCGCGAGGGAGACTGGAGGGATCAGCCTCGCGAGTATCGCCCGCAAGGCAATGCAGGCCTCCCTCCGCTGCCTCCGCAGCCAAGGAGAAACGAGGACCGCCATCAGGACGAGGGGGCTGGGGGCTTCCAGGAGCCGCACGCGATCGCCTGCATCCTGGGCGGGGCTCAAGCCCCAGCCTCTCAACGCATCTTCAAGCAGTTCACCCGCGAAGTGAATGCAGTCCTCCCCAAGCTCGAAGCCACGCGCCCTCTCAGGTGGTCGGCGTGCGCCATCACGTCCAGCTCAGCACATCAGCTCAAGTGTGCGGCTACAGCCGGAGTCCTCCCGATGCTTTGTTCCCCAATCATCAGCAACGTGGTGGTCACCAGGACCCTCATCGATGGCGGGGAAGGGCTCAACGTCATGTCCGTCGAAACATTCAACAATCTCCAAGTGCCCTACAACCAGCTTCAGCCAACCAAGCCTTTCTCCGGAGTCACCGACGGCTCCACGGTCCCGATGGGGCAGGTCCGCCTCCCTGTCACCTTCGGGGCATGCGACAACTACTACACCGAGCTCATCGACTTCAACGTTGCTCACATTTGTGTAACACCCTCGATGCGGCTATATCTCCCACGTGTCGAAGCACAACTTAGAGGCATAACCGCATTGAAAGCAATATCGCAAGTGAGGTAAGCTTCACACAACCCATGTAATACATAAGGTAAAGAGATACATAGTTGGCTTACAATCGCCACTTCACACAATTACATGAATAAAGCATTACAACATCCAAATACAATCAAGGTCCGACTACGGAACCAAAATAAAAGAAGAACCCCAAATGCGACAAGGTTCCCGATCGGCCCCAACTGGGCTCCACTACTGGTCAACTAGAACGAAACAACACAAAGGACAAGATCTTCATCGAGCTCCTCCTAAGCTTGGTTGCGTCATCTGCACGGACTCATCAGCACCTGCAAGCTAGTTTTGGAAGTATCTGTGAGCCACGGGGTCTCAGCAATCTCGCACCCTCGCGATCAAGACTATTTAAGCTTATGGGTAAGGTACAGGTATGAGGTGGAGCTGCAGCAAGCGACTAGCATATATGGTGGCTAACATACGCAAATGAGAGCGAGAAGAGAAGGCAGGGCACGGTCAATAAAAGTATGATCAAGAAGTGATCCTAGAACAACCTACGTCAAGCATAACTCCAATACCGTGTTCACTTCCCGGACTCAGCCGAGAAGAGACCATCACGGTTACACGCGCGGTTGATGTATTTTAGTTAAGATCAACTTCAGGTTTTCTACAACCGAACATTAACAAATTCCCATCTGCCCATAACCGCGGGCACGGCTTTCGAAAGTTCAAATCCCTGCAGGGGTGTCCCAACTTAGCCCATCACAAGCTCTCACGGTCAACGAAGGATATTCCTTCTCCCAAGACATTCCGATCAGACTCGGCATCTAGGTTACAAGACATTTCGGCAATGGTAAAAAAAGTCCAGCAACACCGCCCGAATGTGCCGACAAATCCCGATAGGAGCTGCACATATCTCGTTCTCAGGGCACACTCAGATGAGACTAGCTACGAGTAAAACCAAACCTCAAGTTGCCCCAAGGTGGCCCCGCATGCAGCTCAGTTCGGACGAACACTCAGAGGAGCACTGGCCCGGGGGGGTTAAAATAAAGATGACCCTCGAGAGAGCGACTCCCAAGGGAAAAGTAGGTGGTGGTGAGGCAAATGGTAAAACCAAGGTTGGGCATTGCTGGAGGAGTTTTATTCAAGGCGAACTGTCAAGGGGTTCCCATTATAGCCCAACCGCGTAAGGAACGCAAAATCCGGGAACATAACACCGATATGACGGAAACTAGGGCGGCAAGAGTGGAACAAAACACCAGGCATAAGGCCGAGACTTCCACCCTTTACCAAGTATATAGATGCATTAATTAAATAAGATATATTGTGCTATCCCAACAAGTAAACATGTTCCAAACGAGGAACAACATCTCCATGTTCCAACAAGGAACAAACTTCAATCTTCACCTGCAACTAACAACGCTATAAGAGGGGCTGAGCAAAGCGGTAACATAGCCAAACAACGGTTTGCTAGAACAAGGTGGGTTAGAGGCTTGGTTCAACAATATAGGAGGCATGATAAGCAAGTGGTAGGTATCGCAGCATAGGCATAGCAAAAGAGCGAGCATCTAAGCAAGCAAAGATAGAAGTGATTTTGAGGGTATGATCATCTTGCCTGAGATCCCGCAAGGAAGAAGAACGAGTCCATGAAGAAGACAAACGGACGTAGACGAATGGGTCCTCACAAACGCGACGTTACTGGAACCAACACGAAGAAGCAAACACCAGAAAGAAGCACACAACATAGTAAACAACCAACACAAGAACATGGTATGATATGCGAGATGCGGTATGCGATGCATATGCATGATTTGCAAGGGAATGAATGAACCTGGCCTCAACATGGAAATCCAAGTGTACCACTAGAAAGATGAGATGAAATCGCTTGAAAATGATATAAAGATCACCGGAATCAGAGTTGCGGTTTGGAAATGGCAATCAATTCAAATATGGCACCGGTCTGCGATATACAGCAAGTAGCCATCTAAATGCAACAAGATGAGCATGCTACAGCACTCAAGCATGGCAACAAAATACATGGCAGGGATACATTCATGATGCTTAACAAAAGATGAACATTGAGCTACGGCCAATTCATCCATTAACAGGTTCAAACAAGCATGGCAAAAATGCATTTGGTAAACAGATTTCAGACTTAGTGAAATTAACACAAGCCTGGAATTTCAGATCAGGTAGCACACTTTGGAGCATGAAAACTATATGCTACAGGGCCTGAACATGGCAAAGTAAAGCATGGCATGAAGCTACTCAAAGAGCTTAACAAAAGTCCCTTAGTGACCTTGAGCCAAAAGGGATCAGGAAAAACAATTGCAAGCATGTGAACATGGTAAAAACATAATCAGGTTACAGACTTAGTGAAAAACTGGAGCATGCAAATCAGATATCAAGTAGGCATGTTAACGAGCTCGATGCACTCACTACAGAGCAAGTCATGACAATCTAAGCATACACCCATTAAGAATACACATTAAACAAGCTAGACATGGCAAGAACAATAACATGGCATGCACGGATAAACTACAACATCCTCGAGAAAATCGTTAACAAGTAGACAATCTGCCCAGATTCACGCAATAGCAAAAGTAGAGCTCGATTGACTCAAGTTAGGGTGCTCCATAATTGCAAACAAAGACATGGATGGATAGAGCACTACAAGATTAACAAAACATCCTTACTGATCATCCTCAAAAGAGGCACGGATCACTAGAAAACAACATGAACATATGGCATAATGAGATAAACAGTCCAAGGACTTAGTGGAAATGCTAAGTCCTTGAAATCTGCATTAACGAATGCACCACTTTGCAAGCTTGTGCTAGTCACCACACACATCACAAAAATACATGGGTTGCACCTCTAGATAGATGACAAAGCATATAACAAAACACATGTAGAGCTCAGGGGCATATCATGCACACAATAATCATGGCAAAAATGACAAATATCTAAATGGAGCAGCAGATCTGACAATTATCTCAAATAGCACTCTTCCAACAGCATTTTGGGCATCAAGATGAACTCAAATGAAAATGATGCAATGAGATGAAATGATGTGCTCTCTGAGACGAACATTTTGATATGCTATACGCGCAAAACGGAGCTACGGATGCAAAGTTACAATGCGATGAACATGGGCATATGAATCTGCGAATTTCGGGGACTTAGTAGAAATTTATACCTCCGCGAAAAGTCAACGCGGGAACGAACGAGGCGGGACGGCGCGGTGCGGGACGGATCCAGCCGTTTGGTTGGAGGGATGGGCGGATCTCGTCCATCCCGACGAAATCTCGCCGGAGTTGGCCGGAGTTGCACCGGAGACGGAGAAGGAGGCCGGAGACGAGGAGGAGGCCGGAGGAGGGAGCTGCTGGTGGCCGGAGGAACTATCGGAGGAAGGCGGCGCGGTGCCGGTGGCCGGATCCGGCGAGGTCTCGGCGAAGGAGAGGCCCGGCCGGCGGTCGGAGCTGCTACGCACGGCAGAGCTCCCCGCGGTGGCGCGCGCCGGCGAGCTAGGCGGGAGGCGCGGCAGCGGCTGTGGGTGTGGAGGCGCTGCAGCCGCGTCGCGGTGGCGGCGGAGACGACGTCCGACGAGGGCGGTTACAGTGGTGGCGGAGATGAAGTCCGGCGAGGGCGGCACCGGCGCCCGTCGGCGGCGACGGCGAGCAGGCGGCGGGGCACGCGCGGTGGAGCGGGTGGCGGCGAGCGGGCCCGGCGAGGCCCGGTTCGGCCCCGGGGCGGGCCAGATCTGGGCCCCGGGCGGCGGCGGCAATGTGGGGCTCTGCGTGGTGACATGGCGGGCGCGAATTGGCTGAGGCCGAGGGCGCAGACATGTCCGGCGCGGGGGAATTTTGTCCGGCGGCGCGGAGAGGACGAAGTTAGGGTTTCATCCGCGAATTTCGGGAGGGGAGCACATATTTATAGGTAGAGGGAGCTAGGAGAGTCCAAATGAGGTGCGGTTTTCGGCCACGCGATCATGATCGAACGACCGAGATGATGGAGCAGGTTTAGGTGGGTTTTTGGGCCAACTTGGAGGGATGTTGGGCTGCAACACACACGAGGCCTTTTTGGTCCCTCGGTTAACCGTTGGAGTATCAAACGAAGTCCAAATGGTACGAAACTTGACAGGCGGTCTATGGGTAGTAAACCAAGGCCACTTGGCAAGTCTCAGTCCAATCCGGAAATGTTTAATCCCCACACACGAGAAGAAGGTAGAAATGACCACCGGAGGAGAACGGAACGCCGGAATGCAAAACGGACAACGGGGAAAATGCTCGGATGCATGAGACGAACATGTATGCAAATGAAATGCACATGATGACACGATATGCAATGCATGACATGCAAGCAATGACAAGACAACAACAGCGAATAACTGGACGACACCTGGCACATCGGTCTCGGGGCGCTACAAGTCGCCTGCCGTACAACGCCATCCTTGGGTACCCAGCGCTGGCCAAGTTCATGGCCGTAACTCACCACGGCTACAACGTCCTCAAGATGCCAGGAAGTGGCGGAGTCATCACGATGCCCTATGAAGAGAAGGACGCGGTGTGTTCCCTAGAACGAGCCTTTCAGGCCGTGTCACTGGAAGACCCGGATCGCGGAAGCAGGAGGCTTCCCGAGACCACCCCCAAGAAGAAGAAGAGATCGTCCGGCCCGGCCCCTCAGGGCCCGCGCCTGCCCAGGGGGAACCTCCTTCCATCGCATAGGAAAGCGCGACCGGCGCCCTCCTCAGGCAGGGCTCGGGGGCTCTCCCCTGGAGGGCCACCGACCTGGCTAAGGTCACGAGGGAGGCGCTTGGGCACCACATGGAGGCGTGTTTCGAAGCACGTTTCCCTCAAGAAGGAGTAAGGCAAGGAGAGCCAGACCCTCAGGAGTTCGTCAGCAAGGCCATTCAGGAGCTACAGGAGTCAAGAGTCATGAAAGGCGGCCGCCGCCTACCAGCTGTGGCTCCCCATCCAGGCGAGGATGGTGGGCTGCGCATCTGCCTCGACATACCAGGGCTCAATCGAGTCACCTCTCTGGAGCGCCTCTGGCCCTCGCGAGTGGGGCGCTGCGAAGGTCCACCCCACAGCTATGTTCGCATGCCTTACGGCTTGCCGAACGCGGCTGCCACGTACCAACGCCTCATGAGGGGTATCATGGAGGCTCAAGAGGCTAGGCGTTCCGCAGCCCTGGCGGAGATGGAGATGGTCCGCGAGGAGCCACCAGCGCCTCCGGAGCCTCCCGAGGCCCCTGGGCCTGGGGGCTCGTGAGGATCGGCTTCCGTAGCCCACCGAGTCTGCTACACCAACACTCCTTCGTCCTCAACATCATCAGGTGACATCTTTCAAGTTTCATTTCCAGCTGGGAGCGCCCCCCCAGGGCTGCATTATTCCCAGGCCGCGTGGGTCCATCCCTGCGGCATGTATCCCTTTTGTTTCATGTTGTTAGCTTGCTTTGTTGGGGGCGCCCCACGGGCTGCATCATCCCCAAGTCGCTCGGGCCAGACCCAGCGGCATGTATCCCTTTTGCGTTTATTTCCGGCTTTGCGTTCGACCCACCATGCTTGATTATTTGATGCCTGTCCACGGCACCTCTTCTTCTCCATGCCGACCACTTGCACGTTAAAGGGGGGTACCTGAGCATCGGGACTCAGGGCTCTTACTGGCTCTCCAGCCCTCACCCACTGGCCTTGTCCACGGCATCGCGACCTAGCATACCAGCGACAGCTGAGATCAGCTCGAGGGCCGGGACCCGAGGATGTAGAGTGCCGGCATCTAACCAAATTTGCAGGGACACATCACAAGATAAGGCCCAGTGTCAGGCGCAACCCGCGTAGAGGTAGGGCCCCGTGAGTCCCGCGCTGGCTCACAGGTGCCCAGATACACCTCGCCAGGCCCTACCGTGCCAGCCACGTGTCAGGGCGGGGCTGTACACGCCTCGGGGGCTCCTCCCGAAGGGGAGCCCCCTCCCACGTACTAGTGGAAGCACCATGCTCCGCGCTGGCTGACGACACTCCCGAGGAGCGGCTATGCCCGTACACATACGGAAGCGCTATGCTCCACGCTGGTGATAAACACCTGAGGGCGGCCCCCGGGACGCATCAACCTCAGGGAGCCCAGAGCTCAGTGTCTAGCCTCATCGTAACGCCTCCCCTCGGGAGTGCCGCGCGAGGGGGCTGGGCACGGGGGCTGCACCTGGGTCACGCCCAGACGCACGCCACCCAGCCAGGCCCCCCCCCGGGCCTGGTTCGTCGTGCGTCTCTCCCCGAGCGGAGCCAAGGTACGAAGGTCGTTTGAGCGTCAAGGGGGACTCCTGAGCATCGCGACTCAGGAGCCTAACTGGTCACGTAGCCCTCACTCCTTAGTTCCGAAAGGCTAACGGCGGTTGAGGTATGCGCGCGGCCGGGCTCTGTAGACGTAGAACGGTAGATCCACCCACATCACACCTCCATACTTGTTGTTCGTGCGCCAAGGGGGACTCCTGAGCATCGCGACTCAGGAGCCCAACTTGTCACGTAGCCCCTCACTCCTTGGTCCCGTCCTGGTTTCCGATCGGGGCTAACGGCGGCTGAGGTATGCGCGGGGCCGGGCTCTGCCGGTGTAGAACATAAGCAAGTAGGAAGGAAAAGCGTAAATTTCAAGGAATTCAAAAGCAAATATTACAGTCCACACTGTTATCTCGATGCCCAACGCAAGTTTAAACACCTCCCCGAGGCATGATACATGTGCAGGAATTAAAGGCAGGACAGGAGCCACAACGGAGTCACTTGTCGGGGTGGAGCAGCGCGGAGTGGGTTCGCCTCATGGAGCAGCGGGGTCGGCAGCGCCTTGCTTCGGCTTGGTGCTGAAGGCCTGTAACTTCCCCAGCAGAGCCTCCGCGCGACCCTTCACGGCCTCGGCAGTGGCAGCGGCACGCTCGCCGCTTACTGGCTCCAGCAGGCTGTCGAGGTCGATGCCGGGATCGCGAAGGTAGATGTGGGTGAGGACCCGCGTCAGCGCTGCAGAAGACAGGACACGCGCCTCGGCCTCGGCCGTGGGGCCAAGGCCAAGGGCGACATCTTCAAGAGCGCGAACCAGGAAGGAGAGGCGCAAGAAAGGGGATCTGAGCAGCAACCGGAGAAAGCAAAAAGCAAAGCCTAGGCAGATGCCGCTCCTTTATCAACTCGCGCGGTTGCTGAGGCGCTCACGTCCAATCAACCGCCACGCGGCACCCAAGGCCGCAGGCTGTTAGGGCCCGCGGCGCTTCGCCCTTGCCCTTTCGCCTCCCTGCACGGCCAAGTCCGGGCGCGCCTTGGGCCCGGGGGCTACTGTCGGCGTTCTGGGAACGGGGGTCCCTAGACTTGCCTGCCTGCGGCCTACGGCATGGCTCAAAGGGGGGCCCAGCACGGCCCATCTTCATCAACACAGACCCAAGACCTTCGCGAGGGGCCAAGCCTCGCGGGGCGGACAACACGGAGCTTCCTCAGGCACGGCCTCATCAGGCTGGCTCGCGAGGAGGCGGAGAGATCAAGGCGGGGGACCTCACGAGGTGCCCGTGACGCAAGCCATGACGACCAAGGGTGCCAGGCGGGCGCCAGCCCGCGCAGTGTCCTCCTTTCCTCTTTGGTGCAAAGGGAGCAAGCGCAGGCGAGAGCATCAAGCAAAGGCACCCATTTCGGTGCAACGAGACCAAGACCAGTCCAACGGTAGGGAGGAAGTCATTGTGGAGCCCAAGCCAGCGTCACCACCAGAGCCTTTGGCAGGCGAGGACCAACTTTAGTCAGGATAAGTGTACCAGATGTTCCCCTTCAAAATGGCCAATTGTTGGCACCCTTCCCGCTCAATATTTGGGAAGAGGCCCAGGGCCTTTGCCTATAAATCGGACTAGCCACCCCCAGGGTAGGAGGATTGGAATCAAGAAGGGAGAATCTAGAAGCCAAGAGAGAAACTAGCTATGATGGAAATTGGAGAGAGAATCGAGAAGAGAGAGAGAGAGAGAGAGAGAGAGAAGGGTGACTGAACTCCTCCTAGCAGTTCATCCCCTCAGCCAAGAATAGACCCTCGCGAGGCTGTTCTTCCTTGTATTGCTCATCATCATCAGCCCAAGAGGCAATCCACCACACCACACACTGGAGTAGGGGATTACACCACAACGGTGGCCCGAACCAGTATAAACCTTGTGTCTCTTGTGCTGTTCTTTCCATAGCTTAGATCTTAGCGAGGCGGAGGGGTGCAGGTAGGTAGAAGGCGAAATCTCCGCGCGCACCCCAGTGTTTGAACCTCATGGGTCTGCCGGAACCCGAAATCCGACAGGGTTGTCTCCCTGGCAGCGCTTTCTTTAAAGCCATTAAGCTAGGCATATAGTGCTCAAGTAATTAATCCACCTGGATCCCAAGGTATATCAAAGCCAATTTTAATTAACAATTATTTAGCATTTAGTAGTTAGCACAAATTAACATATATCATGTAACAACGAAGTCTAACTCTCTTCCTATGCATCGGCATGTCATAAAAGAACAATTCATGCACACATAGTAAAGGTCAATGCATAGTATAAATAGTTTCTTGCAATTTTATCATATTGGAAGCATAGAGAGGTGGAGATATAGTGCCTCTCTCATAATAATTGCAAGTAGGAGCAGTAAGCACATGCATATTATATTCATCAAAATCAGCATGTGCAACGGTAAAAGGCAACCCATCAATATAATCCTTAATAAGAGCAAACTTCTCCGATATAGTGTAGTTGGGAGAATTCAAAAAGATAATAGGACTGTCATGCGTGGGTGCAATAACAACAATTTCATGTTTAACATAAGGAACTATAGCAAGTTCATCTCCATAAGCATAATTCATATTGGCATCTTGGCCACAAGCATCATCAAAAAGGGATATTTCAAAAGAATCCAAGGGATCATAACAGTCATCATAGCAATCATCCTTCGGTAAGCACGAAAGGGAATTAAAAAATGTATGAGTTGAAGAGTTACTCTCATTAGAAGGTGGGCACGGGTGATCAATCCGCTCTTCCTCCTTTTGTTCTTCACTCTCTTCCTCATCTTTTTCATCCAATGAGCTCACAGTTTCATCAATTTCTTCTTCCATAGACTCCTGCAAAATATTAGTCTCTTCTTGGACAGCGGAGACTTTCTCAATAAGTGCATTAATTTCGGAATTGTATTCATAATTCTCATAGCAATATTTGAGGATAGCTAAATTTTCAGATCTATAAACAGCATCATCAAAATCTTCAAACTCTTTACACATAGATTCAATTTCATAAGCACCCATAAAAGCAACAAATTCTTCTATTTGTTCCACATCATAGTAATCATATATACCATTAGCATAAGAAGCTAAGGTTTTATTACCATTGAATTTGCATGAAAAGGGAAGGTGTGGAGCCTTCATCCTAGAGCAACAAGTATAATCATAACTCACGCATAATTGCCAAGCATACCACTTAAATATATGAATTTGATCCCATAATAGTTTCCCTTTTTGTGTCAAGCGATAATCTCTAAAGTATTCACGTTGATCCAACGTTACTCCCATTACATAATTAAATGAGGTTTTCTCAGGATTATTAAAGTAGTACATAATATCTTTCACATAACCAGCATCGAGGGTTTTAGGAGGTTCCCCATCTCCATGAGCAGAAAGTACACCTAATTTTTTTGGTATTTCGTGTTCCATATCCATAACTAAAGATAGAGAACAACTAAGAACAGCAAATAAAAATTACTTAGTGATAAAGCAAACAAGCACACACGAGAATATTCACCCCACGCTATTGCTCCCCGGCAACGGCGCCAGAAAAAGGTCTTGATAACCCACAAGTATAGGGGATCGCAACAGTTTTCGATAAGTAAGAGTGTTGAACCCAACGAGGAGCTAAAGGTAGAACAAATATTCTCTCAAGTTCTATCGACCATCGATACAACTCTACGCACGCTTGACGTTCGCTTTACCAAGAACAAGTATGAAACTAGTAGTACTTTGTAGGTGTTGTTGGATAGGTATGCAAGATAATAAAGAGCAAGTAAATAAAAAGTAGGGGCTGTTTAGATAAATACACAACTAAGTTAGGTTTATTAGAGAGCTTTTTTGTTACAAGAAAGTTATTTGTCCCTAGGCAATCGATAACTAGATCGGTAATCATTATTACAATTTTATATGAGGGAGAGGCATAAGCTAACATACTTTCTCTACTTGGATCATATGCACTTATGATTGGAACTCTAGCAAGCATCCGCAACTACTAAAGATTCATTAAGGTAAAACCCAACCATAGCATTAAAGCATCAAGTCCCCTTTATCCCATACGCAACAACCCCCTTACTCGGGTTTGTGTTTCAATCACTCACGCAACCCACTATAAGCGAATCATGAACGTATTGCAACACCCTACAGCGGGGACCACTCACGCTTGCGCGACACGGAGAGCACCATAGGACAACACCAATAATAAAACATGCAACTCAAACCAATCTTGATCATCAAATAGCCATTAGGACAAAACGGATCTACTCAAACATCATAGGATAGCCATACATCATAGGGAAATAATATATAGCGTTGAGCACCATGTTTAAGTAGAGATTACATTGGGTAAGAGAGAGGTTACACCGCTGCATAGAGGGGGGAAGAGTTGGTGGTGAAGGCGGTGAAGTTGTTGGTGAAGATGACGGTGATGATGATGGCCCCCGGTGACACTCCGGCGCCACCGGAAGCAAGGGGGAGAGGTACCCACTTCTTCTTCTTCTTCCTTGACCTCCTCCGTAGATGGGAGAAGGGTTTCCCCTCTGGTCCTTGGCCTCCATGGTGTGGGAGGGGCGAGAGCCCCTCCGAGATTGGATTTGTCTCTCTGTCTGTCTCTGTTTCTATGTTCCCAGATTCTTCCCTTTCACCGTTTCTTATATTCTAGGAGATCCGTAACTCCGATTGGACCGAAATTTTGACACGACCTCTATCAAGAAATTAGCTTTCTTGCGGCAAAAGAAGGGCACCAAATGCCTTACGGGTGGATCACGAGGGCCAGGGCCGCGCCCAGGGGGCAGGCGCGCCCCCTACATCGTGGCCACCTCGGGCACCGTCTCGCATGGATTTTTCTTCCTAAACATTATATATATTCCAAAAAAAATCTCCGTCGGTTTTTATCCCGTTTGGACTCCATTTGATATGGATATTCTGCGAAACAAAAAACATGCAACAAACATGAACTAGCACTGGGCACTGGATCAATATGTTAGTCCCAAAAATAGTATAAAAAGTTGCCAAAAGTATATGAAAGTTGAATAATATTGGCATGGAACAATCAAAAATTATAGATATGACGGAGACGTATCATGCTCCATGCCTGGATTCTCTTGATATCTACCGAGTACCCCGGTGATAAAAGCTAAGTCAAGACGAGTGCACACTTGTGCATACTGTAAGCTGCCAACTTCCGAAGCATATGGCACTGCTTTCATTTGATCGACCTCGTACTGGTTCTTGGGACGTTGGAATTTCCCAAAACTATCGCCCTTAACTATAGGAGTAGGTGTGGCTTTAATCACATGCATATTATACTTTTTAAGAACCTTTTCTAAATATGCTTTCTGCGACAGTCCTAAGACTCCATTGTTCCTATCTCGGTGAATTTCTATGCCCAAAACATATGATGCTTCACCAAGATCTATTATGTCAAAATTTTAGGATAAGTATTTCTTTGTTTCTTGTAGTAGACTAACATCACTGCTAGCAAGCAGGATATCATCCACATACAAGATTAGGAAAATATATTTCCCATTTTTAACTTTGCATAAATGCAATTATCCTCAATATTTTATTTAAATCCAAAACTTTTAATCATTTGATTAAACTGAAGGAAATATGCCCTAGAGGCAATAATAAAGTTATTATTTATTTCCTTATATCATGATAAAAGTTTATTATTCATGCTAGAATTGTATTAATCGGAAACATAATACATGTGTGAATACATAGACAAACAGAGTGTCACTAGTATGCCTCTACTTGACTAGCTCGTTAATCAAAGATGGTTATGTTTCCTAACCATGGACAAAGAGTTGTCATTTGATTAACGGGATCACATCATTAGTTGAATGATCTGATTGACATGACCCATTTCATTAGCTTAGCACCCGATCGTTTAGTATGTTGCTATTGCTTTCTTCATGACTTGTACATGTTCCTATGACTATGAGATTATGCAACTCCCGTGTGCCGGAGGAACACTTTGTGTGCTACCAAACGTCACAACGTAACTGGGTAATTATAAAGGTACTCTACAGGTGTCTCCAAAGGTACATGTTGGGTTGGCGTATTTCGAGATTGGGATTTGTCACTCCGATCGTCGGAGAGGTATCTCTGGGCCCTCTTGGTAATGCACATCACTTAAGCCTTGCAAGCATTGCAACTAATGAGTTAGTTGCGGGATGATGTATTACGGAACGAGTAAAGAGACTTGCTGGTAACGAGATTGAACTAGGTATTGGATACCGATGATCGAATCTCGGGCAAGTAACATACCGATGACAAAGGGAACAACGTATGTTGTTATGCGGTCTGACCGATAAAAGATCTTCGTAGAATATGTAGGAACCAATATGGGCATCCAGGTCCCTCTATTGGTTATTGACCGGAGACGTGTCTCGGTCATGTCTACATTGTTCTCGAACCCGTAGGGTCCGCACGCTTAAGGTTTCGATGACACTTATATTATGAGTTTATGCGTTTTGATGTACCGAAGGTTGTTCGGAGTCCCGGATGTGATCACAGACATGACGAGGAGTCTCGAAATGGTCGAGACATAAAGATTGATATATTGGAAGCCTATGTTTGGATATCGGAAGTGTTCCGGGTGAAATCGGGATTTTACCGGAGTACCGGGAGGTTACCGGAACCCCCCCCCCCCCGGAGGTATATGGGCCTTAGTGGGCCTTAGTGGAAGAGAAGAGAGGTGGCCAGAGATGGGCCGCGCGCCTCTCCCCCCTTGGTCCGAATAGGACTAGGAGAGGGGGTCGGCCCCCCTTCCTCCTCTCTCTCCTCCGTGAATCCTATTCCAACTAGGAAAGGGGGGGAAGTCCTACTCCCGGAGGGAGTAGGACTCCTCCTGGCGTGCCTCTCCTGGCCGGCCGCACCCCCCCTCCTTTTGAGCCTTTATATACGGAGGCAGGGGCACCCCCTAGAGACACAAGTTGATCCACGTGATCATATTCTTAGCCGTGTGCGGTGCCCCTTCCACCATAGTCCTCGATAATATTGCAGCAGTGCTTAGGCGAAGCCCTGCGACGGTAGTACATCAAGATCGTCACCACGCCGTTGTGCTGACGGAACTCTTCCCCGACACTTTGCTGGATCGGAGTATGGGGATCGTCATCGAGCTGAACATGTGCTAGAACTCGGAGGTGCCATAGTTTTGGTGCTTGATCGATCGGGCCGTGAAGACGTACGACTACATCAACCGCGTTGTGCTAACGCTTCCGCTGTCGGTCTACAAGGGTACGTAGATCACACTCTCCCCTCTCGTTGCTATGCATCACCATGATCTTGCGTGTGCGTAGGAAATTTTTGAAATTACTATGTTCCCCAACAGTGGCATCCGAGCCTAGGTTTTATGTGTTGATGTTATATGCACGAGTAGAACACAAGTGAGTTGTGGGCGATATAAGTCATACTGCTTACCAGCATGTCATACTTTGGTTCGGCGGTATTGTTGGACGAAGCGGCCCGGACCGACATTACGCGTACGCTTACGCGAGACCGGTTCTCCCGACGTGCTTTGCACATAGGTGGCTGGCGGGTGGCAGTTTCTCCAACTTTAGTTGAACTGAGTGTGGCTACGCCCGGTCCTTGCGATGTTTAAAACAACACCAACTTGACAAACTATCGTTGTGGTTTTGATGCGTAGGTAAGATTGGTTCTTGCTTAAGCCCGTAGCAGCCACGTAAAAATTGCAACAACAAAGTAGATGATGTCTAACTTGTTTTTGCAGGGCATGTTGTGATGTGATATGGTCAAGACATGATGCTAAATTTTATTGTATGAGATGATCATGTTTTGTAACCGAGTTATCGGCAACTGGCAGGAGCCATATGGTTGTCGCTTTATTGTATGCAATGCAATCGCGCTGTAATGCTTTACTTTATCACTAAGCGGTAGCGATAGTCGTGGAAGCATAAGATTGGCGAGACGACAACGATGCTACGATGGAGATCAAGGTGTCATGCCGGTGACGATGGTGATCACGACGGTGCTTCGGAGATGGAGATCACAAGCACAAGATGATGATGGCCATATCATATCACTCATATTGATTGCATGTGATGTTTATATTTTATGCATCTTATCTTGCTTTGATTGACGGTAGCATTATAAGATGATCTCTCACTAAATTATCAAGAAGTGGTCTCCCTGAGTATGCACCGTTGTGAAAGTTCTTCGTGCTGAGACACCACATGATGATCGGGTGTGATAGGCTCTACGTTCAAATACAACGGGTGCAAAACAGTTGCACACGCGGAATACTCAGGTTATACTTGACGAGCCAAGCATATACAGATATGGCCTCGGGACACGGAGACCGAAAGGTCGAGCGTGAATCATATAGTAGATATGATCAACATAGTGATGTTCACCATTGAAACTACTCCATCTCACGTGATGATCGGACATGGTTTAGTTGATTTGGATCACGTGATCACTTAGAAGATTAGAGGGATGTCTTTCTAAGTGGGAGTTCTTAAGTAATATGATTAATTGAACTTTAAATTTATCATGAACTTAGTCCTGGTAGTATTTTGCAAATCATGTTGTAGATCAATAGCTCGCGTTGTTGCTTCCCTGTGTTTATTTTGATATGTTCCTAGAGAAAATTGTGTTGAAAGATGTTAGTAGCAATGATGCGGGTTGGATCCGTGATCTGAGGTTTATCCTCATTGCTGCACAGAAGAATTATGTCCTTGATGCACCGCTAGGTGACAGACCTATTGCAGGAGCAGATGCAGATGTTATGAACGTTTGGCTAGCTCAATATGATGACTACTTGATAGTTTAGTGCACCATGCTTAATGGCTTAGAATCAGGACTTCAAAGACGTTTTGAACGTCATGGACCATATGAGATGTTCCAGGAGTTGAAGTTAATTTTTCAAGCAAATACCCAAGTTGAGAGATATGAAGTCTCCAACAAGTTATATAGCTAAAAGATGCAGGAGAATAGCTCAAGCAGTGAGCATATGCTCAGATTGTTTGGGTACTACAATCTCTTGAATCAAGTGGGAGTTAATCTTCCAGATAAGATAGTGATTGACAGAATTCTCTAGTCACCATCACCAAGTTAGTAGAACTCCGTGATGAGCTATAGTATGCAAGGGATGACGAAAATGATTCCTGAGCTTTTCATGATGATGAAATCGATGAAGGTAGAAATCAAGAAAAACATCAAGTGTTGATGGTTGACAAGACCACTAGTTTCAAGAAAAGGGCAAAGGGAAGAAGGGGAACTTCAAGAAGAACAGCAAGCAAGTTGCTGCTCAAGTGAAGAAGCCCAAGTCTGGTCCTAAGCCTGAGACTAAGTGCTTCTACTACAAAGGGACTGGTCACTGGAAGCGGAACTACCCCAAGTGATTGGCGGATAAGAAGGATGGCAAAGTGAACATAAGTATATTTGATATACATGTTATTGATGTGTACTTTACTAGTGTTTATAGCAACCCCTCAGTATTTGATACTAGTTCAGTTGCTAAGATTAGTAACTCGAAACGGGAGTTGCAGAATAAACAGAGACTAGTTAAGGGTGAAGTGACGATGTGTGTTGGAAGTGGTTCCAAAATTGATATGATCATCATCGCACACTCCCTATACTTTCGGGATTAGTGTTGAACCTAAATAAGTGTTATTTGGTGTTTGCGTTGAGCATGAATATGATTTGATCATGTTTATTGTAATACGGTTATTCATTTAAGTAAGAGAATAAATTGTTGTTCTGTTTACATGAATAAAACCTTATATGGTTACACACCCAATGAAAATAGTTCGTTGGATCTCGATCGTAGTGATACACATAAACATATTATTGAAACCAAAAGATGCAAAGTTAATAATGATAGTGCAAACTTATTTGTGGCACTGCCGTTTAGGTCATATTGGTGTAAAGCGCATGAAGAAACTCCATGCTGATGGGTTTTTGGAATTACATGATTATGAATCAGTTGATGCTTGCGAACCATGCCTCATGGGCAAGATGACTAAGACTCCGTTCTTCGGAACAATGGAGCGAGCAACAGATTTGTTGGAAATCATACATACTGATGTATGTGATCCGAGGAATATTGAGGCTCGCGATAGGTATCATTATTTTCTGTTCTTCACAAATAATTTGAGCAGATATGAGTATATCTACTTGATGAAACATAAGTTTGAAACATTTGAAAAGTTCAAAGAATTTCAGAGTGAAGTGGAAAATCATCATAACAAGAAAATAAAGTTTCTACGATCTAATCGTGGAGAAGAGTATTTGAGTTACGAGTTTGGTCTTCAGTTAAAACAATGTGAAATAGTTTCACTACTCACGCCACCTGGAACACCACAGTGTAATGGTGTGTTCGAACGTCGTAATCATACTTTATTTGATATGGTGCGATCTATGATGTCTCTTATAGATTTGCCGCTATTGTTTTGGGGTTATGCATTAGAGACAGCTACATTCACGTTAAACAGGGCACCATCTAAATCCGTTTGAGATGACACCGTATGAACTATGGTTTAGCAAGAAACCTAAGTTGTCATTTCTTAAAGTTTGAGGTTGCAATGCTTATGTGAAAAAGTTTCAACTTGATAAGTTCAACCTAAATCGGAGAAGTGCGTCTTCATAGGATATCCAAAGGAAACTATTGGATACACCTTCTATCACAGATCCGAAGGCAAGACTTTTGTTGCTAAATTCGGAAACTTTCTAGAGAAGGAGTTTCTCTCGAAAGAAGTGAGTAGGAGGAAAGTAGAAAACTTGATAAGGTAATTGTACCTTCTCCCTTATTGGAAAGTAGTTCATCACGGAAATCTGTTCTTGTGACTACTACACCAATTAGTGAGGAAGCTAATGATGATGATCATGTAACTCCAGATCAAGTTACTACCGAATCTCGTAGGTAAACCAGAGTGAGATCCGCACCAGAGTGGTACGGTAATCCTGTTCTGGAAGTCATGTTACTAGACCATGACGAACTTGCGAACTATGAGGAAGCGATAATGAGCCTAGATTCCGCGAAATGGTTTGAGGCCATGAAATCTGAGATATGATCCATGTATGAGAACAAAGTATGGACTTTGATGGATTTGCCCGATGATCGGGAAGCCATAGAAAATAAATGGATCTTCAAGAGGAAGACGGACGCTGATAGTAGTGTTACTATCTACAAAGCTAGAATTGTCGCAAAAAGGTTTTCGACAAGTTCAAGGTGTTGACTACGATGAAATTTTCTCACTCGTAGCGATGCTTAGGTCTGTCCAAATCATGTTAGCAATTGTCGCATTTTATGAAATCCGCCAAATGGATAAACAAAACTGCATTCCTTAATGGATTTATTAAAGAAGAGTTGTATATGATACAACCAGAAGGTTTTGTCAATCCTAAAGGTGCTAACAAAATGTGCAAGCTCCAGCGATCCATCTATGGACTGGTGCAAGCATCTCGGAGTTGGAATATGCACTTTGATGGGATGATCAAAGCATATAGTTTTATACAGACTTGCGGTGAAGCCTGTATTTACAAGAAAGTGAGTGGGAGCACTACAACATTTCTGATAAGTATATGTGAATGACATATTGTTGATCGGAAATAATGTAGAATTATTCTGTAAAGCATAAAGGAGTGTTTGAAAGGAGTTTTTGAAAGAAAGACTTCGGTGAAGCTGCTTACATATTGAGCTTCAAGATCTATAGAGATAGATCAAGACGCTTGATAAGTTTTTTCAATGAGTACATACCTTGACAAGATTTTGAAGTAGTTCAAAATGGAGCAGTCAAAGAAAGAGTTCTTGCCTATATTACAAGGTGTGAAGTTGAGTAAGACTCAAAGCCCGACCACGGCAGAAGATTGAAAGAGAATGAAAGTCATTCCCTATGCCTTGGCCATAGGTTCTATAAAGTATGTCATGCTGTGTACCAGATCTATTGTATACCCTGCACTGATTTGGCAAGGGAGTACAATAGTGATCTAGGAGTAGATCACTGGACAGCGGTCAGAATTATCCTTAGTGAAATAAGGATATGTTTCTCGATTATGGACGTGACAAAAAAGTTCGTCATAAAGGGTTACATCGATGCAAGTTTTTGACACTGATCCAGATGATTCTAAGTCTCAATCTGGATACATATTGAAAGTGGGAGCAATTAGCTAGAGTAGCTCCGTGCAAAGCATTGTAGACATAGAATTTTGCAAAATACATACGGATCTGAATTTGGCAGACCCGTTGACTAAACTTCTCTCACAGGCAAAACATGATCACACCTTAGTACTCTTTGGGTGTTAATCACATAGCAATGTGAACTAGATTACTGACTCTAGTAAACCCTTTGGGTATAGGTCACATGACAATGTGAACTATGGGTGTTAACCACATGGTGATGTGAACTATTAGTGTTGAATCACATGGTGATGTGAACTAGATTATTGACTCTAGTGCAAGTGAGAGACTGAAGGAAATATGCCCTAGAGGCAATAATAAAGTTATTATTTATTTCCTTATATCATGATAAAAGTTTATTATTCATGCTAGAATTGTATTAACCGGAAACATAATACATGTGTGAATACATAGACAAACAGAGTGTCACTAGTATGCCTCTACTTGACTAGCTCGTTAATCAAAGATGGTTATGTTTCCTAACCATGGACAAAGAGTTGTCATTTGATTAACGGGATCACATCATTAGTTGAATGATCTGATTGACATGACCCATTTCATTAGCTTAGCACCCGATCGTTTAGTATGTTGCTATTGCTTTCTTCATGACTTATACATGTCCCTATGACTATGAGATTATGCAACTCCCGTGTGCCAGAGGAACACTTTGTGTGCTACCAAACGTCACAACGTAACTGGGTGATTATAAAGGTGCTCTACAGGTGTCTCCAAAGGTACATGTTGGGTTGCCGTATTTCGAGATTTGGATTTGTCACTCCGATCGTCGGAGAGGTATCTCTGGGCCCTCTCGGTAATGCACATCACTTAAGCCTTGCAAGCATTGCAACTAATGAGTTAGTTGCGGGATGATGTATTACGGAACGAGTAAATAGACTTGCCGGTAACGAGATTGAACTAGGTATTGGATACCGACAATCGAATCTCGGGCAAGTAACATACCGATGACAAAGGGAACAACGTATGTTGTTATGCGGTCTGACCGATAAAAGATCTTCGTAGAATATGTAGGAACCAATATGGGCATCCAGGTCCCGCTATTGGTTATTGACCGGAGACGTGTCTCGGTCATGTCTACATTGTTCTCGAACCCGTAGGGTCCGCACGCTTAAGGTTTCGATGACAGTTATATTATGAGTTTATGTGTTTTGATGTACCGAAGGTTGTTCAGAGTCCCGGATGTGATCACGGACATGACGAGGAGCCTCGAAATGGTCGAGACATAAATATTGATATATTGGAAGCCTATGTTTGGATATCGGAAGTGTTCCGGGTGAAATCGGGATTTTACCGGAGTACCGGGAGGTTACCGGAACCCCCCGGGAGGTATATGGGCCTTAGTGGGCCTTAGTGGAAGAGAAGAGAGGTGGCCAGAGATGGGCCGCGCGCCTCTCCCCCCTTGGTCCGAATAGGACAAGGAGAGGGGGGCGGCCCCCCTTCCTCCTCTCTCTCCTCCGCGAATCCTATTCCAACTAGGAAAGGGGGGGGGAGTCCTACTCCCGGAGGGAGTAGGACTCCTCCTGGCGCGCCTCTCCTGGCCGGCCGCACCCCCCCCTTTGAGCCTTTATATACGGAGGCAGGGGCACCCCTAGAGACACAAGTTGATCCACGTGATCATATTCTTAGCCGTGTGCGGTGCCCCTTCCACCATAGTCCTCGATAATATTGCAGCAGTGCTTAGGCGAAGCCCTGCGATGGTAGTACATCAAGATCGTCACCACGCCGTCGTGCTGACGGAACTCTTCCCCGACACTTTGCTGGATCGGAGTCCGGGGATCGTCATCGAGCTGAACGTGTGCTAGAACTCGGAGGTGTCGTAGTTTCGGTGCTTGATCGGTCGGGCCGTGAAGACGTACGACTACATCAACCGCGTTGTGCTAACGCTTCCGCTGTCGGTCTACAAGGGTACGTAGATCACACTCTCCCCTCTCGTTGCTATGCATCACCACGATCTTGCGTGTGCGGAGGAAATTTTTGAAATTACTACGTTCCCCAACATAAACTTTAGATACCACGGCCGAGAGGCTTGTCTTAATCCATAAATGGATTTCTTCAGGCGGCATCCTATATTTTCCTTGCCTTCCATGATAAAACCCTTGGGTTGTTTCATGTAGACATTTTCTTTTAAATCACCATTCAGAAATGTTGTCTTAACATCCATTTGATGTAACTCTAAATCAAAATGAGCAACTAATGCCATTATGATTCTGAAGGAATCCTGACATGAGACTAGAGAAAATGCCTCATTGTAATCTATCCCTTCTCTTTGTGTAAATCCTTTTACCACGAGTCGTGCTTTATACTTTCCTATATTCCCTTTAGAGTTATACTTAATTTTGTAGACCCATTTACAGCCTATTGTTTTGGCTCCTTTAGGAATTTTCTCTAAGTCCCAAACATCTTTGGAACTCATCGATTTCATCTCGTCTTCCATTGCCTTCATCCACTTCGATGAATGAGGGCTTCTCATGGCTTCTTCATATGAGGTGGGATCTTTTTCCATATGAACCATTTCTGTGTTATAAACTTTAAAGTCAGTAGAAATAGCTAAATTTCTTGGTCTTGTAGACCTTCTAAGGGCCTCAGTTTTTGGCACATTTTGTGCCTCAACTTCTGGCACTTCTTCTAAAATTTGCTGCTGCACCTCCCTTTCATGCTCAACAACAGGTTCAGTCGGCTCCTGTCGGACAGGTTCCGGGTCTACTCCCATAGTTGTCATGGGTGGAGTTGCAACTGGTAGTGAGAAAAAAGGCTCCTGAATCATCGATTAGGTGCATGCACCCTCTTATCCTCAAGATCAATTTTCCGAACTACCAAGCTCCCCCTCATCATTTCGTCCTCTAAGAAGACTGCATGTCTCGTTTCTACAAACTTTGTATATCTGTTGTCTCGTTTCTACAAACTTTGTATATCTGTCTGGGCAGTAGAAACGAAAACCCTTTGATCTGTCTGGATAGCCAATGAAATGGCTACTCACTGTTTTGAGATCTAACTTTGCAATGTTTGGATTAAACATTTTGGCCTCAGCAGGGCACCCCCATACCCTGAAGTGTTGTAAGGAGGGCACCCTTCCTGTCCATAGCTTGTACGGTGTTTTGGGCACCGACTTGCTTGGTACTCTATTGAGAATTTGAATGGTGGTTTCAAGCGCCTCCATCCATAATCCCAATGGCAAGTTGAAATAACTCATCATGCTGCACACCATATCCATAAGTGTACGGTTGCGCCTTTCAACTACTCTATTCTTTTCTTCCAGAGTGGATACATTAAAAGCACATGAGTTATCATATCTTTCTCTTGCCAGAATTTCTCCCACCATATAGGATTTTTGACATAATATTATGTCAGCTTTACCCCGTTACGTAGATATTTTCCCAGACTTTTCCCACCATGCAGGTTTTATCATAATCATCTTTTTCCGTCATGCGGGTAATTCCCTGTAAGGGAACATAAATGCCAGAATTGGCTCTTTTGACTGCATATTCAATCATCAAATTTAGGAATAAATCCGAATGCTCATTGACACACACGCTTGATCCGACGTTGGTCAAATTAAACACGCATGTTGCTTGTTTCATTTCAAATCATGTTGACTAAAAAAATCTTATTCATAGGGAGTACACGAAAGACATTCGTCAACCAAGACTCTCAATGGTCTATCTCTTTTCTTTTGAAGCCATTCTTTAGAGAGAACATACTCCCTCACGTTATGACCTTTCTTGGTGATCTTTCGGGTCACAAGTACCCAGCCATTCGCCTTCACGAATGAAAGCATGGAAAACTTTTAGTCTGAGAAAACTTAGCCAATAATCAATAATAATGGGCATAAAAATAACCCTACGTTGGTTTGGTTAAAAGAAATGCACACTGAACTTTTGAAAATTTCTTTTATATTCTAAATCACCGTTGTGGCAGAATTAGAATAAACATCATCCTTCTACATTAATTCCATATCACCGTTGGGCGGAAATGGAAATAATGCATATAACTCATAAACAATGTGATGATAGTATTTCTATTAAACAACTTTGCTAAGAGCTAATCATCATCATCAACTTTATTGCAGAGGGAACAAGAAATATACATTTCTCTAGTTCAAGAGCATTTCTTGATCTTTATCCGTTCTCTGAAAATTTATCACTTTGATACAAAAATTATCAGAGATTTAACTTTGAACATAAGACTCATAAATTATAGCATTGTTATCATCAACGTTGGTCAAAAAATAACAATATCATATTTTAACTTTAAAACAAATATTTTTCTTTTGTCATAGCGGAAACTATATGCATCTTATTCCATCCATAGGGGAAAAACATTGCTAAGAGCATTTCTTCCAATTAAATTTTCCTGTTGGTTCCAATTTAATTGGAGGATAAAACTTTTACTTTGCAGCGAAAACTTTACAATATTCTATTAAAAAACAATTCTGTACTCTTTTACTCTCTAAGCAATTTTAACCGGTTGGTTCAAAAATGCATTAGAGAAGCAACAATTTAATCTTTTACATTAGTTCTATTCACTTTTAAAGGAGCACTTTTATTTTCAATAATAAAATATGATCATGTTATTAACAACGTTGGTCATAAAAATAACATAATCATAATTACTTTAATATGCTCTTTAAATATAATTCTATCTAAACTTTTATTTTCTTTGTAAAAGAGCACTATTAATTATTTACGCAGTGGAAAAACATGAATAAAAAATTCATGAACTTTTTATTCTTTACATAAACTTTTCTTTGACCATTCATGAACTTTATTATTTTCTTTGTAAAAATCCATGAACATTTATTTTTCTGAAAATTTTCTA
Organism: Triticum monococcum; assembly: GCA_034509565.1. NCBI lineage: Eukaryota > Viridiplantae > Streptophyta > Magnoliopsida > Poales > Poaceae > Triticum > Triticum monococcum. Next base: position 419,850,320 of record CM067845.1, read on the forward strand.
TTTTCATTTTCAGAACTTTTTCTGTTTACTTTTCTATTTTTTAAAACAAAATTTTCGTTGGAAAAAAAAGCAGAGAAAAACTATTTGCAATCTACCCAAAGTCTGGACAGAAAACAGATAAACAAAAGGAACCATCCGCGCTCTTTGGGCCGAAAGCCAGCCCACCCGCGCTCCAGCCGGCCTGCGGCCTGGCCGTTTTGGCCCGAGGCCCTCCAAGCGCTAGGAGAGCTAGGGTTTACCGCGCCAGCCCATCCTGGCCGTCCATCAGATCGGACGGCAGCCCGGGAGCTTCGCTGGAACAAAACCAGCTCCCGAAGCGGTCGAGGGGGAAACCCTCGGTCATTCCTCCCCCCGCGCGCTGCTCTCGTCCCTTTCGCTACGCCGCTCGACTCTCTCTCGCCGGCGGAGCCTCGAGGTTGTGCCCCGGCCGCCCTCCCCGGCCGCCGGCGACGGCTGGGGATCTACCGCGCCACGGCAGAGCCTCCTTATCTCTCCTTCCCTTTCCTCATCCGTGGCAGATCGAGCAGAAAACACAGTCGCGCCTCCTCTACACCAGTACGCGCTGCTTTTCTCTGGCCGACTAGCCACCGCGCCGTGCTCTTGCCGCCGGCGACGGCCACCGCAGCGCGCGCTTTCTCTTTCTCCTTCTCCCTTCTATTCTCCCCATCCACCGCGAGCCAGTGGCAGAGAGAGACGGGAGGTCTTGCCCTTTCCTCTGAATACGACGACGATGGACCACCCTACGGCGGCGCCGTGGTCAGCCCCTTCGCCGGTAGCGCGTTTTCCCTCGCGGGAAGCGCGCTGCCGTCGAATGGCTTGGCTGTGTTGCCCTTTGCCCCGATGGGGTCTGTTCTTTTGGCAGTGGCGAAGACGTGGTGCCCCCACTGCCTGTGTTCTTCTTCCGAATGGCTCGGCATGCCGTTTCCCATCCGGATCGAGAGGAACGGCGTGGCCGATGCGGCGGCGCAACTTTTCTTTAAGATTTCTTTGCCCTTCTAGGGTTCTTTGGGGAGGGATTTACTTTTCTTTGTTGTACCGAAAATCTAGACCCAACCTGGCTGATACCATTGATAGATCCTTTGGATCGGGGTAGGCTAGATCATCCGGTAAACCTACCTTCTCCAGCGGTTGATGAATTTGAGCCGGAGGCCATCGTGGTGCTGTGGCGCACGACAATGGTGGAGAGTGGGTGAAGTGGTGGTGGCGGCGATGTGTGGGCAGTGGCAGCGGCGGAGCTTCCCGTCACTGTCAGCGCTAGACCTAGATCGGGTCAGGGTTTTCAGTGGGGAGCCTGGCAACGCGATGAACCTCGTACTACGTGCCGCCAACCCCCACCTCTTTATGTAGCGCTGCGTGACAGGGGCCCGTCAACCATATTGTGGTTGGGCGCCCCCGATCAGGGCGTGGATCAGGGGTCCGGTGGGCCCCACACTGGAGAGATCAACCAAACAACTTCGTGTCACACGTGTGGTACTCATAATTTGGGTAAAAATTTATGAAGATAGAGGTTGTAACGTGACAGCAGATTAAGTTGGAACACACAACTGGATAAAACATTTACACTGATATTGTAACGAGACAGTATTGATATTTTCCCTGAAGCCGCTACACATGGGTACACGACATTTGGACATGGACGCGTCTTCGGAGCACATGGTCGGATTTTATTTTACTCCGTATTATTTTGCGCGAGAGCACATGGTTGGATTTGACGGAGAGAGCAGGAATATGCAAACCTGGAAATCTCACGTACGATCGCGTGCCGCATATTCCGATTGGTGAGCAGCAAATCATGTTTGATTGTGCTAATTAATGCTGAAAGATCACAGCGGGACCGACCGACGCCGGCGACCGGGCTTGGGAGTAGGCACCAGCCACGCCACACTAGCGAGGAGTAGTAGTAGGAGAATTGGCGTGCGTCATGCATGCACTGGCTCGGCTGGCCGGGCGCGTCCGTCGGCCTGGATCCATCTGCCTGCCTGCGCGCGAGTGCGGCGGTTCACTCGATCCAACTCTATCTTGGCTGACGTGCCGCTCCCTCCATCGGCTCGGCCCAGTCAACCCGCCCCCGCTGCCTTCGCTCCATACTATACAGCGCGCGGCAGCCACCAGTGCTCCTCCCCACCCCCGCTCGCGCTCACTCCTTCGCTCGCTCGGTCAGTAGTGGTAGGCCGGCAGGAAGGCTCCCTCCCGGCCCACTCACAGCTGCCTGCCATCAACAACGCGCGCTCGCGCACGGGAAGGAGCGCGCGGCGTCCGTTCCGTTGTTTCCATGGCTCCATCCCGCGCCGGCGCCGGCGCCGTGCTGCCCGTGGTGGTGGCGCTCCTCCTCGGCGTCGTCGCGGCCGCCGCCGCCTCCGGTGGCGCCAGGAAGATGGCGTCCCACGGCGAGGTGCGGTATCGATCCCCACGAGATTACTACAAATTTACTAGTGCTGCAGTATCCGATTGTCACACGGCGCATCCTCTGCATTTACTATTCGACTATCATGCGGCGCATCTGCTGCATGCGTCGATACCGCATGCGGTGGGGTATTTCTTTTTGAGAGAGCTAGGTGATACTGATGGACGGAGAACTTCACGTGGTGGTGGGCAGGTAACTCCAACTGGGGTCTATCTATCCTCTATCCCCTTTCCCGCGTGACGGCAATCAACGAATCCATCTGACATTCTGACTATATATCTATGTAATCTAGGCAACGTGCGGGCGGGTGACCCCCCTGCTGAGCTGCGAACGGAATGGGCTACTGTCGAACCCGATTTCGCTTCAACGTACTAGCAGTAGTAGTACTTGCTACGATCTGTGTCGAATATTACCGCTGGGGTGCTCTCGATCTTGTTAGGCGGTAGTTCACGCTGTATTATCATCACGTGGAGCGTGGGTTCGTGTTGTACCCAATCTTTGGCTATCGCCGATAAGCTAGCTATCGCATTCTCACGTCCGGCCGGCTGGCCGGAAGGCGCAAATAACAGTTAAAAGTCGCCGCAACTCTGAAGATAATGATTGTGTCCATAGACATTAAGAGCTCCAGATTTTGTAAATGTTTTAATATTTTTTTGAGGGCTTTTAATATATTTTTGTAGATGTCACCAGAGGCACAACAAAGCTGGAGTGCACGTTATTCTTTCTCATAGATATTTAACACAATAGGAGGACTATATGGGTCAAATCTTGATGTCAAACAAATACACAAAATAAGATTTATGTTTTGGTTATGAAGTATAGATTTTCCGTGTTAAAAGCATAGATTTTCCAGCTATTTCTCTAACTGATAAAATAGATATGTTACCAAATAATTAATTGTTACTTATTTGCTTCTAGTCATACATTTATTGCTATTTATATGGCCGACACTTATCAGGTTTTACCATAAGAAACAATTTTTTTTATAGACCATGAATTATTGCTATACCGTAAATTGATCTGTTTTATTGGGTAAAAATTGGTTTCATAATTAATATTTTGCTTTAAAATCACATCTGGATGTATTAAGTGAGTACTCTATTTTAGTGGTAATTACTAAATGTATACGTGCAATGCACATTGATGCTATTACCTCCGTCTAGGTGAATAAGTCACTTGTGTGGTTTTAGGTCATCGATTTGAGAAATTAAATATGTGTTATATGTCATGAAAAGTATATCACTAGATTTCTATAATGATGTAGTTTCTAAATACATATCTTTTGTCACATATAATATATATTTAGATAGTTAAATCGTCAATCTAAAACTACGCGAATGACTTATTCACCGAGACGAAGGTAGTAGGAAGTATCAATTGAGCGGAGATATTAGGTAGAATAGCTGATATTAGATAATATATTAATTGCACGTAAATAGTTGGTATGATATTTTTTCGCATTAACTACATGATTAGTGCTAACATTGATACTATCTCTCTCTCAGTTTACAGGGCGTGCGCGTGCCCCTAGGTCGTCAATTTGACCAACCTAATACAAGTCATATATTACAAAAAATATACCAATATAAACTTCAGATCTACTATTTTCAAACCGTATAATTTTTGTGTTATATAGTTTATATTAAGGTGATAAAATTGGCAACCTAGGTATATGCATAGGACTTGTAAACTGAAACGGAGGTAGTAGTAAGTTAGGTAGGATGCTTTTTACGCATTAATTACATGATTAGCGCTAACATTGATACTCCCTCCGTCTAGGTGAATAAGTCATCTTAGGGGGTGTTTGTTTTCAGGGACTTTTTTATGTAGGGACTAGAAAAAGTCCCTCTTAGAGATTTTTTTACTAAACGGGAGAGACTTTTTAGGGACTAAATTAGGCATTTGGGACTAAATGAAGAAGACTCTCAAAGAGAGTCTTTTTGGGACTTTTTGGAACTTTTCCAAGAATGCCCCTCCATGCACCCATTGGTCCGTCATCCCATAGTGTTGTTTGATTGTTATTTTTTATATACTAGGGGCAACATGGTCATTTAATAACCTCTAGGAAGGGACTAGAGACTTTTTAGTCTCTAGAAACAAACAGGGAGGGACTTTTTAGGGACTAGGGACTTTTTAGTTGGGACTAGAAAAAGTCCTAGGACTAGAGAACCAAACACCACCTTAGATTGTGCACCGTGATCAAGGAGGAGGGGAAAACGAGAGAACTTAATGTTTATTTGCTAATTAATAGCATTGCATGCAATAAACTAACCACTGCATGTCGTGTTTGGTAGTCTCAAGTCATTAAAAGCATACACACCCACATCTCTTATTGGTTGATATGTTAAGAAACAAGAAACGAGGTAGAAGTTAATGCACCGTGCCTAAGGGCTCCTTTGGTTTATAGGATTTTGTAGGAATTCTATAGGACAGGATTTGCAAAAGGAAAATTCCTTTGAAGCCCTTTGGTTGTAGGAATGGATTTCTATTCCTATGTAGGATAGGAATCAATCCTTCACGTTTTGGAGAAAAAAACATTAGCCTAGACTCAATGGAAAAAATCCTATCTTATGCATCAAATGACATCTCTTTCTCTATAGGAATTGACATGCATGTCATCTCATTTCCTATGATTTTCCTATTCCTATAAAATTCACATCCTATGAACCAAAGAAGGCCTAAGTGTTTTGGGATTATTTGATTTTTGTAAGATGACTTACACACGTAAACGAGGGAGTAGTAAATTGAGTGCTAAACATGTTAAACACTCATCGTTGAAACAATCTAAGTCGTTGAATTGACCTGATTTGATGGTCGAGATTAGTTGGATCTCCCACTTTGAGTTTTTTATATTGGTATATAAATATATAGATATAGATGAAAAAGGAGAGAATTGACAAAAAAAGGAGAAAATGCATTTTCGAAAATGGCGGACAAAATGTATATATTCTAATCGCAAAAAAAATATTCTAGAAAGAAAAGAAAATTGTAAAAGTTTTTTTTCCCTTCCCTTTGCTGCTCTCGTCTTTTCTCTTCCGTCGCGCTAAACAACAACGGGCCGGATGCACACGCACGCAGGGCGCGAATCTCAAGGCATCTCCCGGCGCGCCTGCGGCGGGCGGCTCGGCGGACCAGTTCCGGGGCAAGGCGCGGCTGCCGAGCTTCGCCGCGCCGCGCCGCTACGAGCTCTTCCTCCGCCCCGACCTCGTCGCCTGCACCTTCTCCGGCTCGGTGGCCATCTCCGTCGCCGTCTCCGCGCCCACCTGCTTCCTCGTGCTCAACGCCCTCGACCTCTCCGTCAACCGCGCCTCCATCCGCTTCCAGGTAAGGAGAATGAGAAGGATTATGAAATTCCTGGAGACCTCGCCCTGTCCTCATCGTCCTTCGCCGGCACGGTTCTCGCAGGATTTGGAGCCCACGGAGGTGGTGTTCTTCAAGGATGACGGTGTGTTGGTGCTCGGGTTCGCCAAGCAGCTGCCCCTCGGCGAGGGCCTGCTCAAGATGGACTTCAACGGCACTCTCAACGACCAGATGAGAGGTTTCTACAGGAGGTATGCAGCGACTTCTTCTGGAATCTGCCGCCGTTGGTATTTACACCGCACATCATGATCAACGACCCCCCAACATTTGTAGGAAACCATGTCATGATTTGTTCCAAAAGATACCAATAGAAAATGACAAAAGGGGAAAAGTTGAACTGTGTTCTGTATTAACTACTCCCGATTAGTTACTCACCGACCAACCAAGTGACCAGTTCCAACTCCCGAGAATGCACTTACTATGAATTCGACGAATTTTTGCACTAGTTTGTGCTTAGGAAGTTCACTGTGAAGCCATTATAGTATTATATGATCTATTTCTAAAACTAGTAAATGAGCATGTGCAATGCACGTTGATATTAGGGAGAAAATTAACTGCAAATTGATATTAGGTAGGATATCAATTACATGTTAATTATAAGATTAATATAGATGTTGATGTTTGGTATGCTATCAATTGCACGCTCAACATGTTGAGAGCTCACCATTGGAGTAATCTAGGTCGTTGGATTGACATGGTTTGATGGCTGAGATTAATTGGATCTGCCCCTTTGGGTCTTTTTATATTGGTATAGATATAGATAGATATATAGATATAGATATAGATAAGAGTTCAATCGAGCAATTTGGTATGAATTTCTTTCCTGCTATTTATGATTTTCTGATTCTATTTGATTGCAGTAAGTACCAGTATAAAGGAAAGGAGAGAAATATGGCGGTGACGCAGTTTGAGTCCGTGGATGCACGGCGGTGCTTCCCCTGCTGGGATGAGCCCGCATTCAAGGTGAATATATATGATAGCTGGAAGGAGTGTTCAAGTAATTAGATTTTTCCCGCTCCGATCAACTATTTTGGTACTCTTGATTGACATTCTTAGTCCCTTATAAGTTGAGTATGTATATAATTAAATATATGTGGAAGCATATTCTCCCTGCCCAGCACACGACTTTATGTTCCTCAAATATGTGCACATAGAGCATCGGTGAGGTCAGATATATTTTCTAACATTTCTTGTTTTGCCGTTTCGATTTTCCAGGCTAAGTTCAAGCTTACACTTGAAGTTCCATCTGAGCTGGTAGCACTGTCCAACATGCCAGTAGCTAACGCGACATTTGCTGGTCCTATCAAAACTGTGTGTTACCAGGAATCGCCACCTATGTCAACTTATTTAGTGGCCATAGTTGTCGGTTTGTTTGAATATGTAGAGGGTATGACAACAAAAGGTATCATCTCTGTTTCTGAAATCATCCATTCAAAGAGTGTGCATGAGACCTTTCTCTTTCCCTTTATTTTATTTGTTTGTTTAATTTTATTCAGGCACGAGAGTTCGTGTGTACACTCAAATTGGTAAGAGTAACCAAGGGAAGTTTGCACTAGATGTTGGAGTGAAGTCGTTGAATCTCTATAAAGAGTAAGATATCTACCCGTGCTTCCACACTTTGGTTTCTAAAGAATAGACATGATTGATGTTAATGAAATACTGTGTCAAAGCCGTGGTTGTTGCTGAAACAGTAACATTAACAAAAAAACTCATTTCCTCAATTGTTCAGTTACTTTGACACTCCTTATCCACTCCCCAAGTTGGATATGATTGCTATCCCCGATTTTGCTGCTGGAGCCATGGAGAACTACGGATTGGTCACTTACCGGGAAGTAGCTTTGCTTTTCGATGACAAGTCTTCATCAGCATCCAGCAAACAGAGTGTATCTATCATAGCTCAGAAACTTATTTAACTTATCTTTCATCGTTTACAGTTCACCTCTTAACTAACCGTGCTATGTTACTATACATAAATCGGTTCAGTAAGAAAAATTAAACTATCTCATGATCATCTATAATTCACTAATAATTCTTAACATTTTTTCGTCATTAAACGTTTTACATGTGTAAACATCCTTTTTATATTGACCTCAGCATGTATTTTGTTAGGTTGCAATTACTGTGGCACATGAATTGGCTCATCAATGGTTTGGCAATCTTGTAACCATGGAATGGTGGACTCACTTGTGGTTAAATGAGGGATTTGCTACATGGGTAAAACAATTTGATCACTCAAAAGTTAAAAGAATGAAATATCAGGTTACCAATGTATACTGAATGAATAGGCTTTTTGTTTTCCCAGATGAGCCATCTAGCAGTAGATTCTTTTTTTCCACAATGGAATATCTGGACACAGTTTCTCGATAGCACAACCACTGCTCTCAGGCTGGATTCACTAGAGGCGTCTCATCCTATTGAGGTAATCTCATTGTTTGTAGGGAAACAGCAGGATTCTGCTGCGTATTTTTATTAATTTTTGTAAAATGAATACAAGAAGTTCCACAAAAAATAAGAAGAGCTATACAAAAACATGCGTCTCATCCTATTGAGGTAATCTCATTGTCTATTACTGTGCAATAGCCTGCTTCGGTGGTTGGATATGTTGTGCACCACATTCTCCGGAACCATAGTTGTCATTTGTCAATGTCGTGCACTCTACTATCATACCGAAAAAGGCTTTCGCCCCGCTTTATATATAAAGCAAAGATCAACAACAACCCGGTACAAATGCACTCCACCACAACACACACACCCAAGACAGGATACATAGGCGCCAAGCGCAGCAACACGACCCCTAGCACTACAAGAGCAATCGGGGGCTCCAACAATGAACACGCCACCGTGAAGATATGAAGCCACATATGACGAACCGTGGACTCCAAGACGGTGCCTTCAGGAAGGTAACGACACTGGAGTGCCGACACCGCCCGATTCGAGGATTAGAGTTTCCCCTGGAGCCACACGACGAGCAATGAGAGACGTGACGACGCCTTCAAGAAGGGAACGAGCTACGCCGCCGCCGGTCCGTCCGAAGATAGAGTAGGTTTTCACACCGGCCAACACTCACCGCCACCGAAAGGCACTCCCCGACAACCACGCCGCCCATGCGGCCATGGCCATCAGGTAGTACCGACCGCCAGGCTCTGCCCATGAGCACCGCGCTACCACTACCAGGGCCACCGCCCCGGCATCCAAGACCTAGATCCGCCTCACCCAATACCCACCGCTACCCCAACCGAAGAGATGATCAGATCTTGGGGCAAACAAGGCTCCATCGATTCGTCCTGCAACACCGGGCGTGTGACGAGCATGGTCCTGCTGCCGGGCGCAAGACAGGCTCGGTCCTGCTGCCGGGCGCAAGGCGAGCGTGGTCCTGCTGCCGAGCGCGAGACGAGTGTGTTCCTGCAGCCGAGCGCGAGACAAGCTCGGTCCTGCAGCCCGAGCGCGAGACTAGCGATGGGCCGCAGCTGAGAGAGGGCCATCCGTTCAACGGAAATAGCACCCGGACGACGAGGAGACAGATCGAAGGCCGACACAAGCCGCCAACGGACAAGCTGATGCCGAAACATGCCCACCGCTGCCGCTGCCGACCTGCCAAGCTACCGTGGAGCCACCCACGGCCAGGCCGCAACCACACCGGGCCACGGCCCAACCCGCGCCGCCCGGCGAGCTCCAAGCGTCGGAGCCGCCGGGCACGCACCCGCGCGACCAACATATGCTGCAAGCCACCACGGGGCCACCAAGGACCGGCGCTGGGGGGGGGGGGGAGTAGCGCTAGACCCACCATCGGCAGAACCACCTACACCACGTAGAGGCCATTGGCACGGGGAGACCAGTTGACCCCGCCAGCACCACGCTAGCCAGGGCACACCACAGAACCTCGCCAGACAAGCCCGACCGAGTAGGCCGTCTTCGGCCAGGCAGGATGGGATCAGCAACTCCACCTGCCGCCAACCAGAGCCGTCGGGGCCTCCACCACGCGCATCCGCCCTGCCACCCATGCGGCCAGGACGGCCAGCACCGCCGCGTCTCGCCGACGATGTGCGCCCACTGGATCCGAGCAAAGGAGCGCAGATCCACCGCCAAAAGGGCCAGCCGACGCTCCCCACAGCGAGGAAGGAGAGGAGGGGGGCACCGCTTCCTGGGGCCGCCGCCCCAACGCCCAGCGCCGCCACGCCGCAGAAGAGGCCGGAGGGCCTGATCCGCCCCGGTGCGCAGCTCCGTGACGCACGCCTTGCCGTCCAGGGCCGGCCTCCGCGTGCGACCAGAGAGAGAGGCCCGCCGCCGCCGTCTGCTGCACGGGCTTTGCCCGGCGGGGTCTCCCGACGGCGGCGAGGGGGGCGGGAGTAGGTGGGGGTGGCGGCGGCGGCGTTAGGTTTCACTCTACTATCATGGAAGTGCAAGAATCTATTTTAAACTGTAAATTTTGACAATGTTATGTTTAAGTAACGATGGTGCACACTGCATAATATGTTATTACCAACAAATTATTGGCCGATTCATGATTGACTCATGAAATTTCTATGGAATATTAAAATTGATGCCTAAATCTCTACTTTGACAAGTGGCATCTTACTTTGGGGAGCAACTTCAGTCAATGCATCAACAGAGATTCAGTTCGTGGCATTAATATTTTCACTTCTCTAATGCTAACTTGTGATTCATTTTATACTTTCCACTATCCGTTTTCCTGGATGCTCAGGTTGAAATACACCATGCCAGTGAAGTTGATCAGATTTTTGATGCTATTAGCTATGACAAGGGTGCTTCTGTTATTCGCATGCTACAAAGTTACCTTGGCGCAGAGCGTTTTCAGGTCTGATACTGCCTCTACTTGAACTCCAGAAACTTGTCACCGACTCACTCTTCTTGCCTAGACTTGGCATTCTTTTTCTCGTCACGTTGCTTAAAAGTATACAAGATCACTTTCAGCCAGTTTATTTTGTTCTTTAAGGAAACAGTGATACTTTGATGTCATTTCCCCACTATTCCATGTAGTGGAAACACTAGACAACTCCATGGCTTGTCCATTGCATAAAATGTTTGTATGCTCTTGAATCATACTAGTTGGTAAACATGCTTTTGTCAGCGGTGTTTTAGGGAGAGATTGCTGTTCTTTGAAGACATATTCTAGGAGCAAAATAGCCATTTCTTCGTAGATTATCCTGCCCTTGTATAATGCATACAAGCATCATATGTGACAATTTGTACTTCATCGGTCACATGATTTAAGGCGGATGGTTTGATAAATTAGCATATAGAGACAGATTTATCGATATAGGTGTGATGGTGATCTTATGTATTGTTGTAGCATGTGTCATGCTCACAGGATAACATTACTTGTTCACAGAAAAAAAAGAGTAAAATTTAACGATCTTTGACTCTTTTGTTGATCATATAATGAATCTATCAAACTGCACAGTAGCTTATTATGTTAAAATTCATTTTTCAATTAATTACATTATTTAGTGAAACGAATTGCTGCACTCTCCTTTTTGTGTAATTTCCCCTACTCCTCTTTTAACTCCACGTCGTTCTCCTAGTGTATTCTCATATGCTATATATATGAAACTGTGTTCTTGCAGAAAGCGATGGCTTCATATATGAAGAAATATGCATACTCAAATGCTAAAACCGAGGACCTGTGGGCTGTTCTTGAAAAGGAAACTGGTGAACCTGTCAAGGATTTGATGACTACATGGACGAAGCAAAAAGGTTATCCTGTTATTAATGCGAAAATTAAAGGGAATGACATAGAGATTGAGCAGGTAATAGGTTATCTTACATACCATCCTTCGTATCTATCATGCATTTATCATCACACGAACAACCAAGTACACATTTGTTTGGTTAATATTCCCTTGCTATTTTGTTAAGTTCTAGTCGTGCCATGCCATTTGGAGTTTCTTGTTTAAGAAAATCATCTGCTAACTGGTTATGGCAAAAGCTTGACCAAACCTTTGTTTTTGTTCCATACCATTTTGTGGACGTATAACTGACTGTTGTAACTGGTCCTCTGAGAATAGTGTACTCAATGATGGGCAAAACTGGAAATGTTGTACTGCCTGCATGGCCATTGATCTGTCACTTGATGCATTCACGTATTTACGCAGCAGCCCTAGTATCTGATCATATATTCTGGGGTATGGCTGAACGGTATCAATAACAACTTACATGAATCTCATAGAAGAATTGAATTAGATCTTGTTCTGAAGTTGGAGCTCTTTTAGGGTGCTCTATCTTACCACATTAGAGGTAAGAGCTGGTTTCAATCTGAGTCGTTGGTTGATGAAAGTTTGAAGGTTATTTTGGGCCCTAGTCCAGATAAGGCTAATAAGGAAACCTACAATTAATTTGGTAAGGTAGATAGGCACGGAAGTTCCCCTACAAATCACGAGAGACATGTTTAAATGCACATTACTTCCCATGTTCCCATCTCAGCCCAGGGATATACATCCTGCATGACTATTGATTTAAATCAGATGGTTGCAAAAAGATCTAGACCACAGTTTTCTGCAGTTTCAGTTATGTATTGCTAATTTAAATGTTCAAATAATTTATATTTGGGAGCAATGTTTAGTGTTAAATTTTATAACAGCTTGAAATGGAAGCGTCAGATTCGGACTTACAGATGACGTTAGTATTATACGGCGATAGGTATGAATTAGTTATCAAACTTTAATCATGAAGTATGCTTTTTCTGTAGTAATGTACTTGCATGTTTAATGGTGACAATTTGGGATAATGTTTGAATTTCTTTACTTTTCTTTCAGTTTTCTGAGAGGATGTTTATTTCTAATAAATCCAGACAAGCAATTCAAAAAATAATCATTACATTTGTCCTGTCAAATGTGAGTCTCCATGTATAATTTGATGTGCAGTGATAAATTATGGTATTAGGTCAGACTGGCTTCCTTTCCTTAAATATGTTGATTTTTTACAGTTATTTGCCAATTATTTCATGTATTGCCGTACCCAATTCCCTCTACGAGTTAATAGACCACCCTTAGCCACTAGACCAAAGCAAATAGAGGGTTCTCACAGAAGTGCATCTTAAAAGCGGATATTTTATATTCGTTAAAGTGAAAATTCTAATAAATGAAAATGTTAAATACTTGATCTCGTTGACCGATAGATCTTCATGTATAGCATTTTTCTCCATGAACTTAATGATTTCTGTTTGTTGCAGGCCCAGTTTTTGTTAGATGGGTCCTCTGGCTCTGGCATGTGGATTGTCCCTATAACTTCAGGCTGTGGTGCATATGATACACAGAAAAAGTTCTTGTTGAAACTTAAACGTGATAAGCTGGTCATTGGTTCACAATGTGGTGACCGAAAGAAGGGCGGAAACTTTTGGACTAAGTTGAATATAAATGGAACTGGATTTTACAGAGTTAAATATGACGATGAGCTTGCAGCTGCACTTCAAAATGCGTTGGAGACCAAGAAGCTCTCACTAATGGATAAAATTGGTAAACGCAACATGTGACCGTTGAATCTGCTTGTAATATTTTGGTGTCAGGTATTATAACATTACCATTGCAGGCATTGTGGATGACTTATATGCGCTTTCTATTGCCCGCCAGCAAACATTTGCGTCGTTGCTACGTTTACTCTACGGTTATCGTGGGGAAGCTGATTATAGTGTTCTTTCACACATAAACACTGTACGTAAATCCTGTAGGTCCAGTTGATTCTATCGTGTTCTATTGTTCATGAAGATAAATCGCCTATATCTTTTACTTTGGATTGGCAGGTAACCGCAAGTATTGCTAAAGTATCTGCCGATGCTATTCCTGCCTTGGCTGGTGACATCAAGCAACTTTTGATCAAGATTCTTTTGTCACCTGCAGAGTATGCCTCACCATAACTGCTATGAGTTTCTTAATGTGTTACACTCACAATAGATCATCTCTTTTGTTTCACAAAAAGGAAAAGGAAACATAATATGCCATTAATCTTCTTCCTAACTTCTCATGTTGCTTGAACATTCCTTCTTTTGAGGCCGATGCATGACAATCGCATGATTCTTTCACGTTATTACTGTATATTTGCTACATTTTCCTATGTTTCTTCTTTTTGACTATGTGACACTTATCTTTCAGAAAGTTAGGCTGGGACCCCAAGAAGGATGAGAGCCACCTGGATGTAATGCTTAGACCACTGCTGTTGACTGCACTTGTCCAACTTGGACATGGTAAGACCATCAATGAAGGAGTTAGGCGCTTTAACATCTTCACACGTGATCGCAGCACTTCTCTTCTTCCTCCGGATACTAGAAAGGTCCTACCTTTTGCTATCACTTCACGTGGTACTCCTATGATTATTTCTTCCATTTGTAACTTGCGCTGTTCTGCAGGCCGCATACCTCTCTGTGATGCAGAATGTTAGTAGTTCAAACAGATCCGGTTATGATGCTCTCCGAAAAATCTACAAGGAGTCAGCTGAAGGGGAGGAGAGATTACAAGTCTTAGGTGTGCAGCCCTTTGACCATGTTAAACTAACAAAGCTTGCCCATGTTTTTGGTTGCTCTAAAAGCATTTTTTTTATTGTTTGAAGGCATATTATCTTCTTGCCGGGATAAGAGTATCGTCCTTGAATCACTGAATTTAATTTTCACTAATGAGGTAAATGCAAATATCATTACTTTCTTCCACATTTATAGTCGAAGGTCTCTATGAGCTTACTTGTGTGTCAAGGGCAAGCTGTACTCAGGTCTCATATGCCTCTCTTGCTTGTCAGGTTCGCAATCAAGATGCATCTATGCTCCTTAGAGGTATTCAACCAGAGGCACGTGAAATTTCGTGGAACTGGTTGAAGGTACGATCTCTTTTAACAATGAGGACCCATTTATCTCTGTGTGTTGACATGTTGTTGATGCGTAAAAGTCGTTATTTCTGGGTCCTGTCTGGAACATCAGATTCTTGTAGGTATTCTAAACAAATTGGAATATCCAATCATGAGATGTTTCCTTTTCTACCAACTTCATTGAGATTTCTGCATTACAAAGAGGACCCAGGGTTCTTCTGTTTTTGTCAACAAGATCTCAAGTCAAGTGGCATATTTGCAAACAGCTGAACTATGTTTGTGAATTTGTTTCGGGATCCTGATCTCTTTATATGGATTTCCCTTGTGAATGTATTTTAAATAGAGTGAATTTGAGGCAGCAGCACCCAACCATCTATTTTTTGTGGTTCCTTCATCTGACACCTTAGGAGATGACTGATGGTTCATACTTAGTGTTAGCAGACTGAAACATTTCAAAACATGGTGCTAACATTTGTCCCGTTCTGTCTGTCTGCAGGAAAACTGGGAGCGCATCTCAAGGACATTTTCTGGGAGCTTGGAGGCGAGTTTTGTTAAAAACATTGTTCCATTGGTACATTTAATCACAGTTCTATTGCCCTATTTCCGTGATCATATTCCCCAGTTTTGCAGGTATTATTTCCATAAGGCCATAGCTAATGTGGACTTCCTTGTTTCTTGTCAGTTCACCTCCAACGAGAAGGCGGCAGAGATCTCCAAGTTCTTTGCAACACGCACAAAGCCCGGATTCGAGAGGACGCTGAAGCAGAGCCTTGAAAGCGTGCGGATCAGCGCGAGATGGGCCGAGGGCATCAGGAGTGAGCCCGGGCTTGCACAGACGGTGCGCGAGCTCCTGGCCAAGCCCTGACGTGCTGCAGCTAGAGTGCTAGGTTACAGTTGTTGTTGGCAATAAGAATGCATTTGTGCCTTATCATATGTGGAAACTGTGGCTTGAGATGGTATTTGGTTGTACATTTGTAGTGGTGGTGGTAGTGAGTCAGCTGATGCCAGTTTGTAGCCAAATCATTGATTGTTATGAATGCATGTGGTGCAAACGGGTTGTATGAACAATGAGAATGTCTAGGAGGAACTAGGTAGCATATCCATTAAGAGGAAATTCAGGCAAAACAAAGAAAATTTTGGAAAAGCTCCAATCTCAGTGTCACTAGAACAAGCCTCCTTGATGTATCTTTTTTGGTAAACTGAATGTACGAGGAGACTTCACGTGTGTGGTTATAAAGCCGAGCCGACGGAATATACGGGAACAACTCTTGATGCGAAGCAAATACACAATAAAAGATTGTGTTTGGTTATAAAGTATAGATTTTCCAGCTCTCTTTGTCCTTAATACGTATAAGATGGACTGTTGTAGTGTTCCTTAAACTGATAAAATAGGTATGTGCCCAATTAATATTTGGTTACCAAATATAAGAGATTTATCGGGTTACCAGATATAGTATTAGATATTGATTGATACTTATCAAGTACTTATGTAAGATATTGATTGATAATTATCTGCTTCTGGGTTGTGCCCGCTGCCTCCTCTCCACATTTATACAGCGGCAGCCGCCAGTGCTCCTCCCCACCCCCTCGCTCGCTCGCTCACTAGCTCGCTCGCTCAGTAGTGGTAGGCCGGCAGGAAGGCTCCCGGCCCGCTCACAGCTGCCTGCCATCGACAACGCGCGCGCGCGCACGGGAGCGCGCGTCGTCCGTTGTTTCCATGGCTCCACCCCGCGTCGGCGCCGGCGCCGTGCTGCCCGTGGTGGTGGCGCTCCTCCTCGTCGTCGCAGCAGCGGCCGCCGGCGGCGGCATGAAGACGGCGACACACGGCGAGGTGCTGTATCGATCCCCTGCTCACGAGATTACAAATTTACTGTTTGTTTGTGATGCGCCGCATCTGCTGCATGCGTTGCAGGATGGTGCTGTAGTATTTCATTTTTGAGAGAGCTAGTTGAAACTGATAGGAGGAGACTTCACGTGGTGGGTAGCCGGGTAGGTAGGTCCAGCCGGAGTCTACCTGTATCCCATTGCCTCCGTCTGGGACTGAAACGGCTAGATGTATATATGAAAACGGCTACATATTGGTGTAACTGAAACAAAATATGCATATTTAAACAAACTGGTAGTAAATGATTGCACGTTAATACTTCCTCCGTTTTTATTTACTCTACATATTAGAGTTGACTGAAATCAAACTTCATAAAATTTGATCAAGTTTGTAGAAAACAATATAGACATTTATCATAATAAATCTATACGATGTGAAAGTACATTCAATAATAAATCTAATGTTGTTGATTTGTTATTGTATATATTAATGTTTTTGTTTATAAACTTGGTCAAAGTTTGTAAAGCTTGACTTTGACCAAAGCTAATATGCAAACTAAATAAAAACAGAGGGAGTATTAGAAAGGAAATTAATACATGTTTATAATAGGTAGGGATATCAATTGCGTATTAATTACACGTTTATATTCGATAGAATATCGATTACATTTTAATTGCACGCTTATATTGGATAGGATGTCAATTACACCTGAATAATGTGATTAGCATAAAGGTTGTTGCTTTTTTTAAGATTTTTTTCATTCAAATCACGAATCAGTACAAAGTAGTTGACCCTTACAAGCACACTGAAACGCAAACACAAAGGACCATGAATACCTAGAGTACCCTAAGGCAACCATAACACAAAAAGATCTCCGGAGCCCTATGTCATCATTCCTGAATCTTGACAGAAGACCCCTGCAACAGAAGGATCTGCAACCAGTCGCAAATAGGTCATCATCTTCGACCACGGTACAATTGCCGCCACGCTGCTTCCTTCTTTCTTAACACCAGCGCTGAGAGGGCATGGACATCAATTCAACACACCTGCAACAGCCGTCGCCATATTTGGCTTTGAGTACTGTGAAAAGTGCCCCTTCCAGAAGGAAGAGAACTCGAGTCATCCGACCGGTCCAGCACCGCGGCCGGGTCATTCGTCCGGACAAAGCAGGACCTCCCATCAGCATCAGCGCAGAGCAAGGTGAAGAACAACAGCAACAAATCATACCAACAAGGAAAAAAACAGGTCTTCATCTCCCTGCATCCATCACCCATCTGAGGATCCAAATGGCCAGTGCCGATGGACCTCTAGCCACCATAGCCCGCGACCTCGACGAGATTCGGGGATCCCCAACCCTGTTGGCTCCTAGACAAAGGCAAAAGCCTCGCCTGACCGTGAACGGAGCCCAGAGAAATTTATTCCGACGCGACACCACCACAACGGCCTCGACAGCGTCTCCCTCACCCCTAACCCTACCACACACCCACCTAGCGAACAGACCCGAGGTTCCCCCTCCCTCCCGCCACCGAAGCGGCCGACGGAGAGAGAGGGAACCGGCGGCGCGCAAGGGATCCCTCGTCGCCTCCTTGATCGCCTCGTGCGATCCTACTTTTTCGGGCGACTTGCGGTCTGTCTCCGCCAACTGTTCATAAAGGTTGTTACTACTTGGTAGTATGATATTAACTTCATGCTAAACATGTTGAGTGATGATCATTGAGACAATTCTTTGATGGCTGAGATTAATTGAGATTTTATATCGAAAAAACTAACTGGCCAATGTTCTTCGGGAGGGGTTGGCAAACAAACACATTTTCTTGACAGTTTCAGTTGCGACTCGAGATAAAATGATGACAGTTTTTAAGAAAAATGCATTTCTTGAAGAAACTGTCATGTTATTATAAAAAATTATCACGCGGTTCACAAAATGTCACTCCCTTCTAGCGAACATGCGCTGGCTATTGGCGTTCTTTTATATTGGTGTACACATAGATATAGATATGATATGAATATACAATATATTAAATTCATGATTAATATTTTGCTTTAAAATCACATTTGGATGTATAAAGTTTTTTTTAGCAAAATTTGGATGTATAAAGTGAGTACGCTATTTTAGTGGTACTGAAAAAGGAGATAATCCATTTTCGGAAAGTCCCTTAAAGTGTGCAAGTTTGTAATAAGAAAAGAAAAATGTAAAAGCTTGTTTTTTTTCGCTTCGCTGGTCTTTTCTCTTCCCTCGCGCTAAACAACAACGGGATATACGCACGTAGGGCGCGAATCTCAAGGCATCTCACGGCGCGTCCGCGCCGCCTGCGGCCGGCGGCTCGGCGGAGCAGTTCCGGGGCAAAGCGCGGCTGCCGAGCTTCGCCGCGCCGCGCCGCTACGAGCTCTTCCTCCGCCCCGACCTGGTCGCCTGCACCTTCTCCGGCTCGGTGGCCATCTCCGTCGCCGTCTCCGCGCCCACCCGCTTCCTCGTGCTCAACGCGCTCGACCTCTCCGTCAACCGCGCCTCCATCCGCTTCCAGGTAAGGAGAAAGAAGGAGAAGAAATATGAAATTCGTTGAGACCTCCTCGCCCTCTTCTAATCATCCTTCGCCGATACGGTTCTCGCAGGCTTTGGCGCCCACGGAGGTGGTGTTCTTCAAGGATGACGGTGTGTTGGTGCTCGGGTTTGCCAAGCAGCTGCCCCTCGGCGAGGGCGTGCTCAAGATGGACTTCAACGGCATTCTCAACGACGAGATGAGAGGCTTCTACAGGAGGTATGCGACGACTTCTTTCTGGACTCTACCACCCTTGGTATTTGCACCGTACATCAACACAGCACTTGTGATAATCTATATATAGGAAATCATGCCATGATTTGTTGAAATTTTAAGCAGGAAATTACAAAAAGGGGAAAAGTTGAACTATGGTTTCTCTTTACTACTCCCGATTAGTTACTCACCGACCAACCAAGTGACCAGTCCCGAAAATGCACTGGCTACGAATTCGATGATACGTGGTTTGGAAGTTCACTGTGAAGGCATTATAGTGTTATGATCTATTTCTGAAATAAGAGTTTGATCGAGCACTTTGGTATGAATGCCTGTCCTGCTATTTATGCTTTTCTGATTTCATTTGGTTGCAGTAAATACCTGTATAAGGGGAAAGAGAGAAACATGGCGGTGACGCAGTTTGAGTCCGTGGATGCGCGGCGGTGCTTCCCCTGCTGGGATGAGCCCGCATTCAAGGTGATTATATATGATAGCTGGAAGGATGACTTTATGTTCCTCAAATATGTGCGCATAGAGCATCAGTGAAGTTAGATATATTTCATAACATTCCTTGTTTTGCCGTTTTGATTTTCCAGGCTAAGTTCAAGCTAACACTTGAAGTTCCATCTGAGCTGGTAGCACTGTCCAACATGCCAGTAGCTAACGCAACATTTGCTGGTCCTCTCAAAACTGTGCGTTACCAGGAATCGCCACATATGTCAACTTATTTAGTGGCCATAGTTGTCGGTTTGTTTGAATATGTAGAGGGTATGACAACAAAAGGTATCATCTCTGTTTCTGAAATCATCCATTCAAAGAGTGTTCATGAGACCTTTCTCTTTCCCTTTATTTTATTTGTTTGTTTAATTTTATTCAGGCACGAGAGTTCGTGTGTACACTCAAATTGGTAAGAGTAACCAAGGGGAGTTTGCACTAGATGTTGGAGTGAAGTCGTTGAATCTCTATAAAGAGTAAGATCACAATCTAGCCGTGCTTCCACACTTTGGTTTCTAATGGATATGCATGATTGATGTTAATGAAATACTGTGTCAAGCCGTGGTTGTTGCTGAAACAGTAACATTAACAAAAAAACTCTTTTCCTCAATTATTCAGTTACTTTGCCACTCCTTATCCACTCCCCAAGTTGGATATGGTTGCTATCCCTGATTTTGCTCCTGGAGCCATGGAGAACTACGGATTGGTCACTTACCGGGAAGTAGCTTTGCTTTTCGATGACAAGTCTTCATCAGCATCCAGCAAACAGAATGTATGTATCATAGCTCAGAAACTTATTTAACTTATCTTTTCATCGTTTACAGTTCACCTCTTAACTAACTGTGTGATGTTACTATACATAAATCGGTTTAGTAAAAAAGCTACACTATATCATGATCATCAATAATTCACTAATAATTCCTAACATTTTTTCGTAATTAAACCTTTTATATGTGTAAACCCTTCTTATATTAACCACAACATGTATTTTGTTTAGATTGCAATTACTGTGGCACACGAATTGGCTCATCAATGGTTTGGCAATCTTGTAACCATGGAATGGTGGACTCACTTGTGGTTAAATGAGGGATTTGCTACATGGGTAAATCAATTCGATCACTCAATAGTTAAAAGAATGAGATATCAGGTTACCAATGTATACTGAATGAATAGGCCTTTTGTTTTCCCAGATGAGCCATCTAGCAGTACATTCTTTTTTTCCACAATGGAATATCTGGGCACAGTTTCTTGATCGCACAACCACTGCTCTCAGGCTGGATTCACTCGAGGCGTCTCATCCTATTGAGGTAATCTCATTGTTTATTACTGTGCCATAGCCTGCTCCGGTGGTTGGATATGTTGTGGACTACATTCTCCAAAACCATAGTTGTCAATGTCTACTATCATAGAAGTTCAAGAATCTATTTTAAATTGTAAATTTTGACAATGGTATGTTCAAGTAACGATAGTGCATAGTGCGCAATATGCTATTACCAACACATTATTGGCTGATTCATGATTGACTCATAAAATTTCTATGGAATATTAAAATTGATGCTTAAGTATCTCTACTCTGACAAGTGGCATCTTACTTTGGGGAGCAACTTCAGTCAATGCATCAACAGAGATTCAGTTCATGGCATTAACATTTTCACTTCTCTAATTCTAACTTGTGATTCATTTTATACTTTCCACTATCCTTTTTCCTGGATGCTCAGGTTGAAATACACCATGCCAGTGAAGTTGATCAGATTTTTGATGCTATTAGCTATGACAAGGGTGCTTCTGTTATTCGCATGCTACAAAGTTATCTTGGCGCAGAGCGTTTTCAGGTCTAGTACTGCCTCTACCTGAACTCTAGAAACTCGTCACCGACTCACTCTTCTTGCCTAGATTTCACATTCTTTTTCTCGTCATGTAGCTTAAAAGTATACAAGATCACTTTCAGCCAGTTTATTTTCTTCTTTATGGAAACAGTGATACTTTGATGTCATTTCCCCGCTATTCCATCTAGTGGAAACACTAGACGACTCCATGGCTTGTCCATTGTATAAAATGTCTGTATGCTCTTGAATCATACTAGTTGGTAAACATGCTTTTGGTCAGCAGTGTTTTAGGGAGAGATTGTTCTCTGAAGACATATTCTAGGAGCAAAATGACCATTTCTTCATAGATTATCCTGCCCTTGTTTAATGCATACAAGCATCATGTGACCATTTGTACTTCACCGATCACATGATTTAAGGGGGATGGTTTGATAAATTAGCATATAGAGGCAGATTTGTCGATATAGGTGTGATGGTCATCTTATATATTGTTGTAGCATGTGTCATGCTCACAGGATAACATTACTTGTTCACAAAAAAAGGAGTAAAATTTAGCGATTGTTGACTCTTTTCTTGATCATATAATGAATCTATCAAACTGCACACTAGCTTATTATGTTAAAAGTCAATTTTTAATTAATTACATTATTTAGTGAAACGAATTGCTGCACTCTCCTTTCTGTATAATTTCCCCCTGCTACTCTTTAACTCCACGTCGTTCTCCTAGTGTATTCTCATATGCTATAAATATGAAACTGTGTTCTTTCAGAAAGCAATGGCTTCATATATGAAGAAATATGCATACTCAAATGCTAAAACCGAGGACCTTTGGGCTGTTCTTGAAAAGGAAACTGGTGAACCTGTCAAGGATTTGATGACTACATGGACGAAGCAAAAAGGTTATCCTGTTATTAATGCAAAAATTAAAGGGAATGACATAGAGATTGAGCAGGTAATAGTTTTTTTTTTTGCGGGTGAGCAGGTAATAGGTTATCTTACATACCATCCTTCGTATCTATCATGCATTCATCATCACACGACTAACCAAGTATGCATTTGTTTGGTTAACATGTCCTTGCTATTTAGTTAAGTTCTAGTCGTGGCATGCCATTTAGAGTTTCTTCTTTAAGAAAATCATCTGCTAACTGGTTGTGGCAAAAGCTTGACCAAACCTTGATTTTTGTTCCATACCATTTTGTGAATGTATAACTGACTGTTATAACTGGTCCTCTGAGAATACTGTACTCAATGATGTCAAAAACTGGAAATATTTTACTGCCCCTACGGCCATTGATCTGTCACTTGATGCATTCACGTATTTACACAGCAGCCCTAGTATCTGATCATATATTCTGGGGTATGGCTGAACAGTATCAAGAACAACTTACATGAATCTCGTAGAAGAACTGAATTAGATCTTGTTCTGAAGTTGGAGCTCTTTTAGGGTGCTCTATCTTACCACATTAGAGGTAAGAGGTGGTTTAAATCTGAGTCGTTGGTTGATGAAAGTTTGAAGGTTATTTTGGGCCCTAGTGCAGATAAGGCTAATAAGGAAACCTACAATTAATTTGGTAAGGTAGATAGGCACAGACGTTTCCCTACAAATCACGAGAGACATGTTTAAATGCACATTACTTCCCATGTTCCCATCTCAGCCCAGGGATACACATCCTGCATGACTATTGATTAAATCAGATGGTTGCAAAAAGATCTAGACCACAGTTTTCTGCAGTTTCAGTTATGTATTGCTAATTTGAATGATCAAATAATATTTGAGAGCAATGTTTAGTGTTAAATTTTATGACAGCTTGAAATGGAAGTGTCAGATTCAGACTTACATATAAAGTTAGTATTATAAGGCAATAGGCATAAATTAATTATCAAATTTTAATCATGAAGTTTTTTTTTCTGTAGTAATGTACTTGTATGTTTAATAGTGATAATTTGGTATATATCTTTTAATTTCTTTAGTTTTCTTTCATTTTTCTGAAAGGATGTTTATTTTTAATAAATCCAGACATACAATTCAAGAAATAATCATTACATTTGTCCTGTCAAATGTGAGTCTCGATGTATAATTTTATGTACAATGATAAATTATGGTATTAGGTCAGACTGGCTTCCTTTTCTTAAATATGTTGATTATTTACAATTATTTGCCAATTATTTCATGTATTGCTGTGCCCACTTCCCTCTACGAGTTAATAGATCACCCTTAGCCACTAGACCAAGGCAAAGAGAGGGTTCTCACAAAAGTGTGTCTTATTTTATATTGGTTAAAGTGAAAAATCTAATAAATAAAAATGTTAAAAACTTGATCTCGTTGACTGATAGATCTCCGAGTATAGTATTTTTCTCCACGAACTTGATGATTTCTGTTTGTTGCAGGCCCAGTTTTTGTTAGATGGGTCCTCTGGCTCTGGCATGTGGATTGTCCCTATAACTTCAGGCTGTGGTGCATATGATACACAGAAAAAGTTGTTGAAACTTAAACGTGATAAGCTGGTCATTGGTTCACAATGTGGTGACCGAAAGAAGGGCGGAAACTTTTGGACTAAGTTGAATATAAATGGAACTGGATTTTACAGAGTTAAATATGACGATGAGCTTGCAGCTGCACTTCAAAATGCATTGGAGACCAAGAAGCTCTCACTAATGGATAAAATTGGTAAACGCAACATGTGACCGTTGAATCTGCTTGTAATATTTTTGTGGCAGGTATTATAACATTACCATTGCAGGCATCATGGATGACTTATATGCGCTTTCTATTGCCCGCCAACAAACATTTGCGTCGTTGCTACATTTACTCTACGGTTATCGTGGGGAAGCTGATTATAGTGTTCTTTCACACATAAACACTGTACGTAAATCCTGTAGGTCCAGTTGATTCTATCGTGTTCAATTGTTCATGAAGATAAATCGCCTATATCTATACTTTGGATTGGCAGGTAACCACAAGTATTGCTAAAATAGCTGTTGATGCTACTCCTGCCTTGGCTGGTGACATCAAGCAACTTTTGATCAAGATTCTTTTGTCACCTGCAGAGTATGCCCCACCATAACTGCTATGAGTTTCTTAATGTGTTACACTTACAATATATCATCTCTTTTGTTTCACAAAAAGGAAAATGAAACATAATATGTCATTAATCTTCTTCCTAACTTCTCATGTTGCTTGAACATTCCTTCTTTTGTGGCCGATGCATGACAATTGCATGATTCTTTCACGTCATTACTGTATATTTGCTACATTTTCCTATGTTTCTTCTTTTTGACTATGTGACACTTATCTTTCAGAAAGTTAGGCTGGGACCCCAAGAAGGGTGAGAGCCACCTGGATGTAATGCTTAGACCACTGCTGTTGACTGCACTTGTCCAACTTGGACATGGTAAGACCATTAATGAAGGAGTTAGGCGCTTTAACATCTTCACACGTGATCGCGGCACTTCTCTTCTTCCTCCGGATACTAGAAAGGTCCTACCTTTTGCTATCATTTCACGTGGTACCTATGATTACTTCTTCCATTTGTAACTTCCGCTGTTCTGCAGGCCGCATACCTCGCTGTGATGCAGAATGTTAGTAGTTCAAACAGATCCGGTTATGATGCTCTCCGAAAAATCTACAAGGAGTCAGCTGAAGGGGAGGAAAGATTACAAGTCTTAGGTGTGTAGCCCTTTGACCATGTTAAACTAACAAAGCTTGCCCATGTTTTTGGTTGTTCTAAAAGCATTTTCTTATTGTTTCAAGGCATATTATCTTCTTGCCGGGACAAGGGTATCGTCCTTGAATCACTGAATTTAATTTTCACTAGCGAGGTAAATAATGCAAATATCGTTACTTTCTTCCACAATTATAGTCGAAGGTTTCTATGAGCTTACTTGTGTGTCAAGGGCAAGCTGTACTCAGGTCTCATATGCCTCTCTTGCTTGTCAGGTTCGCAATCAAGATGCATATATTCTCCTTAGAGGTATTCAACCAGAGGCACGTGAAATCTCCTGGAACTGGTTGAAGGTACAATCTCTTTTAACAATGAGGACCCTTTTATCTATGTGTGTTGACGTGTTGTTGATGCGTAAAAGTCGTTATTTCTGGGTCCTGTCTGGAACATCAGATTCTTGTAGGTATTCTAAACAAATTTGAATATCCATCCATGAGATGTTTCTTTTTCTACCAACTTCATTGATATTTCTGCATTACAAAGAGGACCCAGGGTTCTTCTGTATTTGTCAACAAGAACTCAAGTCAAGTGGCATATTTGCAAACAGCTGAACCATATTTGTGAATTTATTTCGGTATCCCGATCTCTTTAAATGGATTTCCCTTGTAAATGTATTTTAACTAGAGTGAATTTGAGGCAGCACCCAACCATCTATTTTTTGTAGTTCCTTCATATGACACCTTAGGAGATGACTGATGGTTCATACTTAGTGTTAGCAGACTGAAACATTTGAAAACATGGTGCTAACATTTGTCCCGTTCTGTCTGTCTGCAGGAAAACTGGGAGCGCATCTCAAAGACATTTGCCGGGAGCTTGGTTACGAATTTTGTTAAAACCATTGTTCCATTGGTACATTTAATCACAGTTCTATTGCCCTATTCCCGTGATCCATATTCCCCACTTTTGCAGGTATTATTTCCATGAGGCCATGCTAATGTGGACTTCCTTGTTTCTTGTCAGTTCACCTCCAACGAGAAGGCGGCAGAGATCTCCAAGTTCTTTGCAACGCGCACAAAGCCCGGATTTGAGAGGACGCTGAAGCAGAGCCTTGAAAACGTGCGGATCAGCGCGAGATGGGCCGAGGGCATCAGGAGTGAGCCCGGGCTTTCACAGACGGTGCGTGAGCTCCTGGCCAAGCCCTGACGTGCTGCAGCTAGAGTGCTAGGTTACAGTTGTTGTTGGCAATAAGAATGCATTTGTGCCTTGTCATGTGTGGTGAAGAATGCATTTGTGGCTTGAGATGGTATTTGGTTGTACATCTGTAGTGGTGGTGGTAGTGAGTCAGCTGATGCCAGTTTGTAGCCAAATCATTGATTGTTATGAATGCATGTGGTGCAAACGGGTTGTATGAAGAATGAGAATGTCAAGGCGAAACTAGGTACTCCCTCGGTTCACTTTTATAAGTCGTTTCAGACAAGTGAAATTGAGCTGTTTTGCACTGTGTCTGAAACATCTACAAAGCCTTATAAAAGTGAACAGAGGGAGTAGCATATATCCATTCAAAGGAAATTCAGGCAAAATAAAGAAAATTTTGGAAAAGCTTGAATCTCAATGTCATTAGAACAAGCCTCCTTGATGTATCTTTTTTTTTGGTAAACTAAATGTATGAGTTGACTTCACGTGGGTGGTACTGATGGGCGGAGATTTCACGTGGGTGGTAGCCGGGTAGTAAGAGCATCTCCAGCCGCGCCCCCAATAGGCCCTTCCCAGGCGAATTTTTAGCGCTGGCGGGCAGAAATCGGCCCAGTCGCGTCCCCAGGAGTCAGTTTTCCGCCGGGTTGGGCCGATATAACAGCCGGCGCACCGAGCCGAATCCGGCGCGCTAGGGGGCGCCTGGGGGCGTCGGCACAAGCGAAAAAGGGCGTGAGGCCGCTCCGTCGGCGAGAGGAGGGCCTTTTCCCGTCGAATCTTCCCGCTTTGCCCCCGGCTTCCCTCCCATTCTCTCCACTCCTCCCGCCAATCTTCCTCCTCCTTCCCTCCCAGCCGGCCGTCATGCCGCCGAAGAAATACGTGACCCCCCATGCCGCGACGGCTGCGACCACCGCCGTAGCCCAGCCGAAGCAGAGGAAGCCGAGGGCGCCGCCCTCCAAGCCCTCGGGCATGTCCAACGTCGACTGGAGGGCTGAAGTTCAGCGCCGGGAGGCTGTCACCATCGACCGGCGGAATAGGGCCAACGCCAAGAAGGCCCGGGACAGCGCGGCGTGGCTCGCGTCCGCGGAACAGGCTGAGCGGTCGGCCGAACAAGAGGCGGCTCGCGTGAGGATGATGAACCCACCGGCGGCCACGGCCAGTACGCGCCCTGGAGCCAGCAGAGCGTCGGTTCGCCGGCCGGCTTCTCGTCGTCGCCGCAACCCTGGGGCTGCACGTCGTCGCCGGGCTACGCCGATGGTGACGCGCATGGCGGGTTCAACCCCAACATCACCTTCCCCCATGGTCACCCGGCACAGCGCACGCGCTCGCCTGCCTTCGTCGGTGTGCAGTACCCCCCGTACAACTACTCCCCGCCGGCGTACGCATCCTCCCCGACACCCCTCTCCATCGTGGCACACTGCCCTTCTCCCAAGCCTCCATGTCGCATCTTAGCGACACCGACGCGACCGAAGCCGACATGGACGACATCATCACGGCAGGCTCGGCCGCCGCCGCCGCGTCCCCCGGTTTTACTACCCAGGACGACAAAGTGGACCTCAACGGCGACATGGACGGCGAGCTCGAGTACGGCGAGGACGAGCCGGAGCCGGAGGAGGATGAGGATGAGGTGGAGGAACAGGCGCCTGCTCCGGCGAGGAAACGGAAGAAGAGGAAGGGGGCGACCAGGACCGGCGAGCCGCGCATCAAGTGGGCGTCCAAGGAGGATGAGTGCCTCGCCGAAGTGTGGAAAGTCATCTGCCTGGACCCGATCACCGGCACGAACCAGAGTATCGACATGTATTGGGACCGCATCAAGGCCGAGTTCGACGAGCGCAAACTCGCCGACCCCTACTTCAAAGGCGTGTACATGCAGCGCGGGGCGAAGGCAATGGCGAACCATTGGGGGCTCATTCAATCGGCGTGTAACAAATGGCATGGGATCGTCGAGGAGATCGCGACTCGTCCGGAGAGCGGCACCAGCGTCGAGGATCAGGTATGGATCGCCGGCCTCTCCTTTTCCATTTCGCCGGGTGCACGCCGCTCAGTGGTAGTCCCTCGGCGCAGCTTGTGCGGATGTTCGGCATGTTCCGGTAGGACAACAGCGACCAAGATTTCAAAAACCTCCACGTCTTCAAACGGATTGAGAAGTGCGACAAGTGGGAGTATGTCTGGCGCACCGTCGCCAAGGCCAAGGAGACCTACAAGCCGGAGGCGCCGATGCCGGGCGCGGGCGAAGGGCACCCCGAGGGCAACAAGGGGGCCAAGAAGGGGAAACACGCCGACTCGGCTACCGCACGCGTGCAGGAGTCCATCGAGCATTGCCTCGCCGATGCACAGGCCCGGGCCGCCCTACGTGAAGAGAAGACCGAGGCACGATGGTCGGCGTTGATGACGAGCAGCGCTGTCAAGCTCGACCTACTCCGGATGAACATCGCCGCTGTAGCGACCCGACCTCAGATGGTCAAGTCTCTGTGCTTCAGTGTCATCCCTGAATCGGTAATGCTGACACACACAGTACTCGAAGGATTTATAACAGAGTAGCAATCACACACTTATTACATCGAATGTCTCAAGAGAGAACTTATTAGAATAATATGGCTTAAGGCCATCTAATGCGATAATAGCGGAATGCTTGGAAGATAAAGTGAGTCCATCAACTCCTACGTCATAGCTGAGCTGCATGACAACGACCTAACGAACCTTACTCTTCGTCTAAAAAGTCTGCAACATAATACGTTGCAGCCCGAAAACGAGTCAGCACATGGAATATGCTGGCAAGGTAACACAGTAGAGCAAGAACAGAATAATACTATCACTACATGCATATTTGGCTGGTGGAAAGCTCTATGGTTATAGTTTTTGGGAAAAGCCAATTTTTCCCTACAACAAAGGAATATATTTTAATTTAACTATCATGGTAGTTGAAACATTATTGAGAAGGTTCCTCCAACTCAATCCCAATTAAAGTGATTAACATCCCAATAATATTAATTAAGAGTGATGAGATACATGTGATAACCCAAGAACTAGATACTCAAGATTTGTCCATAACCGAGGACACGTCTAACCATGATTAGTTTGTACACTCTGCAGAGGTTTGTGCACTTTTCCCCACAAGACTCGATCGCCTCCGTTGGATTTCTCGCACTACAAGGTGTTTGAGAAACGGATGACCGAGACACAGTCTTTCAGAAACATTAACTCTCTACTCCGAACAGACCATACCAAACCTACATCCCACTACCTGCTGATCTGCCTCTTCAAGAGCTTCACGTAACTTACTCAACCATGCTAGAGCCCGTAATAGCTTGTGGCTGCACACGGAAGTTTCTAGCATGAATCATCTCAGTTCCCTTTGAGCCTGGGTGGCGGTCCATAGGAAGATCACACAGTTACTCGGGGATTTCCAAAAAAATACAGACAACACTGAGTTCCCCAGGTGCTTCAATCCACCCAGATGTTTGATTTAAGTTGCCACCTTAAGTTGAATCATTAATTAACAAACTCACATCTGTCATGGATTTCACTCAAACCCAAACCACGTCTACAAGCATAACATAGCATAGTAATATAAGCAAGCGTAGAAGTAACTCCCCAGGGTTTGAATATAACAGGGCAATAGGTTCTACCTCAACAACTACTTCCCAACCCACATGTTAATGACATCCTAATCATGCAATGTTTAAGGGGTGGAACTAATGCATAAAAACTGGGTATGAGAAGAGTATGATCAATGTGTTACTTGCCTTGCTGACGATCTGCGAAACCTAGGGACTCGTAGTAGCACGCTTCGCACTCCGGGTGTTCTATCGCAAACAAACAATAACATACATAAGCAACAAGCAAAGATGCGCAAGCAAAACTCAAATAAAAGAGGCTGGCCGGAAAGTTCAACTTAAGAACTCCGGTTAGCAAAAGAATCAAATTAAACATACATAAGCAACAAGCAAAGATGCGCAAGAAAAACTCAAATAAAAGAGGCTGACCGGCAAGTTCAACTTAAGAACTCCGGTTAGCAAAAAGAATCAAATCAAACGGAGCAACGAAACTCAAACGGCGAAAGAAAGAAGATCTGTTTACTAATCTGAACCTCGGTCAAATTTTACAGTAGCAAAAGCTTGTTCAAGTTGATTAAACAAAAAGAGGATCTTGAGACGAAGATCTAGGCGCTTGAATCGCCTGATTCCGACTAACGAGCGAAAAGATAAACATAAACTAAGATCGGATCAAAAATCGCGATCGAGAATAATCGCAGATAAATCCGATAAAAGAAAACTGACGAACAGACTAATGAACAAGCGTTTGTTAGCTGTAACTAAAGGACGAAGAACCGTTCGTTAAACGAATGTACGGATGAACGTCCTCTAACTAGAAGAACTGAGAAAAACCGGCAATCCAAAAAAAACAAATCTTGGGTTTTCTAAAAAAACCAAACGGTTCAAAAAAAACCAGCGGCTTGGATTCCGGCGCGGTACCTCCGGCGAGGGGCTCCGGCGAGGCGGGGGCTGCGGGGCGGCGGCGGCTAGCGCGGGCGGCGGCTGCGGTGGTGTGGTGTTGGGGCTCGGGGGGAGGGGGGCGTATATAAAGGGGCGGGGCGGCGACTTGGAGGAGGGGGCAAGGCGGAGGCGGAGTCCGACTCGGACTCCGGTCCGAGCGGCGGCGGTGGCTAGCAGCGGCCTGGCTCGGCTGGGCCTTAGGCCCAGTCGGGCGCGGATTTTTTTAAAATAATAACGCCGACAGAAATAAAATCCTAGAAAAATAAATAAAAAATCTAAAAAATGCCAAAATAAATTTTCATAGTCTAAATAAAATATTTAGAACGAGACGAACATTTTCTTGGCCCTAAAATGCAATTTTGAAAATGTGCAATTTTTCTAATGCAAATAAAGTCCGAATAAAATCAAATAAATCCAACAAATGATTTTAATATTTTTCCTCCAATATTTCAATTATTTTGGAGAAATCATATTATCTCCTCTCATCTAATTTTAATATGGAATATTTTTCGGAGAGAAAAATTATGAAAAAAAATCCTCGTTTCATTATTTGATAAAAATCAAATATGAAAATTGGGAAATCCCCAACTCTCTCCGAGGGTCCTTGAGTTGCTTAGGATTTCGAGGATTGTGGAACGGAAATGCAATAAAATATGATATGCATGGATGACCTATGTATAACATTCCAAATTGAAAATTTGGGATGTTACAAACCTACCCCCGTTAAGATGAATCTCGCCCTCGAGATTCGGGTTGGCTAAAAAATAGGTGCGGGTGGTCTTTGCGGAGATCATCCTCTCGTTCCCAGGTGGCTTCATCCTCAGTATGGTGGCTCCACTGAACTTTGCAAAACTTGGTAATCTTACTGCGAGTGACTCTACTGGCAAACTCAAGAATCTTAACTGACCTCTCTTCGTAAGTCAAATCACTGTCCAACTGAATCGCCTCCAAGGGTACTGTATCCCTTAACGGTATATCGACCATCTCAGCATGACACTTCTTCAACCGTGAAACGTGGAACACATCGTGAACTCCTGACAATCCCTCGGGTAATTCCAACTTGTAGGTAATTTCTCCCATCCGTTCCAAAACAGGATACGGTCCTACAAATCTCGGAGCTAACTTTCCCTTAACTCCAAAACGTTTCACTCCTCGCAAGGGAGATACTCGCAGATATGCTCTGTCTCCAGTTTCGTAAATTACCTCCTTGCGTTTTGAGTCTGCATAACTCTTCTGCCTGGACTGAGCAATCTTCAGTCTATCGCGAATCAATTTAACCTTCTCCTCAGACTCCTTAATCAAGTCTGGTCCAAACAATTGTCGGTCTCCTACCTCATCCCACATCAACGGTTTCTGCACCTTCGTCCATACAGGGCTTCAAACGGTGCCATCTTCAAACTGGCTTGGTAGCTATTGTTGTATGAGAACTCCGCGTAAGGAAAATTGTCATCCCAACTAGATCCATAATCTAGCGCACAGGCTCTCAACATGTCCTCCAGAATTTGGTTGACTCTCTCGGTCTACCCATCTGTCTGCGGGTGAAATGCTGTACTGAACTCCAATCTTGTTCCCGAAGTTTGGTGTAACTGATGCCAAAACTTTGAAGTAAACTGTGTTCCTCTATCTGATACGATGGTCCTCGGGACTCCCTGCAGACATACGATCCGTGACATGTATATCTTGGCCAACTTTGCACTGGTATAAGTGGTTTTCACTGGGATGAAGTGAGCCACTTTGGCCAAGCGATCAACTACTACCCATATAGAATCATATCCTGCTTTGGTCCTGGGCAATCCGGTGATAAAGTCCATGCCCAGTTTATCCCACTTCCATTCAGGTATCGGCATAGGCTGTAACAGTCCTGCTGGCTTCTGATGCTCTGCTTTCACTCTCTGACATACATCACATACGGCTACTGAGGGAGTCCTGGATCAGGGGGTCTCCGGACAGCCGCACTATCTCCATTGGCCGGACTGTTAGACTATGAAGATACAAGATTGAAGACTTCGTCTCGTGTCCGGATGGGACTCTACTTAGCGTGGAAGGCAAGCTAGGCAATACGGATATGGATATCTCCTCCTTTGTAACCGACCTTGTGTAACCCTAACCCTCTCCGGTGTCTATATAAACCGAAGGGTTTTAGTCCGTAGGACAACAATCACAACATACAATCATACCATAGGCTAGCTTCTAGGGTTTAGCCTCTCTGATCTCGTGGTAGATCTACTCTTGTACTACCCATATCATCAATATTAATCAAGAAGGACATAGGGTATTACCTCCATCAAGAGGGCCCGAACGTGGGTAAAACATCGTGTCCCCTGCCTCCTGTTACCATCCGGCCTAGACGCACAGTTCGGGACCCCCTACCTGAGATCCGCTGGTTTTGACACCGACATTGGTGCTTTCATTGAGAGTTCCTCTGTGTCATCACCGTTAGGCTTGATGGCTCCTACTATCATCGATAGCGATGCGGTCCAGGGTGAGACTTTTCTCCCCGGACAGATCTTCGTATTCGCCTGCTTTGCACTGCGGGCTAATTCGCTTGGCCATCTGGAGCAGATTGAAAGCTACGCCCCTGGCCGTCAGGTCAGATTTGGAAGTTTGAACTACACGGCTGACATCCGCGGAGACTTGATCTTCGACGGATTCGAGCCACAACCGGGCGTGCCGCACTATCACGATGGGTATGACCTAGCTCTGCCGCCGAACAGTACCCCAGAGGCCGCGCCCGCATCAGCTCCGACCCTTAGCTCGGAGCCAACTGCGCCAATCAAGGACGGGTGGTTAGACACCGCCTCAGGGGCTGCAGTCTCAATGGCAATCGAGACGAACACCAGCATAATCCTCTGTGCAGCCCATGACTCCAAGGTGCCGGACTCTTTTTCTGACTCCGAACCGCCCGCGCCCCTGCCAATCGAATCCGATTGGGCACCGATAATGGAATTCACCGCCGCGGATATCTTTCAGCACTCGCCCTTCAGCGACATTCTGAATTCACTAAGGTCTCTTTCTTTGTCAGGAGAGCCCTGGCCAGATTATGGCCATCAGGATTGGGATGCGGACGACGAAGAAATTCGACGCCCACCCACCACCCACTTAATAGCCACTGTCAATGACTCAACCGACATGCTCGACTTCAACTCCGAAGACATCGATAGTATGGACGACGATGCGAAGGCGAAGAGGAACCACCGCCCACAGGGCGCTGGATGTCCACCTCATCATATGACGTATACATGGTGGACACACCAAAAAAAGACGACGACGAGGAACGGAAGGACGCACCGAAGGCTTGTTCCCTCGAGAAGCAGTCAAAGCGGCGGCGCGCCGCCCCAAATCCCGCCTCGGCAGAAATAACGATCATACAGACCCAGCGTTGGAGCAGGGCGAACCACCGCCGGACCACGTCAATACGGAGAATCAAACCGAACAAACCAATTCTGTGAAAGATAATAGTCCGGACGACATAACACCGGACAGGCACCCGGAGCAGCAGAATGCCCGTCAAAGGCTTGTTGCCACCATGAGGAGTCTGAAAAAGCAGAAGCAAAGGCTCAAGGCTGCGCAGGATAACACTCCAAATCAGATGGAGTAAAGTACTCAACACAGCAGCGAAGTACGGCGGCAATAGCCCCACCAAGAGCTACCCAAAGCAGAAGTTGCTACGTGAATTCGATGAGGAGGCCTCAGACCCCCCACAACCAAAAATTAAAACAGCCATCTGGCCGGATAGACGACCTCACGGCCAACATAAAGCGGCAAGCAACGCCGCACATAAGCCAATACGCGGTCTACGCGAGGGCTCGCATCAAAAGGAGGGCGAAACCAGATCCATCTACGGACCATGCAAGCGTGCTCCAGCATATGATGCAACACAACAAACATCCGAACAACGCGGTACACCCAGATATAGGGGTGCCGCACACCCCCTATGTTTCACCGATGAGGTGTTGGACCATGAATTTCCAGAGGGATTCAAACCCGTAAACATAGAGGCATACGATGGAACAACATACCCTGGGGTATGGATTGAGGACTATATCCTCCATATCCACATGGCTCGGGGAGATGATCTCCACGCCATTAAGTATTTACCCCTCAAACTCAAAGGGCCAGCTCGACACTGGCTTAAGAGCCTCCCCGAAAGCTCCATTGGAAGTTGGGAAGAGCTCGAAGACGCCTTTCGGGCAAATTTTCAAGGGACTTATGTTCGACCTCCGGACGCGGATGATTTGAGTCATATAACTCAACAGCCCGAAGAGTCAGCCCGAAAGATTTGGAACAGGTTTCTTACTAAAAAGAACCAAATTGTCGACTGTCCGGACGCCGAAGCCTTGGCAGCTTTTGAAAGCACAAGTGCTCCCTAGGTGGTTTTGGTAATTAATGACAACATATCTCTTGTTGGACTAACGTTTCTATCTAGTATATTTCAGATAAGTTCAACAATGGAGTGGCATGAACTAAAGGCTATGGGAAGTTCTCCAAGATGCTAAGGACAAAGGATTGGCTAAAGCTCAAAGCTCAAGACTCTTCATTTTATATTTTAGTGATCCAAGATCACATTGAGTCCATAAGAAAAGCCAATACTATCAAGGAGGGATGAGGTGTTGCTTAATGAGCCTCTTGCTCAAGTGCTTAATGATATGCTCCAAAATCCTCAGCTACTTTCCCATATCCACATATGACCTAAACCTAAAGCCAAACTTGGACCTACCGATTATTTCTATCCGGCGCCACCGAGTTTCATATGTCATAAGCCACTGCCAAACCCTAATCAGTTCGGTCTCACCGATGGGATCTCGGTCTCACCGAGATGGGCTTGCAAACTCTCTGTTACCTATTGCAATACTCTCGGTTTCACCGAGATATGCAATCGGTCCCACCGAATTTGCTTGGCCAACTCTCTGTTTCGCCTATTACCAAAATCGGTCCCACTGAGTTTGAGTAATCGGTCAAACCGAGTTTTGGATTTACCCTAACCCTAGCACATCGGTCCCACCGAGTTGATCCAGTCGGTCCCACCGAAAATCTCTAACGGTCACTAGGTTTACCTTTTCGGTCCGACCGAGTTTGTTGATTCGGTCCCACCGAGATTGGTAAATTGTGTGTAACGGTTGGATTTTGTGTGGAGGCTATATATACCCCTCCACCTCCTCTTCATTCGAAGAGAGAGCCATCAGACTAAGCCTACACTTCCAGCATTCTATTTCTGAGAGAGAACTACCTACTCATGTGTTGAGACCAAGATATTCCATTCCTACCATATGAATCTTGATCTCTAGCCTTCCCCAAGTTGCTTTCCACTCAAACCTTCTTTCCACCAGATCCAAATCCTATGAGAGAGAGTTGAGTGTTGGGGAGACTATCATTTGAAGCACAAGAGCAAGGAGTTCATCATTAACACACCATTTGTTACTTCTTGGAGAGTGGTGTCTCCTAGATTGGCTAGGTGTCACTTGGGAGCCTCCGACAAGATTGTGGAGTTGAACCAAGGAGTTTGTAAGGGCAAGGAGATCGCCTACTTCGTGAAGATCTACCGCTAGTGAGGCAAGTCCTTCGCGGGCGATGGCCATGGTGGGATAGACAAGGTTGCTTCTTCGTGGACCCTTCGTGGGTGGAGCCCTCCGTGGACTCGCGCAACCGTTACCCTTCGTGGGTTGAAGTCTCCATCAACGTGGATG
This sequence comes from Triticum monococcum, assembly GCA_034509565.1. Taxonomy (NCBI): domain Eukaryota; kingdom Viridiplantae; phylum Streptophyta; class Magnoliopsida; order Poales; family Poaceae; genus Triticum; species Triticum monococcum. Next base: position 419,886,824 of record CM067845.1, read on the forward strand.
TAGGATAGCACCACCTATCCGAACCACGGGAAAACATCCGTGCCTCCAATTGCGTTTGAATTCTCCAAACCCTTCCCTTTACATTCTTGCATGTTGCATGCTTTACTTTCCGCTGCCTATACACTCTTTGCATACTTTCTTGATATGTATTGTGAATGTTGAAATTATGCCTAAACTCTTAAACCGAAAAAGCTTAAAAATTGCAACTTTAGCATTAAGTGTCTAATCACCCCCCCTCTAGACACATCTACTTCAAGGTCCTACAAGTGGTATCAGAGCTTTGGTCTCCATTGCCTTGGTTTAATCACCATTGGAGGAAGATGGATGTGTCTACTTTAGGGAGTCTTAGACATAGAGTGCCTATCCTTGATGGACAATATTTTCATGAGTGGAAAAATGAGATGCTTGTAATCTTCAACCAATATCATTTGAACAAGTATATTGCTAGCCCTTGTGCACCTCATATTGATCCCTTGCATCCTACCCTAGATGAAGATATTGACATGATTCGCAATCTTAGAACTATCGAGCTCATCATTAGAGGATTGCCCAAAAATTTGATTGCTAGTTTGCCTACTCTTAATTGTGCCTATACTATATGGAAATTTCTTGAGGAACGATTTCCCGACCATTCCTTGAAAAATGTGGATGAAATTCTCCATAAATCTATTGCCTTGAGTAAGATGAACTCTAGTGATCCTAGATTTGGTGATTGTCTATTTGAGCTTGCCAATCTCAAGCGAGCCAAAGGAGATGTTGGAATCATTAGTGATATTATATCCGAAGCTATAAGAATTCATAAAAGTGACCACTTTGATGATCATTTATCTAATGAATTACCCTCTCTAGGAAATGATGAGTCACAAGATCATGGTGAACATGGATACTATGATGATGATAGTGACTTTGATCTTGATGATGCAATGAGACACTTTGGTCTTACGGCGAATCTTCGGGGATATGAATCAGGAGGAAAGGAATGGGTTCTTGATAGTGGATGTACTGATCATATGACCGGAGATGAAGAGATGTTTCGTGAGCTTGCTGAAAATGACGGCCCTCGAAAATATGTCACTTTTGGTGATAATTCAAAGGGTAAAGTGGTTGGCCTTGGTAAGGTGGCCATCTCACATGACAGTTCCATTCAAAATGTCATGCTCGTTGAATCTCTCGGCTACAACTTACTTTCAGTATCTAGACTTGCTGATTTCGGTTTGAATGTCTTATTTACTGAGGTTGATTGCCAAGTGTTTCGTCGAGACAATCATAAAATGGTCTTTACCGGTATGCGTAGAGGTGATCTTTACATTGTCGATTTCTCTAAAAAGGCACAACCTAAAACTTGCTTTATTGCTAAATCCTCAAAAAGTTGGTTGTGGCATAGACAACTAGGTCACGTTGGCATGAGAAACCTTGACAAGCTTATTAAAGGAAATCATATCCTTGGAGTTAACGATGTCATATTTGATAAGGATAGACTTTGCAGTTCTTGTCAAGCAGGTAAACAGGTTGGAGGAAGGCATCCCGTGAAGAACATCATGACCACAAGGAGGCCACTCGAGCTACTTCATATGGATCTCTTTGGTCCCAACGCCTACAAGAGTCTCGGTGGAAATTCTTTTGGTCTAGTTATAGTTGATGATTTTTCAAGATTTACGTGGGTGTTCTTTCTTAATGACAAGTCGCAGGTCCAGAAGATCTTCAAAAACTTCGCTAGGAAGGCCCAAAATCAGTTTGACGTGAAGATCAAGAAGGTTCGGAGTGACAACGGAACGGAGTTCAAGAACGCAAATGTGGACACCTTTCTTGACGAAGAAGGGATTTCACACGAGTTCTCGGCTATGTACACACCTCAACAAAATGGAGTTGTTGAGAGGAAGAACCGGACGCTCATCGAAATGGCAAGAATGATGCTTGATGAATACAAGACGCCGAAGCACTTTTGGGCAGAAGCGGTTGAGATAGCTTGTCACGCAACAAATCGCTTGTACCTTCACAAGCTACTCGGCAAGACAGCATACGAGCTCCTCACCGGTAACAAACCCCAAGTTGGATACTTTCGAGTATTCGGCTCAAAGTGCCACATTCTTGATAAGCATCGTCGTTCAAAGTTTGCTCCTAAATCTCATGAAGGTTTCCTACTTGGTTATGGCTCAAACTCTCACACTTACCGTGTCTACAACAATTTCACCCGAAAGGTTGAAGAGACGGTAGATGTGAAGTTTGATGAATCTAATGGCTCGCAAGTAGAGCAATTGCCAATTGATGTAGGAGACAAAGACCCTTAAGAAGCAATCCAAGACTTGCCCATTGGCAAAATTCGTCCAACGGAGGTGAAGGAGAGTACTTCATCCGTCCAAGTGGAAGCTTATACTTCACAACAAGGTGAACCAAGAATCGACACGGAAGCATCCACAAGTGGGACACACCAAGATGAAGAAGACAAGGAAATGCATCAAGACGAACATCAACAACCTCCTTCTCCACCACGACAAGAAAACGACAACGTCAACAATGAAGAAGGCCAAGAAGAAGAACAAGATGAAGAAGATGTTCAACGAAGACCCAAGCAAAAGCTCTCACGAGTTCGAGCAAGAATCGCCAAAGATCATCCCGTCGAGCAAATCTTCAATGATATACAAACCGGGAGAATCACTCGCTCAAAAACTCGTTTAGCTAACTTTTGTGAAAACTATTCATTTATCTCTAGCATTGAACCTATGAAGGTTGAAGAAGCATTGGAAGATCCGGATTGGATAAATGCTATGCATGAAGAGCTACACAACTTTGAGAGAAACCAAGTTTGGACATTGGTTGAGAAGCCCGACGACAACCACAACGTCATTGGTACCAAATGGGTGTTTCGCAACAAGCAATATGAAGATGGACAAGTGGTTCGCAACAAAGCACGTCTCGTCGCCCAAGGGTACACACAAGTCGAAGGTATGGACTATGGTGAGACATATGCTCCCGTTGCTAGACTTGAGTCCATTCGCATCTTACTTGCCTATGCTAATCACCATAACATCACCTTGTACCAAATGGACATTAAAAGTGCTTTTCTAAATGGTGAAATAGAGGAGGAAGTTTATGTCAAACAACCTCCCGGCTTTATCAATCCTAATAAACCAAATCATGTTTACAAACTTCACAAAGCTCTTTATGGTCTTAAACAAGCTCCTAGAGCTTGGTACAAATGCTTGACCAAGTTCCTTATTGCAAGTGGTTTTGAAATTGGTAAAATTGATTCTACTCTTTTTACTAAAAGGGTTAATGGAGAACTATTTGTATGCCAAATTGAAAGTGCAACTATCCCTAGGTGGTTTTGGTAATTCATAACAACATATAGCTCACTGAGCTAATGCTATTTCAAGATGATTATTTCAGGAAAGCTCAATGATTGGCATGGCATGGATGTGAAAGTGGAACCCTCAAAATGCTAAGGACAAAGAATTGGCTCAAGCTCAAAAGTTCAAGACTCTTCATTTTATATTTTAGTGATCCAAGATCACATTGAGTCTTTAGGAAAAGCCAATACTATCAAGGAGGGATGAGGTGTTGCTTAATGAGCCTCTTGCTTTATGTGCTTGGTGATATGCTCCAAAATCCTCAACCACTTTTCCATAGCCACAAATGACCTAAACACTAAGCCAAACTTGGTCATACCGATTCTTTCAATCCGGCGCCACCGAGTTTCACTTGTCATTTGCCACTGCCAAACCCTAGCAATTCGGTCCTACCGATAAGGATCTCGGTCTCACCGAGATGGGATTGCAAACTCTCTGTTTCCCTTTCATAACTTTTCGGTCTCACCGAAAGAGCGAATTGGTCCCACCGAGATTGCAATGTAAACTCTCTGTTTCCTTCTTGTAACTTTTCGGTCTCACCGAAAGAGCGAGTCGGTCCCACCGAGTTTTCCTGACCAACTCTCTGGTTAGCTTATTGCCAAACTCGGTCTCACCGAGTTTGTGCAATTGGTCTCACCGAGATTACGTTATGCCCAAACCCTAACCGAATCGGTCCTACTGAGTTGCATGTCAGTCCCACCGAAATCTCTAACGGTCACTAGGTTTACTATTTCGGTCCGACCGAGTTTGTTTATTCGGTCCCACCGAGATTGGTAAATTGTGTGTAACGGTTGGATTTTGTGTGGAGGCTATATATACCCCTCCATCTCCTCTTCACTCGTGGAGAGAGCCATCAGAACACATACACCATTCCAACTCATATGTTCTGAGAGAGAACCACCTACTCATGTGTTGAGACCAAGATATTCCATTCCAACCATATGAATCTTGATCTCTAGCCTTCCCCAAGTCGCTTTCCACTCAAATCTTCTTTCCACCAAATCCAAATCCTATGAGAGAGAGTTGAGTGTTGGGGAGACTATCATTTGAAGCACAAGAGAAAGGAGTTCATCATCAACACACCATTTGTTACTTCTTGGAGAGTGGTGTCTCCTAGATTGGCTAGGTGTCACTTGGGAGCCTTCGACAAGATTGTGGAGTTGAACCAAGGAGTTTGTAAGGGCAAGGAGATCGCCTACTTCGTGAAGATCTACCGCTAGTGAGGCAAGTCCTTCGTGGGCGATGGCCATGGTGGGATAGACAAGGTTGCTTCTTCGTGGACCCTTCGTGGGTGGAGCCCTCCGTGGACTCGCGCAACCGTTACCCTTCGTGGGTTGAAGTCTCCATCAATGTGGATGTAGGATAGCACCACCTATCCGAACCACGGGAAAAACATCCGTGTCTCCAATTGCGTTTGAATCCTCAAACCCTTCCCTTTATATTCTTGCAAGTTGCATGCTTTACTTTCCGCTGCCAATATACTCTTTGCATGCTTGCTTGAATTGTGTGATGATTGCTTGACTTGTCCTAAGATAGTTAAAATCTGCCAAGAACTAAAATTGGGAAAAGGTTAAGTTTTTATTTGGTCAAGTAGTCTAATCACCCCCCTCTAGACATACTTTCGATCCTACACAAATTTATGTTGATGATATCATATTTGGTTCAACTAACCCTCTCTTTAGTGAAAAGGTTGGAAAGCTAATGTCAGAGAAGTTTGAGATGTCTATGATGAGTGAACTCAAATTCTTTCTTGGTTTGCAAATCAAGCAAACTAAGGAAGGTACTTTTGTCTCTCAAACGAAGTACAGCAAGGACTTATTCAAGAAGTTCAATATGCAAGAATGCAAAGGTATGTCTACACCCATGCCTACTAGTGGACATAATGATTTGACCAAAGATGGTGAACCGGTTGATTAAAAGGTTTATCGCTCTATGATTGGTTCATTGTTATACCTATGTGCTTCACGTCCCGATATTATGCTAAGTGTGTGCATGTGTGCACGATATCAAGCTGCTCCTAAAGAATGTCATCTTAAGGCCGTAAAAAGGATAGTTAGATACTTAATTCATACACCAAACTTTGGCATTTGGTATCCTAAGAGGTCTTCTTTTGATCTTGTTGGCTATTCCGACTCGGATTATGCCAGAGACAAGGTTGATAGAAAGTCCACTTCGGGTACTTGTCAATTTCTTGGTAGATCTCTTGTGTCTTGGTCCTCCAAGAAATAAAACTCGGTGTCCTTATCCACCGCCGAAGCAGAATACATTGCCGCTGGTTCATGTTGTGCTCAATTACTTTGGATGACCCAAACTCTTAAAGATTATGGGATCTATGTGAGACATGTTCCACTGCTTTGTGACAATGAAAGTGCTATCAAAATTGCTCATAATCCTGTACAACATTCTTGAACTAAGCATATTGAAGTTCGTCATCATTTCATTCGAGACCATGTTGCTAAGGGTGACATTAATCTTAAGCATGTTCGCACCGATAAGCAATTAGCGGATATATTTACTAAGCCACTTGATGAGAAAGTGTTTTGCAGGTTGAGAGGTGAATTGAACATTATTGATGCTTCAAACTTGGAGTAGAAACTCCATTGGATACATGCAAGACATGAGCTTATGACTAATCCATGATATATCTCTTATGATGACTATCTTATATCTTGGATATATATTTGTATCTTGCATGTTGTCTAACCCATGTAGGTGCTTGATTGAATCTAATTCCATGAGATTGCGACTCACTCACATCTTGAGCAATCTCTACATCACCAAGTCTCTACACGATGGTGGTTGAAGACAAGGAAGCACAAAACCATTCAAACATATCCTTTGACAAATTCTATGTTGAGCTTCATGATTGTCATATTTGGATACACAAGTGCTCTTCCTTGCAAGGACTAACCCATGTAGGTAGATGAACTCAAACTCCAAGTGGTGCTCCCAACTCTTGATGAGCTACATCAACCTTGCGCACCCACACAAGTTCAACTACATGAGCAAGAACCACACCACCACCCAAGGTATGTTATTCCATCTTAGAGAAGCTTTACTCCAAGACATGAGTCAAAGCAACTCAACAAGATGTGAATACATCAAGATGCTTAAACGAAAAATGGTAACCCCATTTTGAGCTCAAACGATGAGTATGACCTATGATCAAGTGTTCTCACTTGACTCCCAAGTCAATATACTCTAAGATAGGTGACTATGTCACCGCCCAACTCTAGATGAAGTTCTCTTGTGATCTTTTTGTGTTATTGCATTTGTCTCATGCATGTTTATTTTTCCTTCTCCTTTTTCAACTTCATCTAGATCCTTCAGCTTCTTCTCTTTTCCTTTTGTTTCTGTTCTGCATTTTCTACATTTAATTCCTTGCAAATCTTTGTGAGATCCTACATGTCTAGTGAGCTGAGGTGACAAGTGTTTTTCTCTATGTGAACTCAGTTTCACCGACTTGTAATCTTCGGTCCAACCGAATCTTTTTGGTACCACCGAAACATGCCACTCGGTGCCACCGACTTTGCAACAGGAAAAACAGCTTGCCCCTTGTTCTATATTTCTTCTAACCTCTCCAAGCATCACAGTTTTATCCATTGCTTTGTGCTGAGTCTCAAGGACCAAACCTATACGACGGATTCCAGAAAGCCCTTCTTGGAAATTGATGTCAAAGGGGGAGAGAGAGATCACATCAAAGCTTGTAGGAGAGAGATCACATCAACAAAAAGTCTCGAGGACCAAACCTACAAGAGAGAAAGTATTAAGGGGGAGAAAGAGATTTCCAGGGGGAGAGAAAATACTCAAGTATCCCAGATGCTTGATGTTCAAGAGGAGAGATGTCACATGTCTTTTTAGGGGGAAAGACATGTTCATATGTACCCTTCAGCTCTGATTTTCTGTTCCCTATCTTCTCCCAATATCCCATGTAATATTCAGGGGAAGCAAGACACCTAAGGGAAAGAAATCAGTCAAATTCATTGCATATCTTTACTCTTGGGGACATGTTGAATCCAATATAGTGCCTAGTACTTACTCTCTACATGTCATCCCAGTCTTAGTATTCTTGTGGTTTCTCTTGTTTGCTCTGGCTAGTGGAGGTACCTGTGTTATCTAACTTTGTTTGTGCAGGTTCATTCCATCCTAAGCCAACTCAAGACTACAAGGTAAGTATATGCATTAAAATCATGAGTATGAGGAGTTCTTGCTTATGTACATACTGGTTGCAAGGACTCATGAGCATGAAGGTATTTTCCTTAATAATCTTTTGCTCTCATGCATATGGCCAAGATACATGTAACACATTGCCTACTTTGTCATGATTATGCTCTCACATGCTTCTATATTTCATATTCATATGATTGCATACATGTAGGGGGAGTCCATGTTTGTTACATGTCCTTCCAAAGCTTTACTTACTGCTCTTTATATCTTTATCTAAATCTTTGATGTATGTTGCCATCAATTACCAAAAAGGGGGAGATTGAAAGCACAAGTGCTCCCTAGGTGGTTTTGGTAATTAATGACAACATATCTCTTGTTGGACTAACGTTTCTATCTAGTATATTTCAGATAAGTTCAACAATGGAGTGGCATGAACTAAAGGCTGTGGGAAGTTCTCCAAGATGCTAAGGACAAAGGATTGGCTAAAGCTCAAAGCTCAAGACTCTTCATTTTATATTTTAGTGATCCAAGATCACATTGAGTCCATAAGAAAAGCCAATACTATCAAGGAGGGATGAGGTCTTGCTTAATGAGCCTCTTGCTCAAGTGCTTAATGATATGCTCCAAAATCCCCAGCTACTTTCCCATATCCACATATGACCTAAACCTAAAGCCAAACTCGGACCTACCGATTATTTCTATCCGGCGCCACCGAGTTTCATATGTCATAAGCCACTGCCAAACCCTAATCAGTTCGGTCTCACCGATGGGATCTCGGTCTCACCGAGATGGGCTTGCAAACTCTCTGTTACCTATTGCAATACTCTCGGTTTCACCGAGATATGCAATCAGTCCCACCGAGTTTGCTTGGCCAACTCTCTGTTTCGCCTATTACCAAAATTGGTCCCACCGAGTTTGAGTAATCGGTCAAACCGAGTTTTGGATTTACCCTAACCCTAGCACATCGGTCCCACCGAGTTGATCCAGTCGGTCCCACCGAAAATCTCTAACGGTCACTAGGTTTACCTTTTTGGTCCGACCGAGTTTGTTGATTCGGTCCCACCGAGATTGGTAAATTGTGTGTAACGGTTGGATTTTGTGTGGAGGCTATATATACCCCTCCACCTCCTCTTCATTCGAAGAGAGAGCCATCAGACTAAGCCTACACTTCCAGCATTCTATTTCTGAGAGAGAACTACCTACTCATGTGTTGAGACCAAGATATTCCATTCCTACCATATGAATCTTGATCTCTAGCCTTCCCCAAGTTGCTTTCCACTCAAACCTTCTTTCCACCAGATCCAAATCCTATGAGAGAGAGTTGAGTGTTGGGGAGACTATCATTTGAAGCACAAGAGCAAGGAGTTCATCATTAACACACCATTTGTTACTTCTTGGAGAGTGGTGTCTCCTAGATTGGCTAGGTGTCACTTGGGAGCCTCCGACAAGATTGTGGAGTTGAACCAAGGAGTTTGTAAGGGCAAGGAGATCGCCTACTTCATGAAGATCTACCGCTACTGAGGCAAGTACTTTGTGGGCGATGGCCATGGTGGGATAGACAAGGTTGCTTCTTCGTGGACCCTTCGTGGGTGGAGCCCTCCGTGGACTCGCGCAACCGTTACCCTTCGTGGGTTGAAGTCTCCATCAACGTGGATGTAGGATAGCACCACCTATCCGAACCACGGGAAAACATCCGTGTCTCCAATTGCGTTTGAATTCTCCAAACCCTTCCCTTTACATTCTTGCAAGTTGCATGCTTTACTTTCCGCTGCCTATACACGCTTTGCAAACTTGCTTGATATGTATTGTGAATGTTGAAATTATGCCTAAACTCCACTTAAACCGAAAAAGCTTAAAAATTGCAACTTTAGCATTAAGTGTCTAATCACCCCCCCTCTAGAGACATCTACTTCAAGGTCCTACAGCTTTTAAGCATAGCGTCCGTGACGAATGGCTTGCCAGACACCTCGGCCAAGAAAAGCCGAGAACAATGGCAGCATTAACAAGCCTCATGACCCGCTTTTGCGCGGGTGAGGATAGCTGGCTAGCCAGATGCAGCACTAGCAACCCCAGTACATCCGAAGTTAGAGATGGAAACAGGAAATCACGGCGCAACAGAAATAACAAACGCCGGAATAAATAAGACAACACGAAGAGCACGACAGTAAACACCGGATTCAAAAGCTCTCGGCCAGGTCAGCAAAAGCCGCCCTCTAAAGGCGCCAAAGACGAACTGTCCAGCCTAAACAAAATTCTAGACCAAATATGTCAGATCCATAGCACCCCTGGTAAACCCGCTAATCATACCCACAGAGAATGTTGGGTCTTCAAGCAGTCCGGCAAGCTCAACGCCGTACACAAGGGGGAGGATACACCAAGCGAAGATGAGGATGAGCCTCTCAAGCAAGACACTGGGGAACAAAAGAAATTTCCACCAGAAGTCAAAACCGTAAACGTGTTACACGTGATCAAGGGGAGAAACAAAACAGCACTCCTAGAAAAATATGCCCAAGGGCCTATCACCGCGGAGTCCTGCCACTGGTCATCTCAACCGATCACTTTCAACCATCGTGATTACTCAGCAAGTATCCGGCGTGCAGGATGGGCTGCCCTGGTATTAGACCCAATAATCGACGGATACCACTTCACACAAGTCCTGATGGACGGTGGCAGCAGTCTCAACCTGATATACCAGGATACGATCCGCGAAATGGGGATAGACCCAACAAAAATTTGCCATAGCAATACTACCTTTAAAGGAGTAACGCCAGGCCCAGGGGCTCATTGCACGGGCTCCCTGCTACTAAAGGTTATATTCGGCTTCCCTGATAACTTCCGTAGCGAACATTTAACCTTCCACATCGCTCCGTTCCAAAGTGGCTATCAAGCACTACTTGGACGCGAAGCTTTTGCTCGCTTTAATGCAATACCACATTACGCTTCCCTGACGCTCAAGATGCCCGGTCCACGTGGCATCATTATAGTGAACGGAAGTATTAAGCGATCCTTGCGCGCTAAAGCGAATGCGACTACCTTGGCAGCCGCACACTAAAAACGGCCTCGCCAACTAAAGTATTTGATAGGTCGTCAAGACCATGGACGCGGTTAGACGAGTCCGGCGCTGCTATATGTAATTCATACCGGATTGATGGCCACACCCCTATTACAAATACAAGGGGCCCAACGCACGTAGACAAGTGGCAATTTATACTCATTTCTAGTTATACATGTTTTCTTTAAAAACTATCTCTCTGCACGACAACTTTTTCACCTAAATTCCTCTCTTTTACAGATGACCATTGTGCTACACCCGTCCAGGATACGGCACAACGGAGACACAGGCGCAGACGTGCAGCAGGGACCCGTTCCAAGGATTCTTTTTAGATTAAGACCCTACGTAAACCTTTTTTACTGTCTCTTGTTGATACACATCCACCGAATTCTCAGCACAATTGGGAAGGATGCTGACGTCTTGGCATGTGGCCACATCAGAATAATGCACGTACCTGGACACAAGGGGCTTCTTACAAAGGGCACTATTTAGGCCCGGTTTATACCATAAAGACCGAACACCTTAGGGAGTGTTCGACGTCGCGAGTTTGGCCTTATATGCATCAACTTCGAATCATTGTCTTTGGTCAAATGTTGGGCTTGCCCTGCTCCTATGTTTTGGTGCCTTACGTTCCGCTTTATCGGCTAAGGCAGCACCAGGAGAACTACTGCGATTGTGCCGTGGTTCCTCCGGACGAGCACCTCAGTAGAGAAAGCCGAAAACTGACTGTCATGATATAGCGTGAGACTGGTCAACCACTCGATGACCTATCGGAATGTTAGAATTCCTCCGCCTTAACGAAGGGCCGTTTTCCGACCAGGCATGTACGCACCCCGAGATCAGGAGAGTGCGGAGCCACTAGGGGCTATCTAGTAGCCCCACTGTCAAACTCCTATGGCTAAGTGAAAGTGTTAAAGCATTATAGTCCGGTTGCCCCGTTCGCTATGCTATCACCTCCTTAATAGGACCAAGACGTTGGGTTAAGTGTGAACACGCGTTTTTCGCGAGCACCTCCGCATTATATGCGCGGGGGTTGAAGCCGACGGCTGCAATCTTTCAGGTTATACACATGTATACATAAACGGCCGCATAGGAGGCATCATACTACTTTCAGGCAAAAGTATAAACATAGCCTTATAAAATTTCATAAAAGCATTGTGTTTACAATGAGAATATATATCACTCAAACATAATATTCTTCGAGCACTGGGCCTCTATCAAACGAGCACCCTCGAGAACCTCCTCGAAATAGTGCTCGACAGCCACTCGGCCTATGGCCGAACCCTGCGCCGCAACAGTGGTAGCGTCCATCTCCGCCCAGTATGCTTTAACACGGGTAAGGGCCATCCGCGAGCCTTCTATGCATGCCGACCTCTTCATCGCATTAATGCGCGTCACCGCACCAAGGAACCACTGCACTAAACTAAAATAGCTGTTTGGCTTTGGCTTTTCCGGCCATAGCTGATCCACGACAGACCTCATGGCGAGTCCAGACAACCTATTTAGTTCGGCCCATTCGGCTAACTGATCAGTCAATGGAAGCGGACGCTCTGGAATGCTGAATTGCGACCAGAACAGCTTGTCCACTTCACGATCCGTTTGACCTGGGAAGTATTTGGCCGCATCGGCAGCGCTCGCCGCCAAGTCCATATACGCATCTGCTGAACTCCACAGCCGATCCAGAGGGGCATACCGTGGATCTCTGAACTTCCTCCTTAGCATGAAGGGCTTCCTAGCCACAATATCCCCGGCTTCCCGCAACTCCTCCTTCTTTGCTCTCGTAGCAGAGCGGGTGTATTTGTCCGCCATCGTGGCCTTCTCAAGGTCCGTTGCCTTCGCTCGGTTTTCTTTTTCAAAGAGCTGGCAACGGTCGGCAGTGTCTTTTAATTCTATGGCCATCTTGGCCATCTTCTCTTGACTCTCGCAATGTGCAGCCTTCTCGGCTTTCAACTCTTCGGCCGCCTTCAAAGCAGCTGCATTACTAATCCTCGCTTGTTCCTTGGCTCGGGCAAGCTCTTCCCGTAAGGTTTCCATGGTGGCAGCTCCATCTGCAGTCACAACATATTAAAGATACTGGCATCACGCTGCTCTTACTATGTGGCGTTCACCAGATAATAACACTTACCATGTGCCTCATCAAGCCTCTTGTTAACAAGCTCGATGTCGGCATCTGCCGCATCCAATTGCCGTTTTAATTTGGCAAACTCACTAGTCCAGCCAGCCACCGGAGCTTCCACCACCTGCACATAAGGGCAGTCTGGTTATTGCGTGGGACTATGATCCTCTGTTCGCCGCCGTTCTCGACGACAACCAGAGTCTCAGGGGCTACTATCTACACAGGGCACACCTAACATGTGCGGTACTATCACATATTATCTCACGTACCTCAAAGCCTGTCAGTAGACTTATAAAGGCTTCATGTAATCTGCTTTCGGCAGACGAAATTCTCTCCATCACCGTACCCATCAGCGTACGGTGTTCTTCTAAGATGGCCGCTCGCCCCACCAGCTCCCTCAGAACGTTCGACCGCATACCAGACGGTGGCGGACTCTTTTGTTTGCTCTCTTCGGGAGCCGGACACTAGGGACTTCGGGGGTCTATGGGATTATCTTCTGGCCTCACCATATCCGGAGAGGCCCTCCGTGACGACACTTCGGGGTTGCCCGCTTCTTGAGCGGAGGAGTCCGGGGGAGGCGTTTCGCTCTCCATCATCTCTGGAAGAAGATCCCCCGAAGACGAGCTCAGCTGAGAGGGGCTAAGGCCCGAACTGCAAGATATATGCGGCAGTTATTTTCTCAGAAGAAAGATAGTATACCTTCACTATTAAAGTATTTTTTGGATCACTTACGACTCGTTGGAGGGATGATCCCCCTGCGGACTTTGTGCGGCAAAAGCACCCCCCGAGGTGGGACCCTTTGTGGGAGACTTCTTCTCCCGTTTGGAGGCCTCGGCTTCCGGATCCTCAGAAGCAGTCCTTTTCCTCCCCTGGTTATCCTCCTTCATGGAGACGCTCATTCCCTAGGTGGGAACTGGCAGCAATGGGGGCCTGCAACCGCTCGTATTATCCCCCCCGTATCTTCCTTCGAGGGCTCCGGGCAAGGTGCGAGCTCGAGCATCTTTTCCAATACCAGATTTTCCAAACCCTCAGGGAGGGGGGCCAAACACCGAATCATCTTCGCCTTTGTTAGCCACTCCTGGTCAAAGAGCAAACTCTTAGAAATAACTTCATGGTGAATAAAGGACAGTGTGTTCGGCTAGAGGATTTCTTACTTGTTCGGCGGCGCGGTTACTGCTCAGGCCCACGTCCTCAGTAGCATCCGGACACTCTATTTGAGGTCCAAAGAATGACTTGTACATCTCCTCATGCGTCAGGCTGAGGAAACTTTGAATGGCACACGGTCCTTCTGGGTTGAACTCCCACAAGCGAAGGGGCCGGCGTTTGCAAGGCTAGACTTGACGAACCAGCATAACTTGTATTACCATGACCAAATTAAAATCTCCCTCGAAGAGATCTCGAATGCGGCTTTGCCGTGTAGGCACGTCCTTGGCTGGACCCCAGCTCAGACCTCTGCTAATCCATGACATTAGTCGTGGTGCGGGGCTCGAGTGGAAAGCGGGGGCAGCCGCCCACTTGGCACTTATGGGAGCTGTGATGTAAAACCACTCCCGTTGCCACAATTCGGACACCTTTGGAAAGGAACCTTTCGGCCATGGAGCTCCTGCCATCTTGCCTATTGATGCACCTACGCACGCTGCATGTTGCGCCTCGATCATCTTCGGTTTCACTTCAAAGGTCTTGAGCCACAGGCCGAAGTGAGGGGTAATGCGGAGGAAGGCCTCACACACGACAATAAATGTCGAGATGTGGAGAAAGGAGTTCGGAGCTAGATCGTGGAAATCTAGCCCGTAATAGAACATCAAACCCCTGACGAAGGGATCCAGAGTGAGGCCTAGGCCTCGGAGGAAGTGGGAGACAAACACGACGTTCTCGTTGGATTCGGGAGTAGGGACGACCTGCCCTCGAGCAGGAAGCCGATGCGAAACCTCAGCGGTCAGGTATCTGGCCTCCCTCAACTTCTTGATGTCCTCTTCCGTCGTGGAGGAGGGCATCCATCAGCCTTGAAGGCTGGATCCGGACATGATTGAAGATCCGGAGCACCTAACCTGGGCTTTGGGTGTTGGAACTCGAGGCGGGGGAAGGGTTCGATTGAGCACGAGAGGGGAAAAGCGAAAACCTTGTCCCTTTATAAAGAGGGTGAATATCAAGTGTCCTCTCCGTAGCCGTTTAGGACTTGCCTATAATCTAGGAGTCCTAGACACGGTTGGGTTACCCACGATCGCATTAATGAGAATCCCGTAATTGTGGGAACACGATCTCTGCTTTGACAAGACGTGTCAAGAAACCGCCTCGCGTTATGTGTGGAGCTGGTTGAAGAAAAACGGTTCGAATAATCACCGGGCCATGACATAACGTCGTGCTGCCAAAACAAGTCAGGAGATTGGATTTGCGAAAATATTATTCTCTCTACGGCGGTATGTGGAACTTATTTTGCAGGGTCGGACACTATCCTCGTATTCAAATTCTTCTGTGATGTATTCGGAGAAGGAACCCGCCTTGCAATGCCGAAGACAATACTGCGCGCCGGACTCATCGTCATTGAAGCCTGGTTCAGGGGCTACTGAGGGAGTCCTGGATTAGGGGGGTCTCCGGACAGCCAGACTATCTCCATTGGCCGGACCGTTAGACTATGAAGATACAAGATTGAAGACTTCATCTCGTGTCCGGATGGGAATCTACTTAGCGTGGAAGGCAAGCTAGGCAATACGGATATCGATATCTCCTCCTTTGTAACCGACCTTGTGTAACCCTAACCCTCTCCGGTGTCTATATAAACTGAAGGGTTTTAGTCCGTAGGACAACAATCACAACATACAATCATACCATAGGCTAGCTTCTAGGGTTTAGCCTCTCTGATTTCGTGGTAGATCTACTCTTGTACTACCCATATCATCAATATTAATCAAGCAGGACGTAGGGTTTTACCTCCATCAAGAGGGCCCGAACCTGGGTAAAACATCGTGTCCCCTGCCTCCTATTACTATCCGGCCTAGACGCATAGTTCGGGACCCCCTACCCGAGATCCGCCGGTTTTGACACCAACAGCTACATACTCAGCAATATCCTTCTTCATACCAGTCCACCAGAAACGTTCCTTCAAATCCAGATACATCTTGGTGTTTCCGGGGTGTATCGAGTATGGTGAGTCATGAGCCTCCTGAAGTATTAACTTCCTGATCTCTGGGTTATTGGGCACATAAACTCGGTCCTCAAACCATAAGGTATCGTGCTCATCCTCATGAAAACCTTTGGCCTTTCCTTTGCTCATCTTCTCCTTTATCTCGGCAATCTCCTTGTCATCCTTCTGAGCTTCCCGAATCTTGTCCAGCAACCTCGACTGGACCTCCATTGTTGCAACGAATCCTCTAGGAACTATCTCTAACCGTAGTTCCATGATGTCCTTTGCTAACTCCTTCGGTAGTCCCTTACTTTCAAGGATATTAGCATAACTCTTCCGGCTCAAAGCGTCTGCTACGACATTGTCCTTTCCTGGATGATAGTGTAGCTTCATGTCATAATCCTTTATAAGCTCTAACCATCTCCTCTGTCTAAGGTTTAGTTCCTTCTGAGTGAAAATGTACTTCAAACTCTTATGATCCGTGTACACATCACAATGGTTTCCTATGAGATAATGTCTCCAAGTCTTCAATGCATGCACTACAGCTGCTAACTCCAAATCATGCGTGGCATAGTTCAACTCATGAGGTTTTAGTTGTCGTGAGGCATAAGAAACAACTCTTTCGTCCTGCATAAGCACACATCCAAGTCCTAAGCGAGAGGCATCGCAATACACTTGGAACTCCTTATGTATATCTGGCAGTGTTAGCACTGGCACTATAGTTAAATGTTTCTTCAACTCCTGGAAAGTTGCCTCGCAGTCGTCTGTCCATTTAAACTTAGTATCCTTCTTCAATAGTTCAGTCATTGGCTTCACAATCTTGGAAAAGTTCTCAATGAATCTCTGATAGTACCCTGCGAGTCCAAGGAAACTGCGGATCTCGCTAACTGAAGTGGGTGCCAACCATTCAGTGACTGACTGAACTTTGCTGGGGTCTACTGCTATACCTTCTCTTGATATAACATGTCCAAGGAACCTGACTTCCTTCAACCAAAACTCGCATTTGCTAAATTTAGCATACAACTGGTGTTCCCTGAGTTTCTCGAGAACTAAGCGCAAATGTTCCTTGTGCTCCCCCTCGTCCTTCGAGTATACCATAATATCATCAATAAACACCACCACAAACTTGTCCAAATACTCCATGAATACCTTGTTCATCATGCTCATGAAATAAGCCGGGGCATTAGTCAGTCCAAATGACATGACCGTGTACTCACATAATCCATACCGCATTGTGAACGCTGTCTTTGGTATATCCTTCTCTCTTATCTTCAACTGATGGTACCCCGATCGCAAGTCGATCTTTGAAAATACCTTAGCTCCTTGTAACTGATCGAACAGATCATTGATCATCGGCAGTGGGTACTTGTTCTTAATCGTTACTTCATTCAAGGCTCAATAATCAACAACCATCCTTAGGGATTTATCCTTCTTCTCAACCAAAAGCACAGGGGCTCCCCAAGGTGATGAACTTCTTCAAATGTATCCTTTCTCCAACAGCTCCTTGATCTGTTTCTTGATTTCCTCCAGATCATTTGCGGGCATCCGATAGGGTATCTTGGATATTGGCCCTGTACCTAGCAATAGCTCTATCAGAAACTCAATGTCTCTATCCGGTGGCATGCCTGGTAACTCCTCTGGAAAAACATCCGGGTAATCCTTCACTATAGGCACTTCCTCCTGAACAACTCCCATGAGGGTATTCACTTGGCTCCTCCCGCACTTGAAACAATGGTTAGCACAGTCAATGCTTAATCCTTTTTCCCTCCGGGGTGGTGAGATAAATTGATTTACTAGCACAGTCAATGCTTCCTCCATACTTTGACATCCAGTCCAGACCTAATATTACATCCAATCCTTGGGACTCCAAGATAATTAGGTCGGACGGAAAGACATGGGTGCCAATGGTTAGGGGTATCTGGTCGCACCATCGGCTGGCCATGTATTCTGCTCTAGGTGAGCTTACTAACAGAGGGGTCCTAAGGGTTTGGGTTGGTAGTTTAAACTTATCCACGAATCCCCTTGATATGTATGAATGCGATGCACCAGTATCGAAAAGAACAAGAGCGGTAAATGACTTAACCAAAAACTTACCTATTACCACGTCTGGCTGCTCTTCAACCTCCTCCACGTTAACGTGGTTCACTTGTCCTTTATTGAATGGATTGGGATTCTTCCAAGAACTCCCATTTCCGTTTCCATTCTTTCCTTCAGGGCACTCCATGGCATAGTGTCCAGTCTTCCCGCACTTGAAACAAGTAACGTAACTTAAGTCCCTTTTTGCGGGTGTGGCTGGATTGGGGCGGTTCTGATTATTGTTGGCTCTGTTCCCATTCCCATTCTTAGAACCATTCTGGTTATGTGATCCTCCTCCAGTGTGGTTGTGACCTCCATGGTTATGAACAAGTCCTCCCGAGTTCGGGGTTAGGCGAGGCTTCTGCTGAGCTCCTGAGTTATACTTCCCTTGTCCATACTTCCTCTTGCGGCTCTCAATCTGCTGCTGCTTCCCTTCAATCATAAGAGCCTTATCTACCAACTCCTAGTAGTTGTTGAAGGTTGCTACCATCAACTGCATGCTCATCTCATCATTCAGCCCTTCCATAAACTTCTCCTGCTTCGCGGCATCTGTGGCCACATCATCAGGGGCATAGCGTGATAATTTGCTAAAATCATCCACGTACTGAGCCACAGTACGGTTCCCCTGGCGTAGTTTGCGGAACTCCCGCTTCTTCATTTGCATAGCTCTAGTTGAGACATGGGCTGTGCGGAAAGCTTGCTGAAACTGGTCCCAAGTGATATTGGCTATAGGAAAGGTGACTGTGTAATTCTCCCACCATGAGGCTGCATGTCCATCCAATTGGTGTGCGGCAAAGCGCACTCTTTCAGCATCTGTGCAACCAGCGATGGTTAACTCCCTTCCAATACGGCGTAGCCAATCATCAGCAACTATAAGCTCGGTGCTACTGGAAAACACCGGCGGCTGTAACCTTAGAAAACGGGCTAGGTTGTCCACTGGCGGCGGGTTGTTGTTGTTGTTGCCCTGGTTCTGAACTAGCAATTCCATCAAAGTATTCTGCTGCTGGATCAACTGGGTGAGCTCCAGTGGGAAAGCAAAACCGGTGTCACGTCTCGGAGGCATCTGATGGGTTTAGATGGAAGAGATCAGAATAGAAAAGGGGTCTAATGAGAAAGCACTACCCATATGCACATAATACAAACACAAACATTTCACTCAATCAAATCAAGCAAGGGCATACAAACGGTCTAGAACTATCGCAAAAGTGCTCAACTACTACTAAATACATGGGGGAATACTACTAATCATTTGGTGGTCATCTAGAAATTTTGATCGGTGGAAGACTCCCTGATATTTGCTCCAGCTTCGTCTTCAAAGTTATCTTCACTAGGGTCGGAGTCGGTGTCGTCGATGATGATGTAGTTGTCCGGGCAAGTGGGATCGTCTTCTTCTTCTACCGGTGCTGGTCCTCCCATGAACACTCCGATCTTCTTAACTAGGTCGTCATTCTTCTCCAGTAGTGTCTTGATTTCCTCCTCATATCCGTCGCGTGTGAACTTGAGTTGTTCCTCCAGTTCGATGATCCTAGTCTTCTCCTTCTTCAAGTCCATCATATCCGTGCACATCTGGTTCTCCTGACGTCGAATGTGCTGGTTTAACTCCTGGATGAAAGCTGCAATGGATCTATCCTTCTTGGTGCTGATTACTTCCCATTGCTCGTCTTGGCGCCCACATATCTGGTAGATAGTGTCCTTAAGTTCCCTGCTGTAGACTTCTCCAATGCGTCCCATGGTAATGTGGGCTGCCATACTCTTGCCTAGACTCCAGGTGGGTGCTACAAAAGAAAATTCTAAGGGTTTAGAGGTTGGCGAGAACGTCCTTCCTGGAACTTGTACTTGAATCATCCAGCGCTCCTGACGGTGTCCTGGACTAGGGGTACTCACCACGTCGTCTCCCGATCTGTTAGATTGGGCCGAGGGCCCCCATGGCCGTATACTCATGGGCCAGTTCGGACAGCTGCCGCATACATGGAAGATTCCACAAGACTTGGTGATCAAGACAAGGACTCCTCCCCACCGACGTATTCGGCTAGGACTCTTATTATATCCTAGGCCTCTGGTGCATTATATAAACCGAGGCCAGGCTAGTCGACAGAACATATATAACAATCATACCATAGGCTAGCTTTTAGGGTTTAGCCTCTCCGATCTTGTGGTAGATCAACTCTTGTAATACTCATATCATCAAGAATAAATCAAGCAGGACGTAGGGTTTTACCTCCATCAAGAGGGCCCGAACATGGGTAAAACATCGTGTCCCCTGCCTCCTGCTACCATCCGCCTTAGACGCACAGTTCGAGACCCCCTACCCGAGATCCGCCGGTTTTGACACCGACATTGGTGCTTTCATTGAGAGTTCCGCTGTGTGTTTGGCAAAAGGTCGATGGCTCGTGTGTAGATCAACTGCGACTTCGGCATCTTCGTCACCGGCTCGACTGGTCACCTTGGCTCGACCAAGGACTGCGCCCTACCTCCGATCGTCATGTTTGGATGAGCGCCTTCATCAACATCAACTCCGATCTCTATCAAGATTATGGAGGAATCATCCAAGGAGCCCGGGGGCTCAACGTCAACATTGCCCTTGGGCGACCATGCTGTTTTTCTGGACAGCGAACTTGTGCCCGCCGCCACCGCCTCCTCAAGTGTCGTTTTAATGATTGCTTTAGTGGAATTGTGCGGAATTGAGTCTACAACAACCCTGAAAAATTTCGTCGAGTTCCGATGGAGGAATCTCTGGCAATCCGCGATATACCGGAGCCCTGTCAAATCTGGACGAGTTTAGGGCGTGGTCTCCAGAGCCTAGCTCGGAGGTCCTTTGGAAGATCCAACCGTTCATCTTGTGCGGAATTCCCATATCTACCACCCCTCCAAATTTCAGCTCGATCCGACGGTTCAAACTCCGGGAACCTTCCGATGAGTGGATCAATTTTCGGATCCGTTTTCTGTGCGAATACGGATCCGACCCGAAATTATGTTTGTTTATGAACGTGATATGAGACAACCTTTTTAGAGGAATTCTCTTCTAGGGTACTGTGTGGTATTTTTAAACACGTGCCTGTAAATTTTTAAGCCTCCCCTGAGGTCATCTTCATCATCATGCTGATGTCAAATCAGTCCGACAATATTGCTCCAAGACTGCCAACCTGCGCTAGACACGTCGTCACTTTGTTGAGCCGAGCTCAACTTCTTCGGATCATCATCTCGGCAAGACGAACAAGTGTCCGGCATCGCGAAGGATAAATCATCACCAACTTCGCCACCCCACGGATTACATGGAGCGGGCATACCGGCATCGCCGCATGGTCACTTCATCAAGCCGGCATCGACCACGTCACGACCTGCATCGGCAGGGCCGCACTGTTGCTTCTTCAAGCTGGTGTCCATCACGCCGACCCACTCCAACATGTTGGCTGGACCGGGGGCTTCACCATCTCTTCATCAACCTACTCCGGAGACTTCGGCGTCACTAGCCGACCAGCTCCGTCACGTTAGCCGGACCGAGGGCTTTGCCTCGACAAGCCAACCGTTGCCAGCATCGCCATGCCGTCGCTTTACCGCCCATCAGGCAATGGGTGTGTGGATTGAGTCCCAATTTTGGGAATCATCTTTCTTCGAATTGCTACAACAAATAAACCAGGTGCTATTAATCCTAGTATTTTTTGCTTGTTTGGGTTCATTTTCCCAAGGAATTATTACTCTGGTTTGTCCATCATATGTATGCAGGTCTATCAAATGGTGGCCGCATTAATGACGGTCGCATGGTGGTTCGGTCAGTTTCCGTATATAGTCCGGCGAACGCCGCATCCGGAACTTGGACCGACCTGTGAATTCAGGCTTTGCCACGCCTTTACCGCATCACGCCGATCCCCTGCATCAACATCGAATTTGGTGCCAGACCATATTTATTTTATTACTCACTTTGCATAAATTATTCATTATGCAATGATTTTTTTAATTATTATTATTACTATTATCTCCGGTTTGCACTATTTTTTGTGCACAGAAAAATGATCCGGGTTGGGTAGTATCGTCAACTCGGCATACTTACATACCACGTCACCTCGGCTGGACGGGGGGCTTCGTCAACACTTCATTACCCCATGCCGAGGACTTCGGCATCACTCTGCCGGCCAGCATTGACCGTGCTATGTCACCACTTTGGAGTACCGAGCTCTTTACTCTGCCACCTCGGGACCGGCTTGGGGGATGGAACCTAGTCCCGCATCAAGCTCGGACCGCGTCATCAATACCAAACACATTAACCAGCTAAGTTGCCTTCATGCTCAGAGTTTTAAATTTTTAACTTGTGTTCGGTTCGACCAAGCATTATACTTTTTTGGAAAAAAGTTTCTTGTAAAAAATTTCCTTGTCCAAACTTTGTTTGTGACGCACAAATTCAAATACCCCGTTTATTTGGGGGCTTCCTTTATGAAGCTTTTCCTCTTGCATATGATTATACTTGTACGGCTTCGTTCCTTGTTCGTGTATTACGCCACAATATGCACCATATTGACTTAAGCGATTTGCAAGCTGGGTTTCCTGGCTCCTGTGCTTACTCCTACGTTCCCGATTGTTCGGCTAGGGAGTAAAGGGAGCACCTCTGCGATTGTCACGACCGGGTCCTCCGAGCTCTGACCTCAGACTGGGTGAAGCCGAAAGCTAGCACTCTTATTGTTTTCAATCATGGTCGGCACACAACAGAACTCATGAGTACAAAAAATCTATTGCACAAGTCTCATAGTAATAATGGGCACCGAAGAAAGGTATCGGCGGGGGTACTATTTTCTTCGAAGATGCTTCTTACACTTCATCTATAATATAGCATAAGTTCCCTGAGCGCGCTTTGTCTGTTACAGCCTTATGTCCCGGTTGCCTCGTTATCGAAACACTGTCGATATTCTCGACAGGCGGAGTACATAACACTTTTCAGTCCTTGACCGAAGAGGGAGAAGCCAACGGTCGGTTAAGATGCGTTTAAAGTTCGGGTGAACAAAGATATGATATTAGTACTTTGGTACATACAATCATTATACATAAAATTCTTTTACCCAAGTCACTTGGGGGGTCTTAAATTTATATGAGCCATTTTACAATTAGTGTTCTTCTTCTTAGTTGTTGCAAAGTTTTTATTACTATCATTATTCATCACTCCTTTTTTCGACACGAGTGTGTGGTCACTAGCCGGGGAGCCTAATTTCTCTCTCAAAGCTGCTAGAGTTTAGTTTGCTAAACTGTCCTAATGAGAAGTACTCCACCTTCGGGATAGGAGGTTGAAGCCGTAGGCTGACCCGCTTGAAGTCTTGAGATAGGATGTGTCATGTTAAAGCACGACAGGAGCACTTTTTTTTTCTAAGACCAATTTTTGGATTGGTACCGAACACTTGATCTTGTTCGGACGTCAAGTTTGTACTGACGTTTTTTGGTTTTCCAAGCTTATGGCACTTTTAAACTATTTGTGTGTTTTCAGCACAAGTCTCGCAGTGCAACGCCGGACACCTTTAGAGATTCGGCAAAAATATTCTCGGATATTGCTATATATGCAGCGGTTTCGAATTGTGTCTTTGGTCAATAGTTGGTTGGCCGGCTCCTGCACTTGCTTCCTACATTCCGCTTTGTTCGGCTAGGCGTGCAAAGGGAGAACCACTGCGATTGTGCTTCCAACTCACATGGTTAAGCACCTCAGTGGAGAAAGCCGAAAACTGACTGTCACAATAAGCGTAAACTGGTCAGCGATCCGATGACTGTGTTAAATGACGAGCCATTCATAACAATGGCCGAAGTGTTTACGGCTTGACCTTGATTGTCGCTGAACACTACCGGGGGCTATTAACTGGCCTCCCAAACTAAATCCTCGATATTTTGCTCTTACATTAAAGCCGAGGTTTCATGATCATGCTTAGGATGACAACCCAAAGAAAGGAACCGATAGCAGGACTATTTTCTTTCGAAGACATTCATTATGTTAAACAGTAATATAACATATCTCTCTGCGTACCTTTGTTTATAAAACCGTATGGCCAGATTGCCTTGTTTGTCGTAAATCTTTGCCCTCATAAAGGCTTTATAAAGTAGGACAAACACTCCTCGGCTACTGGCCGAGGAGGTGGAAGCCGATGGTCGGTCAACAAAGTTTTGTACAATGCGGATCCGAGCATTAATGATGTAAAATACTAGGATACATAGAATCATTACACATAATTTGTGATTTTACTCTGGATATCGATCCTTAATTCGGCCACCCGTGCCCGCATTAAAGCTCGGGGGCTACTGGACTTCGGGCTTATCATTTACTAATATTAAAGGGGCGTATAGATCCCCTGATCTGGTGTTGCCACCCGACCAGTGTCTCGGGGGCTACTGCATTGGCAATCCAGTGCAGAAAATTTAAGTGTAATATAGTTTTTGAGGAGATTATGATCCTCAGGTTGGTCAGCCGCACCCAACCCGAGTCTCGAGGACTCTGCACACCGCTTTTTGTGTCCCGAAGTATTCTGCCGAGCTAGGAGTTGATCCTCAGACCGATTTTGCAAATCAACCTGAGCCTCAGCGGCTACTGGGATCAGCGGTCTTATGTCATCCTTCAGGTGCATCTTGGGTTTTAGACCGATACACACCTTGAGGGCTACTAGCTATATATCTCGGCAAAGAATAAATTGCACCAATAAAAAATATTGACAAAAAATCGGCCCACAGTCAGGGTGGTGCACCACCTCGAAATCTGTCCGGCATAAAGCTCGGGCGCTAGTGGCTGGCTCCATAGAGGGCATTTCCGGCATTAAGCTGGGCTAAACTCATTCAACCTTTTCGAACCAAGGTGATTTATGACACCTCAGATATAGTCCGGCGTTGGAGCTCGGATACATTTCGGTGTTGGAGCTCGGAAGCAGTCCGACATTGGTGCTCGGCTGCAAAAGATACCTCGAATGCAGTCTAGCGTTAGAGCTCGGACGCAAGAGGACACTGCCTCCCGGGAACAACTTCAAACCCGAGGTGTGGCATAAAAATAACAAGGCATTGATAAAGGTCGGAAACTTAAAGGGGCTCCTCGGATACCCGATGTGCAAACTCGTCGAATGCATTTCAGCGATCCTCAAGATCGAAGATGAGAAGATTTGTTGAACTAGTTTTCAAGATCGACAACCGAAGATGAAGAACAATTTGAAAGAATCGAGGACCATCCCTAACTTGAAGACCGGTTCAGGGGGCTACTGATGGTGTCCTGGACTAGGGGGTACTCACCACGTCGTCTCCCGATCTGTTAGATTGGGCCGACGACCCCCATGGTCATATACTTATGGGCCAGTTCGGACTGCTGCTGCATACATGGAAGATTCCACAAGACTTGGTGATCAAGACAAGGACTCCTCCCGACCGGCGTATTCGGCTAGGACTCTTGTTATCCTAGGCCTCTGGTGCATTATATAAACCGAGGCCAGGCTAGTCGATAGAACATATACAACAATCATACCATAGGCTAGCTTCTAGGGTTTAGCCTCTCCAATCTCGTGGTAGATCAACTCTTGTAATACTCATATCATCAAGAATAAATCAAGCAGGACGTAGGGTTTTACCTCCATCAAGAGGGCCCGAACCTGGGTAAAACATCATGTCCCCTGCCTCATGTTACCATCCGCCTTAGACGCATAGTTCGGGACCCCCTACCCAAGATCTGCCGGTTTTGACACCGACATCTCCTCTTTAGGTAAAGTGGCGTTGTACGTCCCGATGAAGCTTGGTATTCCAATGTTCAAGTACCTAGTGACTTCCTTCAGATGGCGTCCAAATGGTGTGTCTTCATCCAGTTGTGCAAACTTGTTCTTCATCTCCGCCATCCTAAAGAGTAGAAAATGGAGAGGAGTCAGAAATGAGTAGAGAAGTGTGGCCTATGGTTTATCTTAGTGGTCGTGTCCTACACTCAGCGTGTGCTCTAATACCATCTTGTTGCGACCCGACCTCAGATGGTCAAGTCTCCGTGCTTCAGTGTCATCCTTGGATTGGTAATGCTGACACACACAGTACTCGAAGGATTTATAACAGAGTAGCAATCACACACTTATTACATCGAATGTCTCAAGAGGGAACTTATTACAATAATATGGCTTAAGGCCATCTAATGCGATAATGGCGGAAGGCTTGGAAGATAAAGTGAGTCCATCAACTCCAACGGCATAGCTGAGCTGCACGGCAACGACCATAGAACCTCACTCTTCGTCTGAAAAGTCTGCAACATAATACGTTGCATCCCGAAAACGGGCCAGCACATGGAATATGCTGGCAAGGTAACAC
Organism: Triticum monococcum; assembly: GCA_034509565.1. NCBI lineage: Eukaryota > Viridiplantae > Streptophyta > Magnoliopsida > Poales > Poaceae > Triticum > Triticum monococcum. The sequence continues at coordinate 419,912,989 of CM067845.1, forward strand.
AATAGAGCAAGAACAGAATAATACTATCACTACATGCATATTTGGCTGGTGGAAAGCTCTATGGTTATAGTTTTTGCGAAAAGCCAATTTTTCCCTACAACAAAGGAATATATTTTAATTTAACTATCATGGTAGTTGAAACATTATTGAGAAGGTTCCTCCAACTCAATCCCAATTAAAGTGATTAACATCCCAACAATATTAATTAAGAGTGATGAGATACATGTGATAACCCAAGAACTAGATACTCAAGATTTGTCCATAACCGAGGACACGTCTAACCATGATTAGTTAGTACACTCTGCAGAGGTTTGTGCACTTTTCCCCACAAGACTCGATCGCCTCCGTTGGATTTCTCGCACTACAAGGTGTTTGAGAAACGGATGACCGAAACACAGTCTTTCAGAAACATTAACTCTCTACTCCGGACAGACCATACCAAACCTACATCCCACTACCTGCTGATCTCCCTCTTCAAGAGCTTCACGTAACTTACTCAACCATGCTTGAGCCCATAATAGCTTGTGGCTGCACACGGAAGTTTCTAGCATGAATCATCTCAGTTCCCTTTGAGCCTGGGTGGCGGTCCATAGGAAGATCACACGGTTACTTCGGGATTTCCAAAAAAATACAGACAACACTGGGTTCCCCAGGTGCCTCAATCCACCCAGATGTTTGATTTAAGTTGCCACCTTAAGTTGAACCATTAATTAACAAACTCACATCTGTCATGGATTTCACTCAAACCCAAACCACGTCTACGAGCATAGCATAGCATAGTAATATAAGCAAGCGTAGAAGTAACTCCCCAGGGTTTGAATATAACAGGGCAATAGGTTCTACCTTAACAACTACTTCCCAACCCACATGTTAATGACATCCTAATCATGCAATGTTTGAGGGGTGGAACTAATGCATAAAAACTGGGTATGAGAAGAGTATGATCAATGTGTTACTTGCCTTGCTGACGATCTGCGAAACCTAGGGACTTGTAGTAGCACGCTTCACACTCCGGGTGTTCTATCACAAACAAACAATAACATACATAAGCAACAAGCAAAGATGCACAAGCAAAACTCAAATAAAAGAGGCTGATCGGAAAGTTCAACTTAAGAACTCTGGTTAGCAAAAAGAATCAAATCAAACAGAGCAACGAAACTCAAACGGCGAAAGAAACAAGATCCGTTTACTAATCTGAACCTAGGTCAAATTTTACAGTAGCAAAAGCTTGTTCAAGTTGATTAAACAGAAAGAGGATCTCGAGATGAAGATCTAGGCGCTTGAATCGCCTGATTCTGACTAACGAGCGAAAAGATAAACAGAAACTAAGATTGGATCAGAAATCACGATCGAGAATAATCGCAGATAAATCCGATAAAAGAAAACTAATGAACAAACTAACGAACGAGCGTTCTTTAGCTGTAACTAACGGGCGAAGAACCGTTCGTTAAATGAATGTATGGACGAACATCCGCTAACTAGAAGAACCGAGAAAAACCGGCGATTCGAAAAAAATGAATCTAGGGTTTTCTAAAAAAACCGAACGGTCCAAAAAAACCGGCAGCTCGGATTCCGGCGCGGTACCTCCAGCGAGGGGCTCCGGTGAGGCGGGGGCTGCGGGGCGGCGGTTGCAGGGCAACGCGACAAGCGCGGGCGGCGGCGGCTGCGGGCGGCGGGGTTGGCGGCGGCTGCGGTGGTGTGGCGTTGGTGTCGGCGTTCTGGGAACGGGGGTCCCTAGACTTGCCTGCCTGCGGCCTGTGGCGTGGCTCAAAGGAGGCCCAGTGCGGCCCATCTTCATCAGCACAAGGCTCAAGACCCTCGCGAGGGGCAAGCCTCGCGAGGCGGACGACACGGAGCTTCCTCAGGCGCAACCTCATCAGGCTGGCTCATGAGGAGGCGGAGATATCAAGGCGGGGTACCTCGCGAGGTGCCCATGACGCAAGCCATGACAATCGAGGGTGCCAGGCGGGCGCCAGCGCAAGTAGCGTCCTTCTTTACTCTTTGGTGCAAAGGGGGCAAGCGCAGCCGCAGAGTACCGAGGCATCAGGCAAAGGTTGCCATTTCGGTGCAACGAGACCAGGACCAAGCGGACTACGAGACGGAGGTCACCATGGAGCCCAGCACGGCGTCACCGCAGAGTCTTTCGCAGGCGAAGTCCAACTTTAGTCAGGATAAGAGTACTTGTTGTCCCCCTTCAAATTAGCCTGCCATTGTTGGCTCCCTTCCCGCTCGATATTTGGGAAGAGGACCAGGGCCTCTATAAATAGGACCAGCCACCCACATGTAAGGGGGGATCGAAATCAGAGAAAGAGAGAGAGAAGGGTGACCGAACTCCTCCTAGCAGTTCATCGCCCCAGCCAAGAACAGACCCTCACGAGGCTGTTCTTCCTTGTATTGTTCATCATCCCCAGCCCCAAGAGGCAATCCACCAACCACACACTGGAGTAGGGTATTACACCACAACGGTGGCCCGAACCAGTATAAATCTGGTGTCTCTCGTGCAGTTCTTTCCGTAGTTTAGATCTTTGTGAGACGGGGAGGTAGAGGGCGTGATCTCCGCGCGCACCACAGTGTTCGAACCTTAAGGGACTGCCGGAACCCGTGAATCCGACATTTGGCGCGCCAGATAGGGGTGCGCCGGAATCTTTCCTCCACCACTCCGTTCTCCTCCGACCGTCGCATCCATGTTCGACGCTCGTCGGGCCTGCGCCGAGCGCCGGGCCGCCATCGCCTCTCGTGTCGCCTAGACCGCCCCCGTCGGTGGGTGTCCTCGTCGTTCCCCTTCGCCCGCCGTCAACGCCGCCACCGGCCCGGCGGGGGGCGAGCAGCAAGCGTCGTCTCAGCATCCGTCCATGCGCCAAGACGGCCGCACCGCGACTCCATCAATCGCACCAGCCAGTTCCTCGTCCCGCGCGCTCCGCGCGCCCTTGGAGGCTCGAGCTGCGCTCCTTGCGGCAAACGAGCTCCTGCGCTACCGCCCCGTCGGCGACGTCTACGAAGAGTGGCTCGACCGCGTCACCGATCTTGTCCGTGCCGCAGGGGGCTCTTCCGCGCCGTCCGTTCCTCTGCGCCACACCCCGCCACGCGCGGGCAACGAAGCTCCAGAGGCGCACCAGCCGCCTCCTCTCCAAGAAGATGCCATGGCTCCAAGGTGCCTGGCCCCTGGGCGGAACCCGCTCCGTCAGGTGCCAGCGCAACAAGAATGGAGCTGCCAAGAAGTCCCTCGCCCGCAAGGAGCTGCCAGGGCGCTCCCTGCTCCGGCACGCCGCGACCCTACTCCAGCTCCGGCATGCCAAGACCCCGCTCTGCTCCTAGCTGCAGCGCGTGGGGACCCTCAAGACCAAGCTCTCCATCAGCCGAAGCCTTTCGTGGCCACCGCGGGCTGCCGTGCCTACACCACTGAGCTGCGTAGCGTCGCGTGGCCCGGCAAGTTCAAGCCAGACCTGCCTCCTTGCTACGACAGCACAACTGACCCCGCAGAGTTCCTCCAGCTCTACGAGCTGGGCATCGAGGCTGCCAGCGGGGATGAAAAGGTCATGGCGAACTGGTTCCCCATGGCGCTCAAGGAAGGAGCTCGAACCTAGCTCCTGAATCTGGCTCCGGGCACGATCTCCTCCTGGGACCAGATGCGCACCCGCTTCATCGCCAACTTCCAAGGTACTCGCGACCGGCCGCCCACCGTGAGCGACATGCACCGCATCAAGCAACAACCCGGAGAGACCCTGCAAAAGTACATCCAGCGCTTCAATAGCGCACGCCTCAAGATCCCCAAGGTGTCCGAGGAAGCCATCATCTCGGCTTTCTCTGATGGCATGCGCGACGTCAAGATGAAGGAGGAGCTGGCGATGCACGAAGACCTCTGCACCTCCTTGGAGCTGTTCAACTTGGCGAACAAGTGCGCCAGGGCTGAGGAGGGACGTCTCTCCCTCCTTGAGCTGCCTGCCGCGGACCCAGAAGAGAAGAAGCCCAAGGCCAAGGACGTGAAGCGCAAGGGGGCTGCCGTACTTGCCGCAGAACCAGACACCAAGCGGGGCAAGGATCTGCTCGAATCCTCCAGGGGCAGCCGGTACTGTGTGTACCACGACCTCCACACCCACAACACCAATGAATGTCAAGAACTCCGCGCCGAGCGAGAAGGAAGGATCGGCCGTCGCCCTGACCGTGCTGACCGGGGCTACGACCGAGGAGGAGGAAGAAACCCAGGACGCTGGGAAGATCACGGCCCGCGCCAGGGGTGGCGCGACCAACCTCGCAAGGACCGCTGGCGGGACCTGCCTCGCGAGGGAGACTGGAGGGATCAGCCTCGTGAGGATCTCCCTCATGGCAACGCAGGCCTGCCTCCGCTGCCGCCTCAGCCAAGGAGGAACGAAGACCGCCATCAAGACGAGGGGGCTGGGGGCTTCCAGGAGCCACGCGCAATCGCCTGCATCCTGGGCGGAGCTCAAGCCCCAGCCTCTCAACGTATCTTCAAGCAGTTTGCCCGCTAAGTGAATGCAGTTCTCCCCAAGCTCGAAGCAACGCGCCCCCTTAGGTGGTCGGCATGCGCCATCACGTTCAGCTCAGCGGACCAGCTCAAGTGCGCGTCCACGGCAGGAGTCCTCCTGATGCTTTGCTCCCCAGTCATCAGCAACATGCTGGTCACCAAGACCCTCATCGATGGTGGGGCAGGGCTCAACGTCCTGTCCGTGGAAACGTTCAACAATCTCCAAGTGCCCTACGACCAGTTGCAGCCAACCAAGCCTTTCTCCGGAATCACCGACGGTTCCACGGTCCCGATCGGGCAGGTCCGCCTCCCTGTCACCTTCGGGGCTCGCAACAACTACCGCACCGAGCTCATCGACTTCGACGTCGCCCACATCCGCCTGCCGTACAACGCCATCCTTGGGTACCCAGTGCCGGCCAAGTTCATGGCCGTGACTCACCACGGCTACAACGTCCTCAAGATGCCAGGAAGTGGCGGCGTCATCACGGTGCCTTGTGAAGAGAAGGATGCAGTGTGTTCCCTGGAGCGAGCCTTTCAGGTCGCGTCGCTAGAAGACCCAGATCGCGGAAGCAGGAGGCTTCCTGAGACCACCCCCAAGAAGAAGAAGACATCGTCAGGCTCAGCCCCTCAGGAGGCAGGCCCCTCAGGGCCCGTGTCTGCCCAGGGGGACTCCCCTTCCATCGCATAGGAAAGCGCGCCCGGCGCCCTCCTCAGGCAGGGCTCGGGGGCTCTCACCTGGAGGGCCACCGACCTAGCCAGGGTCACGAGGGAGGCGCTTGGGCACCATGTGGAGGCGTGCTTCGAAGCACGTTTCCCTCGAGAAGGAGCCAGGCAAGGAAGGTCAGACCAGCAGGAGTTCGCTAACAAGGCCATTCAAGAACTACAGGAGTCAAGGATCATGAGAGGTTGCCGCCGTCTACCAGCTGTGGCCCCACATCCAGGCGAGGATGGTGGGCCGCGCGTCTGTGTCGACATACCATGACTCAATCAGATCGCCACAACGGAGCGTCTCTGGCCCTCGCGAGTGGGGCACTGCGGGGGTCCACCCCACAGCTATGTTCGCATGCCTTACAGCCTGCTGAGCATGGCTGCGGCGTACCTGCGCCTCATGAGGGGCATCATGGAGGCTCAGGAAGACAGGCGTTCCGCGGCCATGGCGGAGATGAAGACAGCTCGCGAGGAGTCACCAGCGCCTCCGGAGCCTCCCGAGGCCCCGGGGCCTAGGGGCTCGTGAGGATCAGCTTCCGCAGCCCACCGAGTCTGCCGCACCAACGCCACTTTGCCGACGACATCCTCAGGTGACATCTTTGAAGCTTCATTCCCAGCTAGGAGCACCCTCCCAGGGTTGCATCACTCCCAGGCCGCGTGGGTCCGTCCCTGCGGCATGTATCCCCTTTTATTTTCTGGTCATTAGTTTGCCTTGTTGGGGGCGCCCCTCGGGCTGCATCATCCCCAAGCCGCTCGGGCTAGGCCCAGCGGCGTGTATCTCCCTCGTGTTTATTTCCAACTATGCATTCGCCTATCACGCTTGATTGCTTGATGCCTGTCCACGGCATCCTTTCTTCTCCATGTCGGCCACTTGCACGTTAAAGGGGGGGGTGCCTGAGCACCGCGACTTAGGGCTCTTACTGGCTCTCCAGCCGTCATCCTCTGGCCTTGTCCATGGCATCGCGACCTGGCATACCAGCGATGGCTGAGACAAGCTCGAGGGCCGAGACCCGAGGACGTAGAGTACCGGCGTCTAACCAAATTTTGCAGGGACACATCTCAAGATTCGGCCCAGTGCCAGGCGCAGCCCGCCTAGGGGTAGGGCCTCGTGAGTCCCGCGCTGGCTCACGGGTGCCCAGATACACCTCACCTACTCCAACCAGGGAGCTCTCGAGTGACTAACGATCGACTAATGACTGCCATGGCAACCCCATCTTCTTTCTGTGATGAATCTGCAGGATCCTTGGAGGGAACTGCGCTAGCCGAGGCCCTCACGGAGTTCCCTTCACCCTCGCCCGCGTGAACCGCTTGCACGTTAAAGGGGGGGGGGGCGCCTGAGCATCGCAACTCAGGGCTCTTACTGGCTCTCCAGCCCTCACCCTCTGGCCTTGTCCACGGCATCGCGACCTGGCATACCAGCGACGGCTGAGACCCGCTCGAGGGCCGGGACCCGAGGACGTAGAGCAGAAAGGGGAGCAGAGGCAAGGGAGAAGGGGCGCGTGAGGACCTCGCCAAGCAACTCCGTCCCAACTACCCCACGGACCCGACGATGCGCTGGGGGCGATCCCCGATCCTCAAGATAAGTCACCATCCGAAGCACTGGCTACCGTGGCACTACCCCCGCACCTAAAGCAATTCCGTACTAGCAACGTTGCTTCCCTTTCTCACCGAGTGACGACTGCTTGGGCGCCAAAGGGGACCTCCCGAGCATCGCGACTCAGGGGCTCTTACCGGACCCCGGGTCGCTCACCTCCTGGCCTTGACCACGGCATCGCGACCTAGCATACTAGCGACGGCTGACGGCGCCTTGGGACTGGGACCTGTCGACGCAGAGCACCAAGCCCTCGCGAGGTTCGAAAGGGAGAACTAAGCTATGACGAAATCAGCAACTCACACAAATCCATAGCAAAGGTCATGTATTAACAAACGGGACTACAAGCACCTTACAAGCCCCCGTGGGGCGCATTTTGATTCCTCGCAGGGAACGAATCCTAAGGGGTGCTAACTACACGAGCTCCTGCAAAAGATGCCATCATCAATAGTGGGCCGTCAGGCGCCGGCGCCAACCCCATCCAGATCAGGGTCGGCGACGGCCTGACGAGCCCGCCTTGCTCCGGGAGCGGCGCCGACTCGGGGGCTCGTAGCTGTCGTCGCTCGTCTCCGGAGTTGCGAAGATTTCGCTGGAGTGGCTGGACCCTCCGGCGCCTCCGCCAAGGGAGCGGTTGGCGGGCCTAGCCCTCACCAGGGCAAGGTCCCGGCCACCGCTCCCGGGGCAGCACTCCAGCCGGCGCCCGTTCGCGTCGAAGACCTTGAAGAACATCACCGCAGCGCCATTGTACTCCAGGTGGACCGCGAAGACGCCCCTCTCCTTGCAAACCCGAGCGATTTCTCTCCAGCCGCAGGACAAGTAGACCTCGCCCGGGGCAGCGACCACAACCTCAGCCTCGGTCGCAAGGGCGCTGCAGCCGGCGTGTTGCAGCCAGAGCTCCAGGGGCCCTCCTGGAGGGACGATGGAGGCGAAGAAGGGAGGAAGACGGATCCAGGACTGGAGAGGAACGACGACGTGGAGCATGAACTCTTGGGAGGAGCCCTCGGCGTGGACTCCAGGAGGAACAACCCATGCCTTCGTGACCCGACGGCGCCTACGATGGCGCCGACCGTGGAGATCAGCATCGACACCTTCGGGGCCCTCGACGTGGGCATACAAGGGAAGTGGGAACCCCGGCGGAGCCCGCTCGCACCAGGGCCTCGGCACCACCTGACGGTCTTCCTTGCCCCGGCTGCAAAGGGCGAGCCGTTTCTTTGGCGGGAGCGGGTCTGGCCCCTCTCGAGGAGCCTTTCCCTTCTCCGCTGCAGAGAACCGGCGGATCGGAGCCATCGCAGCAAGATGGAGCAAGTATCGGGAAGAGGGAGAAGCCAGGAGGAATGGACTAGAAGGGCACGCACAGCTTCGTACTTATAGCCGGCGAAGGCCAACCGCCGGCCTCCACGAGCATAGGTAATTATGACACGATCTGCATGCAAGGACCTGTCCAACTCACGCGATCATCGAGGCATCGTGGGGAAGTGGAGATGCCCACGTCCCATCAACCGCCACGCGGCACCCAAGGCCGCAGGCTGTTAGGGCCCGCGGCGCTTCGCCCTTGCCCTTTCGCCTCTCGGCACGGCCAAGTCCATGCGCGCCTTGGGCCCGGGGGCTACTGTCGGCATTCTGGGAACGGGTGTCCCCAGACTTGCCTGCCTGCGGCCTGCGGCGTGGCTCAAAGGAGGCCCAGTGCGGCCCATCTTCATCAGCACAAGGCTCAAGACCCTCGCGAGGGGCCAAGCCTCGTGAGGCGTACGACACGGAGCTTCCTTAGGCGCAGCCTCATCAGGCTAGCTCGCGAGGAGGCGGAGATATCAAGGCGGGGTACCTCGCGAGGTGCCCATGACGCAAGCCATGACGATCGAGGGTGCCAGGCGGGTGCCAGCGCGCGCAGCGTCCTTCTTTCCTCTTTGGTGCAAAGGGGGCAAGCGCAGTCGCAGAGTACCGAGGCATCAGGCAAAGGTTGCCATTTCGGTGCAACGAGACCAGGACCAAGCGGACTACGAGACGGAGGTCACCATGGAGCCCAGCACGGCATCACCGCAGAGTCTTTCGCAGGCAAAGACCAACTTTAGTCAGGATAAGAGTACTTGTTGTCCCCCTTCAAATTAGCCCGCCATTGTTGGCTCCCTTCCCGCTCGATATTTGGGAAGAGGACCAGGGCCTCTATAAATAGGACCAGCCACCCACATGTAAGGGGGGGGGATTGAAATCAGAGAAAGAGAGAGAGAAGGGTGACTGAACTCCTCCTAGCAGTTCATCGCCCCAGCAAAGAACAGACCCTCACGAGGCTGTTCTTCCTTGTATCGTTCATCATCCCCAGCCCCAAGAGGCAATCCACCAACCGCACACTGGTGTAGGGTATTACACCACAACGGTGGCCCGAACCAGTATAAATCTGGTGTCTCTCGTGCAGTTCTTTCCGTAGTTTAGATCTTTGTGAGACGGGGAGGTAGAGGGCGTGATCTCCGCGCGCACCCTAGTGTTCGAACCTTAAGGGTCTGCCGGAACCCGTGAATCCGACAGTTGGGGCTGGGGGGGGGATATATAAAGGGGTGGGGGCGGCGACTTGGAGGAGGGGTCAAGGCGCGGCGGAGGCGGAGTTCGACTCGGACTCCAGTCCGAGCGACGGCGGCGGCGGCTAGCGGCGGCCTGGCTCGGTTGGGCTTTAGGCCCAGTCGGGCGCGGAAACTTTTTTTTAAAATAATAACGCCGACAGAAATAAAATTCTAGAAAAATAAATAAAAAAATCTAAAAAATGCCAAAATAACTTTTCACCGTCTAAATAAAATATTTAGAACGAGATGAACATTTTCTTTGCCCTAAAATGCAATTTTGAGAACGTGCAATTTTTCTAATGCAAATAAAGTCCGAATAAAATCAAATAAATCCAACAAATGATTTTAATATTTTCCTCCAATATTTCAATTATTTTGGAGAAATCATATTATCTCCTCTCATTTAATTTTAATATGAAATATTTTTTGGAGAGAAAAATTATTAAAATAAAAAAATCCTCGTTTCATTATTTGATAAAAATCAAATATGAAAACCGGGAAATCCCCAACTCTCTTCGAGGGTCCTTGAGTTGCTTAGGATTTCGAGGATTGCGGAACGGAAATGCAATAAAATATGATATGCACGGATGACCTATGTATAACATTCCAAATTGAAATTTTGGGATGTTACAGCCGCAAAGAAGAGGAACACCGACCTGGCTTTCCTGCTGGGCGGGGCGGACATGCTCCAGAGCAACGACGAGGCGGTCAAGGCGTGCTACTTGGCGGAGCGCGGCCTCATCCTGAACCAGCTACCGTTGATGGCGCCGCCAACTCCCACCCCCACGCCGACGACTCCGCCAAGCCCGAGCGATGATGCCTCCACGACGCCTAGCGGCACAGAAGCCGCGCCGACGCCGCACAGTAGCACAGAAGCAGCACCGACGCCGCCCAGCACAGAAGCAACTCCGACACCGCCTAGCCCACGCACCCCCACACCGACGACGCTGGAGGACGAGCCCGCCGTGTGATGCGGTGTACGCCCGCCCTCTCTTTTTTGTACGCCGAACTTTTCAATTCGATCGCCGAACTATGGCAAGGTGATCGCCGAACTGGGCCGATGTGATCGCCGGACATGTGGCATTTTTTTGTTAGTGGGAATGATCAAGTTGGATTTTTTTCGTGGCTTGGGGGGCACCACCTGGGGGCGTGGCTGGGAGCTAGGTTGGCCCCAGGGGCCAATCTAGCATCGGTTCGCCCCTAGGCCGCTCTTTTTCGGTGCCTAGGGGGGCCGAACGGCTGGAGATGCTCTAACTCCAACTGGAGTCTCTACGAGCGTGTTTGGTTGCCGTAGGAGTTGGGCCTGGCTAGCTTAGTCTGGCTTAACTAAGCGTTGAAGGAAAACGAGCTAATAGTTGATATCTGCACATTGTTTGGTTGCCCGCATCTACTCTTCTCGCTTTGGGGGGTGGGGGTGTCAATTTTTGCTTAGTGTTTGGTTGCCTGCATTTGCTGGGCTCATGCAACTACACGGTTTTTGGTTCCATGTAGCAACTGTTGTCTGGTAACCTCTTCAGCGAGGTGGTGACATTACCAGCAGACAACGGCTTGAAAAAAATTATACACACACAACAGAAGATAGTTGTACACCATAACTAACCGCAGTGAAATAAAGTGCCACACTTAAACATATCAGTTCAAATGCAAAACAAAGAAACTAAACCAGCCGGAGCATAGGAAGGGCAATCCTAAGACGTTGAGGGCGAAGGCGTCGTCATGCTTGACGCACTTCGTCACCACTTCAATGGCTTCGTCGTCGAAGACGATGACCTTCAGTGTGTCCGGAGTGAGTAGCTTGAACATTACCATGTAGCCGATCCTGATTTGATGGATGGCGGCGAGGGGGGCCCAACCCTGATTGAGGGTCACCCTGTCGTCCATCAGCCGGACAGTCACCCTCCATGAGCAGCCGATGTTCGTCCTTAGCTTGAACTCTTGGGGCACCGTCGGGAAGTGTTTGGTGAAGTCCAGAGGCATCAGGATGCACTCAAGCTGAGGAGCAAGGATCACCTTCTAGAATTGGGTTGGACCTCCCTCCTCTTGGTAGTGGCACCGTAGTTATGGCACTTGCCGCTAGGGGGCTCCTCCGGCACAATGTCCTCATCCCTGGCCACCTCCTCAGGCGTGGTCGACGCAACCTCCATGGGCGGCACCACCTCCTTATCCTTGTTGTCTGTGTCGATCTGCATTGCGAAGAGAGCGCATTATGAAGAGCACAATAAAGTTTCAAGGTTGATTGCAATTAAAACCGATCGTCCATAACCCCTTTATTTACCCATCCTCACAATCAGTACTTATCCACCATCTCAGTCGGTCATCTCTCTCACTCTTCCTTTGATGGGGAACGAAGCATGAAAATTAAAAAAATTCCTACGGAACACCTAGGATCTAATCTAGGAGATGCATAGCAACGAGAGGGGACCGTGTCTACATACCCCTGTAGACCGAAAGCGTTAGTGTCGTAACGTGGTTGATGTAGTCGTACTCTTCATGATCCAATCGCGATCCAATCCGATCTAGTACCACACGTGCGACACCTCTGAGTTTAGCACACGTATGACTCGGCGGCGTCCTCTCCTTCGCACAGCGTGGTGGTGGTGGCAGCAGCGAAATTGCAGAGGGCTTCACCAAGTGTCTGCGCGAGGTGGAGGTGTAATAGGAGGGAGACGGGGAAGGGTCGAAGGGGGGACTACCCCCAATGCCTCCCCACCTTTATATAGGCATGGAGGGGGGTGGTGCTTGCCCATGGAGGTTGGCCAAGGGGGAGGAAGGAAATCCCTCCTTTCCTTCCAAACTTTTCTCGGAACCCCGATATACAATCGATATCGCCTTTTTTAGGATCCTATATAAACGACCCTATATACAATGCCGATAAACCTGAACTTTTCTCGGAACCCTGATAACAACTTTCCATATATGAATCTTTTCCTCTGGGCCATTCCGGAGCTCCTCTTGATTTTCATAGATGGGCTCCTCTTGATGTTCCGGATCCAAATCTCGGCTCCAAACAACCTTCAGACTTTCCACTATCAATATCTCAATACCACCCTAGCGGTACCAAACTTTAAGCGCGCGATCCTACGGGTTCGGAACATGCAAACATGACCAAGGCTCCTCTGCAGTCGATAACCAATAGCAGGACCTGGATGTCCATATTGATTCCTACACAATCAACAAAGATCTTTATCTATTGAATCACGATGTCAAGGATTCAGTCAATCCCGTATGTAATTCCCTTTGTCCGATGATATATTACTTGCCCGAGATTCGATTGTCGGTATCTCCATATCTAGTTCAATCTCATTACCGATAAATCTCTTTATTCGTTCCATAATACAAGATCCCGTTATTAAACTAATTAGTCATATGCTTGCAAGCTTCTTGTGATGTTGATTACCGAGAGGGCCCAGAGATATGTCTCTGTCACAGGGAGCAACAAATCCCAGTCTCGATCCATGCCAACCCAACAAACACCTTCGGAGATACTTGTAGAGCACATTTATGATCACCCAATTACGAAGTGACGTTTGATAGCACATAAGGCATTCCTCTAGTATCCGGGATTTGCATGATCTCATGGTCTTAGGAATAGATACTTGACATGAAGAAAGTTGTAGCAAATAACTAAACGATCTGATGCTAAGCTTACGGTTAGGTCTGTCCATCACATCATTCTCCTAATGATGTGATCCCGTTATCAAATGACAACTCATGTCTATGGTTAGTAAACCTTAACCATCTTTGATCAACGAGCTAGTCTAGTAGAGGCTTACGAGGGACATGGTGTTGTCTATGTATTCACACATGTATTTAAGTTTCCGTTCAATATAATTCTAGCATGAATAATAAACATTTATCATGAACAGGAAATATGATAATAACCATTTTATTATTGCCTCTTGGGCATATTTCCAACAGTCTCCCACTTGCACTAGAGTGAGTAATCTAGTTCACATCACCATGTGATTAACACCCAATGAGTTCTAGGGTTTGATCATGTTTTGCTTGTGAGAGAGGTTTTAGTCAACGGGGTCTGCAACATTCAGATCCGTGTGTACTTTGCAAATATCTATGTCATGCTATAGATGCTGCTACCACGCTCCATTGGAGCTATTCCAAATGAATGCTCCACTATACGTGTCCGGTTTTCGACTCAAAGTCATCTGGATCGGTGCCAAAGCTTGCATCGATGTAACCCTTTACGACGAACACTTTATCACCTCCATAACCGAGAAAAATTTCCTTAGTCCGCTTTAGGTACCTAAGGATAATCTTGAACACTTCCAATGATCCACTCCTGGACCACTCTTATACCCCCTTGTCAAACTCATGGCGAGGCATACATTAGGTATGGTACACAACATGACATACATTATAGAGCCTATGGCTGAGGCATAGGGGACGACCTTCATCCTTTCCCTTTCTTCTGCTGTGGTCGATCTTTAAGTATTACTCAATTTCACACCTTACAATATAGGAAAGAACTCCTTCTTTGACTGATCCATTTTGAACTCCTTCAAAATCTTGTCAAGGTATGTTCTTTGTGAAAGTCTTATTAGGCATCTTGATCTATCCCTATAGATTTTGATGCCTAATATGCAAGTAGCTTTACCCAGGTCTTCCTTTGAAAAACTCCTTTCAAACCACCCTTTATGCTTTCCACAAATTCTACATCATTTCCAATCAACAACGTGTCATCCACATATACTATCAAAAATGCTATAGAGCTCCCACTCACTTTCTTGCAAATACAAGTTTCTTCATAAACTTCATATAAACCCAAAAGCTTTGATCACCTCATAAACACGTATATTCCAACTCCGATATGCTTGCACCAGTCCATAGATGGATCGCTGGAGCTTGCATACCTTTTTAGCATCCCTAGGATCCACAAAACCTTTGGGCTACATCATATACAACTCTTCCTAACGTAATCGAAAAATGCAGCAATTGCTAACATAATTCTAATAGACTTAAGCGTCGTCGCAGGTGAGAAAGTCTCATCGTAGTCAACTCCTTGAACTTGTCGAAAACCCTTTGCGGCGAGTCAAGCTTTATCGACAGTGACATTAATTACCATCAGTGCGTGTCTTCTTCTTAAAGATCCATTTATTCTCGATGGCCTGCCGGTCATCGGGTAAGTCTACCAAAGTCCACACTTGGTTCTCATACATGGATCATATCTCAGATTTCGTGGCCTCTAGCCATTTGTCGGATGATACGTCTCCAACACATGATGCATTCATCATCACACGACTGACCAAGTATGCATTTGTTTGGTTAATATGTCCTTGCTATTTAGTTAAGTTCTAGTCGTGGCATGCCATTTAGAGTTTCTTCTTTAAGAAAATCATCTGCTAACTGGTTGTGGCAAAAGCTTGACCAAACCTTGATTTTTGTTCCATACCATTTTGTGAATGTATAACTGACTGTTATAACTGGTCCTCTGAGAATACTGTACTCAATGATGTCAAAAATTGGAAATATTTTACTGCCCCTATGGCTATTGATCTGTCACTTGATGCATTCACGTATTTACATAGCAGCCCTAGTATCTGTTCATATATTCTGGGGTATGGCTGAACAGTATCAAGAACAACTTACATGAATCTCGTAGAAGAACTGAATTAGATCTTGTTCTGAAGTTGGAGCACTTTTAGGGTGCTCTATGTTACCACATTAGGGGTAAGAGGTGGTTTAAATCTGAGTCGTTGGTTGATGAAAATTTGAAGGATATTTTGGGCCCTAGTGTAGATAGGGCTAATAAGGAAACTTACAATTAATTTGGTAAGGTAGATAGGCACATACGTTTCCCTACAAATCATGAGAGATATGTTTAAATGCACATTACTTCTGATGTTCTCATCTCAGCCCAGGGATACACATCCTGCATGACTATTGATTTAAATCAGACGGTTGCAAAAAGATCTAGATCACAGTTTTCTGCAGTTTCAGTTATGTATTGCTAATTTGAATGTTCAAATAATTTATATTTGGGAGCAATGTTTAGTGTTAAATTTTACAATTGCTTGAAATGGAAGTGTCAGATTCAGACTTACGTATAAAGTTAGTATTATAAGGCAAGAGGCATAAATTACTTATCAAATTTCAATCATGAAGCATGTTTTTTCTGTAGTAATGTCGTTTTCTTTGACAGGAAAAGCATGCCTCTCAAAACAATTTTGTCTCTCAATTTAAGCTATGAGCTCTCGCACTTCTACAAATCTCCGCTTCCCTCTCCGAAGGGCCTATCTATTTACTTTTATGCAATTTTTATTTTTTATTGAGTCTCCATCTTATCTTATAAATGTTGGGGAACACAGTAATTTCAAAAAATTTCCTATGCGCATGCAAGATCCATTTAGGTGATGTATACCAACGAGAGGGGAGAGTGTTGTCCACGTACCCTCGTAGACCGTAAGCGGAAGCATTATGACAACGCGGTTGATGTAGTTGTACGTCTTCATGATCCGACCGATCCTAGCACCGAAGGTACGTCACCTCCGCGATCTGCACACGTTTAGCTCGGTGACGTCCCACGAACTCTAGATCCAGCTGAGGTCGAGGGAGATTTTTGTCAGCATGACGGCGTGATGACTGTGATTATGAAGTTACCGATGCAGGGCTTCGCCTAAGCTCTACAGTGATATGACCAAGGTGGAAATCTGTGGAGTAGGGCACCGCACACGGCTAAAAAATCAACTTGTGTGTCTATGGGGTGCCCCCTCCCCCGTATATAAAGGAGTGGAGGAGGGGGAGGGCCGGCCCTCTCATGGCGCGCCCAAGGGGGGAGTCCTACTCCCGATGGGAGTAGGATCCCCCCTTCCCTAGTTGGAGTAGGAGAGGAAGGAAGGGGGGAGAGAGGGAAGGAAAGGGGGGGCCCTCCCCCCACCGAATTCGGATTGGGCTTGGGGGGCACGCCCTCCACCTTGGCTGCCTCCTCCTCACTCCCACTAATGCCCAATAAGGCCCATACACTCCCCAGGGGGTTTCGGTAACTCCCCGGTACTCCGGTAAATGCCCGAACACACCCGGAACCATTCCGATGTCCAAACATAGCTTTCCAATATATCGATCTCTATGTATCGACCATTTCGAGACTCCTCATCACGTCCGTGATCATATCCGGGGGTTCCGAACTACCTTCGGTACATCAAAACACATAAACTCATAATACTGATCGTCACCGAATGTTAAGCATGCGGACCCTACGGGTTCGAGAACTATGTAGACATGACCGAGACTCACTTCCGATCAATAACCAATAGCGGAACCTGGATGCTCATATTGGTTCCTACATATTCTACGAAGATCTTTATCTGTCAAACCGCATAACAACATACGTTGTTCCATTTGTCATCGGTATGTTACTTGCCCGAGATTCGATCGTCGGTATCTCAATACCTAGTTCAATCCCGTTACCGGCAAGTCTCTTTACTCGTTTCGTAATGCATCATCCCGCAACTAACTCATTAGTCACATTGCTTGCAAGGCTTATAGTGATGTGCATTACCGAGAGGGCCCAGAGATACCTCTCCGACAATCGGAGTGACAAATCCTAATCTCGATCTATGCCAACTCAACAAACACCATCAGAGACACCTGTAGAGCATCTTTATAGTCACCCAGTTACGTTGTGACGTTTGGTAGCACACTAACTGTTCCTCCGGTATTCGGGAGTTGCATAATCTCATAGTCATAGGAACATGTATAAGTTATGAAGAAAGCAATATCAACAAACTAACCGATCATCATGCTAAGCTAAGGGATGGGTCAAGTAAATCACATCATTCTCTAATGATGTGATCCCATTCATCAAATGACAACTCTTGTCCATGGCTAGGAAACTAACCATTTTTGATTAACGAGCTAGTCAAGTAGAGGCATACTTGTGACACTCTGTTTTTCTATATATTCAGGCATGTACTAAGTTTCTGGTTAATACAATTCTAGCATGAATAATAAACATTTATCATGATATAAGGAAATATAAATAAAAACTTTATTATTTCCTCTAGGGCATATTTCCTTTAGTCTCCCACTTGCACTAGAGTCAATAATCTAGATTACACAGTAATGATTCTAACACCCATGGAGTCTTGGTGCTGATCATGTTTTGCTCGTGAGAGAGGCTTAGTCAATGGGTCTGCAACATTCAGATCCGTACATATCATGCAAATCTCTATGTCTCCCTCCTTGACTTGGTCGTGGATGGAATTGAAGAGTCTCTTGATGTGCTTGGTTCTCTTGTGAAATCTGGATTCCTTTGCCAAGGCAATTGCACCAGTATTGTCACAAAAGATTTTCATTGGACCCAATGCACTAGGTATGACACCTAGATTAGATATGAACTCCTTCATCCAGACTCCTTCATTTGCTGATTCCGAAGCTGCTATGTACTCCGCTTCACATGTAGATCCCGCCAAAACGCTCTGCTTGGAACTGCACCAACTGACAGCTCCACCATTGAATAAAAGTACGTATCCGTTTTGTGACTTAGAGTCATCCGGATCAGTGTCAAAGCTTGCATTGACGTGATACCGTTTACGACGAGCTCTTTGTCACCTCCATAAACGAGAAACATATCCTTAGTCCTTTTTAGGTATTTTAGGATGTTCTTGACCACTATCTAGTGATCCACTCCTGGATTACTTTGGTACCTCCCTGCTAAACTAATAGCAAGGCACACATCAGGTCTGGTACACAACATTGCATACATGATAGGACCTATTGTTGAAGCATAGGGAATGACTTCCATTTTCTCTCTATCTTCTGCAGTGGTCGGGCATTGAGTCTGACTCAACTTCACACCTTGTAACGTAGGCAAGAACCCTTCCTTTGCTTGATCCATTTTGAACTTCTTCAAAACTTTATCAAGGTATGTGCTTTGTGAAAGTCTAATTAAGCGTCTTGATCTATCTCTATAGATCTTGATGCCCAATATATAAGTAGCTTCACCGAGGTCTTTTATTGAAAAATTCTTATTCAAGTATCCTTTTATGCTATTCAGAAATTCAGTATCATTTCTGACCAACAATATGTCATCTACATATAATATCAGAAATGCTACAAAGCTCCCACTCACTTTCTTGTAAATATAGGCTTCTCCAAAATTCTATATAAAACCATATGCTTTGATCACACTATCAAAGCGTATATTCCAACTCCGAGAGGCTTGCACCAGTCCATAAATGGATCGCTGGAGCTTGCACACTTTGTTAGCACCTTTTGGATCGACAAAACCTTCTGGATGCATCATATACAACTCTTCTTTAAGATATCCATTAAGGAATGCAGTTTTGACATCCATTTGCCAAATTTCATAATCATAAAATGCGGCAATTGCTAACATGATTTGGACGGACTTAAGCATCACTACGGGTGAGAAGGTCTCATCGTAGTCAACTCCTTGAACTTGTCGAAAACCTTTTGCAACAAGTCGAGCTTTGTAGACAGTAACATTAGCGTCAGTCTTCTTCTTGAAGATCCATTTATTCTCTATGGCTTGCCCATCATCGGGCAAGTCAACCAAAGTCCACACTTTGTTCTCATACATGGATCATGTCGGTGTCAAAACCGGCGGATCTCGGGTAGGGGGTCCCAAACTGTGCGTCTAAGGCGGATGGTAACAGGAGGCATGGGACACGATGTTTACCCAGGTTCGGGCCCTCTCGATGGAGGTAATACCCTACGTCCTGCTTGATTGATATTGATGATATGAGTATTACAAGAGTTGATCTACCATGAGATCGTAGAGGCTAAACCCTAGAAGCTAGCCTATGGCATGATTGTTCTTGTCCTACGGACTAAACCCTCCGGTTTATATAGACACCGGAGGGGGCTAGGGTTACACAGAGTCGGTTACAAGGGAGGAGATCTACATATCCGTATTGCCAAGCTTGCCTTCCACACGAAGGGAAGTCCTATTCGGACACGGGACGAAGTCTTCAATCTTGTATCTTCATAGTCCAACAGTTCGGCCAAAGGATATAGTCCGACTGTCCGGAGACCCCCTAATCTAGGACTCCCTCAGTAGCCCCTGAATCAGGCTTCAATAACGATGAGTCCGGCGCGCAGTTTTGTCTTCGACATTGCAAGGCGGGTTCCTCCTCTGAATACTCCATAGAAGATTTTGAACACAAGGATAGTGTCCGGCTCTGCAAAACAAGTTCCACATACCACCGTAGAGAGAATAATATTTCCACAAATCTAATCTGCTGACACGTTTTGACAGCATGACATCATGTCATGGCCCGGTCATTATTCGAAGCATTTTTCTCAACCAGCACCGCACATAATGCGAGGTGGTTCTTCTGATACGTCTTGTCAAAGCAGAGATCATGTTCCCCTTATTACGGGATTCTCATCAATACGGATGTGGGTAACCCAACTGCGCCATCAATTACAGCGCTTGGGGGAATAAGCGATTTTACCAGGCAAGTGGGGAGGCACATCGCCTCCTCCGCCCTTATAAAGGGACAAGGATTTACCCTTTTTACCCACGCCTTCTTCCTCCTCGCTTATCCATTCTCGCACACTCGAGCTCCAGCACCCAAGTTCGCGTCTTTCTTCTCAAACCACTCCAAGCATGTCCGGAGCGGGAGGCAAGTGGATGGTCTCCTTTGTCACGGAGGAGCACATCGCAAAGTTACGGGAAGCCGGATATCTGGCCGCGGATATCGCGCACTGGCTGCCATATGCGGGGAAGATCATCCCTACGCCCGAACCCCAAGAGAGGGTAGTTTTTCTTACCCACTTCGTCCGCGGACTAGGATTTCCCCTCCACCCGTTTGTTTGCGGGCTCATGTTCTACTACGGGCTGGATTTTCATGATCTGCCCCCAATTTCATCCTCAACATCTTGGCGTTTAACGTTGTGTGTGAGGCCTTCCTTCGCATCAGGCCCCACTTTGGCCTGTAGCTGAAGACCTTCAATGTTAAGACGAAGGTAGTGGTCGGCCAGCAAGCAGAGTGCGGAGGCGCCATGGTGGGCAAAATGCCTAACGTCACCTGGCTTGAAGGCTCCTTTGTGGAGACCATAAAGGGGTGACAATCGGGGTGGTTCTACATCACCGAGCCGCGCGACACCAACTGGGTGGCGGCCCCCAAATTTTGATCCGGAATCCCCACGCGACTCATCTCCTGGAAAGAGAAGGGCCTGTCCTGGGGTTCTTCGGTAGAGCTGACCGGACTCTAGACCTGCATCAGGAACATGATGAGCAAGAAAATCAAGCTCGTCAATGTGGTCCAGGTCATGCTCTTCCGCCGGATCCTCCCGTGTCAATGACGGGCATTCAATTTGTGGGAGTTTGATCCGGCCAAGCACCAGACGCTGCGAGAGCTCTTCGACACGACACACAAGGACGTCTGGAAGGTGCTGTTCAAGGGCGCCGAGGTACCTCCTCCCCTTATCGAGGACCGCGAACTCAGCGCAAAGCGCCATGCCAATCCGGTAAGTTTTCATATCTCACAGGATATTTATTTGGCCCAGTTTAATCATGTGCGGGATCTAAGCTTCCACGCCATTAACAGGACTGGGTAAAGACAGCGGAGCAGCTCGATTGCCCAGCCCCCTGCCTGAAGATCCTGCAGATGCTCTCCTAACGGAGATGCTGGCTCCGGCACCTTATGAGGTGCCGCTCAAGAAGACCAAGAAGAAGGCCACGGGGACCCGAAAGGGTCTCCGGTGCAAGGTTTATCGGACTCATCGTCCGATGACTCCGACGCGCACTCCTCCCACAAAAACGAGGAGGAGGAGGAGGAGGAGGAGGAAAGTTCTCCCCCCTAGCCAGGGGAGACAAGAAAAGGAAGGCCGACCCAACCGGGGAGGCCGAATGGTCCAAGAAGGGAAGGACCCTCCTTCCGGACTGCTCCACGACGACGAGTGGTTACCCAGGGAGAAGCCCCTGGCGAAGTCGTAAGTATCCGGACACCATAGTAATTCATGGTATGTTTTATTGCATCGTTTCTCATTACGCCGCATATGATTATGCAGTCTGTCCCGAACCCATCTCGGCGTATCTTCGTCGGACGGTTCATTGGACTTGTCGGATATGAATAGCGATTCACTTCCGACCGCCTCCACCCCTCGCCCTACGGGCAACGTCGAGGTGTTGTCCCAAAAGGCACCGAGCCAAGGGGAGGTAGTCCTAGGGGCGCCTTGAGGCGACCTTCCGGACCCTAGGCGCAAAGGGAGCAAGACTCCCACAGGCTCCAAGTTCGCCCCCCAGCCGAATACTGCCCCGGAACCTTCGGTGGTTCCGGACTCCGGCAGGCGATCCCCAGTTAAGGGGGGCAAGCCTCCTGTGCCGGTGTCCTCTGTCCATCCAGAGGCACCGGACAACTTGCTGGAAGCGCTTCGCGGCGCTTCCATCGACGAAGAGCACCGCACTATCATGAGTGCGGTGATCGAGAAAGTTCAGTCTGCCAAAAACGGACTGACCGAAGCTTGCGCCAGCCTCCTAACAGGCTTTGGGTAAGCAATCAAAATATGAGAAAATATTACCGCATAGATAGTAGCCCCTGATGCTCTGTTCGGCGTTCGCAAAGAAAGGCCGAATAGAGGATCAAATGATGACTCAGGAGTCTAATCAGAATATGTCTATGTGTATGTGCAGGATTCACTGCTGGCCACTACCGCACGTACTACGGAGGTATCTGCACTGAAGCAGGACCTGTAGCGGTCCGAGGACAAGCTCAGCCTTACCAAGAGGCAGCTTAAGGAGAGCAAAGGTAAGCAATACCTTGTCTACGCTTTAAAAAGAAGTTCGGTTGTAAAGTAATAGGATCATCATGAATTTGCCAGGGGCCACGACCGAGGTGGCGACCCTGAAGAAGGCGCTGTCTGAGGCTGAAGACAAAGCGGTCAAGGAGCGTCTTGAGCAGGAAAAGCAAGAAGCCCGGGTAGGTGAGGTGCAGCAAGAGCTCGAGGCTCTCGCCAAAAAACACGAGTCCTTGGAGCTTGACTCTAAGACGCGAGAGTCCGAGGTTGCGAAGGCGCTCGAAAGCGCACGGAGCGCCAAGGCTGAAGCCCACAAGGCCCTCCAGGAGATGGATGCGGTGAAGAAGATAGCAGCGGGTAAGGCATTCATTATGCAAAGCAAGCATGTGAAGGAAACTTTCCTTTTACTTACCCGAGTTCGGAGCTCTCCAGGAGCGTTCGCAGATCTTCCCCGCAGTGTACTGGATGCCGCCGAGTTTTACCGAGCTGAGGAGGGGAGATCAATGGAAAAGTTGTTCTGGTCTTAGTATATTGGGACCGAACACCCAATGCCCTTGAGCGACCAGCTGAAGCAATTGGTCGAGCTTCACAAGGCGGCCGAACAGGCCATGAAGGGTCTTATAGTCTGGATATGGCCTGGCGAGCCCCTGCCTGGTAGCTAATTTGGTCTGGTGAGGCGGCTTGTGGATGCCTGCCCACGACTTGAAGTCATAAAGCGGTCCGTCTGCATCGAGGGTGCGCGTAGGGCTTTTGCCCGAGCGAAGGTGGACGCCGTGAAGCCGGTGGAGGGGCCGCTGGAGGGAAAGGAGCGTCGCTGCCCCGAAATGTATTATGAGAGTGTCCTGAAGGGTTCCTGCCTTGTGGTGGATGAATGTGCCAGAGATGTAATTTTTGAATGAACATGCTCATGTGATCCTGTAATGTGAAACGAGTTCATTTGCGTTATGCAACGCTTTTTTAATTTAAAATATTACCTTCTGTGTGGCCGTTTATAAAATCTGAGAGTTGGCCAGTCGTCGGCTTCTGCCCCCATGTAACTAATATTGGGGTGTTCGGGATAAACCTGAGCACTCTTTATCCCAATTTTGGGTCCTTCGAGGGAGGTGTTCAGCACAACGAACCAGGCAATCGGACTATAAGGCTTTATCACTCTCACTTAGCCATAGAAGTCTACAATTTTAAATTTTGGCGAAGCCCCTAGTATTCGGAAGGCCGAATTTGGGGTGCTATACACGCCTAAGTCGGGCAAGGCCGACTCCTTGCCCGAAGCGGAAAAAGTCTTTAAGGACTTGAGACCTCTCGAACAACGACCAGCTCTCGCCTTATCATGACAGTCAGTTTTTGGCTTTCTCTTCTGAGGTGCTCATCCGAAAGAACCGAGACACAATCGCAGTAGTTCTCCCAGCGCTACCTTAGTCGATATAGCGGAACGTAAGGTACCAAAGCATGGGAGCCGGGCAAACCCAACTATTGACCCAAGACATGATTCGAAGCTGATGCATATAATGCTACAAGTTCGGGGTGCCGCACTGTCGAAAGTGTTCGGACTTCTCACACCGTATTATGGGGTAAACGAAAGCCCCTGGCGTACTGACTATACCAGATTGTACGGGTGCAAGTTGTCATAAATGAACATATAAGAAAAAAGGGATGAATAATGAAATAATAGACTATTGCTATGCATTGTTATTTAAATAATACGTCGAAGCGTACTGATACAAGTAGTGCAATAAGCTGAAAATAGGACGATTTGACATGTCCTATCCAAGGGCAAGCTGCGTATGGATAGTAGAAAGCGGGTATATTGATTATTATTAGAGACCACCTGGGGGTTCCCGTGTACATCTTAGCTTCTTGCCTCCTTGGTTGTTCCTTCCCGTAATGTGTCCGGCAATCGTACTACCGGAAAGGGCTTCCAGAGAGTTAGGTCCTGAAAGAGAAAAATGATAAAGGTGTACAACCCCTAGGGAGGTTAAGCCGCATTGCGGTACGTGCCTTGATCGTGCCTCCGCCTATGCCCATGGTATTTCCAGTGCGTAATTATGTACGCACGGCACGGATTTCGTCGCTTGAATGGGACTAGGACGGTGGCCGAATTGCTAGGCGAGCTCTGAATGTGCCAGGCGATCCTGTTGCAGGTTACTATGGACTCACTTGACGGTGTCCGGGGGCTGTACCGCCGAATTGGCGGTTTGCCTTAAAAGGCTGCTTTGTGCTTCTGCTGCGAGGGCTGCAGTGTGCTCTTCCGTGCGGAGCAAGCATTCTGTATTTCCATTGACTATTATGACCCCCCTAGGTCCTGGCATCTTGAGCTTGAGGTATGCGTAATGCGGTACCAGATTGAATTTTGCAAATGCGGTTTGCCCGAGTAGTGCGTGATAGCCACTGCGGAACGGGACGATATTGAAGATTAACTCCTCACTTCGGAAGTTGTTCGGAGATCCAAAGACCACTTCCAGTATGATTGAGCCCGTGCAACGGGCCTCTACACCTGGGATGACGCCCTTAAAGGTGGTTTTGATCCTCGAGGGATCTATACCCATTTTGCACACTATATCCTGATAAAGCAGGTTCAGGCTGCTGCCGCCATCCATAAGGACTTGAGTGAGGTGAAATCCATCGATGATGGGGTCTAGGACCAATGTGGCGGATCCGCCATGACGGATACTAGTGGGGTGGTCCCTGCGATCGAAAGTGATCGGACAAGAGGACCATGGGTTGAACTTTGGGGCGACGGGCTCTATCGCATTGACGTCTGAGGGAGTCCTGGATTAGGGGGTCTCCGGACAGCCGGACTATATCCTTTGGCCGGACTGTTGGACTATGAAGATACAAGATTGAAGACTTCGTCTCATGTCCGGATGGGGCTCTACTTGGTGTGGAAGGCAAGCTAGGTAGTATGGATATGGCTATCTCCTCCTTTGTAACCGACCTTGTGTAACCCTAACCCCCTCCGGTGTCTATATAAACCAGAGGGTTTTAGTCCGTAGGACAACATACAATCATACCATAGGCTAGCTTCTAGGGTTTAGCCTCTCCGATCTCGTGGTAGATCAACTCTTGTAATACTCATATCATCAAGAATAAATCAAGCACGACGTAGGGTTTTACCTCCATCAAGAGGGCCCGAACCTGGGTAAAACATCGTGTCCCCTGCCTCCTGTTACCATCCGCCTTAGACGCATAGTTCGGGACCCCCTACCCAAGATCCGCCGGTTTTGACACCAACATTGGTGCTTTCATTGAGAGTTCCTATGTGTCGTCGCCGTTAGGCTTGATGGCTCCTACGATCATCGATAGAGACGCAGTCTAGGGTGAGACTTTTCTCCCCGGACAGATCTTTGTGTTCGGCGGCTTCGCACTACGGGCCAACTCGCTTGGCCATCTGGAGCAGATTGAAAGTTACGCCCCTGGCCACCAGGTCAGGTTTGGAAGCTTAAACTACACGGCCAATATCCGCGGAGACTTGATCTTCGACGGATTCGAGCCCCTGCCTTGTGCGCCACACGGTCACGATGAGTACGATTTAGCTCTGCCATCGGACAGTGTTCAAGAAATTGCACGGGCAGCCGCTCTGACCCTTAATTCGGAGCCAGTTGCACCTTCCATGGACGGGTGTATAGACCTTGCCACGGAGGCCGTATCCTCAGCGGCGATCGAGCCGAATATCGACCTTACCCTTCACGAGAGCCGTGTTGTTAGGCTGCCGGATCCTTCCTCGACCACGGACTCCGAACCGCCTGCGCCCATTCCTATCGAATCCGATTGGGTGCCGATCATGGAGTTTACCTCCGCGGATATTTTTCAGCACTCGCCCTTTGGTGACATACTGAACTCATGAAGGTCTCTCTCCTTATCAGGAGGATCCTGGCTGAACTATGTCCGGCAGGATTGGGATGCGGATGATGAAGAAATTCGCTGCCCACCCACCACCCAGTTAGTAGCCATTGTCGACGACTTAACCGACATGCTCGACTTCGACTCCGAAGACATCGACGGTATGGACGATGATGCGGGAGACGAAGAGGAACCACTGCCCACAGGGCACTAGACAACCACCTCATCATACGATATATACATGGTGGACACACCCAAAGAAGGCAATGGCGACGAGACAACGGAGGATGACTCCTCCAAGAAGCAACCCAAGCGCCGGCGTCAGCGGCGCCGCTCTAAGTCCCGCCAAGGCAAAAGTGGTGATACCGGTACAGGAGATAATAGCACTCCGGACAGTGCCGAAGACGACAACAATCCCCTCCAGCAAGATTTAGGGCAGGAGGATGGAGAAGCCAGCCCTCCTGAGAGAGCGACAAATGGAGAGGCGGAGGATGATAATTACATGCCTCCCTCCAAAGACAAGGCAAGCCTCGACGATGACGAATTCGTCGTGCCAGAGGATCCCGTCGAACAAGAGCGCTTCAAGTGCCGGCTTATAGCCACGGCAAATAGCCTTAAAAAAAGCAGCAGCAGCTTCAAGCTGATCAAGATTTGCTAGCTGACAAATGGACTAAAGTCCTGGCGGCCGAGGAATATAAACTCAAATGCCCCTCCAAGAGTTACCCAAAGTGCAGGTTGCTACCCCGACTGGAGGAGGAAGCACAGAAACCTACATCCCCGGCGTATGACGCGGCTGATCGGCCACCTCGTGGCTGCGACAGAGAAACATTCCAGCCAAAAGCTCAGCCCGCACCCCGACGCCATTCAAATAAAAAGGCATGGGGAAATACGCCAGACCTGCAAGACGTATTGGAGGACAAAGCAAAACATGCAAGATCGATCTACGGATCACGAGGGCGCGCCACTATGCGAGACGATAATCATCACGCTGGATACGGTAAAAGTAAGTCCGGCCGGGCCGAACACAGCGGGCAAGCCTCATTCGAGCTGCGTCGCGACATAGCCCAGTACAGAGGCGCGCACACCCCCTATGCTTCACAGACGAAGTAATGGATCATCAAATCCTAGAGGGTTTCAAACCCGTAAATATAGAACCATACGACGACACAACAGATCCTGCGGTATGGATCGAGGATTTCCTCCTGCATATCCACATGGCCCGCGGTGATGATCTACACGCAATCAAATACCTCCCACTCAAACTCAAAGGACCAGCTCGACATTGGCTCAACAGCTTGCCAGCAGAGTCCATTGGCTATTGGGAAGATCTGGAAGCTGCATTCCTCGACAACTTTCAGGGCACTTATGTGCGACCACCAGATGCCGATGACTTGAGCCACATAATTCAGCAGCCAGAGGAATCGGCCAGGCAATTCTGGACATAGTTCCTAACAAAGGAAAATCAATGGCAGCCCTCACGACACTCATGACCCGCTTTTGTGCGGGAGAGGACAGCTGGTTGGCTCGCAGCAATAACATATCAAAGAACCATGGTACTTCGGATACCAAGGACGGCAACGGCAGGTCACGTCACAAGAAACATAAGCGGCGCATTAACAGCGACAATACCGAGGATACGATAGTTAATGCCAGATTCAAAGGCTCTAAACCCGGTTAGCGGAAAAAGCCATTCAAAAGGAGCACTCCGGGCCCGTCCGGACCGTATACTCGATCGCTCGTGTCAAATACACGGCACCCCCGACAAGCCAGCCAACCACACCAACAGGGATTGTTGGGTGTTCAAGCAGGCCGGCAAGTTAAATGCCGAAAACAAAGGTAAGGGGTCACATAGCGATGACGAGGAGGAGCCCCAGCAGCCGAACACTGGAGGACAGAAGAGGTTCCCCCCGCAAGTGTGGACAGTGAACATGATATACGCAACCCACCTCCACAAAAGGGAGCGGAAGCATGCGCTCAGGGACGTGTATGCGTTGGAGCCAGTCGCCCCAAAGTTCAATCCATGGCCCCCCTGTCCGATCACCTTCGATTGCAGGGACCACCCCACTAGTATCCGTCATGGCAGATTCGCCGCACTGGTCCTCGACCCAATCATTGATGGATTTCACCTCACTCGAGTCCTTATGGATGGCGGCAGCAGCCTGAACCTGCTTTATCAGGACACAGTGCGTAAAATGGGTATAGACCCCTCAAGGCTCAAACCCACAAAAACGACCTTTAAAGGCATCATACCAGGTGTAGAGGCCCATTGCATAGGCTCAGTCACAGTAGAAGTGGTCTTCGGATCCCCAGATAACTTCCGAACCGAAGAGTTAATCTTCGACATAGTCCCGTTCCACAGTGGCTACCATGCACTGCTCGGGCGAACTGCATTCGCAAGATTCAATGCGGCACCGCATTATGCATATCTCAAGCTCAAGATGCCAGGACCTTGGGGGGTCATCACAGTCAATGGAAACACAGACCGCTCTCTCCGCACGGAGGAGCACACTACGGCCCTCGCAGCAGAAGCACAAAGCAGCCTCTTAAGGCAATCCACTAGTTTGGCGCTAAGGACCCGGACAACTTCAAGCGCCCCCGGAGTAATCGGCAACGTCCCGAGCTCGCATAGCAATGCGGCCCCCACCCCGGTCCCAGCCAAACGGCGAAATCCGTGCCACGCGTGCATAATTACGCATTAAAAATACCATGGGCATAGGTGGGGAGGGGGCACGACTGCGGCACACTCCAAGACGCGGCTTAAACCGCACTAGGGGCTTCCCGCTTTGTTATTTTTTCTCTTTCAGGACTTTAATCTCTGGAAACCCTGTCCAGCAGCATGATTGCCGAACACATGATGCAGCAACCAAGGAGGCAGAAAGCTACGTCACACCACGGAACTCCCAGGTGGATTACAATAATGAGTGAAATGCTTGCTTTAATACTATTCCACAGCTTGCCCTTGGAAGGGACATGTCATATAGTTCTACTCTTTGCTCATCGTACTACTTGTATCATTCTGCTTTAACGCACCCTTTTTTTGAATAAACAATGCATAGCATTAAGTCTATTATTGCATTCTTCGTTATATATATATATATATATATATATATATATATATATATATATATGTTCATTCATGACATCTAGCACCTGTACACTCTGGCACGACCAATACGCTAGGGGCTTACGCATACCCCATAATATGGCGTGAGAAGTCCGAACACTTTCGACAGTGCGGCACCCCGAACTTATAGCATTATATGCATCAGCTCCGAATCATGTCTTGGGTCAATAGTTGGGTTTGCCTGGCTCCCATGTTTTGGTGCCTTAAGGTCCGCTATATTGGCTATGGTAGCACTGGGAGAACTACTGCGATTGTGCCCTGGTTCTACTGGGCTAAGCACCTTAGTAGAGAAAGCTAAAACTGACTGTCATGATAAGGCGAGAGACTGGTCGCTGTTCGAGAGGTTTTCGAGTCCCTAAAGACTTATGCTGCTTAGAGCGAGGAGTCGGCTCTGTCCGGCTAAAGGCGTGTATAGCGCCCGGAATTCGGCCTTCCGAATACTAGGGCCTTCGCCGAAATTTAAAATTATAGAATTCTATGGCTAAGTGAGAGTGATAAAGCATTATAGTCTGATTGCCTTGTTCGTTGGGCTGAGCACCTCCCTTGAAGGACCCAAAAATGGGAACAAGAGTGCTCAGGTTTATCCTGAACACCCCAGCACTCGTGGCATGGGGGAAGAAGCCGACGACTGGCCATCTCTCAGATTTAATAAATAGCCACACAGAAGGTAATATTTTAAATTCAAACAAGTGTTGCACAACGCATATGAAACAAGTTTTCATAATACAGGATCACACGAGCAAGTTTACTCAAATATTACATCTTTGGCACACTCGTCCGCTACAAGACGGGCACCCTTCAGGACACCTTCATAATACATCTCGGGATTGCGATGCTCCTTGCCCTGCGGCGGCCCCTCCTTCACCAGCTTCACAATGTCCATCTTGTCCCAGTGCACCTTCGCACGAGCGAAAGCCCGGCGTGCACCTTCGATGCAAACGGACCGCTTGATGACTTCGAGCTATGGGCAGGCATCCACAAGCCGCCTCACCAGGCCGAAGTAGCTGTTGGGAAGGGCCTCGCCAGACCACATCCGGACTATAAAGCCCTTCATGGCCTGTTCGGCCACCTTGTACAGCTCGACCAGTTGCTTCAGCTGGTCGCTCAGAGGCATTGGGTGTTCGGTCCCAGTATACTGAGACCAGAACAGCTTCTCCGTTGAGCTTCCCTCCTCGGCCTGGTAAAACTGTGCGGCATCCGACACGCTGCGGGGCAAATCTGCGAATGCTCCTAGAGAGCTCCGGATTCGGGTAAGTAATAAGTAATTTACTTTCACATGCTTGCTTTGCATATAAAATGCCTTACCCACCGCTATCTTCTTCATCACATCAATCTCCTAGAGGGCCTTTTGGGCTTCAGCCTTGGCACTCTTTGCACTCTCAAGGGCCGTGGCAAGCTCAGACTCTCGCGTCTTCAAGTCAAGCTCCAACGCCTCGTGCTTCGTCACGAGAGCATGGAGCTCTTGCTGCACCTCGCCCACCCATGCCTCTTGTTTTCCTGCTCGGTGCGCTCCTGGGCCACTTTGTTTTTGGCCTCGGATAGCACTTGCTTCAGGGTTGCCACCTCGGTCGTGGCCCCTGGCAAATTAAAGATGATCCTATCATTTTGCAATCGCATCCTTTTTGTATATATACACATCTATAGACTAGGTATTACTTACCTTTGTTCTCCTCAAGCTGCCTCTTGGCAAGGCCGAGCTCTTTCTTGGACCCTTCGAGGTCCTGCTTCAGTACGGCGACCTCCGCAGTTAGTGCGGCAGAGGTCAGCAGCAAAGCCTGCATACGCATATAGACATACTTGTATTAGACTCCTGCAGATATTAGTTGATCCTCTACTCGGCTTTTCTTTTCGAACACCAAACAGAGCATCAGGGGCTACTGTCTATGCGGTAATATTTTTCCTGTATTTCAAATACTTTCCTCAAAGCTTGTTAGAAGGCTAGCACAGGCTTCAGTCAGTCCGCTCTTGGCGGACTGAACCTTCTGGATCACCGCACTCATAATAGTGCGGTGCTCTTCGTCGATAGAAGCACTGTGAAGCGCTCCCAGTAGATTGTCCGGTGCCTCTGGATGGGCAGAGGTCACCGGCACGGGCATCTTGCCCCTTTTGGAAGGAGGCCGCCTGCCCGAGTCCGGAACCACTGGAGGTTCCGGTGCGGTGTTCGGCTGAGGGCCGAACTCGAAGCCCTCGGGAGCCTTGCTCCCACTACTCCCGGTGTCCGGAAGGTCGCCTTGAGGCGCCTCCGGGACTATCTCCCCTCGACCCGGTGCCTTTTGAGACAATACCTCGGCGTGTCCGTAGGGCAAGGGGAGGTGGCGGTCGGAAGTGGATCGCTATCCATATCCGACGAGTCCAGGGAGCCGTCCGACGAGGATACGTCGATACGGGCTCAGGGCGGTCTGCATAATCATAATTTGGCATTAGGAGAAGCAGTGCGACAAAGGTATGCTATGAGTTACTCTGGTATCCGGATACTTATGACTTCGCCAGGGGCTTGGCCCTGAGCAGCCACTCGTCTTCGCCTTCGGCGGCGGTGGTGGAGTAGTCCGGAAGGAGAGTCCTTCCCTTCTTGGACCCTTCGCCCCCTGGTTGGGGCGGCCTTCCTTTTCTTGTCTCCCCCGACTGGAGGGGGAGCATCTTCATCTTCCTCCTCGTCTTCGGGGGAGGAGTGCGTCGCGGAGTCATCGGATGATGCGTCCGATACCACCTGGCGCCGGGAACTCTTTCGGGTTCCCTTGGCCTTCTTGGTCTTCTCCGGCACCTTGTAAGGAGCCGGAGTCAGCATCTCTGTCAGGAGAGCGTCCACAGTGTCTTCGGGCAGAGGGGCCGGACAGTTAATCTGCCTCAATGTCTCCACCCAGTCCTGTCAAAGGCATGGAGCTCAGACCCCGCACATGGTTAAGCTATGGGAAATAAATATCCTACCGGAAGTATAGAACTCACCGAATGCGCTAGGCGCTTCGCGCTTAGCCCGCGATCCTCGATAAGAGAAGGAGGGACCTCAGCGCCCTTGAACAGCACCCTCCAGACGTCCTTGTGCATCGTGTCGAAGAGCTCGCTTAGAGTTTGGTGCCGGGCCGGGTCGAACTCCCATAAGTTAAAATCCCGTTGTTGACACGGGAGGATTCGGCGAAAGAGCATGACCTGGACTATGTTGACAAGATTAAGCTTCTTGCTTGCCATATTCCGGATACATTTCTGGAGTCCGTCCAGCTCCACCGATGAACCCCAGGACAGGCCATTCTCTTTCCAGGAAGTGAGCCGCGTAGGGAATCCGGATCGAAACTCGGGGGTTGCCGCCCAGTTGGTGTTGCGCGGCTCGGTGATGTAGAACCAGGCTGATTGCCACCCCTTTATGGTCTCCACGAAGGAGCCCTCAAGCCATATAACATTGGGCATCTTGCCCACCATGGCTCCGCCGCATTCCGCTTGTTGGCCTCCCACCACCTTCGGCTTGATATTGAAGGTCTTCAGCCACAGGCCGAAGTGGGGCCGGATGCGGAGGAAAGCCTCACACACAACAATGAACACCGAAATGTTGAGGATGAAGTTTGGGGCCAGATCATGAAAGTCCAGCCCATAGTAGAACATGAGACCGCGGACGAATGGATGAAGGGGAAACCCCAGTCCGTGGAGGAAGTGGTGGAGGAAAACTACCCTCTCGTGAGGTTTCGGGGTAGGGACAATCTGCCCCGCAGCGGGCAGCCGATGCGCAATATTCGCGGCTAAGTATCCGGTTCCGCGCAGCTTTTTGATGTGTCCCTCCATGATGGAGGAAGCCATTCACTTGCCTCCCGCTTCAGACATGTTTGGAGAAGGTTGAGGAGAAGGATGTGGACTTGGGTGTTGGAGCTCGAGTGCACGAGAATAGACGAGCAAGGAGGGAGAAGGCGTGGGTAGAAAAAGAATAAACCTTATCCCTTTATAAGGGCGGTCGAAACTATGCACCCCCACTAGCCTGGTAAAACTCGCTTATCCTCCAAGCGCTGTAATTAATGGCGCGGTTGGGTTACCCACGCCCGTATTGATGAGAATCCCGTAATAAGGGGGACACGATCTCTGCTTTGACAAGACGTGTCAAGAAACCGCCTCGCGTTATGTGCGGGGCTGGTTAAAGAAAAACGGTTCGAATAATCACCGAGCCATGGCATGATGTCATGTTGCCAAAATGTGTCAGCAGATAAGATTTGTGGAAATATTATTCTCTCTACGGTGGTATGTGGAACTATTTTGCAGGGTCGGACACTATCCTTTCATTCAAACTCTTCTGTGGTGTATCTGGAGGAGGAATCCGCCTTGCAATGCCGAAGACAACACTGCGCACTGGACTCATCTTCATTGAAGCCTGGTTCAAGGGCTACTGAGGGAGTCCTGGATTAGGGGGTCTCCGGACAACCGGACTATATCCTTTGGCCAGACTGTTGGACTATGAAGATACAAGATTGAAGACTTCGTCTCGTGTCCGGATGGGACTCTACTTGGCATGGAAGGCAAGCTAGGCAGTACAGATATGGATATCTCCTCCTTTGTAACCGACCTTGTGTAACCCTAACCCCCTCCAGTGTCTATATAAACCGGAGGGTTTTAGTCCGTAGGACAACATACAATCATACCATAGGCTAGCTTCTGGGGTTTAGCCTCTCCGATCTCGTGGTAGATCAACTCTTGTAATACTCATATCATCAAGAATAAATCAAGCAGGTTGTAGGGTTTTACCTCCATCAAGAGGGCCCGAACCTTGGTAAAACATCATGTCCCCTGCCTCCTGTTACCATCCGCCTTAGACGCATAGTTCGGGACCCCCTACCCGAGATCCACCAGTTTTGACACCGACAACGTCCCTTAGTGCACGCTTCCGTTCCCTCTTAGGAATGTGGGTTGCGTATATCATGTTCACCGTCTTCGCTTGTGGGGGGAACCTCTTCTGTCCTCCAGTGTTCGGCGGCCGGGGCTCCTCCTCGTCATCACTATGCAGCCCCTTGTCCTTGTTTTCGGCATTCAACTTGCCGGCCTGCTTGAACACCCAGCATTCTCTATTGATGTGATTGGCTGGCTTATCGGGGGTGCCGTGGATTTGACATGAGCGATCGAGTATGCGGTCCAAACTGGACGGGCCCGGAGTACTTCTTTTGAATGGCTTTTTCCACTGACCGGATCTAGAGCCTCTGAATCCGGCATTGACTGCCGTATCATCGGTTTTATCGCCGTTGTTGCGGCGCTTTTGTCTGTTATGATGTGGTCTGCCATTGGCATCTTTGGTATCCAGTGCCCGGATTCCTTGATGTGTTGTTGCTGCGAGCCAGCCAGCTATCCTCGTCCGCGCAAAAGTGGGTCATGAGTGTCGTGAGGACTGCCATAGATTTCGGCTTCTCCTGGCCAAGGTGCCGGGCGAGCCACTCGTCACGGATGTTATGCTTGAATGCCGCTAAGGCCTCTGCATCCGGACAGTCGACAATTTGGTTTTTCTTAGTTAGGAACCATGTGCAGAATTGCCTGGCCGATTCCCCTGGTTGCTGAGTTATATGGCTCAAGTCATCAGCATCCGATGGTCGCACATAAGTGCCCTAGAAGTTGTCAAGGAATGCGTCTTCCAAATCCTCGCAACTGCCAACAAAGTCTGCTGGCAAGCTATTCATCCAATGCCGAGCTGGTCCTTTGAGTTTTAGTGGGAGGTACTTGATGGCATGCAGATCATCACCGCGAGCCATGTGGATGTGAAGGAGGAAATCCTCAATCCATACAGCGGGATCTGTTGTACCATCATACGGTTCGATATTTACGGGTTTAAAACTCTCCGGGAATTCGTGATCCATAACTTCATCAGTGAAGCATAGGGGGTGTGCGGCGCCTCTGTGCCGGGCTATATCACGACGCAGTTAATATGAGTCTTGTCTGCTGTATTCGGCCCGACCGGATTTACTTTTAGTGTGTCCGACGCGACGGTCATCGTCCCACGTTGGTGCGCGCCCCCGTGACCCGTATATTGACCTTGCATGTTTTGCCCTGCTGTCCAATACGTCTCGCGGGTCCCGTGTGGTGCCCCGGGCCTTGGTATTTTTGATTGAGTGACAGCGGGGTGCAAGCTGAACTTCAGGCTGAAATGCCTCTCTGGCTCGGCCACGCGGTGGCCGGTCAGCCGCATCGTACACTGGTGATGGGGGTTTCAATGCTTCCTCCTTGAGGTGAGGTAGCAACCTGCGCTTTGGGTAACTCTTGGAGGGGCGCTCGAGTTCGTACTCCTCAGCCGCAAGGACTTCGGTCCATCTGTCTGCTAGAAAGTCTTGATCAGCTTGAAGCTGTTGTTGCTTTTTCTTCAGGCTATTTGTTGTGGCCATAAGCCGGCGCTTGAAGCGCTCCTGCTCGATGGGATCCTCAGGCACGATAAATTCTTCGTCACCGAGGCTGACCTCGTCTTCGGAGAGAGGCATGTACTTGTCCTCCTCCGATTCTCCATCTACTGCCTGCTCTGGAGGGCTAGCTTTTTCACCCTCCCGCTCTACATCATGCTGGAGGGGATTGTGGTTGTCTTCGGCACTATCCGGAGTGTTATTGTCTCTTGTGCCGGTATCACTAGTTTTGCTGTGGCGGGACTTAGAGTGGCACCACTGACGTCGGCGCTTGGGTTCTTCTTGGAGGGGTCATCCTCCGCTGTCTCGTCGCCATTGCCTTCTTTGGGGGTGTCCACCATGTATATATCATATGATGAGGTGGCGGTCCAGCGCCCTGTGGGCGGTGGTTCCTATTCGTCTCCTGCATCGTCGTCCATACCGTCTATGTCTTCGGAGTCGAAGTCGAGCATGTCGGTTAAACCGTCGACAGTGGCTACTAAGTGGGTGGTGGGTGGGCAGCGAATTTCTTCGTCGTCCGCATCCCATTCTAGCCGGACATAGTTCGACCAAGGTTCTCCTAACAAGGAGAGAGACCTTAATGAATTTAGCACATCGCCCAAAGGCGAGTGCTGAAAGATATCCGCAGAGGTGAACTCCATGATCGGCGCCCAGTCGGATTCGATAGGAACGGATGCAGGCGGCTCAGAGTCCGTGGCCGGAGACGAATCCAGTGGTTCGGCGACACGGCTCTTGTAAGGGGTGAAGTCAGTATCCAGCTCCATCGCCATTGAGAGTGCGGCCTCCATGGCGGGGTCTATCCCTCCGTCCTCGGATGGCACAGTTTGCTCCTGATTGAAGGCCGGAGTAGTTGCAGATGCGATCTCCCGAACACTCTCTGGCGGCAGAGTTACGTCATGCTCGTCGTGATTGTGCGACGCACCTGACATGGGCTCGAATCCGTCGAAGATCAAGTCTCCGTGGATGTCGGCAGTGTAGTTTAAGTTTCCGAGCCTGACCTGATGGCCAGGGGCATAGCTCTCGATCTGCTCTAGATGGCCAAGCGAATTGGCGCGTAGTGCGAAGCCGTCGAATACGAGGATCTGTCTGGGGAGGAAAACCTCGCCCTGGACCGCATCGTTACCGATGATCGAAGGAGCCATCAAGCCTTACGGTGACGGCACATTGGAACTCTCAATGAAAGCACCAATGTCGGTGTCAAAACCGGCGGATCTCGGGCAGGGGGTCCCAAACTGTGCGTCTAAGGCGGATGGTAACAGGAGGCAGGGGACGCGATGTTTACCCAGGTTCGGGCCCTCTCGATGGAGGTAATACCCTACGTCCTGCTTTATTGATCTTGATGATATGAGTATTACAAGAGTTGATCTACCATGAGATCGTAGAGGCTAAACCCTAGAAGCTAGCCTATGGTATGATTGTTCTTGTCCTACGGACTAAACCCTCTGGTTTATATAGACACCGGAGGGGGCTAGGGTTACACAGAGTCGGTTACAAGGGAGGAGATCTACATACCCGTATTGCCAAGCTTGCCTTCCACGCCAAGGAAACTCCTATCCGGACACGGGACGCAGTCTTCAATCTTGTATCTTCATAGTCCAACAGTCCGGCCAAAGGATATAGTACGGCTGTCCGAAGACCCCCTAATCCAGGACTCCCTCAGATCCCATCTCAGATTTCATGGCCTCAAGCCATTTTGCAGAATCTGGGCTCATCATCACTCCCTCATAGTTTGTAGGTTCATCATGGTCAAGTAACAGGACCTCCAGAACAGGATTACCATACTACTCTGGTGCGGATCTTACTTTGGTTGTCCTACAAGGTTCGGTAGTAACTTGATCAGAAGTTTCATGATCATCATCATTAGCTTCCTCACTTACTGGTGTAGGAATCACTGGAACTGTTTTCTGTGATGAACTACTTTCCAATAAGGGAGAAGATATAGTTACCTCATCAAGTTCTACTTTCCTCCCACTCACTTCTTTCGAGAGAAACTCCTTCTCTAGAAAGGATCCATTCTTAGCAACGAATATCTTGCCTTCGGATCTGTGATAGAAGGTGTACCCAAGAGTGTCCTTTGGGTATCCTATGAAGACACATTTCTCTGATTTGGGTTCGAGCTTATCAGGTTAAAGTTTTTTCACATAAGCATCGCAGCGCCAAACTTTAAGAAAGGACAACTAGGGTTTCTTGCCAAACCACAGTTCATAAGATGTCATCTCAACGGATTTCGATGGTGCCCTATTTAACGTGAATGCAACCGTCTCGAAAGCATAACCCCAAAACGATAGCGGTAAATTAGTAAGAGACATCACAGACCGCACCATATCTAATTCAGTGCGGTTACGACGTTCGGACACACCATTACGCTGTGGTGTTCCAGGTGGCGTGAGTTGTGAAACTATTCCTCATTGTTTCAAATGAAGACCAAACTCATAACTCAAATATTCACCTCCACGATCAGATCATAGAAACATAATTTTCTTGTTACGATGATTTTCCACTTCACTCTGAAATTCTTTGAGCTTTTCAAATGTTTCAGACTTATGTTTCATCAAGTAGATATACCCTTATCTGCTGAAATCATCTGTGAAGGTCAGAAAATAACGATACCCACCACGAGCATCAACACTCATTGGACCGCATACATCAGTATGTATAATTTCTAATAAGTCTGTTGCTCGTTCCATTGTTCCGGAGAACGGAGTCTTAGTCATCTTGCCCATGAGGCATGGTTCGCAAGCATCAAGTGATTCATAATCAAGTGACTCCAAAAGTCCATCAACATGGAGTTTCTTCTTGCGCTTTACACCAATATGACCTAAATGGTAGTGCCACAAATAAGTTGCATTATCATTATTAAACTTATATCTTTTGGTTTCAATACTATGAATATGTGTATCACTACTATCGAGATTTAGTAAAAATAGACCACTCATCAAGGGTGCATGACCATAAAAGATATTACTCATATAAATAGAACAACCATTATTCTCTGATTTAAATGAATAACCGTCTCGCATCAAACAAGATCCAGATATAATGTTCATGCTTAACGCTGGCTCCAAATAACAATTATTCAGGTCTAATACTAATCCCGAAGGTAGATGTAGAGGTAGCGTGCCGGCGGTGATCACATCGACTTTGGAACCATTTCCCACGCCCATCGTCGCCTCGTCCTTAGCCAATCTTCGCTTAATCCGTAGCCCCTGTTTCGAGTTGCAAATATTAGCAACAGAACCAGTATCAAATACCTAGGTGCTACTACGAGCATTAGTAAGGTACACATAAATAACATGTATATCAAATATACCTTTCACTTTGCCATCCTTCTTATCCGCCAAATACTTGGGGCAGTTCCGCTTCCAGTGACCAGTACCTTTGTAGTAGAAGCACTCAGTCTCAGGCTTAGGTCCAGACTTGGGCTTCTTCACTTGAGCAGCAACTTGCTTGCTATTCTTCTTGAAGTTCCCCTTCTTCCCTTTGTCCTTCTTCTTGAAACTAGTGGTCTTGTTGACCATCAACACTTGATGCTCTTTATTGATTTCTACCTCCGCAGCCTTTAGCATTGCGAAGAGCTCGGGAATTGTCTTATCCATCCCTTGCATATTATAGTTCATCACGAAGCTCTTGTAGCTTGGTGGTAGTGATTGAAGAACTCTGTCAATGACACTATCATCGGGAAGACTAACTCCCAGCCGAGTCAAGTGGTTGTGGTACCCAGACATTCTGAGTATATGTTCACTGACAGAACTATTCTCCTCCATCTTGCAGCTGTAGAACTTATTGGAGACTTCATATCTCTCAATCCGGGCATTTTCTTGAAATATTAACTTCAACTCCTGAAGCTTCTCATATGCTCCATGACGTTCAAAACATTGTTGAAGTCCTGGTTGTAAGCCGTAAAGCATGGCACACTGAACTATCGAGTAGTCATCAGCTTTGCTCTATTAGACGTTCTTAACGTTGCCAGTAGCATCTGCAGTAGGCTTGTCACCCAGCGGTGCTTCCAGGATGTAATTCTTTTGTGCAACAATGAGGATAATCCTCAAGTTATGGACCCAGTCCGTGTAGTTGCTACCATCATCTTTCAATTTAGCTTTCTCTAGGAATACATTAAAATTCAACGGAACAACAACACGGGCCATCTATCTACAACAACGTAGACATGCAAAATACTATCAGGTACTAAGTTCATGATAACTTAAAGTTCAGTTAATCATGTTACTTAAGAACTCCCACTTAGATAGATATCCCTCTAATCATCTAAGTGATCACGTGATCCATACCAACTAAACCATGTCCGATCATCACGTGAGATGGAGTAGTTTTCAATGGTGAACATCACTATGTTGATCATATCTACTATATGATTCATGCTCGACCTTTCGGTCTCAGCGTTCCGATGCCATATCTGCATATGCTAGGCTCGTCAAGTTTAACCTGAGTATTCTGCGTGTGCAAAACTGGCTTGCACCCATTGTATGTGAACATAGAGATTATCACATCCGATCATCACGTGGTGTCTCGACACGACGAACTGTAGCAACGGTGCATACTCAGGGAGAACACTTGTACCTTGAAATTTAGTGAGAGATCATCTTATAATGCTACTGCCGAACTAAGCAAAATAAGATGCATAAAGGATAAACATCACATGCAATCAAATATAAGTGATATGACATGGCCATCATCATCTTGTGCCTTTGATCTCCATCTCCAAAGCACCGTCATGATCACCATCGTCACCGGCTTGACACCTTGATCTCCATCGTAGTATCGTCTCTCCAACTATTGCTTCTACGACTATCGCTACTGCTTAGTGATAAAGTAAAGCAATTACATGGCGATTGCATTTCATACAATAAAGCGACAACCATATGGCTCCTGCCAGTTGCCAATAACTGTGTTACAAAACATGATCATCTCATACAACAATTTATATAATCACGCCTTGACCATATTACATCAGAACATGCCCTGCAAAAACAAGTTAGACGTCCTCTAATTTGTTGTTGCAAGTTTTACATGGCTGCTACGGGCTTCTAGCAAGAACCGTTTACGCATCAAAACCACAACATAGTATAGTGATTGCTTTTTGATCTTCAGAAAGAACCCTGTTCATTGAAACCGATTCAACTAAAATTGGAGAAACAAACACCCACTAGCCACCTGTGTGCAAAGCACGTCGGTAGAACCAGTCTCGCGTAAGCGAACACGTAATGTCGGTCTGAGTCGCTTCATCCAACAATACCGCTGAATCAAGAATCAACTAGTGACGGCAAGCAATATGTATATACTCACACCCACAACTCCTTTGTGTTCTACTCGTGCATATAACATCTACGCATAGACCTGGCTCGGATGCCACTATTGGCGAACGCAGTAATTTCAAAAAAATTCCTACGCACACGCAAGATCCATTTAGGTGATGCATAGCAATGAGAGGGGAGAGTGTTGTCCACGTACCCTCGTAGACTGTAAGCAGAAGCGTTATGACAACGCGGTTGATGTAGTCGTACGTCTTCACGATCTGACCAATCCAAGCACTGAGGGTACGGCACCTCCGTGATCTACACACGTTCAGCTCGGTGACATCCCATGGACTCTAGATCCAGTTGAGGTCGAGGGAGAGTTTCTTTAGCATGACAGCGTGATGACGAAGTTACCGACGCAGGGCTTTGCCTAAGCTCTACAACGATATGACCGAGGTGGAAATCTATGGAGGGGGGCACCGCACACGGCTAAACAATCAACTTGTGTGTCTATGGGGTGCCCCCTCCCCCGTATATAAAGGAGTGGAGGAGGGGAAGGGCCGGCCCTCTTATGGCGTGCCCAAGGGGGGAGTCCTACTCTCGGTGGGAGTAGGATAACCCCTTCCCTAGTTGGAGTAGGAGAGGAAGGAAGGGGGAGAGAGAGGGAAGGAAAGGGGGGGGCCGCCCCCCACCCAATTCAGATTGGGCTTGGGGGGAGGGGGGGGGGCGCCCTCCACCTTGGCCGCCTCCTCCTCCTCTCTCCCAATAAGGCCCAATAAGGCCCATACACTCCCCGCGGGGTTCCGGTAACTCCCCGGTGCTCCGGTAAATGCCCGAACTCACCCGGAACCATTCCGATGTCCAAACATAGCCTGCAATATATCGATCTTTATGTCTCGACCATTTAGAGACTCCTCATCATGTCCGTGATCATATCCGAGACTTCGAACTACCTTCGGTACATCAAAACACATAAACTCATAATACTGATCGTCACCGAACGTTAAGCCTGCGGACCCTACGGGTTTGAGAAGTATGTAGACATGACCGAGACTCACTTCCGATCAATAACCAATAGCGGAACTTGGATGCTCATATTGGTTCCTACATATTCTACGAAGATCTTTATCGATCAAACCGCATAACAACATACATTGTTCCCTTTGTCATCGGTATGTTACTTGCCCGAGATTCGATCATCGGTATCTCAATACCTAGTTCAATCTCGTTACCGACAAGTCTCTTTACTTGTTCTATAATGCATCATCTCGCAACTAACTCATTAGTAACATTGCTTGCAAGGCTTATAGTGATGTGCATTACCGAGAGGGCCCAGAGATACCACTCTGACAATCGGAGTGACAAATCCTAATCTCGATCTATGCCAACACAACAAACACCATCGGAGACACCTGTGGAGCATCTTTATAGTCACCCAGTTACGTTGTGATGTTTGCTAGCACACTAAGTGTTCCTCCGGTATTCGGGAGTTGCATAATCTCATAGTCATAGGAACATGTATAAGTTATGAAGAAATCAATAGCAACAAACTAAACGATCATCGTGCTAAGCTAATGGATGGGTCAAGTCAATCACATCATTCTCTAATGATGTGATCTCGTTCATCAAATGACAACTCTTTTCCATGGCTAGGAAACTTAACCATATGTGATTAATGAGCTAGTCAAGTAGAGGCATACTAGTGCACTTTGTTTGTCTATATATTTACACATGTACTAAGTTTCCGGTTAATATAATTCTAGCATGAATAATAAACATTTATCATGATATAAGGAAATATAAATAACAACTTTATTATTGCCTCTAGGGCATATTTCCTTCAATAAAGCACCAACTAGGGAACACTATTGTCATACTTGTGCATTGGATGTAGCTAATATTTGAGTGTGTTTCATGAATGGATCAATGATTAAGCATAATGGGCTAGGGATAACTTTCTTTAGCATTGATATTTTGAAAGACATAGTTTCTTGTTGATATGCTTGAGTATTGATGTCTTCATGTCAAATTATAGACTATTGGTTTGAATCACTTAAAGTCCAAATGTCCATGCTACAAAAGAAAAGAATATGTGATGAACATGATAGGTAGCATTCCACATCAAAAATTCTGTTTTTATCATTTACCTACTCGAGGGAGAGCAAGAATTATTGGGGATGCTTGATACGTCTCCAACGTATCTATACTTTATGATTGTTCCATGCTATAAAAGTATCAATCTTGGATGTTTTATATACATTTACTAGCAACTTTAGGGTTTAGGGTTTAGGGTTTCACAACTGAGGGAAATACGTACATCTGCCATGCTGCATCATCCCCTCCTCTTTGGGGAAATACCAACACAGGTTACAAGTAGAAGCCAACCTATGAAATTCGGTAGTAACTTGATCTAAAGTTTCATGATCATCATCATTAGTTTCCTCTTCAATTGGTGTACGCATCACAGGAACACCTTTCTGCGATGTGCTATTTTCCAATTCAAGT
Organism: Triticum monococcum; assembly: GCA_034509565.1. Classification (NCBI taxonomy): domain Eukaryota; kingdom Viridiplantae; phylum Streptophyta; class Magnoliopsida; order Poales; family Poaceae; genus Triticum; species Triticum monococcum. The sequence continues at coordinate 419,956,108 of CM067845.1, forward strand.
GAAGGTTCGATAACCTCATCAAGTTCTACCTTTCTCCCGCTTACTTCTTTTGAGAGAAAACTCCTTCTCCAGAAAGGATCTGTGATAGAAGGTATACCCAATTATTGCTTTAGGGTATCCTATGAAGATGCACATCTCCGCTTTGGGTTCGAGCTTATCAAGAATAAGTGTCGCATCCCAAACTTTAAGAAACGTCAACATAGGTTTCTTACCAAACCATTGTTCATACGGTGTCATCTCAATGGAATTTGATGGTGCCCTATTTAAAGTGAATGTTATTGTCTCTAATGCATAGACCTAAAACTATAGTGCCAAATCGATAAGAGACATCATAGAATGCATCATACCCAATGGAGTAGGGTTACGACGCTCGGACACACCATTACACTATGGTGTTCCAGGTGATGTGAGTTGTGAAACAATTTTCATAGTATCTTAAATACATACGAAACTCACAACTCAGATATTTTCCTCTACGATCATATCATAGACATTTTATCTCCTTGTCATGATGATCTTCAACTTCACTCTAATTTTTTTGAACTTTTCAAACTTTCAGACTTGTGTTTCATCAAGTAAATATACCTGTATCTACTGAAATCATCTGTGAAGGTAAGATAATAATGATATCCACTTCATGCTTCAAGACTCATCAAGCACTACTGGAATGAGGATCTTTGCCGTCAGCCAGCTCGTTGCCGTCAGGTAGCTGACGACGAAGAAGCTCTTTGCCATTAGCTAAAGGAAAGCTGACGACAAAGAAAGAGCTGATGGGAAATATAATGTTTGTCATCTGCCAGCTCTTTGCCGTCAGCTAGCTGACGACATAGAAGCTTTGATGTCCGCTAGCAGACGACAAAGTGAGAGGGTGGTCCACTAGCGAGAACCACCTAACAGCCACTTTCTTTGCCATCTGCTAGCGGATGGCAAAGCTTCTTTGCCATCTACTAGCTGACGGCAAAGAAAGCGGCCAACCTAACATCCGTTAGCTAACCTCTTTGCCGTCTGCTAGCAGACGATAAAGAGCTGTGACCTAACTAAAAAGCGGCCAGTGCCCCGCCCTGCCCCTCTATCTGTCTGCTCTCTCTTCCCTGCCTGAGCCGCCGCCGCCACCCTTGTCATTGGCCGCCCCGCCCCCATGCCCGAGCCGCCGCCGTCTCGCGACACCCCCGTCGCCGGCTTCCTCGTCTCGCCCCCGTGCCCGAGCCGTCTCCGTCCCACGCCACCTCCGTCATAGGTCGCCCCACACCGCACCAGCCCGCCCCACCCCCGTCCTGAGCCGCCACCGCCCGGCCACGCCACCTCGCTCGCCCAGCCCGCCCGGCCGTGCCGTGATGTCTACTACAGAACTTTGTTCTTGTAGACATGTGTTGGGCCTCCAAGCGCAGAGTTTTGTAGGACAACAACAATTTTCCCTCAAGTGGATGACCTAAGGTTTATCAATCTGTTAGAGGTGTAGGATGAAGATGGTCTCTCTCAAACGACCCTGCAACCAAATACAAGAAATCTCTTGTGTCCCCAACACACCCAATACAATGGCAAATTGTATAGGTGCACTAGTTCGACGAAGAGATAGTAATAAAAGTGTAATATGGATGGTAGAAATATATTTTTATAATCTGAATGAATAAAAACAGCAAGGTAGCAAAAAGTAAACGGGCACAAAATGGTATTGCAATGCTTGAAAATGAGGCCTAGGGTCCGTACTTTTGCTAGTGCAATCTCTCAACAATGCTAACATAGTTGGATCATATGATTATCCCTCAAAGTACAATAAAGAATCACTCCCGAGTTCCTATTAACGGAGAAAAAAAGATAGGAAATGTTTGTAGGGTATGAAACCACCTCAAAGCTATTCTTTCCGTTCGATCTATTCAAGAGTTCGTACTTGAAAGGATCGAGAAAAGGTGTCTAGAGGGGGGTGAATAGACTCTTAGCAAAGAAAGTTAGCAGTTTTTATTTTCTTCAAGTTAAGGTGGAGTTTTAGCACAAGTTGAAACATTCACAATACATATCAAGCAACCATGGCAAGAGTATATGAGCAACGTAAAGTAAAGCATGCAAGTTGCAAGAATGTAAAGGGATGGGATTAGAGTGTGCAAACGCAATGGGAGACACGAAGATTTTTCCCATGGTTCTGATAGGTGGTGCTATCGTACATCCATGTTGATGGAGACTTCAACCCACGAAGAGTAACGGTTGCGCGAGTCCACCGAGGGCTCCATTGTAACACCCCATATGTAACTTGCCATATTTGTAACTTCGACTCTTGCCATTTTCTCCTTTAAGTTATGAGATTCCCTTTGTGGTTGGGTTTTGTCTTCGTTTTGCATTTTGTTCATGTCATGCATTTCATATCATGCCATCATGTGCATCGCATTTGCATTCGTGTTCGTCTCATGCATCCGGTCTTTTTTCCCCGTTGTCCGTTTCACAACCCAACACTCCCACATGCACCGGCGCACCCCTCTTTTCTCTTTTCATGAGCGAGAGAAAAACATTCTCGGAATGGGCGAGATTTGTCAAGTGGCCTTGGTACACCACCGGTAGACCACATGTCAAATTTCGTTCCATTTGGAGGTCGTCTGATGCCCCAACGGTTAACCGGGTAACCGCAAAAGCCGCTTGTGTGTTGCAGCCCAACACCCCTCCAAAACAGCCCAATAACCCATCTAAACCATCTCCATGTTCTTCGCCTTCGGATCACGATCGTGTGGGCGAAAACCACACCTCATTTGGACACTCCAAACTCCCTCTACCTATAAATATGTGACCCCCTTCAAAATTTCGGGTCCAAACCCTAGTTCCCTTCCACCTCGCACCGCTGGACACATCCGTTTTGGCCGGACACGCCCGCGCCCGCTCGCCGGACCCTGCACACCGCACCGCCGCCTCGGCATCCGTGCTCCACCGTCCCGCTTGTAACGCCCTCAATGCGGCTATATCTCCTATGTGTCGAAGCACGACTTAGAGGCATAACCGCATTGAAAGCAATGTTGCAAGTAAGGTAATCTTCACAACAACCCATGTAAATAGATAATAGGGGAAAAAGGTACATAGTTGGCTTACACTCGCCACGTCACACAAATACATAAATAACATTACAATCATCCAATACACTCATGGTCCGACTACGGCACCAAAATAAAAGATCAACCCCAACATGCGACACGGTCCCGATCGCCCCAACTGGGCACCATTACTGATCATCAGGGAAAGACACATAGTAACGGCATGAGTCTTCGTCGAACTCCCACTTGAGCTCAAGCGCATCATCTGGAACGGAATCATCAGGCCCTGCATCTGGTTTGGAAGTAATCTGTGAGTCACGGGGACTTAGCAATCTCGCACCCTCGCGATCAAATCTATTTAAGCTTATAGGTAAGGCAAGGTAATATGTGGAGCTACAGCAAGCGACTAGCATATATGGTGGCTAACCTATTCGCAAAAGAGAGCGAGAAGAGAAGGCAAAGCACGAATGAAGAACTATAGAATCAACCTATGGCAAACATTAACCAAACACTGTGTTCACTTCCCGGACTCCGCCGAGAAGAGACCATCATGGTAACACACGCAGTTGATTCATTTTAATGAAGTTAAGGTTCATGTTATCTACAATCGGACATTAACAAATTCCCATCTGCCCATAACCGCGGGCACGGCTTTCAAAAGTTCAAATCCCTGCAGGGGAGTCCCAACTTAGCCCATCACAAGCTCTCACGGTCAACGAAGGATAAACCTTCTCCCGAGACATTCCGATCAGACTCGGCATCCCGGTTCTACAAGACATCCCCGACAAGGGTAAAACTAAACCAGCAACACTGCCTGAATGTGCCGACAAATCCCGATAGGAGCTGCACATATCTCATTCTCAGGGCACACCGGATTGTCCAAGGTACGAGTAGGCCAGCCCAGAGTTGCCCCTGGCGGCCACCGGCAGCTGACAGGTTGGACCAACACTCAGAGGAGCACTGACCCGGGGGTTTAAATAAAGATGACCCTTGAGTCCGCGGAACCCAAGGGAAAAAAGAGGCTAGGTGGCGAATGGTAAAACCAAAGTTGGGCATTGCTGGAAGAGTTTTATTCAAGGCGAACTGTCAAGGGGTTCCCATTATCACCCAACCGCGTAAGGAACGCAAAATCCGGGAACATAACACCGATATGACGGAAACTACGGCAGCAAGAGTGGAAAAAAAACACTAGGCAAAAAGGCCAAGGCTTCCACCCTTTACCAAGTATATAGATGCATTAAGATAACAAGATAATATAGTGATATCCCAACAATAAACAATGTTCCAACAAGGAACAATCTCCAAACTTCACCTGCAACTAGCAACGCTATAAGAGGGGCTGAGCAAAGCGGTAACATAGCCAATCAACGGTTTGCTAAGACATGGTGGGTTAGAGGTTTGACATGGCAATTTGGGAGGCATGATAAGCAAGTGGTAGGCATCGTAGCATAGACATAGCAAAAGAGCGAGCATCTATCAAGCAAAGATAGAAGTGATTTCGAGGGTATGATCATCTTGCCTGCAAAGTTGTCAGAGTTGACTTGATCCTCGTAAGCAAACTCAACGGGCTCCTCGTTAGCATACTCGTCTCCCGACTCTACCCAAACAAGACAAACAAGCAAAAGGAACACAATCAACCACGTGCAAATGCTCGAACAACATGATGCAAACATGGTATGATATGCGGGATGCGATATGTGATGCATATGCAAGATTTGACAAAGAATGATTGAACCTGGCCTCAACTTGGAAATCCAAGAGTGCCACTGGAAAGGTAAGGTGATTTCGGTTGAAATCGATATAAAGATCACCGGAATCGGATGCACGGTTTGGAAATGGCAAGCAAAACAAATATGGCACCGGTCTGCGATAAACAACAAGTATCCATCTAAATGCATCAAGATAATTATGCTACAACACTCAAACATGACAACAAAATACATGGCAGGGATCCATTCATGATGCTTGACAAAAGATGAACACCAAGCTACGGCCAATTCATCCAATAACAGGTTCAAACAAGCATGGCAAAAGTGCAAATGATAAACAGGTTTCAGACTTAGTGAAATTAACACAAGTCTGGAATTTAACATTAGGTAGCACACTTTGGAGCATGAAAACTATATGCTACAGGAACTTAAAATGGCAAAGCAAGGCATGAAATGAAGCTACTCAAAGCACTTAACAAAAGTCCCTTAGTGACCTTGAGCCAAAATGGATCGGAAAATACAATTGCAAGCATGCGAACATGGCAAAAACATAATCAGATTATAGACTTAGTGAAAAACTGGAGCACGCAAATCTGTTAACGAGTAGGCATGCTCACGATCTCGATGCACTCACTACAGAGCATGGCATGACAAACTAAGCATACACCCATCAAGAATTCATATCATAGAAGCTAGACATGGCAAGAAAAACAACATATCATGCACGGATCAACAACAACATCCTCGGCAAAATCGCTAACAAGTCAACAATCTGCCAGGATTCACGAAGTAGCAAAAGTAGAGCTCGATTGACTCAAGCTAGGGTGCTCCATAATTGCAAAAAAAAGGAATGGATGGATAGAGCACCACAATATTAACAAATCATCCTCAAAAGAGGCACGGATCACTAGCAAACAACATGAACATATGGCATATTGACAAAAACAGATCACGGACTTAGAGAAATTCTAAGTCCCTGGAATCAGCATTAACGAATGCATTATTTTGCAAGCTTGTCCTAGTCAACACACATGTCACAAAAATACATGGATAGCACCTCTGTAAAGATGGCATGACATATAACAAAATTCATGTCGAACTCAGGAGCATATCATGCACACATTAAACATGGCAAAAATGACAAATAGCTAATTGATGCAGCAGATCTGACAATTATCTCAAATAGCTCTCTTCCAACAGCATTTCGGGCATCAAGATGAGCTCAAATGAAAATGATGCAATGAGATGAAATGATGTACTCTCAGAGACGAACATTTTGATATGCTGCACGCGCAAAACGGAGCAACGGATGCGGAGTTACGACATGATGAACCATGCAAAAAAATATGCAGACTTAGGGGAAAAACGGGGTCAACCCCTAGGTTTCACTGTAGCAGCGGATCTGGATCTGAGCGCACACGCCGTTCGAGGTTCGTCGGCTGGAGTTCCTGTTCACCGGGGAGGAGAGGTCGCCGGACATGGCGCGACGAGGAGGAGGAGAGGCCGGAGTGCGCGGGCGACGAGGAGGCGGACGGTGGCGGCGAGGTGGCGCGGTGGAGGAGGCACGGGCCGGCCGCGGTGGAGCTCGGCTCTGGCCGGCGAGCTGCGTGGCAGCCGCCGGCGATGGCTCGGGGCGGCACTGTGGCCAGGCGCGAGGGAGAGGCGGCGCGTGCGGGATGGAGGCGGCGGGGCGATGTGGGCCGTGGGGGCCCCGAGCAGGCTCGGCGGGCCGCGGGCGCTGAGGCGGCGATGTGGGGTGCCGCTCGCCACGTGGCGCGCCCCGGTTGGCGGCGGCGACGTGTCTGGAGGAGGCGGACGTTGTCCGGCGGCGGAGATGGATCTTTTCTAGGGTTAGGGGGAAGAAGACCCGAAAATTTCGGGAGGGGATCTATATATAGGCATTGAGGGAGCTAGGAGAGTCCAAATGAGGTGCGATTTTCGGCCACGCGATCGTGATCGAACGCTCTAGATGATGGAGAGGGTTTTGGTGGGTTTTGGGCCAAATTGGAAGGGTGTTGGGCTGCAACACACACGAGGCCTTCTCGGTCCCTCGGTTTACCGTTGGAGTATCAAACGAAGTCCAAATGGCAGGAAACTTGACAGGCGGTCTACCGGTGGTAAACCAAGGCCACTTGGCAAGTCTCGGTCCAATCCGGAAATGTTTAGCCCCCCCACACATGAAAAGAGGTAGAAAGGACCACCGGAGGAGATAGGAGCGCCGGAATGCAAACGGACAATGGGGAAAATGCTCGGATGCATGAGACGAACACGTATGCAAATGCAATGCACATGAAGACATGGTATGAGATGCATGACAACGGCAACAACATACGGAGACAAAAACCCGAACCTGAGGAAAATAAAATAACTTAGCGCCGGAAATGGCAAGAGTTGAGATACATGTAAGGTAAATTACATCCGGGGTGTTACACCGCTGCTGCAGACCCTCCGCGCCGCCGCGCCGCCGTCCTTCGCGCGTCGCCACCGCCTGGCATGCACCACCCCAGCCACCGAGAGCCGCCAGTGCCACGCCGCTCCTCGCCGGCGCACCTCCATCGCCGCCCCTCATGCCGGATCCGCGCCGGCAACGTCCTCCTCCGTCGGGTCCCGCGTCCCCGCGCCTCCCCATCATCGTTGGAGCTTCGCCGGAGCTCGGATCCGGATCGGGATCGGATCCACCAAGTCAGCAAACCAAACTCCCTGCCTCATCTCGTATCTCTCCGTCCCGGAACCACCTCATCCCGCATTGACTTTCACGGAGGTGAAATTTCACTAAGTCTCGAAACTCTCTGATATTTTATGCTTTCTTCAACATGTCATATCTCGGTGAACGTAGCTTCAAATCATGCATATGATATGTCAAAATGTTCGTCTCTTTTAGCTCTTCATGTTAGCAGCATTTCCATGCATGTTACTATCCATTATGATGCCTTTTTAGTTGGTGCAAGAGTGCTATAAAATGTTAACTGCTGGTTCTTGACAGAACATGGTGATTTGTCATTTTCGTTGCATTTGATGTGTGCATCACATGTGCATGTGGTCTACATGTGTTTTGAACTACAACATGCCATATTTACAGGGGTGCAAGTCATGTATTTTTGTGATCTATGTGGTGACTAGCACAAGCACGCAAACTAGGCTCTGTGATGTTGCTGTTTTCAGGGACTTATGATTTTTGCTAAGTCCTTTCCTGCTGTTATTTTGATGCCATGTAGACTTGATGCTACATTGAGATCCATGCTTATTTTGGGATACTTCGGTAAGGATGTTTTGAATATGTGCTTATGCTCTATCCATTCATGTCCCTGTTTGCAATTATGGAGTGCTCTAGCATGTCATTTGCTTGCTCTACTTTTGCTATAAAATGTTCCTAGCAGATTGTTAACATGTTAGTCCGTATTGCCATGGTTGTTGCTAGTGATCCATGCATCCTATGAACTTTCTCTTGCCATTTTTAACTTCATGAACATGTCTTCTTACTGTTGGTATGCTTGTTTTGTCAGGCAATGCTTTGTGATGAGTGGCATGAGCTCGCAAAGTTACTATCATGAATCTGTTTATGCCATGATCTGTTTTTCTAGTCTGAAACTGTTAATAAAACTTGCTATGTTTACATGGGTGTCATCATATCTACTGTGCCTTTTTGGCTCATGTTCAGTAAGATACTTTGTTCTATGATTTTAGTATAATCATGCCATTCCTTTGGTTTCTATGATATGTTCATGTAGCATGTTGTTTGCTTGCTCTAAACAGTGCTTCCTGATGTTATTTTGACATGTTAGTATTTTCACTACGTCTGTGAAGCTGATATCTTTTGCACTTTTGCCATGCTTGTTTGAACCTGTTCTTGTGTGATCTAGCCATAGCTCAGTGTTCATGTTTTGTCAAGCATCTTTTGTACATCACTGCCATATGCTTTGTTTCTATGTTGGAGTGCAGTAGCTTAGTTTCTTGTTGCATCCTAAGTGCTATCATGCTGTTAAACGCAGATTTGTGTCATTCTTGTTTTGCTTGCCATTTGCAAACCGTGCATACGTTTCCGATGACCTTTATATCGATTTCAACCGAAATAAACTCATCTTTCCAGCGAAATACTTGGTTTGACAAGTTGATGCCTTGATCATTCTTTCCCTTCCGGAGCACGCATATGCATTGCATATCATATCTTGCATATCATGCCATGTATTGCATCATGTTGCTTTTGCATTGCACCGTGATTGATTGTTGTTACATTGCTTGTGTTCTTGCCTTGGATAGAGCCGGGAGACGAGTACGTGAATGAGGAACCTGTTGAGTACACTAATGAGGATCAAGCTTTCGACAACTCTGAGAACATTGCAGGCAAGATGACCATACCCTCGAAATCACTTCTATCTTTGCTTGCTAGTTGTTCGCTCTATCGTTATGTCATGCTACCTACCACTTGTTATATCATGCCTCCCATATTACCGTGTCAAGCCTCTAACCCACCTTCCTAGCAAACCGTTGTTTGGCTATGTTACTGCTTTCGCTCAGCCCCTCTTATAGCATTGCTAGTTGCAGGTGAAGCTGAAGTTTGTTCCATGTTGGCACATGGATATCGTTGGGATATCAATATTATCTCTTATTTATTTTAATGCATCTATATACTTGGTAAAGGGTGGAAGGCTCGGCCTTTTGCCTGGTGTTTTGTTCCACTCTTGCCGCCTTAGTTTCTGTCATACCAGTGTTATGTTCCTTGATTTTGCGTTCCTTACACGATTGGGTGTTATGGGATCCCCTTGACAGTTCGCTTTGAATAAACTCCTCCAGCAAGGCCCAACCTTGGTTTTAACATTTGTCACCTAAGCCTTTTTCCCTTGGGTTCCACAGACTCAAGGGTCATCTTTATTTTAAACCCCTGGGCCAGTGCTCCTCTGAGTGTTGGTCCAACCTGTCAACCGCCGGTGGCCACCAGGGGCAACTCTGGGCTAGCCTACCGGAAGTTTGGACAATCCGGTGTGCCCTGAGAATGAGATATGTGCAGCTCCTATCGGGATTTGTCGTCACAGTCGGGCGGCTTTGTTGGTCTTGTTTTACCATTGTCGAAATGTCTTGTAACCGGGATTCCAAGACTGATCGGGTCTTTCCAGGAGAAGGAATATCCTTTGTCGTGGAATTGTCACGGCAGATGTCCTAGAGAAAGGACTTAGTTGTAGGGCCATCGCAACTAGGAATTATTTGTGGAATTGAAACAACAAAAAACTAAAAAGCAAATAACAGGTAACAAGTACGATTTAACCTTATATTTAAAGGTTGGTGGCTTGTGATTAGAATACAATCAGTAAACCGGACCAAAGGGGTTAAGCTAAGGTTCAAATACGACCATACAGCCCCTAGTGGCTTTGGCGTTGCGCTAATCAAGAGGGTACCGACAGCTATGTTCTCTTTCGTTCGAATACGACCTATATTTGAACAAGAAGCCCCCAAATGACCTTGAGTGGTTTTTAACGACCCTGATTCGAATACAATCCAAGTGGTACCCAAAAGGGGTTAAGCTATGATTCAGATACGATCAGGAAGCCCCCTAGTGAGTTTGGCCTTGAGCCGATCATGAGGGTTATGACAACTATATTCTCTTTGGTTCGAATATCACCTATGTTTGAACAGGAAGCCCCCAAGTGACCATGATAATTGCAGCTAGATTCGAATACGATCATAAGCCGAACCAAAAAAGGTTAGAGTTGATTCAAATATGATCAGCTCCTTAATAGTCATTTGAAAATAAGAAATAACAAAGATGCCTAATCTTTGAAAAGAAAAGAGACCGATGGTCTTACTTTATTTCTTATCATGGTATATACAATGTTAAAGTATGTACATGATGAGAGCCGGTGGCTCAGGTGTAGTATGGCCGAAGTTGAGCAATGTTCCACGGCCGGCGGGTCTCCTCTTCCGACTTAAGTGAGTCTTTGTGCTCTCGAACGTCAATGAGGTAATATGACCTGTTGTTTAAGTTCTTGCTGACCACAAAGGGTCCTTCCCAAGGTGGGGATAACTTGTGTGCATCTGACAGATCCTGGATGAGCCAGAGCACCAGGTCGCCTTCCTGAAAAGTCCTGGACTTAACCCGGCGGCTGTGATAACGGCACAGGTCCTGTTGATAAATTACTGATCGAGCCGCTACTAAGTCTCTTTCTTTATCTAACAAGTCGAGTGCATCCTGTCTGGCTTGTTCGTTATTAGCTTCAACATAAGCTGCCACATGGGGCGAGTCATGACGGATGTCACTAGGCAACACTGCTTCTGCTCCATACACCATGAAGAAAGGCGTGTAACCTGTAGACCTGTTAGGTGTGGTATTGATACTCCACAACACCGAGGGTAATGCCTCTACCCAACAACACGGCGTTCGCTGTAAGGGAACCATAAGCCGGGGTTTGAGACCTTTTAAAATTTCCTGATTTGCTCTCTTAGCTTGACCATTGGATTGAGGATGAGCTACAGAAGAAACATCAAGCCGGATATGCTCACGTTGACAAAACTCCTCCATAGCCCCTTGGGATAGATTAGTGCCACTGTAAGTGATAATGTTGTGTGGAAAACCAAAGCAGCAGATCACTTTTTCATGAACTGAACCGCCGTGGCTGCATCGCACTTACTCACCAGTTCTGCCTCAACCCACTTAGTGAATTTATCATCTGCCACTAAGAGATGTGTCTTTTTATCCTTAGACCTTTTGAAAGGTCCCACCATGTCAAGCCCCCAGACCGCAAATGGCCAAGTGATTGGAATCATCCGGAGCTCTTGAGCCGGCACATGTGCTCATCGTGCGAACTTCTGACATTCATCACATCTGCTGACCAGATCCTCTGCATCAGCGTGAGCCATCAACCAGTAAAAACCATGACGAAAAGCCTTGGCCACCAGATATTTTGACCCGGCGTGATGACCACAATCGCCTTCATGTATCTCACGAAGCATTTCTTGGCCTTCTTCGGGGGAAACACACCACTGAAACGCTCCAGAGACGCCGCGATGTTATAGTTCTCCATCTGAAATCGTCATTGACTTAGACCACCGGGTTATCTGTCGAGCCAAGGTCTCATCCGCTCGCAACTGACCCCGGGTCATGTAAGCCAAGAACGACACTGTCCAATCTGGGATGACATGAAGAGCCGCCACCAACTGCGCCTCCGGTCAGGAATAGCTAAATCTTCTTCTGTGGGCAACTTGACAGACGGGTTATGCAAAACATCCAAAAAGGTGTTAGGTGGTACTGGCTTACGCTGAGACCCCAACCGGCTTAAAGCATCAACTGCTTCGTTCTTCCTACGGTCAATGTGCTCCACCTGATAACCTTTAAAATGCCCTGCAACAGCATCAACCTCCCGGCGATAAGCCGCCATGAGAGGATTCTTGGAATCCCACTTGCCTGATACTTGTTGAGCCACTAAATCTGAGTCGCCAAGACATCTGACCCGGCTCAAACTCATCTCTTTTGCCACTCGACGACCATGGAGCAAGGCTTCATACTCTGCTGCGTTGTTAGTGTAGGGAAACATCAGCCATAACACATAACAAAATTTGTCACCTCGAGGAGAGGTTAAAACAACTCTAGCCCCCGAGCCTTCCAACTGTCTGGACCCATCAAAATGAATAGTCCAATACGTGTTGTCTGGCTTCTCTTCTGGCATCTGCATCTCTGTCCAGTCATTAATGAAGTCAACTAGTGCTTGAGATTTGATCGCAGTACGTGGTACATACTTCAATCCATGAGACCCAAGCTCAATGGCCCACTTGGCGACTCGTCCAATGGCTTCTCTGTTTTGAATGATGTCTCCCAAGGGAGCAGAGCTAATCACAGTGATTGGATGACCCTGAAAATAATGTTTAAGCTTCCGGCTTGCCATGAACACCCCATACACGAGCTTCTGCCAATGTGGATATCGTTGCTTGGATTCAATTAACACCTCACTGACATAGTAAACCGATCGTTGAACCAGATGTTCCTTGCCAGCCTCCTTGCGCTCCACCACAATAGCCACACTAACAGCTCGTGAGTTGGCGGTCACGTATAACAACAGCGGCTCTTTCTCAACTGGAGCAGCCAGGACCAGCGGCTCAGCAAGCTGTGTCTTCAGATCTTCAAAAGCAGAGTTTGTAGCATTGCTCCAAACAAAATCATTTGTTTTCTTCATCATCTGATACAAAGGCATTGCCTTCTCCCCTAATCGGCTTATGAACCGGTTCAAAGAAGCAACACGACCCGCCAGTCGTTGAACATCATTGATGCATGTTGGTTTGGCCATGGATGTAATTGCCTTGATTTTCTCCGGGTTAGCTTCAATACCTTGGTTGGACACCAAAAAACCCAAGAGCTTGCCGGCTGGGACTCCAAAAACACACTTGGCCGGGTTAAGCATCATTTTGTAGACCCGGAGATTATCGAAGGTCTCTTTCAGGTCTGCGACCAATGTTTCCTCTTTCCTGGATTTTACCACTATATCATCCACATAAGCATGAACATTACGCCCAATCTGATCATGAAGATAGTTCTGTACACACCGTTGGTAAGTCGCGTGGGCACTCTTAAGCCCAAAAGGCATAGACACATAGCAGAAAGCTCCAAAAGGAGTGATAAAAGCCGTCTTCTCCTGATCTTTGACCGCCATCTTAATTTGATGATAACCTGAGTAAGCATCCAAGAAACTCAAACGTGCGCAACCTGCCGTAGCATCGATGATCTGATCAATACGGGGAGGGCAAAAGGATCAGCCGGACAAGCCTTGTTCAGATTGGTGTAATCCATACACATACACCAGGTGCCATTCTTTTTTAGTACAAGCACCGGGTTGGCTAACCACTCTGGGTGAAAGACTTCTACGATGAACCCAGCCGCCAAGAGCCGGGCCACCTCTTCTCCAATGGCCTTGCGCCTTTCTTCATTGAACCGTTAGAGAAACTGTCTGACAGGTTTAAACTTTGGATCAATATTGAGAGTGTGCTCAGCGAGTTCCCTCGGGACACCCGACATGTCTGAGGGTTTCCATGCAAAGATGTCCCGGTTCTCACGAATGAACTCGATGAGCGCGCTTTCCTATTTTGGATCCAAGTTTGCACTGATGATGAACTGCTTGGATGAGTCGCCAGGCACAAAGTCAACCATCTTGGTGTCATCAGCTGATTTGAATTTCAACACCGGCTCATGCTCTGTTGTTGGTTTCTTTAATGATGTCATGTCTGCCGGGTCAACATGATCCTTGTAAAACTTTAACTCCTCTGTTGCACAAACAGATTCAACATAGGCAGCATCACCTTCTTCACACTCCAAAGCTATTTTCCGGCTCCCATGTACTGTGATGGTCCCTTATAGCCCGACATCTTGAGCTACAAATATACATAACATGGACGAGCCATGAACTTGGCATAAGCCGGCCATCCAAAAAGAGCATGATATGGGCTTTTGATCTTCACCACCTCAAAGGTTAATTTTTCTTGTCTGGAATCATACTCATCCCCAAAGGCTACTTCCAGTTCAATCTTACCCACTGGGTACGCCGACTTTCCAGGAACCACACCGTGAAAAACAGTGTTGGATTGTTTAAGACTTATCAGTCAACCCCATTCGGCGAAACGTCTCATAGTAGAGGATGTTGATGCTGCTGCCTCCATCCATGAGTACCTTAGTGAATTTGTATCCACCAACCTGAGGTGCCACTACCAAAGCCAAGTGACCCGGATTATCGACCCAGGGTGTGTGATCCTCTCTGCTCCACACGATAGGCTGCTTTGACCAACGTAAGAAACATGGAATCGCCGGCTCAACGGCATTGACGGCCCTCTTGTGAAGCTTCTGGTCCCTCTTACATAAACTAGTGGTGAATACATGGTATTGCCCACTATTTAGTTGTTTTGGGTTGCTCTGATATCCAGACTATTGCTGCTAATGACCTTGGCCGGGTTGTGGATTATATCCTCCTTGGTTACCAGGATGGCCCTGACTGTGAAATCCTCATCCACCTGAACCGGCGCCCGGGCCTTGGAAACTGCCTCCACCTGAACCGCCACCTGGGCCGTGACCTCCATCAAACACGTTTGAATTTTTAAATGCCTTCATCGTACAATCTTTCCACAGGTGGGTGGCTGATGACCCACAAGTATAGGGGATCGCAACAGCTTTCGAGGGTAGAGTATTCAACCCAAATTTATTGATTCGACACAAGGGGAGCCAAAGAATATTCTCAAGTATTAGCAGCTGAGTTGTCAATTCAACCACACCTGGAAACTTAGTATCTGCAGCAAAGTGTTTAGTAGCAAAGGAATATGATAGTGGTAGTAGCGGCAACAAAAGTAAAGACAGCAAAAGTAATGTTTTTGGTATTTGTAGTGATTGTAACAGTAGCAGCGGGAAAGTAAATAAGCATAAACCAGTATATGGAAAACTCGTAGGCACCGGATCAGTGATGGATAATTATGCCGAATGCGGTTCATCATGTAACAGTCATAACATAGGGTGACACAGAACTAGCTCCAATTCATCAATGTAATGTAGGCATGTATTCCGTATATAGTCATACGTGCTTATGGAAAAGAACTTGCATGACATCTTTTGTCTTACCCTCCCGTGGTAGCGGGGTCCTATTGGAAACTAAGGGATATTAAGGCCTCCTTTTATTAGAGAACCGGAACAAAGCATTAGCACATAGTGATACATGAACTCCTCAAACTATGGTCATCACCGGGAGTGGTCTCGATTATTGTCACTTCGGGGTTGCCGGATCGTAACACATAGTAGGTGACTATAGACTTGCAAGATAGGATCAAGAACTCACATATATTCATGAAAACATAATAGGTTCAGATCTGAAATCATGGCACCCGGGCCCTAGTGACAAGCATTAAGCATAGCAAAGTCATAACAACATCAATCTCAGAACATAATGGATACTAGGGATCAAACCCTAACAAAACTAACTCCATTACATGATAGATCTCATCCAACCCATCACCGTCCAGCAAGCCTACGATGGAATTACTCACGCACGGCGGTGAGCATCATGCAATTGGTGATGGAGGATGCTTGATGATGATGATGACGGCGACGAATCCCCCTCTCCGGAGCCCCGAACGGACTCCAGATCAGCCCTCCCGAGAGGTTTTAGGGCTTGGCGGCGGCTCTGTATTGTAAAACGTGATGATTTCTTCTCTTTGGTTTTTTCTCTCCGAAAGCAAATATACAGAGTTGGAGTTGGCATCGGAGGGCATCCAGGGGGCCCACGAGGTAGGGGGCGTGCCCTAGAGGGGGGGGGGGTGCCCCCACCCTCATGGACAGGGTGTGGCCCCCCTGGTCTTCATCTTTGGCGAGGATTTTTTATTTTTTCTAAGATGTTCCGTGGAGTTTCAGGTCATTCCGAGAATATTTGTTTTCTACACATAAAACAACACCATGGAAATTCTGCTGAAAACAGTGTCAGTCCGGGTTAGTTCCATTAAAATCATACAAGTTAGAGTCCAAAACAAGGGCAAAAGTGTCGGATTTCGGGTTCCGGCAGACCCTTGAGGTTCGAGCACTGGGGTGCGCACGGAGATTTCGCCTCCTACCTACCTGCACCCCTCCTCCTCGCTAAGATCTAAGCTATGGGAAGAACGACACAAGAGACACAGGGTTTATACTGGTTCGGGCCACCATTGTGGTGTAATACCCTACTCCGGTATGTTGTGTGGTGGATTGCCTCTTGGGCTGAAGATGATGGACAATACAAGGAGGAACAGCCTCGCGAGGGTCTGTTCTTGGCTGGGGGGGACGAACTGCTAGGGGGAGTTCAGTCACCCTTCTCTCTCTCTCGGATTTCGATCCTCCTTCCTACTATGGTGGCTAGTCCTATTTATAGAGGCCCTGGTCCTCTTCCCAAATATCGAGCGGGAAGGGAGCCAACAATGGCGGGCTAATTTGAAGGGGGACAGCTAGTACTAGCTATCCTGACAAAAGTAGTCTTCGCCTGCACAAAGCTCTGGTGGTGACGCCGTCTTGGGCTCCACGATGACCTCCGTCCTGCTGTCCTCCTGGTCTTGGTCTTGTTGCACCGAAATGGCAACCTTTGCCTGATGCCTCGGTACTCCGCGGCTGTGCTTGCTCCCTTTGCACCAAAGAGGAAAGGAGGACACTGCGCGGGCTGGCGCCCGCCTGGCGCCTTTGGTCGTCATGGCTTGCGTCACGGGCACCTCGTGAGGTACCCCACCTTGATCTCTCCGCCTCCTCGCGAGCCAGCCTGATGAGGTCGTGCCTGAGGAAGCTCCTTGTCGTCCACCCCGCGAGGCTTGGCCCTTCGCGAGGGTCTTGGGTCTGTGTTGATGAAGATGGGCCATGTTGGGCCCCCCTTTGAGCCACGCCGCAGGCCGCAGGCAGGCAAGTCTGGGGACCCCCGTTCCCAGAACGCCGACAATAGCCCCCGGGCCCAAGGCGCGCCCGGACTTGGCCGTGCAGGAAGGCGGAAGGGCAAGAGCGAAGCACCGCGAGCCCTAACAGCCTGCGGCCTTGGGCGCCGCATGGCGGTTGATTGGATGTGGGCATCTCCACTTCCCCATGGC
The DNA here is from genome assembly GCA_034509565.1 of Triticum monococcum. Classification (NCBI taxonomy): domain Eukaryota; kingdom Viridiplantae; phylum Streptophyta; class Magnoliopsida; order Poales; family Poaceae; genus Triticum; species Triticum monococcum. The sequence goes on from CM067845.1 coordinate 419,973,377, forward strand.
GCCTCGGCAACTGCACAGATTGGACAAGTCCCTGCATGCAAAGCGGGTCATGATTACCTGCGATAGTGGGGGCCGACGGTTGGCCCTCGCCGGCTATAAGTATGGATTGGTGCGCCCCCTTCTAGTTCATCCCCCTTGCTTCTCCTTCTTCTTCATGGCCCCGTCGAGGAGGTTCTCAGCCGCAGAGAAGGGGAAGGCTCGCCGGGTAGAGCCTGCCTCTCCCCCGCCCAAGCGCGGCCGAGGGCGCCCTCGCAAACATCCTGTGGCCACCACGGCAGCTCCCCGCGACCGCGGAGACGATTTCCAGCATGGTGACGGGCGGACTGCTGCGGCCGGGGGCGCGCTTCGGTCGCGCATCCCCCTAGGCTGCACTTTCGCGCTGCAGAGGTGCTACCGGAGTTTGTTGTGTGGTCGGTGGAACCGACTAGCACCCGGCTTCCACTTCCTTGCTTCCTCCTCGGCGAGCTCCCGGGCGGCCTCTGGCTCCAGGCTGATGGCTGCTGCAGCCGGGCCTCATGGGCTTCACTGGAGGTCTCCGCAGCCGGGAGCCTGGCCTTGGCCCACGGTTGGCAGACGTTTGCCCGCGCGCGCGGCCTGAGCCGTCGGTGCACCCTGCACTTCAAGTTTGACTGCGATGCCACCCTCTACGTGAGGGTGTGTGGGGAAGATGGTCGCCGCGCGGGGTGCTGCCCTGAGGACGACGACCGCGACCAGGAACCCAGCTCCGACGATGATGGAGAGGACAGCGCTCGCATGACTGGCGGCGCTCAGGGTTCCCCAAGCTTCTCCGGTTCTTCTTCAAGCGGCGACTCTTCTAGCGGTGGCCGCGGTCAGCCTCCACGCCGTCGTATCTGCTTGGGAGGTGGTAGCGTGTCTGCCCGCCGTCGCGCCTCGGTGAAGCACGAGAGGGAGTCTGCCTGAGCCCTGGAGGCGGCTCGAGTCCTTCCTACAGGCCGGTGTGAGGCGAGCTGCGCCTGATTTGTTCTTTCTTTTCCTTTTTCCTATGCAAAAAGACAGTAGTGTGGAGCCCCGCGGGGGCATGTTTGGGTTATTGCTGTTAATCATCATTTTGCTTCCGTTATCGTGCCTTTCGGCTACGTGCTCGTGCGTGGGTAGTTCCCGGCCCCAGCCGTGGGGGCGACCGACCCAGGCCCTGTGTTCGCGTCGTGGTGCCCGTGGGGCACGGACTGGAGGGGTGCTCCTGTAATGGACCCAGGTCGCGAAACCTTTGAACGACTAGGACATGAACACTCGCGAGGGTGCTCGGCTGCCCCCCCCCCCTCGTGAGGCCTTGCATAAGAGAAATCGAGGCAGGAGAGTGAAAAGTCGAAGAACCACAAGCCAAAGACGACAACAGCTTCAATAAAACTTCGAATGAGCATGAACAAGCCAACTGCGGAAAGCAAATGAAAAAGCAACATCCGGCATCTAATCTAGTCTTCGATGTCTTCTCACCAGCGCGGAGCTAAGTGCTACCACTGGGCGTGGGAGGGAGCCCCAGGGCCTGAGGCCGGCGCTCCTGAGACTCCGGGGCGTTTACAGCCCCAACTCATTATTACGTGAGAGTGTCACGGGCGGCGAGCTTCACAGGCGTTGGCCTTCTTCACAGGCTCCGGGCCTTTTCCAAAACGCGACAGCTTCACAGGCATTCGCCTTCTTCATAGGCTCCGGGCCTTTTCCAAAACGTGACAGCTTCACAGGCATTCGCCTTCTTCACAGGCTCCGGGCCTTTTCCAAAATGCGATAGCTTCACAGGCATTCGCCTTCTTCACAGGCTCCAGGCCTTTTTCAAAACACGACAGCTTCACAGGCATTTGCCTTCTTCATAGGCTCCGGGCCTTTTCCAAAACACGACAGCTTCACAGGCATTTGCCTTCTTCACAGGCTCTGGGCCTTTTTGGGGGTAGAACCTCTGGAGGTGCTGGATGTTCAATGCGTTCTGGACCGGCACCCCCTCCTGAGTCTCCAAGCGCGCGGAGCCGGGCCTGGAAACATGAAGAACCTTGAACAGGCCCTCCCACATGGGAGAGAGCTTGTGCAATCCCTCCCTAGAGAGAACCCGCCTGAGCACGAGGTCTCCTACCTCGAGAGTTCTGGGGCGGACGTCGTGGCAGTGATATCGCCGCAATGCTTATTTGTACCTCGCCGCTCGCAGCGCGGCTTCTCGGTGATGTTCCTCCCCCAGCACGAGGTCCATCCCCCGCATGTTGTCCTGCTGCACCTCGTCGAACACCAGGACCCGTGTGGAGCAACGTCTGACCTCGTGAGGGAGGACTGCTTCGGCTCCGTAGACCAGGAAGAACGGGGTCTCTCCAGTCGGCTTGGTCGCGGTTGTGCGGATGGACCACAACACGGACTGAAGCTCGTCGTACCAACCTCCGCCACAGGCCTCCAGCTTCTTCTTGAATGTCCTGGTCTTGAGGCCCCTCAGGACCTCTGCGTTGGCTCGCTCGGCCTGGCCGTAGCTTCGGGGGTGCGCCACCGAAGCGTAGCATATCTGCGTTCCAAGGTTAGCACAGTATGTTTCGAAAAGGTTACTGGTGAACTGCGAACCGTTGTCCGTGATGATGCGGTTCGGCACCCCGAACCGGCTCACGATGCCCCTGATGAACTTGACCGCGGAACCCGCGGGGATGGTGCTGATGGCCTCTACTTCAGCCCATTTGGTGAACTTGTCCACGACGACGTAGAGGTAGCGGTAGCCCCCCGGCGCCCGAGGAAACAGGCCCAGGATGTCCAGCCCCCAGACTGCGAATGGCCACGAAAGGGGTATAGTCTGCAGGCCTCCTGCCGGCTGATGGATCTGCTTGGCGTGGAACTGGCAGGCCTCACAAGCTTTCACTAGTTCGACGGCGTCATTGAGTGCGGTGGGCCAATAAAACCCATTGCGGAACGCCTTGCCGACGAGGGTCCGTGATGATGAATGATGTCCACAGTCTCCGCCGTGTATATCTTCCAGCAGTTCCTTTCCTTGCTCCTTGGAGATGCAGCGCAGGGATACACCATTTGGTCACTTCCGGTAGAGCTCTCCATCCTTGATGCAGTATGTCATGGCCTGCCGTGCCACATGCTCCGCTTCCTCCTCCTTCTCCGGCAGGGTCCTTTGTGTTAAGTAACTACGGAGCTCCATGATCCAGCACCCTTCCTGAGGTTCCATCGTCAGGAGCAGGCGTGCTCCTAAGGCCGGGCCACAGGCTGGGGCTCCTGAGGCAGGTGGCTGGGGGAGCTCCTCCCAAGGCTGAGCCATGTTTGACAATGACGGTAGGGCTGAGGGTGTCGGGTGGTAGGTGCGACATATGCCAACGGGTGGCTTATCATTGTGGGAGCCAGTAAGACATCGCCGGTGCCTGGAAATGGGATGAGGCGAAGACATGCACGCCGACGAATCTTACCCAGCTTCGGGGCTCTCCGTGGAGATAACACCCCTACTGCTGCTTTGCGGGGTCTCCGCATGATCACTAGATGGACAAGTAGCTACACAATGCTCCTGGAGCTGTTTTGGTGGAAGGAGGAAGAAGGGCACGACCTGCTCTCTTCTTCTCTCGGTGTGGTGTCTAGAACTAGCAGGGGTCTCTCTCTCTTGCATGGGTGCCCCGGGGGGCTTATATAGGCCTATCCTCCGGGGGTACAATGGTAATCCAGCTGGGCGCGGGGCCCAGCCATCTGTGACTACGCTCGCCGGCCTCTGCACCGACTGCTGGGGCCCGCCGACTGGTGGGTCCCGCCGGCTACCGGCCCCTTGGTCGACAGGCAGGCCCCACTGTCCAGGACCTTGTCGGCGGCTGGTTACTGTTGCTCAATCTTGGTGACGTGGGCTTTGTCGAGGTAGGCGTGGCTACAGTGCCGCCGTCCGAAGGGCGATTGCTGTAGCCTCACCGCATTTGTCTCCTTAATGGGGCGTCTCCTTCGAGGGAGGCGGCAAGCCGGCTGTGGGGAGCCGGCTCTGTCTTGGGCCGACTGGGGGAGGCGTGGCCGCCTTCGGGTGTCTCTCTGTCCGAAGGGCCCACCGCCCGTGGGCCGTACTGGTAGTCCATCGTGGATGACATCAGGGTCAACATGGCAACAGTGCCGCGCCAGACGGGTCGTGGCCACCCGTACGGCGTGCTGTGCCAGTCGTGCTCCGGGATTCGGGGGTGGCAGGCTTCACTGTAGCCACGCCCCGTCACATCGCCGTTAGGTGGATGCAAACTTTGAGGGTACGGTCTTGACCACTTTGTGGGAGCCGGCTTCTCAGAGTCGGCCTTCTCGCGGCTGGCTTCCCGAAGCCGGCCCTCTCGTGGCTTTCTTCGCGAGGGCTAAAGTCGGGCCGCCTTCCGATAGCCGGCCTGGGCGACAGCCAGCAAGGGGAAGGCGGCCCCATGTCTTGGATTCTTGAGAGCCGGACAGGCTCGTAATTTTTTCAGAAGGGCCATGGGAAGCCGGCTAGGCTACCCATGGCTATTTACTCCGACAGTAGTCCCCGAAGCTGATCGAGCTTCGAGGCAGACAGAGGGATGAGAAGCTTGGTCAGCTTCCTACCCTGAGGAGACGGCTTTGCTGGTGTATGTCGATTTAGGAGAGCTCCGTGTGTTGTAGGTGGGACCGCAGTCGACCCGCGAGCTGACCGCGGGCCTTCCCGCGGGCCACGTGGCAATGAAACCCTGCCAGTGCATGCGCGCGACGAGACGCCGCCGCAGGCCCGGGCCCGCCACTCCTAGGCCTCGGCCTGAGCGCTGATCTTTTGTGGCCCATGCAGACCGCTCGCCTTCCCGTGGCGATTTTATTACGCCATTAGGGTGCAATAATCGCGGGACGTGGGGGAGTGGGCACAGTCGATCCCCACGTTCCCCCACGCCACGCCTCCTCGGCTCCGCCACGCGAGCCTATAAGTAGGGGGAGGAGGGGGAGAGACAGAGGTTCGCACGCTCTCCCTCACTCCGCCCCTCCTCATCTTCCTTCTTCTTCTTGCTGCTGCCGCAGCCCCCCATCGCAGCGCCGCTGCGCCGCCACATCGTCTTGCTCCCATGGCGCTGTCAAGTTCGTGGGACGGCTCCAACGTCCATGAGGACCACGTTGAGTTCCTCCGCCGGACGCGGCGCCTGCCCGACGCCAACTTCGTGCGGGTCCGCCTGGCGCCGGAGAGGGAGATTTCGCCGGCACTGGAGGAAGGCGAGCGGGTTATCTTCCGCTCGCACTGCCTGCGCGGCTTCGGCCTTCCGGCGAGCGGGTTCCTCCGTTCCTTCCTCGAATTCTACAATCTTCAGCCGCATCACCTCACGCCCAATGCGGTGATGCTGTTGTCGGCCTTCGTCTCTCTCTGCGAAGGTTTCTTGGGGGTGCTCCCCACGCTTGAGCTCTGGGGGGAATTCTTCCAGAGCAAACTCGGCACCGTCGTCGCAGGCGTGCCCGCCCCCTGCGGGGCCTACATCGCCATGAGGCGGTCGGGCGAGAACAACCCGTTCCCGCCCATTCCGCTGATCCAGTCGGTGAAGATCTGGCAGAAGTCGTACTTCTATGTGAAGAACATTGCCCAGCAAGGCGACTACGTCAACCTGCCGGCTTACGTAGCCGGCCCGCCGGCTGGGAGGCAACCCTCATGGAGCTTCCGATCCAGGTCATTGACTCAGGCCGGGAACACACCCGTCTCCTGGCTTCGGGTGATGATCCAGTCGGAAGGCCTGACCGGAGCCGACTTGGTGGCCGCCTTCGTGGAGCGCCGGGTACTTCCTCTCCAAAGCCGGCCCCACATGATGTGTCAGATGAGCGACCGCTTCGACCCAAGCCAGCTAAGCACCAGGGAGATGCCTCATTCGGAGGTGTCGTACATGGTGAATTACATCTCCAACTGCAGGCTCGCCGAGGACTGGCGATACGGCAAGGCGTCGTATTCTCGCGCCAACCCTCCGCCCGTGGTAAGTTTTTCCTCTCTTCTTTTTTTGTTGGTAGCTGGCCCCATGATAGCCGGCTTCTGATTAGTCGGTTCTCCCTTAGCAGAACCCTCTCCTTCCACCGACGACCGGGGCCGCAGGGATAGAGCGCCAATACGTCCCCGACCGCACGGCGGACGACGCCGACGACCCGGACTTGGGAGCGGCCGCCATGGAAGACGCCATCGCGGGGGACAACGACGAGCCCGGAGGCACGGGGCTCACTGCCGGCTTCGAGGATTGGCTGGATGATGATGAGGTCGAAGTCGTCCCGCGCCGCCAGCCGGCACCTGATCATCAAGGCGCGGGCTCGTCCGCCGCGCCGGCTGTCAGCGGCGGTGCCCAGAAGCGTCGGGTCGTGTCGATCCTCTTCGGCAGCCGGCCGAAGAAGTCCAAGGCTTCCACCGCGGTGACCAAGTGAGATGAGGCGGCCGCGAAGGCGGCCCGCTTCCGCAAGGCGGTGAAGCAGCCGCAGGCGATCTCCGCGTAAGTCATCGAATGCTTGGACGCATACTTTTCATTCTTCTCTTTGATTGAACAGTCTTCTAAAACTTTCCTTGCTCGCCGGACAGGGCACCGCTTTCCCTTGAGCGGGGTCCGGGCGGCTCCGTAGTCGGGCCGACTAGAGGGTCATCAGGCTCCCGCCGCGTGGACCCCCGCGCCGACCTCAGGGAGGCCACGGAGTGGAACGCCCGTGAGGCACGGGAGGAGCAGGAAGCGGCGGAGCAAGCGGCCGCCCAGGCGGCGAAGGAGCAGGCCGACGCGGCAGCCAAGGCCCAGGCAGAGGCGGCGGCCGCGGAGACGGAGGCGTAGGTTTCACATAACCAGCCTCCGATGCTTGCCATTCCCCTTCGTGCCGTGGCCCCCGACATCCCATTGCCCCTGGCGGAGGAAGTCGGCCAAGACCCGCCGCTGATGGAGAGGAGGGAGGACTCCATGGTCTTCGTGGAGAGGGCGCCGCCGGCAGCGCCAACCGGAGCTGGCCAAGGCAGCCAATCGGCAGCGGCGCCAGAGAAGCTGGCCGGGGGCGAGCTGGAGGTCAGAGCCGGCCTTGAGGTGCAGCCGGTAACGCGTCAGCGCGCAGGGGGAGGCACCGCTGCGCCGGAGCCGCGTCGAGTTGCGGGCGCCGGCCGGACGACGGAGGCCCTGGAGACGGCTAGCACCGCCACGTCCGAGTGGACTCCCAGCGGGGGGATGGGCGAGCTGAACGTGGCGGCCCAGGAGGTCCGGAGCCGGCTTCAAGCTCAGGCCGCCTTGTTGCAGCAGTACACCCAGGAGTTCCTTTCGACGCGGGCCGCCATCCGGGTGAGTCTTCTATCCTTAGTTTCTTTGTTCTCTTGATTTCTTCCGTGGGGGCGCATCAGCGCACCCACTGGGTGTAGTCCCCGAGATTCGGGCCGACTGCTGAGCAGTCGGGTCGGATCTTCCTTGATGATTATATTATTCTCGCCTCCTGTCTGATCTTCCAGGAGTATCATAACTCCCGTGCTGCCGCCTTCAACTCCCAGGCTCAGGAGTTGGGTCAGAAAACCGAAGATCTGGTCAACAGCCGAAGTGAGTACTTGATCTTGTTTATCTCCTGTGGGGGCGCGTCAGCGCAACCACTGGGTGTAGTCCCCGAGATTCGGGCCGACTGCTGAGCAGTCAGGTCGGATCTTCCTTGATGACTTTCTCCTCATTGGCTTTTTCTTTTGTCTTTCATGCTTGCAGGGGCCAATGCCGACTTGAGGGGGCAGCTCAGCGAGGCGCAGGCCGCCCTTCGCACCAAGGAAATTGAGCACGCCGCCTTGGTCCTGGAGCGAGGCGCAGACCGCCTGGCCAATAAGCTGGCTGACCAGGAGGAGAGCCACAAGGCGGCCCTGAAGAAAGCGCAGGATAGCGAAGCCGCCTTGAAGGCCGAGTTCGAGACTGAGGCGGCGGGCTGGGCAGAGACCCGGCAAGCGCTGGATGAAGGCTTCGGCCGCATCGAGGACTTGATCGATGGTAAGCCACCTTCCTCGCTCCTTGCCTGCCCCTGGCCGCCTGATTTTTGTTTTGACTTGTGCCGCTTTTTGTTCTCTGTGCAGACTACTTTCCCGGCTACTCCATCTTCACCGCCCAAACCATTGAGGCCCATCACGAAGCGCGCCGTCAGGCGGGGGCCGACATTGCGCCGGACGCGAATCGGACGCTTGAGGAGCAGCTCTTGGCGGTCCAAGCACGGCTGCAGCCGGCTCATCGTATGCTCCGCCGCCTCCAACATGCCGGAGCACAGATGTTGGCCGCCCTCTGGCCCGGCAAGATGATTCCCCGCACCTCGAGCCGGACTGCCGACTGGCTGGAGGTTGCGGTCGGCCGCTTTGAAGCTTGGAAGGCGTCGGCGGCCCGGCTTGGAGCCGGGCGGGCATTGGATTTCGTCTTAGCTTGGTACCCAGGGCTGAACCTGGACCAGCTGCGCACCTGGCAGCTGGAGGCTGACGCAGAGCTGGAGGAGGTGCGGCCGACTATCGCTCAGCGGGCCTCGACGATCGCCGAGTGCACTGACATCAGCGTTTTTGCACCTGAAATCAATGATGATGGCGTTGCCCAGCGGGAGGAGTGGTTTGGGCTGAACCCGGCGGTGGGCGACGACTCGGCAGAGGAGATCGCCTCTAGCGACGAAGGCGAAGACGACGAAGAAGAGGAAGGTGAAGACGCCGAGCCAGCCGGTGGAACAACCGGCCGACCTCAGGCTGACCGTGCCTCCAGCAACGAGGCGCGTGCAAGCGCGCCTTCTGCAGGAGGCGGTGATCATGCCGAGGTTCGCCAGCCGGCCACTCCTCCAGCCGGCACTGGCGTCTCCACCGACCTGCCCGGCTCGTCAGTCGCTCCACCGGCTTAATCTGCCATCCTTGTTTTTCCCTGTTTGTTGCCTTCTAAACAATTTTATTAAGCTTTCACAGTTCCACCCACTGGGGGTGTATCCAAACTATGTTGAATGCTAGCCTCTTGGAGGTCTTTTATGTAAATATTATTGTGTGCATGTTTGGTTTCCATTCATGTATGCTTTTTATCCTTAGGCTTTTTCCTTTGCCGCCTTCCCTCTTTGGGGAGGCAAGTACTCGAGCTTTCTTGGATTGAAGTGAAGTGAATGGAAGCCGGCCGGCCGGCTACTCTGGTAGTCGGTCGGTGGTAGGAGGCAAATCGGCTTTCATTATATTAGTCCATTAGTCCCTAGCCATTTTTCGTGTGGGCATCCTTTCCTGCTTTTAACTTTTGCCAGCCGGACAACCAGTTCCTCGAACTGCGACTTTTGGCAAGAGTTAAGCTTGGGTGTCAGCAAACTACTTGTCTGACCGCGGGTAGGACTTCTAATATAACTCCAGTCGGCCAGTCCCCGGGCCGACTAGTCGAACCCGGTGCCGGACGGAACAAGTAAATGAAATGACACAATCATAAGTATGATACTCTTCATTTATAGATAAAAGATGGCAGTCCCCGAGCTCTCCTCAGGGGGCCTATTGTCCCGTACTTAGTTCAAAAGTTAGCATGATACATACTGCATTTCAACTGTAAAATCTTCGGAGAAGGTTGGCGTTCCATGGTCGTTCCGACTCCTTGCCGGAGTCGTCTCTCTTGCGTGCCTTGGGCTTCTGTGCGTCGATTAGGTAGTAGGAGTCGTTGCCTAAAGCTCTGCTGATGACGAAGGGGCCCTCCCAAGGGGCCGAGAGCTTGTGCTGGCCGGATGTTCACTGGATCAGCCGGAGCACAAGGTCGCCCTCTTGGAAGGATCTTGGCCCGACCTTCCGACTGTGGTAACGGCGCAAACCCTGCTGGTAGATGGCAGACCGGCTGAGGGCTAACAGCCGGCCTTCTTCCAGCAGGTCGACGCCGTCTTCTCGTGCTTCCTTGGCCTCCGCCTCCGTGTACATGGTTACCCGGGGCGAGTCGAACTCGATGTCGGTTGGGATGATCGCCTCGGCACCGTAAACGAGGAAGAAAGGAGTGAAGCTGGTTGACTTGTTTGGAGTAGTGCGCAGACTCCAGAGGACAGCCGGCAGCTCATCGAGCCAATAGCCGGCTGAACGCTCCAGTGGTACGACCAGTCGGGGCTTGATGCCGGAAAGGATGAGGCCGTTGGCTCGCTTGACTTGGCCATTTGACTGCGGGTGGGCAACGGACGCTAAGTCCAGCCGGATACCTTGCGTTGCACAGAAACGTGCCAAGGCTCCCTTGGCAAAATTCGTGCCATTGTCGGTGATGATGCTGTGCGGCACGCCGTACCGAGTTGTTATGTCTGCGATGAATGTCACGACAGTCGGCCCATTCAGCTTCTTGATCGGCTTTGCCTCAATCCACTTGGTGAATTTGTCCACGGCGACGAGCAAATGTGTCATGCCGCCGCGCGCCGTCTTGAATGGGCCTACCATGTCCAGTCCCCAAATGGCGAAGGGCCAGGTGAGGGGAATGGTCTTGAGTGCCGAAGCCGGCATGTGTTGCTTGGAGCTGAAAAGTTGGCACCCTTTGCAATGTTTAACCAACTCTTTGGCGTCATCCAAAGCAGTTGGCCAAAAGAAACCATGGCTGAAAGCTTTGGCGACGAGTGATCTTGAGGCCGCATGGTGGCCGCATTCTCCTTGGTGGATGTCTCTGAGGATTGCAATGCCCTTCTCTTGCTCGACGCGTTGTTGGAGGACTCTAGTGACACTGCGCTTGACGAGCTCTCTGTTGACGATTGTGTATGCTCCGGCTCGGCGTTGGACTTGTCTTGCCTCTGTTTCGTCAACCGGCAGATCTTGGTTTATTAGGAAGTTGAGGATGGACTGAGCCCATGATGGAGCCGTGACTTCTCCTATTGCCAATGTGGCTACTGCCACCAGGGTGGGCGGGCTGGGTGGTGAAATGCTGGAGTCGGCCGCCGGCTGTTGTGTTGGTGCAGTCCCCGGGCCGGCTACCGCAGTCCCCGGATTGGGCGTGACTGTGGAAGTCCCCGAGCCGGCTACCGAAGTCCCCAGGTCGCCTGCTTGGCTCTTCGAGCCGGTCCCGGCCACGTCGGCGTCAGGCGGCACAAAGATAGAATCGGACTCTGGAGACGGCTTGATGGACGGCTTGAGGAGGCGTTGTAGAGCGACACCGGTTGGTATTGCTTGCAGAGTGGAGCCTATTCGAGCCAGGGCATCGGCCGGCTCATTGTCAGCTCGCGGTACGTGGAGGAACTCGCATCCTTCAAAGTATCCACTGATTTGCTGAACCAGGAAGCGGTAGCTTGCCATATTTGCGTCCTTGGCGTCCCAGTCGCCGGATGATTGCTGGACCACCAAGTCCGAGTCGCCGTAACATTGGATCCGGCGAATGCCGAGTTCTTTGACAAGCCGGAGCCCGTGTATGAGCGCCTCGTACTCGGCTACATTGTTGGAAGCGGCAAAGTGAATCTGCAGCGTGTATCTAAGCTTGTCGCCTTTGGGAGAGGTAAGGACGACGCCGGCTCCCAAACCGGTGCGCATCTTGGACCCGTCGAAGTGCATGCACCAATGGGTGGAGTCGGGAGCTGGCGGCAGGTACTGGGTCTCAGCCCAGTCGACGAGGAAGTCGGACAGTGCTTGGGACTTGATGGTGGTGTGGAGCTGGTAGAAGATCGTGTAAGGGGCCAGCTCGATGGCCCATTTCGCCACCCGGCCGGATGCATCCCGGCTGCCTATGATCTCGGCCAGCGGGGCGGTGCATACGACCGTGACGGGATGCTCTTGAAAGTAGGGCTTCAGCTTCTTGGTGGTGAAGTATATGCCGTAACACATCTTCTGGTAGTGCGGGTAGTTCTGCTTCGAGGCGGACAGTACCTCACTCAAATAGTACACTGGCCTCTGGACCGGCTGGGCCCAACCCTCTTCTGGGCGTTGGACTACGATGACGGTGCTGACCAACCGGCTGGTTGCGGCAATATAGAGGAGCATGGGCTCTTTCTCAGTCGGCGCCGCTAGGACAGGCGGCGTGGCCAGCATCTTCTTCAGCTCGTGAAAAGCTTGGTCGGCCTGGTCATTCCACTCGAAGTGAGTGGTCTTCTTCATGAGGCGGTAGATGGGGAGAGCTTTCTCTCCGAGCCGGCTGATGAAGCGGTTCAGGGAGGCCAAGCATCCGGTGAACTTCTGGATGTCTTGAAGCTTGGTGGGAATCGCCATTCTCTCGATGGCCTTGACTTCACTGGGTTGCATTCGATACCGCATTCGGAGACCAAGAAGCCTAGGAGCTGGCCGACTGGCACTCCGAACATGCATTTCTCAGGGTTGAGCTTGATTTGGAACCGGCGTAGGTTCTCAAATGTTTCTTTGAGGTCTTCCAGCAAGGTGCCGCGCTTCTCCGTCTTCACCACAATGTCGTCTACGTAGACGTGAGCATTTCTGCCGAGTTGCTTGAGGAGGCACTTCTGCATGCAACGTTGAAAAGTGGCACCGGCATTTCTCAAGCCGAATGTCATAGTCAGGTAGCAGAAGGCTCCAAATGGCGTGATGAAGGCGGTCTTCAGGCGGTCAGCCGGATCTAACTTTATCTGGTGGTATCCTGAGTAAGCATCCAAGAAACTCAACAGCTCGCATCCAGCCGTGGAGTCTATCACTTGGTCAATCCTTGGTAGGGCAAAGGGATCTTTAGGGCAGGCCTTGTTGAGGCTTGTGTAGTCTATACACATGCGCCACTTGTTGTTCTTCTTTAGCACGAGGACCGGGTTGGCGAGCCACTCTGGAAAGAAAACTTCCATAATGAAGCCGGCTGCCAGAAGCCGGGCTATCTCTTCCCCTACAATCCTTCTCTTCTCCTCCGATAGTCGGCGGAGGGGCTGTTTGACTGGTTTTGCGTCTTCTCGGATGTGTAGTCTGTGCTCGGCGAATTCCTTCGGAACACCCGGCATGTCCTTTGGGGACCATGCAAAGATGTCCCGATTCTCACGGAGGAAATCGGCGAGCTCGCCTTCCTATTTGCTGTTCAGGCTTGCCCCGATGACAGCATACCTCTCGGGGTGCTCGGGGTCAAGAGGTATCTTCTTTGTTTCTTTGGCCAGCTGGAAAGATCCTTGGGCATCATACTCCTTGTGATCGGGGGGCAGGTTCGGCTGCTTGCCGGCCATGGCCACAACCTGGTCCAACATCTTCTTCTCTTCGGCAATCACAAGGGACTCGGCCAGCCGGCTGCTGGCGGCAGCGCACTCGGAGGACTTCTTGTAATCGCCGGCTATGGTGATGACGCCCTTGGAACTCGATATCTTCATCTTGAGGTATGCATAGTGGGGAACTGCCATGAACCTGGCCAAGGCGGGTCGGCCAAGCAACGCATGGTAGGGGCTCTCTAGGTCCACCACTTCAAACCAAATCGCTTCCCGGCGGAAATGCTCCTTGTCCCCAAAGAGTACATCAATCTTGATCTTGCCAATGGGGGCGCAGGACAAGCCGGGTACGATGCCATGGAACACTGTCCGAGTAGGCATGAGGTGCTTCGTCTTGACATTCAACTTCTCCAGGGTGTCATGGTACAGGATGTTGATGCTGCTCCCGCCGTCTATCAACACACGGGAAAAATGGGCGGCGCATCTGTCCGTCGCAAGGGTGGCTTCCAGGACCAAAGCATAGGAGCCGGGAGATGGCATCACCTCTGGGTGGTCAGCCCGGCTCCAGCTGATAGGTTTTTCCGACCAATGCATGTGTCCGGCGGAGTTGGCAGCGACCACGCTGACCTCCTGGTGCTCTCGGCATTTGCCGCGCCGGTCTTCTGGCTGGCTTGTAAAGACGATGTAGGTCACGTGCTCGTCGGGGAATTCATCATGCACGGCTCTGACTGTGAGCCGAGCGGCCGGAGGCGGCGGGCTGGCAGGCGGAGGCGGCGCGAGCCCTTCGCCTTTGGAGATTCGGGTGAGCCAATGGCACTTCCGGGTTGTGTGATTGGACGGCTTCGCGCCACTGTGGAACTTGCACGGGGCGTCGAGAGTTTGCTCGTAGGAGAAGGCCGGCTGCCAAGCCGGCCGGCCGCCCTTGGGTTTCTTGGGCGCGGGCCGCCCTTTAGGCGGCGCGTTCTCGGCCGTGGCCACCTGCCGACTGGCGGGAGGCGGCGCAGGGCCCTTGCGCTTGTGATCGTTCGGGTGTGGGCATCGGCCGGAATCCCCTGCCGGCATCTTGGGCGCCGGGTTGAGTACTTTCCCGGACGAGTCTACCCGGAGCTCAGTCTTCATCAAAGAGTCGGCGGTGGCATATTTGTCCTCTATGTCCAGAAGCTCGTCGAGGGTAGTCGGCTCATCTATAGGAGCTTGTGCTTGAGGAGGGTGCCTTCTCGGCACCCAGCAGTGAAGTATTCTATGGCTTGCACCTCGTGCACCCCCTCACAAGAGTTGCGGAGCTCGGACCAATGTGTGAGGTAGTCGCGAGTGGACTCGGCTGGGCCTTGCATGCATAACGAGAGCTGCCAGGGCTTGGGAGCCCGCTTGTAGGTGCTGGTGAAGTTGCGGATGAAAGCTTCAGTGAAATCTAGCCAGCTGTTGATGCTGAAGGGCTTGAGGCTGTTCAGCCAGGTCCGCGCCGTGCCTTGCAGCATGAGGGGCACGTACTTCACGGCAACGCGCCTGTTGCCGTTGGCTATGCTAACCGCTGTGGAGTAGTCGATCAACCAATCTTCCGGCTTCACGGAGCCATTGTACTTGGGCGTGTCTCTCGGGAGCAAGAACCCTTTGGGGAAAGGCTCGTCGCGGATGCGGGGGCCAAAACAAGGCGGGCCGACATCGTCTTCTTCTTCTAGCGCCAGGGATCGTGTCAGGCGGTTGATCCGATGGCGGGCGTCGTTCTCGCCGACTCCTTCGCGGCGACCTAGTCGGCCGTTGAGAGTCGGATGCGCCACAGGCGGCGGGGTGGGATATCTCTCTCCACGGGGCCGAGGCGGAGGCGGGTTGCCCTGCCATTCCACGGCTCGGGGATGGCCTTCTGCGTCTCGCTCGATGGAGATTCGGGTCCGGCTTCGGCTGGCAGCCGGCTCTTTCTCGCGCAGCGCGCGGGTGTTGCTCGTAGTGGGTGTCCGGGATGTCGCGCCGTGATCTCGGCGCGGGGGAGGGCTTCCCGCGCGGGCGTCGGCTTCGTGCCGCCGTGCGGCCGCATCAATCAGCTGCTGGATGCGCCTGGTCATGTGGGGGAGTTCTTCGGCCTCCAATCCGTCCAACTCGTCTACGGCCGCCTGGGCGGCACGCAAGTTCTCGAGTGGAGTGGCATAGACCGGGCGGTCGACTCCCAGCGTGTCGGCGATGACAGCACCGCGTTGCTTGACAACGCCGACCCGGCTTGGCCCGCCCGGGGCCGGCGTGCCGAAGGCGGCGTGGTCAGCTTCGCGCTGTTAGGCCTCAGTGAGGCGTCTCATGGAAGCCAGCCTCCGGCCCTCCGTGAGGAGAGTGAGGCGGCGTGCCTCCAGTGCTTCGTCGTCGGCATCAGCCGGGAGCGGGATGGACAAGTCGTGGACCGCCGCGTGCGAGGCGTCGTGGGCGCTCTCGTCAGCCGTGCCGCCATGGCCGATGACCATCACCTCGGTGGTGACAGTGTCGCAGCCATCGATCCAGGGAAGCGGGTCGTTGTAGATCGCGACGTTGGTGGGGAAGGTGTCGAGTGAGGCCGTGTCGGAGTCGACAGGCATCGGGTCGGTGGAGCCAACCGATTCCAAATCCACAGCAGGCTCGCCGGAGACATGGAGCTGGCCGAGGAGGTTGGCGAGGTGGTCGGTGCCCGCATCGGAGGCGAGCTCGTCGGAGATGAGGGTTTCGTCGAGGAGATCGGCGAGGCTGCTCGCCGCGCAGATGCTGGTGACGCCTTGCAGCGCGTCGTGGCAAGCGCCATCGGGCCTGCCGGGCTGGCTACGCTCGCTGGGGAGGAAGAGGGTTCCCGTCCAGAACAGGTCTCCGGACGACGGTGCACCTGGCCCCACGGTGGGCGCCAAATGTCGGGTGGTAGGTGCGACACCAATGGGTGGCTTATCATTGTGGGAGCCAGTAAGACATCGCCGGTGCCTGGAAACGGGATGAGGCGAAGACATGCACGCCGGCGAATCTTACCCAGCTCCGGGGCTCTCCGTAGAGATAACACCCCTACTGCTGCTTTGCGGGGTCTCCGCATGATCACTAGATGGACAAGTAGCTACACAATGCTCCTGGAGCTGTTTTGGTGGAAGGAGGAAGAAGGGCACGGCCTGCTCTCTTCTTCTCTCGGTGTGGTGTCTAGAACTAGCAGGGGTCTCTCTCTCTTGCATGGGTGCCCCGGGGGGCTTATATAGGCCTACCCCCGGGGGTACAATGGTAATCCAGCTGGGCACGGGGCCCAGCCATCTGCGACTACGCTCGCCGGCCTCTGCACCGGCTGCTGGGGCCCGCCGACTGGTGGGTCCCGCTGGCTGCCGGCCCCTTGTTTGACAGGCAGGCCCCACTGTCCAGGACCTTGTCGGTGGCTGGTTACTGTTGCTCAATCTTGGTGACGTGGGCTTCGTTGAGGTAGGCGTGGCTACAATGCCGCCGTCCGGAGGGCGATTGCTGTAGCCTCACCGCGTTTGTCTCCTTAATGGGGCGTCTCCTTCGAGGGAGGCGGCAAGCCGGCTGCGGGGAGCCGGCTCTGTCTTGGGCCGACTGGGGGAGGCGTGGCCGCCTTCGGGTGTCTCTCTATCCGAAGGGGCCCACCGCCCGTGGGCCGTACTGGTAGTCCATCATGGATGACATCAGGGTCAACATGGCAACAGTGCTGCGCCGGACGGGTCGTGGCCACCCGTACGGCGTGCTGTGCCGGTTGTGCTCCGGGATTCGGGGGTGGCAGGCTTCATTGTAGCCACGCCCTGTCACATCGCCGTTAGGTGGATGCAAACTTTGAGGGTACGGTCTCGACCACTTTGTGGGAGCCGGCTTCTCGGAGTCGGCCTTCTCGCGGCCGGCTTCCCGAAGCCGGCCCTCTCGTGGCTTTCTTCGCGAGGGCTAAAGTCGGGCCGCCTTCCGATAGCCGGCCTGGGCGACAGCCAGCAAGGGGAAGGTGGCCCCACGTCTTGGATTCTTGAGAGCCGGACGGGCTCGTAATTTTTTCAGAAGGGCCAGGGGAAGCCGGCTAGGCTACCCATGGCTATTTACTCCGACAGAGGGCTTGAAGAGCCGCTCCTCGAAAATGCCAGGCTCCTGAGGTAACCGCCTGGATGCCCGTTTGGCGATGTCGTCGGCCTCCTGATTGGTGCCTCGGGGCACATGCTGCAACTCCAACCCCCAGAACTGCTTCTCCATCCTGCGGACCTCCGCAAGGTAGGCTTCCATGTGCTCATCTTTCGGCTCGTACACCTTGTTGGAGAAATTGACAAGGAGCTGCGAATCGCCCTTGATGGTGAGGCGTTTCACCCCCAGGGCAGCTGCGGCCTTCACGCCTGCTATTAAACCTTCACACTCCGCTATGTTGTTGGAGACCTTTTCACCTTGCTGGAAACAGAGCTGCACAGCGTAGTAGAGCTTGTCCTGAGTGGGCGATATAAGCACCGCCCCAGCCCCAGCGCCATGCCTGGAGAACGCCCCATCGAAGTACATGACCCAGCCTTCTGGTGCCTCGCTTCCCAGGGAGAGGGACCGATCCTCGTCGTCCTTGAGGCCTGGTGCCTCCATCCATTCCGCCACAAAATCCGCCAATGATGCTCCCTTGATGACTCTGGTCGTGCTGAATTCGAGCTGAAACGCTTGTAGTTCTATGTTCCACTCAGCGACCCTTCCAGCTGAGTTACGGCTCCTGAGCACTCTCTCCAGGGGGTATGACGAGACGACCTTCATGGGGTGGCCCTGAAAATAGTGCCGCAGCTTGCGCGAGGCCACTAGTAGCGCAAGGAGGAGTTTCTGAGGCATGGGGTACCATGCCCTTGCGTCCCGCAACACCGTGCTGACAAAGTACACTAGGTGCTCAATGAGATTGGGTGCGCCAGTGCTGGTGGCTCCCTTGGGAGACCATGGCGCCTCATGAGGTGATGAGGCCTCCTGAGGCTGGCCATCTGGGAGAGGGGCCTCTTCCGCCTCTGGTGCACTCCTCTGCGGCGGCTGATCCTCCTCGGCCGCGGTGGCGGTTTCTGCGGGCCTTCCTTGTTCCTGTTTTGCCTTGTCCCGAGCTGCTGCTGTGGTTTTGATTCGACACTCCTCTCTAACCGCCACCAGGGCTGCGCTGGCGGAGTAGGGAGTGGCGGTGAGGTAAAGCACCAGGGGCTCTTAAGGGCGCGGAGCCACCATGACCGGTGGGCTGGTCAGGTATCTCTTGAGATCCTGGAACGCTTTGTCGGCCTCTTCAGTCCACTCAAAGGGCCCCTTTTTCTTCATTAGCTGGAAGAAATGCAGCGCTCGCTCCCCCAACTTGGAGATGAAGCTCCCTAGCGCGGTCACACACCCAGTGAGCTTCTGCATTTCTCTGAGGGTCTTTGGCGGGCTCATGTCCTCGACCTCCTTGGCCTTTTCCGGGTTAGCCTCGATGCCTCGGTGGGACACGAGGAAACCCAAGAGCTTGCCCGAGGGGACTCCGAACACACACTTCTCTGGGTTGAGCCGTAGGTTCACCGCGTTGAGGCTCGCGAAGGTTTCCTCCAGGTCTTGTATCAGGGTCCTGGCCTCCCGAGACTTTACCACAATGTCATCGATGTAAGCCTCAACATTCTTCCCGAGTTGCGGGCCCAAGGTGATGTGCATCAGCCACTAAAAGGTCGCCCCTGCGTTACGCAACCCGAATGGCATGCATGTGTAGCAGTACACCCCACACGGGGTTAGGAAGGCTGTCTTTTCGACGTCTTCTACCGCCATCTTGATCTGGTGATAGCCAGAGAAGGCATCCAAGAAGCATAGAAGGTCGCATTCCGCGGTGGAATCGACGATTTGGTCGATGCGGGGGAGCGGGAACGGATCTTGCGGGCATGCCTTGTTGAGGTTGGTGAAGTCGACACACATGCGCTCCTTCCCTCCCTTCTTTGGCACAACGACAGGGTTGGCCAACCAATCCGGGTATCGGACCTCACGAATGACCCCAGCGGCTTCTAATTTGCAGGTCTCTTGGACGATGAAGGCCTGCTTTTCTGTGGACTGCCGCCTTGCCTTCTGCTTCACAGGGCGCACATTGGGGCACACGTTGAGGTGATGCTCGATTACACTCCTAGGGATCCCCGCCAACTGGTCAGGCTCCCAAGCGAATACCTTCTTGTTCGCGCGCAGGAACCCGACCAGGGCCTCCTCCTGCTCGGGTTCGAGGTTGGCGCCTATGGTGAAAGTGGCGTTGGTGGACCCGTCCTCATCGACGGGTATCTGCTTGGTTTCTGCCTTGTCTTGGGTGAACAACTGTTTCTTCTTGGCGGGTGCAGCCCCCTTGTGCTCGGGGGTCTCCGAGTCGGCGGACTGTGCCGACGCCGCCGTCTTGAAGGCGAGCTTGAGCACCCGCAGCGCGTCTCCGGTGTCCCCGTGCACGGTGAGGACACCGCTGCTTCCGGGCATCTTCATGAGGTTGTACGCCGGGTGCGTCGCGGCCATGAACTGGGCCAGCGCTGGGTAGCCGAGGATGGCGTTGTAGGGAAGGTCGATGGGGGCGATGTCAAAGTCGACCAGCTCCGTGCGGAAGTTGTGGTAGGTGCCGAAGGTTACTGGGAGCCGGATCTGTCCCAAGGAGCTGGATGATCCGCGCCCAACGCCTGAGAAGGGCCGGCTGGGTTGCAGCCATTCCAGGAGTATGCAGAGGAGGTTGAAGGCCTCGACTGAGAGTACGCTGAGGCGCACACCGCCATCGATGAGAGTTCTGGTGACGGCCACCTGGCAGATGGTGGGGGTGCACAGCATGGGGAGCGCACCCGAGCAGGCCGAGTTGGAGGGGTGGTCCTCCGAGGTGAAGGTCAGGCCGGCCTTGGGCGCCGCCCGGTCCGGGAGAGCCCCCTGCCGCGTGGGAGCGGCACTGACCCGGCGGATGAATGGCTTGACGTGGTGACTTGTAGGCGGCGCCTGCGAGCCGCCCATGAGGGCTGCGACGATCGGGGGTGTTGGTGTAGTGTGATGGGCGGGGAAGAGGCTGCGGGGCTCTTCCCAAGAGGCCACGGAGGCTGCCGGCAGGTGGAGCAGCCACGTGCGCGGAGCGCCGGTGAGGGCCATGGGGAGCCAGTTGGCCATGACCCTATCATCACCTCCAGCTTCGAGGTTGGCCTCCTCATACGCCAGCAAGAAGGCCAGCGGATCAGTCGCGCCACCGTAGTGCAGCGGCGTCGTTGGCTTGAACTGGTCCGGCCACCGTACCCGTTGCTGGGCTATGGCCAGGGCTCGGAGCCCCCTGGCCCCCGTGCTGGCACCGGCGGTCGGAGCGGGCGACGAGCTACTCATCGCGAGGCAGGTCGTGGCGGTGGCGGAAGGGAAAACTTCGGTGCACCCCTACCTAGCGCGCCAAATGTCAGATTTCGGGTTCCGGCAGACCCTTGAGGTTCGAACACTGGGGTGCGCGTGGAGATTTCGCCTCCTACCTACCTGCACCCCTCCGCCTCGCTAAGATCTAAGCTATGGGAAGAACGACACAAGAGACACAGGGTTTATACTGTTTCGGGCCACCATTGTGGTGTAATACCCTACTCCAGTGTGTGGTGTGGTGGATTGCCTCTTGGGCTGAAGATGATGGACAATACAAGGAGGAACAGCCTCGCGAGGGTCTGTTCTTGGCTGGGGGGACAAACTGCTAGGGGGAGTTCAGTCACCCTTCTCTCTCTCTCGGATTTCGATCCTCCTTCCTACTATGGTGGCTAGTCCTATTTATAGAGGCCCTGGTCCTCTTCCCAAATATCGAGCGGGAAGGGAGCCAACAATGGTGGGCTAATTTGAAGGAGGACAGCTAGTACTAGCTATCCTGACAAAAGTAGTCTTCGCCTGCACAAAGCTCTGGTGGTGACGCCGTCTTGGGCTCCACGATGACCTCCGTCCTGCAGTCCTCCTGGTCTTGGTCTTGTTGCACCAAAGAGGAAAGGAGGACACTGCGCGGGCTGGCACCCGCCTGGCGCCTTTGGTCGTCATGGCTTGCGTCACGGGCACCTCGTGAGGTACCCCGCCTTGATCTCTCCGCCTCCTCGCGAGCCAGCCTGATGAGGCCGTGACTGAGGAAGCTCCGTGTCGTCCGCCCCGCGAGGCTTGGCCCCTCGCGAGGGTCTTGGGTCTGTGTTGATGAAGATGGGCCATGCTGGGCCCCCCTTTGAGCCACGCCGCAGGCCGCAGGCAGGCAAGTCTGGGGACCCCTGTTCACAGAACGCCGACAAAAAGTGTTTGGAAAAGTAGATACGACGGATATGTATCAACTCCCCCAAGCTTAAACCCTTGCTTGTCCTCAAGCAATTCAGTTGACAAACTGAAAGAAAGAAAGAAAAACTTTTACAAACTCTGTTTGCTCTTGTTGTTGTAACTATGTCAAGCCAGCATTCAAGTTTTCAGCATAGATCATAACTAACCACATTTGCAATAATTCTCAGGTCTCATAATCACTCATGTCACTAGCATAATCAACTAGCAAGTCATAATAATAAATCTGGGATGACAACACTTTCTCAAAACAATCATAATATGATATAACAAGATGGTATCTCGCTAGCCCTTTCTGAGACCGCAAAACATAAATGCAGAGCACCTTTAAAGATCAAGGACTGACTAGACATTGTAATTCATGGTAAAAGAGATCCAATCATAGTCACACCCAACATAGATTAATAGTGATGAATGCAAATGACAGCTGTGCTCTCCAGCTAGTGCTTTTTAATAAGAGGGTGATGACTCAACATAAAAGTAAATGGATAGGCCCTTCGCAGAGGGAAGCAGGGATTTGTAGAGGTGCCAGAGCTCGGTTTTGAAATAGAGATAAATTGCATTTTGAGCGGTATACTTTCATTGTCAACGTAGCAACTAAGAGATGGCGATATCTTCCATGCTAAACACATTATAGGCGGTTCCCAAACAGAATGGTAAAGTTTATACTCCCCCTCCACCAACAAGCATCAATCCATGACTTGCTCGAAACAACGAGTGTCTCCAACGTACATCAGGTCCCAGGGGGAGTTTTGTTTGCAATTAATTTTGATTTGGTTTGCATAAAGCATGGGATTGGGCATCCCGGTGACCAGCCATTTTCTCATGAGTGAGGAGCGGAGTCCACTCCTCTTGAGAATAACCCGCCTAACACGGAAGATAATGACAACCTTGGTTGATACATGAGCTATTCGAGCATACAAAACAGAATGTTTATTTGAAGGTTTAGAGTTTGGCACATACAAATTTACTTGGAACGGCAGGTAGATACCGCATATAGGAAGGTATAGTGGACTCATCTGGAATAACTTTGGGGTTTAAGGGATTGGATGCACAAGCAGTATTCCCGCTTAGTACAAGTGAAGGCTAGCAAAAGACTGGGAAGCGACCAACTAGAGAGCGACAACAGCCATGTACATGCATTAAAGTTAATAAACATTGGATGCAAGCATGAGTAGGATATAATCCACCATGAACATAAATATCGTGAAGGCTATGTTGATTTGTTTCAACTACATGCGTGAACATGTGCCAAGTCAAGTCACTTAAATCATTCAAAGGAGGATACCACCCCATCATACCACATCATAACCATCTCAATAGCATGTTGGCACACAAGGTAAATCATTATAACTCATAGCTAATCAAGCATGGCACAAGCAACTATGATCTCTAATTGTCATTGCAAACATGTTTATTCATAATAAGCTGAATCAAGAACGAGGGGCTCATCATATTTACAAAAACAAAAGAGGTCGAGTTCATACCAGCTTTTCTCATCTCAGTCAGTCCATCATATATCATCATAATTGCCTTTCACTTGCATGACCGAACGGTGTGAATAATAATAAGAGTGTACGTGCATTGGACAAACTCGAATCTGCGAGCATTCAATAAACATGAGAAGACAAGGCAATATGGGCTCTGGGTTAAATCAACAATAATGCATATAAGAGCCACTTCAACAATTTAATTATGGTCTTCTCCTACTGACCCCCAAAGAAAAGAAATAAAACTATTTACACGGGAAAGCTCCCAACAAACAAAAGAAGAACGGGAAATATTTTTGGGTTTTATTTTTAATTATTACTACTACAGCAGAAAAATAAACTAATACTAATTTTTTTTGGTTTTTCTTAAGGTTTAACAAACACACAAGAAGAAAGCAGGAAAAAGAAAATAAACTAGCATGGATATTACAGTGAAAGAGTATGAGCACCAACATCTTGCAATGAGTGTGTGTGAACATAAATGTAATGTCGGTGAGAAATACGCACTCCCCCAAGCTTAGGCTTTTGGCCTAAGTTGGTCTATTGCCAGGGATAGCCTGGCGGATACCCATAGGTGTAGCTGGGGTTATACTGCGACGAAGAATAGTTGGGATCATACTGATGTGCAGCGATTATCGCCTGCTGAGCTGCAGCGTGGAGTCGAGCTGCCTCCGCTCTCCTCCCGTACTCTTCTGCCTCCTCTCTGGTAATAACATATCTTCTTTTTATCTATGAATCAAAGAAGGCAGGAGCATGGAGAGTAATACAGAAAACACGTCGTTTATAAAAAATTAAATGATATAAGAGAGGTGATTCAGGTCTCTCGACAAACTGGTGCGAAGCCATAGAGTTATAATCTAAATATGCAGGAGGCAACTCCGTATCACCCTCACGAATGTCTATCTCAAGAAAATGAGCTAAGCAGGTTGCATAAATTCCTCCAAAGAAATCTCCATTATGTCTGTTATGATGCAACCTACGAGCTACAATGGCTCCCATATGATAAGATTGGTATCCTAACACAGCACTCCTAAGAATGCTAAGATCAGGGACACACATGTGACATGCTTCATCCTTAGCATTTATGCATCTACCGATGAAGAGAGCAAAATAATGTATAGCAGGAAAGTGAATGCTCCCTATGGTAGCCTGCGTTATATCTCTAGATTCCCCCATAGTTATACTGGCAAGAAAGTTTCTAAATTCAGATTTAGGGGGATCCCTAACACTACCCAATGATGGAAGTTTGCAAGCAGAAGTGAAATCCTCTAAGTCCATGGTATAAGATTTGTCATAGAGATCAAACATGACTGAAGGAGAATTACATGAAGATGAATACTCAAACCTCCTCACAAATGAACTTGTGAGATCATGATACTGCGGGCATTTGTTAGCCTCAAAATCCTCAAGACCGGCATTGCGCAAATATGCTTTGAATTCTTCTTTAATTCTCGCACGGTCCATAAAATTTTCTGACGGCCATTCGCAAGGCCGTACTGGAGAGTCTCTTGGTGAATCCTCGTCCGCATCACGCATAGCAATCATGGATCCTTGCTTCTTAGAGGAACCACCTTGGAACATCTTCCTAAGCATATTGTTTTTCTCTGAAAAATTCTGAAATTTTTAGTAACTTCAAACAAAAGTGAACTAACTTCAATAAAACTGATAGCAACTACTCCTACAAGTGCCTAGAGCCTATATCAAGCATTAGAACTATTTAGAACCATATAAATTTGACATGCAAGCTCAAGAACATGGTCACCTATGCAGCACAAATTTGCAAAGAATAAAGCACTAGAACAAAAACTAATTGGACCAATGGAGGAGTCACATACCAAGGAACAATCTCCCCAAGCAGTTTTGCGAGAGGTGCTTTGAGCAAGGAGATCGAAAATCACAGCAAAAGTGGCTGGAACTCGTGCTTGAGTTGGTTTTTCGGGTTTGTGCGAGACAGAGGAAGAAGATGGGTGCTGGGATAAGTGGAGGAGGGCCACCATGGGCCCACGAGGCAGGGGGGCGCCCTAAGGGGGGGGTGGGGGAGCCCACCACCCTCGTGGCCAGGTGGCAGCTCCTCCCGCGGTAAGTTTTGCAAGTAAATCCTCAAATATTCCCGAAAAATCATATTAAATTGGCATGTCATTCTGAGGACTTTTATTTTCGGGATATTTTATATTACACGGATAAACCAGGAAACAGACATAAAAATACTATTTTTACTTTATTTCTACTAAATAACAGAAAGTATAGAGAGGGTACATAAGTTTTTGCTTCTAGTTTCATCCATCTCATGCTCATAAAAAAGAATCCACTAACAAGGCTGATCAAGTCTTGTTAACAAACTCATTCCGATAATCATGAAACCAGAGAAATTTCGAATAACACTAAGTTACCTCAACGGGGATATGCACATCCCCTATAATAAGTATATCATATTTCTTTTTGACAGTAGGAAGAGGAAATTCAAAACCTCCAATTATAATCGATGGAATTTTTCCAATGGAGTTGATACTATGAACTTGAGGTTGTTTCCTTGGAAAGTGTACCGTATGCTCATTACCATTAACATGAAAAGTGACATTGCCTTTGTTGCAATCAATAACAGCCCCTGCAGTATTAAGAAAAGGTCTTCCAAGAATAATAGACATACTATCATCCTCGGGAATATCAAGAATAACAAAGTCCATTCAAACAGTAATGTTTGCAACCACAACAGGCACATCCTCACAAATACCGACAAGTATAGCAGTTGATTTATCAGCCATTTGCAAAGATATTTCGGTAGGTGTCAGCTTATTCAAGTCAATTGTACGATATAAAGAGAGAGGCATAACACTAACACCGGCTCCAAGATCACATAAAGCAGTTTTAATATAATTTCTTTTAATGGAGCAAGGTATAGTAGGTACTCCGGGATCTCCAAGTTTCTTTGGTATTCCACCCTTAAAAGTATAATTAGCAAGCATGGTGAAAATCTCAGCTTTCGGTATCTTTCTTTTATTAGTAATGATATCCTTCATATATTTAGCATAAGGATTTGTTTTGAGCACATCAGTTAATCGCATACGCAAAAAGATAGGCCTAATCATTTCAGCAAAGCGCTCAAAATCCTCATCATCCTTTTTCTTGGATGGTTTTGGAGGAAAAGGCATGGGTTTCTGAACCCAAGGTTCCCTTTCTTTACCATGTTTCCTAGCAACAAAGTCTCTTTTATCATAACGTTGATTCTTTGATTGTGGGTTATCAAGATCAACAGCAGGTTCAATTTCTACATCATTGTCATTACTAGGTTGAGCATCATCATTAATATTTTCATTAGGTTCATGTTCATTACCAGATTGTGTTTCAGCATCAGACATAGATATATCATTTGGATTATCAGGTAGTTCAGCAATAGGTTCACTAGAAGTTTGCACAGTTCTATCATTTTTCTTTTTCTTCTTTTTAGAAGAACTAGGAATATCAATATTATTTCTCTGGGAATCTTGCTCGATTCTCTTAGGGTGGCCTTCAGGATACAAAGGTTCCTGAGTCATTCTACCTGTTCTAGTAGCCACTCTAACAGCATAATCATTTTTCTTACTATTCATTTCATCAAGCACTTCTTTTTGAGCTTTAAGCACTTGTTCTACTTGCGTGGTAACCATAGAAGCATGTTTACTAACAAGTTTAAGTTCACCTTTAATATTAGCCATATAATCACCCAAGCGTCTAATTATATAAGCATTTTCTTTTAATTGTCTACCAAAATAAGCATTGAAGTCGTCTTGCTTAAACATAAAGTTATCAAACTCATCCAAGCACTGACTAGCAATTTTAGTAGGAGGAACTTCAGCTTTATCATATCTATAGAGAGAATTTACCTTTACTACCTGTGTCGGGATATCGGGGTCAAGAGGTTTTTCAATAAATAAATAATTGAGATCATAAGTTTCTTCAACAGGCGGTGAATTAAGACCATGTATTTCTTCAATAGGAGGTAAATTCTTAACGTCTTCAGCTTTAATACCTTTCTCTTTCATAGATTTCTTTGCCTCTTGCATATCTTCGGGACTGAGAAATAGAACACCTCTCTTCTTCGGAGTTGGTTTAGGAATAGGCTCAGTAATTGGAGCAGGAGCTGGCTCCGGAGGTGCCCAATTATTTTCATTTGTCAACATATTATTCAATAGAATTTCAGCTTCATCTGGTGTTCTTTCCCTGAAAAGAGAACCAACACAACTATCCAGGTAATCTCTGGAAGCATCGATTAGTCCATTATAAAAGATATCAAGTATTTCAGGTTTCTTAAGAGGATGCTCAGGCAAAGCATTAAGTAACTTGAGAAGCCTCCCCCAAGCTTGTGGGAGACTCTCTTATTTAATTTGCACAAAGTTGTATATTTCCCTCAAAGCAGCTTGTTTCTTATGAGTAGGGAAATATTTAGTAGAGAAGTAATAAATCATATCCCGGGGACTACGCACACAACCAGGATCAAGAGAATTAAACCATATCTTAGCATCACCCTTTAATGAGAATGGAAATATTTTGAGTATATAGAGGTAACGCGATCTCTCATCATTAGTGAACAGGGCAGCTATATCATTTAACTTAGTAAGATGTGCCACAACAGTTTCAGATTCATAGCCATAAAACAGATCAGATTCCACCAAAGTAATTATATCAGGATCAACAGAGAATTCATAATCCTTATCAGGAACACAAATAGGTGAAGTAGCAAAAGCAGGGTCGGGTTTCATTTTATCTCTAAGTGATTCTTTGTTCCATTTAACTAATAACCTCTTGAGCTCATATCTATCTTTGCAAGCTAAAATAGCGGCAGAAGATTCCATATCAAGAAGATAGCCCTCAGGAATAACAGGCATATTTTCATCATCACTTTCATCATCGTATTCAGATTCAATAATTTCTTTTTCTCTAGCCCTAGCAATTTGTTCATCACAAAATTCACCAAGGGGCACAGTAGTATCAGACATAGAAACAGTTTCATCATAAGTATCATGCATAGCAGAAGTGGCATCATCAATAACATGCGACATATCGGAACGAATAGCAGAAGCAGGTTTAGGTGTCGCTAGCCTACTCATAACAGAAGGTGAATCAAGTGCAGAGCTAGATGGCAGTTCCTTACCTTCCCTCGTAGTTGAGGGATAGATCTTGGTTTTTGGATCTCTCAAGTTCTTCATAATGATAAGCAGATATAAATCCCAAGTGACTCAAAGAATAGAGCTATGCTCCCCGGCAACGGCGCCAGAAATTAGTCTTGGTGACCCACAAGTATAGGGGATCGCAACAACTTTCGAGGGTAGAGTATTCAACCCAAATTTATGGATTCGACACAAGGGGAGCCAAAGAATATTCTCAAGTATTAGCAGCTGAGTTGTCAATTCAACCACACCTGGAAACTTAGTATCTGCAACAAAGTGTTTAGTAGCAAAGTAATATGATAGTGGTGGTAGCGGCAACAAAAGTAAAGACAGCAAAAGTAATGTTTTTGGTATTTTGTAGTGATTGTAACAGTAGCAGCGGCAAAGTAAATAAGCGTAAACCAGTATATGGAAAACTCGTAGGCACCAGATCAGTGATGGATAATTATGCCGGATGCGGTTCATCATGTAACAGTCATAACATAGGGTGACACAGAACTAGCTCCAATTCATCAATGCAATGTAGGCATGTATTCCTTATATAGTCATACGTGCTTATGGAAAAGAACTTGCATGACATCTTTTGTCCTACCCTCCCGTGGCAGCGGGGTCCTATTGGAAACTAAGGGATATTAAGGCCTCCTTTTAATAGAGAACCGAAACAAAGCATTGGCACATAGTGAATACATGAACTCCTCAAACTATGGTCATCACCGGGAGTGGTCCCGATTATTGTCACTTCGGGGTTGCCGGATCATAACACATAGTAGGTGACAATAGACTTGCAAGATAGGATCAAGAACTCACATATATTCATGAAAACATAATAGGTTCAGATCTGAAATAATGGCACTCGGGCCCTAGTGAGAAGCATTAAGCATAGCAAAGTCATAACAACATCAATCTCAGAACATAATGGATACTAGGGATCAAACCTAACAAAACTAACTCAATTACATGATAAATCTCATCCAACCCATCACCGTCTAGCAAGCCTACGATGGAATTACTCACGCACGGTGGTGAGCATCATGAAATTGGTGATGGAGGATGGTTGATGATGACGACGGCGACGAATCCCCCTCTCCGAAGCCCCGAACGGACTCCAGATCAGCCCTCCCGAGAGGTTTTTGGGCTTGGCGGTGGCTCCATATCGTAAAACACGATGATTTCTTCTCTCTGGTTTTTTCTCTCCGAAAGCAAATGTATAGAATTGGAGTTGGCGTCGGAGGGCATCCAGGGGGCCCACGAGGTAGGGGGGCGCGCCCTAGAGGGGGGGGGGCGCCCCCACCCTCGTGGACAGGGTGTGGGCCCCCTGGTCTTCATCTTTGGCAAGGATTTTTTATTATTTTTTCTAAGATGTTTCGTGGAGTTTCAGGTCATTCCGAGAATATTTGTTTTCTACACATAAAACAACACCATGGCAATTCTGTTGAAAATAGCGTCAGTCCAGGTTAGTTCCATTCAAATCATACAAGTTAGATTCCAAAACAAGGGCAAAAGTGTTTGGAAAAGTAGATACGACGGAGATGTATCAGTGGCTGGCTTCTCCCGGGTGTCGTGCGTTGGACAAGGTTCATTGAATAGTTGCTCAAGGGTGGGACCCGACCTGCCCGACCGAGGGGGTTGTCTGCCCTTGCGCCGTTGATTTCCGCCCTGTGCATTGGTGTTACCAACAAACTCATCAGCCTTGCATTTATTACCTCCTTGATTTGCCGGGTTATGCTGGTGACCCTTGCCGTTGCCGTTCTTCTTTCCCTTCGCTGTCTTCTCTTCGTCAGACACCGGATCTTTGGTACTATCAGAATCAGCATACTTGACGAGAGCTGCCATCAACTGGCCCATGTCATTACATTCACGCTTGAGCCGCCCCAACTTCTGCTTCAGAGGTTCAAAACGGCAATTTTTCTCCAACATCAAAACTGCTAAGCCGGCATCCATCTTATCAGACGAATCTATTATCTCCTTGACCCGGCGCACCCAATGGGTTGTAGACTCACCGTCCTCTTTCTTACAATTAGTTAGGTCCACAATTGACATAGGCTGCTTACACGTGTCTTTGAAGTTCTGGATGAACCAGGCCTTTAACTCCGCCCATGAGCTGATAGAATTAGGCGGCAACCCCTTCAACCAAGTACGAGCTGTTCCATCCAACATCATAGTGAAATACTTGGCCATTGCTGCGTCGCTGACCTCCAACAACTCCATATCCATCTCATAACTCTCAATCCAAGCCCCGGGCTGTAAGTCAGCCATGTAATTAGGCACCTTACGAGGCCCCTTAAAGTCCTTCGATAGACGCTCATTACGTATGGCCGACACCAAGCAAGGAACGCCTCCGGTTCTTGTGGCCACTCCTGCCTCGACCGAGGTTGCTGGATAAGCCGGAAAAGTTTGATGAGCCATCTGATTTGCTGCCATTTGAACTGCTCGTTACGCCTCTTGTCGAATCCTCTCCTGATGTGTCAAGTTAAGGGCTCCAGCCCGCACCGGCTCATGCTTGTTGTTGGGGAACGTAGTAATTTCGAAAATTTTCCTACGCACACGCAAGATCATGGTGATGCATAGCAACGAGAGGGGAGAGTGTTGTCTACGTACCAACGCAGACCGACTGCGGAAGCGATCACACAACATAGAGGAAGTAGTCGTACGTCTTCTTCCCGATCCGACCGATCCAAGCACCGTTACTCCGGCACCTCCGAGTTCTTAGCACACGTTCAGCTCGATGACGATCCTCGGGCTCCGATCCAGCAAAGCGTCGAGGAAGAGTTCCGTCAGCACGACGGCGTGGTGACGATCTTGATGTACTACCGACGCAGGGCTTCGCCTAAGCTCTACAACGATATGACCGAGGTGGAATTTGGTGGCAGGGGGCACCGCACACGGCTAAGGAACGATCAACAATGATCAACTTGTGTCTATATGGGGTGCCCCCTGCCCCCGTATATAAAGGAGCAAGGGGAGGGGTTCGGCCGGCCAAGGGAGAGGGGCGCAGGAGGAGTCCTACTCCTACCGGGAGTAGGACTCCCCCCCAATCCTATTCCTAATAGGAATCCTCAAGGGGGAAAGAGAGAAGGGGTGGCCGGCCACCTTCCCTAGTCCTATTAGGACTAGGAAAGGGGGGAGGTGCGCAGCCCTCTATGGCAGCCCCTTTTCACTTTTCCACTAAGGCCCAATAGGCCCATTTGCCTCCCGGGGGGTTCCGGTAACCCTCCCGGTATTCCGGTAAAATCCCGATTTCACCCGGAACACTTCCGATGTCCAAACATAGCCTTCCAATATATCAATCTTTACGTCTCGACCATTTCGAGACTCCTCGTCATGTCCGTGATCACATCTGGGACTCCGAACAACCTTCAGTACATCAAAATGCATAAACTCATAATAACTGTCATCGTAACGTTAAGCGTGCGGACCCTACGGTTCGAGAACAATGTAGACATGACCGAGACACGTCTCCGGTCAATAACCAATAGCGGGACCTGGATGCCCATATTGGCTCCTACATATTCTACGAAGATCTTTATCGGTCAGACCGCATAACAACATACGTTGTTCCCTTTGTCATCGGTATGCTACTTGCCCGAGATTCGATCGTCGGTATCCAATACCTAGTTCAATCTCGTTACTGGCAAGTCTCTTTACTCGTTCCGTAATACATCATCTCATAACTAACATCTTAGTTATTATGCTTGCAAGGCTTGTGTGATGTGTATTACCGAGAGGGCCCAGAGATACCTCTCCGACAATCGGAGTGACAAACCCTAATCTCGAAATACGCCAACCCAACATCCACCATTGGAGACACCTGTAGTACTCCTTTATAATCACCCAGTTACGTTGTGACATTTGGTAGTACCCAAAGTGTTCCTCCGGTAAACCGGAGTTGCATAATCTCATAGTTATAGGAACATGTATAAGTCATGAAGAATGCAATAGCAACATACTAAACGATCGGGTGCTAAGCTAATGGAATGGGTCATGTCAATCAGATCATTCAACTAATGATGTGACCTCGTTAATCAAATAACAACTCTTTGTTCATGGTTAGGAAACATAACCATCTTTGATTAACGAGCTAGTCAAGTAGAGGCATACTAGTGACACTCTGTTTGTCTATGTATTCACACATGTATTATGTTTCCGGTTAATACAATTCTAGCATGAATAATAAACATTTATCATGATATAAGGAAATAAATAATAACTTTATTATTGCCTCTAGGGCATATTTCCTTCAGTCTCCCACTTGCACTAGAGTCAATAATCTAGATTACATAGTAATGATTCTAACACCCATGGAGCCTTGGTGCTGATCATGTTTTGCTCGTGGAAGAGGCTTAGTCAACGGGTCTGCAACATTCAGATCCGTATGTATCTTGCAAATCTCTATGTCTCCCACCTGGACTAAATCCCGGATGGAGTTGAAGCGTCTCTTGATGTGTTTGGTCCTTTTGTGAAATCTGGATTCCTTTGCCAAAGCAATTGCACCAGTATTGTCACAAAAGATTTTCATTGGACCCGATGCACTAGGTATGACACCTAGATCGGATATGAACTCCTTCATCCAGACTCCTTCGTTCGCTGCTTCCGAAGCAGCTATGTACTCCGCTTCACATGTAGATCCCGCTACGACGCTTTGTTTAGAACTGCACCAACTGACAGCTCCACCGTTTAAAGTAAACACGTATCCGGTTTGCGATTTAGAATCGTCCGGATCAGTGTCAAAGCTTGCATCAACGTAACCTCTTACGGTGAGCTCTTTGTCACCTCCATATACGAGAAACATATCCCTAGTCCTTTTCAGGTATTTCAGGATGTTCTTGACCGCTGTTCAGTGATCCACTCCTGGATTACTTTGGTACCTCCCTGCTAAACTTATAGCAAGGCACACATCAGGTCTGGTACACAACATTGCATACATGATAGAGCCTATGGCTGAAGCATAGGGAACATCTTTCATTTTCTCTCTATCTTCTGCAGTGGTCGGGCATTGAGTCTGACTCAACTTCACACCTTGTAACACAGGCAAGAACCCTTTCTTTGCTTGATCCATTTTGAACTTCTTCAAAATCTTGTCAAGGTATGTGCTTTGTGAAAGTCCAATTAAGCGTTTTGATCTATCTCTATAGATCTTTATGCCTAATATGTAAGTAGCTTCCCCGAGGTCTTTCATCGAAAAACTTTTATTCAAGTATCCCTTTATGCTATCCAGAAATTCTATATCATTTCCAATCAGCAATATGTCATCCACATATAATATCAGAAATGCTACAGAGCTCCCACTCACTTTCTTGTAAATACAGGCTTCTCCAAAAGTCTGTATAAAGCCAAATGCTTTGATTACACTATCAAAGCGTTTATTCCAACTCCGAGATGCTTGCACCAGTCCATAAATGGATCGCTGGAGTTTGCATACTTTGTTAGCTCCCTTTGGATCGACAAAACCTTCTGGTTGCATCATATACAACTCTTCTTCCAGAAATCCATTCAGAAATGCAGTTTTGACATCCATCTGCCATATTTCATAATCATAAAATGCGGCAATTGCTAACATGATTCTGACGGATTTAAGCATCGCTACGGGTGAGAAGGTCTCATCATAGTCAACCCCTTGAACTTGTCGAAAACCTTTTGCGACAAGTCGAGCTTTATAGACAGTAACATTACCGTCAGCGTCAGTCTTTTTCTTGAAGATCCATTTATTCTCAATTGCTTGCCGATCATCGGGCAAGTCAACCAAAGTCCATACTTTGTTCTCATACATGGATCCCATCTCAGATTTCATGGCCTCAAGCCACTTTGCGGAATCTGGGCTCACCATTGCTTCTTCATAGTTCGTAGGTTCATCATGATCTAGTAGCATGACTTCCAGAACTGGATTACCGTACCACTCTGGTGCGGATCTCACTCTGGTTGATCTACGTGGTTCAGTAGTATCTTGTCCTGAAGTTTCATGATCATCATCATTAGCTTCCTCACTAATTGGTATAGGTGTCGCAGAAACAGTTTTCTATGATGTACTATTTTCCAATAAGGGAGCAGGTACAGTTACCTCGTCAAGTTCTACTTTCCTCCCACTCACTTCTTTCGAGAGAAACTCCTTCTCTAGAAATGATCCATTCTTAGCAACGAATGTCTTGCCTTCGGATCTGTGATAGAAGGTATACCCAACAGTTTCCTTTGGGTATCCTATGAAGACACATTTCTCCACTTTGGGTTCAAGCTTATCAGGTTGAAGCTTTTTCACATAAGCATCGCAGCCCCAAACTTTAAGAAACGACAACTTTGGTTTCTTGCCAAACCATAGTTCATAAGGCGTCGTCTCAACGGATTTTGATGGTGCCCTATTTAACGTGAATGCGGCCGTCTCTAAAGCATAACCCCAAAACGATAGCGGTAAATCAGTAAGAGACATCATAGATCGCACCATATCTAGTAAAGTACGATTACGACGTTCGGACACACCATTACGTTGTGGTGTTCCGGGTGGCGTGAGTTGCGAAACTATTCCACAATTTTTCAAATGTACACCAAACTTGTAACTCAAATATTCTCCTCCATGATCAGATCGTAGAAACTTTATTTTCTTGTTACGATGATTTTCAACTTCACTCTGAAATTCCTTGAACTTTTCAAATGTTTCAGACTTATGTTTCATTAAGTAGATATACCCATATCTGCTTAAATCATCTGTGAAGGTGAGAAAACAACGATATCCGCCACGAGCCTCAATATTCATCGGACCACATACATCGGTATGTATGATTTCCAATAAATATGTTGCTCTCTCCATAGTACCGGAGAACGGTGTTTTGGTCATCTTGCCTATGAGGCACGGTTCGCAAGTACCAAGTGATTCATAATCAAGTGGTTCCAAAAGCCCATCAGTATGGAGTTTCTTCATGCGCTTTACACCGATATGACCTAAACGGCAGTGCCACAAATAAGTTGCACTATCATTATCAACTCTGCATCTTTTGGCTTCTACATTATGAATATGTGTATCACTACTATCGAGATTCAACAAGAATAGACCACTCTTCAAAAGTGCATGACCATAAAAGATATTACTCATATAAATAGAACAACCATTATTCTCTGATTTAAATGAATAACCGTCTCGCATTAAACAAGATCCAGATATAATGTTCATGCTCAACGCTGGCACCAAATAACAATTATTTAGGTCTAATATTAATCCCGAAGGTAGATGTAGAGGTAGCGTGCCGACCGCGATCACATCGACTTTGGAACCGTTTCCCACGCACATCATCACCTCGTCCTTTGCTAGCGTCCGCTTATTCCGTAGTCCCTGTTTCGAGTTGCAAATATTAGCAACAGAACCAGTATCAAATACCCAGGTGCTACTGCGAGCTCTAGTGAGGTACACATCAATAACATGTACATCACATATACCTTTGTTCACCTTGCCATCCTTCTTATCCGCCAAATACTTGGGGCAGTTCCGCTTCCAGTGACCAGTCTGCTTGCAGTAGAAGCACTCAGTTTCAGGCTTAGGTCCAGACTTAGGTTTCTTCTCCTGAGCAGCAACTTGCTTGCTGTTCTTCTTGAAGTTCCCCTTCTTCTTCCCTTTGCCCTTTTTCTTGAAACTAGTGGTCTTGTTGACCATCAACACTTGATGCTCCTTCTTGATTTCTACCTCCGCAGCTTTCAGCATTGCGAAGAGCTCGGGAATGGTCTTGTTCATCCCTTGCATATTATAGTTCATCACGAAGCTCTTGTAGCTTGGTGGCAGTGATTGGAGAATTCTGTCAATGACGCAATCATCTGGAAGATTAACTCCCATCTGAATCAAGTGATTATTATACCCAGACATTTTGAGTATATGCTCACTGACAGAACTGTTCTCCTCCATCTTGCAGCTATAGAACTTATTGGAGACTTCATATCTCTCAATTCGGGCATTTGCTTGAAATATTAACTTCAACTCCTGGAACATCTCATATGCTCCATGACGTTCAAAACGTCATTGAAGTCCCGATTCTAAGCCGTAAAGCATGGCACACTAAACTATCAAGTAGTCATCAGCTTTGCTCTGCCAGACATTCATAACATCTGGTGTTGCTCCAGCAGCAGGCCTGGCACCTAGCGGTGCTTCCAGGACGTAATTCTTCTGTGCAGCAATGAGGATAATCCTCAGGTTACGGACCCAGTCCATGTAATTGCTACCATCATCTTTCAACTTTGCTTTCTCAAGGAACGCATTAAAATTCAACGGAACAACAGCACGAGCCATCTATCTACAATCAACATAAACAAGCAAGATACTATCAGGTACTAAGTTCATGATAAGTTTAAGTTCAGTTAATCAAATTACTTAGGAACTCCCACTTAGATAGACATCCCTCTAATCCTCTAAGTGATCACGTGATCCAAATCAACTAAACCATAACCGATCATCACGTGAGATGGAGTAGTTTTCAATGGTGAACATCGTCATGTTGATCATATCTACTATATGATTCACGCTCGACCTTTCGGTCTCTGTGTTCCGAGGCCATATCTGCATATGCTAGGCTCGGCAAGTTTAACCTGAGTATTCTGCGTGTGCAAAACTGGCTTGCACCCGTCGTAGATGGACGTAGAGCTTATCACACCCGATCATCACGTGGTGTCTGGGCACGACGAACTTTGGCAACGGTGCATACTCAGGGAGAACACTTCTTGATAATTTAGTGAGAGATCATCTTATAATGCTACCGTCAATCAAAGCAAGACAAGATGCATAAAAGGATAAACATCACATGCAATCAATATAAGTGATATGATATGGCCATCATCATCTTGTGCTTGTGATCTCCACCTCCGAAGCATTGTCATGATCACCATCGTCACCGGCGCGACACCTTGATCTCCATCGTAGCATCGTTGTCGTCTCGCCAATCTTATGCTTCCACGACTATCACTACCGCTTAGTAATAAAGTAAAGCATTACATCGCGATTGCATTGCATACAATAAAGCGACAACTATATGGCTCCTGCTAGTTGCCGATAACTTGGTTACAAAACATGATCATCTCATACAATAAAATCAGCATCATGCCTTGACCATATCACATCACAACATGCCCTGCAAAAACAAGTTAGACGCCCTCTACTTTGTTGTTGCAAGTTTTACGTGGCTGCTACGGGCTTAAGTAAGAACTCATCTCACCTACGCATCAAAACCACAACGATAGTTTGTCAAATAGACTCCGTTTTAACCTTCTCAAGGACCGGGCGTAGCCACACTTGGTTCAACTAAAGTTGGAGAGACAGTCTTCCGCAAGCCATCTATGTGCAAAGCACGTCGAGGGAACCGGTCTCGCGTAAGAGTACGCGTAAGGTTGGTCCGGATCGTCTCGTCCAACAATACCGCCGAACCAAAGTATGACATGCTGGTAGGCAGTATGACTTGTATCGCCCACAACTCACTTGTGTTCTACTCGTGCAAATAACATCAAACCATAAAACCTAGGCTCGGATGCCACTGTTGGGGAACGTAGTAATTTCGAAAATTTTCCTACGCACACGCAAGATCATGGTGATGCATAGCAACGAGAGGGGAGAGTGTTGTCTACGTACCAACGCAGACCGACTGCGGAAGCGATCACACAACATAGAGGAAGTAGTCGTACGTCTTCTTCCTGATCTGACCGATCCAAGCACCGTTACTCCGGCACCTCCGAGTTCTTAGCACACGTTCAGCTCGATGACGATCCTCGGGCACCAATCCAGCAAAGCGTCGAGGAAGAGTTCCGTCAGCACGACGGCGTGGTGACGATCTTGATGTACTACCGACGCAGGGCTTCGCCTAAGCTCTACAACGATATGACCGAGGTGGAATTTGGTGGCAAGGGGCACCGCACACGGCTAAGGAACGATCAACAATGATCAACTTGTGTGTCTATGGGGTGCCCCCTGCCCCCGTATATAAAGGAGCAAGGGGAGGGGTTCGGCCGGCCAAGGGAGAGGGGCGCAGGAGGAGTCCTACTCCTACCGGGAGTAGGACTCCCCCCAATCCTATTCCTAATAGGAATCCTCAAGGGGGAAAGAGAGAAGGGGTGGCCGGCCACCTTCCCTAGTCCTATTAGGACTAGGAAAGGGGGGAGGTGCGCAGCCCTCTTGCAAGGGGGGAGGTGCGCAGCCCTCTATATCAATCTTTACGTCTCGACCATTTCGAGACTCCTCGTCATGTCCGTGATCACATCCGGGACTCCGAACAACCTTCGGTACATCAAAATGCATAAACTCATAATAACTGTCATCGTAACATTAAGCGTGCGGACCCTACGGTTCAAGAACAATGTAGACATGACCGAGACACGTCTCCGGTCAATAACCAATAGCGGGACCTGGATGCCCATATTGGCTCCTACATATTCTACGAAGATCTTTATCGGTTAGACCGCATAACAACATACGTTGTTCCCTTTGTCATCGGTATGCTACTTGCCCGAGATTCGATCGTCGGTATCCAATACCTAGTTCAATCTCGTTACTGGCAAGTCTCTTTACTCGTTCCGTAATACATCATCTCATAACTAACATCTTAGTTATTATGCTTGCAAGGCTTGTGTGATGTGTATTACCGAGAGGGCCCAGAGATACCTCTCCGACAATCGGAGTGACAAACCCTAATCTCGAAATACGCCAACCCAACATCCACCATTGGAGACACCTGTAGTACTCCTTTATAATCACCCAGTTACGTTGTGACGTTTGGTAGTACCCAAAGTGTTCCTCCGGTAAACGGGAGTTGCATAATCTCATAGTTATAGGAACATGTATAAGTCATGAAGAATGCAATAGCAACATACTAAACGATCGGGTGCTAAGCTAATGGAATGGGTCATGTCAATCAGATCATTCAACTAATGATGTGACCTCGTTAATCAAATAACAACTCTTTGTTCATGGTTAGGAAACATAACCATCTTTGATTAACGAGCTAGTCAAGTAGAGGCATACTAGTGACACTCTGTTTGTCTATGTATTCACACATGTATTATGTTTCCGGTTAATACAATTCTAGCATGAATAATAAACATTTATCATGATATAAGGAAATAAATAATAACTTTATTATTGCCTCTAGGGCATATTTCCTTCACTTGTGTGGCCGGTTGTGGCGTTGAGCATTGCTTGACATGTCTGCGGATTCCATATGCCTACTATAGCTTGGGCTCCGGCTTGGGCGAGGAGTTGAATGGATCCTATCTCGACTGTAGGAGTACGCATCCTGCTGTGCCAGAGCTGTTTGAAGAAATTCTCTTACCCTCCGTGTTTCAACCGCCGCCGGTGAGTCACCTTCCATCGGGAGAGCCGCCAAACAAGCCGACGCTGTGATGAGGTTTTCCAAGGGGTTAGAGAAGTGACCTGGCGGTGTTGGTATGTAATAAGGTGGAGCGGTAATTATACGAGGTGGTTCCATGGCACGCGGCTGAACCGGTCCGCCGCGTGTCGTGATCCGGTTTGCCTCCGGCGGGTTACTTCCCCCAGCTCCGGTTGTATGGAATAGGTTCCTAGGATCAAGCGTCAGAGGTAGACGTGACTGAGTTTTCTGATGCCTCCTCCTCATGACCTCGTTTGACGTGTTAAGATCCACCGAGAGCCGGAAGGTCTCCGCTTGAAGATGTTGAGCACGAATGTCCAAAGCCACCCGCTCTGCTGCCATCCTGACTTCCTCTGCGGCTAGATTTTCCTTAGCTTGCACCATCTCTTCATGTACGCGTGCCACCTCTACGTCGTGCCGGGCTTTATCCGCCGGCTCTACTACGGCAGTCAATAGAGTCGTCAGTTTATCCATTTGGTCCATTAGAATCTGAGCCGGGGGGCGCGCGGGGTCTCCTGACCCGGCTGCAGCCGACCCAGTAGCTGTTGCCGCCGCTGCTGTAGAGTTCTACCCGGGCTGTGTCCCTGCCATGAAGACTCCGGCCCAATTCGGCGGCTCAAGAGGGTTCGGAATACTACTGCCATCCGAACAGCCCCCGAGCATGCCGTCCTGCAGCTGGTACAAAGAGTCCGTCTCACCCGTTGATGATGCAGTGTCAGAACAGACGGCCGTATCACCGCCTTCCACCGATCCTTCAGAGTATTCACCGCCGTGGACACAGCCTATGAAGGCATGCTTCACGATAGATTGAACACGGGTGGTCCTTGCGCACTGAGCCGTTTCGATGAGGTTGGTGTGGACATCCGGCTCAGGGCCTGACTCGCCGATCCGGCCAATGAAGACGTGAATTCCGCCGAAGGGGACCCGGTACCCGTACTCAATTGAGTCGGCCTCGGGGCCCCAGCCTTCATCGTCGATGTAGAGCTTGCCGCGACGATTCTTCGTCATCCGACCCATAGCGTATCCCCTGAGCCCTTCGAAGTTGCCCTTCAAGAACTCAAATCCATCGTGCGCTGGCCCCACGGTGGGCGCCAACTGTCATGGAATTGTCACGGCAGATGTCCTAGAGAAAGGACTTAGTCGTAGGGCCATCGCAACTAGGAAGCTTAAAGGGGTTAATCGGGACAAAGGACACGAGAAGTTTTATACTAGTTCGGCCCCTTACGATGAAGGTAAAGCCTACGTCTAGTTGTGTTGGTATTGCTGGGAGTTTCGTTCACCAAGAGGCTTAACTCACCGGCTTGATTATCGATCTCTTGTTTCTTGCTCAAAGCCGCCACCGGGTCGTCCCCTTATATACACGGGTTGACACCCGGTGGCCTACAGAGTCCCGGCCGAGTCATAATCGTGTCCGGCTCGGTGACTTCCTTTACATGCCTTTCCTTACATACGACGGTTTATAATACCGGGCCTTCAACTGCCTCCAGGCCTTTGGTCCTTCTATAAGATTTAATAAACTATCCTCTTGAATGTTTACTAGGCTTCTTGTGTAACCCGCCATTGGGGCTGACCCGGCCCCTCCTGGGCGGGTCTTAACTGATAGCTATATCCCCAACATCCTTCGTTGACCGTGAGAGCTTGTGATGGGCTAAGTTGGGACACCCCTGCAGGGTATAAACTTTCGAGAGCCGTGCCCGCGGTTATGTGGCATATGGGAATTTTTTAATATCCGGTTGTAGAGAACTTAACACTTAACTTAATTTAAATGAATCAACCACGTGTGTAGCTGTGATGGTCTCTCTTTGGCGGAGTCCGGGAAGTGAACACAATCTTGTGTTATGCTTGAACATAAGTAGCTTTAGGATCACTTCTTGATCACTTCTAACTTCTCGACTGTTGCGTTGCTTCTCTTCTCACTCTTATTTGGGTATGTTAGCCACCATATATGCTTAGTGCTTGTTGCAGCTCCACCTCACTACCTTCTCCTACCCATAAGCTGAAGGATGGATATAGCTGGATGTAGGAATTGTTAGTTTTGGTGAGATATTATTCTTCCCCTGTATCCCCAACACCCGATTGCATAACTAGAAAGTTTCAGGAGTTTTATAGGTGGGAATTCAAGTAGCTCTAGTATTTCTTCCCGCAGATAGTTGGTTTGTGATTGGGTAATCCTTACCACTTATTTGTTCATATCCGTAGCTTGTTGCTTTATTCATCTACCTTTATCTAAGTGGCTTCTCAACCTAATGGACGTGTGATGATTTACTTTGGAATTCATTCATTCATCCTTGTTCGAATGTTTATTGTGAGACTATATGTTGCAATTTCGATCCATTGATTCAGCTTGTCTATCTGTTTATCAAGATTCTAACAGATGTCACCCTCTTCAGGATGGCTCCTCCAACGCGCCAGAATCCGGACCGCAATGATGGGGATCAGTTGAACCCTCTGCCACCAGCTCCACCTCCAGAGGCATGGCGAGCTGTCATGGCAGCCACCAACGCAAACACTCAGATGCTTTTGCAACTCTTGCAAGAGCGCAACCAAGGAAATCAAGGCCAAGGAAAAAATCAGCCTTAGTTTGCTACCCTCAACCAGTTCCTCGCAAACCAGCCGAAGTCTTTCAGAAAATGTGTCGAGGACACAAACGCTGACAATTGGCTCGTGGACATTTGTAAGCATTTTGGATGTAGCAATGTCAGACCTGAGGACATTGTCAAGTTTGCTTCGTTTCAACTCAGGGACCAAGCTGCTGAGTGGTATCAACAATACAAAGATTCCAGAGGAGGTCATGTGATTAGCTGGGATGATTTCCGCCGAGACTTGAAAGCTCATCACATCCCACCAAGTGTTGCTTAGAGCAAGCGCGAGGAGTTCCACAATCTCAAGCAAGGCAGCATGTCCGTGTACCAATACAATATCCAATTTCAGGAACTTGCTCGCTTCGCTAAACAAGACATTCCTGATGAAAAGAGTATGATCTATCAATTCAGAGGTGGCCTCAGAGAAAATATGCAGTTAGCTCTCGTGCTTCTTGAGCCGACTAAGTTCGATCAACTCTATAACATGGCACTAAAGCAAAAAGCTGCTCAGCTCAAGTGTGAGGCTTCTAAGAAGAGAGTCAGGGATGCAGTTCAGTCTTCTTCTTCATCACAAGTGGAAGTTAAGCAACCTAAGTTCTGGTTGCCTCCTCCTCCGTTTCGTCAGCCCTACCAGCAAAAGAGCAAAGGTGGCAATGGATCTTCCCACCCACCCAACCCAGGCTATCAGAACAAAGCTCAGTCTCAAGCTCCAAGGTCAAGTGCTCCTTATCATCGTCCACTCTCAGAGGTGACTTGCAACAAGTGTTAGCAAAAAGCGCACTATGCAAACAAGTGCTTCAACCAAAGGCGCCTTCCGCCTCCTCCTCCTGTGAGATCTTCCAGCAATGCAGTGGTCAAGCATAATTCCAAGTTTGCAAAGGTGAACATGATGAATGCAGCTCAGGCAGAGGATTCTTCAGAAGTGATCATGGGTAATCTTCCTGTTAATGACTTTCCCGCAAAAGTTTTATTTGATACTGGTGCATCACTTAGTTTCATCTCAAGACCATTTTGCATCTAAGCATGAGTTGGCTTTCCAAGTTTTGCCTAGAACGTTATCAGTTGTCTCTCCGGGTAAATGCATGAACGCAAGCTCCATGGTTCGGGATGTTTCTATCAAGATGGGAAACTATAAATTTTTGTCTTCTCCAATTGTTCTTGGTGACTAGGATATTGATCTAATTCTCGGCATGGACTGGCTTTCTAAGCACAAGGCTCAGCTTGATTGTGCTGCCAGGTAAATTCAGTTGACACACTCTTCTGAGGATGTGATCATCTATGCCGCTCGTGATGAAACCATTCGACTGTTTTCTCTCAATGAGAAGGGAGAGTTGAATGCCATCTCTTAGATTCCAGTCGTTTGTGAATACCAAGACGTCTTTCTAGAAGAGCTTCCGGGAATTCCTCCTCATCGGCCAGTTGAATTCGTTATCGATCTTGAGACTGACACGTAACCTGTCTGCAAGCATCCTTACAAGCTTGGACCAGAGGAGTTGAAGGAATTGAAGAAACATCTTGATGAACAAGAGCGTATGGGTCTGATCAGACCAAGTTCATCTCCATGGGGTTGTGGTGTTCTTTTTGTCCAGAAGAAGGATGGAACGGACCGACTCTACGTCGACTACCATTCATTGAACAAGAAGGCAATTAAGAACAAGTATCCACTTCCCAACATCAATGAGCTATTCGAGCAACTTTAAGGTGCCAAAGTATTCTCTAAGCTTGACCTCCGTATGGGTTATCATCAGATTCGCATTCGTGAACAAGATATTCCCAAGACAGCATTCAGAACAAGCTATGGTTCTTATGAATACACTGTCATGTCCTTTGGCCTTGTCAATGCTCCTCCAACATTCTCTCGCATGATTAACTTCATCTTAAACCCTTACACAAATGATTTCATCCTGGTGTATCTCGATGATATCTTGGTCTTCTCCAAGAATAAGGAGGATCATGCCAAGCATTTGAGATTGGTGCTCGACAAGCTCAGAGAGCATCAATTCTATGCGAAGTTTTCCAAGTGTGAGTTCTGGCTTGA
This sequence comes from Triticum monococcum, assembly GCA_034509565.1. NCBI lineage: Eukaryota > Viridiplantae > Streptophyta > Magnoliopsida > Poales > Poaceae > Triticum > Triticum monococcum. Next base: position 420,017,147 of record CM067845.1, read on the forward strand.
TGAGATCCTTTACCTTGGTCATGTCATCTCGGCCAAAGGAATCGCTGTTAATCCCGAGAAGGTGTCTGCAATTGTGAATTGGGTACCTCCTCAGAATGTCAAACAACTCCGCAGTTTTCTTGGGCTTGCAAGCTATTGCCGAAGATTCGTTGAGAATTTCTCTAAGATTGCAAAGCCTATTTCCAACCTCCTCCAGAAGCATGTCAATTATGTCTGGACACCTTAATGTGACGTTGCTTTCAACACCCTCAAAGAGAAGCTGGTCACAACTCATGTCTTGACTCCTCCTGATGAATCCAAGCCAGTCGAAGTTTTCTGTGATGATTCCTTGCAAGGTCTCGGCGCTGTGTTAATGCAAGAGAAGAAAGTTGTGGCCTATACCTCTCACTAGTTGAATCCCAACAAAAGGAACTACCCCACTCACGATCTTGAGTTGGCAGTAGTTGTCCATGCATTATTAACATGGAGACATCTCTTGTTGGGAAGGAAAGTGGACATTTTCACAGATCATAAGAGCCTCATGTACATCTTCACTAGACCCAACCTCAACCTCAGGAATACTCGATGGGTCGAAATGATTCAAGAATAAAATCCGAGTATTGAATATACTCCAGGCAAGGCCAATGTCATTGCAGATGCTGTGAGCAGGAAGGCTTACTGCAACAGCTTACTCTGAAGCCCTTCCAACCGGACCTTTGTGAAGCTTTCCGCAAACTGAACCTCCAAGTTGTTCCTCAAGGCTTTCTTGCCAACCTTCTAGCCTCTCCTACTTTGGAAGATCAAATTCGTGAGGCACAACTTCTTGATACCATGGTGAAGAAGGTGAAACATGGGATTGCCAAGAGCCAACCCAAATACAAGTGCTATCGCATTGATGACAAAGACACTCTATTCTTCGAGGACCGAATTGTGGTTCCTAAAGGTGATCTAAGGAAAGTCATTATGAATGAGGTGCACAATTCCCTTCTTTCCATTCATCCTGGAAGTACGAAGATGTACCATGACCTCAAGCAGTCGTATTGGTGGACTCGAATGAAGCGAGAAATTGCTCAATTCGTGAATGAATGTGATGTATGCCGAAGGGTGAAAGAAGAACACCAACGACCAGCTGGTCTCCTCCAACCTCTTGCTATTCCAGAATGGAAGTTTGACCATATCAAGATGGACTTCGTGACTGGATTTCCTAAGTACAAGCATGGAAATGATGCTATTTTCGTTGTCATTGACAAGCTTACTAAAGTGGCTCATTTCCTTCCAATCAAAGAATCTATCACAGCAGCTCAGTTGGCAGAGCTATACACCTCCAGGATTGTCTCCCTGCATGGTATTCCACAATTGATATCTTCAGATCATGGAAGCATTTTCACCTCCAAATTCCGGGACTTCTTCCAGAAGGCCATGGGCACCAACATTCACTTCAGCACAACTTTCCATCCTCAAACAAGTGGCCAAGTTGAGCAAGTAAATCAAATTCTTGAAGATATGCTCAGGGCTTGTGTTATCTCTTTCGGCATGAAGTGGGAGGATTGTCTTCCTTATGCCAAGTTCTCCTACAACAACAGCTTCCAAGCAAGTTCGGGCAAGGCCCCATTCGAAATTCTCTATGGCAGAAAGTGCCATACTCCTTTCAATTGGTCAGAGACTGGTGAACGCCAACTTCTTGGCAATGACTTAATCACAGAAGCTGAAGAAATGTGTAAAGTCAGCCGTGAAAATCTGAAAGCCACGCAATCACACCAGAAGAGTTTACTATGATAGCAAGCACCGTGACTTGGCTTTTGAGACCGGAGACCATTTCTACCTCCACGTATCTCCAATGAAAGGCACTTGTCGCTTCGGTATCAAAGGGAAGCTTGCCCCTAGATACGTGGGTCCTTTCAATATCATTGACAAAAGAGGTGACCTCGCCTATCAACTTGACCTTCCGTCCAACTTCTCAAATGTGCATGATGTGTTTCATGTGTCACAGCTTCGCAAGTGCTTCAAGACCCCCGAGCGCACTATCAACTTCGAAGAGATTGAACTCCAAGAAGATTTGTCTTATCATGAGCATCCTGTTGCTATTCTTGAAGAAACCGAGCGCAAGACTCGCAACAAGTCAATCAAATTCCTGAAAGTGAAGTGGTCACACCATTTCGACCGAGAAGCCACCTGGGAACGCGAGGATCACCTCCGTTCCGAATATCCGGAGTTCTTTCAGTCCTAGATCTTGGGACGAGATCCTCTTGTAGTGGTGGAGTGTTGTAACACCCTGGATGTAACTTGCCATATTTGTAACTCCGACTCTTGCCATTTTCGGCTTTAAATTATGAGATTCCCTTCGTTGTTGGGTTTTGTCTTTGTTTTGCATTCTGTTCATGTCATCATGTGCACCGCATTTGCATTCGTGTTCGTCTCATGCATTTGGTCTTTTTTCCCCGTTGTCCATTTCACAATCCGACACACCCACATGCACCCGCGCACCCCTCTTGTCTCTTTTCGTGAGCGGGAGAAAACCATTCTCGGAATGGGCCGAGATTTGTCAAGTGGCCTTGGTACACCACTGGTAGACTAATATGTCTCCAATGTATCTATAATTTTTGATTGCTCCATGTTATGATATTATCTATTTTGGATGTTAATGGGCTTTATTTTACACTTTTATATCATTTTTGGGACTAACCTACTAACCGGAGGCCCAGCCCCAATTGCTGTTTTTTGGCCTATTTTAGGGTTTCGAAGAAAAGGAATATCAAACGGAGTCCAAATGGAATGAAACCTTCGGGAACGTGATTTTCTCAACAAACGTGATCCAGGAGACTTGGAGTGGCCGTCAAGAAAAAAGGGAGGAAGGCACGAGGCAGGGGGCGCGCCTACCCCCTGGGCGCGCCCTCCACCCTCGTTGGCCCTCCGTTGGTCCACCGACGTACTTTTTCCTCCTATATATATCCATGTACCCCCCAAACATCTAGGAGAACCACGAAAACCTAATTCCACCGCCGCAACCTTCTGTACTCGAGAGATGCGATCTCAGGGCCTTTTCCGGAGCTCCACCGGAGGGGGCATTGATCACTGAGGACCTCTACATCAACTCCATGGCCTCTCCGGTGATGTGTGAGTAGTTTACTTCAGACCTACGGGTCCATAGTTATTAGCTAGATGGCTTCTTCTCTCTCTTTGGATCTCAAATCAAAGTTCTCCTTGATTTTCTTTGAGATCTATTCGATGTAATCTTCTTTTGCGGTGTGTTTGTCGAGATCCGATGAATTGTGGGATTATGATCCAGATTATCTATGAACAATATTTGATTCTCCTCGGAATTATTTTATGTATTATTGGTTTACCTTTGCAAGTCTCTTTGAATTATCAGTTTGGTTTGGCCTACTAGTTTGATCTTTCTTGCAATGGGAGAAGTGCCTAGCTTTGGGTTCAATCTTGCGGTGTTCGATCCTAGTGACAGAAAGGGAACCGATACGTATTGTATTGTTACCATCGAGGATAAAAAGATGGGGTTTATATCATATTTCATGAGTTTATCCCTCTACATTATGTCATCTTCCTTAAAGCATTACTCTGTTCTCTTGAACTTAATACTCTAGATGCATGCTGGATAGCAGTCGATGTGTGGAGTAATAGTAGTAGATGCAGAATCGTTTCGGTCTACTTGTCTCAGACGTGATGCCTATATATATGATCACACCTAGATATTCTCATAACTCTGCTCAATTCTATCAATTGCTCGACAGTAATTCGTTTACCCACCGTAATACTTATGCTCTTGAGAGAAGCCACTAGTGAAACCTATGGCCCCCGTGTCTATCTTTCATCATATTATTCTTCCAATAGTTAGTTATTTACTTTTCCGTTTATTTTACTTTGCATCTTTATTTCTCTTTATCATAAAAATACCAAAAATATTATCTTATCATATCTATCAGATCTCACTCTCGTAAGTGACCAAGAAGGGCTTGACAACCCCTTTATCGCGTTGGTTGCGAGGTTCTTATCTATTTGTATAGGTGCGTGGGACTTGAGCGTGATCTCCTACTGGATTGATACCTTGGTTCTCAAAAACTGAGGGAAATACTTACGCTGCTTTACTGCATCACCCTTTCCTCTTCAAGGGAAAACCAACGCAGTGCTCAAGAGGTAGCAAGAAGGATTTCTGGCGCCGTTGCCGGGGAGATTCGCGCCAAGTCAAGTCAAGATTTGACTCCCGACAACGAGTCATTTCTGGTGCCATTGCCAAGTCAAGACATACCAAGTACCCATCAAAAACTCTTATCCCTCGCATTACATTATTTGCCATTTGCCTCTCATTTTCCTCTCCCCCACTTCACCCTTGCCGTTTTATTCGCCCTTCTTCTGTTCATCTTTCCATTTGCTTTGATGTCCTACTTGGCTCGTTTGCTCGTTTGGTTGGAATAGTTGTTTATTTATTGCTAAACAGATAACCTAAGATCTATGGATCCTCATTCGCTTGCTAATCTTTTTAAGAGATCCAATTATGATGAACCAATTGCTAGTGAGTTTTGTGCACTAGATTATCTTTATGAGGTTTTGCTTGAAATTCGCGAATCTGAAAAGTGTGATGAATTACTTTATGAAGCGATTCACGATAGATCTTTGAATAAAAAGCATGATTGCAATAATTTTATTACAAATTCTATTTATGTAAATTGTGCTAATAATACGCAAAACCCTAAGCTTGGGGAGCTAGTTTTGCTATGTCCTCTACTTGTTGCAATGATCATGATTGGGGTGATTCTTCTTATGACCTTGAAAATTTGTTTAAGCCCCATGATGAATATGAGATTGATAATAGTGTTTGAAATATTATTGAAAGTGGGTTTGGAAGAGTGTTAACTTTAGATCCCACATATTTGGAGAATGTTCAATCTGATGAATTTTTTGATAAAAGTGGGTTCGGAGAAGTCATGACTTTATTTAATGTTAATCCCACTATTTCGGAAGAGTGTCAACTTTGCATGCATGTGGATCATGTTGAGAATATTTTATATGACCGCTATATTGTTGAATTTGCTTATGATCCTACATGTAATTATTATGAGAGAGGAAAATATGGTTGTAGAAATGTTCATGTTACTAAATTACCTCTCGTTATGTTGAGATTGCTATTGTTTCTTTCCGCTTCCTTGCATATGCTAGTTTTTGCTTGCCTTGAGAATTTGTTTGCCTATAAGATGCCTATGCATAGGAAGTATGTTGTGGAATAGTCACGGTAGATGTCCTAGTGAAAGGACTTAGTCGTGGAGCCATCGCAACTAGGAAGCTTAAAGGGGTTAATCGGGACAAAGGACACGAGAGGTTTATACTGGTTCGGCCCCTTGTGGTGAAGGTAAAGCCTAGTCCAGTTGTTGTGGTATTGCTAGGTTTTGATGACCAAGGAGCGAAATATGCTGGCTTGGTTCTCGACCTGTTCTTTCTTGCCCTAAGCCGCCGCCGGGTTGTCCCCTTATATACACGGGTTGACGCCCTGTGGCTTACAGAGTCCTGGCCGGCTCATACAACATGTCCGGCTCGATGACGTCTTTTACATGCCTTACTTTACAAGTCTTATCATACATGGCGGTTTATACTCATGGGTCTTAAGCCGCCTCTGGGCTTCGGCTTACTACAGCCTTATCATAAACCGTCACCTTGTATATTCTTCGGGCTTCCTTTAGTTAATCCGCCGTTGCTATTGACCCGGCCCCTCCTGGGCAGGTCATACCTGGTAGTTATATCCCCAACAAAGTATGTTAGACTTAGATGTGTTTCCCACGTGTTTTATGATGCTCTCTTTGTGCTTCAACTCTTGTCTTTCATGTGAGCATCGTTGAAATCTTATGCCTAGCTAAAAGGCTTTAAAGAAAAAGCACTTGTTGGTAGACAACCCAATATTTGTCCTTGCTGCTATTCAATAAATAATATACCTAGCCTCTGTTTTGGTTGTGTTTTTTGTGTTTAATTAGTATTTTTGCCAAGTAGAACCATTGGGAAGACTTGGGGAAAGTCTTTTTGATCTTGCTGAAAAAACAGAAATGTTAGTGCTCACGAGAATCACTACCATTTTTATTTGGAAGGTGCTATTTAGTTAAGTATTTTTGAAGATGATTAATAGATAAATTCCTCACGTCCAGAAATTTATTTTAGAATTTTTGGGGTTCCAGAACTTGCGTTAGCTACATATTACTACAGACTGTTCTGTTTTTGACAGATTCTGTTTTTCTTGTGTTGTTTGCTTATTTTGATGAATATATGGCTAGTAAAAGAGTTTATAAACCATAGAGAAGTTGGAATACAGTAGGTTTAACACCAATATAAATAAATAATGAGTTAATTACAGTACCTTGAAGTGGTGTTTTCTTTTCTTTCGCTAACGGAGCTCACGAGATTTTCTATTTTGAGTTTTGTGTTGTGAAGTTTACAAGTTTTGGGTAAAGATTTGATGGATTATGGAACAAAGAGTGGCAAGGGCCAAAGATTGGGGATGCCCATGGCACCCCAAGGTAAAATTCAAGGACACCAAAAAGCCTAAGCTTGGGGATGCCCTGGAAGGCATGCCCTCTTTCGTCTTCGTCTATCGGTAACTTTACTTGCAGCTATATTTTTATTCACCACATGATATGTGTTTTGCTTGGAGCGTCTTGTATGATTTGAGTCTTTCCTTTTTAGTTTACCCCAATCATCGTTGCTATACAAACCTTTTGAGAGAGACTCACATGATTTGAAATTTATTAGAATACTCTATGCGCTCCACTTATATGTTTTGAGCTATATAGTTTTTGCTCTAGTGCGTCACTTATATCTTTTAGAGCACGGTGGTGGGTTTGTTTTATAGAAACTATTTTTCTCTCATGCTTCACTTATATTATTTTGAGAGTCCTTTAGAATAACATGGCAATAATATAAAAACTTTCATACAAGTGCATTGAATACTATGAGAAGTTTGATACTTGATAATCGTTTTGAGATATGGAGATGGTGATATTAGAGTCATGCTAGTTGAGTAGTTGTGAATTTGAGAAATACTTGTGTTGAAGTTTGTGATTCCCGTAGCATGCACGTATGGTGAACCGTTATGTGATGAAGTCAGAGCATGATTTATTTATTGATTGTCTTCCTTATGAGTGGCAGTCGGGGACGAGCGATGGTCTTTTCCTACCAATCTATCCCCCTAGGAGCATGCGCGTAATACTTTGTTTTGATAACTTGTAGATTTTTGCAATAAGTATGTGAGTTCTTTATGACTAATGTTGAGTCCATGTATTATACGCACTCTCACCCTTCCACCATTGCTAGCCTCTCTAGTATCACGCAACTTTCGCCGGTACCATAAACCCACCATATACCTTCCTCAAAACAACCACCATACCTACCTATTATGGCATTTCCATAGCCATTCCGAGATATAGTGCCATGCAACTTTCCATCGTTCCATTATTATGACACGCTTCATCATTGTCATATTGCTTGCATGATCATGTAGTTGACCTTGTATTTGTGGCAAAGCCACCGTTCATAATTCTTCATACATGTCACTCATGCATCATCGCACATCCTGGTACACCGCCGGAGGCATTCACATAGAGTCATATTTTGTTCTAAGTATTGAGTTGTAAGTAAATAAAGTGTGATGATCATCATTATTAGAGCATTGTCCTAGTGAGGAAAGGATGATGGAGACTATGATTCCCCCACAAGTCGGGATGAGACTCCGGACGAAAAAAAGAGAAAGTGGCCAAAAAAATAAGGCCCAAATAAAAAATGAGAGAAAAAGAGAGAAGGGACAATGTTACTATCCTTTTTCCACACTTGTGCTTCAAAGTAGCACCATGTTCTTCATATATAGAGTCTCCTATGATATCATTTTCATATACTAGTGGGAATTTTTCATTATAGAACTTGGCTTGTATATTCCAATGATGGGCTTCCTCGAAATGCCCTAGGTCTTCGTGAGCAAGCATGTTGGATGCACACCCAGTTAGTTTCTTTTGTTGAGCTTTCATATACTTATAGCTCTAGTGCATCTGTTGCATGGCAATCCGTACTCACTCACATTGATATCTATTGATGGGCATCTCCATAGCCCGTTGATACGCCTAGTCGATGTGAGACTATCTTCTCCTTTTTGTCTTCTCCACAACCACCATTCTATTCCACCATAGTGCTATATCCATGGCTCGCGCTCATATATTGCGTCAAGATTGAAAAAGTTTGAGAACATCAAAAGTGTGAAACAATTGCTTGGCTTGTCATCGGGGTTGTGCATGATTTAAATATTTTGTGTGGTGAAGATAGAGCATAGCCAGACTATATGATTTTGTAGGGATAACTTCCTTTGGCCATGTTATTTTGAGAAGACATAATTGCTTAGTTAGTATGATTGAAGTATTATTATTTTTATGTAAATATTAAACTTTTATCTTGAATCTTATGGATCTGAACATTCATGCCACAATAAAGAAAAATTACATTGAGAAGTATGTTAGAAAGCATTCCACATCAAAAATTCTTCTTTTATCATTTACCTACTAGAGGACGAGCATGAATTAAGCTTGGGGATGCTTGATACGTCTCCAACTTATCTATAATTTTTGATGGCTCCATGCTATTATATTATCTATTTTGGATGTTAATGGGCTTTATTTTACACTTTTATATCATTTTTGGGACTAACCTACTAACCGGAGGCCCAGCCCAAATTGTTTTTTTGCGTATTTTAGGGTTTCAAAGAAAAGGAATATCAAACGAAGTCCAAACAGAATGAAACCTTCAGGAACGTGATTTTCTCAACAAACGTGATCCAGCAGACTTGTAGTGGCCGTCAAGAAACAAGGGAGGAAGGCACGAGGCAGGGGGCGCGCCTACCCCCCTGGGCGCGCCCTCCACCCTCATGGGCCCTCCATTGCTCCATTGATGTACTTCTTCCTCCTATATATATCCATGTACCCCCAAACATCCAGGAGCACCACGAAAACCTAATTCCATCGCCGCAACCTTCTGTACTCGAGAGATCGCATCTCGGGGCCTTTTCCGGGGCTCCACCGGAGGGGCGTTGATCACGGAGGGCCTCTACATCAACTCCATGGCCTCTCCGGTGATGTGTGAGTAGTTTACTTCAGACCTACGGATCCAAGTTATTAGCTAGATGGATTCTTCTCTCTCTTTGGATCTCAATACAATGTTCTCCTCGATTTTCTTGGAAATCTATTCGATGTAATCTTCTGTTGCGGTGTGTTTGTCGAGATCCGATGTATTGTGGGTTTATGATCCAGATTATCTATGAAGAATATTTTATTCTCCTCTGAATTCTTTTATGTATGATTGGTTTATCTTTGCAAGTATCTTTGAATTATCAGTTTGGTTTGGCCTACTAGATTGATCTTTCTTGCAATGGGAGCAGTGCTTAGCTTTGGGTTCAATCTTGCGGTGTTCGATCCCAGTGATAGAAAGGGAACCGATACGTATTGTATTGTTGCCATCGAGGATAAAAAGCTGGGGTTTATATCATATTGCATGAGTTTATCCCTCTACATCATGTCATGTTCCTTAAAGCATTACTCTGTTCTCTTGAACTTAATACTCTAGATGCATGTTGGATAGCAGTCGATGTGTGGAGTAATAGTAGTAGATGCAGAATCGTTTCGGTCTACTTGTCTCGGACGTGATGCCTATATACATGATCATACCTAGATATTCTCATAACTATGCTCAATTCTATCAATTGTTCGACAGTAATTCGTTTACCCACCGTAATACTTATGCTCTTGAGAGAAGCCACTAGTGAAACCTATGGCCCCCGGGTCTATCTTTCATCATATTAATCTTCCCATACTTAATTATTTCCTTTGCCATTTATTTTACTTTGCATCTTTATTTCTCTTTATAATGAATATACCAAAAATATTCTCATATCATATCTATCAGATCTCACTCTCGTAAGTGACCGAGAAGGGCTTGACAACCCCTTTATCGCATTGGTTGCGAGGTTCTTATTTGTTTGTGTAGGTGTGTGGGACTTGAGCGTGATCTCCTACTGGATTGATACCTTGGTTCTCAAAAACCGAGGGAAATACTTACGCTGCTTTATTGCATCACCCTTTTCTCTTCAAGGGAAAACCAAAGCAGTGCTCAAGAGGTAGCATAGACCACATGTCAAATTTCGTTCCATTTGGATGTCGTTTGATGCCCCAACGGTTAACCGGGTAACCGCAAAAGACGCTTGTGTGTTGCAGCCCAACACCCCTCCAAAACAGCCCAATAACCCATCGAAACCATCTCCATGTTCTTCGTCGTCGGATCACGATCGTGTGGGCGAAAACCGCACCTCATTTGCACACTCCAAACTCCCTCTACATATAAATATGTGATCCCACTCAAAATTCCAGGACCAAACCCTAGTCCCCTTCCACCTCGCACCGGAGGACACGTCCGTTTCGGCCGGACGCGTCCGCGCCGCTGCCATAGACCAACCGGAGGCCGCCACATCATCACCCCGCGCCCACTTCGCCGTTGGGCCCGCGAAACCCATCGAGGGCCCGCGCAGACCCGGATCTCCGCCGCCGCCAGGCCCGCCCGGGTTGGATCTGGACCACCGCGCGCCGCCGCCCGCGCCCGCTCGCTGGACCCCACGCGCCGCCGCCCGTGCCCGCTCGTGAGACCCTGCACGTCGCGCCACCGCCTCGGCTTCCATGCTCCACCGCCCCGCTGCCGTAGACCCTCCGCGCTGCCGCCCTGCCGTCCTTCGCGCATTGCCGCCGCCTGGCACGCACCACCCCGGCCACCACGAGCCGCCGGTGCCACGCCGCTCCTCGCCGGTGCACCTCCATCGCTGCCCCTCGTGCCGGATCCGCGCCAGCAACATCCTCCTCCCCCGGGTCCCGCGTCCCCACGCCTCCCCGTCATCACCGGAGCTTCACCGGAGCTCGGATCCAGATCGGGATCAGATCCACCAAGTCAGCAAACCAAACGCCCCGCCTCGTCCCGTATCTCTTTGTCCCAGAACCACCTCGTCCCGCGTTGACTTTCGCAGAGGTGAAATTTCACTAAGTCCCGAAACTCCCTGATATTTTCATGCTTTCCTCAACATGTCATATCTCGGTGACCGTAGCCTCAAATCATGCATATGATATGTCAAAATGTTCGTATCGTTGAGCTCTTCATGTTAGCAGCATTTCCATGCATTTTACTGTCCATTAGGATGCCTTTTTAATTGATGCAAGAGTGCTATAAAATGTTAACTGTTGGTTCTTAACAGAACATGGTGAGTTGTCATTTTTGTTGCATTTGATGTGTGCATCACATGTGCATGAGGTCTACATGTATTTTGAACTAAGACATGCCATATTTAAAGGGGTGCAAGTCTTGTATTTTTGTGATCTATGTGGTGACTAGCACAAGCATGCAAAATAGGCTCCGTGATGTTGCTGTTTTCAGGGACTTGGGATTTTTTGCTAAGTCCTTTCCTGCTGTTATTTTGATGCCATGTAAACTTGATGCTACATTGAGATCCATGCTTATTTTGGGATACTTCAGTAAGGATGTTTTGAACACGTGGTTATGCTCTATCCATTCATGTCCCTGTTTGCAATTATGGAGTGCTCTAGCATGTCATTTGCTTGCTCTACTTTTGCTCCAAAATGTTCCTGGCAGATTGTTAACATGTTAGTCCATATTGCCATGGTTGTTGCTAGTGATCCATGCATCATATGTACTTGATCTTGCCATTTTTAGCTTCATGAACATGTCTTCTTTCTGTTGGTATGCTTTTTTTGTCATGCAATGCTTTGTGATGAGTGACATGAGCTCGCAAAGTTACTATCATGAATCTGTTTATGCCATGCTCTGTTTTTCTAGTCTGAAACTGTTAATAAAACTTGCTATGTTTACATGGGTGCCATCATATCTTCTGTGCCTTTTTGGCTCATGTTCAATAAGAGACTTTTGCTCTATGCTTTTAGTATAATCATGCAATTCCTTTGTTTGCCATGATATGTTCCCATAGCATGTTGTTTGCTTGCTCTAAATAGTGCTTCCTGATGTTGTTTTTGAAATGTTAGTATTTTCACTATGTCAGTGAAGCTGATATATTTTGCACTTTTGCCATGCTTGCTTGAACCTGTTCTTGTGTGATATAGCCATAGCTCAGTGTTCATGTTTTGTCAAGCATCTTTTGTACATCACTGCCATATGCTTTGTTGCTATGTTGGAGTGCAGTAGCTCAGTTTCTTGTTGCATCCGAAGTGCTATCATGTTGTTAAGCGTAGATTTGCGTCATTCTTGTTTTGCTTGCCATTTGCAAACCGTGCATCCGTTTCCGATGATCTTCATATCAATTTCAACCGAAATCAACTCATCTTTCCAGCGGAGTACTTGGTTTGACAAGTTGACGCCTTGATCATTCTTTCCCTTCTGGAGCACACATATGCATTGCATATCATATCTTGCATATCATGCCATGTATTGTATCATGTTGCTTGTGCATTGCACCGTGATTCATTGTTGTTCCATTGCTTGTGTTCTTGCCTTGGGTAGAGCTGGGAGATGAGTACATGAACGAGGAACCTGTTGAGTACACTAACGAGGATCAAGCTTTTGACAACTCTGAGAACATTGCAGGCAAGATGACCATACCCTCGAAATCACTTCTATCTTTGCTTGCTAGTTGTTCGCTCTATCGTTATGTCGCGCTACCTACCACTTGTTATATCATGCCTCACATATTGCCATGTCAAGCCTCCAACCCACCTTCCTAGCAAACCATTTTTTGGCTATGTTACCGCTTTCGCTCAGCCCCTCTTATGGCGTTGCTAGTTGCAGGTGAAGGGTGGAAGGCTCGACCTTTTTCCTAGTGTTTTGTTCCACTCTTGCCGCCTTAGTTTCCGTCATACCGGTGCTATGTTCCTTGATTTTGGATTCCTTACGCGGTTGGGTGTTATGGGAACCCCTTGACAGTTCGCTTTGAATAAAACTCCTCCAGCAAGGCCCAACCTTGGTTTTAACATTTGCCACCTAAGCCTTTTTCCCTTGGGTTCCGCAGACTCAAGGGTCATCTTTATTTTAAACCCCCGGGCCTGTGCTCCTCTGAGTGTTGGTCCAACCTGTCAACCGCCAGTGGCCACCAGGGGCAACTCTGGGCTGGCCTACCGGAAGTTTGGACAATCCGGTGTGCCCTGAGAACGAGATATGTGCAGCTCCTATCGTGATTTGTCGGCACAGTCAAGCAGCTTTGCTAGTCTTGTTTTACCATTGTCGAAATGTCTTGTAACTGGGATTCCGAGACTGATCGGGTCTTTCCGGGAGAAGGAATATCCTTCGTTGACCATGAGAGCTTGTGATGGGCTAAGTTGGGACACCGCTATAGGGTATGAACTTTTGAGAGCCGTGCCCACGGTTATGTGGTAGATGGGAATTTGTTAATATCCGGTTGTAGAGAACTTGACACTTAACTTAATTTAAATGAATCAACCGCGCGTGTAGCCTTGATGGTCTCTTTTCGGTAGAGTCCGGGAAGTGAACATGGTCTTGTGTTATGCTTGAATGTAAGTAGCTTCAGGATCACTTCTAACTTCTCGACCGTTGCGTTGCTTCTCTTCTCGCTCTTATTTGCGCATGTTAGCCACCATATATGCTTAGTGCTTGCTGCAGCTCCCCCTCACTACCTTCTCCTACCCATAAGCTTAAATAGTCTTGATCTCGTGGGTGTGAGATTATTGAGTCCTCGTGACTCACGGATACTTCCAAACAGTTGCAGGTGCCGAGGATACTAGTGCAGGTGATGCTACCGAACTCAAGTGGGAGTTCGACGAGGATCTGGGTCATTACTACGTTTTGTTTCACTACAAAAAAAGACACATCCGTGACATTTTGGGCCAAACGAATTTTTTTCAGTCATACATATGACACTTCTATGATGATAATTGTGACAAAACCCGGTATCACCATAGATGTGGTGGGGTCCTACTTCTGTGACAAAAAATCATGACAGAAAATGGGCTTTTTGTCCTGGGCGGGCCGGAGACGTAGCTGCATGACATTCTTTGGGCCGTCCATGACGGAAAAAACCGTGGTAGAAGCGAGGGGGAGGAAAATTTCGGGGAGTTCTCGGTTACGGTGGGAGGTCGGGGGCCGAGCGATGCGCGTTTCTCTCGTACACGTACGCGCGTGTGTGCGAGGCGTTGGCTCTAACTGAACCCGAGCGATTGCACTGTAGGCTATGCGTTACTGAACCCGAGCGATCGACCGATGGCTATTAACTGAACCCGATCGAGCAATTCCTTCGCTACTGCTGCTAACTAAAGTCGATCGATTGGATGAATAGTGAGTGTTGGGGGGGGGGGCTTGGATGAACTGTGAGCGGTGGCATTGCCTCTGGATGAACAGGACCCCGTGGTGTGGTGGAGGGCTGGATGAACAGTAGATGGTGGAGGGGTGCCCGTGGAGGGGTGGTTGAACAAGACCCCGTGGTGTGGAGGGCTGGATGAACAGTAGACGGTGGAGAGGTGGTTGAACAGTAGCCGGTGGTGTAGCACGCGGTGGAGGCTGGATGAACAGGAGCCCGTGGAGGCTGGAGGAGGTTGACGATGGAGATGAACAATATCCCGTGGAGTCCCGTTTTGCGGTACGCCACACCCCTCCCGATGAACAGGACCCTTGTTTCGACCGTAGGATGTCTATTTCGTCCGTTTTGCGGTACGCCACACCCCTCCCGATCAACAGGACCGCCGTTTCGGCAGTAGGAGGTTCGTTTCCTCCGTTTTGCGGTACGCCACACCCCTCCCAATCAACAGGACCCCCGTTTCGACCGTAGGAGGTCCGTTTCCTCTATTCTGCGGTACGCCAGGCCTCGTTTTCATCGCCTGTTCCGTCCAAGCCCTCCCGATGAGCACGACCACGCATTTCGTTCCGACCCAGCCGGTTGGCTCCCACGCGTTCCGTTGCCTCTCGATGAACACGACGCATTCCGTTGCCTGTCGATGAACACGACGCATTCCGTTGCTTCCCCATGAACATGACGCATTCCGTTGCCTCCCCATGAACATGACGACGACACTGTTTTTCCGTTCCGACCCAGCCATGTACACGAGCCCTCGCTGTACGTATGCGCGAGTAGGCGTTCGAGACCCCGCCCGTATGTACACATACGTGGCCGTATTTTCTTTCTTGCACCCTGGCCGCTGTACGTACGTGTACATGCTACGTGCGCGCCTCTACTACGACACGTGCGCGCCTCTACATCCACCAGTATATATGTACGTACATGTTCGCGACCAGAATGACAACGCTACGTATGCTTCGACCAGCTGGGTCCTGACTGTCAGGCACTTCCTTGCGTGCGAAGATGTAGCTGGTGGGTCCCAGTAGTCAGGGGGACGAATCGTTTTGTTTTGCCCAGATGCACTTCCTTGCATGAAGAGATGTAGCTGGTGGGTCCCAGCAGTCAGAGGGGCGAATCATTTTTTTTGCCTGGACGCACTTTGTCGGATTTCGGGTTCCGGCAGACCCTTGAGGTTCGGACATTGGGGTGCGCGCGGAGATCTCTCCCCTACCGATCTACGTCCGATCCTCTCGTGCGAACTAAGATGAAAATGATGAACAACACAAGAGACCCGAGGTTTATACTGGTTCGGGCCACCGTTGTGGTGTAATACCCTACTCTAGTGTGTGGTATGGTGGATTGCCTCAGGGGCTGATGAGGATTAGTACAAAGGAAGAACAGCCTCGTGAGAGGTGTTCTTGAGCTGGTGCGATGAACTGCTAGGGTGAGTTCAGTCGCCTCTCTCTCTCTGCTAGGGTTCTACTAGATTTCCAGCCGCCCCCCTACTCTGTGGTGGCTAGCTCTATTTATAGAAGCCCTGGGCCTCTCCCCAAATAATGAGTGGGAAGGGCGCCAACAATTGGACATTTTGAAGTTGACCATCTGGTAAAAGTTATCCTGACCAAAGGTGGTCTTCGGCTGCCAAAAGCACTAGTGATGACGCCGTCTTGGGCTCCACGGTGACCGCCATCCTGCCGCTCTACTGGTCTTGGTCTCGTTGCACCGGAATGGCAACCTTTGCCTAATGCCTTGACCTGTGCTTGCCCCCTTTGCACTAAAGGGGAAACAAGGACCCTGCGCAGGCCGGCATCCGCCTGGCACCCGCCTGGCCTTGATCGTCATGGCTTGCGTCATGGGATCCTCACGAGGTACCCTTGCATTGATCTCTCCGCCTCCTCGCGAGCTTGCCTAATGAGGCCGCTCTTGAGGAAGCTTCCTGTCATCCGCCCCGCGAGGCTTGGCCCCTCGCGAGAGTCTTGAGCTTGGGCTTATGAAGATGGGCCGTGCTGGGCCCCCACCTGAGCCACGCCACAGGCCGCAGGCAGGCAAGTCTGGGGACCCCCATTCCCAGAAAGGCGACAGTAGCCCCCGGGCCCAAGGCGCGCGCGGGCTTGGCTTAGCAGAGAAGCGAAGGGGCAAGCGCGAAGCGCCGCGGGCCCTAATAGCCTGCGGCCTTGGGCGCCGCGTGGCGGTTGATTGGTCGTGGGCGTCTGCACTTCCCACGATGCCTCGGCAATTGCACGACTTGACAAGTTCCTGCATGCATAGATATGGGTCATGATTACCTGAGGTCATGGTGCTCGGTGGTTGGCCTTCCCCGGCTATAAGTACGGGGTTGCGTGAGCTCCGCCAGTTCACCCCTTTCCGTTACTCCTCCTCTTCTTCTTCCTCATCCTTGCTTCCTCTTGCACCAATGGCACCGATCCGCCGGTTTGCAGCTGAGGAGAAGGGAAAGGCCCCCAGAGAGGGTCCTGACCCCCTCCCACCGAAGAAGCGGCCAATCCTCTTTTGCCGGGACGAAGGCGCCTGGCAGGAGGTGTCGTGGCCGTGGTATGAGCGGCCGCCGCCTGGGTTTCCGCTGCCCTTGTACGCCCGCGTCATAGGCCCTAGGGTGGAGGGCGCCGAGCAACACCGACAGCGTCGCCGCCAACGCCGGCGAGTCACAGTGGTGCGCGTCGTCCCCCCTGGATTCCACGCGGGACGCTCCTCTCGCGAGCTTGTGCTCCACGCCGCCATGCCTCCAACTTCGTGGATCCGGCTTCCTCCCTCCTTCGCCTTCGAGATGCCGCCGAGCGGGGCCTTGGAGCTCTGGCTGCAGCACGCCTACTGTGGCACCCCTGCAACCAGAGCGGAGGTCGCGGTCGTCGCTTCGGGCAAGGTCTTCATGACCCGAGGCTGGGGTGAGATTGCCCGGGTTTATCACGCGGACGACGCCTTGGTGATCCATCTTGAATACGACGGCGCCTCCTTGATGTTCTTCAAGGTCTTTGATGCAGAAAGACGCCGGCTGGAATGCTGCCCTATGGGAAGCGGCAAGGGTGACAAACTGGCGAGGACCAGCCCCGCCCGTTGGTCCTCCTGCAGCTCCTCAGGCAGCAGTGGAGGGACTGAGGGCTTCAGCGGCTCCCCCAAACTCCTCACGATGCCGGAGACGAGCGACGACAGCTACGAGCCTCCGAGCCCGTGCTGTGCTCGGAGTGGGGCAGCTGCATCGAGCCGCTGATATGGATGGGGTTGGCGCCGTCACTGGGCAGCCCACTATTGATGATGGCATCGCTCGGGGAGGTGCTAGCAAGTACCGTCCCTTAGGGTTAACACCCTTTGTTTCCTGTGAGGAATTAAAGCAACACCCCGCGGGGGCATGTAAGGCGTCTGCCGTGCCTTTTGTAAATACTATATCCTTAATATGAATTGGAGTGATGTGTCCGTTCTATCCCAGCTAAGCTCCCCCTTTCTATCCTCACGAGGACTTGGCACTCTACGCTGACAGGTCCCAGTCCCCAGGCAAGCTTCAGCCGTCGCTGGTATGCCAGGTCGCGATGCCGTGGTCAAGGCCAGGAGGTGAGCGGCCCGAGGTCCGGTAAGAGCCCCCGATTCGCGATGCTCGGGAGGTCCCCTTTAGCGCTCAAGCAATCCCTGCTGGGCGAGAAAGGAAGGTAGCGTCACCGTGACAGAGTTGCACTAGGCGGAGATTTAGTGCTGCGTTGGCCTAGCTCTTGCAAGCGCGTGACTTATCTTGTGCGTCTGACGTAGTTCCTCGTAGAGGCGCCCAGCCCGAGAGGCGGTGGCCGAGCCGAGGTTTTGCTGGGGAAGTTCCGCTCCCCCAGCGTCCTGCCCGGGCGCGGTGCCGCCGGCCTTGTGACCTCGGGAGGCGAAGCCGTCCAGCGTGACTCCACCATCGGTGACGGCGTTACTGGGGAGTGTTTCCTTCGCGACTTCCATCCTGTCTTATTCCTGCACATGCACCATGCCTTGCGGAGGCGTTTAAACTTGTGTTTGGCGTTGTGGAACAATCTTATGGCTTGTAATATTTGCTTTGAATTTCCTGGAATTTGCATTTTCCTCTCCTACTTGCTTACGCTCTACGTCGGCAGGGCCCGGCCATGCGCGTACCTCACCCAGCGTTAGCCCCGACTGGAAACCAAGGACGGGACTAAGAAGTGAGGGGCTACATGGCAAGTTAGGCTCCTGAGTCGCGATGCTCAAGAGTCCCCCTTGACGCGTGAGCAACAAGTAGGGAAGGCGGGAGCAAGGAGTGGATTGACCATTCTACGTCGGCAGGGCCCGGCCCCGCGCGTACCTCACCCAGCGTTAGCCCCGACCGGAAACCAAGGACGGGACTAAGGAGTGAGGGGCTACGTGGCAAGTTAGGCCCCTGAGTCGCGATGCTCAGGAGTCCCCCTTGACACTCAAACGTGTTTCGTACCTTGGCTCCGCTCGGGGAGTGGCGCGCGACGACCAGGTCCGAGGGACCTGGCTGGGTGGCGTGCGCTCGGGCAAGGCCCGAGCGTAGCCCCGTGTCCAGCCCCCTCGTGCGGCACTCCCAAGGGGAGGCGATGCGATGGTGCCAGACACTGAGCTCTGGGCTCCTTGAGTTGGTACGGCCATGGGCCGCCCTCAGTTGTTTATCACCAACGTGGAGCATAGCGCTTCCGTATGTGTACGGGCATAGCCGCTCCTCGGCAGTGTCGTCGGCCAGCGCGGAGCATTGTGCTTCCACTGGTGTGTGGGAGGGTGCTCCCCTCCGGGAGGAGCCCCCGGGACGTGTACAGCCCTGCCCTGACACGTGGCCGACACGGTAGGGCTAGGAGAGGTGTATCTGGGCACATGTCAGCCAGTGCGGGACTCATGAGGCCCTACTGCGAGGCGGGTTGCGCCTGGCTCTGGGACTTTATCAATTGGTGTGTTCCTGCAGGGTTGTTAGAATGCAAATGCTCTACGTCCTCAGGTCCCGGCCCTCGAGCGAGCTTAGCCACCGCTGATATGACAGGTCGTGATGCCGTGGGTCAAGGCCAGGGGTGAGGGCTGGAGAGCCAGTAAGAGCCCATGAGTCGCGATGCTCAGGCGCCCCCTTTTAACATGCAAGCGCTTGGCATGACGACGAGCAGTGATAATTATGGGGATCAGATTAAGCATGAAAGAACAACTTCATCCTAAGGTAAATGCTGGAAAAGCAACTGCCGCTGGGTCGGGTCCGAGCAGCATGGGGATGATGCAGCCCGAGGGGCGCCCCCAACAAGGTAAATAAAGAGCATAACCAAAATGGATACATGTCGCGGGGACAGACCCACGTGGCCTGGGAATGGTGCAGCCTTGTGGGCGCTCCCAGCTGAGAGTAGAATTCTGAAAGATGTCACCTGGTGCTGTTGAAGATGAAGTGATGCTGAGGAAGTGAGCGATGCGCGGTGAAGACGTCGGCCCTCATGAGCCCCCAGGCCCAGGGGCCTCGGGAGGCTCCGGTGGCGCGTGCAGGTCTTCGGGGACCATCGCCACCTCCGCCAGGACCGCGCGATGCCTGACCTCCTGAGCCTCCAGAATGCTCCTCAACAAGCGCTGATGTGCGGCGACCGCGCTCGGCAGGCCGAAGGGCATGCGAACGTAGCTGTGAGGTGGTCCCTCGCAGCGCCCTACTGCCGAAGGCCATAGGCACTCCTGGGACATGGCTCGGTTGAGCCCTGGTACGTCGATGCAGACGCGTAGTCCTCCATCCTCGCCTGGATGTGGGTCCACGGCAGGTAAGCGGCGGCTGCCGCGCATGACTCTGGACTCTTCTAGCTCATGGGTGTTCCTTGCGATGAATTCCTGAGGGTTTGGTCTCCTCTGACTTGTGCCTTCTTGAGGGAAGCATGCTTGAAAGCACCCCTCCAAGTGGTGCCTGAGCGCCTCCCCCGTGACCTTGGCAAGGTCGACGGCTCTCCAAGAGAGAGCCTCTGAGCCCTGCCTGAGGACGGCGCCGGGCGCGCCTTCCTATGCATGAGAGGGCGGCGCTCCCTGATCGGGCACGAATCTTGACGTAATACCTCCGGAGGCGCCTGCCTCCTTGTGGCTTGGGCCAGGTGAGGTCTTCTTCTTCTTGAGGGTCGCCTCGGGAGGCCTCCCGCTCATGTGATCTGGGTCTTCGATTGTTGCGGCTTGGAACACACGCTCAAGCAAGCACACTGCGTCCCTTTCTTCACAGGGTACGGTGATGACTCCACCGCTTCCTGGCATCTTGAGGACAATGTAACCATGGTGAGTCACTGCCATAAACTTGGCTAGGGCTGGGTACCCGAGGATGGCGTTGTATGGCAGGCGGATGTGAGCGACGTCGAAGTCGATGAGCTCGGTGCGGTAGTTGTTGCGTTGCCCGAAGGTGACCAGAAGGCGAACCTGCCCAATTGGAACAGTGGAACCATCGGTGACTCTTGAGAAAGGCTTGGTCGACTAAAGCTGGTCGTACGACACTTGGAGATTGTCGAATGTCTCGACGGATAGGACATTGAGTCCTGCCCCGCCATCGATGAGGGTCCTGGTGACCTGCATGTTGCTGATAACTGGGGAGCAAAGCATCGGGAGGGTTCCGGCCATTGCCGCACACTTGAGCTGGTCTGCAGAACTGAACGTGATTGCCCACGTGGATCACCTGAGAGGGCGTGTGGCCTCAAGCTTGGGAAGGACTGCATTCACCTCGTGAGGAAACTGCTTGATGATGCGCTGTGAGGCTGGGGCCTGGGCACCACCCAAGATGCAAGCAATTGCACGCAGCTCTTGGAAGCCCTCAACCCCATCGTCTTGGTGTTGGTCTCCGTTCCTCCTTGGTGGAGGCGGCAGAGGAGGGAGGCCTGTGTTGCCGTGGGGGCGGTCCTCACGAGGCTGGTCCCTCCAGCCTCCCTCGCGAGGCTGGTCCTGCCAGCGGTCCTCGCGAGGGCAGTCACGCCATCCCTAGCGAGGGCCACAGTCTTCCCATCGTCCGCCGCCTCTTCCTCCTCCTCGGCCATAGCCCCTGTCGTTGCGCTCTGGGCGTCAGCCGATTCGCCCATCTCACATGGCTCTGAGCTCTTGACATTCGTTGGTGTTGTGGGTGTGGAGGTCGTGGTACACGCAGTACCGTCTGCCCTTGGATGACTCAGGCTGATCCCTGCCTCGCTTGGTGTTCGGTTCCGCTGCTAGCACAACAGCCCCCTTGCGCTTCACGTCTTTGGCCTTGAGCTTCTTTTCTTCCGGGTCGGCTGCCGGGAGCTCGAGGAGGGAGAGACACCCTTCCTCAGCCCTGGCGCACTTGGTCGCCAAGTTGAACAGCTCCAGGGATGTGCACAGGTCTTCATGGATTCCTAGCTCTTCCTTCATCTTGACGTCGTGCACGCCGTCGGAGAAGGCTGAGATGATAACTTCTTCAGTTACCTTGGGGATCTTGAGGCGAGCATAGTTGAAGCGCTGGATGTACTTCTGCAGGGTTTCTCCTGGCTGTTGCTTGATGCGGTGCAGGTCGCTCACGGCCGGGGACCAGTCGTGAGTGCCTTGGAAGTTGGCGATGAAGCGGGTGCGCATCTCGCTCCAGGAGGAGATCATGCCGGGAGCCAGGTTCAGGAGCAAGGTGCAGGTGCCGTCCTTGAGCGCCATGGGGAGCCAATTTGCCATGACCTTCTCATCTCCGTTGGCGGCTACGATGCCCAGCTCATAGAGTTGCAGGAACTCCGCGGGGTCCGCTGTGCCATCGTAGCGGGGAGGGAGGTCAGGCTTGAACTTGCCTGGCCATGTGACGCCGCGCAGCTCGGGGGTGAAGGCGAGGCAGCCCGCCGGGGCCACCGACGCCCTTTGCTGGTGCTGGACTTGTTCTTGCTGGTCACCACGCGCCACCACTGGGAGCAGCACGGTGTCTCATCGTGGAGGCGCTAGGGCGAGATCTTGGCGCGCCGGCGCTGGGAGCGCGCGAGCACCTTCCCGGGGACATGGGATCTCTTGGCAGCTCCCTTCCTGCTGCGCAGGCGCCAGACGTGGAGGGTCCCGCCCTGGGGCTGCACGCCTTGGAGCCAAGGCATCTTCTTGGGGAGGAGGCGGCGGAGGCGCCTCTTGATCCTCGCCCCCTTCACGGGACGGAGGGCGAACCAGCGAGAGGGACCGCAAGGGGGAGCCCCCTGCGGCACTGACGAGCTCGGTGATGCGGGCGAGCCAGTCCTCGTAGAGGTCGTTGATGGGGTGATAGTGCAGGAGCTCCCGCACCAAGAGCAGCAAGGCGTGCACATCCATGGGTGCGCGACGGGCGTGGGACGATGAGCCAGCTGGAGTCAGCGACGGGGCGGCGGTGCGGCCATCCCGCCGCACCGAAGGATGCTGGGATGAGGCCTACTGCTCGTTCCCCGCCGGGCCGGTGGCGGCGTTGGCGGTGGGCGACGGGGAACAATGAGGGGGGCCGCCGACGGGCGCCGTCTGGGCGACGCGAGTGGCGTGAGCAGCCCGGCGCTCGGTGCGAGCCCGACGAGCGTCAGCCATGGACACGACAGAAGATCACACGCGAATAGCGGAAGAAAGATTCTGGCACACCCCTACCTGGTGCGCCAAATGTTGGATTTCGGGTTTCGGCAGACCCTTGAGGTTCGAACACTGGGGTGCGCGTGGAGATCTCTCCCCTACCGATCTACGTCCGATCCTCTCGTGCGAACTAAGATGAAAATGGTGAACAACACAAGAGACACGAGGTTTATACTGGTTCGGGCCACCGTTGTGGTGTAATACCCTACTCCAGTGTGTGGTATGGTGGATTGCCTCAGGGGCTGATGAGGATCAGTACAAAGGAAGAACAGCCTCGCGAGAGGTGTTCTTGAGCTGGTGCGATGAACTGCTAGGGTGAGTTCAGTCGCCTCTCTCTCTCTCTCTCTCTCTCTCTGCTAGGGTTCTACCAGATTTCCAGCCACCCCCCTACTGTATGGTGGCTAGCTCTATTTATAGAGGCCCCGGGCCTCTCCCCAAATAATGAGCGGGAAGGGCGCAAACAATTGGCCATTTTGAAGGGGAACATCTAGTACAAGTTATCATGACCAAAGGTGGTCTTTGGCTGCCAAAAGCACTGGTGATGACGCCGTCTTGGGCTCCACAGTGACCTCCATCCTGCCGCTCTGCTGCTCTTGGTCTCGTTGCACCAGAATGGCAACCTTTGTCTGATGCCTTGTCCTGTGCTTGCCCCCTTTGCACCAAAGGGGAAACAAGGACCCTGCGCAGGCCGGCGCCCACCTGGCCTTGATCGTCATGGCTTGCGTCATGGGATCCTCGCGAGGTACCCTTGCATTGATCTCTCCGCCTCCTCGCAAGCCTGCCTGATAATGCCGCTCTTGAGGAAGCTTCCTGTCATCCGCCCCGTGAGGCTTGGCCCCTCGCGAGGGTCTTGAGCTTTGGCTGATGAAGATGGGCCGTGCTGGGCCCCCACCTGAGCCACGCCGCAGACCGCAGGCAGGCAAGTCTGGGGACCCCCGTTCCCAGAACACCGACACACTTCCTTGCATGCGAAGTTGTAGCTGGTGGGTCCCAGCAGTCAGGGGAAACGTTTTTTTCGCGAAATAAAGTGGCCCCTCTGGTGGGTCCCAACTGTGAGGTGTAGGAATCATTATTTTCCATGTAATAAGGAGGCACTTCCTTGCGGCGGCCGTGGACCCAGCTGTCAGCCTCTCCACATACAGTCCACGTCCGATGGAAGTCGTTCCTTGACCACATTGACCACGCCACGCCAAGAGCACCAGGGCGGTGGACGACGGCGAGGCCTAGGAAGGGGACGACGCGGAGCCGGGGAAGACGCGACAGTGGAAGCCCGCGTGGAGACGAGTACGAGGGTTCACTGGTTCGGCTGCGGTGTGAGGCTTCCGTCGCCGCAGGGCCTGGCCAGCGGTGGAATAGTAGGGGGGCGGTGAGGCCTCCGCGGCAGTACATCCGGCCACGGGAGGCAGGAGCATGCAGCACGACCGACACTGCTTTGGGCGGCTGGAGCAAGAAGACGAGAGGTTGAAGAAGCACTACGGCCATTGGATGGACATCATACGGTCACTGGAGCTAGAATCGTTTATATTGACTTAGTTGACAAAGCCCTCCGTCCCTGTCAACTTAGTAGGCCCACAAGTCAGCCACCCACCAAGGTGGGTCCCAGCTAGCAGGGCGTATTCGTTTTTTGTGCGTAATAAGGAGGCACTTCCGGTGGGTCCGAGCTGACAGTAGGGGGAACGTTTTTTTCGTGAAATACGGTGGCCCATCGGGTGGGTCCCAGCAGTCAGGGGAAAACGTTTTTTTCGCGAAATACTGGTGGGCGTCCGGTGGGTCCCTGCTGTCAGGTGGAGGAATAATTATTTTCTGCGTAATAAGGAGGCACTTCCTTGCGGCTGCCGTGGACCCAGCTGTCAGCCTCTCCACATACAGTATTCTTTCGATGGAATTCGGTCATTGACCACATTGACCATGCCGTGCCGAGAGCACCACGGTGGTGGACGACGGTGAGGCCTAGGAAGGGGACGACGCGAAGCGGGGGAAGATGCGGCAGTGGATGCCCATGCAGAGAGGAGTACGATGGTTCACTGATTTGGCTGCGCGGCCATCACCGCAGAATAACAGGGGGTGTGGGTGAGTGGAGTGGAGGGATGGCCTGGCTAGTGGTGGGAGTAGTATGGGGGCGGTGAGGCCACCGCAGCAGCATAGCCGGCCACGGGAGGCAGGAGCAGGCGGCACGACCGGTGCTGCTTTGGGCGGCTGGAGCAAGAAGACCAGAGGTTGAAGAAGCACTACGGCCGTTGGATGGACATCGTACGACCAATCGAGCTAGAATCGTGCATATTGACTAAGTTGACAAAGCCCTTCATCCCCGTCAACTTAGTAGGCCCATTATACTGGGTCCCAGCTAGCAGGGGGAGTATTCATTTTTTGTGCGTAATAAGGAGACACTTCCTTGTATGCGAAGATATAGCTGGTGGGTCCGAGCTGTCAGCAGTGGTAACGTTTTTTCATGAAATACAGAGGCCCTTTCGGTGGGTCCCAGATGTCAGGTGGAGGAATCATTATTTTGCGCGTAATAAGGAGGCATTTCCTTGTGTGCGGCCGTGGACCCAGCTGTCAGCCTCTCCACGTACAGTCCACTTCAGATGCATGTCGGTCATTGACCACGTTGACCATGCAACGCCAAGAGCACCAGGGCGGTGGACGACGGCGAGGCCTAGGAAGGGAACGACACGAGGCAGGGAAGACTCGACAGTTGTTTTTGTTTCCCACACGGAGGGGAGTACGACTATACGAGGGTTTACTGGTTCGTCTGCCGTCGCCGGAGAATAACAACGGGTGTGGGTGAGTAGAGGGATGGCTAGGTCAGTGATGGGAGTACGGTGGGGCGGTGAGGCCTGTGCGGCAGCACAGCCGGCCACGGGGAGGAGGAAGCACACCGGCATGGAAAGGGCCAACGCGCGCGAGCAACGTGCCCTATCGCACCTCTGGAAAGTTTGAGGCGAGGCAGAGAACGCCGGTGCCGGCGTTTAGCATGGACATCAGATGGCGGCCGGTATCGTCTAGTTAGCTAAGAGTAAGTTAGTACTTGTATGCTACTAGAGTGTTAGTGGGAGTAGATAGTTAACTTGGCTATGATGGTTGTCAACGTGGAAGTTCAATACTCTATATGTGGATCAGACCTGTTACTTTGCTCTAAATGTTGAACTTTCCGTTTGAACATATGGAATGGGCTGTTATTTTTTTAAATGGGTTGTATTTGTCCTCCATGGTTTAGAGGCTGACTTGTGGGCCTAGCAAGTTGACGCGTACACAATCAGGAGATGATTGTACGTGGAGAGGATGATAGCAGGGACCCGCCAAGGTCATGATAGTACGCAAGAAAGTACCTCCTTATTTCAAGCCAATAAAAAAATGGCTCCTCCTAGTGGATTTCTGACATCTGGGTCCCATGCCATTGTCAACATAGTCAATAAATGAGAGAATTGCACAACGAGCGGCTGACACCAGGGACCCAGCAGCTCGCCCAATTATTTTTGTTTTGGGTTAATTTGATAAATGCCACTGCAATTTCCAAACTTTGAAAATGCCATTTCATGCCATTTCTAGTGGCATTTTTTGAAGTCTGGAGTGGCGTTTTTCAAAGTTTGCAAACTACAGTGGCGTTTTTCAAAGTTTGCAAAAATTGCAGTGGCATTTTTCAAAGTTTGGAAATTGCAGTGGCATTTTTATGAATCGCCATAATTGGAGTGGCATTTATCTAATTTGTTTTTGAGACGGAAGCAGGGTGTCAACTGGGCTGTGCGGGACACTCTGGCCTATCTAGACAGCCTTTTCTTTTATGTTTACCACACACCAGCCTAGTAGTTTTTTTTTCTTTCTGAAAATGGCTAGCCCAGTTCTTTTGTGATTTTTCAAGTAAGTCCCTTTATCAGGCCTGTTGGGCTGCAAATCTTTCAAGATGAGGAGAGCTTCATTCAGCTGGCCGAGAAAATGGCCTATCAGTAATGAGAAATGGGATGTACATTTTTAAAACACATCAAACCGGCAATTATTTTCAAATATCTTTTTTTTTCATTTCAAGATTTATTGGATCTTATATTGATATACGTTGATTTTTACGCATGGACAATTTATTGGATTTTATATTGATATACATTTATTTTTTAAATCAGTGAGAATGTAACTCGAAATTTCGGGATTAAAAACAGTTCAGACCGCACCGACATATGCAAAATTTCGTATAATTTTTTAACCGTGGCCACAATATGGGTTGTAATGCTAACATAAGGAATATGGGCTCCAAAAAACCCGTAAGAATTAGCAAATGGAGTGTAAATTATTTGAAATAATGGCAGATGGGCTGTATGCTGTTTTCCACAGATTTGAGGCTTTTCACAGATGGCCTGTATATTGTTGGATGTCCATCCAACGGCCGTCGTGCTTCTTCAATCTCTGCTCTTCCTGCTCCAGCCGCTTAAACAAGCATCAGCGGGACTGCCTGCTCCCTCCTCCCCGTGGCCGACTGTGCCGCCGCGCAGGCCTCACCGCCCCACCGTACTCCCATCGCTGGCCTAGCCATCCCTCTACTCACCCACACCTGCTGTTATTCTCCGGCGACGGTAGACGAACCAGTAAACCCTCGTATAGTCGTACTCCCCTCCGCGTGGGAGACAAAAACAACGGCGGAGTCTTCCCTGCCTCCGTGTCGTTCCCTTCCTAGGCCTCGCCGTCGTCCCCCGCCCTGGTGCTCTAGGCATGGCGTGGTCAGCGTGGTCAACGACCGACATACAACTGAAGTGGACTGTACGTGGAGAGGCTGACAGCTGGGTCCACGGCCGCACGCAAGGAAATGCCTCCTTACTACGTGCAAAATAATGATTTCCTCCACCTGACATCTGGGACCCACCGAAACGGCCTCTGTATTTCACGGAAAAAACGTTACCACCGCTGCCAGCTCGGACCCACCAGCTATATCTTCGCACGCAACGAAGTGCCTCCTTATTACACACAAAAAAATGAATACTCCCCCTACTAGCTGGGACCCAGTATAGTGGGCCTACTAAATTGACGGGGACGAAGGGCTTTGTCAACTTAGTCAATATGCACGATTCTAGCTCGTCTGACCGTACGATGTCCATCCAACATCCGTAGTGCTTCTTCAACCTCTGGTCTTCTTGCTCCAGCGGCCCAAAGCAGCGCCGATCGTGCCACCTGCTCCTGCCTCTCGTGGCCGGCTGTGCTGCCGCGGAGGCCTAACTGCCCCCATACTACTCCCACCGCTGGCCAGGCCATCCCTCCACTCCACTCACCCACACCCCCTATTATTCTGCGGCGACGGCAGTGCAGCCGAACCAGTGAACCATCGTACTCCTCTCCGCGTGGGCATCCACTGCTGCGTCTTCCCCGGCTCCGTGTTGTCCCCTTCCTAGGCCTCGCCGTCGTCCACCGCCGTGGTGCTGTCGGTGCGGTGTGGTCAATGTGGTCAACGAACGAATTCCATTGGAAGAATACTGTACGTGGAGAGGCTAATAGTTGGGTCCACGGCAGCCGCAAGGAAGTGCCTCCTTATTACGCGGAAAATAATTATTCCTCCACCTGACAGCAGGGACCCACCGGACGCCCACCAGTATATCATGAAAAAAACGTTTGCCCCTGACAGCTGGGACCCACCCGACGGGCCACTGTATTTCACAAAAAAATGTTTCCCTGTTGTCAGCTCGGACCCATCGGAAGTTCCTCCTTATTACGCACAAAAAAATGAATACCCCCCTGCTAGTTGGGACCCACCTTGGTGGGAGGCTGACTTCTGGGCCTACTAAGTTGACGGAGATGGAGGGCTTTGTCAACTTAGTCAATATTCACGATTCTAGCTCCAGTGACCGTACGATGTCCATCCAACGGTCGTAGTGCTTCTTCAACCTCTGGTCTTCCTGCTCCAGCCGCCCAAACCAGTGCCGGTCGTGCCTCGTGCTCCTACCTCCCATGGCCGGCTACGATGCGGCGGAGGCCTCACCGCCCCCTACTACTCCCACCGCTGGCCAGGCCATCCCTCTACTCACCCACACCCCCTGTTATTCTGCGGCGACGGCAGCCTCACACCGCAACAAACCGGTGAACCCTCGTACTCCTCTACGCATGGGCATCCACTACCGCGTCTTCCCCGGCTCCGCGTCGTCCCCTTCCTAGGCCTCGCCGTCGTCCACCGGCCTGGTGCTCTCGGCGCGGCGTGGTCAAAGTTGTCAAGGAACGACTTCCATCAGACGTGGACTGTATGTGGAGAGGCTGATAGCTGGGTCCATGGCCGCAACAAGGAAGGGCCTTCTTATTACATGCAAAATAATTATTCCTCCACCTGACAACGGGGACCCACCGGACGGGCCACCGTATTTCGCGAAAAAAACGTTTGCCCCTGACTGCTGGGACCCACCAGCTACATCTTCGCACGCAAGGAAGTGCCTGACAGTCGGGACCCACCTGGTCGAAGCATACGTAGTGTTGTCATTCTGGTCGCAAACGTGTACGTACATATATACTGGTGGATGTAGAGGCGTGCACGTGTCGTAGTAGAGGCGCGCACGTAGCATGTACAAGTACGTACAGCGGCCAGGGTGCAAGAAAGAAAATATGGCCACGTATGTGTACATACAGGCGGGGTCTTGAACGCCTACTTGCGCATACGTACGGCTAGGGCTCGTGTACATGGCTAGGTCGGAACGGAGAAACAACATCGTCGTCGTGTTCATGGGGAGGCAACGGAATACGTCATGTTCATAGGGAGGCAACGAAATGCGTCGTGCTCATCGGGAGGGCTTGTACGGAACAGGTGATGGAAACGAGGCCTGGCGTACTGCAGAACGGAGGAGACGGCCTTGTGTTCGACCGGCCACTTTCGAAACATGATCCTGTTCATCGGGAGGGGTCTGGCGTACCGCAAAACGAAGGAAACAGACCTCCTACGGTCGAAACGGGGGTCCTGTTGATCGGGAGGGGTGTGGCGTACCGCAAAACGGACGAAACAAACTTGTGTTGGAGCGCTACAGTCGAAACGGGGGTCCTGTTCATCGGGAGGGGCGTCGCGTACCACAAAACGGGACTCCACGGGATACTGTTCATCTCCACCGTCGACCTCCTCCAGCCTCTACGGGCTCCTGTTCATCCAGCCTCCACTGCGTGCTACTCCACCGGCTACTATCCAACCACCCCTCCACCGTCTACTGTTCATCCAGCCCTCCACACCACGGGGTCCTGTTCAACCACCCCTCCACGGGCACCCCTCCACCGTCTACTGTTCATCCATCCCTCCACACCACGGGGTCCTGTTCAACCACCCCTCCACCGTCTACTGTTCATCCAGCCCTCCACACCACGGGGTCCAGTTCATCCACCCCTCCACGGGCACCTCTCCACCGTCTATTGTTCATACAGCCCTCCACCACACCATGGGGTCCTGTTCATCCAGAGGCAACGCCACCGCTCACTGTTCATCCACCCCCCCCCCCCCCGCAACGCTCACTATTCATCCATCGATCGGCTTCAGTTAGCAGCAGTAGCGAAGGAATCGCTCAATCGGGTTCAGTTAACAGCCATCGATCGATCGCTCGGGTTCAGTAACGCGTAGCCTGCAGTGCAATCGCTCGGGTTCAGTTAGAGCCAACGCCCCGACCTCCCACTGTAACCGGGAACTCCCTGAAAATTTTCCTCCCCCTCGCTTCTACCACGGTTTTTTCTGTCATGGACGGCCCAAAGAATGTCATGCAGCTGCATCTTTGGCCCGCCCAGGACGAAAAGCCCATTTTCTGTCATGATTTTTTGTCATAGAAGTAGGAGTCCACCAGATCGATGATGATACCGGGTTTTGTCACAATTATCGTCATAGAAGTGTCATATGTATGACAGAAAAAAAACTTCGTTCGGCCCAAAATGTCATGGATGTGTCTTTTTTTTGTAATGTAGAGGAGAGACAACATACATCTTATCAAAATATCGAACGAATGCCAAATTCACATGACTACTAATAGCAAGACTTCTCCCATGTCCTCAGGAACAAAAGTAACTACTCACAAAGCATAAACATGTTCATAATCAGAGGGGTATTAATATGCATATAGGATTTGAACATATGATCTTCCACCAATTAAACCAACTAGCATCAACTACAATGTCGGGGTAAATAGCCACGGGTAGCCCAGCCGGCTTCCCCTGGCCCCTCAGAAAAAATTGTGAGCCCGTCCGGCTCATAAGAAGACTCAAGACTTGGGCCGCCCCCCCCTAGCCGGCTAACTTCCTGGCCGGCTTGGGGGCGGCCCGCTCCTTTTACCCCCGCAAAGAAAACTATGGAGGGCCGGCTACGGCAGGGCCGGCTATGGCAAGGCCGGCTATGGCACGGCCGGCTACCGCCGGGCCGGCTCCGATAAAGCAGTCAACGCCGTACCCGCGATGTACGCGTCCACTCTGTGATGATGAAGCGGGGCGTGGCTACAGTGGAGCCTGCCACCCCCAAAACCCGAAGCTCGCCTGGTACAGCGCGTCGTGCGGGCAGCCGCGGCCCGTCCAGCGCGGCACTGTAGCCACGGCGGCTCTGACGCCATCCACGACGGGCCACCAGCGTGGCCCCCGAGGCGGTGGGCCCCTTCGGGCAGAGAGATGCCGAAGGCGGCCGCACCCCCCCTCTAGCCGGCAAGACCGAGGGCCGGCTTGGCGTAGCCGGCCAGCCGCCTTCCTCGATGGAGACGCCCATCACGTAGACAAGGTGCGGCGGGGCTACAGTAATCGCCCGCCAAGGCGGCGTTACTGTAGCCACGCTTACCCCGACCAAACCTGCGCCAACAAACACGGAGCAACAGTAACCGGCCGCCGACAAGGCCCTGGCCGGTAGGGCCGGCCTGTCGTCCCAGGAGCCGGCAGTCGGCGGGACCCACCAGCCGGCGGGCCCCAGAAGCCGGCGGAGAAGCCGGCGAACATAGTCACCGACAGCTGGGCCTCGCGCCCAGTCGGATTACCATTGTACCCCCGGGGGGTAGGCCTATATAAACCCCCCAGTGCGCCCATGCAAAGGGTTGAACTCTTCTTCTGGACATAGACACATATAAGGAGAGGAGACGGGCTGTGCTAAACCCTTCTTCCTCCTTCCTCCCCAAACAGCTCAAGGAGCATTGTAGCCACCTGTGAACTTAGTAACCATGCGGAGACCCCGCAGAGCAGCAGTAGGGGTGTTATCTCCCCGGAGAGCCCTGAAGCTGGGTAAGATTCGCCGGCGTGCATGCCTACGCCTCATCCCGTTTCCAGGCACCGGCGACGTTCTTTTGGCCCCCGCAATGATAAGCCACCCGTTGGCATATGTCGATCCTACCACCCGACATTTGGCGCCCACCGTGGGGCCAGGTGCACCGTCGTCCGGAGACTTGTTCTGGACGGGAACCCTTTTCCTCCCTCGCGGGCGCAGCCAGCCTGGCTCGCCCGATGGCGCATGCCGCGACGCGCTGCACGGCGTCGCCGACATCTGCGCGACTAGCGGCCTCGCCAGCCTCTTCGACAATGCCCGCCTCTCCGACGAGCTCGCCTCCGATGCGGGCGCATATCACCTCGCCAACCTCCTCAGCCAGCTCCACGTCTCCGGCGAGCCCGCTGCGGACTTGGAGTCGGTTGGCTCCACCGACCCGATGCCCGTCGATTCCGACGCGGCATCCTACGTCACCTTCCCCACCAACGTCACGGTCCACAACGACCCGCTCCCTCCGGCCGGCGATCGCGATTCTGACGCCCCCGAGGTGATGGTTATCGGCCTCGACGGCCCGACCGACGAGGGCGCCCGCGACTCCCCGCGCGCGGCAGCCCAAGACTTGTCCGTCCCCCTTCCGGCTGACGCCAGCGACGAAGTTCTGGAGGCACGCCGCCTCGCTCTCCTCGCGGAGGGCCGGCGGCTGGCCTCCGTAAGACGCCTCACCGAGGCCTACCAGCGCGAAGCTGATCGCGCCGCCTTCGGCACGCCGGCTCCGGCTGGACCTAGCCGGGCCGGCGCCGTCAGGCAACGCGGCGCCATCATCGCCGACACGCTCGGCGTGGATCGCCCGGTCTGCGCCACCCCGCTCGAGAACCTGCGCGCCGCCCAGGCGGCCGTCGACGAGCTAGACGGCTTGGAAGCCGAAGATCTCCCACATATGACGCGGCGCATCCAGCAGCTAATCGATGCGGCCGCACGACGGCACGAGGCCGACGCCTGCGCGGGAAGCCCGCCCCCGCGCCGCGAGCACGGCGCGACCTCCCGGTCGCCGACTACCAGCTACACCCGCGCGCGGCGCGAGAAAGAGCCGGCTCCCAGCCGAAACCGGACCCAAGTCTCCATCGAGCGACACACGGACAGCCGCCCCCGAGCCATGGAATGGCGGGGCACCCCGCCTCCGCCTCGAACCCGCGGAGAAAGATATCCTACCCCGCCTCCCGTGGCTCACCCGACTCTCAGCGGCTGGCTTGGTCGCCGGGAGGGAATCGGCGAAAACGACGCCCGCCACCGGATCGACCGTCTGGCCCGATCTCTGGCGCTGGAAGAAGAAGACGATGTCGGCCCGCCTTGCTTCGGCCCCCGCATCCACGACGAGCCCTTCCCCAAAGGGTTCTCGCTCCCAAGAGACACGCCTAAGTACAACGGCTCGGTGAAGCCGGAAGACTGGCTGACCGACTACTCCACGGCCGTCAGCATCGCCAATGGCAACCGGCGCGTTGCCGTAAAATACGTGCCCCTCATGCTGCAGGGCACGGCGCGGACGTGGCTTAACAGCCTTAAGCCGCTCAGCATCAACAGCTGGGTGGACTTCACTGAAGCCTTCGTTCGCAACTTCACCAGCACCTACAAGCGGGCCCCCAAGCCCAGACAGCTCTCCCTGTGTGTACAGGGCCCAGCCGAGTCCACTCGCGACTACCTGACGCGTTGGGCCGAGCTCCGCAACTCCTGTGAGGGGGTGCACGAGGTGCAAGCCATCGAATACTTCACCGCCGGGTGCCGAGAGGGCACCCTCCTCAAGCACAAGCTTCTCTGCGATGAGCCGACTACCCTCGACGAGCTCCTAAACATCGCCGACAAGTACGCCACCGCCGACTCCTCGATGAAGACCGAGCTCCGGGTGGACGCATCCGGAAAGGTACTCAATCCGGCGCCGAAAGCGCCGGCTGGAGACGGCGGCCGACGCCAACACCAGAACGATCAAAAACGCAAGGGCCCTGCGCCGCCTCCCGCCAGTCGGCAGGTGGCCACGGTCGAAGATGCGTCGCCCGAAGGGCGGCCTGCGCCCAAGAAGCCAAAGGGTGGCCGGCCGGCTTGGCAGCCGGCCTTCTCCTACGAGCAAACCCTTGATGCCCCGTGCAAATTCCATAGCGGCGCGAAGCCGTCCAACCACACGACCCGCAAATGCAACTGGCTCGCCCGAATCTCGAAGGGCGAAGGGCTCGCGCCGACTCCGCCTGCCGGCCCGCCGCCGCCGGCTCCGCCGCCCAAAGCCGCCCGGCCCGCGGTCGACACCGTGCAGGACGAGTTCCCCGACGAGCAAGCGTCTTATGTCATCTTCACGAGCCAGCCCGAAGACCGGCGCAGCAGGCGCCGAGAGCAACAGGAGGTCAACATGGCCGCTACCAGCCCAGCCGGCCACATGCACTGGTCGGAGAAACCCATCAGCTGGAGCCGGGCCGACCACCCAGAGGTGATGCCCTCCCCCGGCTCCTACGCATTGGTCCTGGAGGCCACCCTCGCTACTGATACGCGCGCCGCACGCTTCTCCCGCGTGCTGATCGACGGCGGAAGCAGCATCAACATCCAGTACCGCGACACCATGGAGAAGCTGGGTGTCAAGGCCAAGCAACTTGCGCCGACTCGAACGGTGTTCCACGGCATCGTACCCGGACTGTCCTGCGCCCCCATCGGCAAGCTCAAGATCGATGTACTCTTTGGGGGCAAGGATCATTTCCGCCGAGAAGCAATCTGGTTCGAGGTGGTGGACCTGGATAGCCCTTATCATGCCTTGCTTGGCCGACCCGCCTTGGCCAAGTTCATGGCGGTCCCCCACTATGCTTACCTCAAGATGAAGATACCGAGCTCTAAGGGCGTCATCACCATCGCCGGCGACTACAAGAAGTCCGCCGACTGCGCCACGGCCAGCAGCCGGCTGGCCGAATCCCTTGTGATCGCGGCCGAGAGGAAGACGCTGGACCGGGTCGTGGCCCTGGCCAGCAAGCAGTTAAACCAACCCGCCGACTCCAAGGAGTATGATGCCCAAGGATCTTTCCAGCCGGCCAAGGAGACCAAGAAGATACAGCTCGACCCCGAGCACCCCGAGAGGTTCATCATCATTGGGGCGAGCCTAGATAGCAAATAGGAAGGCGAGCTCGCCGATTTCCTCCGTGAGAATCAGGATATCTTTGCATGGTCCCCCAAAGACATGCCGGGTGTTCCGAAGGATTTCGCCGAGCACAAATTGCACGTGCGGGAGGATGCCAAACCAGTCAAGCAGCCCCTCCGCCGACTATCAGAAGAGAAGAGAAGGATCGTAGGGGAGGAGATAGCCCGGCTCCTTGCAGCCGGCTTCATCATGGAAGTTTTCTTCCCCGAATGGCTCGCGAACCCAGTTCTCGTGCTGAAGAAGAATAACAAGTGGCGCATGTGTATAGATTACACGAGCCTCAACAAAGCCTGCCCAAAGGATCCCTTCGCTCTGCCCAGGATCGATCAAGTAATAGACTCCACAGCCGGATGCGAGCTGTTGAGCTTTTTGGATGCCTACTCGGGATACCACCAGATCAAGCTGAACCCGGATGACCAGTTGAAAACCGCCTTCATCACGCCGTTTGGGGCCTTCTGCTACCTGACCATGACGTTCGGCCTGAGGAATGCCGGCGCCACGTTTCAGCGTTGTATGCAGAAGTGCCTCCTCACGCAGCTCGGCAAGAATGCCCACGTTTACGTGGATGATGTTGTGGTGAAGACAGAGAAGCGTGGCACCCTGCTGGAAGACTTGAAGGAAACATTCGAGAACCTGCGCCGGTTCCGAATCAAGCTCAACCCAGAGAAATGCGTGTTCGGAGTGCCAGCCGGCCAGCTCCTTGGCTTCCTGGTCTCTGAACGCGCCATAGAGTGCAACCCTGTGAAGATCAAAGCCATCGAGAGGATGGCGGTCCCAACCAAGCTCAGAGAGATCCAGAAGTTCACCGGGTGCTTGGCCTCCCTTAACCGCTTCATCAGCGGGCTAGGAGAAAAGGCTCTCCCCCTCTACCGCCTCATGAAGAAGAGCACTCACTTCGAGTGGAACGACCAGGCCGACCAAGCTTTCCACGAGCTGAAGAAAATGCTGTCCACGCCGCCTGTCTTGGCGGCACCGACTGAGAAGGAGCCCATGCTCCTATATATTGCCGCCACCAGCCGGGTGGTCAGCACCGTCATTGTGGTCGAATGCCCCGAAGAAGGCCGCGCCCAGCCGGTGCAGAGACCAGTCTATTACCTGAGCGAGGTGCTGTCCACCTCGAAACAAAATTACCAGCACTATCAGAAGATGTGCTACGGCGTGTACTTCGCCGCCAAGAAGCTGAAGCCGTACTTTCAAGAGCATCCCATCACGGTCGTATGCACTGCCCCGCTTGCCGACATCATAGGCAGCCGGGATGCATCCGGCCGGGTGGCCAAATGGGCCATCGAGCTGGCCCCCTACACCATCTTCTACCAACCCCGCACCGCCATCAAGACGCAAGCGTTGGCCGACTTCCTCGTCGACTGGGCCGAGACCCAGTACTTACCGCCGGCGCCCGACTCCACCCATTGGCGCATGCACTTTGACGGATCAAAAATGCGCACCGGCTTGGGAGCCGGCGTCGTCCTAACTTCTCCAAAGGGCGACAAGCTCAAATACACGCTGCAGATCCACTTCGCCGCCTCCAACAACGTCGCCGAGTACGAGGCACTCATACACGGGCTCCGGCTGGCCAAGGAGCTTGGTATTCGCCGGATCTTGTGCTATGGCGACTCGGATTTGGTGGTGCAGCAGTCTTCTGGCGATTGGGACGCCAAGGACGCAAACATGGCGAGCTACCGTTTCCTGGTACAGCAAATCAGCGGATACTTCGACGGATGTGAGTTCCTTCACGTGCCGCGGGCCGACAACGAGCCGGCGGACGCCCTGGCTCGAATAGGATCCACGCGGCAAGCAATACCAGCCGGCGTCGCCCTGCAGCGCTTCCTCAAGCCTTCAATCAGGCCATCTCCGGAGTCCGATTCCATTTTCGTGCCGCCTAACCCCGAGGGGGCCGGGTCCGGCTCGAAGAATCAAGCAGCCGGCCCGGGGACTTCAATATTCGGCTCAGGAACTGCCGCACCCGGCCCGGGGACTGCAGCAGCCGGCCCGGGGGCTGCAGTGGCCGGCCCGGGGACTTCTTCAGCACAGGAAGCGGCGGCCGACTCCAGCGCTGCACTACCCAACCCACCCACCCTGGTGGCTCTGGCCACATTGGTGGCTGAGGAGGTCGTCTCCCCATCATGGGCCCAAGCCATCCGCAACTTTCTGGTGAACCATGACCTGCCGGCTGACAAAAACGAAGCAAGACAAGTCCAGCGCCGGGCTGGAGCATACACCATCGTCAACAGAGAGCTTGTCAAGCGTAGTGCCACCGGAGTCTTGCAGCGATGCGTCGAGCAGGAGAAGGGCATCGCGATCCTTAGGGATATACACCAAGGAGAATGCGGCCATCATGCCGCATCAAGGTCACTGGTCGCCAAAGCTTTCCGCCACGGTTTCTTCTGGCCGACTGCTTTGGACGACGCCAAAGAGCTAGTCAAACACTGCAAAGGCTGCCAGCTTTTCAGCTCGCAGCAACACATGCCGGCTTCGGCACTCAAGACCATTCCCATCACCTGGCCCTTTGCCGTCTGGGGGTTGGATATGGTGGGCCCATTTAAGACGGCATGCGGCGGCATGACTCATTTGCTCGTCGCCGTTGACAAATTCACCAAGTGGATCGAGGCGAAGCCGATCAAGAAGCTGAATGGGCCGACTGCAGTGACGTTCATTGCAGATATAACAACCCGGTACGGCGTACCGCACAGCATCATCACCGACAACGGCACGAATTTTGCCAAAGGTGCCCTGGCACGGTTCTGCGCTGCGCAAGGTATCCGGCTGGACCTTGCGTCAGTCGCCCACCCACAGTCAAACGGCCAGGTGGAGCGGGCAAATGGCCTCATTCTATCCGGCATCAAGCCTCGACTGGTCGCACCCCTGGAGCGTTCAGCCGGCTGCTGGCTCGATGAGCTGCCGGCTGTCCTATGTTGTCTGCGCACTACTCCCAACAGATCAACCGGCTTCACTCCTTTCTTCCTTGTATATGGTGCCGAGGCAGTCATCCCAACAGACATCGAGTTCGACTCGCCTCGGGTAACCATGTACACGGAAGCGGAAGCCAAAGAAGCACAAGAAGACGGCGTCGACCTGCTGGAAGAGGCCCGGCTGTTAGCCCTCAGCCGGTCCGCTATCTACCAGCAGGGTCTGCCCCGCTACCATAGCCGGAGGGTCCGCCCAAGATCCTTCCAGGAGGGCGACCTTGTGCTCCGGCTGATCCAGCGGACAGCCGGCCAGCACAAGCTCGCAGCCCCCTGGGAAGGCCCCTTCATCATCAGCAGAGCCTTGGGCAACGACGCCTACTACCTCATCGACGCGCAGAAGCCAAAGGCACGCAAGAGAGACGACTCCGGCAAGGAGTCGGAGCGACCGTGGAACGCAAATCTCCTTCGAAAGTTTTACAGTTAAAGCGCAGTATGTGTCATGCCCACTTTTGTATTTAGTATGATACAGTAGGCTCCCCGAGAAAGACTCGGGGACTGCCACCCGTTGTTTTATGAATGAAAGTTATCATGCGTATGATATTATCTTCTCATTTACTTTGTCCGGTACCGGGTCCGACGAGTCGGCCCGGGGACTGGCCGACTAGAGTTATATCAAGAACCTTACCCGCAGTCAGACAAGTAATGTGTCAACACCCAGGCTTGGCTCTTGCTGAAATCGCAGCTCGAAGAACCGACTGCCCGACTGGCAAGAGCCACCAGCCGGAAAGGGTGCGCACATGAAAAACGGCTAGGGACCAAACAGGCTCGCATATATAACAAAAGCCGGCTTGCTGCCTCCCGCCGACCGACTACCAGAGTAGCCGGCCGGCCGGCTTACATTCAGTCTACTTCAAATCCAAGAAAACTCAAGTACTTGCCTTCCCAAAAAGGGAAGGCGGCAAAGGAAAGAGCCTAAGGACAAAAAGTACACTCGGATGAACGCCAGCACATGCACATATTAATATATTACACAAAAAACCTCCAGAGAGGTCGACATTCAGCATTGTTCGATATACACCCAGTGGGTGGAATTGCAGAAACTTAAACTTGTCCAAAAAGAAAGACAGGGACGAAACGAAAGGCAGCTCAAGCCGGCGGGGCCGCAGACGAGCTAGATTAGGCGGCGGAGGTAGTCGCGCCGGCTGAAGGAGCGGCCGACTGACGAACCTCGGCTTGATCGTCGCCTCTGGCAGAGGGCGCGCTCCTGCGCGGCTCGTTGCTAGAGGCACGGTCGGCTGGGGGACGGTCGGCCGCCCCACCAGTCGGCTCGGCGTCTTCGCTGTCTTCCTCCTCGTCGTCTTTGCCCTCGTCGCTAGAGGCGATCTCTTCCGCCGAGTCTTCGCCGTCCATCGGGTTCAGCCCGAACCATTCCTCCGGCTGGGCCGTGCCATCATCGTTAAGCTCCGGCGCGAAGACGCTGGTGTCGGTGCACTCGGCGATCGTCGAGGCGCGCTGCGCGATCACCGGCCGCACCTCCTCCAGTTCGGCATCGGCTTCCGACCGCCACGTCCGCAGCTGGTCCAGGCTTAGCCCTGGGTACCACGCGCGGACGAACTCCAGCGCGCGCCCGGCTCCAAGACGGGCCGCGGACGCCTTCCAGGCCTCGAAGCGGCCGACTGCGACCTCGAGCCAGTCGGCCGTCCGGCTTGGGGTCCGGGGAATTGCCTGGCCGGGCCAGAGCGCGGCCAGCATCGTCGCCCCGGCGCGCTGGAGTCGGCGGAGCAACCGGTGGGCCGGCTGCAGCCGCGCCTGGACGGCGATAAGCTGCTCCGACAGTGTCCGGTTCGCATCCGGCGGAATCACGACCCCGGCTTGACGGCGCTCCTCGCGGTAGGCTTCGATGGCTTGGGCGGCTAGGACAGACTGGCCGGGGAAGTACTCTGCGCAAGACAACGAACACAAGTCAAAACAAAACCATAGGCGGCCGGCGATTGGAAGAAGAGCAAGGAAGACAGCCTACCGTTAATAAGATCCTCGACCCGGCCGAAGCCTTCTTCCAGTGCCCGGCGCGTCTCGGCCCAGCTCGCCTCCCTGGCCCCGAACTCCGCCCTCAGGGTAGCCTCGTCGTCCTGCGCTTTTTGCAGGGCCGCCTTGTGGCTCCTCTCCTGGTCGGCCAGTTTCGTTGCCAGGCGGTCGCGCTCTTGAACCAGATCAGCGCACTCGGCGTCCTTGGCACGAAGAGCGGCCTGCACCATGCCGAGTTCCCTCCGCAAGTCGGCGTTGGCCTCTGCACGAGCAAGAAATAAAGAGAAAAATCAGCAAAGGGAAAGTCGTCAAGAAAGATCCGACCCGACTGCACTGCAGTCGGCCCGGATCTCGGGGACTACACCCAGTGGGTGTGCTGTCGCGCCCCCACGAGAAGTTAACCATGACAAGACACTTACGCCGGCTGCTGGCGAGGTCCTCGGTCCTCCGGCTTAGCTCCCGAGCCTGGGAGTTGAAGGCGGCCGCGCGAGAGTTGTGATAATCCTGAAGATCAGAAAAAACAGTCAGCATAGTCGTCTAGTAAGATCCGACCTGACTGAGCTGCAGTCGGCCCGGATCTCGGGGACTACACCCAGTGGGTGCGCTAGCGCGCCCCCACGGAAAAAATTCAAAGGACCAGAGCGGTCAAGGAGTGAAGACTTACCCGGATTGCAGACCGCGTCGACAGAAACTCCTGAGTGAATTGCCTCAGGAGGCCGGCTTGCGCCTGCAACCGGCTCCGAACCTCTTGGGCCGCGACGTTCAGCTCACCGCTCCCTCCGCTGGGAGTCCACCCGGACGTGGCGGAGCTGGCCGCCTCCAGGGCATCTGCCGTCCGCTCGGCTCCCGCGGCTCGGCGCGTGTCCGGCGGGGTCGTGCCCCCTCCGGCGGGCCGGTCCGCCGCCGGCTCGATCTCAAGGCCGGCTCCGGCCTCGGGTGTAGCCCGGGCCGGCTCCTCCGGCACCGCCGACGATCGGCCGCCTTCGCCTGCTCCAGCTAGCGCTGCCGGCGACGTCCTCTCGGCGGATCCCTCGACGGCCTCGCCCCTCTGCACCGGCGGCTGCTCGGGGATAATCTCCTCCGCCGTGGGCAGAGGGACGTCCGGGTCCAAGGTCTGGAGGGGGATGGCGAGCAGCGGAGTCTGGCTGCGCGCGCTTTCCACCTCCGCCTCCACGGCCGCCCGCTCCGATGGAGCCTCAGCCGCCGCGCTCGCTCGCCCTGGCGCCGTTTGGGCGGCCTCTCGCTCCGCCGTCGCCCGCTCGGCCACCTCCCTCTCTCGGCGCGCCTCGCGTGCGTTGCGCTGCGTGGCTGCGTCAAGTTCGGCGCGGGGGTCCACTCGGCGGGACCCTGAAGAGCCGGCACCCGGCCCGACCACGGAGCCGGCTGGGCCCCTTTCGAGGGAGAGCGGCGCCCTGCTCAGGAAATCAGAAAACATTCAAGGAAAGAAAACTTCAGAATAACAAGCACGCAGGCGGCTACTAGACTTACGCGGAAACTGACGCGGGCTTCTTCACCGCCTTCCGAAAGCGGGCCGCCTTCACCGCCGCCTCCTCGTGCTTCGTGGCCGCGGCGGAGGCCTTCGGTTTCTTCGGCCGGCTCCCGAAGAGCGGGAGCGTGGCCCGGCGTTTTCCCTTCCCGCCGCCGGCAGTCGGCGCGGCGGACGAGCTCGCGCCGCGGCAGTCGGTTGCCGACTGGCGGCGAGGGAGTTCTCCGGCTTCGAAGTCGTCCGGCCAGTCGTCGAAGCTGGCCGAGAGCCCGGTGCCGCCGAGCTCGACGGCACCCCCCGTGGCGGCGTCCTCCATGGCGACGGCGGAGAGATCCGGGTCGTCAGGGTCATCCTCCGTGCGATCCGGGGCGTACTCACGGTCGACTCCGGCTGCCCCGGCTGGCAGCGGGAGGAGAGGATTCTGATAAAGGAAAAGAGAAAAGGGGTCGCCTGGTCAGAAGCCGGCTATCCCAAGCCGGCAGACGACGAGAGGAAAGGCTTACCACAGGCGGAGGCTGGGCGCGGGAGTACGGCGCCTTGCCGAATTGCCACTCGTCCGTGAGCTTCAAGTTGGCGACGTAGTTCGCCATCAGAGCCACCTCGGCGTGCGGCATCTCCCAGGTACTCAGCCGGCAGGGATCGAACCGGCCGCTCATCTGGCACATCATGTGCGGCCGGCTTTGGAGAGGCAAGATCCGGCGCTCGACGAAGGCGGTTACCAAGTCGGACGCAAGAAGACCCTCCGATTGGATCATCACCCGAAGCCGGGAGATGGAAGCGTTCCCCGCTGGAGAAAGGGACTTCGACCGGTAGCCCCAGGTCCGCCGCTTCCCAGTCAGCGGGCCGGCTACGTAAGCCGGCAGGTTGACGTAGTCGCCGTGCCGGGCGACGTTCTTGACGTAGAAGTAAGACTTTTGCCACAGCTTGACCGACTGGATCAGAGGAATGTGGGGGAAGGGGTTGTTGTCGCAGGCCCTCTTCATCGCGATGAAGGCGCCGGAGGGAGCCGGCACGCCGGCGGAGACGGTGCCGAGCTTGTTCTGGAACAGTTCGGCCCAGAGCTCCAGCGTCGGCAGCACCCCCAAGTACCCTTCGTAGAGCGTGACGAAGGCCGAGAGTTGGAGCACCGCGTTGGGCGTGACGTGGTGCAGTTGAAGATTGTAGAACTCGAGAAACGATCGCATGAAACTGCTCGCCGGAAAGCCGAAGCCCCGGAGGAAGTGCGTGCGGAAGACGACGCGCTCGCCTTCCTCCAGCGTCGGCGAGACCTCCTTCGCGGGCGCTAGGCGCACCTGCACGAGGTCGGCGGAGGGCAGACGCCGGGTCTGGCGGAGGAACTCGATGTGCTCGTCGTGGATGTTGGACCCGTCCCACGAGCTCGACAAGGCCAGCGACATGGCGACGTGGGAGGGCTACGGCGCGAAGCTGCGTCGAGCAAGAAGAAGAGCAGGAAGAAGAAGAGCAAGGGGGATGGGGAGCGGGGGAGCGAGCGGGCCCGTGCCTCTCCCCCTCCCCTCCTACTTGTAGGCGCGTGCGCCGGAGACGAGGAGGCGCGGCGTGGGGGATCGTGGGGATCAATCGTGCCCATCTCCCCCACGCTCGCGTTATTTACGCGCCTTGATGGCGCAGGGTAACGGCCGCGGGGAGGCGAGCAGCCCCCTCGGGCCACAGAAGATCCGCGCCCGGGCCGAGGCCGGGGAGTGGCGGGCCCGGACCTGCGGCGGCGTCCCGTCGCGCGCGTGCGATGGCAGGACTTCCCCGCCACGTGGCTCGTCGTGGGGCCCGCGGCCGGCCCGCGGGTCAACCACGGTCGCCCTAATAAAGAAAAGCGTTCCGAGGCCGGCGGCGACAACGCAGTCGGCCCCGCACGGTATGAAGCCGGCCTAGCTTCCCGTCCGTTCATCTGCCGCGAAGCTCGCCCGCCTTCGGAGACTACTGTCGGGGTAAATAGCCACGGGTAGCCCAGCCGGCTTCCCCTGGCCCCTCAGAAAAAATTGTGAGCCCGTCCGGCTCATAAGAAGACTCAAGACTTGGCCCGCCCCCCCCCCCTAGCCGGCTAACTTCCTGGCCGGCTTGGGGGGCGGCCCGCTCCTTTTACCCCCGCAAAGAAAACTATGGAGGGCCGGCTACGGCAGGGCCGGCTATGGCAAGGCCGGCTATGGCACGGCCGGCTACCGCCGGGCCGGCTCCGATAAAGCAGTCAACGCCGTACCCGCGATGTACGCGTCCACTCTATGATGATGAAGCGGGGCGTGGCTACAGTGGAGCCTGCCACCCCCAAAACCCGGAGCTCGCCTGGTACAGCGCGTCGTGCGGGCAGCCGCGGCCCGTCCGGCACGGCACTGTAGCCACGGCGGCTCTGACGCCGTCCACGACGGGGCACCAGCGTGGCCACCGAGGCGGTGGGCCCCTTCGGGCAGAGAGATGCCGAAGGCGGCCGCACCCCCCCTCTAGCCGGCAAGACTGAGGGCCGGCTTGGCGTAGCCGGCCAGCCGCCTTCCTCGATGGAGACGCCCATCACGTAGACAAGGTGCGGCGGGGCTACAGTAATCGCCCGCCAAGGCGGCGTTACTGTAGCCACGCTTACCCCGACCAAACCTGCGCCAACAAACACGGAGCAACAGTAACCGGCCGCCGACAAGGCCCTGGCCGGTAGGGCCGGCCTGTCGTCCCAGGAGCCGGCAGTCGGCGGGACCCACCAGCCGGCGGGCCCCAGAAGCCGGCGGAGAAGCCGGCGAACATAGTCACCGACAGCTGGGCCTC
Source organism: Triticum monococcum (assembly GCA_034509565.1). Taxonomy (NCBI): domain Eukaryota; kingdom Viridiplantae; phylum Streptophyta; class Magnoliopsida; order Poales; family Poaceae; genus Triticum; species Triticum monococcum. The sequence continues at coordinate 420,061,466 of CM067845.1, forward strand.
GCGCCCAGTTGGATTACCATTGTACCCCCGGGGGGTAGGCCTATATAAACCTCCCGGTGCGCCCATGCAAAGGGTTGAACTCTTCTTCTAGACATAGACACATATAAGGAGAGGAGACGGGCTGTGCTAAACCCTTCTTCCTCCTTCCTCCCCAAACAGCTCAAGGAGCATTGTAGCCACCTGTGAACTTAGTAACCATGCGGAGACCCCGCAGAGCAGCAGTAGGGGTGTTATCTCCCCGGAGAGCCCTGAAGCTGGGTAAGATTCGCCGGCGTGCATGCCTACGCCTCATCCCGTTTCCAGGCACCGGCGACGTTCTTTTGGCCCCCGCAATGATAAGCCACCCGTTGGCATATGTCGATCCTACCACCCGACATACAAGGAGTAATTAACACTACTAGCAACCTACTAGCACCAATTCCGGACTTGGAGACAAGAATTGGATACAAGAGATGAACTAGGGTTTTGAGATGAGATGGTGCTGATGAAGATGTTGATGGAGATTGCCCTCTCCCGATGAGAGGAGCGTAGGTGATGATGATGGCGATGATTTCCCCCTCCGGGAGGGAAGTTTCCCCGGCAAAACAGCTCCGCCAGAGCCCGAGATTGATTCCGCCAAGGTTCCGCCTCGTGGCGGCGGAGTTTCATCCGAGAAGATGGCTTATGATTTTTTTTCATCAAAAGACTCCATATAGCAGAAGATGGCCACCGGAGGGCCACCAGGGGGCCCACGAGGTAGGGGGCGCGCCCTAGGGGGTAGGGCGTGCCCCCACCCTTGTGGTAAGGGTGTGGCCCCCAGTGAGGTTCTTGTTCTTAGTATTTTTATATATTTGGAAAACATCATCCGTGAAGTTTCAGGACTTTTGGAGCTGTGCAGAATAGGTCTCTAATATTTACTCCTTTTCCAGCCCAGCATCCTAGCTGCCGGCATTCTCCCTCTTTATGTAAACCTTGTAAAGTAAGAGAGAATAAGCATAAGTGTTGTGACATAATGTGTAATGACAGCCCATAATGCAATAAATATTGATATAAAAGCATGATGCAAAATGGATGTATCAACTCCCCGAAGCTTAGACCTCGCTTGTCCTCAAGCGAAAAGCCGAAATCGAAAAACATGTCCACATGTATAGACATAGAGGTGTCTATAAAAATAAAATACGGACATGAGGGCATCATGATCATTCTTAGAACAACAACTTACATAATTCTTTGTCATATAATATCTGATGCTAGAGTAATAATTCAATCACAATATCAAGTATGAATCGTAAACTTCATTGAAAACTAACAAACTACAATCTCGGTCATTGAAGCAATTGCAATTTATCATAACATAGGAAGGAGTCAATGTATAAGAGCTTTTCAGCAAGTCCACATACTCAACTATCATATAATATTTGACAATTGCTGACACTCACGCTACCTATGGGTATGGAGTTTTAAACAGACACAGAGAAAGATAGGGGCTTATAGTTTTGCCTCCCAACGTTTTACCTCAAGGGTAATGTCAACAGTAATAGTTCATGAAAACTCACATCCAATTAGCCATATATACCAGGATCTTTCCAACATATTGTGCTTGCCAAAGGATAAAATGTAAAAAGGAAGGGTGAAGATCACCATGACTCTTATGCAATGTAGGAGATAAAGGTAAAAGATAGGCCCTTCGCAGAGGGAAGCAGAGGTTGTCATGCGCTTTTATGGGTTGGATGCACAAAATCTTAATGCGAAAGAACATCACTTTATATTGCCACTTGTGATATGGACCTTTATTATGCAGTCTGTCGCTTTTATTACTTCCATATCACACGCTCGTATAAAGCTTATTTCCTCCACACCAATCAATCATACATATTTAGAGAGCAATTTTTATTGCTTGCACCGATGACAACTTACTTGATGGATCTTACTCAATCCATAGGTAGATATGGTGGACTTTTATGGCAAGACTGGTTTACCGGTATTTGGAAGCACAAGTAGTATCTCTACTTGGTGCAATGAATTTGGCTAGCATGAGGGGGAAAGGCAAGCTCATCATGTTGGAAGATCCAAGACAATATAATTTATCTCAGATGTAAGAAAACATAACCCATTACGTTGTCTTTCTTGTCCAATGTCAACTCTTTAGCATGTCATATTTTAATGAGTGCTCAAAATCATAAAAGATGTCCAAGATAGTATATTTATATGTGAAGACCTCTCTTTCTTTATTACTTCCTATTAATTGCAACGATGACCAAAACTGTGTTTGTCAACCCTCAATAACTTTTATTCATCATACTCTTTCTATGTGAGCTCATTACTCTCCATAAGACTCATATGATCTCTTTGTTTCTTTTTATTTCTTTCTCTTTTCTTTTATTCCTTTAGTATCATGGCAAAATAATCAAGCCCTTGACTCAACACTAATCTTTATCATATCGCTCACGGACTCGATTACATAGAAGGATAATAAAGCAAAACTCATAACTAGATCATACTAAGAACTTTTATTCTACTAGATCAAGATATTACCAAAAGGATCGAACTAAGAAAACCGGTAAAGATAGAGTGATGGTGATATGATACTGGGGCACTCCCCCAAGCTTGGCAGTTGCCAAGTGGAGTGCCCATACCCATGTGATTATGTCTCCTTTGCTGGTGAAGAAGGTGGGGTTGTTGATGATGGATAGTCGCACATCGAGCGTAGGAGGTCTTCTAACTTGCGGATAATGCCCTTGAGTGAAATGATATGCTCCTTCAACAAAAAAAAATTCACGTGTGAGATACTTATTTTGTATATGAGCCAACTCAATCATCTTGAAAGCTTCGATTTCTATTGGGGTAAGAAGATTGTGATCCGGTTGAAAGGTGTCTTCTGTTGCTGGAACTTGTCCTCCATGGCCTTCTTGATCCCTTCATCCTTGTTGATCTCCATAGGTTCTTCTCTGTTCAGCTCTATCTTCATTAGCCAAGCATCATTGCCCTCATGGTTGGAGGAGGAGGGAGACAACATAGTGCCTGGCCTTGACAACCCTGATAAAAAACAGCTTGAAACAAGGATAGGAGATTTTTGCGTGATACAGGACTCAAAACCCCCGGGAGATTATATAATGAATTTTTACCGACCAAAATACGTGTCCTGTACGAAAACGGAGTCCGGAGAGCACAGGAGGTGCCCACGAGGTAGGGGGTGCGCCCTCCACCCTCGCGGGGCCCTCATGTCCTTCTCGGACTGCTGCTTATTTTTCTATTTTTCTAAATATTCCAAAACAAAGAAATATTACCATAAAAACTGTTTTAGAGTCGGTTTACTTACCATACCACATACCTATTCCTTTTCGGAGTCTGAAATGTTCCGGAAAGTGTCCCTTATGTATTCCTCCGGGGTTACGGTTTCGATAACATTGGTTTCAACATTTCTGTGATTACGTGACATATAATGTTTGATTCTTTGACCGTTCACCACCTTCGGATTTGTGCCTTCGAAGTTGTTCATTTTTATGGCACCGGAACGGTAGACCTCCTTTGTCACACCCTAGCTAGTCCATGCATTGAGTGTGCATCATGTTTACTTTCATCAGAAACTTGAAATGGGGAAGGCAGAACCCCCAACACCCCCCCCCCCCTGAAATCAACTAGGGTTTACTAAAAATTATTTCAATGAACCTGAAATGCCCTTCTAAAATGTTCACCCTCTTTGCCTTGGGTTGGAACCTCTGGGAAAATAGGTGCACATTTTTCTAGGTCAACAGAAGGTCACTGATTTAAATCATAAATAATTGAATTTGGGCATTTAAATGCTATTAAATAATTTAAGTTCTCAAATAATTCTGGAAATAATTGTTTGATGTTAGGAATAATCCCAATAGAGCCCACAATTATTTTCAGGATTTTAGAAAGTGCCTAGGTATTTTAAATAAAGCCCTAAAGCTATAGGAAAATAGAAAAGAAAACAAAATCAAAAAAGGGGGGAAAGCAGCCCACCTGGGCCTTACCTGTGCTGGCCAGCCCACCTGGCTCGGCCCAGCCTACTGGCGCTGCCAGTCGTCGTCCTCCTCGCGCCAGAAGGACGCGGAGCGCGTGGCCGGCACCCGCGGCCACACGCCGGCCACCTCCTGCTTCCGCCGATGCCGGGAGAAATCCAGGGAATGCCACGCGACCCCCCACGTCGCCCTCTCATCCTCTCTCACTCTCCCCCTCGTCTCCCTCTCCCTCTCCCGCGATGGCCGACGCACCCGTCGCCGTCTCACCATCATAGTCGCGCCCTCCGTCACCCCCTTGCCTCTCTGACCTGTCCAGAAGCTCCGCCGTGACGCCCTCGCCCTCCCCACCGAGCCACGCATCGCCGGAGGCCCTGCATCGCCGTCATCGGATCATCTTCAACCTCGGTACCCGCCGGACGCCGCTCATCGATTCGCCTCACTCCGGTCGCCCCCGAGCCCACTGAGCTGCTCATCGACCTCCCTGTGAGCTCCGCCACCTTTCCCCTCTTCTTTTCCACGCGTTTGCACCCTCTAGGCCATAGTTCCACCATGGCCGAAGCTCGTCTCTGCTCGAGCTTGTCGCCGGCGCCGCTCCGGCGACCATTTGGTCATCCCATGCTACGCAACGTGCTTGCCACATCACATAGTGCCTCGTTAGCGCCTCAGTTTCCACGTTTGCACGCCGCAGCCCACACCCCGCACATGGCCGAACTCTGGCCGCCGCCTTGGAGCTCGCCGTCGTCGTCTCCGGCCAACGTAGGCCCGGCCACCACCACCACTAGATGCGCGACTGCAAGAGCTCTCCAACGAGCCCAAGAACGGCCTCGCTCGTGCCCTGTAGGCGTTTTCCGAGCTGCGCCACCGTCTCGGGCCTCGCCGGCGGCTCAACGCCGGCCAGTTTGACCCAGTTTGACACTGGGTGGGCCCAGGTAGACCCCCCTGAGTCTATGACAGGTGGGGCCGGTCTGCTAACTAATCTAGGATTAGTTTTAACTAATTTTATTTTACTCAGTCACTGACATGTGGGCCCAGGCCCCACTGACAGCAAATTAGTGTTAATCTAATCCTGTTATTTAACTGAGAGACTGACAGAAGGGGCCCACCAGCCAGGTTTGACCTGGGCTGGCGCCTTTGACCTACTGAGGTCAGCATGACGCAATGCTGATGCAGTAATGCATTTTCTGGAATTATTTTTATTCAGGAAATTCCAGAAAATAGTTCAAACTTCAAAAATTCATAGAAATTCAACCATAACTCCAAATGAGATAAATTATATATGAAAAATTAGCAGAAAAATTCAATCTATCCATCTGTAATGGTTTCATGCATGACAAAACAAGTTTACCCTGCTGTTTAAGCAGAATAAGGAAATGCCCTATAAATGCAATAATTAATGAGCTAATATTTGAATCTTGGATTCAAATGAGTTCACCCCTTTCTGTTTTAGCTTGCATTAGGCCAAAACACATTCATATTGCCATGTCATAGCATGCATCATATTGTTGCATATTGTCATGTGTTGATTGTGCTCGGTTGTGTTCTTCGTGGTAGGTTCTGCCTCCGAGGATATTCACGAGTATCCAACTGAAGGGCAGTATCCCGTTACCACTCCATCAGGCAAGCAACCATTGATCATTCCGATACAACCCATGTTCTCGCTCCTGCTCTTGTTACTGCATTAAGACAACACGATTCAAACTGCTGTGTGCTACGGTAGTTGAACCCTTATTCTCTGCATGACCTGTCATTGCCACAGTAACTAGATGAAACCCACTAGCATGTGTAGGAGTTGATTGAGCCATGTTTTGTGATTTCTACCTTGCTATGCCTGCTATGCTTAGAGTTGTGTCAGGGCTGGTTCATCTGGGTGATGGGCTAGAGTGAAATGCTTGTGTCGATAATATGTGGGATGTGTTGAACATGTTTTGGTAAAGGTATCGATGAGAGGCCATATAGGAGTACATGGTGGGTTGTTTCATTGAGGCCGTCCCTAAGAACTGAGTTCTGTATGCGTGATTTAAGATTCAGCTACTACCACACATTGGGCCCTGAAATATGACCCCGCTCGACTTACTGACCCCTCTCGCCTCAGTCCAGGAGTTGCAACTAGTTTCTGGTGTTTGTAGGTTAAGTGTTGGCGGCCGTGCGTAGCGCTGACCCTAGGGGTGGGCTATGTTGCGGTAGATACACCATGGCACGGCTGTACCGAGTAACCCATTTGGTGTCTCGGGAACCCTGTTCACATCGTTCGGGGCCGTTGAGGACACCCCGGCTGGATTTCCTTGCGGATGGAACCTGAATTGGCGATGACCCTGGACTAGAGACTTGTGAGGTTAGTCAGGTCGTGGTCTACACCCACGTCGGTTTTCGCTTGAAGTCTGCCGAGCACATTTCGTGTGCAGACGCTAAGTGGTGGAAACATGTGTGACGAAGTACACCTCTGCAGGGTATAAAACTATTCGAATAGCCACGTCCATGGTAAAGGACTACTTGGTTGCCTATACAGTTCACAGACAAGTTAATGGATACTACTAAAAGACTCAAGATAAGTGTGAGTACCGAGGATGGCCCTCTCGCAGGATGACGAGGGAGGATCCTCGGTGGAGTTTTGTGTTGGTGAGTAGTGGACTCGTGTGTGAAAACCATTTTACTAGAGAGGTTCCGTAGGATAGCTTAGCCACAGGTCAAAGCTGGCTTGCTGCATAACCCCACCACCTTCTTGAGAATGAGCATGTATATTAGGTTCTGATGTAAGACTTGCTGAGTACCTTTGTACTCATGTTTGTTTATTATTGTTTTCAGACGACAACACTGCCCCCTCCGATGGGTTTTATGTAGATCTTGACGTCGACGAGTGACTAGCCACCCAGGTGGTGATCCCGGCCATGGAGGGCCCTATGTAGATAGACAGGCTTTGAGAAGCCTTCTTTTTTTAGAGTCTGTACTCAGACTGGTTGCTTCCACACGTGCTTGTATGCTTGTATGACTTGAGTGTCGGGTCATGTGACCCCTATCTGTATGAACATGTTATGTATGGCTCTCGGGAGCCTTTAAATAAAGTACTTGAGTTGTAGAGTTTTGTTGTGATGCCATGTTGTATGTACTCATATCGGGCATATTGTGTGTATGATTGAAATGCTTGGTATGAGTGGGATCTGACAATCTAGTTGTTTATCCTTCGCAGCCTTTCTTATGGGGAAATGTAGTCTAGCGTTCCTCGAGCCATAGTAGTCCGCTACAGCCCGGTTCACCGGAGTCCTGCTAGCCCAGCACTACTGTTCAGGACACTTGACTGGCCGGCGTGTGTTTCACTTCGTCCCTATGTCTGTCCCTTCGGGGTAATGTCACACGGTGACTTCCAGATTCCTGCCTAGCCTGCTACAGCCCGGGATCCCCGGAGTCCTATTAGCCCAGTGCTACAGCCCGGAATCACTCATTGATGACCGGCATGTTCGATGTGATTCATGTATGCCTGTCTCCATAGGTCTGTGCCGCTTTGGGTTCACGACTAGCCATGTCGGCCCGGATTCTCGGTCATATGGATGCTAGCGACACTGTCATATACGTGAGCCAAAAGGCGCAAACGGTCCCAGGCCATGGTAAGGTGACACCCATGGGATACCGTGCGTGAGGCCGCAAAGTGATATGAGGTGTTACCGGCTAGATCGATGTGGCGTGGAATCGGGGTCCTGACAGCGTTGGCATCAGAGCCGGACTGCCTGTAGGTTCGTTGAGCCAAACTGGTCGATGTCGAGTCTAGAAATGCTTTAGTTATATGTAAGGGAATTGATTGTGGAAGGGAACGTAAGGTTCTTTTACTCCTTTACCCTATGCCTCGGATCTGAGTCATTCTCTTCTCATTCAACGTGGGTTAAGGACTAGGCTCTCTTCTTCTATCAGGTTCACGTATTACTAATCCGTAGTAGCTTATAGGATTATTGCTACGAGTCCCAGTCCAGTTTCTACTATTTTTAGTATGTTGCTATTTGAATCAGAACCTTGATATGATGCTGTTGAGCGGTATTGTGAACTGTTGTGGATGTCTCAAATCTTTTTCTGAGCATTTACAGCCGTTATGCTGTCCAATTTTCCCTAGGAATTCTGATGTCTTTGTCTTATGGTTGTGCTTTCAGATGGCCAACCGTCCTCAAAACCAAGTGGTTCGCCTGACCAGGTGCCTCGACGTGCCCGGTCATACTGCTATGTTAGTCCGGGTCATGATCGAGATAGGATACCGTCGGTATCCCGAATACACTGTCGAAGAGCAGTTCCGCGACTTTAATCAAAGCCAGTATTTCTGCACCGTCAGGATATTTCCTTCCTATCCTGGATCTACCGAACCCCTTCACTGTTCCTATGGACTCGGGGTTACCGTTGAGATGGCTGTGCAGGATGCTGCCTACTCCATGATGACCATCTTGTGAGTCCGGACTGGCCTGCTTCGGAACACTGACTTCCATTACATGCCAGCTTCACTTTCGGGAGCGCAAGGGTATCTTCAGGCTATCTATGCTGACTCCACTCAGGAGGACTCATTAACTCGTACCACCGCTGAGATGCTCGAAGATAAGGACCGAGAGAATCGGGCCTTGAGGCTGGAGCTTTTTAATACTCGTGCTGATCATTGGGCCACATTGACTCGGTTTGCACCTGCGGTGCAAGCTGGATGTATGGATACAAGGGATCTGTATCCTGTGAGATCAGCTCTGCCAGACATGGTGGATTGGCGTGATGTGGGAGGCATCACCCCACCCCGTGGTCCCCGCAGGCCACCGTTTGTTGGTCCAAGATCTCATCCTAGCCCCTATGGTCCATAGGTCCCTCAGGACCGTCTATTTCCGGATGATCACGTTGAACTTCCAGGCTATGGAGGTGACTTCTATGAGGACTACTACGGAGCTGTCTGAGTTAGTAGTAGTACCACTAGTATTGTAGTAGTTGTATCTCCACTGTCCTGCGTGACTTGTGGAATGTGACTTCGCATGTAATCGATTCCGGAGGTGTAGACAAATAATGTATAGGAACTTGGAATGCCTCCGATGAGATGTAACGTCTTTCTTCATAGTTGTACTGTAGCCTGGGCTTGTACTAAACTATGTATGACGTGTATGACCGTTTGTGTATATATGGCAGTTTTATATTACCATGGCATACGGATGAGCATCTCTGCATTCCGTGTTATCCTTTACATTTTGCACTTCCTTCTTAAGTTTGAGCCATCCTTGTCTAAACCATTGTCTTGTTTCCTCCTAGGATGGTCAACACCCGCGGCAACCCTGCTGTTCCGGAGCGGGGGGAAGCCAGTGCAGCTAGAGGTGAAAATCTGCCTCACCCGCCTTCTCTGGCCGAAGTGATACTGGAGGCGGAAAGAAACAAGCGTGAGACCAACCGCCTGCTGGAGCGGATTGAGCAGAACACTGCACGTCACCCACGAAATGACTTGGTGTCAATCAATGACTTTATCAAGCTGTACCCACCAAAGTTTAAACATTCCATCGAGCCCCTCAACGCGGATGACTGGCTTCGCAGCATCACCCACAAGCTACGTTCTGCCAACGTAGCCGAAGCCGACAAGGTTACCTATGCTGCCTATCATCTCGAAGGCCCTGCTAGCCATTGGTGGGAAAACTTCGAGGCTATGCGCCCGGTCGGTAAAATCACTACTTGGGCTGAATTCAGTGAGGCTTTCCGTGAGCATCACATTCCGGAAGGTCTCATGGATCGCAAGAGGGAGGAGTTCTGCAACTTCACCCAAGGAAGACTGACTGTGGATGCATATAGTCGTGAATTTGGGAACCTGGCACGCTATGCTCCTGAAGAAGTTTCTACTGACGCCAAGAAGCAGGCAAGGTTCTGCAAGGGACTTAGCCCTGAGCTTCGCCGCGATCTCCGTCTGCATGAGTGCACATCTTTTCAGAAGTTGGTCAATAAAGCTATCAGTGCTGAGACCGGCCAGACTGATTATGACGCTTCACGCAAGCACTCCCGTGATTTTGGCTCTTCATCCGGCTCTGGAGCTTAGAAGCGCCGGATGTGGATCCCAAGCACGGCACTGCCACCCAGATTCACCCCGAGGCCATCCTTTGAGGCGCCTCGTCCCAACCAGCAATTTGCACCGCCCAAGCCCTATGGTGGCCCCGCTGCTAATGCTGCTCCACGCCCCACTGTGGTAACATGCTTCAAGTGTGGAGAGCCGGGTCACTATAGTCGAGAGTGTCCCCAGAACAACCCCAATCAAGATGGAAAGTCCGTTGGCCGTGGCAAGCCCGCGGCAAAGACTTTCTACGCCAAGCCGGCCACCACTGCCCGTGGCCATGTTAACTATGTTTCAGCCGAGGAGGCTCATGAGGATCCCAACGTCGTCCTTGGTACGCTCCTTGTTAACTGCCATCCGGCATCTGTTCTTTTCGATACGGGAGCATCTCATTCATTCATATCCGAGAATTATGCTCGGTGGCATAACACGACATTCTGTGACATGCCCACTTCCATGGTAATTCAAACTCCGGGTTCCAAATGGAAAACTTCTAGAGTAAGCCATGGGAACGAAATTCTTGTCGATAGACTTGTCTTCCTTGCATCTTTAATAGCTCTCAAGTCCTCTGACATAAACATCATCTTGGGTATGGACTGGATGTCATCTCATTATGCTAAGATCGATTGTGCCACTAGAACTGTTCAACTTACTCACCCCTCGGGCAAGACGGTTAATGTCTTAACTCGAGTGGCCAAGCGCCAACTTTATTCCCTAAATGCCAACCCTCTTCCAGACCTTGAGGATGTTCCGGTAGTCCGAGACTTTCCGTATGTGTTTCCAGAAGAACTGCCAGGTGTTCCACCTGACAGGGATGTCGAGTTTGTGATAGACCTTGTTCCAGGAACCGTTCCAATTTCTAGAAGACCCTACAAGATGGCACCCTTAGAATTAGCCGAGCTTAAGAACCAACTCGATGAGTCCTTGAACAAGGGGTTCATCCGTCCTAGTTCCTCTCTTGCCCCGTCCTCTTCGTCAAGAAGAAGGATGGAACAGATCGAATGGTCGTGGATTACCGACCCGTCAACTTGGTCACCATCAAGAACAAATACCCGCTTCCCAGGATCAACGATCTGTATGATCAGCTCGCTGGATCCTCAGTCTTCTCCAAGATGGATTTGAGGTTGGGTTACCATCAAATAAAAATCAGAAATGGGGACATTCCCAAAACGGCCTTTGTTACTCGTTACGGCCAATACGAGTACACCGTCATGTCCTTCGGTTTAACCAATGCCCCGGCTACTTTTTCTCGGTTAATGAACTCAGTTTTCATGGAGTACTTGGACAAATTTGTTGTAGTATACCTCGATGACATACTCATCTACTCCAAGAATGAAGAGGAACATGCCGAACATCTAAGGCTGGTATTGATGAAACTTCGAGAGCATCGCCTTTATGCCAAATTCTCCAAGTGTGAATTTTGGTTGCCAGAGGTGACCTATCTAGGCCACGTAATTTCTGGTAAGGGTATTGCTGTCAATCCCGAGCGAGTTCAAGCCGTCCTTGATTGGACTCCACCTGAAACGGTCAAGCAAGTTTGGAGTTTCCTTGGCCTAGCGAGCTATTGCCGCCACTTTGTCAAGAACTTCTCCAAGGTTGCTAAACCTCTAACTGAACTCCTCAAGAAAGATAAAAAGTTCGAGTGGACTCCACAGTGCGAGTTCAGTTTTCAGGAACTGAAAAGACGCCTGACATCTGCTCCCGTACTGGTACCACCAGATTTCTCCAAGGACTTTATTATCTATTGCAACGCCTCGCGACAAGGACTAGGTTGCATACTCATGCAAGATCGTCAGGTAATTGCCTATGCCTCATGGCAATTACACCCACATGAGGAAAATTATCCCACACATGATCTAGAGCTTGCACCTGTAGTCCATGCACTTAAAACCTGGCGACATTACCTTCTCAGTAATCGTTGCGAGATCTTCACCAATCACCAAAGTTTGAAATATATCTTCACCCAACCAGATTTGAATCTCAGGCAAAGACGTTGGGTCGAGTTGATCTCGGATTACGACTTAGGAATAACTTACACCCCGGACAAAGCCAATGTCATGGCTGATGCGCTAAGCCGTAAGTCCTATTGTAACAACCTAATGTTACAACAAAGTCAACCACTTCTCCATGAGGAATTTCGTAAGCTTAATCTTCACATTGTTCCACGAGGATTCCTATCTACCCTGGTGGCGAAACCTACCCTTATGGATCAAATCATAGCTGCCCAAAAGCATGATAAGGGCATATCCCGGATTAAGGAAAACATTGCTAGCGGAGTTGCTAAATGTTTTTCCATGGATGAACAAGGTGCTGTCTTCTTCGAGAACCATCTGGTGGTTCCCAAGAAACAACATCTATGCCAGATGATCCTTAAGGAAGCTCATGAATCCCCTCTCACCATTCATCCCAGTAGTACTAAAATGTATCAAGACCTATGCCAGAGGTTTTGGTGGACTAGGATGAAGAGAGAAATCGCTCAATACATTGCTAATTGCGACGTTTGTCGTCGTGTTAAAGCAGAGCATCAACGGCCTGCTGGCACCCTTCAACCTTTGGCTATTCCTGAATGGAAATGGGACAAAATCAGTATGGATTTCATCACTGGGTTTCCCAGGACCAAGAGAGGGAATAATGCCATCTTCGTTGTGATCGGCCGACTTTCCAAAGTAGCCCATTTTCTACCTGTTCGTGAGAGTATCACCGCTAGCCAGCTAGCTGACTTATACATCTCCCAAATAGTGTCTCTTCATGGTGTCCCACTGGAAACTAACTCAGACCGTGGAAGTCTCTTCACCTCTCGATTTTGGGAAAGTTTCCAAAATGCTATGGGAACTCGTCTCTCCTGTAGTACCACCTTCCATCCTCAATCAAGTGGTCAAGTGGAGCGAGTCAATCAAATTCTGGAAGATATGCTCCGAGCTTCTGTTATCTCGTTCGGAATGAGTTGGGAGAAATGCCTTCCATTCGCGGAGTTTGCTTATAACAATAGTTATCAAGCTAGTTTGGGCAAAGCTCCCTTCGAAGTTCTTTATGGACGAAAATGTCGAATGCCTCTTAACTGGTCAGAAACCGGGGAAAGACAACTCTTTGGCCCGGATATGATTCAGGAAGCAGAAGAGCAGGTTCGCGTTATTCGTGAGAAATTAAAAACATCCCAATCTCGCCAAAAGAGTCAATATGATCGTAAACATAAGCCTATGACCTTTGAAGTTGACGAGAAGGCTTACCTCCGGGTTACTCCGTTAAAGGGAACCCATCGTTTCGGTATCAAAGGAAAATTGGCTCCTCGTTACATTGGACCCTTTCGCATTCTTGCCAAACGAGGAGAAGTTGCCTACCAATTGGAACTACTCCCGCATCTTTCCAGAGTTCACAATGTCTTCCACGTTTCGCAACTCAGGCGTTGCTTCGCGGATCCTATCCGTGGAGTGGACCACACAACGCTTGCTTTACAAGATAACCTCTCTTATCGGGAATATCCCGTTCGTATCCTGGATCAAGCCGAGCGTACCACTCGACGTCATAATATCAAGTTTCTCAAGGTTCAATGGTCACACCATTCCGAGGAAGAAGCCACTTGGGAAAGGGAGGATTGTCTTCGACTCGAGTACCCCACCTTCTTTCCAGAGGATCCTAAATCTCGGGACGAGATTCTTTTGAGTGCGGGTGAGTTGTCACACCCTAGCTAGTCCATGCATTGAGTGTGCATCATGTTTACTTTCATCAGAAACTTGAAATGGGGAAGGCAGAACCCCCAACACCCCCCGCCCTGAAATCAACTAGGGTTTACTAAAAATTATTTCAATGAACCTGAAATGCCCTTCTAAAATGTTCACCCTCTTTGCCTTGGGTTGGAACCTCTGGGAAAATAGGTGCACATTTTTCTAGGTCAACAGAAGGTCACTGATTTAAATCATAAATAATTGAATTTGGGCATTTAAATGCTATTAAATAATTTAAGGGCTCAAATAATTCTGGAAATAATTGTTTGATGTTAGGAATAATCCCAATAGAGCCCACAATTATTTTCAGGATTTTAGAAAGTGCCTAGGTATTTTAAATAAAGCCCTAAAGCTACAGGAAAATAGAAAAGAAAACAAAATCAAAAAAAGAGGGAAAGCAGCCCACCTAGGCCTTACCTGTGCTGGCCAGCCCACCTGGCTCGGCCCAGCCTACTGGCGCTGCCAGTCGTCGTCCTCCTCGCGCCAGAAGGACGCGGAGCGCGTGGCCGGCGCCCGCGGCCACACGCCGGCCACCTCCTGCTTCCGCCGATGCCGGGAGACGTCCAGGGAATGCCACGCGACCCCCCACGTCCCCCTCTCATCCTCTCTCACTCTCCCCCTCGTCTCCCTCTCCCTCTTCCGCGATGGTCGACGCACCCGTCACCGTCTCACCATCGTAGTCGCGCCCTCCATCACCCCCTTGCCTCTCTGACCTGTCCAGAAGCTCCGCCGTGACGCCCTCGCCCTCCCCACCGAGCCATGCATCGCCGGAGGCCCTGCATCACCGTCATCGGATCATCTTCAACCTCGGTACCCGCCGGACGCCGCTCATTGATTCGCCTCACTCCGGTCGCCCCCGAGCCCACTGAGCTGCTCATCGACCTCCCTGTGAGCTCCGCCACCTTTCCCCTCTTCTTTTCCACGCGTTTGCACCCTCTAGGCCATAGTTCCACCATGGCCGAAGCTCGTCTCCGCTCGAGCTTGTCGCCGGCGCCGCTCCGGCGACCATTTGGTCATCCCGTGCTACGCAACGTGCTTGCCACATCGCGTAGTGCCTCGTTAGCACCTCAGTTTCCACGTTTGCACGCCGCAGCCCACACCCCGCACATGGCCGAACTCCGGCCGCCGCCTTGGAGCTCGCCGTCGTCGTCTCCGGCCACCGTAGGCCCGGCCACCACCACCACTAGATGCACGACTGCAAGAGCTCTCCAACGAGCCCAAGAACGGCCTCGCTCGTGCCCTGTAGGCGTTTTCCGAGCTGCGCCACCGTCTCGGGCCTCGCCGGCGGCTCAACGCCGGCGAGTTTGACCCAGTTTGACCCTGTGTGGGCCCAGGTAGACCCCCCCTGAGTCTATGATAGGTGGGGCCGGTCTGCTAACTAATCTAGGATTAGTTTTAACTAATTTTATTTTACTCAGTCACTGACATGTGGGCCCAGGCCCCACTGACAGCTAATTAGTGTTAATCTAATCCTGTTATTTAACTGAGAGACTGACAGAAGGGGCCCACCAGCCAGGTTTGACCTGGGCTGGTGCCTTTGACCTGCTGAGGTCAGCATGACGCAATGCTGACGCAGTAATGCATTTTCTAGAATTATTTTTATTCAAGAAATTCCAGAAAATAGTTCAAACTTCAAAAATTCATAGAAATTCAACCATAACTCCAAATGAGATAAATTATATATGAAAAATTATCAGAAAAATTCAATCTATCCATCTGTAATGGTTTCATGCATGACAAAACAAGTTTACCCTGCTGTTTAAGCAGAATAAGGAAATGCCCTATAAATGCAATAATTAATCAGCTAATATTTGAATCTTGGATTCAAATGAGTTCACCCCTTTCTGTTTTAGCTTGCATTAGGCCAAAACACATTCATATTGCCATGTCATAGCATGCATCATATTGTTGCATATCGTCATGTATTGATTGTGCTCGATTGTGTTCTTCGTGGTAGGTTCTGCCTCCGAGGATATTCACGAGTATCCAACTGAAGGGCAGTATCCCGTTACCACTCCATCAGGCAAGCAACCATTGATCATTCCGATACAACCCATGTTCTCGCTCCTGCTCTTGTTACTGCATTAAGACAACACGATTCAAACTGCTGTGTGCTACGGTAGTTGAACCCTTATTCTCTGCATGACCTGTCATTGCCACAGTAACTAGATGAAACCCACTAGCATGTGTAGGAGTTGATTGAGCCATGTATGTGATTCCTACCTTGCTATGCCTGCTATGCTTAGAGTTGTGTCAGGGCTGGTTCATTTGGGTGATGGGCTAGAGTGAAATGCTTGTGTTGAACATGTTTTGGTAAAGGTATCGATGAGAGGCCATCTAGGAGTACATGGTGGGTTGTTTCATTGAGGCCGTCCCTAAGAACTGAGTTCTGTATGTGTGATTTAAGATTCAGCTACTACCACACATTGGGCCCTGAAATATGACCCCGCTCGACTTACTGACCCCTCTCGCCTCAGTCCAGGAGTTGCAACTAGTTTCTGGTGTTTGTAGGTTAAGTGTTGGCGGCCGTGCGTAGCGCTGACCCTAGGGGTGGGCTATGTTGCGGTAGATACACCGTGGCATGGTGTACCGAGTCACCCGTTTGGTGTCTCGGGAACCCTGTTCACATCGTTCGGGGCCGTTGAGGACACCCCGGCCGGATTTCCTTGCGGATGGAACCTGAATAGGCGATGACCCTGGACTAGAGACTTGTGAGGTTAGTCAGGTCGTGGTCTACACCCACGTCGGTTTTCGCTTGAAGTCTGCCGAGCACATTTCGTGTGCAGACGCTAAGTGGCGGAAACATGTGTGACGAAGTACACCCCTGCAGGGTATAAAACTATTCGAATAGCCGCGTCCACGGTAAAGGACTACTTGGTTGCCTATACAGTTCACAGACAAGTTAATGGATACTACTAAAAGACTCAAGATAAGTGTGAGTACTGAGGATGGCCCTCTCGCAGGATGACGAGGGAGGATCCTCGGTGGAGTTTTGTGTTGGTGAGTAGTGGACTCGTGTGCGAAAACCATTTTACTAGAGAGGTTCCGTAGGATAGCTTAGCCACAGGTCAAAGCTGGCTTGCTGCATAACCCCACCACCTTCTTGAGAATGAGCATGTATATTAGGTTCTGATGTAAGACTTGCTGAGTACCTTTGTACTCATGTTTGTTTATTATTGTTTTCAGACGACAACACTGCCCCCTCCGATCGGTTTTATGTAGATCTTGACGTCGACGAGTGACTAGCCACCCAGGTGGTGATCCCGGCCATGGAGGGCCCTATGTAGATAGACAGGCTTTGAGAAGCCTTCTTTTTTTAGAGTCTGTACTCAGACTGGTTGCTTCCACACGTGCTTGTATGCTTGTATGACTTGAGTGTCGGGTCATGTGACCCCTATCTGTATGAACATGTTATGTATGGCTCTCGGGAGCCTTTAAATAAAGTACTTGAGTTGTAGAGTTTTGTTGTGATGCCATGTTGTATGTACTCATATCGGGCATATTGTGTGTATGATTGAAATGCTTGGTATGAGTGGGATCCGACAATCTAGTTGTTTATCCTTCGCAGCCTTTCTTATGGGGAAATGTAGTCTAGCGTTCCTCGAGCCATAGTAGTCCGCTACAGCCCGGTTCACCGGAGTCCTGCTAGCCCAGCACTACTGTTCAGGACACTTGACTGGCCGGCGTGTGTTTCACTTCGTCCCTATGTATGTCCCTTCGGGGAAATGTCACACGGTGACTTCTGGAGTCCTGCCTAGCCTGCTACAGCCCGGGATCCCCGGAGTCCTGTTAGCCCAGTGCTACAGCCTGGAATCACTCGTTGATGACCGACATGTTCGATGTGATTCATGTATGCATGTCTCTATAGGTCTGTGCCGCTTTGGGTTCATGACTAGCCATGTCGGCCCGGGTTCTCGGTCATATGGATGCTAGCGACACTATCATATACGTAAGCCAAAAGGCGCAAACGGTCCCGGGCCATGGTAAGGCGACACCCGTGGGATACCGTGCGTGAGGCCGCAAAGTGATATGAGGTGTTACCGGCTAGATCGATGTGGCGTGGAATCGGGGTCCTGACATCCTCGATAACGTAAGGACCTTCCCATTTGGAGAGAAGTTTTCCTGCAAAAAATCTTAAACAAGAGTTGTATAGCAATACATAATCACCTACATTAAACTCACACTTTTGTATCCTTTTGTCATGCCATCTTTTAACTTTTTCTTTAAACAACTTGGCATTTTCGTAGGCTTCGGTTCTCCATTCATCAGGTGAGCTAATATCAAATAACCTCTTCTCACCAGCAAGTTTAAAATCATAATTAAGTTCTTTAATAGCCCAATGAGCCTTGTGTTCTAGTTCGAGAGGCAAGTGACATGCTTTTCCATAGACCATTTTATACAGAGACATACCCATATGATTTTTATATGCAGTTCTATAGGCCCATAATGCATCATCAAGTTTCTTGGACCAATTCTTTCTAGAGCTATTAACAGTCTTTTGCAAAATTAATTTGAGTTCTCTATTACTCAATTCTACTTGACCACTAGACTGAGGGTGATAAGGAGATGCAATTCTATGATTAACATCATATTTAGCAAGCATTTTACGGAAAGCACCATGAATAAAATGTGAACCACCATCAGTCATTAAATATCTAGGGACTCCAAATCTTGGAAAAATAACTTCTTTAAGCATTTTAATAGAAGTGTTATGATCAGTACTACTAATTGGAATAGCTTCTACCCACTTAGTAACGTAATCAACAGCAACTAAAATATGTGTATAACCAATAGAGGAAGGAAAAGGTCCCATATAGTCAAAGCCCCAAACATCAAATGGTTCAATAACAAGTGAATAATTCATAGGCATTTCTTGACGTCTACTAATATTACCAATTATTTGACATTCATCACAAGATAAAACAAACTTACGGGCATCCTTGAAGAGAGTAGGCCAATAAAAACCAGATTGCAGTACCTTATGTGCAATTCTATCTCCTGCATGGTGTCCTCCATAAGCTTCGGAGTGACACTTGCGTAGGATCTGTTCCTATTCATGCTCAGGTACACAATGTCTAATAACACCATCTACTCCTTCTTTATAAAGATGTGGGTCATCCCAAAAGTAATGCCTCAAATCATAGAAGAACTTTTTCTTTTGCTGGTATGTGAAACTAGGTGGTATAAACTTAGCAACAATGTAATTAGCATAATCAACATACCATGGAGCAGTATGAGAAGCATTTGTGACATTTAATTGCTCATCAAGAAAACTATCATCAATAGGTAGTGGGTCATCAAGCACATTTTCTAACCTAGGCAAGTTGTCCGCAACGGGGTTCTCAGCTCCTTTTCTATCGACAATATGCAAATCAAATTCTTGTAGCAAGAGAACCCATCTAATAAGTCTAGGTTTAGCATCTTTCTTTTCCATAAGATATTTAATAGTAGCATGATCAGTGTGAATAATTACTTTAGAATCAACAATATAAGGTCTAAACTTATCACAAGCAAATACAAATGCTAAGAATTCTTTTTCAGTAGTAGCATAGTTTCTTTGAGCATTGTCTAGAGTTTTACTAGCATATTGAATAACATTTAGTTTCTTATCAACTCTTTATCCTAGAACAACACCTACAACATAATCACTAGCATCACACATAATTGCAAAGTGTAAATTCCAATCAGGTGGCTGAATAATAGGTGCATAGATCAATGCTTTCTTAAGTATTTCAAATGCTTCTATACAATCATCATCAAAGATAAATGGTATATCTTTTTGTAATAAATTAGTCAGAGGCCGAGAGATTTTTGAGAAGTCCTTAATGAAACTCCTATAAAATCCGGCATGAATAAGGAAACTTCTTATACCTTTGATGTCCTTGGGACATGGCATCTTTTCAATAGCATCAACCTTGGCTTTATCAACTTCAATACCTGTTTCAGAAACTTTATGCCCCAAGACAATACCTTCATTAACCATAAAGTGGCACTTCTCCCAATTCAAGACAAGATTAGTTTCTTCACATATCTGCAAAACTCGATCAAGGTTGCTCAAGCAATCATCAAAAGAAGACACATAGATGAAAAAGTCGTCCATGAAAACCTCACAAATCTTTTCACAAAAGTCAGAGAATATAGCCATCATGCATCTTTGAAAGGTAGCAGGCGCATTACATACCCCAAAAGGCATACGTCTATAAGCAAAAGTACCAAAAGGGCATGTAAAAGTAGTCTTTGATTGATCTTTGACTGACACGGGTATTTGAGAGAAACCAGAATAACCATCTAGAAAGCAAAAATGTGTATGTTTGGACAATCTTTCTAGCATTTGATCGATAAAAGGTAAGGGGTAATGATCCTTTTTCAATCGTTTGTAATTCCAATTTCAATCGTTTGTAATTCCAAGACCTCATATCATCACGTAGCCTATACCATGTCGATGCATCTCCCCTCAAAGATACGGGGAATACCTTCTTCTTAACAATATCTCCTGGTACACCTGCAAGCTTAAATAACCCACAAACTTGATCCACATATATCAGATGTTCATCAGGATGTTTTGTTCCATCTCCTAGAAAAGGATTAGCTAGCAGTTTTTCTATCATACCCGAAGGAACTTCAAAGCAAGCCTTTTCATTTTCATTTTCATTTTCAGTAGGTTCAGTAGGTTGAGGAGCAACTCTTTGCTCTACTGGTCGAGGTGAAGATACCCCGAACAAGCCCCTTAGAGCATTACCTTCCATGGTAACAAGTGACAGTAAATTTCAGCACACTATATAAATTTTTCCTTACCAAATTCCACCTACCAAAGGCGCTTCACTCCCCGGCAACGGCGCCAGAAAAGAGTCTTGATGACCCACAAGTATAGGGGATCTATCATAGTTCTTTCGATAAGTAAGAGTGTCGAACCCAACGAGGAGCAGAAGGAAATGATAAGCGGTTTCCAGCAAGGTATTCTCTGCAAGTACTGAAATAAGTGGTAACATATAGTTTTATGATAGGATAATTTGTAACGAGCAACAAGTAACAAAAGTAAATAAAGTGCATCAAGGTGGCCCAATCCTTTTTGTAGCAAAGGACAAGTCTGGACAAACTCTTATATGATGTAAAGCGCTCCCGAGGACACATGGGAATATCATCAAGCTAGTTTTCATCATGTTCATATGATTCGCGTTCGGTACTTTGATAATTTGGTATGTGGGTGGACCGGTGCTTGGGTGATGTCCTTACTTGGACAAACATCCCACTTATGATTAACCTCTATTGCAAGCATCCGCAAATACAACAAAATTATTAAGGTAAACCTAACCATAGCATGAAACATATGGATCCAAATCAGCCCCTTATGAAGCAACGCATAAACTAGGTTTTAAGCTTCTATCACTCTAGCAACCCATCATCTACTTATTACTTCCCAATGCCTTCCTATAGGCCCAAATAATGGTGAAGTGTCATGTAGTCAACGTTCACATAACACCACTAGAGGAGAGACAACATACATCTCATCAAAATATCGAACGAATGCCAAATTCACATGACTACTAATAGTAAGACTTCCCACATGTCCTCAGAAACAAAAGTAACTACTCACAAAGCATAAACATGTTCATAATCAAATGGGTATTAATATGCATATAGGATCTGAACATATGATCTTCCACCAATTAAACCAACTAGCATCAACTACAAGGAGTAATTAACACTACTAGCAACCTACTAGCACCAATCCCGGACTTGGAGACAAGAATTGGATACAAGAGATGAACTAGGGTTTTGAGATGAGATGGTGCTGATGAAGATGTTGATGGAGATTGCCCTCTCTCGATGAGAGGAGCATTGGTGATGACGATGGCGATGATTTCCCCCTCTGGGAGGGAAGTTTCCCCGGCAGAACAGCTCCGCCAGAGCCCTAGATTGATTCTGCCAAGGTTCCGCCTCGTGGCGGCGGAGTTTTGTCCGAGAAGATGGCTTATGATACTTTTTTCATCGAAAGACTCCATATAGCAGAAGATGGCCACCGGAGGGCCACCAGGGGGCTCACGAGGTAGGGGGTGCGCCTTCGGGGGTAGGGCACGCCCCCACCCTCGTGGGAAGAGTGTGGCCCCCCTGGAGAGGTTCTTGCGCTCATTATTTTTTATATATTTGGAAAACATCATCCGTGAAGTTTCAGGACTTTTGGAGCTGTGCAGAATAGGTCTCTAATATTTGCTCCTTTTCCAGCCCACAATCCCAATTGCCGGCATTCTCCCTCTTTATGTAAACCTTGTAAAATAAGAGAGAATAGGCATAAGTGTTGTGTCATAATGTGTAATAACAGCCCATAATGCAATAAATATTGATATAAAAGCATGATGCAAAATGGACGTATCAGCCCCGCCCGCCCGCGCCGCCCGACCCCCTCCCCAAGTCGGAGTCACTGCCCCCTCTCCCCTCCCCTTATATAGCCCCTCCCCAGCGCCCTCTCCTCCTCGTCCCGCACCACCACCACGGCAGCCTGCGCTGCCCGCCGCCGCAAGCCGCCAGCCGCCGCAGCCCCGCCGCCCCGCGCCGACGCCGCCGCCTCGCCGAGCCGCCCCCTCGTCGAAGCCGCTTCCCGCCGTCTCTGTTGACTCATCGCCACCACCGGTTTTTGTTTCGGTCCATTCAGTTTTTTTTAAAACCCTAGATCTACTCCAGTTTTTTAACCGATCGGTTTTTCTCCGTTTAGATCTAACCTGCGAATGTTCGATCGTTTAGTTTCTGCAACGAACGAATTTGTCCATTTGTCTCTGTTAGCGGACGTTCGCGCCATAGTCTTTTTCTTTTTATTTCATTTTTCGGCCAGGGACATATCCGCGAATATTTTTATCACAGATTAACCCCTGATCTTCAAACCCTCGCAACTTTTTAACCGTTCGTCCAAATATAGTGAAACCAATGCCAAAATCTTCGTCTCAAACCCCTCTTTCTGGTTAAACAACTTGAACATGGTTTTGACAATTTGAAATTTGGTTTCAAGAAGATTTGAATTCGAAGTTCTTTTGAGTGTAATTTCAGTCCCATAGCTCCGTTTCTATTGATTCTTTTTGCAAATCAAAGCTCTTGAGTTGAATTTTTAGTTTGGATCTTCTCATTTGAGTTTTACCCTTGCATATATGCTTGAGTGCTTATGTATGCTATTGTTTGTTTGTGATAGAATTTCCGGAGTGCGAAGCGTGCTACCACGAGTCTCTAGGGTTTGCAGATCATCAGCATGGCAAGTAACACTTTGATCTAAAGGAAATATGCCCTATAGTAAATAATAAAGTTATTATTTATTTCCTTATTATCATGATAAATGTTTATTATTCATGCTAGAATTGTATTAACCGGAAATGTAATACATGTGTGAATACATAGACAAACAGAGTATCACTAGTATGCCTCTACTTGACTAGCTCGTTGATCAAAGATGGTTATTTTTCCTAGCCATTGACATGAGTTGTCATTTGATTAACAGGATCACATCATTAGGAAAATGATGTGATTGACTTGACCCATTCTGTTAGCTTAGCACTTGATCGTTTAGTATGTTGCTATTGCTTTCTTCATCACTTATACATGTTCCTATGACTATGAGATTATGCAGCTTCCGTTTACCGGAGGAACACTTTGTGTGCTACCAAACGTCACAACGTAACTGGGTGATTATAAAGGTGCTCTACAGGTTTCTCCAAAGGTACTTGTTGGGTTGTCATATTTCGAGATTAGGATTTGTCACTCCGATTGTCGGAGAGGTATCTCTGGGCCCTCTCGGTAATGCACATCACTTAAGCCTTGCAAGCATTGCAACTAATGAGTTAGTTGCGGGATGATGTATTACAGAACGAGTAAAGAGACTTGCTGGTAACGAGATTGAACTAGGTATTGAGATACGGACGATCGAATCTCGGGCAAGTAACATACCGATGACAAAGGGAACAAAGTATGTTGTTATGCGGTCTGGCCGATAAAGATCTTCGTAGAATATGTGGGAGCCAATATGAGCATCCAGGTTCTGCTATTGGTTATTGACCGGAAACGTGTCTTGGTCATGTCTACATAGTTCTCGAACCCGTAGGGTACGCATGCTTAAAGTTTCGATGACGGTTATATTATGAGTTTATGAGTTTTGATGTACAGAAGGTCATCCGGAGTCCCAGATGTGATCACGGACATGACAAGGAGTCTCGAAATGTTCAACACATGAAGATTGATATATTGGAAGCCTATATTTGGATATCGGAAGTGCTCTGGGTGAAATCGGGATTTTAGCGGAGTACCGAGGGGTTACTGGAACCCCCCAGGGGCTTAATGGGCCATAGTGGGCCTTTGTGGAGAAGAGGAGAGGCAGCCAGGGCAGGGTCACGCGCCCCTCCCACCTAGTCCGAATAGGACAAGGAGAGGCGCGGCGCCCCTCCCCCCTTTCCTTCCTCTCTCCCTCCTCTTTCCCCCTCCACTCCTAATCCAACAAGGAAAAGGGAGGGAGTCCTACTCCTGGTGGGAGTATGACTCCTCCTGGCACGCCCTCTCCTGGCCGGCCGCACCTCCCCCTTGCTCCTTTATATACGGGTGTAGGGGGCACCCTACAGACACAACAATTGATCGTTTGATCTTTTAGCCGTGTGCGGTGCCCCCCTCCACCATAGTCCACCTTGATAATACTGTAGCGGTGCTTAGGCGAAGCCCTGCGTCGGTAGAACATCATCGTCGTCACCACGCCATCGTGCCAACGAAACTCTCCCTCAACACTCGGCTGGATCGGAGTTCGAGGGACGTCATCGGGCTGAACGTGTGCTGAACTCGGAGGTGTCGTATGTTCGGTACTTGATCGGTCGGATCGTGAACACGTACGACTACATCAACCGCGTTGTGCTAACGCTTTCGCTTTCGGTCTACGAGGGTATGTGGACAACACTCTCCCCTCTCGTTGCTATGCATCACCATGATCTTGCGTGTGCGTAGGAAAATTTTGAAATTACTACGTTCCCCAACAGTGGCATCCGAGCCTGGTTCTATGCGTAGATGTCATATGCACGAGTAGAACACAAGTGAGTTGTGGGCGATATAAGTCATACTGCTTACCAGCATGTCATACTTTGGTTCGGCGGTATTGTTGGATGAAGCAGCTCGGACCGACATTACGCGTACGCTTATGCGAGACGGGTTCTACCGACGTGCTTTGCACACAGGTGGCTGGCGGGTGTCAGTTTCTCCAACTTTAGTTGAACCGAGTCTGGCTATGCCCGGTCCTTGCGAAGGTTAAAATAGCACCAACTTGACAAACTATCGTTGTGGTTTTGATGCATAGGGAATAACGGTTCTTGCTATGCCCAATAGCAGCCACGTAAAACTTGCAACAACAAAGTGGAGGACGTCTAACTTGTTTTTGCAGGGCATGTTGTGATGTGATATGGTCAAGACATGATGCTAAATTTTATTGTATGAGATGATCATCTTTTGTAACCGAGTTATCGGCAACTGGCAGGAGCCATATGGTTGTCGCTTTATTGTATGGAATGCAATCGCCCTGTAATGCTTTACTTTACCACTAAGCGGTAGTGATAGTCGTAGAAGCATAAGATTGGCGAGACGACAACGATGCTACGATGGAGACCAAGGTGTCGCGCTGGTGACAATGGTGATCATGACGGTGCTTCGGAGATGGAAATCACAAGCACAAGATGATGATGTCCATATCATATCACTTATATTCATTGCATGTGATGTTTATCTTTTATGCATCTTATCTTGCTTTGATTGATGGTAGCATTATAAGATGATCTCTCACTAAATTTCAAGATAAAAGTGTTCTCCCCGAGTATGCACCGTTGCCAAAGTTCGCCCTGCCCAGACACCACATGATGATCGGGTGTGATACGCTCTACATCCATCTACAATGGGTGCAAGCCAGTTTTGCACATGCAGAATACTCAGGTTAAACTTGACGATCCTAGCATATGCAGATATGGCCTCGGAACACTAAGACCGAAAGGTCGAGCGTGAATCATATAGTAGATATGACCAACATAGTGATGTTCACCATTGAAAACTACTCCATTTCACGTGATGATCGATTATGGTTTAGTTGATTTGGATCACGTGATCACTTAGATGATTAGAGGGATGTCTATCTAAGTGGGAGTTCTTAAGTAATATGATTAATTGAACTTAAATTTATCATGAACTTAGTACCTGATAGTATCTTGCTTGTCTATGTTGATTGTAGATAGATGGCCCGTGTTGTTGTTCCATTGAATTTTAATGCGTTCCTTGAGAAAGCAAAGTTGAAAGATGATGGTAGCAATTACATGGACTGGGTCTGTAACTTGAGGATTATCCTCATTGCTGCATAGAAGAATTACGTCCTGGAAGCACCGCTGGGTGCCAGGCCTGCTGCAGATGCAACTGACGACGTTAAGAACGTCTGGCAAAGCAAAGCTGATGACTACGCAATAGTTCAGTGTGCCATGCTTTACGGCTTAGAACCGGGACTTCAACGACGTTTTGGACATCATGGAGCATATGAGATGTTCCAGGAGTTGAAGTTAATATTTCAAGCAAATGCCCGAATTGAGAGATATGAAGTCTCCAATAAGTTCTACAGCTGCAAGATGGAGGTGAATAGTTCTGTCAATGAGCATATACTCAAAATGTCTGGGTATAACAATCACTTGATTCAACTGGGAGTTAATCTTCCGGATGATAGCGTCATTGACAGAATTCTTCCATCACTGCCACCAAGCTACAAGAGCTTCCTGATGAACTATAACATGCAAGGGATGGATAAGACGATTCCCGAGCTCTTCGCAATGCTAAAGGCTGCGGAGGTAGAAATCAAGAAGGAGCATCAAGTGTTGATGGTCAATAAGACCACCTGTTTTAAGAAAAAAAAGGCAAAGGGAAGAAGAAGGGGAACTTCAAGAAGAATAGCAAGCAAGTTGCTGCTCAAGAGAAGAAACCCAAGTCTGGACCTAAGCCTGAGATTGAGTGCTTCTACTGCAAGCAGACTGGTCACTAGAAGCGGAACTTCCCTAAGTATTTGGCAGATAAGAAGGATGGCAAGGTGAACAAAGCTATATGTGATATACATGTTATTGATGTGTACCTTACTAGAGCTCGCGGTAGCACCTGGGTATTTTTTACTGGTTCTGTTGCTAATATTTGCAACTCGAAATAGGGACTATGGATCAAGCGAACACTGGCCAAGGACGAGGTGACGATGCGCGTGGGAAACAGTTCCAAAGTCGATGTGATCGCCGTCGGCACGCTACCTCTACATCTACCTTCGGTATTAGTATTAGACCTAAATAATTGTTATTTGGTGCCAGCGTTGAGCATGAACATTATATCAGGATCTTGCTTAATGTGAGACGGTTATTCATTTAAATCAGAGAATAATGGTTGTTCTATTTATATGAGTAATATCTTTTATGGTCATGCACCCTTGAAGAGTGGTCTATTTTTGATGAATCTTGATAGTAGTGATACACATATTCATAATGTTGAAGCCAAAAGATGCGGAGTTGATAATGATAGTGCAACTTATTTGTGGCACTGCCGTTTGGGTCATATTGGTGTAAAGCGCATGAAGAAACTCCATGCTGATGGACTTTTGGAATCACTTGATTATGAATCACTTGGTACTTGCGAACCATGCCTCATGGGCAAGATGACTAAAACGTCGTTCTCCGGTACTATGGAGAGAGCAACAGATTTGTTGGAAATCATACATACAGAGAAGGTTGTCAGAATCACGATTTTGAATCGGATTGGGACTCTGATGGTAGAATCGCAAATTGTAGAATCTTCACTATCAAGATCGTAGAAACGTAGATTCCATGAACTAAAATCGTACAATCAGAGAGCTTAGTTTGGATCGTAAAGTCGTAGAATCGTATAACAGAATCACGATTCTGACAATGTATGTGCTCCAATGAATATTGAGGCTCGTGGCGAATATCGTTATTTTCTCACCTTCACAGATGATTTGAGCAGATATGGGTATATCTACTTAATGAAACATAAGTTTGAAACATTTGAAAAGTTCAAATAATTTCAGAGTGAAGTTGAAAATCATTGTAACAAGAAAATAAAGTTTCTACAATCAGATCATGGAGGAGAATATTTGAGTTACGAGTTTGGTATACATTTGAAACAATGTGGAATAGTTTCGCAACTCACGCCACCCGGAACACCACAGCGTAATGGTGTGTCCTAACGTCTTAATCATACTTTACTATATTTGGTGTGATCCATGATGTCTCTTATTGATTTACCTCTATTGTTTTGGGGTTATGCTTTAGAGACGACTGCATTCACATTAAGTAGGGCACCATCGAAATCTGTTGAGACGACGCCTTATGAACTGTGGTTTGGCAAGAAACCAAAGTTGTCGTTTCTTAAAGTTTGGGGTTGCGATGCTTATATGAAAAAGCTTCAACCTGATAAGCTCGAACCCGAATCAGAGAAATGTGTCTCCATAGGATACCCAAAGGAGACTATTGGGTACACCTTCTATCACAGATCCGAAGGCAAGACATTCGTTTCTAAGAATGGGTCGTTGCTAAGAGTGGGAGGAAAGTAGAACTTGATGAGGTAACTGTACCTGCTCCCTTATTGGAAAGTAGTTCATCACAGAAACTGATTCCTGTGACTCCTACACCAATTAGTGAGGAAGTTAATGATGATGATCATGGAACTTCAGATCAAGTTGTTACTGAACCTCATAGGTCAACCAGAGTAAGATCCATACCAGAGTGGTACGGTAATCCAGTTCTGGAGGTTATGTTACTAGACCATGACGAACCTACAAACTATGAAGAAGCGATGGTGAGCCCAGATTCCGCAAAATGGCTTGAGGCCATGATATCTGAGATGGGATCCATGTATGAGAACAAAGTGTGGACTTTGGTTGACTTTCCCGATGATCGGCAAGCCATTGAAAATAAATGGATCTTCAAGAAGAAGACTGACGCTGACGGTAATGTTACTGTCTATAAAGCTCGACTTGTTGCAAAAGGTTTTCGACAAGTTCAAGGGATTGACTACGATGAGACTTTCTCACCAGTAGCGATGCTTAAGTCTGTCCGAATCATGTTAGCAATTGCCGCATTTTATGACTATGAAATTTGGCAAATGGTTGTCAAAACTGCATTCCTGAATGGATTTCTAGAAGAAGAGTTGTACATGATGCAACCAGAAGGTTTTGTCGATCCAAAGGGAACTAACAAAGTGTGCAAGCTCTAGCAATCCATTTATGGACTGGTGCAAGCCTCTCAGAGTTGGAATAAACGCTTTGATAGTGTGATCAAAGCATTTGGTTTTGTACAGACTTTTGGAGAAGCATGTATTTACAAGAAAGTGAGTGGGAGCTCTGTAGCATTTCTGATATTATATGTGGATGACATATTATTGATTTGAAGAATTTCTAGATAGCATAAAGGGACACTTGAATAAGAGTTTTTCAATGAAAGACCTCGGTGAAGCTGCTTATATATTGGGCATCAAGATCTATAGAGATAGATCAAGACGCTTAATTGGACTTTCACAAAGCACATACCTTGACAAAGTTTTGAAGAAGTTCAAAATGGATCAAGCAAAGAAAGGTTTCTTGCCTGTGTTACAAGGTGTGAAGTTGAGTAAGACTCAATGCCCGACCACTGCAGAAGATAGAGAGAAGATGAAAGATGTTCCCTATGCTTCAGCCATAGGCTCTATCATTTATGCAATGCGGTGTACCAGACCTGATGTGTGCCTTGCTATATGTCTAGCAGGGAGGTACCAAAGTAATCCAGGAGTGGATCACTGGACAGCGGTCAAGAACATCCTGAAATGCCTGAAAAGGACTAAGGATATGTTTCTCGTTTATGGAGGTGACAAAGAGCTAGTCGTAAATGGTTACGTCGATGCAAGCTTTAACACTGATCCGGACGATTCTAAATCGCAAACCGGATACATGTTTACATTGAACAGTGGAGTTGTCAGTTGGTGCAGTTCTAAACAAAGCGTCGTGGCAGGATCTATGTGTGAAGCGGAGTACATAGCTGCTTTGGAAGCAGCAAATGAAGGAGTCTGGATGAAGGAGTTCATATCCGATCTAGGTGTCATACCTAGTGCATCGGGTCCAATGAAAATCTTTTGTGACAATACTGGTGCAACTGCCTTGGCGAAGGAATCCAGATTTCACAAAAGAACCAAGCACATCAAGAAACGCTTCAATTCCATCCGGGATCTAGTCCAGGTGGCAGACATAGATATTTGCAAGATACATACGGATCTGAATGTTGCAGACCCATTGACTAAGCCTCTTCCACGAGCAAAACATGATCATCACCAAGGCTCCATGGGTGTTAGAATCATTACTGTGTAATCTAGATTATTGACTCTAGTGCAAGTGGGAGACTGAAGGAAATATTCCCTAGAGGCAATAATAAAGTTATTATTTATTTCCTTATTCTCATGATAAATGTTTATTATTCATGCTAGAATTGTATTAACCAGAAACATAATACATGTGTGAATACATAGACAAACAGAGTGTCACTAGTATGCCTCTACTTGACTAGCTCGTTGATCAAAGATGGTTATGTTTCCTAGCCGTTGACATGAGTTGTCATTTGATTAACGGGATCACATCATTAGGAAAATGATGTGATTGACTTGACCCATTCCGTTAGCTCAGTACTCGATCGTTTAGTATGTTTCTATTGCTTTCTTCATGACTTATACATGTTCCTATGACTATGAGATTATGCAACTCCCGTTTACCAGAGGAACACTTTGTGTGCTACCAAACGTCACAATGTGACTGGGTGATTATAAAGGTGCTCTACAGGTGTCTCCAAAGGTACTTGTTGGGTTGTCGTATTTCGAGATTAGGATTTTGTCACTCTGATTGTCGGAGAGGTATCTCTGGGCCCTCTCAGTAATGCACATCACTTAAGCCTTGCAAGCATTGCAACTAATGAGTTAGTTGTGGGATGATGTATTACAGAACAAGTAAAGAGACTTGCCTGTAACGAGATTGAACTAGGTATTGAGATACGAACTATCGAATCTCGGGCAAGTAACATACCGATGACAAAGGGAACAAAGTATGTTCTTATGCGGTTTGACCGATAAAGATCTTCATAGAATATGTAGCCAATATGAGCATCCAAGTTCCGCTATTGGTTATTGACCGGAGACGTGTCTCGTCAAGTCTACATAGTTCTATAAACTCATTCCCCCTCTTTCCTTCCTCTCTCCCTCCTCTTTCCCACTCCACTCCTAATCCAACAAGGACAAGGGAGGGAGTCCTACTCCCGACGGGAGTAGGACTCCTCCTGGCGCGCCCCCTCCTGGCCGGCCGCACCCCCCCCCCTTGCTCCTTTATATACGGGGGCAGGGGCACCCTAGATACACAATAATTGATCGTTTGATCTTTTAGCCGTGTGCGGTGCCCCCCTCCACCATAGTCCACCATGATAATACTGTAGCGGTGCTTAGGCGAAGCCCTACGTCGGTAGAACATCTTCATCGTCACCACGCCGTCGTGCTGACAAAACTCTCCCTCAACACTCGGCTGGATCGGAGTTCGAGGGACGTCATCGGGTTGAACGTGTGTTGAACTCGGAGGTGTCATACGTTTGGTACTTGATCGGTCGGATCGTGAAAACGTACGACTACATCAACCGCGTTGTGCTAATGCTTCCTCTTTCGGTCTACGAGGGTATGTGGACAACACTCTCCCCTCTCGTTGCTATGCATCAGCATGATCTTGCGTGTGCGTAGGAAAATTTTGAAATTACTAAATTCCCCAACATGATCATATCCCTTTATTATCCAGTTTTTATGCATTAGTTACAACCCTAAAACACTGCATGATTAGGATGTGATTTAACTTGTGGGTTTGGGAAGTAGATGATGAGGTAGAACCTATTGCCTTTTTTATCAAACCGTGGGAGTTACTTCTACATTATGCTTATATTGCTATGCTATGCTCGTAGACGTGGTTTGGTTTGAGTGATCCATGATACATGTGAGATTGTTAATTAATGGTTAACTTAAGGTGGCTACTTAAATACACATCTGGGTGGATTGGTTGTGGGCACCTGGGGTTATACCAGTGTTGTCCTAGGAGATCTCGGGGTACCCGTGTGATCATCCTATAATTCTCCACCCAGGCTCAAAGGGATCATAAGTATAGGGATCATAAGTGTAGCTACCCGACCTCAGACGGTCAAGTCTCTGTGCTTCAGTGTCATCCCTGGATCAGTAATGCTGACACACACAGTACTTCGAAGGATTTATAACAGATTAGCAATCACACACTTATTACAATGAATGTCTCAGAAGAGAACTTATTACAATAAATATGGCTTAAGGCCATTTAAATACGATAACAACTGAAGGCTTGGAAGATAAAGCGAGTCCCGAGAACGAGTGCATGACAAACGACCTACGACATCTTACTCGTCGTCTGAAAAGTCTGCAACATGATACGTTGCATCCCGAGAACGAGTCTGAAGGAAATATGCCCTAGAGGAAATAATAAAGTTATTATTTATTTCCTTATATCATGATAAATGTTTATTATTCATGCTAGAATTGTATTAACTGGAAACATAATACATGTGTGAATACATAGACAAACAGAGTGTCACTAGTATGCCTCTACTTGACTAGCTCGTTAATCAAAGATGGTTATGTTTCCTAACCATAGACAAAAGAGTTGTTATTTGATTAACAAGGTCACATCATTAGTTGAATGATCTGATTGACATGACCCATTCCATTAGCTTAGCACCCGATCGTTTAGTATGTTGCTATTGCTTTCTTCATGACTTATACATGTTCCTATGACTATGAGATTATGCAACTCCCGTTTACCGGAGGAACACTTTGGGTACTACCAAACGTCACAACGTAACTGGGTGATTATAAAGGAGTACTACAGGTGTCTCCAAAGGTAGATGTTGGGTTGGCGTATTTCGAGATTAGGATTTGTCACTCCGATTGTCGGAGAGGTATCTCTGGGCCCTCTCGGTAATACACATCACATAAGCCTTGCAAGCATTGTGACTAATGAGTTAGTTGCGAGATGATGTATTACGGAATGAGTAAAGAGACTTGCCGGTAACGAGATTGAACTAGGTATTGGATACCGACGATCGAATCTCGGGCAAGTAACATACCGATGACAAAGGGAACAACGTATGTTGTTATGCGGTCTGACCGATAAAGATCTTCGTAGAATATGTAGGAGCCAATATGGGCATCCAGGTCCCGCTATTGGTTATTGACCGGAGACGTGTCTCGGTCATGTCTACATTGTTCTCGAACCGTAGGGTCCGCACGCTTAAGGTTTCAATGACAGTTATATTATGAGTTTTGATGTACCGAAGGAGTTTGGAGTCCCAGATGAGATCGGGGACATGACGAGGAGTCTCGAAATGGTCGAGATGTAAAGATCGATATATTGGACGACTATATTCGGACTTCGGAAAGGTTCCGAGTGATTCGGGTATTTTTTGGAGTACCGGAGAGTTACGGGAATTCGCTGGGAGAAGTATTGGGCCTTGATGGGCTTTAGTGGGAAGAGGAGAAAAGG
Organism: Triticum monococcum; assembly: GCA_034509565.1. NCBI lineage: Eukaryota > Viridiplantae > Streptophyta > Magnoliopsida > Poales > Poaceae > Triticum > Triticum monococcum. Next base: position 420,094,781 of record CM067845.1, read on the forward strand.
CCTGCTGCGCCCCCCCTCCCCTCTAGTCCGAATTGGACTAGGGAAAAGGGGGCCGGCCACCTCTCCTTCTCCTCCTATTCCTTCTCCCTTCCTCCCCTCTTGGTGGACTCCTACTAGGACTTGGAGTCCTAGTAGGACTCCCTATCCTGGCCGCACCTTTGCCTTGGCCGGCCTCCTCCTCCTCCATCCTTTATATACAGGGGCAGGGGGCACCCCATAGACACACAAGTTGATCCTTGAGATCGTTCCTTAGCCGTGTGCGGTGCCCCCTGCCACCAAATTCCACCTCGATCATACCGTTGTAGTGCTTAGGCGAAGCCCTGCGTCGGTAGTACATCAAGATCGTCACCACGCCGTCGTGCTGACGGAACTCTTCCTCGACGCTTTGCTGGATCGGAGCCCGAGGATCGTCATTGAGCTGAACGTGTGCTAAGAACTCGGAGGTGCCGTAGTAACGGTGCTTGGATCGGTCGGATCGGGAAGAAGACGTACGACTACTTCCTCTACGTTGTGTGATCGCTTCCGCAGTCAGTCTGCGTTGGTACGTAGACAACACTCTCCCCCTCGTTGATGTGCATCACCATGATCTTGCGTGTGCGTAGGAAATTTTTGAAATTACTACGTTCCCCAACAGTGGCATCCGATCCTAGGTTTTTATGGTTTGATGTTATTTGCACGAGTAGAACACAAGTGAGTTGTGGGCGATACAAGTCATACTGCCTACCAGCATGTCATACTTTGGTTCAGCGGTATTGTTGGACGAGACGATCCGGACCAACCTTACACGTACTCTTATGCGAGACCGGTTCCCTCGACGTGCTTTGCACATAGATGGCTTGCGGAAGACTGTCTCTCCAACTTTAGTTGAACCAAGTGTGGCTACGCCCGGTCCTTGACAAGGTTAAAACGGAGTCTATTTGACGAACTATCGTTGTGGTTTTGATGCGTAGGTGAGATGAGTTCTTACTTAAGCCCGTAGCAGCCACGTAAAACTTGCAACAACAAAGTAGAGGACGTCTAACTTGTTTTTGCAGGGCATGTTGTGATGTGATATGGTCAAGGCATGATGCTGATTTTATTGTATGAGATGATCATGTTTTGTAACCGAGTTATCGGCAACTGGCAGGAGCCATATGGTTGTCGCTTTATTGTATGCAATGCAATCGCGATGTAATGCTTTACTTTATTACTAAGCGGTAGTGATAGTCGTGGAAGCATAAGATTGGCGAGATGACAACGATGCTACGATGGAGATCAAGGTGTCGCGCCGGTGACGATGGTGATCATGACGGTGCTTCAGAGATGGAGATCACAAAGCACAAGATGATGATGGCCATATCATATCACTTATATTGATTGCATGTGATGTTTATCTTTTTATGCATCTTATCTTGCTTTGATTGACGGTAGCATTATAAGATGATCTCTCACTAAATTATCAAGAAGTGTTCTCCCTGAGTATGCACCGTTGCGAAAGTTCTTCGTGCTGAGACACCACGTGATGATCGGGTGTGATAGGTTCTACGTTCAAATACAACGGGTGCAAAACAGTTGCACACGCGGAATACTCAGGTTATACTTGACGAGCCAAGCATATACAGATATGGCCTCGGAACACGGAGACCGAAAGGTCGAGTGTGAATCATATAGTAGATATGATCAACATAACGATGTTCACCATTGAAAACTACTCCATCTCACGTGATGATCGGTTATGGTTTAGTTGATTTGGATCACGTGATCACTTAGAGGATTAGAGGGATATCTATCTAAGTGGGAGTTCTTAAGTAATATGATTAATTGAACTTAAATTTATCATGAACTTAGTCCTCGTAGTATTTTGCAAATTATGTTGTAGATCAATAGCTCGCGTTGTTGCTTCCCTGTGTTTATTTTGATATGTTCCTAGAGAAAATTGTGTTGAAAGATGTTAGTAGCAATGATGCGGATTGGATCCGTGATCTGAGGTTTATCCTCATTGCTGCACAGAAGAATTATGTCCTTGATGCACCGCTAGGTGACAGACCTATTGCAGGAGCAGATGCAGACGTTATGAACGTTTGGCTAGCTCAATATGATTACTACTTGATAGTTTAGTGCACCATGCTTAATAGCTTAGAATCGGGACTTCAAAAATGTTTTGAACGTCATGGAACATATGAGATGTTCCAGGAGTTGAAGTTAATATTTCAAGCAAATACCCGAGTTGAGAGATATGAAGTCTCCAACAAGTTCTATAGCTAAAAGATGGAGGAGAATCGCTCAACTAGTGAGCATGTGCCCAGATTGTCTGAGTACTACAATCGCTCGAATCAAGTGGGAGTTAATCTTCTAGATAAGATAGTGATTGACAGAATTCTCTAGTCACCATCACCAAGTTAGTAGAACTTTGTGATGAACTATAATATGCAAGGGATGACAAAAGTAATTCCTAAGCTCTTCGTGATGCTGAAATCAACGAAGGTAGAAATCAAGAAAAACATCAAGTGTTGATGGTTGACAAGACCACTAGTTTCAAGAAAAGGGCAAAGGGAAGAAGGGGAACTTCAAGAAGAACGGCAAACAAGTTGCTGCTCAAGTGAAGAAGCCCAAGTCTGATCCTAAGCCTGAGACTAAGTGCTTCTACTACAAAGGGACTGGTCACTGGAAGTGGAATTACCCCAAGTGATTGGCGGATAAGAAGGATGGCAGAGTGAACATAAGTATATTTGATGTGTACTTTACTAGTGTTTATAGCAAACCCTCAGTATTTGATACTAGTTCAGTTGCTAAGATTAGTAACTCGAAACGGGAGTTGCAGAATAAACAGAGACTAGTTAAGGGTGAAGTGACGATGTGTGTTGGAAGTGGTTCCAAGATTGATATGATCATCATCGCACACTCCCCATAATTTCGGGATTAGTGTTGAACCTAAATAAGTGTTATTTGGTGTTTGCGTTGAGCATGAATATGATTTGATCATGCTTATTGTAATACGGTTATTCATTTAAGTAAGAGAATAAATTGTTGTTCTGCTTACATGAATAAAACCTTATATGGTTACACACCCAATGAAAATAGTTCGTTAGATCTCGATCGTAGTAATACACATAATCATAATATTGAAACCAAAAGATGCAAAGTTAATAATGATAGTGCAACTTGTTTATGGCACTGCTGTTTAGGTCATATTGGTGTAAAGCCCATGAAGAAACTCCATGCTGATGGGTTTTTGGAATCACTTGATTATGAATCAGTTGATGCTTGCGAACCATGCCTCATGGGCAAGATGACTAAGACTCTGTTCTTCGGAACAATGGAGCGAGCAACAGATTTGTTGGAAATCATACATACTGATGTATGTGGTCCGGTGAATATTGAGGCTCACGACAGGTATCATTATTTTCTGATCTTCACAGATGATTTGAGCAGATATGAGTATATCTACTTGATGAAACATAAGTCTGAAACATTTGAAAAGTTCAAAGAATTTCAGAGTGAAGTGAAAAATCATCGTAACAAGAAAATAAAGTTTCTATGATCTGATCGTAGAGAAGAGTATTTGAGTTACGAGTTTGGCCTTCAGTTAAAAACAATGTGAAATAGTTTCACTACTCACGCCACATGGAACACCATAGTGTAATGGTGTGTCCGAACGTCATAACCGTACTTTATTGGATATAGTGCAATCTATGATGTTTCCTACCGATTTACCACTATCGTTTTTGGGGTTATGCATTAGAGACAGTTGCATTCACGTTAAATAGGGCACCATCTAAATCCGTTGAGACGACACTGTATGAACTATGGTTTGGCAAGAAACCAAAGTTGTCGTTTCTTCAAGTTTGAGGTTGTGATGCTTATATGAAAAAGTTTCATCCTGATAAGCTCAAAACCAAATCGGAGAAATATGTCTTCATAGGATACCCAAAGGAGACTGTTGGGTACACCTTCTATCACAGATCCTAAGGCAAGACATTCATTGCTTATAATGGATCCTTTCTAGAGAAGGAGTTTCTCTCGAAAGAAGTGAGTGGGAGGAAAGTAGAAAACTTGATAAGGTAATTGTACCTTCTACCTTATTGGAAAGTAGTTCATCACAAAAACTGTTCTTGTGACTACTACACCAATTAGTGAGGAAGCTAATGATGATGATCATGTAACTTCAGATCAAGTTACTACCGAATCTTATAGGTAAACCAGAGTGAGATCCGCACCAGAGTGGTACGGTAATCCTGTTCTGGAGGTCATGTTACTTGACCATGACGAACCTACGAACTATGAGGAAGCGATGATGAGCCCAGATTCCGCAAAATGGTTTGAGGCCATGAAATCTGAGATATGATCCATGTATGAGAACAAAGTTTGGACTTTGGTTGACTTGCCTGATGATCGGCAAGCAATTGAGAATAAATGGATCTTCAAGAGGAAGACGGACGTTGATAGTAGTGTTACTATCTACAAAGCTAGAATTGTTGCAAAAGGGTTTTCGACAAGTTCAAAGTGTTGACTACGATGAGAGTTTCTCACTCGTATCTATGCTTAAATCTGTCCGAATCATGTTAGCAATTGCCGCATTTTATGAAATCTGGCAAATGGGTAAACAAAACTGCATTCCTTAATGGATTTCTTAAAGAAGAGTTGTATATGATGCAACCAGTAAGTTTTGTCAATCCTAAAGGTGCTAACAAAATGTGCAAGCTCCAGTGATCCATCTGTGGACTGGTGCAAGCATCTCGGAGTTGGAATATACGCTTTGATGAGTTGATCAAAGCATATAGTTTTATACAGACTTGCGGTGAAGCCTGTATTTACAAAAAAAGTGAGTGGGAACACTACAACATTTCTGATAAGTATATGTGAATGACATATTGTTGATCGGAAATAATGTAGAATTATTCTGTAAAGCATAAAGGAGTGTTTGAAAGGAGTTTTTCAAAGAAATACTTCGGTGAAGCTGCTTACATATTGAGCTTCAAGATCTATAGAGATAGATCAAGACGCTTGATAAGTTTTTCAATGAGTACATACCTTGACAGATTTTGAAGTAGTTCAAAATGGAGCAGTCAAAGAAAGAGTTCTTGCCTGTATTACAAGGTGTGAAGTTGAGTAAGACTCAAAGCCCGACCACGGCAGAAGATAGAAAGAGAATGAAAGTCATTCCCTATGCCTTGGCCATAGGTTCTATAAAGTATGTCATGCTGTATACCAGATCTATTGTATACCCTGCACTGATTTGGCAAGGGAGTACAATAGTGATCTAGGAGTAGATCACTGGACAGCGGTCAGAAATATCCTTAGTGAAATAAGGATATGTTTCTCGATTATGGACGTGACAAAAGGTTCGTCGTAAAGGGTTACGCCGATGCAAGTTTTGACACTAATCTAGATGACTCTAAGTCTCGGTCTAGATACATATTGAAAGTGGGAGCAATTAGCTAGAGTAGCTCCATGAAGAGCATTGTTGACATAGAAATTTGCAAAATACATGTGGATCTGAATGTGGCAGACCCGTTGACTAAGATTCTCTCACAAGCAAAACATGATCACACCTTAGTACTCTTTGGGTGTTAATCACATAGCGATGTGAACTAGATTACTGAATCTAGTAAACCCTTTGGGTGTTGGTCACATGGCGATGTGAACTATGGGTGTTAATCACATGATGATGTGAACTATCGATGTTAATCACATGGTGATGTGATCTAGATTATTGACTCTAGTGCAAGTGGGAGACTGAAGGAAATATGCCCTAGAGGCAATAATAAAGTTATTATTTATTTCCTTATATCATGATAAATGTTTATTATTCATGCTAGAATTGTATTAACTGGAAACATAATACATGTGTGAATACATAGACAAATAGAGTGTCACTAGTATGCCTCTACTTGACTAGCTCGTTAATCAAAGATGGTTATGTTTCCTAACCATAGACAAAAGAGTTGTTATTTGATTAACGAGGTCACATCATTAGTTGAATGATCTGATTGACATGACCCATTCCATTAGCTTAGCACCCGATCGTTTAGTATGTTGCTATTGCTTTCTTCATGACTTATACATGTTCCTATGACTATGAGATTATGCAACTCCCGTTTACCGGAGGAACACTTTGGGTACTACCAAACGTCACAACGTAACTGGGTGATTATAAAGGAGTACTACAGGTGTCTCCAAAGGTAGATGTTGGGTTGGCGTATTTCGAGATTAGGATTTGTCACTCCAATTGTCGGAGAGGTATCTCTGGGCCCTCTCGGTAATACACATCACATAAGCCTTGCAAGCATTGTGACTAATGAGTTAGTTGCGAGATGATGTATTACGGAACGAGTAAAGAGACTTGCCGGTAACGAGATTGAACTAGGTATTGGATACCGACGATCGAATCTCGGGCAAGTAACATACCGATGACAAAGGGAACAACGTATGTTGTTATGCGGTCTGACCGATAAAGATCTTCGTAGAATATGTAGGAGCCAATATGGGCATCCAGGTCCCGCTATTGGTTATTGACCGGAGACGTGTCTCGGTCATGTCTACATTGTTCTCGAACCGTAGGGTCCGCACGCTTAAGGTTTCGATGACAGTTATATTATGAGTTTTGATGTACCGAAGGAGTTCGGAGTCCCAGATGAGATCGGGGACATGACGAGGAGTCTCGAAATAGTCGAGACGTAAAGATCGATATATTGGACGACTATATTCGGACTTCGGAAAGGTTCCGAGTGATTCGGGTATTTTTCGGAGTACCGGAGAGTTACGGGAATTCGCTGGGAGAAGTATTGGGCCTTGATGGGCTTTAGTGGGAAGAGGAGAAAAGGCCTGCTGCGCCCCCCCCTCCCCTCTAGTCCGAATTGGACTAGGGAAAAGGGGGCCGGCCACCTCTCCTTCTCCTCCTATTCCTTCTCCCTTCCTCCCCTCTTGGTGGACTCCTACTAGGACTTGGAGTCCTAGTAGGACTCCCTATCCTGGCCGCACCTTTGCCTTGGCCGGCCTCCTCCTCCTCCATCCTTTATATACAGGGGCAGGGGGCACCCCATAGACACACAAGTTGATCCTTGAGATCGTTCCTTAGCCGTGTGCGGTGCCCCCTGCCACCAAATTCCACCTCGAGCATACCGTTGTAGTGCTTAGGCGAAGCCCTGCATCGGTAGTACATCAAGATCGTCACCACGCCGTCGTGCTGACGGAACTCTTCCTTGACGCTTTGCTGGATCAAAGCCCGAGGATCCTCATTGAGCTGAACGTGTGCTAAGAACTCGGAGGTGCCGGAGTAACGGTGCTTGGATCGGTCGGATCGGGAAGAAGACGTACGACTACTTCCTCTACGTTGTGTGATCGCTTCCGCAGTCGGTATGCGTTGGTACATAGACAACACTCTCCCCCTCGTTGCTGTGCATCACCATGATCTTGCGTGTGCGTAGGAAATTTTTGAAATTACTACGTTCCCCAACAGAGTCAGCACATGGAATATGCTGGCAATATAACACAGTAGAGCAATGAACATATAAATGCTATCACTACATGCAATATGGCTGGTGGAGGCTCTATGGTTATATTGTTTTCGCAAAAAGCCAATTTTTTCCTACAAAAAGGAATATATTTTATTTAACTATCATGGTAGTTGAAACATCATTGAGAAGGTTTCTCCAACTCAATCCCAATTAAAGTAATCATTAACCCAACAAATTAATTTAGAGTGATGAGATCAAATCAATAATTCATGTACCAGATAATCAAAACGTCCATAACCGGGGACACGGCTAACCATGATTAGTTTATACACTCTGCAGAGGTTTGCACACTTTTCCGCACAAGACTCGATCTCATCCGTTGGATTTCTCCCACTACAAGGTGTTTGAGAAACGGATGACCGAGACATAGTTTCTCAGAAGCATTAACTCTTTACCCTGGGTGGACCGTTACACCTACTTTACCCTACATCTGCTAGCCCACCACTGAAAGAGGTCACACAACATACTCAACTATGCGAGAGCCCATAATGGCTTGTGACTGCACACGGAAGTTTCTAGCATGAATAATCTTATGATCCCTTTGAGCCTGGGTGGTGGAGCGTAGGATGATCACACGGGTACTCCGGGATATCCTAGGACAACACTTGATTCTCCAGGTGCCCACAAGCAACCCACCCAGATGTGTATTAAAGTTGCCACCTTAAGTTGAACCATTAATTAACAATCTCACATCTGTCATGGATACACTCAATCCCAATCCACGTCTACGAGCATAGCATAGCAATATAAGCATAACATAGAAGTAACTCCCAAGGGTTTGAAAATAAAAGGGCAATAGGTTCCTACCTCATCAACTACTTCCCAAACCCACATGTTGAGAGATCCTACTCATGCAATGTGTGAGGGTTGTAACTAATGCATAAAACTGGGTAATCAACGGGTATGACCAAAGTGTTACTTGCCTTGCTAACGATCTGCAAATCCTAGAGACTCGTAGTAGCACGCTCCGCACTCTGGGAATCAAGCAAAGATGCACGGGTAAATCTCAAATAAGAAGATCTAACCAGAAATTTCAGCTGAAGAACTCCGGTTTGCAAAAAGAATCTAATCAAATGGAACAACGAAACTCAAACTGCGAAAGAAACAAGACCCGATTACTAATCTAGGCTAAAGTCAAATTTAACAGTACCAAAATCTTGTTTAAGTTGGTTAAACAGAAAGAGGGCTTCGAGATGAAGATCTTGGCGCTCGTTTCACCCGATTCGGATAAACGAGCGAAAAGATATACTAGAATGAAGATTAGGGAAGAAATCGCGATAAAAAATAATCGCGGAAAAACCCTGGAAAAAAACGAGATGAACAGGCTAACGAACGAACGTTCATTGTCTGTGGCTAACTGACGAACAACGCTCGTTAAAATGAACATACGAATGAACGTCCGCTATTTAACTGAACCAAAAAAACCGAAACAAAACCGATCTAAAACAAAAAAACGAGATCTAGGGTTTCAAACGAAAAAAACCAAGCGGCTTTCTAACGAAAACCGGCGGCGGCGGGTGGCTACCTTGGTGAGGTCTGGCGGGGTCGGCGGCGGCAGCGGCGAGCGGATCCGGCGGCGGAACGGGGTGGCTGTGGCGCGGCGAGGCGGCGCGCGGTTAGGCGGCTGGCGGCGGCGGCGCAGCACGGAAATCGAGGCGGGGCGTGGCGGTTGGCAAGGGTTTCGGCAGCGGGTCTGCCTGGGCAGCTTATAAAGGCCGGCCGGGTCGAAGTCTAGGTCGGACATGGCCCGGTTAGGTCGGTAACTTTTTTAAAAAAAATCCTGACGTGGAAAGACAAATAAAAGAAATACTAAACGGACTCCAAAACTCCCGAAATAAATTTTCACGGTCCTCTAATAATATCTCGGACAAAGTGAACATTTATTTAGGCCTCCAATGCAATTTTGCAAAATGCATATTTTTCCTAATTCAAATAAAATAACAAAAAATCCAAAATAAAATATTTATTTGGTTTTAATATTTTCCTTCAAATTCCATTTATTTTGGAGAAGTCATATATCTCCTCTCATATATTTTTAATATGAAATATTTTCGGAGAGAAAAATTAATTAAAACCAAAGTGATCCTTGTTTCGATATTTGAGAAAATTCAAATATGAGAACTATGAAATCCCCAACTCTCTCCGAGGGTCCTTGAGTTGCTTAGAATTTCGAGGATCGCAAAAACGAAATTGCAATAAAATATGATACGCATGAATGGCCTTTGTACAACATTCCACATTGAAAATTTGGGATGTTACAATAAGATTATTCATGCTAGAAACTTCCGTGTGCAGTCACAAGCTAATATGGGCTCTAGCATATTTGAGTATGTTGCATGACCTCTTTCAGTGGTAGGCTAGCAGATGTAGGGGAAAGTAGGTGTAACTGTCTACCCAGAGTAAAGAGTTAATGCTTCTGAAAGACTGTGTCTCGGTCATCCGTTTCCTATACACCATGTAGTGTGAGAAATCCAATGGAGGAGATCGAGTCTTGTGGGGAAAAGTGCGCAAACCTCTGCAGAGTGTACAATCTAATCATGGTTAACCGTGTCCCCGGTTATGGACATCTTGAGTATTTGGTTCTTGGATTATCATGTTGATCTCATCACTCTAAATTAATTTGTTGGGTTGTTAATTACTATTTAATTGGGATTGAGATGGGCTTACCATTCTCAATGTTTATCAACCACCATGATAGATAATCAAAATATATTCCTTTGTTGTTGGGAAAAATTGGCTTTTCGCAAAACATTATAACCATAGAGCCTCCACCACCCATATATGCATGTAGAGATAGCATTTATTCTGTTGATTGCTCTATAGTGTTATTTTGCCAGCATATTCCATGTGCTGACCCGTTTTCGGGCTACAACATATTATGTTGCAGACTTTTCAGACGAAGAGTAAGGTGTGCTAGGTCATTTTCGTGCACTCAGCCATGTCGTTGGAGTTGATGGACTCACTTTATCTCCCAAGTCTTCCGCTGTTATCGTATTTAGATTGCCTTAAGCCATATTATTGTAATTATTGGGGAACATAGTAATTTCAAAAAAATTACTACGCACACACAAGATCATGGTGATGCATAGCAACTAGAGGGGAGAGTATCGTCCACGTACCCTCGTAGACAGTAAGCGGAAGCGTTATGAGAACGCGGTTGATGTAGTCGTATGTCTTCACGATCCGACCGATCCAAGTACCGAACGCACGGCACCTCTGAGTTCAGCAGGCGTTCAGCTCGATGACATCCCACGAACTCCGATCCAGCAGAGCTTCATGGGAGAGTTCCATCTGCACGACGGCGTGATGACGGTGATGATGTTGCTACTGACGCAGGGCTTCGCCTAAGCACCGCTACGATATGATCGAGGTGGATTATGGTGGAGGGGGTACCGCACACGGCCTGGAACAATCAACTTGTGTGTCTTTGGGTGCTCCCCCCCCCCCCCCGGCCCCCATATATAAAGGAGCAAGGGGGAGGCTGGCCAGCCTTGGTGCGCCCCAAGGAGAGGAGGAATCCTCTTCCTACTAGGAAGAGGATTCATCCTTTCCTAGTCCAACTAGGAAGAGGGAAGGGGGAAGGAAAGAGAGGGAGAGGGAAAGAGGGGCCGCGCCCCCTTCCCCTAGTCCAATTCGGACTACTCATGGGAGGGGGCGTGCCACCTCCTGGGCTGCAGCCCTCTCTCTCCCGTAAGGACCACTAACGTGCAATACTTCCCCGGGGGTACCGATAACCCCTCCGGCACTCCGATTTTCTCCGAAATCATCTGGAACACTTCCGGTGTACGAATATAGCCGTCCAATATATCAATCTTTATGTCTCGACGATTTTGAGACTCCTTGACATGTCCTCGAGCTCATCTAGGACTCCGAACAAACGTCGGTCATCAAATCACATAACTCGTAATACAAATCATCACAGAACGTTAAGCGTGCGGACCCTACGGGTTCGAGAACTATGTAGACATGACCGAGACTCATTTCCGGTCAATAACCAATAGAGGAACCTGGATGATCATATTTGTTCCTACATATTCTATGAAGATCTTTATCGGTCAAACCGCATAACAACATACGTTGTTCCCTTTGTCATCGGTATGTTACTTGCCCGAGATTAGATCGTCGGTATCTCATACCTAGTTCAATCTCATTACCGGCAAGTCTCTTTACTCGTTCCGTAATGCATCATCCTGCATGAGGGAGTCCTGGATTAGGGGGTCTTCGGACAGCCGAACTATATCCTTTGGTCGGACTGTTGGACTATGAAGATACGAGATTGAAGACTTCGTCCCGTGTCCGGATGGGACTCTACTTGGCATGGAAGGCAAGCTAGGAAATACGGATATGCATATCTCCTCCTTTGTAACCGACCTTGTGTAACCCTAGCCTCCTCCGGTGTCTATATAAACCGGAGGGTTTTAGTCCGTAGAAAAAACAGACAATCATACCATAGGCTAGCTTCTAGGGTTTAGCCTCTCTGATCTCGTGGTAGATGAACTCTTGTACTACTCATATTATCAAGAATAATCAAGTAGGACATAGGGTTTTACCTCCATTAAGAGGGCCCGAACCTGGGTAAAACATCGTGTCCCCTGCCTCCTATTACCATCCGCCTTAGACGCACAGTTCGGGACCCCCTACCCGAGATCCGCCGGTTTTGACACCGACATTGGTGCTTTCATTGAGAGTTCCTCTGTGTCATCATCATTAGGCTTGATTGCTCTTTAGATCATCGATAGCGATGCCGTCCAGGGTGAGACTTTTCTCCCCAAACAGATCTTTGTATTCGGCGGCTCTGCACTGCGGGCCAACTCGCTTGGCCATCTAGAGCAGATCGAGAGCTATGCCCCTGGCTATCAGGTCAGATTTGGAAACTTGAACTACACATTCAACATCCACGAAGACTTGATCTTTGATGGATTCGAGCCCTTGCCGAGTGCGCCGCACGGTCACGATGAGCATGACTTAGCTCTATTGTCGGACAGTGTTCGGGAGATCGCACCGGCGACCGCTCCGACCCTCAAGTCAGAGCCAATTGCGCCATCCAATGACGGGTGGATAGACCCCGCCGCGGAGGCCGCACTCTCATCGGTGATCGAGACGAGTATCGACCTTACCCTTCACGAGAGCCGTGACGCCAAACTGCCGGATTCTTCCCCGGCCACAGACTCCGAACCGCCTGCGCCCGTGCCTATCGAATCCAACTAGGCGTCGATCAGGGAGTTCACCTCTGCGGATATCTTTCAGCACTCTCCCTTCGGCGACATTCTTAACTCATTAAGGTCTCTCTATCTGTTAGGAGAGCCCTGGCCGAACCATGTCTGGCAGAATTGGGATGCGGATGAAGAAGAAATTCGCCGCCCACCCACCACCCACTTAGTGGCCACCGTCGATGATTTGACCGACAAGCTCGACTTCGACTCCGAAGGCATCGACGGTATGGACGACGATGCAGGAGACGAACAGGAACCACTACCCACAGGGCACTGGACGCCCACTTCATCACATGATGTATACATGGTGGACACACCCAAAGAAAACGACGACGAAGAATGGAAGGACACAACGAAGGGTTGTTCCCTCGAGAAGCAATCAAAGCGGCGGCGTAAGCGCCGCTCCAAATCCCACCTCGGCAGAAGCAGCGATCATATAAACCCAGCGATAGAGCAAGGCGAGCCAACGGATGACAAACACGGCATTGAACCATCGTCCGACCACGGCAACACGGAGAATCAAACCGAACAACCCGACTCCGTCGTAGATAACAGTCCGGATAACATTACACCAGACAGGCACCCGGAGCAACAGAATACCCATAAAAGGCTTGTTGCCACTGCAAGGAGTCTGGAAAAACAGAAGCAAAGGCTCAGGGCTGCATAAGACACACTCAAAATCAGTTGGAGTGAAGTACTCAACACTGAAGCGAAGTACGGCGGTAATCGCCACACCAAGAGCTACCCGAAGCGAAAGTTGCTACCTGAATTCGATGAGGAGGCCTTAGATCCCCCGCAATCAAAAAACAAAACGGCCGTCCGGTCGGATAGACGACCTCATGGCCAACATAGAGCGGCAAATGACGCCGCACATAGGCCAGTACGCGATCTGCGTGAGGGCTCGCATCAAAAGGACGGCGCAATCAGATCCATCTACGGGCCACGCAAGCGCGCTCCAGCATGCAATGCAACACAACAAACATCCCAACACCATGGTACACCCAAATACAAGGGTGCCGAACACCCCCTATGTTTCACCAATGAGGTGTTGGACCATGAATTTCCAGAGGGATTCAAACCCATAAACATAGAGGCGTACGATGGAACGACAGACCCTGGAGTCTGGATTGGGGACTACGTCCTCCATATCCATATGGCTCAAGGAGACGATCTCCACGCCTTCAGGTACTTACCCCTCAAGCTCAAAGGGCCAGCTTGGCACTGGCTTAAAAGCCTCACCAAAAACTCCATTGGAAGCTGGGAAGAGCTCGAAGACGCTTTTCGAGCAAATTTTCAAGGGACCTATGTCCGACCACCGGATGCAGACGATTTGAGTCATATAACTCAACAGCCCGGAGAGTCAGCCCGAAAGCTTTGGAAAGGTTCCTCACTAAAAAGAACCAAATAGTCGACTACCCGGAAGTCGAAGCCCTAGCAGCTTTCAAGCACAGCGTTCGAGATGAATGGCTTGCCAGACACCTCAGCCAAGAAAAGCTGAGAACAATGGCAGCATTAACAAGCCTCATGACCCGCTTTTGCATGGGCGAGGATAGTTGGTTAGCCTGATGCGGCACCAGCAACCCAAGTACATCCGAAGTCAGGAATGAAAACGGGAAACCACGCCGCAGCAAAAACAAGCGCCGGAATAAAGAAGACAGCCCAAAGAGCACGGCGGTAAACGCCGGATTTAGAAGCTCTCGGCCAGGTCAACAAAAGCTGCCCTACAAAGGTAACAGAGACGAACTGTCCAGCTGAGGGAGTCCTGGATTAGGGGGTGTCCGGATGGCCGGACTATACCTTCAGCCGGACTCCTGGACTATGAAGATACAAGATTGAAGACTTCGTCCCGTGTCCGGAAGGGAATTGCCTTGGCGTGGAAGGCAAGCTTGGCGATACGGATATGCAGATCTCGTACCATTGTAACCGACTTTGTGTAACCCTAACCCTCTTCGGTGTCTATATAAACCGGAGTGTTTTAGTCCGTAGGACAACATACACAACAACAATCATACCATAGGCTAGCTTCTAGGGGTTAGCCTCTTTGATCTCGTGGTAGATCTACTCTTGTACTACCCATATCATCAATATTAATCAAGCAGGACGTAGGGTTTTACCTCCATCGAGAGGGCCCGAACCTGGGTAAACTGTCCCTTGCCTCCTGTTACCATCCGGCCTAGACGCACAGTTCGGGACCCCCTACACGAGATCCGCCGGTTTTGACACCGACATTGGTGCTTTCATTGAGAGTTCCTCTGTGTCGTCGTCGTCGTCATGCTTGATGGCTCCTACGATCATCAATAGCGATGCAGTCCAGGGTGAGACCTTCCTCCCCGGACAAATCTTCGTCTTCGGCGGCTTCACACTGCGGGCCAATTCACTTGGCCATCTGGAGCAGATCGAAAGCTATGCCCCTGGCCGTCAGGTCAGATTTGGAAGTTTAAACTACACGGCTGACATCCGCGGGGACTTGATCTTCGATGGATTCGAGCCACTGCCGAGCGCACCGCACTGTCCCAATGAGCATGATCTAGCTCTGCTGCCGAACAGTGCCCTGGAGGCCACACCCGCATTGGCTTCGACCCTTAATTCGGAGCCAACTGCGCCGATCGAGGATGGGCGGTTGGACGCCGCCTCGGGGGCTACGATTCCAACGGCGATTGAGCCAAACACCAGCCCCGCACTCCGCGAGACTCGTGACCCCAAGGAGCCGGACTCCTCTCCGGACTCCGAACACTCCGCGCCCCTGCCGATCGAATCCGATTGGGCGCCGATCATGGAGTTTACTGCCGCGGACATCTTTCAGCACTCGCCTTTCGGCGATATTCTGAAGACACTGGAGTTTCTCACTTTATCAGGAGATCCCTGGCCGGACTACGGTCAACAAGGGTGGGGTACAGACGATGAAGAAATTCAAAGCCCACCCACCACCAACTTTGTATCCACTGTCGACGATCTAACCGACATGCTCGACTTCGACTCCGACGACATCGACGGTATGGACGCCGATGAAGAACCAGCGCCTAATAGGCCCTGGAAAGCCACCTCGTCATATGACATATACATGGTGGACACCCCAAAAGAAGGAGATGGTGATGGAACAGGGGAGGATGACCCCTCCAAGAAACAGCCTAAGCGCCAGCGTCAGCGGCGCCGCTCAAAATCCCGCCAAAACAAATATGGTGATTCCAGCACGGGAGATAATAATACTCCGGAAAGTGCCGAAGAAAACCCCCTCCAGCAAGATTTAGCACAGGAGGATGGAGAAACTGGCCCTCATGAGAGAGAGGCAGACAGAGAGGTCGAGGACGATAATTATATGCCTCCCTCCAAAGACGAGGCAAGCCTCGACGACGACGAATTCGTCGTGCCAGAGGATCCGGTCGAGCAAGAGCGTTTTCAACACAGGCTTATGGCCACGACAAGAAGCCTCAAGAAAAAACAGCAATAGCTTAGAGCTGATCAAGATTTGCTAGTCGACAGATGGACTGAAGTCCTTGCGGCCGAAGAGCATAAACTCGAACGCCCCTCCAAGAGCTACCCAAAGCGGAGGTTGCTACCCCGATTAGAGGAGGAAGCACTTAAACCTACATCACCAGCAGTCGATACGGCCGATCGGCCACCTCGTGGCCGTGACAGAGAGGCCTCTCGGCCCTCCACTCAAGCTGCACCCCGTACCAAGGCACGGGAAAATGCGCCAGACCTGCGAGATATGTTGGAGGACAAGGCAAGGCAAACAAGATCGATCTACGGATCACGTGGGTGCCCCACAACTCGAGACGATAACCGTCATGCCGGCCACAAATTCGGCAGGGCCGAACACAGTAGACAAAGCTCATTGGAGCTACGTTGTGATATAGCCCAGTACAGAGGCGCCACACACCCACTATGCTTCACAGACGAAATAATGGATCATCAAATCCCCGAGGGTTTCAAACCCGTAAACATCGAATCATATGATGGCACAACAGATCCTGCGGTATGGATCGAGGATTATCTCCTTCATATCCACATGGCCCGCGGCGATGATTTCCATGCCATCAAATACCTCCCACTCAAGCTTAAAGGACCAGCTCGGCATTGGCTTAACAGCTTGCCAACAGGATCAGTCAGTTGTTGGGAGGACCTGGAAGCCGCATTCCTCGACAATTTCCAGGGCACTTATGTGCGACCCCCTGACGCCGATGACCTAAGTCACGTAATTCAGCAGCCAGAGGAATCGGCCAGGCAATTCTGGACACGGTTCCTAACAAAGAAAAATCAAATAGTCGACTGTCCGGACGCTGAGGCCCTAGCAGCCTTCAAGCACAATATCCATGACGAGTGGCTTGCCCGGCACCTTGGACAGGAAAAGCCGAAGTCTATGGCAGCACTCACGACACTCATGACCCGCTTTTGCGTGGGAGAAGCCAGCTGGCTTGCTCGTAGCAACAATATGACCAAGAACCCCGGTAATTCGGATACCAGGGACAGTAGTGGCAGGTCGCGTCGCAACAAGCAGAAGCGCCGCATTAACGGCGACAATGCTGAGGATACGGCAGTTAATGCCGGATTCAGAGGCTCTAAATCCGGTCAGCGGAAAAATCCATTCAAAAGGAATCCAGGGGCCCGTCTAGTTTGGACCGAATACTCGACCGCTTATGCCAGATACATGGCACCCCTGAAAAGCCGGCCAATCACACCAACAGGGATTGTTGGGTGTTCAAGCAGGCAGGCAAGTTAAATGCCGGAAACGAAGACAAGGGGCTGCATAGCGATGACGACGAAGAGCCCCGGCCACCGAAAAACAGTGGACAGAAGGGTTTTCCCCCACAAGTGCGCACGGTGAACATGATATACGCAACCCACGTCCCCAAGAGGGAGTGGAAGCGCACGTTAAGGGACGTATACACGGTAGAGCCAGTCGCCCCAAAGTTCAACCCATGGTCCTCCTGCCCGATCACCTTTGATCGAAGGGACCACCCCACTAGCATCCGTCATGGCGGATTCGCCGCATTGGTTATAGACCCAATTATTGATGGATTTCATCTCACTAGAGTCCTTATGGACGGCGGCAGCAGCCTGAACCTGCTTTACCAGGATACAGTGCAGAAAATGGGCATAGATCCCTCGAGGATTAAGCCCACCAAAATGACCTTTAAAGCTGTAATACCAGGTGTAGAGGCCAACTGTACAGGCTCAGTCACACTTGAAGTGGTCTTCGGATCTCCGGATAATTTCTGAAGCGAGGAGTTAATCTTCGACATAGTCCCATTCCGCAGTGGCTATCACGCACTGCTCCGGCAAACCGCATTCGCCAAGTTCAATGTGGTACCGCACTACGCATACCTTAAGCTCAAGATGCCAGGCCCTCGAGGAGTAATTACGGTCAATGGAAACACCGAACGCTCCCTCCGAAAGGAGGAGCACACGGCGGCCCTTGCAGCGGAAGTACAAAGCAGCCTCTCCAGGCAGTTCTCCAGACTGGCCACTAAACGACCGGACACCGTCAAGCGCGCCCAAAGTAACCTACAACAAGACTGCCTGGCACGATCCGAGCAGGCGTAGCAATGCGGCCCCAACCCCAGCCCTAGCAAAAAGGCGACGCTAGTGCTTTGCATACATAACTACGCTCTAGAAATACCATGGGTACAGGGGGAGGGGCACCATCACGGCACGCCCGAAGCATGGCTTAAACCGCACCAGGGGCTGCCGATTTTTTTTAATTTTCTCTTACTTTCAGGACTCCATTCTTCGGAAGGCCTGTTCGGCAATTCAATTGCCGCACAAGCGATGCAAGAACCAGGGAAGCAAACAAGCCACGCCGCATTACGGAACTCCCAGGTGGTCTCTATCACGGGCAGTATACCTGTTTCGCATATTATTCCGCAGCTTGCCCCTTGAACGAACATGTTAAATAGTCCAACCTTTTGCTTATCGCATTATTTGTATCGTTCTGCTTTGATCGCAGCCCTCGTTAATAAACAATGCATAGCTTTTGTCTATTTTTGCATTACTCTTTTTTAATATATGTTCCTTAACGACATGTTGCACCCGTACACTTTGGTACAGCCAAAATACGCCATGGGCTTCAGTACCCCTCAACATGGTGTGAGAAGTCAGAACACTTTAACAAGTGCAGCACCCCGAACTTATAGCATTATATGCATCGGCTCCGAATCATGTCTTGGGTCAATAGTTGGGTTTGCCCGGCTCCTATGTTTTGGTGCCTTACGTTCCACTATATCGGCTAAGGTAGCACTAGGAGAACCACTGCAATTGTGCCCCAGTTGAGCTGGGTCGAGCACCTCAGTGGAGAAAGCTAAAACTGACTGTCATGATGAAGCGAGAGCTGGTCGCTGTTCGAGAGGTTTTTCGAGTCCCTAAAGACTTATGCCGCTTAGAGCGAGGAGTCGGCTCTATCCGGCCAAGGCGTGGATAGCGCCCCGAACTCGGTCTTCCGAATACCAGGGGCTTCGCTGAAATTTAAAATTATAGAATTCTATGGCTAAGTGAGAGTGTTCACGCATTATAGTCCGATTGCCTTGTTCGTTGGGCTAAGTGCCTCCCTCGAAGGACCCAAACATGGGAAAAAGAGTGCTCGGGTTTATCCCCGAACACCCCAGCACTAGCGGCACGGGGGCAGAAGCCGACGACTCGCCATCTCTCAGAATTGATAAACAGCCGCACAGAAGGTAATATTTTAAATTCCAACAGCATTGCTTAGCGCATATGAACAAGTTTTCAGCGCACAGGACAAAACGAGCAAGTTTCACTCAAAAATTACATCCCTAGAACATTCATCCGCCACAAGGTAGGCACCCTTCAGAACATCCTTATAATAATTCTCGGTCTTGCGATGCTCTTTCCCCGGCGGTGCCCGTCCTTCACAAGCTTCTCAGCATCCAGCTTGCCCCAGTGCACCTTAGCACGGGCAAGGGCCCTACAGGCACCTTCAATGCAGATGGAGCGCTTGATGACTTCGAGCCTTGGACAGGCCTCCACCAGCCGCCGCACTAGCCAGAAATAGCTCCCAGGCAGAGCCTCTCCAGGCCACAGCCGAACTATGAGGCCCTTCATGGCCTGTTCGGCCGCCTTGTGGAGCTCGACCAGTTGCTTCAGCTGGTCGCTCAGGGGCACGGGGTGTCCGGCCTCAGCATACTGAGACCAGAACACCTTCTCTATCGAGCTGCCCTCCTCGGCTCGATAGAATGCGGCGGCATCGGACACACTACGGGGAAGATCTGCGAACGCTCCTGGAGAGCTCCGGATTCGGGTAAGTAACAAGTAACTCACGTTTATGTGTTTGCTTTGCATAAATAATGCCTTATCCGCCGCTATCTTCTTTACCTCATCCAACTCCTCGAGGGTCTTCTGGGATTCGGCCTTGGCAGACTTGGCATTTTCAATAGCCGCCGCGAGCCTGGACGCTCGCGTCTTTGAGTCAAGCTCCAAACTCTCATGTTTTTTCATGAGTACCTGGAGCTCTTGCCGCACCTTGCCAAACTGGGCCTCATACTTCTCCCGCTCGGTGCGCTCCATGGCCGCCCTCTTCTCGGCCTCGACCAGCGCTTGCTTAAGGGTCGCCACCTCAGATGTGGCCCCTACAATAGCCACGATAATCCTGTCATTTTTTTGCAATTGCACCTTTTTATATATATTTAAACAAGGTATTTGTTACCTTCATTGTCCTCGAGCTGCTTCTTGGCACGCCCGAGCTCTTGCTCGGAACGCTCGAGGTTTTGCTTTAGCGTGTCCACTTCCGCAGTTAGTGCGGCGGACACAAGCAGAGAAGCCTGCATACACATATTGACTCCTTTTTGTTAGACTCCTGCGAATTTTATTTGATCCTCTATTCGGCTTTTCTTCCCGAACGCCAAACAGAGCATCAGGACTACTATCTATGCGGTAATATTATTTACACATTCTTTACTTACCTCAAAGCCTGTTAAAAGGCTAGTACAAGCTTCAGTCAGTCCGCTCTTGGCCGACTGAACCTTCTGGACCACCGCACTCATAATGGTGCGGTGCTCCTTGTCGATGGAGGCGCCTTGGAGCGCCTCCAACAGATTGTCTGGCGCCTCCGGTTGGATGGGGGTCACCGGCATGTTGTGCTTGCTCCTCTTGGAAGGAGGTCCCCCGCCGGACTCTGGAACCTTTGAAGGTTCCGGAGCGGTGTCCGGCCTAGAGCCGGACTTGGAGCCCTGGGGGGTTTTATCCCCTTCACTCCTGGAGTCCGGGAAGTCACCTTGCGGCGCCTCCAGGACCACCTCCTCCTGGCTTGGAACCTGTTGAGACAACACTTCGGCATCGTCCGTAGGGCGGGGGGAGGAAGCCGTCGGAAGCGAATTCACATCCGACGAGTCCAGTGAACCGCTCGACGACGCGTCGAGCCGGTCTTTGGGTGGGCTGCATAATCGTATTCGGCATAAGGGAAAGCTGTGCAATAAAGGAATACTATGAATTACTCTGGTAAGCCGCATAGGGCCCGTCTCCTTCCATGAGGTGAGCCGTGTAGGGGGTCTGGATCGAAACTCGGGGGCTGCGACCCATTCGGGGTCGTGCGGCTCGGTGATGTAAAACCACCCCGATTGCCACCCCTTCAGGGTCTCCACAAAGGAGCCCTCGAGCCATAAGACGTTGGGCATCTTGCCCACCATGGCGCCTCCGCACTCCGCCTGGCTGCCGCGCACCACCTTCGGCTTGACGTTGAAAGTCTTGAGCCAGAGGCCGAAATGGGGGCGGATGCGGAGGAAGGCCTCGCACACAACGATAAACGCCAAGATGTTGAGGACGAAGTTCGGGGCCAGATCATGGAAATCCAGGCCGTAGTAGAACATGAGCCCCCGGACAAATGGGTGGAGAAGGAAGCCCAGTCCACGGAGGAAATGGGGGAGGAACACCACCCTCTCATGGGGCCTAGGGGTGGGGATGAGCTGCCCCTTTTCGGGGAGCCGGTACGCGATGTCGTTAGACAGGTATCCGGCCTTCCTCAGCTTTTTGATATGTCCCTCCGTGACGGAGGAGGCCATCCACTTGCCTCCCGCTCTGTACAGGCTGGAGAAGGTTGAGGTCACGAGTGCGGACTTGGGCG
This sequence comes from Triticum monococcum, assembly GCA_034509565.1. Lineage (NCBI taxonomy): Eukaryota > Viridiplantae > Streptophyta > Magnoliopsida > Poales > Poaceae > Triticum > Triticum monococcum. The sequence continues at coordinate 420,116,560 of CM067845.1, forward strand.
CTGGAGCTCGAGTGCGCAAGAATGGATAGGCGAAGGAGGAAGAAGGCGTAGGTGAAATGGTTGATCTTTATCCCCTTATATGGGTGGATGCAACTACATGTCCCTGTCGGCGTTCTAGGAACGGGGGTCCCCAGACTTGCCTGCCTGCGGCCTACGGCGTGGCTCAAAGGGGGGCCCAGCACGGCCCATCTTCATCAACACAGACCCAAGACCCTCGCGAGGGGCCAAGCCTCGCGGGGCGGACGACATGGAGTTTCCTCAGGCACGGCCTCATCAGGCTGGCTCGCGAGGAGGCGGAGAGATCAAGGCGGGGTACCTCACGAGGTGCCCGTGACGCAAGCCATGACGACCAAAGGCGCCAGGCGGGCGCCAGCCCGCGCAGTGTCCTCCTTTCCTCTTTGGTGCAAAGGGAGCAAGCACAGCCGTGGAGTACCGAGGCATCAGGCAAAGGTTGCCATTTCGGTGCAACAAGACCAAGACTAGGAGGACTGTAGGACGGAGGTCATCGTGGAGCCCAAGACGGCATCACCACCAGAGCTTTGTGCAGGCGAAGACTACTTTTGTCAGGATAGCTAGTACTAGCTGTCCCCCTTCAAATTAGCCCGCCATTGTTGGCTCCCTTCCCTCTCGATATTTGGGAAGAGGACCAGGGCCTCTATAAATAGGACTAGCCACCATAGTAGGAAGGAGGATCAAAATCCGAGAGAGAGAGAAGGGTGACTGAACTCCCCCTAGCAGTTCGTCCCCCCAGCCAAGAATAGACCCTCGCGAGGCTGTTCCTCCTTGTATTGTCCATCATCTTCAGCCCAAGAGGCAATCCACCACACCACAAACTGGAGTAGGGTATTACACCACAATGGTGGCCCAAACCAGTATAAACCCTGTGTCTCTTGTGTCGTTCTTCCCATAGCTTAGATCTTAGCGAGGCGGTAGGGTGCAGGTAGGTTGGAGGTGAAATCTCCGTGCGCACCCCAGTGTTCAAACCTCAAGGGTCTGCTGGAGCCCGAAATCCGACATTTGGCGTGCCAGGTAGGGGTGCACCGGAGTTTTCCCTTCTGCCACCGCCACGACCTGCCTCGCGATGAATAGCGCGTCGCTCACTCCGGCTGCCGGCGCCAGCACGGGGGCCAGGGGGCTCCGAGCCCTGGCCACAGCCCAGCAACAGGTACGGTGGCCGGACCAGTTCAAGCCAATGACGCCGCCGCGCTACGGCGGCGCGACTGATCCGCTGGCCTTCTTGCTGGCGTACGAGGAGGCCAACCTCGAAGCTCGAGGTGACGATAGGGTCATGGCCAACTGGCTCCCCATGGCCCTCACCGGCGCTCCGCGCACGTGGCTGCTCCACCTGCCGGCAGCCTCCATGGCCTCTTGGGAAGAGCCCCGCAGCCTCTTCCCCGCCCATCACGCTACACCAACACCCCCGGTCGTCGCAGCCCTCCTGGGCTGCTCGCAGGCGCCGCCTACAAGTCACCACGTCAAGCCGTTCATCTGCCAGGTCAGCGCCGCTCCCACGCGGTAGGGGGCTCTCCCGGACCGGGCGGCGCCCAAGGCCGGCCTGACCTTCACCTCGGAGGACCACCCCTCCAACTCGGCCTGCTCGGGTGCGCTCCCCATGCTGTGCACCCCCACCATCTGCCAGGTGGCCGTCACCAGAACTCTCATCGATGGCGGTGTGGGCCTCAGCGTACTCTCGGTCGAGGCCTTCAACCTCCTCTGCATACCCCAGGAACGGCTGCAACCCAGCCGGCCCTTCTCAGGCGTTGGGGGCGAATCATCCAGCTCCTTGGGAAAGATCCGGCTCCCAGTAACCTTCGGCACCTACCACAACTTCCGCACAGAGCTGGTCGACTTCGACATCGCCCCCATCGGCCTTCCCTACAATGCCATCCTCGGCTACCCAGTGCTGGCCCAGTTCATGGCCGCGACGCACCCGGCGTACAACCTCATGAAGATGCCCGGAAGCAGCGGTGTCCTCACCGTGCACGGGGACACCGGAGACACGCTGCGGGTGCTCAAGCTCGCCTTCAAGACAGCAGCGTCGGCACAGTCCGCCGACTCGGAGACCCCCGAGCCCAAGGGGGCTGCATCCGCCAAGAAGAAACAGTTGTTCACCCAAGACAAGGCAGAAACCAAGCAGATACCCGTCGATGAGGACGGGTCCACCAACGCCACTTTCACCATAGGCGCCAACCTCGAACTCGAGCAGGAGGAGGCCCTGGTCGGGTTCCTGCGCGTGAACAAGAAGGTATTCGCTTGGGAGCCTGACCAGTTGGCGGGGATCCGTAGGAGTGTAATCGAGCATCACCTCAACATGTGCCCCAATGTGCGCCCTCTGAAGGAGAAGGCAAGGCGCCAGTCCATAGAAAAGCAGGCCTTCATCGTCCAAGAGACTCGCAAATTAGAAGCCGCTGGGGTCATTCGCGAGGTCCGATACCCGGATTGGTTGGCCAACCCTGTTGTTGTGCCAAAGAAGGGAGGGAAGGAGCGCATGTGTGTCGACTTCACCAACCTCAACAAGGCATGCCCGCAAGATCCGTTCCCGCTCCCCCGCATCGACCAGATCGTCGATTCCACCGCGGAATGCGACCTGCTATGCTTCTTGGATGCCTTCTCTGGGTATCACCAGATCAAGATGGCGGTAGAAGACGTTGAAAAGACAGCCTTCCTAACCCCGTGTGGGGTGTACTGCTACCCATGCATGCCATTCGGGTTGCGTAACGCAGGTGCGACCTTTCAGCGGCTGATGCACATCACCTTGGGCCTGCAGCTCGGGAAGAATGTTGAGGCTTACGTCGATGACATTATGGTAAAGTCTCAGGAGGCCAGGACCCTGATACAAGACCTGGAGAAAACCTTCATGAGCCTCAACGCAGTGAACCTACGGCTCAACCCAGAGAAATGTGTGTTCGGAGTCCCCTCGGGCAAGCTCTTGGGTTTCCTCGTGTCCCACCGAGGCATCGAGGCTAACCCGGAAAAGGTCAAGGCGGTCGAGGACATGAGCCCGCCAAAGACCCTCAGAGAAATGCAGAAGCTCACTGGGCGCGTGACCGCGCTAGGGCGCTTCATCTCCAAGTTGGGGGAGTGAGCGCTGCCTTTCTTCCAGCTAATGAAGAAAAAGGGGCCCTTTGAGTGGACTGAAGAGGCCGACAAAGTGTTCCAGGATCTCAAGAGATACCTGACCAGCCCACCGGTCATGGTGGCTCCGCGCCCTCAAGAGCCCCTGGTGCTTTACCTTGCCGCCACTCCCTACTCCGCCAGCGCAGCCCTGGTGGCGGTTAGAGATGAGCGTCGAATCAAAACCACAGCAGCAGCCCGGGACAAGGCAAAACAGGAACAAGGAAGGCCTGCAAAAACCGCCACCGCGGCTGAGGAGGATCAGCCGCCGCAGAGGAGTGCACCGGAGGCGGAAGAGGCCCCTCTCCCAGATGGCCAGCCTCAGGAGGCCTCATCGCCTCATGAGGCGCCATGTTCTCCCAAGGGAGCCACCAGCACTGGAGCACCCAATCTCGTTGAGCACCCAGTGTACTTTGTCAGCACGGTGTTGCGGGACACAAGGGCACGGTACCCCCATGCCTCAGAAACTCCTCCTCGCGTTACTAGTGGCCTCGCGCAAGCTGCGGCACTATTTTCAGGGCGACCCCATCAAGGTCGTCTCATCATACCCCCTGGAGAGAGTGCTCAGGAGCCCTAACTCAGCTGGAAGGGTCGCTGAGTGGAACATAGAACTGCAAGCATTTTAGCTCGAATTCAGCACGACCAGAGTCATCAAGGGAGCAGCATTGGCGGATTTTGTGGCAGAATGGACGGAGGCACCAGGCCTCAAGGCCGACGAGGATCGGTCCCTCTCCCCGGGAAGCGAGGCGCCAGAAAGCTGGGTCATGTACTTCGATGGGGCGTTCTCTGGGCATGGCGCTGGGGCTGGGGCGGTGCTTATATCGCCCACTCAGGACAAGCTCTACTACGCTGTGCAGCTCTGTTTCCAGCAAGGTGAAAAGGTCTCCAACAACATAGCGGAGTATGAAGGTTTAATTGCAGGCTTAAAGGCCGCAGCTGCCCTGGGGGTGAAACGCCTCACCATCAAGGGCGATTCGCAGCTCCTTGTCAATTTCTCCAACAAGGTGTACGAGCCGAAAGATGAGCACATGGAAGCCTACCTTGCGGAGGTCCGCAGGATGGAGAAGCAGTTCTGGGGGTTGGAGTTGCAGCATGTGCCCCGAGGCACCAATCAGGAGGCCGACGACATCGCCAAACGGGCGTCTAGGCGGTTACCTCAGGAGCCTGGCATTTTCGAGGAGCGGCTCTTCAAGCCCTCAGCACTGCCATCATTATCAAACACGGCTCAGCCTCGGGAGGAGCTCCCCCAGCCACCTGCCTCAGGAGCCCCGGCCTGCGGCCCGGCCTCAGGAGCACGCCTGCTCCTGACGATGGAACCTCAGGAAGGGTGCTGGATCACGGAGCTCCGTAGTTACTTAACACAAGGGACCCTGCCGGAGAAGGAGGAGGAAGCGGAGCGTGTGGCACGGCAGGCCACGGCATACTGCATCAAGGATGGAGAGCTCTACCGGAAGCGACCAAACGGTGTGTCCCTGTGTTGCATCTCCAGGGAGCAAGGAAAGGAACTGCTGGAAGATATACACGGCGGAGATTGTGGACATCATTCATCACCATGGACCCTCGTCAGCAAGGCATTCCGCAGTGGGTTTTATTGGCGCACCGCACTCAATGACGCCGTCGAACTAGTGAAAGCTTGTGAGGCCTACCAGTTCCATGCCAAGCAGATCCATCAGCCGGCAGGAGGCCTGCAGACTATACCCCTTTCGTGGCCATTCGCGGTCTGGGGGCTGGACATCCTGGGCCCATTTCCTCAGGCGCCGGGGGGCTACCGCTACCTCTACGTCGTCATGGACAAGTTCACCAAGTGGGCTAAAGTAGAGGCCGTCCGCACCATCCCCGCGGGTTCCGCGGTCAAGTTCAACAGGGGCATCATGAGCCGGTTCGGGGTGCTAAACTGCATCATCACGGACAACAGTTCATAGTTCACCAGTAACCTTTCCAAAACATACTGTGCTAACCTTGGAACGCAGATATGCTACGCTTCGGTGGCGCACCCCCGAAGCAACGGCCAGGCCGAGCGAGCCAACGCAGAGGTCCTGAGGGGCCTCAAGACCAGGACGTTTAAGAAGAAGCTGGAGGCCTGCGGAAGAGGTTGGTACGACGAGCTTCAGTCCGTGTTGTGGTCCATCCGCACAACTACGACCAAGCCGACTGGAGAGACCCCGTTCTTCCTGGTCTACGGAGCCGAAGTAGTCCTCCCTCATGAGGTCAGACGTCGCTCCACGCGGGTCCTGGCATTCGACGAGGCGCAGCAGGACGACGTGCGGGGGATGGACCTCGTGCTGGGGGAGGAACGTCGCCGAGAAGCCGCGCTACAATATCATTGCCGCGACATCCGCCCCAGAACTCTCGAGGTAGGAGACCTCGTGCTCAGGCGGGTTCTCTCCAGGGAGGGATTGCACAAGCTCTCTCCCATGTGGGAGGGCCCGTTCAAGGTTGTTCATGTTTCCAGGCCCAGCTCTGCGCGCTTGGAGACTCAGGAGGGGGTGCCGGTCCACAACGCATGGAACATCCGGCACCTCCGGAGGTTCTACCCCTAAAAAGGCCCAGAGCCTATGAAGAAGGCGAATGCCTGTGAAGCTGTCGCGTTTTGGAAAAGGCCCGGAGCCTGTGAAGAAGGCGAATGCCTGTGAAGCTGTCGCGTTTTGGAAAAGGCCCGGAGCCCGTGAAGAAGGCAAATGCCTGTGAAGCTGTCGCGTTTTGGAAAAGGCCCGGAGCCTGTGAAGAAGGCGAATGCCTGTGAAGCTGTCGCGTTTTGGAAAAGTCCCGGAGCCTGTGAAGAAGGCGAATGCCTGTGAAGCTATCACGTTTTGGAAAAGGCCCGGAGCCTGTGAAGAAGGCGAATGCCTGTGAAGCTGTCGCGTTTTGGAAAAGGCCCGAAGCCTGTGAAGAAGGCCAACGCCTGTGAAGCTCGCCGCCCGTGACACTCTCACGTAATAATAAGTTGGGGCTGTACACGCCCCGGAGTCTCAGGAGCGCCGGCCTCAGGCCCTGGGGCTCCCTCCCACGCCCAGTGGCAGCACTTAGCTCCGCACTGGTGAGAAGACGTCGAAGACTAGATTAGGTGCCGGACGTGGCTTTTTCATTTGCTTTCCGTAGTTGGCTTGTTCATGCTCATTCGAAGGTTTATTGAAGCTATTGCTGTCTTTGGCTTGTGGTTCTTCGACTTTTCACTCTCCTGCCTCGATTTCTCTTATGCAAGGCCTCGCGAGGGGGGGCAGCCGAGCGCCCTCCCGAGTGTTCCTGCCCTAGTCGTTCAAAGGTTTCGCGACCTGGGTCCATTACAGGAGCACCCCTCCAGTCCGTGCCCCACGGGCACCACGACGCGAACACAGGGCCTGGGTCGGTCGCCCCCCACGGCTGGGGTCGGGAACTACCCACGCGCGGGCACGTAGCCGGAAGGCATGATAACAGAAGCAAAATGATGATTAACAACAATAACCCAAACACGCCCCCGCGGGGCTCCACACTACTGTCTTTTTGCGCAGGAAAAAGGAAAAGAAAGAACAAACCAGGCGCAGCTCGCCTCACACCGGCCTGCAGGGAGGACTCGAGCCGCCTCTGGGGCTCAGGCAGACTCCCTCTCACGCTTCACCGAGGTGCGACGGCGGGCAGACACGCTACCACCTCCCAAGCAGATACAACGGCGTGGAGGCTGACCGCGGACACCGCTAGAAGAGTCGCCGCTTGAAGAAGAACCGGAGAAGCTTGGGGAACCCTGAGCGCCGCCAGTCACGCGAGTGCTGTCCTCTCCATCATCGTCGGAGCTGGGTTCCCGTCCGCGGTCGTCGTCCTCAGGGCAGCACCCCCGCGCGGCGACCATCTTCCCCCAAACACCCTCACGTAGAGGGTGGCATCACCGTCAAACTCGAAGTGCGGGGTCCATCGATGGCTCAGGCCGCGCGTGCGGGAAAATGTCTGCCCACCGTGGGCCAAGGCCAGGCTCCCGGCTGCGGAGACCTCCAGTGAAGCCCATGAGGCCCGGTTGCAGCAGCCGTCAGCCTAGAGCCAGAGGCCGCCCGGGGCGCCGGCCGGGAGCTCGCCGAGGAGGAAGTGAGGAAGTGGAAGCCGGGTGCTAGTCGGCTTTGCCGACCACACAACGAACTCCGGCAGCACCTCTGCAGCGCGAAAGCGCGGCCTAGGGGGACGCTCGACCGAAGCGCGCCCCCCGGCCGCAGTAGTCCGCCCGTCACCATGCTGGAAATCGTCTCCATGACCGCGGGGAGCTGCCGTGGTGGCCACAGGATGTTTGCGAGGGCGCCCTCGGCCGCGCTTGGGCGGGGGAGAGGCAGGCTCTACCCGGCGAGCCTTCCCCTTCTCTGCGGCCGAGAACCTCCTCGACGGGGCCATGAAGAAGAAGGAGAAGCAAGGGGGAATGAACTGGAAGGGCGCGCGCCAATCCGTACTTATAGCCGGCGAGGGCCAACCATCGCCCCCCACTATCGCAGGTAATCATGACCCGCTTTGCATGCAGGGACTTGTCCAATCCGTGCAGTTGCCGAGGCGCCATGGGGAAGTGGAGACGCCCATGTCCAATCAACCGCCACGCGGCGCCCAAGGCCGCAGGCTGTTAGGGCCCGCGGCGCTTCGCTCTTGCCCTTCCGCCTCCCTGCACGGCCAAGTCCGGCCGCGCCTTGGGCCCGGGGGCTACTGTCGGCGTTCTGGGAACGGGGGTCCCCAGACTTGCCTGCCTGCGGCATGGCTCAAAGGGGGGCCCAGCACGGCCCATCTTCATCAACACAGACCCAAGACCCTCGCGAGGGGCCAAGCCTCGCGGGGCGGACGACACGGAGCTTCCTCAGGCATGGCCTCATCAGGCTGGCTCGCGAGGAGGCGGAGTGTCGGAGTAACCGACCATGGGTACCCCGAGGACGGCAAGACGATATTTCAAGACATCGGGGCTAGCAAAGCCCCTCAGTCCGACTGTCCGGCCGCTCCTGCCGGCTCCCCGTCCGACTGCTCTGCCCGGCCGACTACTGGCTGCCGACTACACCAACCTGCCGGCTGCCGACTGCGCCAACCTGCCGGCTGCCGACTGCGCCAACCTGCCGGCTGCCGATTGCGGCCCGACCCGACATCGACAAGACACCGACGAGACGGCCATATCGCGGACAAGACAACCATACCGCGACGACATCATGTACAGTGTCACTTGTCCCCTGGCACTATTTATGAAGTGACCCAGGGGACAAGCATGACATGCACCATGCCTCACCCATGCCTACCCACATAGCTTACATTGTAAGCTAGCCCACACTATAAAAGGGGCACACATCCATCCATCCAGAGGAGGGCCACGGCCACATTCATTTGGCCACAAGGCCACTCACGGCCACAAGCCATGGCCACACATGGCCACTAGAGCCGGCCATACACATGCATATACCAGATCAGATGCACTTGGCACTGATCCCAGATACAGCTCCAGGAGCACTTTGTACTGCCCGATGTACACCCCAGATAGATACACTCAGACATGCAGCAGTAGGAGTATTATCTCGCGTGCTACTCGCATACCCGCTCCCGGGCCTATCAGCGTCACTCTTACCCACACACTAAGCCCTTGTGGCATCTGTTGACTCGCAAGCCCCCCGTGAGAAATACCACGACAGTTGGCGCCCACCGTGGGGCGGTACTACTACTATGCTACCGCGCTGTTGCTAGTTTCGCTGTCCGGGTGGGACCCTTTTTTGTTCATCGCCTCCGCCGCGGCGTCGCGCCGTCTCTCCGGTAGCGCTCGGGGGCTCGACATCGACCCGCCCCCAGAGCGGCCATGAGGGGCGGCGTGACCTCACCATCGGCCTTGCCTCCTTCACCACCACCGCAACGCCGGCCGCCTGTCCGCGCGCGCCGCGCGCGGGGCCGTGTTTCGGTTGGCGGTGTCCATCCACGCGCCACTCGCGTCTGCTCCCCTCCGCGTTGTGCCTTGCTCCGGCTGAAACACGCGTTTTCCACTCCATATATCATCCATACAAGCTAGCTAGATGCAAGTCAAACCGTGGTCAAATGTTAGCCATACACTGGTTATACATGCCTCGTAAGCTTCCTGTACCATGGCCATGCGCCACCAAAACCATGCTCAGATATTCCCCAGATAATAGTCACATAATCCCCCTATAATCCACTACTTGTACACTGACCAGATACTAGTCAGGTATCCATCAGAGAACGCCCAGACTATAGCGCTGCTCGTTGCTCCTACCACCCCGCGTGCCTGGCTCGTTGTCCTCGCGCGGCTCCGGCCTCCTCCGTGCTCGGCCTGCCCGGCCCGCGCTGTGCCCTGCATCTGGCTCCGCGCCTCCGTCACGGCCGTGCCGGCTCGCCTGGCCGTCCGCTCAATCTCCACGTGCCTGCCCGGGTCGCCACTGTGGCCACCCGCGTGCCGGCTCCGTCTCCCGCGTGGGCCGGGTCGCCCCTGCCGCGTCCCACGCCGGCCGGGTCCTCCGCTGCCGGGTCCGACTCCTCCCGCGTTTGTGCCGTCTAGCGCTGGGTCTGGCTCCGCGCCCCCCTTGCCACTCGCCGGCTCGTCTCCCGCCGCCTCCGCCTGCAGCACCGGGTTCGGCCCCGTCCGTTGGAGTCCTCCGACCCGGCCGCGCCGGCTTCCTCGCAACTCGGCCTACCGGCTTCGCCCCGAGCCGGCTTCCTGTCCACTCGGCACGCCGGCTCCACCCGCGTTGGCTACCCGGCCGGCCTTGCCGCCTGCCGGCTTCCCAGCGACCCGGCCGCTTGCCGGCTCTGCCCGCAACCCGGCGACCCGGCCGCGCCGGATTCCTCGCAACCCAGCCTGCCGGCTTCTGCTGCGCCCCGGTTGCTGGCTTCCCCGCAACCCGGCGGCGGCTTCTGCCGCGCTCTGGCTGTCAGTTTTAGCTGCGTCCCGCTCCTACCTGTTGCTCATGCAAAGAAAGAAAGAAAAAGAGAGAAGGGGCCGGCTGGAAAGAGTTTTCGGGTTTAAAAAAAGGAAGAAGAGCTGTGTCCGATTACTCAAGGCCGGCTGGCGAAGAAAAGAGAAAAAAGAAGGAGTGATTTGAGGGCGCGAAGAGAAGTCAATGGCCGAGTGCCCACGCCGGCTTTTAAAAAAAGAGAGAAGAAAAGGGTCGTCTTCCCGCTGTGGCCGACTGCTCCTGCAAAGGAAAAGAGGTCCGACTGACCAAGTCAACAGCCGGCTGCTAGCGAAAAAAATGTGTGTGTGCATCCAACTGCAAAGAGCCGGTTAGAAAAATCAAGGGCTGTGTGCCTAACCGACTGGCTAGGAAAAAGTACGTCCGGCTTCCCGCATGGAGTCGGACAGAAAGAGAAAAAAATGAGAGAGATGTGCGTCTGACCGCTGGCTGCCTGGTTGGTTGTAAAAATCCCGACTGTTGTGTCAGACTCCGCCTGCCCACCCGACTGAAGAAGAAAAAGAAGAAGACAAAGTAGTTGCCGGGAGATCCGGCCCGACTGCTCAGCAGTCGGCCCAGATCTCGGGGGCTACACCCAGCGGGTGCGCTGACGTGCCCCCGCGAAGAAGAGGGCAAAGTAGTTGCCGGGAGATCCGGCCCGACCGCTCAGCAGCCGGCCCGGAGGCTCGAAGGCTTCATCCAGCGGGTGCGCCGACGCGCTCCTCGAGCGCCGAGCCGCGCCGGCTGTCTTCGACGACTGCGACTACACAAAAATCAATGTGAGCTCTTCACCCGCATATTTTTGCACTACGCAAGCACGGATAATCCCGAGCAATGCTCGGGGAGCTATCTCCGCTTTTTATTACAGTAGCATCACTGTTCGCCCCGGCGCCAGCCAGAGTTGGCCCGGGGGCTGGCCACTTGGCCTGAGACATTAGTTCCCGCAGACGGCTTAGTACCGTGCGCGGTACCGAAGGCTCACTCTTAGTCACAGACCGCAGAGCGGCTATCCGGCTAGCAAGGGTGAACGCTGGAGGCCACCCATGCGAAAAACATCCGGGAAGAAAAACGGTTCGGGTGACCCGGTCGTTTCTTTTATGAGTATCTATTCGGTTGAATCTGCTCCCAGACTCTGAGTACTGTACACTCCACTTCGCGGCCCACTCTTAGCCACAGACCGCAGAGCGGCTGTCCAGCAAGAAAGAGCACAAGCCAAAAAGCGGAGGGAACACGAAAAAGATTAAGGGGGCTCGGACGAAGCCGAGTCGGCACCCTTCGCATAAAACTTGCAATGCTAAAAGCAAACATTTGATATATCTGCGTGGACTAACTTTGACTTTTTTCTTGACAATTTCCATGAACACTCGCCAAAAAACCTCCGCCCAACTTTGCCAAGTTGCCCGGAGGCTTGGGGGCTACTGTCGGAGTAACCGACCACGGGTACCCCGAGGACGGCAAGACGATATTTCAAGACATCGGGGCTAGCAAAGCCCCTCAGTCCGACTGTTCGGCCGCTCCTGCCGGCTCCCCGTCCGACTGCTCTGCCCGGCAGACTACCGGCTGCCGACTACACCAACCTGCCGGCTGCCGACTGCGCCAACCTGCCGGCTGCCGACTACGCCAACTAGTCAGCTGCCGACTACGGCCCGACCCGACATCGACAAGACACCGACGAGACGGCCATACCGCGGACAAGACAACCATACCGCGGCAACATCATGTACAGTGTCACTTGTCCCCTGGCACTATTTATGAAGTGACCCAGGGGACAAGCATGACATGCAGCATGCCTCACCCATGCCTACCCACATAGCTTACATAGTAAGCTAGCCCACACAATAAAAGGGGCACACATCCATCCATCCATAGGAGGGCCACGGCCACATTCATTTGGCCACAAGGCCACTCACGGCCACAAGCCATGGCCACACATGGCCACTAGAGCCGGCCATACGCATGCATATACCAGATAAGATGCACTTGGCACTGATCCCAGATACAGCTCCAGGAGCACTTTGTACTGCCCGATGTACACCCCAGATAGATACACTCAGACATGCAGCAGTAGGAGTATTATCTCTCCGGAGAGCTCCGAAGCTGGGTAAACCTCCGCGTGCTACTCGCATACCCGCTCCCGGGCCTATCAGCAGCAGTCTTACCCACACGCTAAGCCCTTGTGGCATCTGTCGACTCGCAAGCCCCCCGTGAGAAATACCATGACACGGAGAGATCAAGGCGGGGTACCTCACGGGGTGCCCATGACTCAAGCCATGACAACCAAAGGCGCCAGGCGGGCGCCAGCCCGCGTAGTGTCCTCCTTTGCTCTTTGGTGCAAAGGGAGCAAGCGCAGCCGCGGAGTACTGAGGCATCAGGCAAAGGTTGCCATTTTGGTGCAACAAGACCAAGACCAGGAGGACTACAGGACAGAGGTCATCGTGGAGCCCAAGACGCCGTCACCACCAGAGCTTTGTGCAGGCGAAGACTACTTTTGTCAGGATAGCTAGTACTAGCTGTCCCCCTTCAAATTAGCCCGCCATTGTTGGCTCCCTTCCCACTCGATATTTGGGAAGAGGACCAAGGCCTCTATAAATAGGACTAGCCACCATAGTATGAAGGAGGATCGAAATCCGAGAGAGAGAGAAGGGTGACTGAACTCCCCCTAGCAGTTCGTCCCCCCAGCCAAGAACAGACCCTCGCGAGGTTGTTCCTCCTTGTATTGTCCGTCATCTTCAGCCCAAGAGGCAATCCACCACACCACACACTGGAGTAGGGTATTACACCACAATGGTGGCCCGAACCAGTATAAACCCTGTGTCTCTTGTGTCGTTCTTCCCATAGCTTAGATCTTAGCGAGGCGGAGGGGTGCAGGTAGGTAGGAGGCGAAATCTCTGCGCGCACCCCAGTGTTCGAACCTCAAGGGTCTGCCGGAACCTGAAATCCGACAGTCCCCACCATCCTGGTAAAACTCGCTTATCTCCAAGCACTGTAATCAATGGCGCGGTTGGGTTACCCACGCCCGTATTGATGAGAATCCCGGAATAAGGGGACACGATCTCTTCTTTAACAAGACGTGCCAAGGAAACCGCCTCGCATAACGCGCTAAGATGGGACAGTAAAACGGTTCGAATAAAAGCTTGGCCGTGGTGTGATGTCACACTACGGAATACGTCAGCAGATTAGATTTGTCTAAATATTATTCTCTCTATGGCAATATGTGGAAACTTATTTTGCAGAGCCGGACACTATCTTTGTGTTCAAAATCTTCTATGAAGTACTTGGAGGAGGAACCCACCTTGCAATGCCGAAGACAATATGCGCGCCGGACTCGTCGTCATTGAAGCCTGGTTCAGGGGCTACTGAGGGAGTCCTGGATTAGGGGGTGTTCGGATAGCCAGACTATACCTTCAGCCGGACTTCTGGACTATGAAGATACAAGATTGAAGACTTCGTCCCGTGTCCGGAAGGGACTTTCCTTGGCGTGGAAGGCTAGCTTGGTGATACGGATATGTAGAACTCCTACCATTGTAACCGACTCTATGTAACCCTAACCCTACCCGGTGTCTATATAAACCGGAGGGTTTTAGTCCGTAGGACAACATACACATCAACAATCATACCATAGGCTAGTTTCTAGGGTTTAGCCTCCTCGATCTCATGGTAGATGTACTCTTGTACTACCCATATCATCAATATTAATCAAGCAGGACGTTGGGTTTTACCTCCATCGAGAGGGCCTGAACCTGGGTAAAACTTCATGTCCCTTGTCTCCTATTACCATCCGGCCTAGACGCATAGATCGGGACCCCCTACCCGAGATCCACCAGTTTTGACACCGACACTCACACTTAACAATCTCCTTCTAGCTACCCCCCCCTCACCCCCCCCCCCCCCCGCCTCTCACTCTTCCCCTATATCCCCGAAACCAATAAGACCATCCCTTAGTTTAATTCCCGCCTACATGCACCATCGATATATAGTAGTCTTCCTCGGTGTCTCTCGAACAAACACGTTCTCTTGAAGTTGACTCCTCTCATGCATATATGTCCTAATGCGTTTTTAGAGGCTAACTTTGACCAAGCGTTAGAGCAATAATATATGACATGCAACTTACACAAAGCATACCTTCAATTTTGTATGTCAAAGGAGCTTCCAATAATATAATTTGCATAGTATACATCTCATGTGCTATTAATCTTGTCAATAGTCAAAGGCTGTCTTGAAAAACACATTAGGCCCTATATAGATGGAAGGAGGGAGTAGGTCCCATGCAAAAAATGAGAATAAAATTCAAACATCTGGGCATCGTGGCTCGGTCGATAACATTGAGAAACTTGGTTTTAAAATCATGAAACTTGGCATGGTGTCATGTCATGGTAGTACCATGTCGTGGTAAAAAAAATTGGCTGAATAGGAACAAATTTTGGTATAAGCTTCTTGCAAATCGGAGCTTCTCTCAAGAAGGCTCGTGGTTCTGGGAGGGAACGTGTCACCTTTGTGTGCATAATTTAAATTTGAAATACAAGCACATGTTCCAGTGCACCAAAGTTGGTTGAAAAATCACATGTGTATCCTCGGGTAAATTTCTAGGTTCCATGCAAGAAATGGGAATGAAATTCAAAATTCTGGGCGTCGTTGCTGGGTTGGAAACATTGAGAAACTTAGTTTTTTAATTCCTGTAAATCCAAAACACGCATGAAAATAATGAAACTTGGCTTGGTGCCATGACATGGCACCAACATGTTGTGGAAAATTTGCAGTACTATTTGTGAAGGCGCACACATTAACAATCAACAAAGTCATTTTGGAAGAAGTGTTGTCACGTTACAATCAGAAACACAAGTATTATTGAAACCGTGGGCGTTCTACTTACTAGTACCATTTACGTGCCGCCACGCGTCCTCTTTTTTATTAGCTAGGAGGCGACGTGCGGGGTAGCTATTTGAGTACGAGAGGCGTGCGATCAGACCCCTACGCGTGCTTATCGGGAGGAGAGCCCTTTGACCTCCATTTGTTGTCCACCTCTCTCCAAAAGTCTCCATTAATGGTGCCTGAGCCTCTGTTTAATGGCGTGGCTATGTCTCACTCAACTGAGATTTAAGAGAGAAAAAAGAAAATCTGAAAGCACGGATCTTGATGTAAGATCCGACGGACCTGTCGGAGGTTGGGTGCGACATATGCCAAAGGATGGCTTATCATGGTGTGGGTGAGTAGAACGTCGCCGGTGCGTGGAAACGGGATAAGGCGAAGGCATGCACGCCAGTGAATCTTACCCAGCTTCGGGGCTCTCCGTGGAGATAATACCCCTACTGCTGCTCTGCGGGGTCTCCGCATGATCACTATGGCAAAGTGTGTACACGGTTGCTCCTTGAGCTGTTTCCTGGAGGTAGGAGAAGGCAAGGCTAGCTCTCTCCTTCCTATATGATCTGGTCTAGTGCTAATGGATTCCAACCCTTTGCATGGGTGCCCTGGGGGGTTTATATAGGCCTACCTCCCAGGGGTACAATAGTAATCCGGCTGGACGCGGGCCCAGCCGTCAGCCTCTCTAGCCACCGTCTTATCCGCCGACTCCTGGGGCCTGCCGACTGGTGGGCCCCGCCTACTGGCTCGGTACAGAGCTGACAGGCCGCGTCCGCCGCGAGTGGGTCTTGCCGGCTATAGATTACTGTAGCCATGCCTCTAATGACGCGGGCTCGGTCATGGGGTCGTGGCGACAGCTCCGCCGTCTGCGGGCGATCATTATGGCCACTCCATATCGCGTCTGGTTAATGGCGCGTGGGGCCCGTGGGAGGGGCCGGCCGACTCTTGGGGGCCGACTCCCAACTAGGCCGACTGGTGGCGCTCTCGCCATCTTCCGTACGTCCGTCGACTGGTGGGACCCGTCGTCCCTGGGTCGTACTGGCAGGCCGTCGTGGGCACAGGTGTCGGGACCCCAATTCTAAGTCACACTGATCTAGCCTGTAACACCTCATATCACTTTGCGGCCTCATGCACGGTATTCCCACGGGTGTCGCCTTACCATGGCCCGGGACCATTTGCGCCTTTTGGATCACGTATATGATAGTATCGCTAGCATCCATATGACAGAGAACCCGGGCCGACATGGCTAGTCGTGAACCCAAAGCGGTGCTAACCTATGGGGACAGGCATACATGAATCACATCGAGCATGTCGGTCAGCAGCATATGAACCCGGGCTATAGCACTGGGCTAACAGGACTCCGGGGAACCCGGGCTGTAGCAGGCTAGGCAGGACTCCGGAAGTCACCGCGTGACATTTCCCCGAAGGGACAGACATAGGAACGAAGTGGAACACATGCCGGCCAGTCAAGTGTTCTGAGCAGTAGTGCTGGGCTAGCAGGACTACTATGGCTCAAGGAAGCACTAAACTACATTTCCCCATAAGAGAGGCTGCCAAGGATAAAGAACTAGATTGTCGGATCCCACACATAGCAGTACATGTCACACGTACGCATAACATGCAAGTATGTGATGTACAACATGGCATCACAACATAACGCAAACTCATATAGATAAAGGCTCAGAAGAGCCACATAGCATTATATACAAATAAGGGTCACATGACCCATCATTCAGAGCATACCAGCAACGGAAGCATTACATGTCTGAGTACAGACAACTACAAAAGAAAAGGGCCGAGGAGCCTGAATATCCACAAGTCCCTCCCAAGGGACCAAGATCGTAGCTGAGGTACAAGCTACTCGTCGAAGTCCAAGTGGAACTACTAGTGAGACAGATGTCTCATCTGCAAAACATAAATAAAGCAAACGTGAGTACAAAGGTACTCAGCAAGACTTACATCAGATCCTAGCATACATGCATTTGTATCAAGAAGGTGAAGTGGGGTTTAGTTGCAGCAAGCCAGCTTTGACTCAGTGGCTATCCTGTTCTACGACAACGAGAAACTTCTTTGAGATGAGGCAGCGCACACGAGTCCACTAAGCACCACATCAATACACTACTATGGACTCATCCACATCTCCTGACGATAGGGCCATCCATAGCACTCACACTTGTCTTGAGCATTTTAGAGTATCCACTTTAAGTTGTCTATGTACCACGTAAGCATCCAAGAAGTCCATAACCGAGGACACGGCAATTCGAATAGATCATGATAACCCTGCAGAGGTGTACTTCTTCACACACGCTCTCACCACTTATCACCATGTACACGTCATGTACCTCGGCAATCTTCAAATGGAAGCCTGGTGAGGGTGTCGGCCATGACCTGACTAACCACACAAGACTCTAGTCCAGGTTTATCGCCTATTCGGGTTCCATCCGCAAGGAGATCCGGCCGGAGTGTCGCTCACGGCCCCAAACGATATGTGCAGGGTTCCCAATCCCACCTCGCCGGATGGATTTGCGCTTGGTACACCGTGCCACTTGTACCTAGTCTGTCCCAAGCCCACCTGGCCGGGTGCCACTTGGTAGACTACTAACACTACCTACAAACACCAGAGACTATTTGCGACTCCTGGACAGAGATCAAGTTGGCTAATAAGTCGAGAGGGGCACTTAAGCATTCCAATGTGTGGTAGTAGCTAGTCATTGGACAACATACAAGGAACTCAGTGCTTAATGATGGTTCCAGTGAGACAACCCACCATGTACTCCTACATGGCCTCTCACCGCTACCTTTACCAAATCGTGTTCACACGCTTAACTCTCAGCACCAGAACATATCGTACCACTCCAATTCATTCCCGATGAACCAGACCTGACACAACTCTAAGCAATAGCAGGCATGGCAGGGCAAGAACACAACATGGCTCAATCAACTCCTACACATGCTAGTTGGTTTTAACTATTTACTGTGGCAATGACAGGTCATGCAGAGGAATGGGTTCAACTACCGCAGCATAAAGTAGCAATTGAATCATTGTTGTCCTAATGCAATAAATGAGAGCAGGAGCGAGAGAGTAGGATTGTGTCGGAATGAACAAGGGGGTTTTCTTGCCTGGTAGATCAACAGGGGGGCACTGCTCCACTGATAGGTACTCTCAAACACTTTCCGGAGTAGGACCTACCGAGAAGGAACGATGTCGGAAATCAAACACAAGCATATGCAGCATTATGATGCATGAACATGGCATGAGTATGTGATGTTGTATGAGCTAATGCAACTAGCAACACAATTAAATGAAGTTGGTTTGAATACAAGATTCAAATTCAAACTCCATATATGATTAGTTAAATGCCATTTATTTGTTTTGTCCAAAATAGAGGACAAACATTGTTCAAACATGCATGAAAATGCCATAAACAGATTCCTTGAATTTTTCTGATAATTTTTCATATATAAATTATTTCATTCTGAGTTATAGATTATTTTCTATGATTTTTAGAAGTTTTGAACATTTTCTGGAATTTCCTGATTAATTTTAAACCAGAAAATGAAATATTGCGTCAGCATTGCGTCCTGCCTGCGTCAGTAGGTCAACGGAGCTGACCAGGTCAAACCTGATGTGTGGGGTCCACACGTCAGTGACTCAGTTAGTTAACAGAGGAGTTATTCCTAATCTAATTTAGATTAGTGGCGCTGGGGCCCACTGTCAGTGTCTCTAGGGGTAATTAGTGCCTAACTAGAGGCCACGTCAGCAGTCGCCGGAGTTCGGCCGGCGACGACCAAAATGGCGGCGGCGACTCGCCGGACTTGCGCTACGAGCGGCGTCTGGACGCGCGAAGACCACCGGGGCGTAGCCCGTCG
This sequence comes from Triticum monococcum, assembly GCA_034509565.1. Lineage (NCBI taxonomy): Eukaryota > Viridiplantae > Streptophyta > Magnoliopsida > Poales > Poaceae > Triticum > Triticum monococcum. The sequence continues at coordinate 420,135,279 of CM067845.1, forward strand.
TCGTCCGCATCCAGCGGAGCTGGTGGGAGGTTGCGGGGGCGCCGGAGCTCGCCGGAGCAGAGCTCGCGGCGGCGGCCGGAGTTCGGTGGCGTGCGGGCGCAGGCTACGGCTCGGGAAAGGCGAAAGGAAGAGCGGGGAAGGGTGCAGCAGCTCACCATGGGGACAGCAGAGGCGGGGACGAGGCTGGGGCGCGTCGAGAGCAGCATGAGGTCGCCGGAGATCTGCGCAGTCGAAGGTAGAAGACGGCGATGGCGGCAGTGATGTAGAGCGTTCGGCGTCGCGTGACTCGGTGGAGAGGACGAGGGAGTCGCGGAGATGCTCGTGGACTCGTCGGAGGGGCGAGGGGACGGCGGGGAGCGCGTCGGCGGTGAGTTGCGGCGACGGCAGCTGCTCGGCTGTGAGAGAAAGAGCGAGGGGGAGGGAGCAGAGGAGCGGATCGATTCGGAGGGGAAAGTGAGAGCGGTCCGAGGGGTCGTGTGGCGCTCGCAGCGGCCTCTAGCAGCAGCGGCAAGCAGGAGCTATCCGAGCATGTGCTCGCGCGCGGCAGCCACGCGCGCGTCGTCCTAGCGGGAGGAAGACGACAGGGGAGGGGGGCAGGTGGGCTGGGCTGGCACAGGGCCAGGCCAGGTGGGCTGCATAGTGCTGGGCCTCAGGGCTGTGGGTAAGCGCCAGGTAAAACCTTTCTCTCTCCTTTTTGTTTTCTATTTTAGTTAGTGTTTTCTATTTGTTTCAATTTGTTTTGATTTAGTTCAAGCACTAAATCATTTTTGTTTCTTCTGATAATTTTTGCAAGGACTGAAAGGAATATTCTAAAACCCCTCACAAAATAACAGAATTATTGAAGCATTAAATATATTTATAACATATATTTGCTCCAGCTCAAATACAATATGAATTAATTCAAAAATCCATAAATGGCCAACAAATATGCTCATCATTTTTGGCAGGGGTTTTCACTTTATAATAAATCATGAAACATTTTCAAAGGACATTTTGGGGTCTTTGAAAATATTTAAGTTTGAACCTGGTTGAATTTCATTTGCTGCTAGGGTTTATTATCCCCTATTTCAAGTTTAACTGAAATTTAAACATGATGCAAACATGAAGGGCTAGCCTAGGTCATACCAGAACTAGGGATGTGACAACTCGCCCCCACTCGGAAGAATCTCGTCCCGAGATTCAGGAGTCGGCGGGAAGAAAGTGGGGTACTCCAGTCGAAGACGATCTGCACGCTCCCAGGTAGCTTCTCTCTCGGAGTGATGAGACCACTGAACCTTGAGAAACTTGATGTTATGACATCGAGTGACTCGCTCTGCTTGATCCATAATGCGAACGGGGTACTCTCGATAAGTGAGGTTATCTTGGAGACCAAGCGTTTCGTGATCCACTCCACGGATGGGATCCGAGAAGCAATGCCTGAGTTGAGAGACGTGGAGGACATCATGAACTCGAGAAAGATGTGGGGGTAGTTCCAACTGGTAGGCAACCTCTCCTCGTTTAGCGAGAATGCGAAAAGGACCAATGTAGCGAGGAGCCAACTTGCCCTTGATACCGAAACGATGGGTACCCTTCAAAGGGGTAACCCGAAGGTAAGCCTTGTCGCCAATTTCATAAGCCACTTCCTTATGACTACGGTCATACTAGCTCTTTTGACGAGATTGGGCTATTTTCAAGTTCTCACGAATGATGCGAACTTGCTCTTCTGCCTCCTGAATCATGTCCAGTCCAAAGAATTGTCTTTCACCGGTTTCTGACCAGTTCAGAGGTGTTCGACATCTTCGTCCATACAGAACCTCAAAAGGAGCTTTCTTGAGGCTGGACTGGTAGCTATTGTTATAAGCAAACTCAGCGAAGGGAAGACACTTCTGCCAATCCATACTGAAGGAGATAACACAAGCTCTAAGCATGTCTTCGAGAATTTGGTTGACCCTTTCCACCTGACCACTTGATTGAGGGTGGAAAGCGGTACTGAAGGAAAGATGGGTGCCCATGGCAGTTTGGAAACTCTCCCAGAAATGAGAGGTGAAAAGACTACCATGGTCTGAATTGATCTCTAGTGGAACACCATGAAGTGATACTATTCGAGAAATATATAAGTCAGCGAGCTGACTAGCAGTGATACTCTCTCGAACGGGTAGGAAGTGAGCCACTTTGGAAAGACGATCAATGACTACGAAGATAGCATTATTCCCTCTCTTGGTCCTGGGAAAGCCGGTGATGAAGTCCATACCAACTTTATCCCATTTCCACTCAGGAATAGCTAAAGGTTGAAGGGTGCCAGCAGGCTTGTGATGCTCTGCCTTAACGGACGACAAACGTCACAGTTAGCAATGAACTGAGCAATTTCTCTCTTCATCCTAGTCCACCAGAACCTCTGGCGTAGGTCCTGATACATCTTAGTACTACCGGGATGAATCATGAGAGGGGATTCATGTGCCTCCTTAAGAATCAGTTGTCGCAGATGTTGATTCTTGGGAATCACCAAGCGATTCTCAAAGAAAACAACACCTCGATCATCCATAGAGAAACATCCACCAACTCCCTTCTTAATGTTTCTCTTGATGCGGATAACACCCCTATCAAACTTCTGATCAGTAATGATCTGATCCTCAAGGGTAGGTTTCGCCACCAAGGTAGAAAGGAATCCATGAGGAGCAATGTGAAGGTTAAGCTTACATAATTCCTCATGGAGAAATGGCTGGCCCTGTTGCAACATGAGATTGTTGCAATAGGACTTACAACTTAGCGCATCAGCCATGACATTCCTCTTGCCTGGGGTGTAGGTAATCCCTAAGTCGTAATCTGAGATCAACTCCTACCAACGTCTTTGGCTAAGGTTCAAATCTGGTTGGGTGAAGATATACTTGAGACTCTGGTGGTCGGTGTAAATCTTGCAACGTTTACCGAGAAGGTAATGTCGCCATGTCTTAAGTGCATAGACTACGGTTGCAAGCTCTAGATCATGTGTAGGATAATTCTCCTCATGTGGATGCAACTGTCGAGATGCATAGGCAATCACATGGCGATCTTGCATAAGAATGCAACCTAGTCCCTGTCGTGAGGCATCACAATAGATAACAAAGTCCTTGGTGAAATCCGGTGGCACAAGTATGGGAGCAGAAGTCAGACGTCTTTTTAGTTCTTGAAAACTGTGCTCACACTATGGGGACCACTCAAACTTTTTATCTTTCTTGAGAAGTTCCGTGAGAGGTTTGGCCACTTTGGAGAAGTTCTCAACGAAGCGGCGACAATAACTGGCTAGGCCAAGGAAACTCCTAACTTGCTTAACCATTTCAGGTGGATTCCAATCAAGAACGGCTTGAACTCTTTCGGGATTGACAGCAATGCCCTTACCAGAGATTACGTGGCCGAGATAGGTCACTTCTGGCAACCAAAATTCGCACTTGGAGAACTTGGCATAAAGGCGGTGCTCTCTGAGTTTTTCTAACACAAGTCTAAGATGTTTGGCATGCTCTTCCTCGTTCTTCGAGTAAATAAGGATATAATCGAGGTAAACCACGACGAACTTATCTAAGTACTCCATGAAGATCGAGTTCATCAAGCGAGAGAAAGTAGCTGGAGCGTTGGTTAGACCAAAGGACATGACGGTGTACTCGTACTGACCATAACGAGTGACAAAAGCTGTCTTAGGAATATCCCCATTTCTGATCTTGATTTGGTGGTAGCCTAACCTCAAATCCATCTTGGAGAAGACTGAGGATCCAGCGAGCTGATCATACAGATCGTTGATCCTGGGGAGCGAATACTTGTTCTTTATCGTGACCAAATTAACGGGACGATAATCTACAACCATTCGGTCCGTACCATCCTTCTTCTTGACGAAGAGGACGGGGCAAGCCCATGGAGAAGAACTAGGACGGATGAAACCCTTTTGCAAGGATTCATCGAGTTGTTTCTTAAGCTCGGCTAGCTCTACGGGTGCCATCTTGTAAGTTCTCCTAGAAATTGGGGCGGTTCCGGGGATAAGATCTATAACAAACTCTACATCTCTGTTAGGTGGAATACCCGGCAGTTCCTCTGAAAGACATCCGGAAAGTCGCGGACTACCGGGATATCTTGAAGGTCAGGAAGAGGGCTGGCATTTAGAGAATATAGTTAACGCCTTGCAATTTTGGTGGAGACAGTGACTATCTTGCCAGAGGGGTGCGTGAGCTGAACAGACCCGGTGTAACAGTCAATCTTGGCATAATGAGCTTTCATCCAGTCCATACCCAAGATGATGTTAATATCTGAAGACTTGAGGGATATCAAGGAAGCTAGAAATACAAGTCTGTCAACATGTATTTCATTACCATAACTTATCCTAGATGTTTGCCACTTGGATCCAGGAGTTTGAATGAGTAGTGGGGAGGGCATATCACAAAATGACATGTCGTGCAAACGGGCATAACTTTCGGAAATGAAGGAGTGAGATGCCCCGGTATCGAATAGAACCGAAGCTGGGTGACAGCTGACAAGGAGTGTACCAAGAACGACATCTGGATCATCATGAGCGTGTTTAGCTGAGACGTGATGCACACGTCCAAGTTCAGTGGGAGCTGACTTGGCACTGATCATCTAGTGTGAAGACTTACTACCACGGCCAACAGACTTCTCGGGCTGGGGTGGAGCAACACGGGTCTGAGTGCAAATACGGGCAATGTGGCCTGGCTCTCCGCACTTGTAACAAATCTTGGAGGTAGGACAAGGACCCGCATTGACAAGTGGTCTACCAATAGGCATGGGTGTAGCATATGGTTTAACTGGGTGAGGTGCCACACAAGAAGGCCTTGGTGTATAACCGGGTGGAAGAGCGAAGTTCGGAACCCAAATCCGGCGCTTCTGAGAACTAGAACCGGAGGAAGAACCCAAATCACGGGTGTGCTTACGAGATTCCTCGTAGGTGAGTTGAGCTATCTCTGCATTAATGGCCTTGTTCACAAGAGCGTGGAATGTATTGCAATGATGCAAGTGGAGATCACGACGCAACTTGGGGTTGACACCCTTCCGGAACCTAGCCTGCTTTTGGCATCTATGGACACTTCTTCTGTAGCATAGCGGGCAAGGTTCTCAAATTCTCTACTATAAGCATCAACAGCCATCTTACTCTGGGTGAAACTACAAAACTCTTCTCTCTTGCGGTCAATGAGAGCCTGAGGGATGTGATGCTCGCGAAAAGCCTCAAAGAAATCTCTCCAGGTGGGTATCTGGCCAGCTGGAAGCATAGCCTCAAAGTTCTGCCACCAAATACTAGCAGGACCTTCCAGGTGATAAGCAGCATAGGTGACCTTGTCACCTTCAGCTACGTTCGCAGAACGCAGCTTGTGTGTGATACTATGGAGCCAGTCATCTGCATCAAGTGGTTCAATGGAATGATGGAAGGTAGGTGGTTTCAGGCCAATGAAGTCATGAATGGACACAAACTCTTTGTGCTGCTGGGAGGTGTTCTCCTCAATACATGCAAGCAAGTGGTTAGACTCACGCTTGTTCCTCTCCATCTCTAGCATTAACTCTGCCAACGAAGACTGATCGGGAGGATCCTCATCCCTACCATCTCCGTGGTTCCGGCTACGAGGAATAGAACTTCGGTTAACCGACAACATCCTGAAGAACGAAACCAAGGAAGACAAGGATGGATTCAGCATCAACTATAGGTTGCAGAGGGTAGCCCAAGAATTTAGTATCTCTCAAACTCTTAGAACAATTTCGGCAGCATAACGGCAGTAGAATGCTCAAAATGAAACATTCTGCAAAGACGGGTAGCACCAACCTCAACATCATCACTCAAGGTTCAAAAATATTACTAACTAGGCTACAACGGAGATACTCGAACTGGGATATGACTCAGATCAACCAATCCTAAGAAACTACGGAGTAGTAACACATGATCCTGATAGACAGAAGAGGAAGCCTAGCTCCTTAACCCCGTAGGAAAGATAAGATGACTCAGATCAGAAGGCATGAGGTATAAGGAGTAAAAAAGAGCCTTACGTTCCCTTCCACAATCAATTCCCTTACATAACTAAAGAATTTCTAGACTTAACTTCGACCAGGTTGGCTTGGAAATCCTACAGGCAGTCAGGCTCTGATACCAAAGCTGCCGGGACCCCGATTCTAAGTCACACGGATCTAGCCTGTAACACCTCATATCACTTTGCGGCCTCACGCACTATATTCCCACGGGTGTCGCCTTACCATGGCCCGGGACCGATTGCGCCTTTTGGCTCACGTATATGATAGTATCGCTAGCATCCATATGACAGAGAACCCGGGCCCACATGGCTAGTCGTGAACCCAAAGCGATGCTAACCTATGGGGACAGGCATACATGAATCACATCGAGCATGTCGGTCAGTAGCATATGAATCCGGGCTGTAGCACTGGGCTAACAGGACTCCGGGGAACCCGGGCTGTAGCAGGCTAGGCAGGACTCTGGAAGTCACCGCGTGACTTTTCCCCGAAGGGACAGACATAGGAACAAAGTGGAACACATGCCGGCCAGTCAAGTGTTCTGAGCAGTAGTGGTGGGCTAGCAGGACTACTATGGCTCAAGGAAGCACTAAACTACATTTCCCCATAAGAGAGGCTGCCAAGGATAAAGAACTAGATTGTCGGATCCCACACATAGCAGTACATGTCACACGTACGCATAACATGCAAGTATGTGCTGTACAACATGGCATCACAACATAACGCAAACTCATATAGATAAAGGCTCAGAAGAGCCACATAGCATTATATACAAACAGGGGTCACATGACCCATCATTCAGAGCATACCAGCAACGAAAGCATTACATGTCTGAGTACAGACAACTACAAAGGAAAAGGGCCGAGGAGCCTGAATATCCACAAGTCCCTCCCAAGGGACCAAGATCGTAGCTGAGGTACAAGCTACTCGTCGAAGTCCAAGTGGTACTACTAGTGAGACAGATGTCTCATCTGCAAAACATAAATAAAGCAAACGTGAGTACAAAGGTACTCAGCAAGACTTACATCAGATCCTATCATACATGCATTTGTATCAAGAAGGTGAAGTGGGGTTTAGTTGCAGCAAGCCAGCTTTGACTCAGTGGCTATCCTGTTCTACGACAACGAGAAACTTCTTTGAGATGAGGCAGCGCACATGAGTCCACTAAGCACCACATCAATACACTACTATGGACTCATCCTCATCTCCTGACGATAGGGCCATCCATAGCACTCACACTTGTCTTGAGCATTTTGGAGTATACACTTTAAGTTGTCTATGTACCACGTAAGCATCCAAGAAGTCCATAACCGAGGACACGGCTATTCGAATAGATCATGATAACCCTGCAGGGGTGTACTTCTTCACACACGCTCTCACCACTTATCACCATGTACATGTCATGTACCTCGGCAAACTTCAAAATGGAAGCCTGGTGAGGGTGTCGGCCACGACCTGACTAACCACACAAGACTCTAGTCCAGGTTTATCGCCTATTCGGGTTCCATCCGCAAGGAGATTCGGCCGGAGTGTCGCTCATGGCCCCAAACGATATGTGCAGGGTTCCCAATCCCACCTCGCCGGATGGATCTGCGCTTGGTACACCGTGCCACTTGTACCTAGTCTGTCCCAAGCCCACCTGGTCGAGTGCCACTTGGTAGACTACTAACACTACCTACAAACACCAGAGACTATTTGCGACTCCTGGACAGAGATCAAGTTGGCTAATAAGTCGAGAGGGGCACTTAAGCATTCCAATGTGTGGTAGTAGCTAGTCATTGGACAACATACAAGGAACTCAGTGCTTAATGATGGTTCCAGTGAGAAACCCACCATGTACTCCTACATGGCCTCTCACCGCTACCTTTACCAAATCGTGTTCACACGCTTAACTCTCAGCACCAGAACATATCGTACCACTCCAATTCATTCCCGATGAACCAGACCTGACATAACTCTAAGCAATAGCAGGCATGGCAGGGCAAGAACACAACATGGCTCAATCAACTCCTACACATGCTAGTGGGTTTTAACTATTTACTCTGGCAATGACAGGTCATGCAGAGGAATGGGTTCAACTACCGCAGCATAAAGTAGCAATTGAATTGTTGTTGTCCTAATGCAATAAATGAGAGCAGGAGCGAGAGAGTAGGATTGTGTTGGAATGAACAAGGGGGTTTGCTTGCCTGGTAGATCAACAGGGGGGCACTGCTACACTGATAGGTACTCTCAAACACTTTCCAGAGCAGGACCTACCGAGAAGGAACGGTGTCGGAAATCAAACACAAGCATATGCAACATTATGATGCATGAACATGGCATGACTATGTGATGTTGTATGAGCTAATGCAACTAGCAACACAATTAAATGAAGTTGGTTTGAATACAAGATTCAAATTCAAACTCCATATATGATTAGTTAAATGCCATTTATTTGTTTTGTCCAAAACAGAGGACAAACATTGTTCAAACATGCATGAAAATGCCATAAACAGATTCCTTGAAATTTTCTGATAATTTTTCATATATAAATTATTTCATTCTGAGTTATACATTATTTTCTATGATTTTTAGAAGTTTTGAACATTTTTTGGAATTTCCTGATTAATTTTAAACCAGAAAATGAAATATTGCGTTAGCATTGTGTCCTGCCTGCGTCAGCAGGTCAACGGAGCAGACCAGGTCAAACCTGACGTGTGGGGTCCACACGTCAGTGACTCAGTTAGTTAACAGAGGAGTTATTCCTAATCTAATTTAGATTAGTGGCGCTGGAGCCCACTGTCAGTGTCTCTAGGGGTAATTAGTGCCTAACTAGAGGCCACACCAGCAGTCGCCGGAGTTCGGCCGGCGACGACCAAAACGGCGGCGGCGACTCGTCGGACTTGCGCTACGAGCAGCGTCTGGACGCGCGAAGACCACCGGGGCGTAGCCCGTGGTCGTCTGCATCCAGCGGAGCTGGTGGGAGGTTGCGGGGGCGCCAGAGCTCGCCAGAGCAGAGCTCGCGGCGGCGGCCGGAGTTCGGTGGCGTGCGGGTGCAGGCTACGGCTCGGGAAAGGCGAAAGGAAGAGTGGGGAAGGGTGCAGCAGCTCACCACGGGGACAGCAGAGGCGGGGACGAGGCTGGGGGCGCGTCGAGAGCAGCGTGAGGTCGCCGGAGATCTGCGCAGCCGAAGGTAGAAGACGGCGATGGCGGCAGCGATGTAGAGCGTTCGGCGTCGCGTGACTCGGTGGTGAGGACGAGGGAGTCGCGAAGATGCTCATGGACTCATCGGAGTGGCGAGGGGACGGCGGGGAGCGCGTCGGCGGTGAGTTGCGGCGGCGGCGGCCGCTCGGCTGTGAGAGAAAGAGCGAGGGGGAGGGAGCAGAGGAGCGGATCGATTCGGAGGGGAAAGTGAGAGCGGTCCGGGGGGTCGCGTGGCGCTCGCAGTGGCCTCCAACAGCACCGGCAAGCAGGAGCTGGCCGAGCGCGTGCTCGCGCGCGGCAGCCACGCGCGCGTCCTCCTGGCGGGAGGAAGACGACAGGGGAGGGGGCAGGTGGGCTGGGCTGGCACAGGGCCAGGCCAGGTGGGCTGCACAATGCTGGGCCTCGGGGCTGTGGGTAAGCGCCAGGTAAAACCTTTCTCTCTCCTTTCTGTTTTCTATTTTAGTTAGTGTTTTCTATTTGTTTTGATTTAGTTCAAGCACTAAATCATTTTTGTTTCTTCTGATAATTTTTGCAGGGACTGAAAGGAATATTCTAAAACCCCTCACAAAATAACAGAATTATTGAAGCATTAAATATATTTATAACATATATTTGCTCCAACTCAAATACAATATGAATTAATTCAAAAATCAATAAATGGCCAAGAAATATGCTCATCATTTTTGGCAGGGGTTTTCACCTTTATCATAAATCATGAACATTTTCAAAGGACATTTTGGGGTCTTTGAAAAGATTTAAGTTTGAACCTGGTTGAATTTCATTTGCTGCTAGGGTTTATTATTCCCTATTTCAAGTTTAACTGAAATTTAAACATGATGCAAACATGAAGGGCTAGCCTAGCTCATACCAGAACTAGGGATGTGACAACCAGACTCCGCCCACTGGTGCTGACGTCAGGGCCGACATGGCAACAGTGTCGCGTCGGGGAGAGATCTCTGCGGGTACGGCGTACTGTGGCCACGCCTGCCCTTGGAAAAGGGCGGGACTGGACCTTACTGTGGCCACTCCCCGTCCTGTCGCTCTTTATGAGGGCATGGGGGTTGTTGGCATTGCGGGCCGACTCCCCATGGTCGGCTTCTCTGGAAGTCGCCAGTCAGGAGTCGGCTCATCCTGAAGTCGTCCTCGGGACTCGTCCCCGAGTGGGCAGTCGGCTGCCTCGCAGCCGACTCTCAGAAGGCGGCTCTTCGTCCTGGGGTCTTGAGGGGTGCAGCCTACCCCGATGTCTTGAAAGGTTCTGGGCCTGGGTTAGCCTACCCGTGGCCCATTACTCCGACAGTAGTCCCCGAAGCTGGTGAGGCATCGAGGGCGATATGCCGAGGAGCCTCAACAGTTTCTTCTTTCCGGCGATTTGATCTGGGCCTTGCTAGCCGTCTTCTGTCAAGCCGACTAGTTGGAGCCGGACTTGCTTAAGGCCGACTTGCCCCTAAAAAAGTTTGAACGTCACGGCGGAGTCCAAGCGGCATGCCTGATAAGCCTCTGAGTTGCCGCCCGTTGTGGACCCGTCGCGAGGCGCCATGTGGCTGAGCTAGTTTGCCCACCCACGCACGCGACGGGACAGGCCTACAGGCGGGGCCCGCCACTACCGCGCCTCGGCATGTGAACGGATCTGTTGTGGCCGTGCGGACGGTTGGGGTTCCCGCACGATTATTGCACGCAATAACTTCGTGTGGTAAATCATGGGGGTCGTGGGGTCCTGGGCGCAGTTAATCCCATGACTGCCCCCTCGGCTTCTCAGCCCACGAGCCTACAAGTACGCGGGGGGAGGGGGCAGTGACGCACGCGCGCCCCTCCTCCCTACTCCCTTTCGCTCCTTCTTGCTTCTTCTTCCTCTCGCCGTTGCTGCTCCGAACCACGCCGCGCCCGCAACGATGAGCTCTTCCTCCGCCGCCGCGCCTCCTACTGTGCGCTCCGGAGTGTGGGACGGCTCCGAGGTCGATGACGACGACGTTGAGATCCTCCGCAAGACACGGCGGCTGCCCGGCAGGGGCTTAGTGCGGGTCCGCCTCACGCCGGAGGGGGAAATATCACCGGCGCCGGAGGAGAGCGAGCGGGTCATATTCCGCTCGCACCTTGCACGGCCTAGGGCTGCCGGCGAGCGGCTTCTTCCGCTCCTTCTTGGAGTTCCATGGGCTCCAACCGCACCACCTTACTCCGAACACGGTGGTGCTGCTGGCTGCCTTCGCGACCTTGTGCGAGGGTTTCCTCGGCGTTCTCCCCACCATCGAGCTCTGGGGTGAGTTCTTCCAGTCCAAGCTCGGCACACACATCACCGGCATGCCGGCCCAGTGTAGTGCATTTATCACGATGCGGAGATCAGTGGCCGACAATCTGTTTCCCACCATCGCACTGATTAAGTCGGTGAAGATGTGGCAGCGGTCCTATTTTTACGTGAAGAACATTGCCCAGAAGGCGACTGGGTCAACCTGTCGGCTTACGAAGCCGGCGCGCCGGCTGGAAGGCTCCCCAGCTGGTCACACCGAGCCAGGACGTTGTCTCCTGCTGGCGCTGCCGCCATCGTGCGACTCGAGTGCTGACACAGTCGGAGGGCTTGACCGGGGCCGACTAGCTGGCCGCCTTCATGGTGCTCCGAGTCCTCCCACTCCAAGGCCGACCTCACCTGATCTGCCAGATGAGCGGTCATCGAGTCCCAAGTCCGATGTGCTCCAAGGACATGCCTCACGCAGAGGTGGCGAACACGGTGAACTACATCATGAACTGCGGTCTCTCGGTGGATTGGCGGTTCGGCAAGGAGCCGTACTCACGCGCCAACCCCCCTCCTATTGTAAGTTGTCTTCCTTCTTCTTCTGTTTCTTTTGTTGCCGAGTCCGACTTGTCCAGTCTGACTGTTTTTGTTTTGAATCAGAACCCTCTCATCCCTCCTTCGGCCGGCACCACAGGGCCGGCTCGTCAGTTTGTCCCTGATCGGGCGGAGAGCGACGTCGACGATCCTGACTTGGGGGCGGCTGCTATGGAGGCCGACGCCGAGGGACGAGGAGGAGAAGCAGGCGGCTCCAGGCCTACGGCCACTTTTGCCGACTGGCCTGATGACGATGATGAGGGGGAAGTCGTCCCGCGTCACCAGCCAAAGGCTGGCCAGCCAAGCGCGAGTTCCTCCGCCGTCTTGGACACTCAAGGCGACGCGAAGAAGCGCCGGGCCGGGCCGAGTACACTTGGTGGCCGGTCGAAGAAGTTTAAGGGAGCGGCCACCGCGACCAAGCGGGAAGAGGCGGCAGCGAAAGCCAACCACTTCCGCAAGGAAGTGAAGAAGCCGCCGCTGGTCTCTGCGTAAGCGCCTCCGTCCCTTATCTTTATTTTCTCTTTGTTGATCTTGTTTGAGTCTTTCATATGCTTCCCTCGCTTCAGGGCTCCCCTCACTCTTGAGAGGGTTGCCGCTGCCTCTGTTATGGGGTTGGCGGAAACGTCTGCCACTACTCGACGGATTGACCCCGCCGCTGACCTCCGGGAGGCGACGGAGCAGAACGCGCAGGAGAAGCGCGAGGAGGAAGAGGCCGCCCGCTTGGAGAAAGCGGAGGCCGAGAAGGCAGAGGCCTCCGCCCTGAAAAACCTGGAGGGGGCCGAGGCCGCCGTTGCGGCAAGGCGGCAGGCTAAGGAAGTCGCGCACCGGCGATCGGCGGTGTTCGTCACCCCTCTGAACTCTGCGCCGCCGTCCCCAGAGTTCACGGGGCAGTCAGGGGAAGCCGGCAGCGAGTTCCCGGTCGTGGAGAGGGGCGGCGGCGACGCCTCCATGCCGGACGCGGTCGTGCCGCCACCGCCGCCCCCGTCGCCGTCTAGAAGCATGCAAGGCAAACAGCCGGCGGAACCGCCCTTGGCACTGACTGAAGACGAGGCCATGGCAAGGCTACTCCTTCAAGTCGGCTCACCAACGCGCCGCCATCTTGAGAAGGTGACTTTGGCGCCACGCCCCTTGGAGACCGGCACCGCCAGCTCAACGATCCCAGACGCCGAAGCGACGAGCATCGCGCCCATTGCATGGGTGCGAGGAGGCGGCACAGGCCCGCTAAACCAGCCGCTTCTGGATGTCCAGACAAAGCTGCGAGCTGAGACAGACGCTATCCAAAACTGCACCAAGGCGCACATGGCGTCGCGGGCAGCCATCCGGGTATGCTTTCTCCTTTGTCTTTGTTTTCTTGTTCCTCTCTGTGGGGGCGCGCCAGCGCACCCACTGGGTATAGTCCCCGAGTTTCGGGCCGGTTGCTGAGCAGGCAGCCCGGAACTCCAATTGGTGAGTTCCGGGTACTAACTTTTGTCTGAAATACTTGTCGCAAGACTATCACAACCTCCGTGTCACCGCCTTCAACCACAACATTGAAGAGCTGGGCAAGCGGACCGCTGACTTGTCGGAGAGCCGAAGTGAGTCCTTTTTCTTCTTTGCGGGGGCGCGCTGGCGCACCCGCGGGCTATAGTCCCCGAGATTCGGGCCGACTGCTGAGCAGTCGGGCCGGATCTCCCCGGCGACCTTCTTTCTTAATGACTTAACGCCCTCCTTCTTCTTTCTCTTCAGAGGCCAACGCCACTCTTCAACAGCAGCTAAGCGAAGCCCACACCGCGTTGCGCGCCAAGGGGGAGGAGTGCAGCAAGCTCGCCGCAGAGCGCGATCTGCTGGCCGCACAATTGGTAGAGCAAAAGGAGTTGCTTAAGAAGACGCAGAAGGAGGTGGAAGAGGAGGAGGTCGCCCTCCTGGCTGAGTTCGCGAGCGAGCGCTCCTCCTGGACTAACAAGGAGGCAATGCTGGCCTCCGGCTTCCACGAGATCGAGGACCTCGTCGATGGTGAGCTTCTTTGCTTTCCTTCTTCGAGACGCCGACTATAGGTCGAGCCGACTCCTGGTTTTTTGACTTGTTCTTCATTATTTCCGTCTTGGCAGACTTCTTCCCCGGCCACTCACAGGCTGCCATTCAAGCTATCGAGGCTGATCGTGAGGAGGGAAGGCGGATGGCGCGGAGATCGCCGCCGATGCCCCCCGGACCCTTGACGAGCATATTCTGAGCATTGGGGCTCGTCTACGGCCGGCCCACCGGATGCTGCGCCGGCTTCAACATGTTGGCGCCCAAACGATCGCTGCCCTGTGGCCAGACATGCAGGCTCCGCGCACCCCCAATCCGATTGCCGATTGGCTGGAGGTCGCGGCTGGCCGTCTTGAGGCCTGGAAGGGTTCCTCGGCCCGGGCTGGAGCGCGTCGAGCCTTGGATTTTGTCAAGGCGTGGTATCCGAGGCTGGACCTAGACCGGCTGGCCACACTCCGGTCAGAGGCCCAGCCGGAGCTGGCAGCCGTGGAAGATGCCCTTGTCAAGCGTGCGGCGGCGATCGCCGAGTACACCGACACCATTATCTTTGTCCCCGAGCGGGCTGAAGATGGCGGGGAGGTACCGCCAGAGTGGTTTGGGATGAAGCCAGACTACGACGAGGACTCGGCGGAGGTGATCGACTCCAGCGTCGAGGAGGAAGACAAGGTGGAGGATGGAAGCGAGACGGAGGCACTGGAAGACGGAGCGGACGGCCAGCCTCAGCTCGACCGCGCCTCCAGCAACAAGTCATGCCCGCCCGAGCCGACTGCCGCCGGAGGTGATCAAGCCGAGACCGCTCAGCCGACCGCCCCAACATCCAACACCGCCGTCTCCTCCGATCCTCCGAACCCGTCTGCCGCCTCCTAGGCTACCACCTTATCTTTGTTTTACCTGTTTTAATAGTCTTTGAAGAACTTGTTAATTCACACAATTCCACCCCGGGGTGTATTTTGAACTTCTTCTCAAAGGTTCGGCCGAGGGCCTTTGTTATGTAAATATTCATCCGACTTCTATCTTTTCCTGCTCATTGCTCTTTTGGCTTTTTCCTTTGCCGCCTTCCCTCAGTTGCCGTCTTTGTCAGTCGGACAGCCGCTCTACGGACTGCTGCTGGATCAAATTCTTGGTCACTTTGGGAAGGCAGGTACTTAGGCATTTTAGAATTGTTTAGCAAGTCGGATAGAAGGCGGCAAGCCGACTGTTCAAGAGTCGGTTTGCGAAAAAAGGCTGGAAGCCGGCTTTAAGCTATGTTTATGCTTTGAGTCCTTAGCCATTTTTCATGTGGACGCCCATTCTTCCTTACTCATGCCCACTAGACAGTCGCTCTGTGAGCTGCGGCTTCTGACAGGAGACAGCTTAGGCGCCACACACTACTTGTCTGGCTGCAGGAAGCATTTCATAGCGCAGGGCGGCAAGTCCCCTAGCCGACTAGTCGAACCCAGTGCCAAGCGGCATAACAAAGAGTAATATACTCGAAGGCATAATTCTTATCATATAGATAAAAGAGGGCAGTCCCCGAGCTCTTCTCGGGGGGGGGGGCGAAGTCTTGGTACTTTTAATACAAAAGGTAGCGTGATACATACTGCGTTTAGCTGTAAAATTTTCGGAGGAGATTTGCATTCCATGGCCACTCTGTCTCTTTGCCGGAGTCGTCCCTCTTGCGTGCTCGAGGCTTCTGAGCGTCGATCAGGCCGTAGGAGTCATTGCCCAGCACTTTGCTGAAGATGAAGGGGCCTTCCCAAGGTGCCAACAGCTTGTGCTGGCCGGCTGTTCGCTGGATCAGTCGGAGCACAAGGTCGCCCTCTTGGAAAGATCTCGGCCTGACCTTCCTGTTGTAGTATCTGCGCAGGCTCTGCTGGTAGATGCTGGACCGGCTGAGTGCCAACAGCCATCCTTCTTCCAGCAGATCGACGCTGTCCTGACGTGCTTCTTCCGCTTCTTCCTCGGTGTATATGGTGACTCGCGGGGAATCGAACTCTATGTCTGTTGGGATGACGGCTTCAGCACCATAGACGAGGAAGAAAAGCGTGAAGCCGGTTGACTTGTTTGGAGTCGTGCGCAGACTCCAGAGGACGGCTGGCAACTCATCGAGCCAGCAGCCAGCCGAGCGCTCCAGAGGCTCGACCAGCCGGGGCTTGATGCCGGACAGGATGAGGCCGTTTGCTCGCTCCACCTGGCCATTTGACTGTGGATGGGCGACGGACGCTAGGTCTAGTCGGATGCCCCGTGTCGCGCAGAAACGGGTCAAGGCGCCTTTGGTAAAATTCGTGCCGTTGTCGGTGATGATGCTGTGTGGTACGCCGTACCGAATTGTGATGTCGGAGATGAAAGTCACGGCAGTCGGACCATTCAGTTTCTTGATTGGCTTTGCTTCTATCCACTTGGTGAACTTGTCCACCGCGACAAGTAAGTGAGTTAGGCCACCTTGTGCCGTCTTGAATGGTCCCACCATATCTAGGCCCCAAACTGCGAAGGGCCAGGCAATGGGGATGGTCTTGAGTGCAGAAGCCGGCTGATGCGGCTTGGAGCGGAACTTCTGGCACCCTTTGCATTTTTGGACCAATTCCTTGGCCTCTTCTAAGGCCGTTGGCCAAAAGAAACCGTGTCGGAAGGCTTTGGCAATGAGTGCTCTTGAAGCCGCATGGTGGCCGCACTCGCCTTGATGGATGTCTTTGAGAATTGCTTGGCCTTGCTCTGGCTCTACGCAGCGTTGGTAGACACCATTGACGTTGCGCCTGACCATCTCTCTGTTGACTATAGTGTAGGCTGCCGCTCGGTGTTGTACTTGCCGAGCTAAGATCTCATCAGTCGGCAGCTCTTTTCTCACCAGGTATTTGAGGATGGGTTGGGCCCATGAGGGTGCTGCTATTTCTTCGACTGCCAGAATTGCGACTTGGACGAGGGCGGCTGGGCTGGGAGGCGGCGGGCTGGAGTCAGCAACCGCTTGCTGGATTAATGAAGTCCCCGGGACGACTGGTGCAGCCCTCGGGCCGAGTTCTGGAGTCTTCGGGCTGGCCGCCGTAGTCCCCGGGCCGGGTTCTGCAGTCCCTGGGCCGGCTTCGACTGTGGCAGCTTTGGACCCATCTACCAAAATCCTTGTACCGTCTGCTGGGGCTCTAGAATCGGATCCGACTTCTTCGGGGGGAGCCGGCACAAAGATGGAGTCTAATTCTGGTGAAGGCTTGACAGACGGCTTGAGGAAGCGCTGAAGGGCGACACCGAATGGTATTGCTTGGCGGGTAGAGCCGATTCGTGCCAGGGCGTCTGCTTGGTCGTTGTCGTTTCTTGGCACATGGAGGAACTCACGCCCCTCGAAATATCCACTGAGTTGCTGCACGAGGAAACGGTAACTCGCCATGTTTGCATCTTTGGCGTCCCAGTCGCCAGACAACTGAGGGACCACTAAGTCCGAGTCGCCATAACACAGGATCCAGCGAATGCCAAGTTCTTTGGCAAGCCGGAGCCCGTGAATGAGCGCCTCGTATTCAGCGATATTGTTGGAGGCGGCAAAGTGGATTTGCAGTGCGTATTTGAGCTTGTCGCCTTTAGGAGAAGTGAGGACAATGCCGGCTCCCAAGCCGGTGCGCATCTTGGAGCGTCGAAATGCATCCGCCAATGGGTGGAGTCGGGCGCTGGTGGTAGGTACTGGGTCTCGGCCCAATCGACGAGGAAGTCGGTCGGTGCTTGTGACTTGATGGTGGTGCGGGGCTGGTAGTAGATGGTGTAGGGAGCCAGCTCTATGGCCCATTTGGCCACTCGGCCAGAAGCATCTCGGCTTCCGATGATCTCGGCAAGTGGAGCCGTGCAGACCATAGTGATTGGATGCTCTTGAAAGTACGGCTTCAACTTCTTGGCCGCAAAGTGCACACCATAGCACATCTTCTGGTAGTGGGGGTAGTTCTGCTTGGAGGTCGACAGCACTTCGCTCAGGTAATATACCGGTCTCTGAACAAGTAATGCCTTGTCTTCCTCCTTGCGTTCCACTATAATGACTATGCTGACAACCCGGCTGGTGGCGGCAATGTACAGGAGCATGGGCTCCTTAGGAGTCGGAGCCGCTAGAACGGGTGGAGTAGTCAACATCTTCTTCAACTGGAGAAAGGCTTCGTCCGCCTTGTGGTTCCACTCGAAAAAAAGTGGTCTTCTTCATGAGCTGGTATAAGGGGAGAGCTTTCTCGCCCAGCCGACTGATGAATCGGTTGATGGACACCAAGCAGCCAATGAACTTTTGCACGTCCAGCAGTCGGCTGGGTACCTTCATTCTCTCAATGGCCTTGATCTTTACAGGGTTGCACTCTATGCCACGTTCAGAGACCAGGAAACCAAGGAGTTGGCCGGCTGGTACTCCGAAGATGCACTTCTCAGGCTTGAGCTTGATCTGGAATCGGTGCATGTTCTCAAAGGTCTCCTTGAGGTCTTCCAGCAGTGTTCCATGCTTCTCCATCTTCACCACCACATCATCCACGTAGACGTGGGCGTGGGCGTTTCTGCCGAGTTGCTTGAGGAGGCACTTCTGCATGCAACGCTGAAAGGTGGCGCCGGCATTCCTCAAGCCAAACGTCATGGTTAGGTAGCAGAAGGCTCCAAACGGTGTGATGAAGGCGGTCTTCAGTCTGTTAGCCGGGTTCAGCTTGATCTGGTGATATCCTGAATATGCATCCAAGAAGCTCAACAGCTCGCATCCGGCTGTGGCGTCTATCACCTGATCAATTCTTGGCAAAGCAAACAGGTCCTTGGGGCAAGCCTTGTTGAGGCTTGTGTAGTCAATACACATTCGCCACTGCTTGTTCTTCTTCAGTACCAGGACCGGGTTGGCTAGCCACTCTGGAAAGAATACTTCCATAATGAAGCCGGCTGCTAGGAGTCAGGCTATCTCTTCTCCGATAACTCTTCTCTTTTCTTCTGATAGGCGGCGCAAGGGCTGCCTGACTGGCTTCGCATCAGATCGGACATGTAACTTGTGCTCGGCGAATTCCGTCGGTACACCTGGCATTTCTTTGGGGCACCATGCGAAGATGTCCCAATTCTCACGGAGGAAATTGACGAGATCGCCTTCCTATTTTCTGTCGAGGTTTGCGCCTACGACAGCGTACCTCTCTGGGTGCTCCGGATCCATGGGTATCTTCTTCGTCTCTTTGGCCAGTTTGAATGAACCCTCCGCCTCCGACTCCTTGGGGTTAGGCGGCATCTCTGGCCGCTTGCCGGCCATCGCCACAACTCGGTCAAGGAGCCGCTTCTCGGCCGCGATCACCAGGGACTCGGCCAACCGACTACTCTCAGCCGCACAAGCAGACGACTTCCGGTAGTCGCCGGCTACGGTCAGAATCCCCTTGGAACTAGGCATCTTCATCTTGAGGTAGGCGTAGTGGGGGACCGCCATGAACTTGGCCAGGGAGGGTCGGCCAAGTAATGCATGGTATGGGCTCTCGAGATCCACCACCTCAAACCAAACTAACTCTCGGCGGAAGTGATCTTTGTCTCCAAAGAGGACGTCAATCAGGATCTTGCCGATTGGTGAGCAGGAAAGGCCAGGAACAATGCCGTGGAACACAGTCCAGCTGTTCTGAAGCTGTCTTTGCTTGATTCCTAACTTCTCCATGGTGTCCTTGTACAGGATGTTGATGCTGCTGCCTCCGTCTATCAGAACTCACGAGAAACGAGCAGCTCGTCTATCTATGGCAAAGGTGGCATCCAAGACCAAGGCATAGGAGCTCGGACTCGGCATCACCTCCGGGTGATCAGCTCTGCTCCAGCTGATAGGCTTCTCGGACCAGTGCATGAATTCTGGTGTCTCTGATGCTACTGCATTCACCTCTTATTGCTGCAGCCACCTGCTGCGTCGATCATCAGCCACGCTGGTAAATACCACGTAGGCTCCGTGCTCTTCGGGGTACTTGTCTTGTACTGCGCCGACTGGCCTGACAGCCCGCTGCTGGGCGGAGGCTGCTGCCCAGCAGGCGGGGGAGGCAGGAGGCCGTCTCCTTTGGCGATCCTGTTGAGCCAGTGGCACTTCCGGGTGGTGTGATTCGACGGCTTCGCACCGCTATGGAACTTGCAAGGACCATCCAGAGTCTGCTCGTGTGAGAAAGCCGGCAACCAGTTGGGCTTGCCACCTTTCTATCGCTTGGGTGGAGGCTTCCCATCCGGCTGCTGGTCTTCAACTGTCGCCACCTGCTGGCTGCTGGAAGCCGGCTGCGGGGCCTTGCGCTTGTGGTCGCTTGGCTGTTGTCGCCGACTGGCATCTCCAGCCAGAGTTCTAGGAGCCTGAGGGGCCACTTTGCCAATCACACTAACTTGAATATTCGCCTTCATGGAGGAGTTGGCCGTGGCATACTTGTCAGCTATGATCAGCAGCTCGTCAAGGGTTTCTGGCTCGTCGCAAAGGAGCTTGTGCTTGAGGAGGGTGCCTTCTCTGCACCCGGCGGTGAAGTACTCGATAGCCTGCACCTCATGCACTCCCTCGCAGGAGTTTCGAAGCTCGGCCCAACGCGTGAGGTAGTCGCGAGTCGACTCGTTGGGGCCTTGCATGCACAAGGAAAGCTGACAAGGCTTGGGAGGATGCTTGTACGTGCTTGTGAAATTGCGGATGAATGCATTGGTGAAATCAACCCAGCTGTTGATGCTGCGGGGCTTCAGGCTGTTCGGCCATGTCCGGGCCGTGCCCTGGAGCATGAGCGGGACGTATTTTACGGCAACACGCTTGTTGCCGTTTGCTATGTTGACGGCTGTGGAGTAGTCAACTAGCCAATCCTCTGGCTTCACAGAGCAGGTGTACTTGGGCGTGTCTCTTGGGAGCATGAACCCTTTGGGAAAGGGCTCGTCTCGAATGCGGGGCCCGAAACAAGGCGGACCCAACTCGTCTTCTTCTTCCAGCGCCAGGGATCGGTGAAGTCGGTCGATCCGGTGGCGGGCGTCGTTTTCTCCGACTCCCTCTCGGCGGCCAAGGCGGTCGCCGAGAGTCGGATGGTCAACAGGTGGCGGGGAGACTCGCCTTTCCTTGCAAGGAGGAGGAGGCGGACAGTCGTCGCGTCGTTCTACTACTCTTGGGCGGCCGTCTTGGTCGCGCTCTATGGTAATGCGAGTCCGACTGCAGCTGACATCCAGATCCTTGTCTTTCCTTCCTCGGGCGCCGCCAGTCGGCATCCGAGATGTCGCGCCTTGGTCTCGGCGTGGAGGTGGGTCGTCGTTTTGTCGCTGCGGTGCCTCTGTGAGGCAACCGGCCTCGTTCTGCGCGGCAGCCGCGTCGAGGAGCCGCTGGACTCGCTCCATCATCAGGCAGCGCTCTTCGCCCTCGAAGTTGTCCAGCTCGTCCGCCGCCGCCTGGGCGGCTCGAATGTTCTCCGCAGGCGTGGTGTACACAGGGCGATTTGCCCCGAACAGGTTGGCAATGGCCACGCCGCGCTATTGGACCGCGCCTAAGCGGCTGGGCCCAGCTAGGGCTGGCGAGCCACCCACAGCACGATCCATCTCACGCTGGTAGGCTTCTAGCAAGCGTCTCATGCTAGCCAGCTTCTTCGCGCCTTCAACGAGCTGAAGGCGGCGCGCCTCCAACGTCTCCGCGTCAGCGT
Organism: Triticum monococcum; assembly: GCA_034509565.1. Classification (NCBI taxonomy): domain Eukaryota; kingdom Viridiplantae; phylum Streptophyta; class Magnoliopsida; order Poales; family Poaceae; genus Triticum; species Triticum monococcum. Next base: position 420,156,822 of record CM067845.1, read on the forward strand.
CTTCCGGAATGGGCGCAGTCAGGTCTTGCAATGCCGCGCCAAGTGGGTCATGTGCTCCTACGTCGGGAGGCTCATCATGACCGATGACGAGCACCTCTGTGACGGTGCTTCCGTCACTCTCCGCGCGAGGGAGCGGCTCGTCGTAGACCACCACATTGGTGGGGAACGCGTCGAGTGACGCGGTGTCGGAGTCGACCAGCATCGGGTCGGTGGAGCCTACAGACTCCAAGTCCACAGCAGGCTCGCCGGCGACGTGGAGTTGGTCAAGGAGGCCCGCGAGGAGGCTCTCGGGGCCACCCGTGCCTGTGTCGGATGCAGGCTCGTCGGAGAGGCGAACCTCGCCGACAAGCTCGGCGAGGCAGCTGGCTGCGCAGGCGATCTCAGCGCCATGCAGTGCGTCGGTGCAAACTCCGTCTGGCGTGTCGGGCTGGCTGCGCTCGCTAGGGAGAAAAAGGGTTCCCGTCCAAAGCAGGTCTCCGGACGACGGTGCACCAGGCCCCACGGTGGGCGCCAAATGTCGGGGGTTGGGTGCGACATATGTCAAAGGATGGCTTATCATGGTGGGGGCGAGTAGAACATCGCCGGTGCCTGGAAACGGGATAAGGCGAAGGCATGCACGCCGGCGAAGGCATGCACGCCGGGTCTCCGCATGATCACTATGGCAAAGTGTGTACACGGTTGCTCCTTGAGCTGTTTCCTGGAGGTAGGAGAAGGCAAGGCTAGCTCTCTCCTTCCTATATGATCTGGTCTAGTGCTAATGGATTCCAACCCTTTGCATGGGTGCCCTGGGGGTTTATATAGGCCTACCTCCCAGGGGTACAATAGTAATCCGGTTGGACGCGGGCCCAGCCGTCAGCCTCTCTGGCCGCCGTCTTATCCGCCGACTCCTGGGGCCCGCTGACTGGTGGGCCCCGCCGACTGGCTCGGTACGGAGCCGACAGGCCACGTCCGCCGCGAGCGGATCTTGCCGGCTGTAGATTACTGTAGTCGTGCCTCTAATGACGCGGGCTCGGTCATGGGGTCGTGGCGATAGCTCCGCTATCTGGCAGGCGATCACTGTGGCCACTCCCTGTCGCATCTGGTTAATGGCGCATGGGGCCCGTGGGAGGGGCCGGCCAACTCCTGGGGGCCGACTCCCAACTGGGCCGACTGGTGGCGCTCTCGCCGTCTTCCGTACGTCCGCCGACTGGTGGGACCCGTCGTCCCTGGGTCGTACCGGCAGGCCGTCGTGGGCACAGGGCTCCGCCCACTGGGGCTGACGTCAGGGCCGGCATGGCAACAGTGTCGTGCCGGGTGGAGATCTCCACGGGTACGGCGTACTATGGCCACTCCTGCCCTTTGAAAAGGGTGGGAGTGGACCTTACTATGGCCACTCCCTCCCGTCCCTCTTTATGAGGGCATGGGGGTTGTTGGCGTCGCGGGCCGACTCCCCATGGCCGGCTTCTCTGGAAGTCGCCAGTCAGGAGTCGGCTCATCCTGAAGTCGTCCTCGGGACTCGGCCGCGAGTGGGCAGTCGGCTACCTCGCAGCCGACTCTCAGAAGGCGGCTCTTCGTCCTGGGGTCTTGAGGGGTGCAGCCTACCCCGATGTCTTGAATGGTTCTGGGCCTGGGTTAGCCTACCTGTGGCCCATTACTCTGACAGGACCTATATAGCATCTACTGCGACTTATAGCAAGACTGATGAATATATAAGGGCGATTAAAAAATTGATCAAAGAAGGGCTTGCCCCTTCCGATTTTCATTACTGAAAACCACCACAATTCACAAGAAGTTCAGCACAACTCCAGCCTAACACGAAGGACTAAAAGCTACCAGATTGAAATCGCAACATCCCAAGAGGCCAACAAAGGCCAAACATCCGCGCTAGAACCCAACATTTCACAACCAATGACACAATCCATGTCCTAAACCGATTATTACATCAAAAGAAACCAGGAAATTAGTCTCCGCGGCGAGCGGCAATGAGCTCTTTCGTGTCCTCAAGACGCTACTTGAGAACATCCACGGATTCCTCCACTGGCCTTTGGCGCTCATTGCGGAGCATGTCATTCTTGTCCATAAGTTTCTTCAACAAGGAACTAGTCTCCTCCTGCAGGTCTGCACTTCGGACGATGTTCTCCCTCAGCAGGTCGCGCTCAGCCCGGAGCCTCTCATTGCCCTCCCTTACTTGCCGAATGACGCCGGTAGCCTATTAAAACAAGGCTATCATGTCGTCATGCAACCTCGCCGAGCCGGAGATCTGATCCATCTAGCTATGGATGATCGCATGCATGCGCCTGTAACAGTCGTCGCCTGCCTGCGAGAAATTTTCCCAGTCTGCCGCGGTGCGGCGGGACATCTCTACTGCATTCGTGGCACGGCGGGACATCTCTACTGCTTCTGCGGCATGGCCGGACCAGTCTGCTGCATCGACGGCGCGGCGGGACCTCCGTGCTGCTTCAGCGGCATGGCGGGACCTCTATGCTGCTACTTCCGCATGGTGGGACATGTCGGCTTCTCTTGCAGCGAGGCGGGACATCTCTCGTGCTTCCGCTTCCATGCTCGCCTCTCCCTGGTGGCAATCTCTCGACCCAGAACTCACGCTGGCCATGGCAGATGCAAGGGAAGGATGCTGAATGACTTTTTTGTTTTTGTGGATGAGGAGTTGAGGAGGAATGTGCAGTCATCTTGGCATACTAGTATTTATAACCGGGTACTAATACGCTCCTAAGTGGGAAACCGTTTAGGTTGTGATCGGTGTGAACAGGTTTGCAATTCAATATAGCATGGAGTAATTTGGAATGTGACGAGACGCAAGCTCAAAATTTATTGACGGTTCTAGTTTTGAAGTGCGGCACTATTCCCAGATGGAGTACTTCTTTTCTACTCCCTCCTTTCCGGTTTTATAGGGCTTATCTCAAAATTTTAGTTTTTCCATTTTATAAGGCTCAATTTGGTTGTCCCCAACACATGTTCAGATTCCAAGGTGCATTAAATCTTTGCATGCAAGTATTAAGAGAAAATTGACCAATGCATGTACTTTATGCATGCATGCATTGCAATTAATGCATTAAACCTATCTCTCGGGAGTTCTCGCACGCACCATCGTGCCACCCACAAAAACTTGTACTCTGAGTTTAGTAGTACGTTATACAGGAAGAGAAGAGGTGCACGCACGCACTCATCCTCTCACACACGCGTCTATTTTTTCTCGAAAAGGAGGATGATGACCCCCGGCCTCTGCATCTGGGAGTCACACACGCAAATTATTGAAATATATCGAGTGCAGTGCTTTGATGTGTCGCGTCAACTCGTACATCAACGAGAACTTTGATTATCCTCTCCCTCATGGACTTAACTGCACATGCCTTTGGCTGTATGACAGGTTGGCCACACACCTATAGGTCCCACCTGTCATACACGCAAAGGCAGGAGCGTCCCTCCCTCGCCCATGAGTGTGGTGGCTGGCAAACTAGGAGAAGCTTTCGCTACACGCTCTCCCTCCCGCATGCGGTGGACATGCAGCAGTTCAATCAGTGTCAGATGGCCAGAAGCATACTGTAGTACTCCTCCAGTGTAGTAGTATTCCATCATTGTTCGACTTCTCGAAGAGGCGAAGAGCCAAGCGCAGCCCGGACGCTCATGTGGCAGTTTCATGTGTATAGTAGTCTAGGATAGCGTGTCCCATGCCTGTAAGCTTAAAATCGTTGGGGTCGGCTCCATGCTATGTGGCTGTCTCGAAGTTTTTTAAAAAAAAATAGTCTTCTGGCCCTACCCGAAAACTGCCGCGCGTACTGCCCGGGAAAAGCCCCTCCCTCAACTTTTAACTACGCGAAAACAGTTCGAGCTTGTTCGTTCTATATAAATACAATACTTACTATATGTTTATTCACCCGTGGGGTTGTTCAACGAATGGAGGGGCGGGGAGCACAAGTGAACAATACTGTAGTACTACTAGTAGTAAGTAGGAGTCGTACAGTAGTCACCTCAAATAGAGAGTTTCTTTTCTTTAATGCCATGTACACAAATTGAAACGCTTGTTGGGGAGAGAAAAAAGATAGTCACTCCACTATATATGGACGCAGGGGCCTGAGCGCTTGCTTTACTAGGGTTGCTCTCTTCATTCTCTCATCCTCTCCAGATATAAACAAGACAGCGGTAGCGACATTTTCTCTCTGCTCAACGCTGGTCACAGATCCGGTCGGATCCCTTCGGCCGGTGTGTGTAGAGGACTAAAAGGTGCATCGTTCACGCGGTCATCGCCGCCGAGGGAGGAAACCCACAGCTGCCGGAGGGGCCCGATCCTCTGCCCGTGCCATTCTCTCCGACACATGGCCAGCTCGGGAGGTCCTCCGACCCTTCTTCCTTCCTGCCGTATTGTCCGAAGATCCGACCTGCCGCAGCCGACATCTCGGCGACCCTCAGGTATAAGTTCTTCGAAAGCGGCCTTGCTCTACTACCCTAGCTCCCCACGTGTCTGCATGTGCATCTTTTTCTACTCCCATCAGCTCTTCCAAAGCCACCTAAATTTTTAGTATTATTGGAGGTAAAGCTACTTCATGCATTCGAATCTAGGGCTTTGTTCAAACAACGAAGAAAGGGGGGAAAGTTGTAGCATGAATCTAGGACTTGATTCAAAGAGGAAATAATATGGTGAAAGTACTAGAGACCGGATACCCAACCGGTCTCTTGTGTGATGGCCTGGCTTATTAGGGATGATAGACTACTCATATCAATAAGCAATTCCTTCTTTTCTGGGAGCCCATTTGAACAGAACTCCAAAGTTAAGCGTGCTCAGCTTGGCGTAGTGTCAGGATGGGTGACCGATTGAGAAGTTGCTCCTGGGTACGCATGAGTGAGGACAAAGTGCGCAGAAAAGACTAGTATTGGTCTGTGGGGTCAGTCTAGATCCCGCCAGGAGTAACGACCACCGGCGGGTGTGTCCGGGGCGTTACAAGTTGGTATCAGAGCCGACCCTCGCGGTTACATGGATGGTTGCGGACAGGTGCGTGGTCATGTTGTTCATGACGTTTGTGACCCGTCGTGGCACACGGCATGGCACATGTACTGGACTGGAAGCACAGACGTTTGGGCCAAGAGGGAACGTTCCTGTGGCCCGACGAGGACGTCGGTTCCTCTGATGGGGGTGTATGTGATGGCCTGGCTTATTAGGGATGATAGATTACTCATATCAATAAGGAATTCCTTCTTTTCCGGGAGCCCATTCGAACAGAACTCCAAAGTTAAGCGTGCTCAGGTTGGAGTAGTGTCAGGATGGGTGACCGATCGGGAAGTTGCTCCTGGGTACGCATGAGTGAGGACAAAGTGCGCAGAAAAGACTAGTATTGATCTGTGGGGCCAGTCTAAATCCCACTAGGAGTAACGACCACCGGCGGGTGTGTCCGGGGCGTTACATCTTGGTTGAAAAGGGAAATAATGGGAAAACACGGTATAAAACGGATAAGGAATAGATCTATTATTGGTTGAAAAAAGGATAGGAAGTGGCGGTTGGTGGACAAGTCAACAGAGTATGTCCAGGATTAGATTTGCTGCCATCACATAGTAAAAGGTGTCCAGGATTAGATTTGCTGCCCTCGCATAGTAAAAGGTCTTAGGATTAGATTTGCTGCCCTCACATAGTAAAAGGACTCCAGGATTAGATTTGCTGCCCTCACATAGTACAATGGCACTCCTGCTGTTTTCCCTAGTATGATAAGTAAGTTGCTCCTTTACGCTGCTGACTGTCCTAGTGTCCCCACGGTCCCATGCCCTTAAACCAACTCTTTAGCTGCTGTTAATTTACTGTGTCTGGTAAACAAGCAATGCCACCATTAAAGTAATCCCATATTTGAGGAATCTCATTGTTAATCATAATGCTTCTGGTAACATGAAGCATCGCTGATGTTTTAAAATTTCTATTGTCCTTGCGTGATTGCCATGAACATAATTAAGATGCTTCTTTTCATTTTGTATATGTTTCGTATATTCTTATTAACCAGCAACTATTTACTTTCTATCTTTTTGTGCAGATAGGGATATCCATTTCACCTTGTTGCTATTGTGACCTTTTGGTGAACTGCATAAAACACTTTTTTGGAATGGGTGTCTTGTGCAGTTCAACTAAAATGTCACGTGGGCAACATCTCTCAATTTTGGTGGAACTGCACAAAATGGTGATTGGAGTTTCCAAAATCTCCGTCAAGTTCTGCTGGTAATCTCGTGCGACATTTTATTAGCCTTTGCAAGATGGAGCCGTCACTGTCACCACAATGGCACTTTATTTTAGTGGAACTACACAAAAGGATAAGAAAATTATAGTTGCACCTTACATGAGCCGGACAGCCAACCTTAATGTTCCTCCATTTTAGTGCAACTACTAAAGAAGAACCTGCCAGCTCACAAGAGCAAGTACTTCTTGCTAGCTGAATGATGCAATCTTTGCTTCATTTCAGGTGAACTGCAGAAAAAGGCACATGAATTGAATCATGGAACTCCAGGCAGACCTCATCCAAGTAGAGCTGGAGGTTGAGTTCAAGGAGGCCGCTATTAAAGCGAAATCATGCTCTCCTGTCTCCTTGTTTGTGCTGTGCAAACATGTTGTGCAAACAGGAATGCTCAACTACAGATGTTGTGACGGTCAAGAGATTCGCCAAGTTGTTCGATTGTATGACATGGCTAGCCAAGATGGATTTAATCCCGATATGCAATTTATCAAAAGGCTCTAATGGGTTGGTTCTGAATCTTGCAAGCTGGGAATCAGTGAGATGTGTAGGCATCTTTGTTGTACTTATTATTTGGATCTTATTTGTTGGTTCTGAATCTTGCAAGCTGGGAAACATAGCATGATGATGTAGAGGACAACAACCATAACAAACAGTTCAAACTCGGTAGTATTATCTTTGTCAAAGTGCGACAAATATGATGATCGTGTGCGTCCTGAGAATAATAATTCTAATTGTTGTGCATGTTGATCATGTGGCACTGATAGAACGAGCGAATGCATTGCTTGTTTTAAGTACAAATTTCTATTAAAGCTAATTAAATTTAAGTAAAGTGACCACTAACTCCTGTTATTACAGTACCAATACAGACCCGCTCGTGAACCAACGTGTGGCTGAGGGTGCATCTTCTGTCGGGCGTGCAGCGGACGAGGGAGGGGTAGTAACTATTGTCGCCTGTACACACTCAGCTTACTATTGAATCCAGTTCCCCAAGAGCTGAAAAATGAACTGCTGCCGCTGCCTACACACTCGTTCACTCGAAGAGACTCCAATGGCGATCCGAGGGGTGAGCCTGCTGGATATGGACTTCAGCAAGGAGTTCCCCTTTGAGTTTGCCATTTAGTCCTATGGTTGCACCAAGTTGAATGTGATGTACACCAACAATACGGACTCGGTGAAGCTCTGCCTCACTTCAGTCCTATAGCTGCACCAGGTTCTGGAGCATTCGCCCGTTTCATCGGCAGCACCGACTGCACCTTTGCTACGGTGGAGAGAAGGAAGAACGCGACGATTCGGCCATCTGGTGCAACAAGCTTGTCGACATCCAGAAGCAATACAAGATCATCAGCAACGGGCAGGAGAAGGACTCCGTGGTTGACCTCGCTGAGACCATCATCGACCCCTAATACGCCAACATGAAAGAAGACGACCTGAACACGTGGGAGGTACCTCTGAATCTAGCCTACATAACCTACGCGGCCAAGGGCGCATACGCATGCTACGACATGTACATGCAGATCTTGGACATGAGGGCGTGTCTGCTTCCTGTAACCGATGAGTACACGGACAGTCGCGGCGTCATGATCAAGCATGCCAGGAAGGTCTAGATGTTGTACTTTATCTGTTTATAAGCACCTCTATCATGTGAGTGTTTCATGCATTAGCCTATGTGTCGTAATTATTTGTTTTGTCCGAAATATTTCTTTTAAGAACCCATTAACCTGATTGCTTTTTTAGTGGCAATTTGCTTATGTATTTAAACTAGCTCACTTGTCTGTAAAAAAACTAGTTCACTCGGTTGTCGTGCTTTGAATCTCCTTCCTCCCAACATATTCCCCTCCTTAGGTGGACCCAGCAGGTCTCTAAATTTTCTCCCACTTTCTTTTTCGATGTAAACTGAGTTTTCTCCCAGTACTTTCCCCTAGAACCAACTCAACTGTCCCATGTCTAGCCTAAAAAATAATAATACCCCACGTACTATTAACTCATCAAATTAAAATGATATTTTATTTCGTAAGTTGAAAGTTCTTACAAAATAATAATAATAATAATAATAATAATTGTTTATATATAACTTGGCAAGTTAACTCCTAGTGATTGCGTACATAAGCTTGCAAAGATTTTACTGACATGCAATCATGTGTTTATGTTTTATAACATTTCTCCATCTAGCCCAACATGATATTTTCACCCAGCCCAGCAAGTCTGTGGCTTTCGAGAAAAATGTAAATGGGATTTAAATGGGATGCATAGATGCTACATTATTGTTTCACCCAGCCCACCAAATGGACTAAAAAACAAATGGACTAATAGCTGGGTCCATGGCCACAGCCCAGTTTTTTTGTGATTTTCCAAGTAAGTCGCTTTGTCAGGCCTGTTGGGCTGCAAATCTTTCAACACGAGGAGAGCTTTCATTCGGCTGGCCGAGAAAATGGCCCATCAGTAATGAGAAATGGGATGTACATTTTTAAAACGCATCAAACCGGCAATTAGTTTCAAATATCTTTTTTTCATTTCGAGACTTTAAATTACATTAATTTTTATGCGTGGAGAATTTGTTGGATTTTATATTGATATACATTTATTTTTTAAATCAGTTTGAATGTGAGTCAAAATTTCGGGATTAAAAACAGTTCGGACCTCACCGAAATATGCAAAATTCCGAATGATTTTTTAACCGTGGCCACAATATGGGTTGTAATGCTAACAAAAAGAATATGGGCTCCAAAAAAACCGTAAGAATTAGCAAATGGGTTGTATGCTGTTTTCCACAGATTTGAGGCTTTCCTAAAAAAGGTTGACGCACAAGCAGTGTGTAACGCCCTCGATGCGGCTATATCTCCCACGTGTCAAAGCATGACTTAGAGGCATAACCGCATTCAAAGCAATGTCGCAAGTGAGGTAATCTTCACACAACCCATGTAATACATAAAGGGAAAGGATACATAGTTGGCTTACAATCGCCACTTCACACAATTACATGAATAAAGCATTACATCATCCAAATACAGTCAAGGTCCGACTACGAAACCAAAATAAAAGAAGAACCCCAAATGAGACAAAGGTCCCCGATCGACCCCAACTGGGCTCCACTACTAATCAACTAGAACGAAACAACACGAAGGACAAGATCTTCACCGAGCTCCTCCTGATCTGCAAGCTGGTTTTGGAAGTATCTGTGAGCCACGGGGACTCAGCAATCTCGCACCCTCACGATCAAGACTATTTAAGCTTATGGGTAAGGTAAAGGTATGAGGTGGAGCTGCAGCAAGCGACTAGCATATATGGTGGCTAACATACGCAACTGAGAGCAAGAAGAGAAGGCAAAGCACGGTCGATAAAAATATGATCAAGAAGTGATCCTGGACTACCTACGTCAAGCATAACTCCAACAACCATGTTCACTTCCCGGACTCCGTCGGAAAGAGACCATCACGGTTACACACGCGGTTGATTCATTTTAATTAAGGTCGACTTCAGGTTTTCTACAACCGTACATTAACAAATTCCCATCTGCCCATAACCGCGGGCATGGCTTTCGAAAGTTCAAATCCCTGCAGGGGTGTCCCAACTTAGCCCATGACAAGCTCTCACGGTCAACGAAGGAATAGACCTCCACCCGAGACATTCCGATCAGACTCGGTATCCCGGTACAGCAAGACATTTCGACAGGGTAAAACTAAACCAGCAACACCGCCCGAATGTGCCGACAAATCCCGATAGGAGCTGCACATATCTCTTTCTCAGGGCACACTCAGATTGTCTTAGGTACGGGTAGGCCAGCCCAGAGTTGCCCCTGGTGGCCACCGGCGGCTGACAGGTGGACCAACACTCAGAGGAGCACTGGCCCCGGGGGGTAAAATAATGATGACCCTTGAGTCTGCAGAACCCAAGGGAAAGAAAAGGCTAGGTGGCAAATGGTAAAACCAATGTTGGGCATTGCTGGAAGAGCTTTACTTAAGGCGAACTATCAAGGGGTTCCCATTATAGCCCAACCGCGTAAGGGACGCAAAATCCGGGAACATAACACCGATATGACGGAAACTAGGGCGGCAAGAGTGGAACAAAACACCAGGCATAAGGCCGAGCCTTCCACCCTTTACCAAGTATATAGATGCATTAATTAAATAAGATATATTGTGATATCCCAACAAGTAAAACATGTTCCAACAAGGGACAACATCTCCATGTTCCAACAAGGAACAAACTTCAATCTTCACCTGCAACTAACAACGCTATAAGAGGGGCTGAGCAAAGCGGTAACGTAGCCAAACAACGGTTTGCTAGGACAAGGTGGGTTAGAGGCTTGGTTCAACAATATGGGAGGCATGACAAGCAAGTGGTAGGTATCACAGCATAGGCATAGCAAAAGAGCGAGCATCTAGCAAAGCAAAGATAGTAGTGATTTCGAGGGTATGATCATCTTGCCTGAAATCCCGTAAGGAAGAAGAACGAGTCCATGAAGAAGATAAACAGACGTAGTCAAACAGGTCCTCACAAACACGACGTTATCGGAACCAACCCGAAGAAGCAAACACCGGAAAAGAAACAAAAAGCATAGTAAACAAACCACACATGAACATGGTATGATATGCGAGATGCGGTATGCAATGCATATGCATGATTGGGCAAGGAATGCATGAACCTGGCCTCAACTTGGAAAACCAAGTGTGCCACTGGAAAGATGAGATGAAATCGCTTGAAAACGATATAAAGATCACCGGAATCGGAGTTACGGTTTGGAAATGGCAAGCGATTCAAAAATGACACCGGTCTGCGATTAACAGCAAGTAGGCATCTAAATGCAATGAGATGAACATGCTACAGCACTCAAACATGGCAACAAAATACATGGCAGGGATGCATTCAAGATGCTTAACAAAAGTCTAGCATTGAGCTATAGCCAATTCATCCATTAAGAGGTTCAAACAAGCATGGCAAAAACGCAAATGGTAAACAGATCTCAGACTTAGTGAAATTAACACTTGTCTGGAATTTTAGATCATGAAGCCCTCTTCGGAGCAACAAAACAACATGCTACAGGACCTGAACATGAAAAAGAAGAACATGGCATGGAGCTACTCAACAATCTTAACAAAAGACCCTTAGTGACCTGGGGCCAAAAGGGATCATAAAATATACTAACAAGCACACGAACATAGCTAACACATAATCAGTTTTTAGACTTAGTGAAAACTGAGACATGCTGAAATATAACTCACGAAGGCATGTTCACGAGCTCGATGCTCTCACTATGGTGCAAGTCATGGCAAGGCAAGCATACATCCATTAAGAAGGCACAAATACAAGCTAGACATGGCAAGAACAATGGCATAGCATGCACGGATCAACTACAATAACATCGGCAAAATCGCAAACAAGTTGACGATCTGCCCAGATTCACAACGAAGCAAAAGTAGAGCTCGATTGACTCAAGCTAGGGTGCTCCAAGTATGCAAATAAAGACATGGATGGATAGAGCACTACAATATTAACAAAACGCCTTTACTGATCATCCTCAAAAGAGGCACGGATCACTAGGAAACAACATGAACATATGGCATCGTGAACTAAACAATCCCAGGACTTAGTGAAATCACTAAGTCACTGAAAACAGATATACCGGGTGCCTCACTTTGCAAGCTTGCACAAGTCACCACACACATCACAAAAATGCATGGGTTGCACCTCTGGAAGGATAACAAGATGCTTAACAAAACATATGAAGGACTCACAGGCATATCATGCACACAACAATCATGGCAAAGATGACAAAAGTCTAAGATGAACTAGCAGATCTGACAATTAACTCATGAAGCCCTCTTCTAACAGCATTTCGGGCATCAAGATGAACTCAAATGAAAATGATGCAATGGAATGAAATGATGTACTCATTGAGACGAACATTTTGATATGCTATATGCATGAATCGGAGCTACGGATGCAAAGTTACGAGGCCTCGAATAGGGAAACATGGATCTGGAATTTCGGGACTTAGTGAAAATTATACCTCCGGAAAAAGTCAAACCAGGACGAAGTGGAGCGGGACGGAGCGGTGCAGATCTGAGACGGACACGCATTTGGTTGGCGGGGGTGGTGGATCTCGTCCAGCCCGAGTGGATCCGACCGGAGTAGCTCCGGCGAGCTCGAGGATGAACTCTGGCAAGGGCGGTGGGGAGCGGATGCACCGGCGAGGCCCGGCGAAGGGCGCGGCGGCGCCGGAGCGCGGGTTGCCGGCGAGGGCGACTCCGGCCGAGGAGGGGTGGCGGAGCGCGGCCGGTGAGGAGGAGCGGGCCGACCGGGTCGTGACGGCGAGGCGGAGTGGCGGCGATGCGGAGTGGCGGCGACGGAGGGTCGCGGGCGGGGCGGCGACCGCGGTGGGCGGCGAAGACCGGGCGGCGGCGGATCCGGGCCCCACGGGCCAGATCTGGGCCGCGCGGGCTCGTGGCGGCGCAGGAGAGAGGAGAAGGGCAGGTGGCGCGCCGCGATTCGCTGAGAGGCGGTGCGGCGGTGACGTGTCGCCTCGCCATTGGCCGGGCGATGTGGCGGCGGGGTGGACGCGTCCGGCGGCGGAGTGGACATGTCCGGTGGCGCGTGGAGGAGGAGGCTAGGGTTTCATCTGCGCGAGAATTTTGGAGGAAGACACATATTTATAGGTAGAGGGAGCTAGGAGAGTCCAAATGAGGTGCGGTTTTCGGCCACGCGATCGTGATCGAACGCTCTAGATGATGGAGCAGAGTTAGGTGGGTTTTGGGCCAAATTGGAGGGGTGTTGGGCTGCAACACACACGAGTCCTTTTTGGTCCCTCGGTTTACTGTTGGAGCATCAAACGAAGTCCAAATTGTACGAAACTTGACAGGCGGTCTACCGGTAGTAAACCAAGGTCGCTTGGCAAGTTTCAGTCCAATCCGGAAATGTTTAACCCCCACACACGAACGAAGGCTAGAAATGACCACCGGAGGAGAACGAAGCGCCGGATTGCAAAACGGACAACGGGGAAAATGCTCGGATGCATGAGACGAACACGTATGCAAAAGAAATGCACATGATGACATGATATGCAATGCATGACATGCAAGCAATGACAACACAACAACAGCGAATAACTGAACGACACCTGGCACATCGGTCTCGGGGCGTTACACAGTGACTGTTGGATGGCCATCCAACGGCCGTCGTGCTTCTTCAATCTCTGCTCTTCCTGCTCCAGCCGCTCAAACAGGCGCCGGCGGGACTGCCTGCTCCCTCCTCCCCACGGCCGGCTCTGCTGCCGCGCAGGCCTCACCGCCCCACCGTACTCCCATCGCTGGCCTAGCCATCCCTCTACTCAGCCACACCTGCTGTTATTCTCCGGCGACGGCAGACGAACCAGTAAACCCTCGTACAGTCATACTCCCCTCCGTGTGGGAAACGAAAACAATGGCCGAATCTTCCCTGCCTCCGTGTCATTCCCTTCCTAGGCCTCGCTGTTGTCCACCGCCCTGGTGCTCTCGACGTGGCGTGGTCAGCGTGGTCAACGACCAACATGCATCTGAAGTGGACTGTATGTGGAGAGGCTGACAGCTGGGTCCATGGTCGCACGCAAGGAAATGCCTCCTTATTACGCGCAAAATAATGATTTCCTCCACCTGACATCTGGGACCCACCGAAACGGCCTCTGTATTTTGCGAAAAAACGTTACCGCTGCTGACAGTTCGGACCCACCAGCTATATCTTCGCACGCAAGGAAGTGCCTCCTTATTACGCACAAAAAAAATGAATACTCCCCCTGCTAGATGGGACCCAGTATAGTGGACCTACTAAGTTGACGGGGACGAAGGGCTTTGTCAACTTAGTCAATATGCACGATTCTAGCTCGACTGACCATATGATGTCCATCCAACGGCCGTAGTGCTTCTTCAACCTCTGGTCTTCTTGCTCCAGCCACCCAAAGCAGCGCCGGTCGTGCCATCTGCTCCTGCCTCCCGGGGCCGGTTGTGCTGCCGCGGAGGCCTCACTGCCCCCATACTACTCCCACCGCTAGCCAGGTCATCCCTCCACTCCACTCACCCACACCCCTTGTAATTCTGCGGCGACGGCAGCGCAGCCGAACCAGTGAACCCCCGTACTCCTCTCCGCGTGGGCATCCACTGCTGCGTCTTCCCCGGCTCCGTGTCGTCCCCTCCCTAGGCCTCGTCGTCATCCACCGCCGTGGTGCTGTCGGCACGGCGTGGTCAATGTGGTCAACAACTGAATTCCATCGGAAGAATACTGTATGTGGAGAGGCTGACAGCTGGGTCCACGGCAACCGCAAGGAAGTGCCTCCTTATTATGCGGAAAATAATTATTCCTCCACCTGACAGCAGGGACCCACTGGACGCCCACCAGTATATCGCGAAAAAAACATTTGCCCCTGACTGCTGGGACCCACTCGACGGGCCACCGTATTTCGCAAAAAAAACATTCCCCCTGCTGTCAGCTCGGACCCACCGGAAGTGCCTCCTTATTACGCACAAAAAAATGAATACCCCCTGCTAGCTGGGACCCACCTTAGTGGGAGGCTGACTTGTGGGCCTACTAAGTTGACGGGGATGGAGGGCTTTGTCGACTTAGTCAATATGCACGATTCTAGCTCCAATGACCGTACGATGTCCATCCAACGGCCGTAGTGCTTCTTCACCCTCTGGTCTTCTTGCTCCAGCCGCCCAAACCAGCGCCGATCGTGCCTCGTGCTCCTGCCTCCCGTGGCCGGCTGCGATGCGGCGGAGGCCTCACCGCCCCCTACTACTCCCACCGCTGGCCAGGCCATCCCTCAACTCACCCACACCCCCTGTTATTCCGCGGCGACGGCAGACTCACACCGCAGTGAACCAGTGAACCCTTGTACTCCTCTATGCATGGGCATCCACTGCCGCGTCTTCCTCGGCTCCGCGTCGTCCCCTTCCTAGGCCTCGCCATCGTCCACCGCCCTGGTGCTCTCGGCGCGGCGTGGTCAACGTGGTCAAGGGACGGCTTCCATCGGACATGGACTGTACGTGGAGAGGCTGACAGCTGGGTCCACGGCCGCAGCAAGGAAGTGCCTCCTTATTGCGTGCAAAATAATTATTCCTCCACCTGACAGCGGGGACCCACCGGACGGGCCACCGTATTTTGCCCCCCTGACTGCTGGGACCCACCAGCTACATCTTCGCACGCAAGGAAGTGCCTGACAGTCGGGACCCACCTGGTCGAAGCATACGTAGCGTTGTCGTTCTAGTCAAGAACATGTACGTACATATATACCGGTGGATGTAGAGGCGCGCACGTGTCGTAGTAGAGGCAGACAGGGTGCAAGAAAGAAAATACGGCCACGTATGTGTACATACGAGCGGGGTCTCGAACGCCTACTCGCGCATACGTACGGCCAGGGCTCGTGTACATGGCTGGGTCGAAACAGAGAAACAGCATCGTCGTCGTGTTCATGGGGAGGCAACGGAATGCATCGTGTTCATGGGGAGGCAACGGAATGCGTCGTGTTCATCAGGAGGGCTTGGACGGAACAGGCGATGGAAACGAGGCCTGGCGTACCGCAGAACGGAGGAAACGGCCTTGTGTTCGATCAGCCACGTTCGAAACGGGATCCTGTTCATCGGGAGGGGTCTGGCATACCGCAAAATAGAGGAAACGGACCTCCTACGGTCGAAACGGGGGTCCTGTTGATCGGGAGGGGTGTGGCGTGCCGCAAAACGGACGAAACGGACTTGTGTTGGAGCGCTATGGTCGAAACGGGGGTCATGTTCATCGGGAGGGGTGTGGCGTACCACAAAACGGGACTCCACGGGATACTGTTCATCTCCACCGTCGACCCCCTCCAGCCTCCAAGAGATACTATTCATCCACCGTCGACCTCCTCTAGCCTCCACCTGCGACTGTTCATCCACGGGCTCCTGTTCCTCCAGCCTCCACCGCGTGCTACTCCACCGGCTACTGTTCAACCAGCCCTCTCCATGGGTAACTGTTCAACCACCCCTCCACGGGCTACTGTTCATCCTGCCCTCCACCGTCTACTATTTATCCTGCCCTCCACGGGGTGGTCCTGTTCATCCAGCCCTCCACGGGGTCATGTTCATCCAGCCCCAACTGGCTCGATCGATCCGGGTCCTGTTCATCCAGAGGCAACACCACGGGGTCATGTTCATCCACCCCCACCGGGAACTGTTCATCCAACCCCCCCCCCCCCACACACACACACACACAATGCTCACTGTTCATCCAGAGGCAGCATCGATCGGCTTCAGTTAGCAGCAGTAGCAAAGGAATCGCTCGATCGGGTTCAGTTAATAGCCATTGATCGATCGCTCGGGTTTAGTAACGCGTAGCCTGCAGTGCAATCGCTCGGGTTCAGTTAGAGCCCAACGCCTCGCACACACGCGCGTACGTGTACGAGAGAAGCGCGCATCGCTCGGCCCCCGACCTCCCACCGTAATCGGGAACTCCCCGAAATTTTCCTCGCCCTCGCTTCTACCACGGTATTTTCCGTCATGGACGGCCCAAAGAATGTCATGCAGCTGCGTCTCCAGCCCGCCCAGGAGGAAAAGCCCATTTTCTGTCATGATTTTTTGTCATAGAAGTAGGAGCCCACCACATCTATGATGATACCGGGTTTTGTCACAATTATCGTCATAGAAGTGTCATATGTATGACAGAAAAAAAATTGTTCGGCCCAAAATGTCACGGATGTGTCTTTTTTTTGTAGTGTACCCATTGTAGATGGACGTAGAGCTTATCACACCCGATCATCACGTGGTGTCTGGGCACGACGAACTTTGGCAATGGTGCATACTCAGGGAGAACACTTTTATCTTGAAATTTAGTGAGAGATCATCTTATAATGCTACCGTCAATCAAAGCAAAATAAGATGCATAAAAGATAAACATCACATGCAATCAATATAAGTGATATGATATGTCCATCAACATCTTGTGCTTGTGATCTCCACCTTTGAAGCACCGTCATGATCACCATCGTCACCGGCGTGACACCTTGATCTCCATCGTACCATCGTTGTCGTCTCGCCAACTATTGCTTCTACGACTATCGCTACCTAATACATCCATTTTGCATCATGCTTTTCTATCAATATTTATTGCATTATGGGATGTTATTACACATTATGTCACAATACTTATGCCTATTCTCTCTTATTTTACAAGGTTTACATAAAGAGGGAGAATGCCTGGAGCTGGGATCCTGGGTTGGAAAAAGAGCAAATATTAGAGACCTATTCTGCACAGCTCCAAAAGTCCTGAAACTTCACGGATGATGTTTTCCAAATATATAAAAAATGCTGAGAGCAAGAACCTCACCAGGGGGCCACACCCTGCCCACGAGGGTGGGGTGCGCCCTACCCCCTGGGTGCACCCCCCCCCCCCCCTACCTCGTGGGCCCCCAGGTGGCCCTCCGGTGGCCATCTTCTTCTACATGGAGTCTTTCGATGGGAAAAAAATCATAAGCCATCTTCTCGGATGAAACTCCGCCGCCACAAGGCGGAACCTTGGCGGAACCAATCTAGGGCTCTAGCGGAGCTGTTTTGCCGGGGAAACTTCCCTCCCGGAGGGGGAAATCATCACAATCGTCATCACCAACGCTCCTCTCATCGGGAGAGGGCAATCTCCATCAACATCTTCATCAGCACCGCCTCATCTCAAAACCCTAGTTCATCTCTTGTATCCAATTCTTGTCTCCAAGTCCGGGATTGGTACTAGTAGGTTGCTAGTAGTGTTAATTACTCCTTGTAGTTGATGCTAGTTGGTTTAATTGGTGGAAGATCATATTTTCAGATCCTATATGAATATTAATACCCCTCTAATTATGAACATGTTTATGCTTTGTGAGTAGTTACTTTTGTTCCTGGGGACATGGGAGAAGTCTTGCTATTAGTAGTCATGTGAATTTGGTATTCGTTCGATATTTTCATGAGATGTATGTTGTCTCTCCTCTAGTGGTGTTATGTGAAAATCGACTACATGACACTTCACCGTTATTTGGGCCTAGAGGAAGGCATTGGGGAGTAATAAGTAGATGATGGGTTGCTAGAGTGACAGAAGCTTAAACCCTAGTTTATGTGTTGCTTCATAAGGGGCTGATTTGGACCCATATGTTTCATGCTATGGTTAGGTTTACCTTAATACTTTTGTTGTATTTGCGGATGCTTGCAATAGAGGTTAATCATAAGTGGGATGCTTCTCCAAGTAAGGGCAGCACCCAAGCACCGGTCCACCCACATACCAAATTATCAAAGTACCGAACGCGAATCATATGAACGTGATGAAAACTAGCTTGACGATATTCCCATGTGTCCTCGGGAGTGCTTTACATCTTATAAGAGTTTGTCCCGACTTGTCCTTTTCTACAAAAAGGATTGGGCCACCTTGCTGCACCTTATTTACTTTTGTTACTTGTTGCTCGTTACAAATTATCTTATCACAAAACTATCTGTTACCACTTATTTCAGTACTTGCAGAGAATACCTTGTTGGAAACCGCTTATCATTTCCTTCTGCTCCTCGTTGGGTTCGACACTCTTACTTATCAAAAGGACTACGATAGATCCCCTATACTTGTGGGTCATCAAGACTCTTTTCTAGCGCCGTTGCCGGGGAGTGAAGCACCTTTGGTAGGTGGAATTTGGTAAGGAAAAATTTATATAGTGTGCTGAGATTTGCTGTCACTTATTACCATGGAAGATAATCCTCTGAGGGGCTTGTTCGGGGTATCTTCACCCCGACCAGTAGAGCAAAGAGTTGCTCCTCAACCTACTGAACCTACTGAAAATGAAAATGAAAATTAAAATGCTTGCTTTGAAGTTCCTTCGGGTATGATAGAAAAACTGCTAGCTAATCCTTTTCTAGGAGATGGAACAAAACATCCTAATGAACATCTGATATATGTGGATCAAGTTTGTGGGTTATTTAAGCTTGCAGGTGTACCCGGAGATGTTGTTAAGAAGAAGACCTTCCCCTTATCTTTGAGGGGAGATGCATCGACATCGTATAGGCTATGTGATGATATGAGGTCTTGGAATTACAAACGATTGAAATTGGAATTTCATCAGAAGTTTTATCCTATGCATCTTGTTCATCGTGATCGCAATTATATATATAATTTTTGGCCCCGTGAAGGAGAAAGCATCGGTCAAGCTTGGGGGAGGCTTAAATCAATGTTATATTCATGCCCCAATCATGAGCTCTCAAGAGAAATGATTATTCAAAAAATTTATGCTCGGCTTTCTGGTAACAATCGCACCATGCTTGATACTTCTTGTGCTGGCTCTTTTATGATGAAGACTATTGAATTCAAATGGGATTTATTGGAAAGAATTAAACGCAACTCTGAAGATTGCGACCTCGACAATGGTAATGAGTCAAGTATGACACCTAGTTTTGATTGTGTTAAATCTTTTATGGATACCGATATTTTTCTTTAATTTAGCACTAAATATGGACTTGACTCTGAGATAGTAGCTTCTTTCTGTGAATCTTTTGCTTCTTATGTTGATCTCCCCAAGGAGAAGTGGTTTAAATATCATCCTCCCATAGAATTAAAAGTAGTTGCACCTATTAAAGTTGAAGAAAATACTATCACTTACAATGATCCTATTTTCCTACTTCTTATGTCGAGAAACCACCTTTCCCTATTAGGATAAAGGATCATGCTAAAGCTTCAACTGTGGTTCGTAAAAGCAATATTAAAACATATACCCCTCCTGAGAAAGTTAAAGTTGAACCTAATATTGCTATTATGAAAGATCTCTTGTCTGATAATATAGATGGGCATGTTATTTATTTCTGTAATGAAACTGCTAGAATTGCTAAACCCCGTGATAAAGATAAACCTAGACCTATAGTAGGCATGCATGTTATTTCTGTTAAAATAGGAGATCATTGTTATCATGGCTTATGTGATATGGGTGCTAGTGCTAGTGCAATTCCTTATTCCTTATACAAAGAAGTTATGCATGATATTACACCTGCTGAGATGGAAGATATTGATGTCACAATTAAACTTGCCAATAGAGATACTATTTCACCAATGGGAATTGTTAGAGATGTTGAAGTCTTGTGTGGGAAAACTAAATATCCTGCTGATTTTCTTATTCTTGGTTCACCACAAGATAGCTTTTGTCCCATTATATTTGGTAGACCCCATTGCAAAAGAGATGTTGTTACTATGGGTTTAGATGATATGACTCGTGAATTTAATTTTTCTAAATTTAGTAGACAACACCGTGAAGAAGAATTACCTAGTAAGGATGAAATTATTGGTCTTGCTTCTATTGTCATACCTCCTAGTGATCCTTTAGAACAATATTTGCTAGACCATGAAAATGATACGTTTATGAATGAAAGAAGGGAATTAGATGAAGTATTCTTTAAACAGGAACCTATTCTGAAAAACAATTTACCTGTTGAAATCCTAGGGGATCCTCCTCCACCCAAGGGTGATCCCGTGTTTGAGCTTAAACCGTTACCTGATACTCTTAAATATGCTTATCTTGATGAGAAAAGGATATATCATGTTATTATTAGTGCTAACCTTTCAGAACATGAAGAAGAGAGATTATTGAAAACTTTGAAGAAGCACCGTGCTGCTATTGGGTATACTCTTGATGATCTTAAGGGCATTAGTCCCACTCTATGTCAACATAAAATTAATTTGGAAGAAGATACTAAACCAGTTTGTGATCATCAACGCTGGTTGAATCCTAAAATGAAAGAAGTGGTAAGAAAGGAGATACTAAAGCTCCTTGAGGCAGGTATAATTTATCCCGTTGCTGATAGTCAGTGGGTATGCCCCGTCCATTGTGTCCCTAAGAAGGGAGGTATTACTGTTGTTCCTAATGATAAAGATGAATTGATTCCTCAAAGAATTATTACAGGTTATAGGATGGTAATCGATTTCTGCAAATTAAATAAGGCTACTAAAAAGGATCATTACCCCTTACCTTTTATCGATCAAATTCTAGAAAGATTGTCCAAACATACACATTTTTGCTTTCTAGATGGTTATTCCGGTTTTTCTCAAATACCTGTGTCAGCCAAAGATCAATCAAAGACTACTTTTACCTGCCCTTTTGGTACTTTTGCTTATAGACGTATGCCTTTTGGTTTATGTAATGCATCTGCTACCTTTCAAAGATGCATGATGGCTATATTCTCTGACTTTTGTGAAAAGATTTGTGAGGTTTTCATGGATGACTTTTCCATCTATGCATCTTCTTTTGATGATTGCTTGAGCAACCTTGATCGAGTTTTGCAGAGATGTCAAGAAACTAATCTTGTCTTGAATTGGGAAAAGTGCCACTTTATGGTTAATGAAGGTATTGTCTTGGGTCATAAAGTTTCTGAAAGAGGTATTGAAGTTGATAAAGCCAAGGTTGATGCTATTGAAATGATGACATGTCCCAAGGACATCAAAGGTATAAGAAGTTTCCTTGGTCATGCCGGTTTTTATAGGAGATTCATTAAGGACTTCTCAAAAATTTCTCGGCCTCTGACTAATTTATTACAAAAAGATATACCATTTTTCTTTGATGATAATTGTGTAGAAGCATTTGAAATACTTAAGAAAGCATTGATCTCTGCACCTATTGTTCACCCACCTGATTGGAATTTACCCTTTGAAATTATGTGTGATGCTAGTGATTATGCTATAGGTGCTGTTCTAGGACAAAGAGTTGATAAGAAACTAAATGTTATTCAATATGCTAGTAAAACTCTAGACGATGCTCAAAGAAATTATGCTACTACTGAAAAAGAATTCTTAGCAGTTGTATTTGCTTGTGATAAGTTTAGACCTTATATTGTTGATTCTAAAGTAACTATTCACATTGATCATGCTGCTATTAAATATCTTATGGAAAAGAAAGATGCTAAACCTAGACTTATTAGATGGGTTCTCTTACTACAAGAATTTGATTTGCATATTGTTGATAGAAAAGGAGCTGAGAACTCCATTGCAGACAAATTGTCTAGGTTAGAAAATGTGCTTGATGACCCACTACCTATTGATGATAGCTTTCCTGATGAGCAATTAAATGTCATAAATGCTTCTCATACTGCTCCATGGTATGCTGATTATGCTAATTACATTGTTGCTAAGTTTATACCACCTAGTTTCACATACCAGCAAAAGAAAAAGTTCTTCTATGATTTGAGGCATTACTTTTGGGATGACCCACATCTTTATAAAGAAGGAGTATATGGTGTTATTAGACGTTGTGTACCTAAGCATGGACAAGAACAGATCCTACGCAAGTGTCACTCTGAAGCTTATGGAGGACACCATGCTGGAGATAGGACTGCACATAAGGTACTGCAATCTGATTTTTATTGGCCTACTCTCTTCAAGGATGCCCGTAAGTTTGTCTTATCTTGTGATGAATGTCAAAGAATTGGTAATATTAGTAGACGTCAAGAAATGCCTATGAATTATTCACTTGTTATTGAACCATTTGATGTTTGGGGCTTTGACTATATGGGACCTTTTCCTTCCTCTAATGGTTATACACATATTTTAGTTGCTGTTGATTATGTTAATTACTAAGGCCCCGTTTGGCAGTAGAGTATTGCAAAAACTACAGTATTGAAAAACTAGAGTATTTTAGCTTATAGGTACTAGATACCACAGTTTTGAAATATCAAAGTATTTCGTAGTATTGAGAATACTGTGACGTGTTTGGTTGGCGCTTGACGCTTGTTTACAACGATGTAAATTAGCTAGCTGTCTCATAGCAGTTACAAACATGCGCGTTCTTGCTGACCAGTGATTGACTGAACGGCCATGCACTCACAAAACAAACCCCGTGGCATGCTAGGTATCAACGTTGGCGGGAGCACAGCGAAGTGGCATATGGCAGCCTACGCCGTCGCTCTGGCTTGGCTGTGGCTTGGCCAACAGCGGCGCATAGCGGTGAGCGCGAGCGTTCGGGGCAGTGCATTCGCCGCTAGCAGCAGCAAGCAAGGCCGCGACATGGCAGTAGGGCACACGTACGACACGGCTATGACCACACGCAACGAGACATGTGCAGGCTCGGCCAGCAGTATGTTGGGGGCTCATGTTGCAGCCATCAGCGTGACCATGTCTTGAGCTGGCCAGCGAGCTGACTAGATGCACGACCCATAGGAGGAGAGAAGGAGGAGCGCAAGCAAAAGTATGATGGACACCATTTTTTCCATTGCCGTCGTATGATTTGTCCAAGACCGACGATCCTCCACAATAGGGCAGCGGCGACTACTTGGGATCGAGGAAGGCGATAAACGAACACACTCGTTTTCTTCACGTGCTCTGTTTTTAAAAAAGAGGTTGGGGGTTCTTTTTTTAATATAGAGAAAATACCACAGTTTTGATAATACTACAATATTAAATACCACAGTTTTTTGGTAGCCAAATAGCTCATAGTAATTAAAACTGTAGTAATTTAGAAAACCGCAGTATTCTCATAATACTTAGAAAAAACTAAGCTATCAAACAGGGCCTAAGTGGGTAGAAGCTATTCCAACTAGTAGTGATGATCATAAGACCTCTATTAAGATGCTTAAAGAAGTTATTTTTCCAAGATTTGGAGTCCCTAGATATTTAATGACTGAAGGTGTTATGTGAAAATCGACTACATGACACTTCACCGTTATTTGGGCCTAGAGGAAGGCATTGGGGAGTAATAAGTAGATGAATGGGTTGCTAGAGTGACAGAAGCTTAAACCCTAGCTTATGCGTTGCTTCGTAAGGGGCTAATTTGGATCCATATGTTTCATGTTATGGTTAGGTTTACCTTAATACTTTTGTTGTATTTGCGGATGCTTGCAATAGAGGTTAATCATAAGTGGGATGCTTGTCCAAGTAAGGGCAGCACCCAAGCACCGGTCCACCCACATACCAAATTATCAAAGTACCGAACGTGAATCATATGAACGTGATGAAAATTAGCTTGACGATATTCCCATGTGTCCTCGGGAGCGCTTTACATCTTATAAGAGTTTGTCCCGGCTTGTCCTTTGCTACAAAAAGGATTGGGCCACCTTGCTGCACCTTATTTACTTTTGTTACTTGTTGCTCGTTACAAATTATCTTATCACAAAACTATCTGTTACCACTTATTTCAGTACTTGCAGAGAATACCTTGCTGGAAACCGCTTATCATTTCCTTCTGCTTCTCGTTGGGTTCGACACTCTTACTTATCGAAAGGATTATGATATATCCCCTATACTTGTGGGTCATCACTACTGCTTAGGGATAAAGTAAAGCAATTACAGGGCGATTACATTGCATACAATAAAGCGACAACCATATGGCTCCTGCCAGTTGCCGATAACTCGGTTACAAAACATGATCATCTCATACAATAAAATATAGCATCATGTCTTGACCATATCACATCACAAGATGCCCTGCAAAAACAAGTTAGACGTCCTCTATTTTGTTGTTGCAAGTTTTACGTGGCTGCCACGGGCTGAGCAAGAACCGTTCTTACCTACGCATCAAAACCACAATGATAGCTCGTCAAGTTAGTGTTGTTTTAACCTTCTCAAGGACTGGGCGTAGCCACACTCAGTTCAACTAAAGTTGGAGAAACTGACACCCGCCAGCCACATGTGTGCAGAGCACGTCGGTAGAACCAGTCTCGCATAAGCGTACGCGTAATGTCGGTCCGGGCCGCTTCATCCAACAATACTGCCGAACCAAAGTATGACATGATGGTAAGCAGTATGACTTGTATCGCCCACAACTCACTTGTGTTCTACTCGTGCATATAACATCAACACATATAACCAGGCTCGGATGCCACTATTGGGGAATGTAGTAATTTCAAAAAAATTCCTACGCACACGCTGTTGGAAATATGCCCTAGAGGCAATAATAAATTGATTATTATTATATTTCCTTGTTCATGATAATCGTTTATTATCCATGCTAGAATTGTATTGATAGGAAACTCAGATACATGTGTGGATACATAGACAACACCATGTCCCTAGTAAGCCTCTAGTTGACTAGCTCGTTGATCAATAGATGGTTACGGTTTCCTGACCATGGACATTGGATGTCGTTGATAACGGGATCACATCATTAGGAGAATGATGTGATGGACAAGACCCAATCCTAAGCCTAGCACAAGATCATGTAGTTCGTTCGCTAAAGCTTTTATAATGTCAAGTATCATTTCCTTAGACCATGAGATTGTGCAACTCCCGGATACCGTAGGAATACTTTGGGTGTGCCAAACATCACAATGTAACTGGGTGGCTATAAAGGTACACTACAGGTATCTCCGAAAGTGTCTGTTGGGTTGGCACGAATCGAGACTGGGATTTGTCACTCCGTGTGACGGAGAGGTATCTCTGGGCCCACTCGGTAGGACATCATCATAATGTGCACAATGTGATCAAGGAGTTGATCATGGGATGATGTGTTACGGAACGAGTAAAGAGACTTGCCGGTAACGAGATTGAACAAGGTATCGGGATACCGACGATCGAATCTCGGGCAAGTACAATACCGCTAGACAAAGGGAATTGTATACGGGATTGATTGAATCCTCGACATCGTGGTTCATCCGACGAGATCATCGTGGAACATGTGGGAGCCAACATGGGTATCCAGATCCCGCTGTTGGTTATTGACTGGTGAACGTCTCGGTCATGTCTGCATGTCTCCCGAACCCGTAGGGTCTACACACTTAAGGTTCGATGACGCTAGGGTTATAAAGGAAGTTTGTATGTGGTTACCGAATGTTGTTCGGAGTCCCGGATGAGATCCCGGACGTCATGAGGAGTTCCGAAATGGTCCGGAGGTAAAGATTTATATATAGGAAGTCCTATTTCGGCCATCGGGACAAGTTTCGGGCTCATCGGTATTGTACCGGGACCACCGGAAGGGTCCCGGGGGTCCACCGGGTGGGGCCACCTATCCCGGAGGGTCCCATGGGCTGAAGTGCGAAGGTATCCAGCCCAAAGTGGGCTGGGGCGCCACTTTCCCCTAGGGCCCATGCGCCTAGTGTGGGGGGAAACCCTAAGGAAGAGTCCTAGAAGGGGAAGGCACCTCCTAGGTGCCTTGGGGAGGAGGGATTCCTCCCTTGGCCGCCGCCCCCCCCCCCCCCTAGGAGATTGGATCTCCTAGGGCCGGCGCCCCCCCCCCCTTGGCCCCCCTATATATAGTGGGGGAGATGGAGGACTTCTTACCTTTGCCTTTGGTGCAGCCCTCCCTTCTCCCAAGTCCTTCTCCTCTCCCGTGGTGCTTGGCGAAGCCCTGCAGGATTGCCACGCTCCTCCACAACCACCACACCGTTGTGCTGCTGCTGGATGGAGTCTTCCTCAACCTCTCCCTCTCTCCTTGCTGGATCAAGGCATGGGAGACATCGTCGGGCTGTACGTGTGTCGAACGCGGAGGTGCCGTCCGTTCGGCACTAGGATCTCCAGTGATTTGGATCACGACGAGTACGACTCCATCAACCCCGTTCTCTTGAACGCTTCCGCTTAGCGATCTACAAGGGTATGTAGATGCACTCTCCTTCCCCTCATTGCTAGTCTCTCCATAGATAGATCTTGGTGATACGTAGGAAAATTTTGAATTTCTACTACGTTCCCCAACAGTGGCATCATGAGCTAGGTCTATTGCGTAGATTCTATGCACGAGTAGAACACAAAGTAGTTGTGGGCGTTGATTTTGTTCAATATGCTTACCGTTACTAGTCCAATCTTGATTCAGCGGCATTGTGGGATGAAGCGGCCCGGACCAACCTTACACGTACGCTTACGTGAGACCGGTTCCACCGACAAACATGCACTAGTTGCATAAGGTGGCTGGCGGGTGAAAGTCTCTCCGACTTTAGTCGGATCGGATTCGATGAAAAGGGTCCTTATGAAGGGTAAATAGCAATTGGCATATCACGTTGTGGTTCTGCGTAGGTAAGAAATGTTCTTGCTAGAAACCCATAGCAGCCATGTAAAACATGCAAACAACAGTTAGAGGACGTCTAACTTGTTTTTGCAGGGTATGCTATGTGATGTGATATGGCCAAAGGATGTGATGAATGATATATGTGATGTATGAGATGATCATGTTCTTGTAATAGGAATCACGACTTGCATGTCGATGAGTATGACAACCGGCAGGAGCCATAGGAGTTGTCTTAATTTATTTATGACCTGCGTGTCAACATAAACGTCATGTAATTACTTTACTTTATTGCTAATCGTTAGCTGTAGTAGTAGAAGTAATAGTTGGTGAGACAACTTCATGAAGACACGATGATGGAGATCATGGTGTCATGCCGGTGACGATGATGATCATGGAGCCCCGAAGATGGAGATCAAAAGGAGCAATATGATATTGGCCATATCATGTTACTATTTGATTGCATGTGATGTTTATCATGTTTATACATCTTATTTGCTTAGAACGACGGTAGTAAATAAGATGATCCCTCATAAAAATTTCAAGAAAGTGTTCCCCCTAACTGTGCACCGTTGCGACAGTTCGTTGTTTCGAAGCACCACGTGATGATCGGGTGTGATAGATTCTAACGTTCACATACAACGAGTGTAAGACAAATTTACACACACGAAACACTTAGGTTGACTTGACGAGCCTAGCATGTGTACAGACATGGCCTCGGAACATAGAAGACCGAAAGGTCGAGCATGAGTTGTATAGAAGATACGATAAACATGAAGATGTTCACCGATGTTGACTAGTCCGTCTCACATGATGATCGGACACGGCCTAGTTGACTCGGATCATGTAATCACTTAGATGACTGGAGGGATGTCTATCTGAGTGGGAGTTCATAAGATGAACTTGTTTATCCTGAACATAGTCAAAAGGATTTTGCAAATTATGTCGTAGCTCGCGCTTTAGTTCTACTGTTTAGATATGTTCCTAGAGAAAATTTAGTTGAAGTTGATAGTAGCAATTGTGCGGACTAGGTCCGTAAACTGAGGATTGTCCTCATTACTTCATAGAAGGCTTATGTCCTTAATGCACCGCTCAATGTGCTGAACCTCGAACGTCGTCTGTGGATGTTGCGAACATCTGACATACACATTTTGATAACTACGTGAAAGTTCAGTTAAACGGTTTAGAGTTGAGGCACCGAAGACGTTTTGAAACGTCGCGCAACATATGAGATGTTTCGAGGGCTGAAATTGGGATTTCAGGCTCGTGCCCACGTCAAGAGGTATAAGACCTCCGACGATTTTCTTAGCCTGCAAACTAAGGGAGAAAAGTTCAATTGTTGAGCTTGTGCTCAGATTGTCTGAGTACAACAATCATTTGAATCGAGTGGGAGTTAATCTTCCAGATGAGATAGTGATGTTTCTCCGAAGTCATTGCCACCAAGCTGCTAGAGCTTCGTGATGAACTATAATATATCAGGGACATATATGATGATCCTTGAGATATTCGCGATGTTTGACACCACAAAAGTAGAAATCAAGAAGGAGCATCAATTGTTGATGGTTGGTGAAACCACTAGTTTCAAGAAGGGCAAGGGCAAGAAGGGATACTTCATGAAACGGCAATTCAGCTGCTGCTCTGGTGAAGAAACCCAAGGTTGAACCCAAACCCGAGACTAAGTGCTTCTGTAATAAGGGGAACAACCACTGGAGCAAAATTACCCTAGATACTTGGTAGATTAGAAGGCCGGCAAGATCGATAGAAGTATATTGGATATACATTGTGTTGATGTGTACTTTACTAGTACTCCTAGTAGCACCAGGGTATTAGATACCGGTTCGGTTGCTAAGTGTTAGTAACTCGAAATAAAAGCTACGGAATAATCGGAGACTAGCTAAAGGTGAGCTGGCGATATGTGTTGGAAGTTTTTCCAAGCTTGATGTGATCAAGCATCACACGCTCCCTCTACCATCGAGATTGATGTTAAACCTAAATAATTGTTATTTGGTGTTTGCGTTGAGCATAGGCATGATTGGATTATGACTATCGCAATACGGTTATTCGTTTAAGGAGTATAATGGTTACTCTGTTTATTTGAATAATACCTTCAATGGTCTTGCACCTAAAATGAATGGTTTATTTAATCTCGATCGTAGTGATACACATGTTCATGCCAAAAGATATAAGATAGTAATGATAGTACCACCTACTTGTGGCACTGCCACATAAGTCATATCGGTATAAAACGCATGAAGAAGCTTCATGTTGATGGATCTCTGGGCTCACTCGTTTTTGAAAGGTTTGAGACATGCGAACCATGTCTATTGGTATATATGCATGAAGAAACTCCATGCAAATGGACCGTTTGGACTCACTTGATTTTTGAATCACTTGAGACATGCAAATCATACCACATGGGCAAGATGAC
Organism: Triticum monococcum; assembly: GCA_034509565.1. Taxonomy (NCBI): domain Eukaryota; kingdom Viridiplantae; phylum Streptophyta; class Magnoliopsida; order Poales; family Poaceae; genus Triticum; species Triticum monococcum. The sequence continues at coordinate 420,186,361 of CM067845.1, forward strand.
TGGAAGCCTCGTTTTTTAGTAAAATGGATCTAGAAAGCAACTTGTTGGAAGTAATACATTTTGATGTGTGCAGTCCAATGAGTGCCGAGGCGTGTAGTAGATATCGTTATGTTCTTACTTCACAGATGATTTGTGTAGATGTTGAGTATATTTACTTGATGAATCACGAGTCTGAATTATTGAAAGGTTCAAGTAACTTCAGGGTGAAGTTGAAAGATCGTCGTGACAAGAGGATAAAATATCTATGATATGATCATAGAGATGAATATCTGAATTACAAGTTTGGCACAGAATTAAGACATTGTGGAAATTGTTTCACAACTAATACAGCCTGGAACACCATAGTGTGATGGTGTGTCCGAACATCATAACTGCACCCTATTGGATATGATGCATACCATGATGTCTCTTATCGAATTACCACGACAATTTATGGGTTAGGCATTAGAGACAACCACATTCACTTTAAATAGGGCACACGCAATTCCGATGAGATGACACCATATGAACTATGGTTTAGAGAAACCTAAGTTGTCATTTCTTAAAAGTTTGGGGCTACGACGCTTATGTGAAAAGTTTCAGGCTGATAAGCTTGAACCCAAAGCGGATAAATGCATCTTCATAGGACACCCAAAATAGTTGGGTATACCTCCTGTCTCAGATTCGAAAGCAATAAGGGATTGTTTCTAGAATCGGGTCCTTTCTTGAGGAAAAGTTTCTCTCGAAAGAATTGAGTGGGAGGATGGTGGAGACTTGATGAGGTTATTGAACCGTCTCTTCAACTAGTGTGTGGCAGGGCACAGGAAGTTGTTCCTGTGGCACCTACACCAATTGAAGTGGAAGCTTATGATACTGATCATGAAACTTCAGATCAAGTCACTACCAAACCTCGTGGGATGACAAGGATGCGTACTACTTCAGAGTGGTACGTAATCCTGTCTTAGAAGTCATGTTGCTAGACAACAATGAACCTACGAGCTATGGAGAAGCGATGGTGGGCCCAGATTCCGATAAATGGCTCGAGGCCATATAATCCGAGAGAGGATCCATGTATGAAAACAAAGTGTAGACTTTGGCAGAACAGCTCGATGGTCGTAAGGCTGTTGAGTACAGATGGATTTTAAAAGGAAGATGGACAACGATGGTAAATGTCACCATTAAGAAAGCTCGACTTGTCATTAAGAAGTTTCCCGACAAGTTCAAGGAGTTGACTACGATGAGACTTTCTCACTCGTAGCGATGCTAAGAGTCTGTTGGAATTATATTAGCGATTACTGCACTATTTATGAAATCTTGTAGATAGGATGTCAAAACATTGTTTCCTCGACGATTTTCTTGAGGAAAGGTTGTATGTGATACAACCGGAAAGTTTTGTCAATCCTAAAAGATGATAATAAGTATGCAAAGCTCCAGCAATCCTTCTAAGGACTGGAGTGAGCATCTCGGAGTTGGAATGTATGCTTTGATGATGATCAAAGAAGTTTTGGGTGTATACAAAGTTTATGAGAAACTTGTATTTCCAAAGAAGTGAGTGGGAGCACTATAGAATTTCTGATGAATATATGTTGTTGACATATTGTTGATCAGAAATGATGTAGAATTTCTGGAAAGCATATAGGGTTATTTGGAAAGTGTTTTTCAATGGAAAGCCTGGATTAAGCTACTTGAACATTGAGCATCAAGATCTATAAGGATAGATCAAAATGCTTAACGGTACTTTCAAATGAGCACATAGCTTGACATGATCTTGAAGGTGTTCAAGATGGATCAGTCAAAGAAGGAGTTCTTGCCTGAGTTGTAGGGTATGAAGTTAAGACTTAAAGCTCGACCACGGCAGAATAGAGAGAAAGGACGAAGGTCGTCCCCTATGCTTAAGACATAGGCTCTACAGTATGCTATGCTGTGTACCGCACCTGAAATGTGCCTTGCCATGAGTCAGTCAAGGGGTACAAGAGTTATCCAAGAATGGATCACAGGACATCAGTCAAAGTTATCCTTAGTAACTAGTGGACTAAGGAATTTTCTCGATTATGGAGGTGGTAAAAGAGTTCGTCATAAAGGGTTACGTCGATGCAAGCTTAACGCCTATCCGGATAGCTCTAAGTAGAGATACCGGATACGTATAATGGAGCAACAATTTAGAATAGCTCCAAGTAGAACAGTTATTTGGAATAGCTCCAAATGTAGCGTAGTAGTTGCATCTACAGGATGACATAGAAATTTGCGAAGTACATACGGATCTGAATGTTTCAGACCCGTTGACTATAACCTCTCTCACAAGCATAACATGATCAAACCCAGAACTCTTTGGGTGTTAGTCACATGGGGATGTGACCTTGAGTGTTAATCACATATCGATGTGAACTGGATTATTGACTCTAGTGCAAGTGGGAGACTGTTGGAAATATGCCCTAGAGGCAATAATAAATTGATTATTATTATATTTCCTTGTTCATGATAATCGTTTATTATCCATGCTAGAATTGTATTGATAGGAAACTCAGATACATGTGTGGATACATAGACAACACCATGTCCCTAGTAAGCCTCTAGTTGACTAGCTCATTGATCAATAGATGGTTACGGTTTCCTGACCATGGACATTGGATGTCGTTGATAACGGGATCACATCATTAGGAGAATGATGTGATGGACAAGACCCAATCCCAAGCCTAGCACAAGATCATGTAGTTCGTTCGCTAAAGCTTTTATAATGTCAAGTATCATTTCCTTAGACCATGAGATTGTGCAACTCCCGGATACCGTAGGAATACTTTGGGTGTGCCAAACATCACAATGTAACTGGGTGGCTATAAAGGTACACTACAGGTATCTCCGAAAGTGTCTGTTGGGTTGGCACGAATCGAGACTGGGATTTGTCACTCCGTGTGACGGAGAGGTATCTCTGGGCCCACTCGGTAGGACATCATCATAATGTGCACAATGTGATCAAGGAGTTGATCACGGGATGATGTGTTAAGGAACGAGTAAAGAGACTTGCCGGTAATGAGATTGAACAAGGTATCGAGATACCGATGATCGAATCTCGGGCAAGTACAATACCGCTAAACAAAGGGAATTGTATACGGGATTGATTGAATCCTCGACATCGTGGTTCATCCGATGAGATCATCGTGGAACATGTGGGAGCCAACATGGGTATCCAGATCCCGCTGTTGGTTATTGACCGGAGAACGTCTCGGTCATGTCTGCATGTCTCCTGAACCCGTAGGGTCTACACACTTAAGGTTCGATGACGCTAGGGTTATAAAGGAAGTTTGTATGTGGTTACCGAATGTTGTTCGGAGTCCCGGATGAGATCCCGGACGTCACGAGGAGTTCCGGAATGGTCTGTAGGTAAAGATTTATATATAGGAAGTCCTATTTCGGCCATCGGGACAAGTTTCGGGCTCATCGGTATTGTACCGGGACCACCGGAAGGGTCCCGGGGGTCCACCGGGTGGGGCCACCTATCCCGGAGGGTCCCATGGGCTGAAGTGCGAAGGGATCCAGCCCAAAGTGGGCTGGGGCGCCACTTTCCCCTAGGGCCCATGCGCCTAGTGTGGGGGGAAACCCTAAGGAAGAGTCCTAGAAGGGGAAGGCACCTCCTAGGTGCCTTGGGGAGGAGGGATTCCTCCCTTGGCCGCCCCCCCCCCCCCCTAGGAGATTGGATCTCCTAGGGCCGGCGCCCCCCCCCCCTTGGCCCCCCTATATATAGTGGGGGAGATGGAGGACTTCTTACCTTTGCCTTTGGTGCAGCCCTCCCTTCTCCCAAGTCCTTCTCCTCTCCCGTGGTGCTTGGCGAAGCCCTGCAGGATTGCCACGCTCCTCCACCACCACCACGCCGTTGTGCTGCTGCTGGATGGAGTCTTCCTCAACCTCTCCCTCTCTCCTTGCTGGATCAAGCCATGGGAGACGTCGTCGGGCTGTACGTGTGTCGAACGCGGAGGTGCCGTCCGTTCGGCACTAGGATCTCCAGTGATTTGGATCACGACGAGTACGACTCCATCAACCCCGTTCTCTTGAACGCTTCCGCTTAGCGATCTACAAGGGTATGTAGATGCACTCTCCTTGCCCTTGTTGCTAGTCTCTCCATAGATAGATCTTGGTGATACGTAGGAAAATTTTGAATTTCTATTACGTTCCCCAACACACGCAAGATCATGGTGATGCATAGCAACGAGAGGGGAGAGTGTGTCCACTTACCCTTGTAGACCGAAAGCGGAAGCGTTAGCACGGCACGGTTGATGTAGTCGTACATCTTCACGATCCGACCGATCAAGTACCGAACGCACGATACCTCTCAGTTCTGCACACGTTCAACTCAATGACGTCCCTCGAACTCTGATCCAGCCGAGCTTTGAGGGAGAGTTCCGTCAGCACGACGGCGTGGTGACGATGTCGATGTTCTACTGTTGCAGGGCTTCACCTAAGCACCGCTACAATATTATCGAGGTGGACTATGGTGGAGAGGGGCACCGCACACGGCTAAAAGATCCAAGAGATCAATTGTTGTGTCTATGGGGTGCCCCTCTCCTCCGTATATAAAGAAGGGGAGGAGAGGGCTGGCCAAGGGGAGGAGGCGCGGCCAAGGGGGGAGTCCTACTCCCACCGGGAATAGGACTCCTCCTTTTCCTATTTGGAGAGGGAGAGGGAAGGAAGAGGAAGGAGGGAGGAAGGAAAGGGGGGCCGCCCCCCTCCCAATTCGGATTGGTCTTGGGGGGCTCCCTTGCTCCTTTCCCTCCCTTTCCACTAAAGCCCATTAAGGCCCATATACCTCCCGGGGGGTTCCGATAACCTCCCGGTGCTCCGGTATTATCCCGATCTCACCCGGAACCATTCCGGTATCCAAAAATAGTCGTCCAATATATCGATCTTTACGTCTCGAACATTTCAAGACTCCTCGTCATCTCCGTGATCACATTCGGGACTCCAAACTACCTTCGGTACATCAAAAACCATAAACTCATAATATAACCGTCATCGAACTTTAAGCGTGCGGACCCTACGGGTTCGAGAACTATGTAGACATGACCGAGACACGTCTCCGGTCAATAACCAATAGCGGAACCTGGATGCTCATATTGGCTCCTACATATTCTACGTAGATCTTTATCGGTCAAACCGCGCAACAACATACGTTGTTCCTTTTGTCATCGGTATGTTACTTGCCCAAGATTCGATCGTCGGTATCTCAATACCTAGTTCAATCTCGTTACCGGCAAGTCTCTTTACTCGTTCCGTAACACATCATCCCGCAACTAACTCATTAGTTGCAATGCTTGCAAGGCTTAAGTGATGTGTATTACCGAGTGGACCCAGAGATACCTCTCCTACAATCGGAGTGACAAATCCTAATCTCAAAATACGCCAACCCAACAAATATTTTCGGAGACACCTATAGAGCACCTTTATAATCACCCAGTTACGTTGTGACGTTTGGTAACACACAAAGTGTTCCTCCGGTAAACGGGAGTTGCATAATCTCATAGTCATAGCAACATGTATAAGTCATGAAGAAAGCAATAGCAAAAAACTAAACGATCAAGTGCTAAGCTAACGGAATGGGTCAAGTCAATCACATCATTCTCCTAATGATGTGATCCCGTTAATCAAATGACAACTCTTTGTCTATGGCTAGGAAACATAACCATCTTTGATCAACGAGCTAGTCAAGTAGAGGCATACTAGTGACACTCTGTTTGTCTATGTATTCACACATGTATCATGTTTCCGGTTAATACAATTCTAGCATGAATAATAAACATTTATCATGACATAAGGAAATAAATAATAACTTTATTATTGCATCTAGGGCATATTTCCTTCAAGGAGTGCGTTAAGAGAGACCTGAAGGATTGGAGTATCACCAAAGAGCTAGCTATGGACACGGGTGCATGGAAGCTTGCTATTGTAACATCCCAAAATTCTAAATTTTGGAATGTTATAATAAATAGATAGATAGATTGTTTGTTTGATTGTTGTGTTATTAATTGAGTGAAATTCGAAACTTTTTGAAAGTTAAATGAGAGGGAATAAAAGAACTTTCCCAAACTTTCACCTTTTTGCATTTTGATCTCCGTGAATTCAAATTCTTTTCAAATACAAAACCCTAGAGAGAAGATGATATGACTTCTTCCATTTAATTAAATGAAAAGAGGTTTTTGAAAAGATTTGAATTTTATTTGGAAATATTTCAAATTCAGAAACTTTAAGCAACTCAATGATTTTCATGGGAGAAGATAAAATGACTTCTTCAAAATATACGAAATACGAGTTGGAAGTTTAAAATGATCAAATTTAAAGTCCGTTTGAAATTATTTTCAATTTGGAGTTATTTGGGTTTTATTCAAATTATTTTTCTCCAAAAAATAAAATAAATGGAAAATAGGGTAAAATGATTCCCTACATCAAAAAAATTCGAGATAAATAATTTTGAAATCATTTTGGTATTTCTAAAATGATTTTTATTGGATTTTAGTAGGGTAGTAGCATTCTTTGAATTATTTGAATTTTTCTCGATTTTATATGACTTGAAAAAAATGTCCAAGTTGTAGAAAATATTTTTCTGAAAATTCGGATATATAATATGCCTATATATAATTTTACGTTTATTTTCGTTATTCCATTTTTCCTTTTCTGTTTCTATTAAAAAAATTACGCGTGCGCTTGGAACTACCCGCCGCCCACATGCGTAGCATAGCAGCAGGCCAGCCCGTTTTTCTTTTGTTTTTTTATTTTCATTAATGTTTTTTAACAAACTTCAGAAAAAATAGACTCCGAAAAAGAAGAAAAAAAAACTGCATCCCATGTACGCGCGCGGCTGGCCGAGGCCTTTAGGCCGTCTTAGTCTTTTTTTTCTCTATTTCGTATATTTTCGTCTACGTTTAGTCTCACATTGCTTAGCTTTGACCCTTAAACCTCTTTTTTACCATAGAGCATTCAAAAATCATCTGATTCGGGTTAAATTAATATTTTGGTTTGACTAGATTCATTTAAGAAAAAAAATATTTCTCCTCTCCGGCGCGACTTCTCAAAATTGTCTCTTCTCTCCAAAATCGTCTTTTCTCTGCCTTACAAAGGTATCTTTCTTTGTTCTTTTATACTTTCGTAGTTTATTATTTCTAGACTAATATGATGGAATAGTTAGATTATCAATTAGTCTACGTATTTATATATTAGACCTTAGCCGTGGCTATTTTTCTTCCGTAAAACAGCTTGGCCCTGATTTTTCAAATATCCATAACTTTTCACCCGTTTATCCAAATTAGATGAAACCAACGCCTGTAGCTTCGTCTTGTTTTCACCTATCCAGTGAACCTGTCACATTAACTTTTTGAAATTTTCAAATTTCGAAATTTTGTTTAGATTCATATTCAAACTTCTTTTGAACATAACTTGAGTTTCGTAACTTCGATTTAGTTGATTCTTTTTGCAAATCGAAACTCTTGACCTAAACTTTCTGATAAGGCCAAATTCACATAATTTTGGTACTGTTAGAAATTGTTTTATGTTGCAAGAGTTATTTGCTTGGTTTCGATGTTTTCTGAACTGTCTTCTTCATTCTTCCCGATCTTCTGAGTGATTGCTTATGTGTGGTTACTATTGCTTGCTCACGATAGATTGAACGGAGTGTAACGAGTAGAACTATCAAGAGTTATGAGTGTGAATCATCTTCATCAATATTACAAGGCAAGTTCACACTTTGATCATATCCCTTTCATACCCAGTTTTTATGCATTAGTTTCACCCTCAAACATTGCATGAGTATGATTGATAATATGTGGGTATTGGGAAGTAGTTGATGAGGTAGGAACCTATTGTCCTACATTCAAACCCTGGGAGTTACTTCTACGTTATGCTTATACTGCTATGATATGCTCGTAGACGTGGATTGGTTGAGTGTATTCATGGCAGATGTGAGAGTTATCATTAATGGTTAACTTAAGGTGGCTACTTTAATACACATCTGGGTGGATTGGTTGGGGCACCCTGGAATACCCAGTGGTTTGCCCGGGCACCTGGAGAACCTAGTGCTTGCCCAAGGGGATCCCGGAGGACCCGTGTGATCACCCTATGGAATGCCACTCAGGCTCAAAGGGGTCATAAGATTATTCATGCTAGAAACTTCCGTGTGCAGCCACAAGCTATTATGGGCTCTAGCATGGTTCCGTAAGTTGCGTGAAGCTCTTGAAGAGGTAGACTAGCGGGTAGTGGGTTGTAGGTGGTATAGTCTGTCCGGAGTAGAGAGTTAATGCTTCTGAAAGACTGTGTCTCGGTCATCCGTTTCTCAAACACCATGTAGTGCGAGAAATCCAACGGAGGAGATTGAGTCTTGTGGGGAAAAGTGTGCAAACTGAAAGTGCAACTATCCCTAGGTGGTTTTGGTAATTCATAACAACATATAGCTCATTGGGCTAATGCTATTCCAAGATGATTATTTCAAGAAAGCTCAATGATTGGCATGGCATGGATGGTGAAAGTGGAACCCTCAAAATGCTAAGGACAAAGGATTGGCTCAAGCTCAAAAGCTCAAGACTCTTCATTTTATATTTTAGTGATCCAAGATCACATTGAGTCTTTAGGAAAAGCCAATACTATCAAGGAGGGATGAGGTGTTGCTTAATGAGCCTCTTGCTTCATGTGCTTAGTGATATGCTCCAAAACCCTCAACTACTTTCCCATATCCACATTTGACCTAAACCCTAAGCCAAACTCGGTCCTACCGATTCTTTCTATCCGGCGCCACCGAGTCTCACTTGTCATAAGCCACTACCAAACCCTAGCAATTCGGTTCTACCGATAGGGATCTCGGTCTCACCGAGATGGGATTGCAAACTCTCTGTTTCCCTTTCGTAACTTTTCGGTCTCACCGAAAGAGCGGATTGGTCCCACCGAGATTGCAATGTAAATTCAGTGTTTCCTTTTTGTAACTTTTCGGTCTCACCGAAAGAGCAAATCGGTCCCACCGAGTTTGCCTGACCAACTCTCTGGTTAGCTAATTACCAAAGTCGGTCTCACCGAGTTTGTGTAATCGGTCTCACCGAGATTACGTTATGCCCTAACCCTAACAAAATCGGTCCTACCGAGTTGCATGTCAGTCCCACCGAAAATCTCTAACGGTCACTAGGTTTACTATTTCGGTCTGACCGAGTTTGTTGATTCAGTCCCACCGAGATTGGTAAATTGTGTGTAACGGTTGGATTTTGTGTGGAGGCTATATATACCCCTCCACCTCCTCTTCACTCATGGAGAGAGCTATCAGAACACATCTACACTTCCAACTCATATGTTTTGAGAGAGAACCACCTACTCATGTGTTGAGACCAAGATATTCCATTCCTACCATATGAATCTTGATCTCTAGCCTTCCCCAAGTTGCTTTCCACTCAAATCTTCTTTCCACCAGATCCAAATCCTATGAGAGAGAGTTGAGTGTTGGGGAGACTATCATTTGAAGCACAAGAGCAAGGAGTTCATCATCAACACACCATTTGTTACTTCTTGGAGAGTGGTGTCTCCTAGATTGGCTGGGTGTCACTTGGGAGCCTCCGACAAGATTGTGGAGTTGAACCAAGGAGTTTGTAAGGGCAAGGAGATCGCCTACTTCGTGAAGATCTACCGCTAGTGAGGCAAGTCCTTCGTGGGTGATGGCCATGGTGGGATAGACAAGGTTGCTTCTTCGTGGACCCTTCGTGGGTGGAGCCCTCCGTGGACTCGCGCAACCATTACCCTTCGTGGGTTGAAGTCTCCATCAACGTGGATGTAGGATAGCACCACCTATCCAAACCACGGGAAAAACATCCGTGTCTCCAATTGCGTTTGAATTCTCCAAACCCTTCCCTTTACATTCTTGCAAGTTGCATGCTTTACTTTCCGCTGCCAATATACTCTTTGCATGCTTGCTTGAATTGTGTGATGATTGCTTGACTTGTCCTAAAATAGCTAAAATCTGCCTAGAACTAAAATTGGGAAAAGGTTAAGTTTTTATTTGGTCAAGTAGTCTAATCACCCCCCCCCCTCTAGACATACTTTCGATCCTACACAAACCTCCGCAGAGTGTATAAACTAATCATGATTAGCCGTGTCCCCGGTTATGGACATCTTGAGTATCTGGTTCTTGGATTATCATGTTGATCTCATCACTCCGTATAATTAATTTTGTTGGGTTGTTAACTTTTAATTTGGGATTGAGTTGGAGGAACCTTCTCAATATTTTATCAACAAACTTTGTAGTTAAATAAAATATATTCCTTTATAGTAGGAAAAAAATTGGCTTTTCGCAAAAACATCATAACCATAGAGCTTTTCCACTAGCCAAATATGCATGTAGTGATAGTCATTATTCAGCATTGCTCTACAGTGTGAATTTGCCGGTACATTCAATGTACTGACTCTTTGCGGCTGCAACGTCTCATGTTGCAGGACTTCTTACGACGAGTAAGTGATACGTTAGGGTTACGATTTCTACACTCAACTTTGCCGTTGGTGTTGATGGGAATCCACAACCTTGTTGTTACTTCCGCTATTTGGATTGAGGTAATAGTATTTACGTTACTTTATACATGTGATTTACCTCTGTTATAAATCCTTGAGTACTGTGTGTCTCAGCATACCGATCCAAGGATGACACTTAAGCACAGAGACTGGACCGTCTGAGGTCGGGTCGCTACAAGATGGTATCAGAGCACATGTTGACTATAGGACGTGACCCCTAGAAACTGGCAAGCCCATAGGAAATATTTTCTCTACAACTTTATTTTCAAAAGGATCTTTTACCCGTCTTCTCTTCTGAACTTATTCAAATATTCCCTTTTAGTGAGACTATACCCCTTTCCCTTTTTGACCACATGAAGATTCGGCTCATGAGACCACTTCAAGAAGTACAAGATATCGGACAACTAAGACCACTTCGGAATGAAGAGGATTTTACCATGTATTATAATAATGGAAACTACATCGGTTGAAGAATCCGAAGACTAGGAGAATTTGAAGGCCCTGTAGAATTTTCCAGATTTGTATGACCTAGGAAGGCACCCCTTATGGAACTTGGCAGACTAAGGAAGCTGTCAATACCCGAGATCAAGGTGTATCGGAGAAAGAGCAGAACATGGAGCATGAGAACTCAAAGTTTTGTCAAGAAAACTCTAAGGCATGAGATATCGACTATGGAAGATAGCTCATGGCAATGACAAGGGCAGAAACACGGTTATCCGTGATGTCATCGCCACTGATACTATGGTCACCGAGCTGAGCTAAGCATGCATTTCTTCAGAAGGATTGGATGGTAGAAGGCTGATGGAGCATCCATCAGCAAAAGATGAAGTTTTAACCTTAGCTGGTGTATCACCAGGATCTGGAGTAGTACATCAAGAATTTTAAGATGGAGCTCCAGGAAGACGTATTAGACAAGGAAGCATTTCATGAAGAACTCAGGAACAAGAAGCTGAAAGTAGCCAAGCTGGAGGAGCTACAACCTCGAGATACCGGAGATTTGTCAGGAACTAAAGGACAGTAGGACCATGGTTCATGTCAAGGATGTTGAAACCCAGAAGTTGGAATGCAACTCCAGAAATATTAAAGGACATCACGATAGACTTTACGAGGATAGAGATGATCTGGCAAAAGAATTTGAGAAGGACAAGCACGATCGGAAGAAAGCCATTGGAGGCATGAACAAGACTTGAAGAGTTAGACGACCTTGAAGATTTATTAACCTCTAGAAGACCAAACCCTGTTATATGCCTAAGTTAGATGCGACGTTTGTGAAATGTCATTTGTTTGATGTTTTTTCCGACAGCCACAGATAAAAATCTGTCTTTTCAAAACCATTGTTTTTATTGTGTGCATCCCTCTCCCTCTCTCTCATCTCACCCCAAAACCCTTGGACCCAATAGAGGATGAATGGAGATGAGCTTGTATTTTCTGGACCGATGAGTCAATTGGAGACAGACCGATGGATTCAGAACCTGGAGGATCACATGGAAAATAACCTTATAACCGGAAATGACATGACCAAGCATGCACTTCAGTGCTTTGAAAGAGGTGCTGCTACTTGGTGGAGGATGTACCAAACCATGAATGGATGGCAAGGAGTAACCACTTGGAAAGAACTTAAGTTGACTCTGCAAAGATCGCATCTTGTGCCCCAGAAGTTGAAGCCTTATGTAAAGGATATGAAGAAACCTTGTGCATGCAAGATTTGTGGAGAAATAGGACACACCCATAAAGAACACAAGGATGAATGCCCTAATTGTGAAGGAAGTCACCCAGTTGAAGAATGCTCAACTAGGCAGCTTACTTATTTCTTGTGTGAAGGGACTACCCACTATCCTGCTCGGTGTCACATTTACCCCATGGTACGAAGAACCGTACAGCAGAAGAAAGAAGTAACGAAAGGAGCCCTTATGGAAATTTTAGAAGAAACCGTGATGAAGGAAGATGTCGGGGACACACCCAAAGAAGAACCAATTAAACCCTGCACCAAGTCATGCTATTCATGTGGAGAAGAAGGGCACATCTCCCAGAATTGTCTGGATGGGGATCTAGTAGTATTCCTGACAAAGGAAGTAGAGTATGACCCACAGGAAATAGAAGCCCTGATTGAAACGGAAAAGTCCAGAAAGAGAAGTAGATTGGATTCCAGGAAGGACCTGAGTCATATCACCTGTTACAGGTGCAAGGAGTCAGGGCACTACCTAAGCAGTTGCCCAAAAAGGAAACCTCGAGACTTGTCAGAAGTAATATGTTTTCGTTGTAATGGAGCAGGGCATTTTGCCAAAGAATGCCCCAAGGAGAAGGAGACTTGTGATAATTAGTTGTGTTTGTGAGAAGTTTAGTAGTAGTAGTGAGAACATTTTCTTTTATATTGAGGGGTTGAGTTGATGCATGTAATGGATATGCATGAGATTGTAGTAATTTGAGGATCAATAAAGTTAGCAGTGTTGGTACTGATTTGGATTTTATGAGTTGTTACTCTATGAGGAAAGATGTTGACCATTTTCGAGTATATGAGAAATATGGTCTATGGAAGATTGGAGCATATTAAGGGTGGTAGTACCCTGTGAGGACACTTGACCTCTGGAAAGGATTATGATATTCCACAGAGTGGACTTCATAAGTATGAGTTTTATCTCGATATGTTGGATACCCCAAGAACATGAAGGGATGAAGTACTATTGGAGATATGATGTTGGTAATATGGAACAATTGTAACTCCAGGATGATTCTGAGTAATCACGTCTTAGTTTGGAACCAATAAAAGGAAGAGAGACAATACAATTGGATGGATTTAAGAATGCTAGGAAGCTGGATGTTGGAATAATGATCATTTGCCCCGATGATGAGTTCAAGGTTTATAAGTAATGAGATGGGCCATAACCCACAGACCGCGGGACCTTCCAAGGAGCAAGCACACTCTTGCTGAAGGAAAAACCCTAGAAGAAGTTACGTTTATCGGCAGACGATCTTATAGAGTAACGCAAAACCTGAGAGTTGTGAAGAAACGATAGATGTTTGTTTGGCTTGCAGAATCAATGGATTTATCCAAACTTGGTTCGTCGACAAGAGAAATTCTGCAATGCTTGAGAGGATGACCAAGTGTTAGAATGCGAGATTCGGTAAACCATGTACAAGGTAATGATTTGGGTGCGGGATGGATTGATCACCATACCGACTTACTCTTATTATTCGCCTTGCTATATGGGATGGTAAATCTGAGTGACTTACCTATAGTAGAGAGACGACGATCAAAACCTTGTTTAAGCCTTAGAATGGTATAGCAATTTTTTTCCTTGTACAAGGCAGCTTTTGCCAACCGTAGGTGAGGGAGTCCTGAATTAGGGGGTGTCCGGATAGCCGGACTATACCTTCGACCGGACTCCTGGACTATGAAGATACAAGATTGAAGATTTCGTCCCGTGTCCGGAAGGGACTTTCCTTGGCGTGGAAGGCAAGCTTGGCGATACGGATATGTAGATCTCCTACCATTGTAACCGACCCTGTGTAACCCTAGCCCTCTCCGGTGTCTATATAAACCGGAGGGTTTTAGTCCGTAGGACCAACAACAATCATACCATAGGCTAGCTTCTAGGGTTTAGCCTCCTTGATCTTGTGGTAGATCTACTCTTGTACTACCCATATCATCAATATTAATCAAGCCGGACGTAGGGTTTTACCTCCATCGAGAGGGCCCGAACCTGGGTAAAAACATCATGTCCCTCGTCTCCTGTTACCATCCGCCTAGACGCATAGTTCGGGACCCCCTACCCGAGATCCGCCGGTTTTGACACTGACATTGGTGCTTTCATTGAGAGTTCCTCTGTGCCGTCGCCATCAGGAAGGATGCCTCGTCCCATCTTTAAAGACGGCACTGTTGCTAAGGGAGCTTTGGCTGTCGGCCAAACTCTTTGGCTAGGTGGTTTCCTTATGACCGCCTGTTCGGCTGCTGCGCCAACGATGACCTCTCGAGTCATCGAAAGCAATCTTCACGTCAGCTTGGAATTCGCCGAGCAGCTAGATCCAATGGAGCTCTCTTCCCTAAACGAGCTCTTGGATCGCATCGTCGCCCTGGGAGTCGCTACGGATTACGACCAGATTGGGCCTAAACCCGATCTGAGAGAGATTAACTCTCCCCAGGTCACCCATCACGTTGTCGTGGTAGAGGGACAGTGCGGCGACCCTTCATCTATCTTAAGGACTAGCTATGTCTGGATTCCCGATCCCTCCAAGCTGGATACCTGTGGAGGGGAGGACATCACTCAAGACCTGAACTTAAAGTCAGGCGACGGGCTAGATTCATTGAACAGCATCCAAGAATCCAAACTTCCGAGTTCGGAAACTCCTTGGCCCCTGGGTCTCAGATTGGGTGAGGTTTCGGATTTGATTCCACCCACCCACCCGTACATAAGCGATCTATCCCAAATTAGGCAAGAGCCCGAAGAAACAGTGCATCATTACTGGGCCAGATTCCTCCTGGTTATGAATAGGATAAAGGACTGCCGCGAGGAAGATGCAATTTCATTCTTCTGCAATAATTGCACGGACAAGGGAATCCTCAACGCCATAAGTCGCCGTGATATTACACGCTTCGCTGACTTGGCGTCCATAGTACGAAAGTACTGTGTGATGGAAAGCGCCTGGAAAACCGAAATAAAATGTTGGGACAATCCGGCCCTGAATACAAACCCAGTCCGAAATAAAAGGGTGCATCATCGCCAGACACCCGGGTTCAATACCAAAAAGCAAAAGCCCTCGACAGGGCACGGAACCGTACTAGAAGGATGGCTTAATGGACCCTGTAAAATTCACAGTGCAGAGTGCGCCACACCAACTCACAGCCTTAGAGCATGTTGGATACTCCGGCAGGTGGCAAAAATTGTTGAAGATCTTTTAATTCCAGAAGCCACAGAAAGCCACCCCAGAGAAACCAGTACGGTATTAACAGTCTTCGAGACTTTCGCATCAAATAATATGCGAAAAATAACACTCCGCAGCCTTGCCGAAGTCTACCAAGTAGCAACAATAAACCCATGGAGTGACACGGCTATTACTTTTAATGCCAGTGATGAACCTAAATTCCAAACAGCCCGAGCACCAGCCGCATTGGTCCTCAGTCTAATAGTGGACGGCTTTCGTCTTACCAAGGTACTCATGGATGGTGGCAGCGGATTGAACCTCATTTATGAGGAAACCCTTCAAAAAATGGAAATAGACTGGAACCGCATTGAGCGAAGTAGCACAACCTTTAGAGGAATAATCCCCAGTCGGGAAGTGCGCTGTACAGGAAAAATCACACTAGATGTGGTGTTCGGCACGCCGGATAATTACAGGTCCGAAGAGGTCACGTTCCAGGTGGCCCCGTTCAGTAGCGGATATCACGCTCTGCTAGGGCGGGAAGCGTTTACAGTCTTCCAAGCAATACCCCATTACGGGTACATGAAGCTCAAGATGCCTGGGCCTAACGGAATCATCACTCTCGCTAGTGATCCGGACATAGCACTCCGCGCTGAATACAAGACAGCCGCACTGGCCCTCGAGGCGCTATCCGAAGCCCTAGCGGCTGAGGAACTGACTGCGCTGCACTCCATGGTGAATAGGGATGATGTGATACTCGATAAAAGATCTAAGTCCACCTCCTTTAAACCGGCGGACGAAATGGTCAAATTCCAGGTCCATCCAATGGACCCTAATAAAACAGCTTCCATCAGGGCACAGTTAAGCCCTGATGTAGAAGCCGCACTGCGAGAGTTCCTACGAGAGAACTGGGACATTTTCGCCTGGCACCCTTCAGACATGTCAGGAATCCCACGCAGGCTGGCCGAACACAGCTTAAATATCCTAAAAGGATTCAAGCCAGTCAAACAGGCTCTTCGGCGTTTTTCCGAACCTAAGAGACAGGCCATGGGAGCGGAACTAGCCAAGCTATTGGAGGCCGGATTCATCAAAGATATAAAACACCCGGACTGGCTAGCAAACCTGGTGATGGTACCAAAGAAGGACAAATCCTGGTGCCTGTGCGTTGATTTCAAAGACCTTAACAAGGCTTGCCCAAAGGATCCCTTCCCTCTCCCCCGCATCGATCAAATTATCGACGCTGCCGCAGGACATGATTCGTTGTGTTTCCTCGACGCATACTCCGGCTACCATCAAATAAAGATGGCAGAGTCAGACCAAGCCGCAACAGCATTCATCACACCATACAGCCCATTCTGCTTCAACACAATGCCCTTCGAGCTCAAAAACGCCGGCGCAACATATCTGTCGGATTTCAGGTTCCGGCAGACCCTTAAGGTTCGAACACTGGGGTGCGCACGGAGATTACGCCTTCTACCTCCCCGCCTCGCAAGGATCTAAACTACTAAAAGAACTGCGCAAGGGACACAAGATTTATACTGGTTCGGGCCACCGTTGTGGTGTAATACCCTACTCCAGTGTGTGGTTGGTGGATTGCCTCCTGGGGCTGATGATCATGAACAATACAAGGAAGAACAACCTCGCGAGGGTCTGTTCTTGACTGGGGCGATGAACTGCTAGGAGGAGTTCAGCCACCCCTCTCTTTCTCTCTCTCTTACTCTTACTAGCCAACTGAACCAAAAGCTCGAACCCCTTGCTACGTGGGCGGCTGGCCCTATTTATAGAGGCCCTGGTCCCCTTCCCAAATATTGAGCGGGAAGGGAGCCAACAATGGCGGGCTAATTTGAAGGGGGACAGCAAGTATCAACTACCCTGACAAAAGCAGTCTTCGCCTGCACAAAGCTCTGGTGATGACGCCGTCTTGGGCTCCACGGTGACCTCCGTCTCGTAGTCCTCCTGGTCTTGGTCTCGTTGCACCGAAACGGCAACCTTTGCCTGATGCCTCGGTACTCCGCGGCTGCGCTTGCCCCCCTTGCACCAAAGAGGAAAGAAGGACGCTGCATGCTGGCACCCGCCTGGCACCCTGAGTCGTCATGGCTTGCGTCATGGGCACCTCGCGAGGTACCCCACCTTGATCTCTCCGCCTCCTCGCGAGCCAACCTGACGAGGCCGTGCGTGAGGAAGCTCCGTGTCATCCGCCTCGCGAGGCTTGGCCCCTCGCGAGGGTCTTGAGTCTTGTGTTGATGAAGATGGGCCATGCTGGGCCCCCTTTGAGCCACGCCGCAGGCCGCAGGCAGGCAAGTCTGGGGACCCCCGTTCCCAGAACGCCGACAATATCAGCGCATGATTCAGACATGTCTGGCAAACCAGATCGGCAAAACAGTGGAGGCATACCAAGATGATGTGGTCGTTAAAACAAGACATGTCGAATCTCTAGTAGACGACTTGAGGCTAACATTCGATAACCTCCGAACATACGACATCAAGCTCAACCCGGAAAAATGCGTTTTTGGCGTTCCAGTCGGAAAGCTCTTGGGCTTCATTGTATCCGATAGAGGAATTGAAGCAAATCCAGGCAAGATCCGAGCTCTGTCACAATTGGATATCCCAAAGGACCTCAAACAAATACAAAAATTAACCGAATGCGTGACGGCTCTAAGCCGCTTTATCTCCCGCTTAGGAGAAAAGGCCCTACCCCTTTACCGCCTCCTTCGGTGCACCGAACACTTCGAGTGGACGGATGCAGCCACGGCCGGACTCGACGAAATAAAAGCCATATTGGCAACAAACCCAGTCCTGGTCGCGCCAAACATTGGCGAACCAATGCTATTATACATTGCAGCAACCCATCAGGTCATAAGCGCAGTGCTCGTCGTCGAACGAGAAATGGACGGACACAAATTCCCCCTTCAAAAGTAGGTATACTATGTGTCCACTGTCCCTACTCCGTGCAAGACACGGTACCTGCATTATCAAAAGATTGCGTACGCGGTATTTATGGCATCCCGGAAGCTGCAACACTACTTTCAAGAGTGTTCAGTAAGAATAGCCTCGGAAGTGCCACTTAATGATATTATAAACAACCGCGACGCGACGGGCCGGATTGCAAAATGGGCCATTGAGCTCCTCCCGTTCGACATAACTTACAAGCCACGGCGAGTTATCAAGTCGCAAGTTTTGGCCGACTTCGTCGCAGAATGGACGGAGGCCGAACTCCCTAAAGAGTACGACACATATTCAAACTGGGTCATGCACTTCGACGGCTCCAAAATGTTGGCCGGTCTAGGGGCTGGCGTCGTTTTGACATCCCCCACAGGAGACACAGTTCAATACGTACTCCAGATAATGTACACAGACTCCAACAATGCAGTCGAATATGAGGCCCTTTTACATGGTCTCCGGATGGCAGTATCCATGGGCATTCAACGCCTAGAGGTGTGCGGGGACTCGAACCTCGCAATATCCCAAATAAATGGAGACTTTGATGCCAAGGATCCAAAAATGGCAGCTTATCACAACGCCGTCCTAAAAATGTCAGCTCAGTTCGAGGGCTCGAATTTCACCATATAGCCCGGGAAAATAATCAGGCGGCAGATGTCCTGGCACGCATCGGCGCAAAATGCGATGTAGTCCCCCCAACATCTTCTTGGAAAGGTTGTTCAAGCCATCCGTAGTATGGGAAGGGGAACCCGGCAATAATAGCCTGGACCCAACCGCACCGCCCGACACCGAACACTCTGACATAATTGGAGGCTCTGCCAATGAAATAACACCTTCAGCCCACGTAATAATGGCCGTCATCGCCCCGTGGACAGAACCATTCCTCGCCTACCTTACTAGGCAGGAACTCCCCGAGGACCAAAATGAGGCACGCTGCATAGTGCGGCGATCTAAAGCCTATAAAGTCCATGAGGGAGAGCTTTATAAGAAAAGCACTACCGGAGTCCTTCAAAGGTGCATCTCCGAAGAGGAAGGGCGGAACCTCCTGGCTGAAATTCATGCCGGACTCGGCGGTCATCACGTTGCGGCTCGGTCCCTTGTAAGCAAGGCCTTCCGTACAGGCTTTTATTGGCCGACGGCCCGGGCAGACGCCCAGGACTTAGTCCAACGATGCGTCGGTTGCCAGCTTTTTGCAAACCAAAGCCATATGCCACCCACCGCCCTCCAAACTATCCCCATCACTTGGCCCTTCACGGTCTGGGGACTTGACATGGTTGGACCCCTTAAAGGCGGAACCCACAAGAAAAAAATACTTACTGGTCATGGTGGATACCAAATGGATAGAAGCCAAGCCTCTTAAGACGGTTGAATCCGGACCGGTGATAGAATTTATATCCGGGGTTGTACACCGTTACGGCGTCCCCCACAGCATCATCACTGATAATGGCACGAACTTTACGGCCGACGAGGTAAAAATATGGTGCAAAAACATGGGCATCAAGCTCGATTATGCTTCTGTCGATCACCCACAAACTAACGGCCAGGTCGAACGTGCAAATGGTCTTATCATGAGCGGCATCAAACCCAGATTAGTGCGGTCCCTTAAGGAATCTAATACGCACTGGGTAGAGGAACTCGACTCCGTACTCTGGGGGCTGCGGACCATGCCGAATCGCACCACCGGATACACACCATTCTTCATGGTGTACGACACAAAGGCAGTTTTTCCCTGCGACATAATTCATGACTCACCTCGAGTGCGCATGTACGAAGAAAGAGAAGCCGAGCTTGATCGGCAGGACAGTTTGGACGCCTTGGAGGAAGAGCGTGACGTGGCAAAAGCCCGTTCCGCATTCTATCAACAGCAGGCTCGAAGATACCAAAGCAGAGAAGTACGAGACAAAAATTACAACATTGGCGAATTAGTTCTACGCCTGCCGGACAAGAAAAAGGACAAACTCAAGCCCAAATGGGAAGGTCCCTTCATAATTGACCAAGTCCTAACTGGTGGAGCGTACCGCCTGCGAGATGCATCGGATAACCGACTCGAGCTGAACCCATGGAACGCAGCCCGTCTCTGAAGATTCTACGCCTAGCACCGGACTCTATGTTCGTCTCCTTCCTCTGTCCATTTTTTATATACTTTCTGTCTTACATTTCTCTCCTTCTCCTCTCTCTCTCTTATAGTCTTTAAAGGCTCATAAAGTGATGCGCCATCCGCGCTCATTAAACCTGGGGGCTTCTTTAAACAGAAGCTTATTTATACGGGTTTCATGCCCAACACATGTGTCACACTTCCGCATGTACCTTTTATTCACCATTATATGCATCGATATGACTTAAGTTTTGGCCAAGCTGGGTTGCCTGCTTCCTGTGCTTACCCCTACGTTCCCGATTGTTCGGCTAGGTGGTAAAGGGAGCACCTCTATGATTGTTACTGCCGGGTCAGCCGGATGTGTACCTCAGACTGGGTGAAGCCGAAAGCTAGCGTTCTTAAGGGAATATTCGGTCGGTGAACTAAAGATGATCTTTTTTCACTTATTTATCTATACACCCCCAGATGTTTTTCCTGCGTCTCTTTTCGCAGAATGGGCATGCACTTTAGGGCATGCCTCCCAAGGAAAGGAACCCCTAACAGAACTATTATCCCTGGAAGATGTTTCTTACTAACCATGTAATATAACATAACTAGTTGGGCACTTGTCTATTCAAGCACTAATGACCCCTACGCCTGGTCTCCATGCATACCCCGGTTCTTATATAACCGCGAGGGTATTCGGACACACTCCGGACCGTCAGGTCCCGAGGTTGAAGTGAAAAGGTCGGCCATGACAAACGATCTACAATCTGACTAG
The DNA here is from genome assembly GCA_034509565.1 of Triticum monococcum. Lineage (NCBI taxonomy): Eukaryota > Viridiplantae > Streptophyta > Magnoliopsida > Poales > Poaceae > Triticum > Triticum monococcum. The sequence continues at coordinate 420,207,510 of CM067845.1, forward strand.
AAGGCATTACACATGTTAATTAAAATTACATAGTCAATCTGACTGATTGTATTCCTCTTCAATACCATCTAACAGGCTGTCTAGCTTATAGTCCTGTTGGGAATACTTTGCGGCCAATTCTACTTGGCCGTATACTAAGCTCACAGGGATCTCCTTCCCATCGGGCCCCATGGGTCCGACCTCGGCCATGTGGTTTGGGTCAGCCTTCGTGTACCGCATCTTCACCATGGCCCAGGCCTTCCTGGCGCCTTGACGGCAGGCCGACATCTTCCACAATCGGAAGCGCCGCCGCACTCCCTTCAGCTTCTCTACAAGCTCTCCAAGGCCTTCGGGCATGGAGACGGATGGCCACAAGGCCTGGGCGACGCCTTGCATCACCTACCGAACTCGCTCGTGCAGTTGTGAGAGCTCGGGAAGAAGGTCACCCGTAGAACCATGCATTTCCTCTGCAGGACGACCTGTTAGCATACCTACAGACATTACTCTATTAGTCGACTTCCTTGCCGAACTCTTTTTTCAAAGTTTGTTTAAGCACTTACTAAATATGCCGCGTCGAAGCCGTTAATTCTCCTTAACGGAGTCCAACAGCTGGGCACGAACATCCTTCAGTTCAACGCCCAGCTTGGTGTTGGCATCTTGGAGATCGTTCTTCTCCCGCCTCACCTTCGTCAGCACACTCTCACCAGCCTTCAGCTGGCGTAGGAGTTGTTGCTTTTCCGGATTTAATCCGGCGCCATCTGCAATTTCATTTGTTAGATTCGCACACACGCCGCACTTCGCAAAATACTTATCTTTCGAAGCGTATATTACCAGAGGGGGTCTCCTTGGGCTCCCCTGCCGCGGCTAGTGCGGCCTCAAGTTGGGCTTTGCACTCTTCCAGCTCCTGGGACAGTAGGGTATTCTTTTCTGTAAGAACCTGCATAACAAATGATCCTTAAATCAGTTATTCTAACTATTTCAAGTCTCAGGGGCTACTGGTATATATATAATTACCAAAATTTCCTTACCCGTATATCTTTTACATACTGCTCCGTGGCTTTGGCTAGACCATTTTCAGCGGCACGGAGGTACGCATCTCCCGAATTGAAGGCATCCAATGCCTCTTGGGAGAAACAAGCGTCGCAAAGAACTGTCCGGCGACGCCTGTGGTTCATGGCACTCTCCACCTCGAAATTGGTGGCAGACAGCCTGTCTGCATCCTCTGTTGGAGGAGCGTCGGGTGCGCGCCTTGTGTTCGCCTCCGCTTCCGGACCAGGCTTTGGAGCCTGGCTGGTGGAGGCGCGATTGGTAACCTCTCCGGATATAGTCTAGCGAGGTCTCTTCGTCCTGAAGAGAGCACGAGCGTTAATATGCCTCAGAGGAATGACCCCTGGGAATAAGATGGCGCGCTATACCTTTGCGCCGGCGTCTCACTCCGGACCGCACTTCTTTTTAGCCCGCGGGGCCTTGCCGCCCCTCGTTGGCTAGTCGCCGCAGGCTCGGCCTCCCGTCTCAAGGACCTCCCCTGCAAAACACGGTTGTCATACGGCAATCGAAAACACACGAGGATAGATCCCTTTTCAAAGTGTTGGGACTTCGGTCTCAGTTACCTGTGAGGCTGGGAGTAGCCCTGGGTAATGGGTCGTAATGGCCATCGAGGCGTTGTCCTTGTTCAATTGATGAAACACCCCATCAATCAGCTCCACAAATAAGTCCGAATCCTCTTGAGAGGCCGGGTTGAGGGACCGTCCTGGATCCTCGGGTTATGGAGGAGGGATGTTTATTTCTTTAACAGCCTGGCGCAGTTCCTGCGTTGAAGTCATTAGACTGAATATTTAACGATGGGAATATAAAACGGATGGGCAAGTAAAAGTGTCCACTTACCCAACTTGGGGGATTATACATAGAAAATCCACCCTATGGGTTGACGCAGAGAAATTCCTCCTCTTCTCCCTTGTACAAAGCGTACAAGGTCTTTATTAGAGCGGCAGCCGAATCCGGCCCCTTACGGCCGTGGCGGGTGGCGTCGTCCTCCCTGTTGAAGTCCCACATGGGGTGGCCTCTATACTGGAGCAGCTGCACCCCTCGCATGATGCATGCGGCCATGACCCCGATCATGGTCAGTCCGGAATGGGCTAACAATCTTATCCGGCCCATCAGGTAAAGAACGTCCTTGTCGCTTTCCCTCTGAGGGCTCCGTGGACGCCAGCTTAGGCGCTTCTTTAGGGGAGCACTGTCGAACTCAGGGAGGCCGATCCGGACAGGATCCGGCAGCGGGACGTCCTCTATATAAAACCATTCCGAAGGCCAGTCCTCGGACGCCTTCTTTGGGGTTCCGGATAGATATCCGGTCCCGGCGATGCGCCACACTTCGGCTCCGCCCACTTGATATATTGACCCCTTCTAAGAACGGGGCACAAGGCAGAATAGCCTTTTCCACAGCGCGAAATGAGCCTCGCAACCCAAAAAACAGCTCGCAAAGGGCTACGAAGCCCGCGATATGCAATATGGAGGCAGGCGTGAGGTTGTGCAGCTGGAGGCCATAGAACTCCAGGAGCCCCCAGAGAAACGGATGAATTGGAAATCTAAGCCCTCTTATTAAGTAAGGGACAAGGCATACCCGCTCTCCTTTGGAGGGATTGGGAGCGCTCTCCGCTTGCTCTCCGCCATTATAGGTGTCAAGTCCGGCTCGAACCGGGACCATATAGGCCGGGGGGAGAAATTCATTGGTCTGGAGCGTCACTAGCTTGCTGTGCGGGATGGAGCACCTCTTCCAATCTCCAGGCTGAGGGCTGGAAGGGCGAGAGGAGGAGCTGCTGCGGCCGGCCATGATAGAATGGACCTCTGTCGGATACGCTCTGATGAATACTCGCGGAGGGGAGAAGGTGTGGTTTGGATCTAAATCCCCGTCCCCTTAAATAGGCGGCTCATTCACGCGGCTAGGGGTGTAAATATAAAAAAACACCTTGACTTTTCGTATTCGTTTGACACGTGGAAGACGGCCATTATTGGGCGTAGAAGCCAAGGAGCACTACATTTACAAGAAACCGGACACTATTCAACAGGTACACGGGATTTGGAGGAGAACCCGCCTTGCAATGTCGAAGACAATTTGCGCGCCGGACTCGTCGTCATTGAAGCCTGGTTCGGGGGCTACTAAGGGAGTCCTGGATTAGGGGGTGTCCGGATAGCCGGACTATACCTTCGGCCGGACTCCTGGACTATGAAGATACAAGATTGAAGACTTCGTCCCGTGTCCGGAAGGGACTTTCCTTGGCGTGGAAGGCAAGCTTGGCGATACGGGTATGTAGATCTCCTACCATTGTAACCGACTTTGTGTAACCCTAGCCCTCCCCGGTGTCTATATAAATCGGAGGGTTTTAGTCCGTAGGACCAACAACAATCATACCATAGGCTAGCTTCTAGGGTTTAGCCTCCTTGATCTCGTGGTAGATCTACTCTTGTACTACCCATATCATCAATATTAATCAAGCAGGACGTAGGGTTTTACCTCCATCAAGAGGGCCCGAACCTGGGTAAAAACATCGTGTCCCTCTTCTCCTGTTACCATCCGCCTAGACGCACAGTTCGGGACCCCCTACCCGAGATCCGCCGGTTTTGACACCGACAGTAGGTTATAAAGGTGAGGATCAACCCAGACCCATTTCCTGCAGGAGAAACCATAATTGGATGACCGGCATGAGATATCGATAGTTGTTTAGTTTTGGCGCCAGACCCATCAGCTATGAAGACCCAATCTCGGAATGACCTTACCAAGATGAAAGACAGAAGAATTGAGGAAAAGGTTATGCCACTACTGAAAGAGAACAGATAAGGAATTATCCTGAAGATCTGAGAAGACCGACACTGTTAACAATATGGATGAAGTATATGAGTTTTGATGGAACCGTAACCATGCTTCTAAGGGTGGTACCACCCCAGACCCCCTCCTGCTACAACTGATGGATTTTGAGGAGACCCCCAAACCCTAACCTTTTTCTTGCTAGCCTCTCCAAATCTCGAGGACAAGATTCATTTTAAGGGTGGTAGGTTTGTAACATCCTAATTCTAAATTTTGGAATGTTATAATAAATAGATAGATTGATTGTTTGTTTGATTGTTGTGTGATTGATTGAGTGAAATTTGAAACTTTTTGGAAGTTAAATGAGAGGGAATAAAAGGACTTTCCCAAACTTTCACCTTTTTGCATTTTGATCTCCGTGAATTCAGATTCTTTTCAAATACAAAACCCTTGAGAGAAGATGATATGACTTCTTCCATTTAATTAAATGAAAAGGGGTTTTTGAAAAGATTTAAATTTTATTTGGAAATATTTTAAATTCAGAAACTTTAAGCAACGCAATGATTTTCATGAGAGAAGATAAAATGACTTCTTCAAAATATACGAAATACGAGTTGGAAGTTTAAAAGGATCAAATTTAAAGTCCGTTTGAAATTATTTTTAATTTGGAGTTATTTGGATTTTATTCAAATTATTTTTCTCCAAAAATAAAAGAGATGGGAAATAGGGTAAAATGATTCCCTACATCAAAAAATTGGAGATAAATAATTTTGAAATTATTTTGGTATTTCTAAAATGATTTTTATTGGATTTTAGTAGGGCAGTAGCACTCTTTGAATTATTTGAATTTTTCTCGATTTTATATGACTTGAAGAAAATGTCCATGTTGTAGAAAATCTTTTTCTGAAAATTTTGATATATAATATATCTATATATAATTTTACCTTTATTTTTGTTATTCCATTTTTCCTTTTCTGTTTCTATTAAAAAAAACTACGCGTGCGCCTGGAACTACCTGCCGCCACATGTGTAGCATAGCAGCAGGCCGGCGGCCGAGGCCTTAGTCTTTTTCTTCTCCGTTTCGTATATTTTCGTCTACATTTAGTCTCATATTGCCTAGCCTTTAATCCTTAAACCTTTTTTTATCTATAAATATAGACTCATAGAGCCTTCAAAAATCATCCGATTCGGATTAAATTAATATTTTGATTTGACTAGATTCATTTAAGAAAAAATATATTTTTTCTCTCCGGCGTGACTTCTGGAAATTGTCTCTTCTCTCCAAAGTCGTCTTTTCTCTGCCTTATAAAGGTATTTTTCTTTATTTTTTATACTTCTGTACTTTATTATTTCCGGACTAATACGATGGAATAGTTAGATTATCAATTAGTCTACGTATTTATACATTAGACCTTAGCCGTAACTATTTTTCTTCCGTAAAATAGCTTGGTCTTAATTTTTCAAATAGCCATAACTTTTTACCCGTTTATCCAAATTAGATGAAACCAACGCCTATAGCTTCATCTTGTTTTCACCTATCCAGTGAACCTGTCACATCAACTTTTTGAAATTTTCAAATTTCAAAATTTTGTTCAGATTCATATTCAAACTTCTTTTGAACATAACTTAAGTTTCGTAACTCCGATTTAGTTGATTCTTTTTGCAAATCGAAGCTCTTGACCTAAACTTTCTCATAAGGTCAAATTCACATAATTTTAGTGCTGTTAGAAATTGTTTTATGTTGCAAGAGTTATTTGCTTGGTTTTGATGTTTTCCGAACTGTCTTCTTCGTTTTTCCCGATCTTCTGAGTGATTGCTTATGTGTGGTTACTGTTGCTTGCTCACGATAGATTGAACGGAGTGTGACAAGTAGAACTATCAAGAGTTATGAGTGTGAATCATCTTCATCAACAGTACAAGGCAAGTTCACACTTTGATCATATCCCTTTCATATCCAGTTTTTATGCATTAGTTTCACCCTCAAACATTGCATGAGTAGGATTGATAACATGTGGGTATTGGGAAGTAGCTGATGAGGTAGGAACCTATTGTCCTGCATTCAAACCTTGGGAGTTACTTCTACGTTATGCTTATACTGCTATGCTATGCTCGTAGACGTGGATTGGTTGAGTGTATTCATGGCAGATGTGAGAGTTACCATTAATGATTAACTTAAGGTGGCTACTTTAATAGACATCTGGGTGGATTGGTTGGGGCACCCTGGAGTAGCCAGTGGTTTGTCCGGGCACCTGGAGAACCTAGTACTTGCCCAAGGGGATCCCGGAGGACCCGTGTGATCACCCTATGGAATGCCACCCAGGCTGAAAGGGATCAGAAGATTATTCATGCTAGAAACTTTCGTGTGCAGCCACAAGCTATTATGGGCTCTAGCATAGTTGAGTAAGCTGCGTGAAGCTCTTGAAGAGGTAGACTAGCAGGTAGTGGGTTGTAGGTGGTATAGTCTATCTAGAGTAGAGAGTTAATGCTTCTGAAAGACTGTGTCTCGGTCATCCGTTTCTCAAACACCATGTAGTGCGAGAAATCTAACGGAAAAGATCGAGTCTTGTGGGGAAAAGTGCGCAAACCTTCGCAGAGTATATAAACTAATCATGATTAGTCATGTCCCCGGTTATAGACATCTTGAGTATCTGGTTCTTGGATTATCATGTTGATCTCATCACTCTATATAATTAATTTTGTTGGGTTGTTAACTTTTAATTTGGGATTGAGTTGGAGGAACCTTCTCAATATTTTATCAACAAACTTTGTAGTTAAATAAAATATATTCCTTTGTAGTAGGAAAAAAATTGGCTTTTCGCAAAAACATCATAACCATAGAGCTTTTCCACCAGCCAAATATGCATATAGTGATAGTCATTATTCAGCATTGCTCTACAGTGTGAATTTGTCAGTACATTCAATGTATTGACCCTTTGTGGCTGCAACGTCTCATGTTGCAGGACTTATTACGACGAGTAAGTGATACGTTAGGGTTACGATTTCTATACTCAACTTTGCTGTTGGTGTTGATGGGAATCCACAACCTTGTTGTTATTCCGCTATTTGGATTGAGGTAATAGTATTTACGTTACTTTATACATGTGATTTACCTCTGTTATAAATCCTTGAGTAATGTGTGTGTCAGCATACCGATCCAGGGATGACACTTAAGCACAGAGACTGGACCGTCTGAGGTCGGGTCGCTACAACTATCCATGTGCCAGAGCCATGAGTTGGTTGCGAGATCTTATGGGTTTCACCTCTAGCCTACCCGAACTTGTTTGGGACTAAAGGCTTTGTTGTTGTTGTTGTTGTTGTTGTTGTTGTTGTTGTTGTTGTTGTTGTTGTTGTTCAATTTGCAAACGAATTTTGAAAACAAGAACATCTTTTTTGATTTTGTAAACAGAAAATGAAAACGGAACATTTTTTAAAATGTGAACATTATTTTGAAAAAATTGCGGTTTTCTAAAACACAGGAACAAAACTGAAGTGGGTTCGTGTTGTACCCAATCTTTGGCTATCGCCCATAAAGCTATCTCCCGGGCCGGCCCAAATAGGAGTTAAAAGTCGCCCGAAAACTGAAGATAATGATTGTGTATGCATTTCATTCAAAAATATATAAATGATTGTGTACATAGGCATTGCCATGGGGGCCATATACTTTTCAACACAATAAGAGGAGTATACGGGACAACTCTTGATACAAAAAAATACACAAAAAAAAGATTATGTTTGGTTATGAAGTACATATTTTCTAGCTCTCTTTGTCCCTTAATACAAGACCTTTTTTGCAAGTGTCTGTGGTAGCATTTTTTTAATTGATAAGATAGGTATGTGCCCAATTAATATTGGGTTACCAAATATAAGAGATTTATTGGGTTACCAAATATTTCAAGATGTTGATTGATACTTCCTCCGTTTTTAAATATAAGACTTTTTAAAGATTTTACTATAGACTATATACGAAGCAAAATGAGTGAATCTACAGTTTAACATATGTCTATATACATTCGTATGTAGTACTTATCAAATATATAAGATATTGATTGATACTTATTTGCTTTCGGGTCGTGAATTTAGTACTGTACTATTTATTGGGTTATCAAAGATGGCTGAGTCAACCCGCCCCGGCTGCCTCCGCTCCATAATATATATATATATATATATATATATATATATATATATATATATTCTACTATTAAAGGAGGATCGAACGTCGTGATGGTTCGACCTCGATCAATCCCCCCTCCCTTCGTCGCCCGAACTCTCACACGCACGCAGCAGCCCACCAACTCAGCCCACGTACGAAAAATCACCAACTCAGCCCAACTCAGCCCACGTACGAGGTCCATAGTTCATGGAACCCCACGATCGCCCAGTCAAACGAACCCCACGAAAAAACAGCTCCGCAACCCACGAACGAGGACGAGGTCCATCGACCAAAAATCAAACTTCTTCGACCCGCCATCGAGACGCCAGTTCTTCCTGGCCGACCTCCATCGAGACGCCAGTTCTTCCTGGCGTACGACCTCCATCGAGACGCCATCGAGACTCGCCGCCGAACGCGAGCTGTGGGAGCTGCAGCCTCTGCTGATCGCCTCGCTCGACGGCTCTTGCTGCCTCATCTCCTGAGCCCGCCTACCGTCTTCTTCCTCATCTCTTGATCGTCTTCTTCCACCTTTGTTATGTTTCATGCTGCCCATCACGTCCTAGGTTTGCCATCCTAGACTCCTGTTCAAAACTTCATAATGTTAGTACTCAGATTGCATCTTTAACTTTTACTCCGCAAAGTTACAAAATCTAATGAGTTATGCCACCTCTTTCCTGCCAAGTAGATGAATTGTCCAACAAAAAATAAGAACATAAAAACTGCAGGTACCTTTAATTACTCTGTGGTGGAGGGGGGCAATGAGGCCTTTGACTTCATTTTGGAGTGGCAATATATATCAAAACCATGTAGTATGCGCATACTTATGGCCAGAAAGGATTTTGATTAAGTTAGTTGCGTACCAAAACCAATCTGCATCTGCATCACCGGTTCCGTAAAGAATATTGCCCTGTTTTGCTAAAGTCCTATAGTATGCGCAGGTGGAGAAGTGGCAATATATATCAAAACCATGTAGTATGCGCATACTTATGGCCAGAAAGGATTTTGATTAAGTTAGTTGCGTACCAAAACCAATCTGCATCTGCATCACCGGTTCCGTAAAGAATATTGCCCTGTTTTGCTAAAGTCCTATAGTATGCGCAGGTGGAGAACATGTGTTGAAACTGTCAAAAAAATCTAGGAAATTCTGAAATAATCTCAGACCATGTTTACTTTTACATCATGGGAACAAACATGCCTCGCGACAGGAATAGTGATAGAAGGAAATACTTTCATTTAAGCTCACCTCCAGAATCCTGTATAGTCTTTTTCTCCACTCCTTCCCCTCCACCTTCATTCTTGTCGCCATGTCTGAACCCTCTTTTTAAAAAATTGAACTTCTACAAAATCTTGCACTTTAAAAACTGAAATATACAAACTTCAGCCGTCAATCATACGCAAAGAACATGTCTATGAAAATGAACAAGTGAGACCTAAAAGCCTGTTAAATGAGTCACCAGAGGTCATATCATAAAGCTGTCATTGAAACAGGGGAAGGTAATAGTAAGACATGTGTGAATCTCAATTCAAATATCAAATTTCTAGCAACTTTTTTGTATGCACATCACACATTTGCTGATTTACATTCAAGATTTTTGGAAATCATAATATCCTAAACACTAAATCTCAGATTTCACACACTGTAGAGTGTTATACCTTGAAGTCTAGAAACTGATGCAACATTAATTTGAGTGAATTTAAAAAAAGTATTGTAGAATGAAATTCCTAGATAAGTAGTAATTGAACAAAGAGTGTTGCATACTCCCTCCGAATTTGGTTACGGAGGGAGTAGCTTTGAATAACCAAATAAATACATTGTCAGTTACCAGCACTCTCACTTCATGTATCCTTCAGATTCAGCTATGGATAGAAGGGCACTGGTAGAAATAGGCATACATTAATATATGGAAGATTCAGCAATTGGCATTACCAGCACTCTCACTTCATGTATCCTTCAGATTCAGCTATGGATAGAAGGGCACTGGTAGAAATAGGCATACATTAATATATGGAAGATTCAGCAATTGGCATCAAGTCAACACGGATTCGCATAACCTCATAAAAAGAATCTAAATTACATCTTCTATAGGACAGAAAGATGTCACAGGACAGAGAGCATCTCTATGATAAAGGAAAACAAGGTATGTGTATGCCAATCACATGTCTGCACATAAGGTACTCAATAAGCTTCACAACTTAACTTACATTAATCTTATCAGTTGTCGAATATGAGAGGACACCCAGATCACAACTCACGAATACACACCGACCACCATCTGGTTTTTTCATACGCGAACAAACAGGCACTACTAACTACGGTGTTTCGTCTTCCGATGATGATGACAATGTGCCCACGCAACTGCCTATGATGATTCCTATAGCCGGCAATCTCAAGGCCTTTCAGCCAGTGCCGCATGTGGAAACATCAATCGGTATCGCCCTTACACACGACTTTTTTTCAGTTTGCATTTATACATTTGTTAAACAAAATGGTTCTTCAGGAAATCATTCTCGTGAAGGCACTTACTATGATCATCATGCATCACTTCGAGGAACAGACAGAAGCATTGATCATAATATTGGTTCAGACATAGCACTTGGACTCGACACTGAAGACACTGTCCCCGAGCACATTGCTTCAAATGATATCATTAAATCAGATAGAAAACAGAAAAGGCGAGACCAATATATGGCACGGCGAAATAGATTAACACCTGAACAGATGGAGGAAATCAATGCACGTCGCAGAGAAGCTAGGAAAAAAAACAAAGGAGGAGAGGACTGCCCGTCAAAGAGAAGCCAGGCAACGAATGACACCAGAGGAGAAGCAACAGAGTAACACCCTTAGAAGGGCGGCCTACCAAAATATGTCAGTCCATGACAACCAAGAGACAAACACCCGCCGAAGAACACGTCTGCAAAACAAATCACCTAAGGAGAAGCAGAACATGCTAGCTCAGTGCAAGAAGAGACTCGCGGCTAGGCGCAACACCCCTTGCGCTGAATCCATCGCAATGCCGTGCCCTGATGCAGGTACCTTAGCTACACCCAACCTGATGTCGAGCACTCATGCGTTGGCATTCAGAGAATCCAAAGCTTCAGCTCCTGCCCCTGCCCCCCGGTTTGCGAGTAAGGCTGGGAACAACTTCGAATCAGACGGTAATCCTTCCATCTTTACTCTACTTGTTTTGTACATGTGCATTGAACCAGTATTTAACGGCTCGGTAATCCTTCCATCTTTACTCTACTTGTTCTGTACATGTGCATTGAACCAGTATTTAACGGCTCCACAACGGTGCAGGCGAGTACCTTAGTCGTACCCTGGATGATGATGATGCCCCCAGCGAACTCATAAATCCCTCGCAGCAAACCAATGATCACCAAATAGACGACCAGTAGAATCAAGCCCGGGAGCAGAGGCAGGAGAGCAGAGCACAGCGTAGGGCTCGGGAGCGAGCTCACAAACAAAGCATTACAATTCAAGGGAGTGCCTTAAAATGAACAGCGCGCGGGAAAAGCATACCAGAAGGTGAGAAGTCAGCTTTGCTAGATCGTCGTAATGCAAGCTTTCAAAAAAAAGCGGAGGCCTCCAGGCGCACATGCAAGTACCTTAGATGTGAACAGAGCAGCAACAAGCTCAGAAGCACCGCCCACAGGAGTTGCTTCAGCGGCTTCCTCCCCTTCATCAAGCATGCCATCGTACACCATCGGAACCAATGGTAACCCTCTCATGTTTACTCCCCTCCTGGTGTGCACTCACAATAAAAACCATTACTTACCGGCTCAACAATGTTACAGCTGACATGGATGCCTTCCTTAGCGGCATCATGGACGAGAATGCACTCTCCGGTGACCTCATGGATGATGAGTACTACCTATTTGCCGGTGAAGGTACTCTGAGGCGCCTTTCGCTGCTCATCCCTCTATATTATTGGTTTATGATGTGCATCCCATCGTGACTTGTTATATCTCCACAATGCTTGCAGCATCCGACACTGATAGCACGGACCTCGATGAGCCCGTAGAATCCTCCAACACAGGATCTATCGACCTAGATCCTTTCGACTATGTCTACTCGAACATCCCAGACAGCACACACATCCTGAAGCACGCTGCAAACTGCGAGCATTGCAAGGCCAAGAAGTTCCAGTACGAGACTGACGGCTTCTGCTGTCGGAACGGGGAGATTGAGCTAGCTGAACCCGAGCCTATCCCAGAGCTGATGAGGTTATGGTCTAGCGCGGATGCAGACTCTCGGCATTTCCGGGAGAGCATTCGGTTCTTCAACGGGCACTTTGCCTTCACTACCCTTGGCGTCAGCCTAGATAACAACTACACAAACATGAAATCCGGGGTGTACACGTTTCGGGCACATGGCACTATGTACCACAGGGTGCACTCGTTCGGTCCAAGATCTCGCCCTGAACATCTGCAGTTGTACTTCTACGATGACGATCCCAGCTTAAGCCATCGAAAGGAGGCCACCAAGCAATTGGACCAGCACGTTGTCAGCAAGTTAGTGGACGTCCTCAGGGAAAACCCCTACTCCCAACAGTTTAGGAGTTTGGGTGCCCACAAGGAAAACCTCGAGGAGTACCGGATAGACCTCAACATTGACCAGAAGCTAGACCAACGAAGATATAATAGACCCGTGTCATCCGAGGTGGCTGCGATTTGGGTCGAGGGAAGCGATCTAGCAAACAGGTTCAACCGCAGCATTACACTCTATGGGGACAACAACAAGAAGTATAGTATACATGCCACAGATGGCTGTTATGACCCGCTCTCGTATCCCCTCTTTTTTCCAAGGGGGGAGCTTGGTTGGCATCCAAATATCCCTAAGCACAATGTCCCTTGGGAGGTTGCACAACAACCAAGAGGAAACCGTGATAACGATTCAGGTGCGCCTGGTTGGTATGCTTATATGCCAGAAAAAGTTCTCTATCCTTCCATATGGTACCTAACCTTCTTCTTTCACGTCTTTCCACAGAGGGGAACAGCCGGTTGTGTGTCTCTGTCAGGGACTACTACTGTTACCGGCTACAGACGCGCCCTGCGATATTCAACCCCATACTACACGGAGCACGCCTGTTTCAGCAGTGGGGTGTTGACATGTTCATCAAGATTGAGGGATGTAGGCTGAAGTGGATAAGGGACCACCAGAGAGAGATACGTGCCGATCTATACCAAGGCCTTGTGGATAGCATCGCGGTTGGGGAGATGCGAGCGAGCGCTGTTGGGAAGAGGATCGTGCTGCCAGGGACGCATCAAGGAAGCAACCGAGACATGAAGCGGAGGCAGATGGACGCCATGGCACTGGTGCAGACATATGGAAAGCCTGACATCTTTTTGACTATGACATGCAATCCTAGCTGGGAGGAGATACTGAATGAGCTGCTTCCTGGCCAGACACCCCAGGACCGACCAGATCTTGTCGCACGCGTGTTCAGGGCCAAGCTGGAGACCATGAAAGAGATGTTGTTCAAAAAGCACATCCTTGGTGTTGTGGTAGCGCATGTGTATGTCGTCGAGTTCCAGAAGAGGGGCCTCCCCCATGCACACTTCCTGCTGATCATGAATTCAAATTATAAACTCGTGGTGCCAGAGCAGTATGACCGCGTCATATCTGCAGAGCTCCCGAACAGGCATAAGTATCCAGAGCTCTATGCCATGGTCGTGAAGCATATGATGCACGGCCCATGTGGCAATCTTAATCCCAAAAATGTGTGCATGCAAGACTTGAAGTGCAAGAGCAAGTACCCACGACCGTTCAACCAGAACACCTTACAGGGGAAGGATTCATACCCGGTTTATCGACGGCGGGACGATGGTCGTTAGGCTAAGGTCCGCCGTCAAATGCTGGATAACAGATGGGTCGTGCCTTACAACCCTTATCTGTTGCGGATGTTCAACTGTCACATAAATGTCGAGGTGTGCTCCAGCATCAAGGCCGTCAGGTACCTTTACAAATACGTATACAAGGGTCACGATCGAGCTTCATTCAGCATTGACCAGCCTGACAGCAACGGGGTCGTAGACGAGATTAAAAGGTGCGTTGATGCGCGATGGGTTACTCCACCGGAGGCGATGTGGAGGATATTCGGCTTCAACCTTTCTGAGAGTTTCCCGTCGGTCCTACAGTTGCCGCTTCATCTCCCTAATATGAATAGTGTCACGTTCAAAGCAGGAGAGGACCTGACCGATGTCGTCACCCGTGATACTGCATCTAAGTCAATGCTGACAGAGTATTTCCTCGCTAATCAGCAGCACGTGTGGGCTCGGGGTATCCTGTACAAGGACTTTCCGGGAAGTTTCACATGGCAGAGACAGAAATACTGGAAGCGGAGAGAAAAGCAGCACCAAGTAGGTCGAATCGTGTCAGCCCATCCAGCCGAGGGGGAGCGCTACTTTCTGCGAGTGCTGCTTAACCACGTACCAGGCAAGACATCCTTCGAGGACCTGCGGACCGTGGACGGAGTGCTATGTGATAGCTTCCGTGAGGCTGCCGAGAGATTGGGCCTCATTGAGGCCGACAACACACTTGACGAGTGTCTTACAGAGTCAACACAGTTTGCAATGCCAGCCTCACTCAGGAGGCTCTTTGCAACTATCTTGGTATTCTGCGAGCCAGGTGACGTGCGCGGTCTATGGGATAGGCACCTAGACGCGATGTCTGATGACTACCGTCGAACACACGCGTGCTCAAAAGCAGTGGAGCAGATGGTGTTGCTTGACATCAGGGGCATGCTACAGTCCATGGGCAAAGACATAGCGTTGTTCCCTCTTCCGGACATCGACGAGACCTATGACACTACTGGAGGTGAGGCCAGAGAAGTCACCGAGGAGTCCGCCATCGAGGTTGACGCGAACGACGCTGATTTGGCGTCCTTGCTAAACCCTGAGCAGAGGCTTGCATATGATGAGATACTGGCAGCAGTTGATGCTGGTGATGGTGGTGTATTCTTTGTCGATGGCCCGGGAGGCACCGGGAAGACCTTCCTATACAGGTCACTTCTCGCAAAGGTTCGAGGCAAGGGCAAGATCGCGCTAGCTACAGCAACGTCAGGCGTCGCGGCTTCCATCATGCCTGGAGGAAGGACAGCCCACTCGAGGTTCAAGATCCCACTCAACATTGAAGATGGGGGGTCGTGCAGCTTCACGAAGCAAAGTGGGACGGCCAAGCTCCTGCACATGGCTTCACTCATCCTATGGGACGAGGCCACCATGACGAAGCGGCAAGCGGTTGAGGCACTAGACAATAGCATGCGGGACATCATGGGACGACGGGACCGACCATTCGGGGGAAAGACAGTCGTGTTCGGTGGGGACTTCAGGCAGGTGCTTCCGGTCGTCAGGAAGGGGTCACGGGCTCAGATAATCGATGCGACCCTGCGGAGTTCGTACCTTTGGAACGGCATGCGACAGCTAAGGCTCGTCACCAACATGAGGGCGCATAACGACCCGTGGTTCGCAGATTACTTGCTACGGGTAGGTAACGGGACCGAGGAAACTGACAAGGAAGGCAACATAAGGCTCCCCGAAGATATTTGTGTGCCACCAACAGGAGACGGCGCTGACCTAGAGAAGCTAATCGACCATGTATTTCCTGCTCTGGACGACAACATGGCTGATCCAAATTACATGACATCTCGAGCGATCCTCTCCACCAAGAACGACAACGTTGATAAGATAAATACGCGCATGATAGAGTGCTTCCAGGGCGAAGAGAAGATCTACCACAGTTTTGATAGTGCAGAGGATGATCCACACGACTACTATGCCCCCGAATTCCTTAATAACCTGACTCCCAACGGGCTGCCTCCGCATGCACTCAAACTAAAGATAAATTGCCCTGTTATACTATTGAGAAACATTGATCCAGCTAATGGGTTGTGTAACGGCACAAGGCTTGTGGTCCGGGGTTTTCAGAGGAACGCCATTGATGCAGAAATCGTGCTAGGACAACATGCTGGTAGGAGGGTGTTCCTTCCTCGGATACCTCTCTGCCCATCCGATGACGATATATTCCCTTTCAAGTTCAAGAGGAAGCAGTTCCCTATTAGGCTCAGCTTTGCCATGACAATCAACAAGGCGCAAGGGCAGACCATCCCAATTGTCGGGGTGTACCTACCGGACCCGGTTTTCTCTCACGGTCAGCTCTACGTCGCATTGTCTAGAGCCACAGCGAAGAGGAACATTAAGATTCTCGCCATCAAGGACAATGGCAAGGGTAAGGGCAAGGGTAAGGAAGAAAGCAAGAATTCAAAGAAGCGAAAAAGATCTGAGCCCTTATTAACGACCATGAAGAACATAGTGTACAAGGAAGTCCTTAGCACATGAAGTCACTGGATCAAATTATAGCAAGTCAAGGTAAAGTATGTTCATTTCTGCATTACAACCACATAACTATTGTAGATTTTATTAATGCACACTAACCTGAGTTTGTTGTTGTGTAGTACTCAGGCATAGTCAGTCTTCAGAAACCATGAGTATTCCTTTCGCGACATCTACCCGTCCTGTACCTGTTTAAGCTGGAAATAACAAGAGACAGCGTGAAATTTCAAACAGATGCAGGAGGAAGATGTTTCGATAGTGACTTGCTAAAGAAGAACAAAAATACTAAGGTGTCGTATTTCTTTCTAATGCATATGTTCTTTAATATGGTCAAAACCTGTGGCATCTAATCTCATATATAGCAATATAAAAACTGACTTAAACTTCAATTGCATAGAATCTCTTGTTAGAAAGACATGGACAAGGAACTATGTATCTGATAATTAATGAAGAACCCAAGCTGAGTGAAGCCATCGGTGATCTCCTCATATCTCTACTATCTCAACTATTAAAGGATGAGTTTTTATAGGCGACAGATACATCGATATGAAGACTAGAAACATAATCTGTTTATCTGCTTTTTTCTGTACCTCTGTGATAAGATTTAGCACGCAGCTGTCCTTAATTTCTAACACGTTCTTAAACATCAATTTCAGGCCTCAAAATTCAATGAAGAAGGTGATTCCAAAGTACCATGTACATGATTAGAAACATCAACCTTAAGCTATTTGCCAAAAGATGCAGACCAAGCTTTGCATTCGATTTTTACTAATGGTACCATTTTTACTAATGGTACATTAGTATGACTGTCACCATTGTAGAGTACTGACTTTTATGTCAGGTTACCTTGCATAAATCTGTATGATTCTTGGACACCTCTGAACTTCTTGGAACGGCATCAAATGCTTGGGATATGTTGGAAATTGAAGTGAGAGAGACTCAACAAATGTCCTTGCGCTGAAGGAACACTCATATGTGTGTTGAATGTATCTACACTCCAGTTCTTCAAAGTTAGGCCGCATAGTAACACCATGAATGATGTACTTACGAGTTTATGGGAAACAGAATTGGCAAAAAGTCCGTATCCAATCCAAACAACCCCAGGAAAGGTTTAATCCTCATCTCACTAAATAAACAACCTTATCCTAACCGTATACCGATACTACACATCTAGCTAGCCTTATATATAGGAGAGATTCAATCTACCTCCAGTTTTTTGCTTCACCGGCGGTGCCAATCCAATAGACCTACCAATGCAGAACGCGGAGGGAGAGAGGGGAGTCGACCGTGACAAGGTAAGATTCGTGAGCACCTTCATCCTGATGCACAGGGAGGGGAGCAGAGCTCGGTGGCGAAGAGAAGCCGTCGACGTCGTGGTGCTTCACGGAATCCACTCCTGCTCGTACTCCGCCCATCCGGGCGAGCACGGCTTGCTCAGGGTCTCCTCGGGCTGCACCGCGCGCGCCAGTCGCCGGGCGTTGCCAGCAGGGGCAGGGGGAGGGGTGGCGTCGGGCGGGGGACGCGGGGCAGGGGGCGCTGCGCGGTGGACGCCGCCGCCCAGACTGCGCGCGCGTCCGCGAGAGCCCTGCCCGGCGGATCTCGCCGGACACCAAGGAGTGATGGGAGTGGGTGTGGGATGCTCGCGAGGGCGCAGCCAGGCCGTAAGAATAGTTCGGAGGCGGGGGGATGGGAGGTTGGGCCAGGGATTGGTGCCTCGCACCGTTGCGCGCCGTGCGGATGCGCCCCATGACGCGCCGGCGGCTGCACAGGGGAGCTGGGTAGGTGGTAGCTGAAGGGAAAAGGGCTAAGCGGTGAGGAGAAAGTGAGAGCAGTGAGGAGAGAGTGAGACTGAGAGTCACAGCTGCACTTCCTTGGTTCCTAAATAGGAGGTATAATTTTTTTATAAAGATTTTAATAAAAGACTACATACAGATGTATAAGACATACTTTAGAATGTAGAATCACTCATTTCACTTCGTATGTAGTCGATGTTTGAACCGAGGTATTTAAGAACGGAAGGAGTCACTGCTATCAAATTTCTTAGATGTCTGTCTTTTTAGTCTTTTATTTTGCATGTTGCATATGAATTATTATACTATTCCTAAAAAAATATGGCAGAACTATATTTAATTCATATATTTCGCTATGCAGAATGTGCCGCTGACAGATAGGGATATTGTTAACCATGAAAAAGAACCTATCAACAAGATCGATGTGCAGATAGAAATAATAGCAAATTCGCGTCATAACAAACCAAGAAGAGCAAATACAAATATTACACCACAAGGTATTTACTTTCACAATGATTATCAACCTTATCATTTCATTGACCTTTTTATATGTAACTAATTTGGCTTCATGTTGTCCCATGACAGATTATATTTGCACATCGGACGATATTTCCATTATTAAATCAATCATGTCCTTACATGAAAAAACGAAATTGGTGCACATCAATGATGCATTATTAACGAACGCTGAGATGAGATGCCTTACGCATGATGATGTGTTTTTGCATGGTGATGTAAGTCAAACCACACGAACTCTCTTAATTAAACATCAGTGTCTCAAAATTTAAATGTATTATATCTTTGAAATTATAGGTAATAAATGCATACATATACTGCATAAGTGCCCAGGAGCATCTGCAAAATAGAGCGGATGGAAAGGTACACATAGCAAGCACGTTTGTGTCTTCCCTGTTTAAGAAAGATAAGATAGACCCGGCAACACATCGCCACATTGTAAAACGAGTGAATACTTTTCTGGAGCATGACATGGTCAGTCTTAACTCACTACACTTATAATATAATGAAGCACATCTTTTTACCTGAAAGTGGTTACGTGTTATATAATATTTATTACTTCAGGTATTCCTTCCCGTTAACATCAGAAAATGCCACTGGTATCTATCAGTAATCAATGCGAAGAAACGAGAGATACAGGTACTGGACTCACTTGGAGTTAGAATGGGCCGCAGTGACCTCACTATGACGGTAAATGTCTGCTTCTTGTGTTTTCCTCTATACATTACATTCTCTTTGCTCTAATATGTAGTGACAATTTTCCATTTAATAGTTACAAGGACTTGACAAGCATTTAAAAATCGCATGTGATATGCCGGAGTTTAAGAGAGGTGATAGGTGGCAGGACCTCGATATTATGAATTGGACAGTCGTAGACAAGTTCCAAGAGCCAATCCAAACAGATAGGTATGATGAACACATCTCATAATCTGAACTGAATTATAGAGAAATTTATGATAGAATAGTCTTGTGAAAACATTATTGATGCAAAAATATGGTCTTATTTGTTAGCCAAAACATTGAGGTAATAGATATACATTGGACAATAAATGGAGACATGTACAATGAACATTATTACTTGTTTAAATACTTTATTTATATTGAGATGAAAGCCTAAGGAAATATTTTGATATTGTAGCGCGTCATGTGGATTGTTTATGTTAAATTGTATGGAGTATTGGACTGGAGATATTTTGTCTGATAATTTCACTCAGGTATCTCTTTTTTATAATAGCAGATTTCATCTCAATGGTGCTTTTTAACAAATTATTTTTAATTACTATATGTAGAAGGACATGAAAGAATTTCGACGAAAATTAGCTGTCATATTGTTGGAGACAGAACTTAATAAGTTAAAAGGAAGTCCAATATATTATCAGGCTGACAATGAAGAAAATGTATCTGACAATGAAGAAAATGTATCTGATTCTGATGTTGAGTTTTTGGAGGACCGAAAGCGTAAGCGGCAAGATTCACATGATGGAGCCGAAGACAAAAGCCCCCTTCGGAACCCCATCATGGCCGCGGACCCGCAAGATTTAGTTGATGAACTATGCAACCGCATCATGTCAATTAATGATGCTACTTCCTTGGAGTAAGGAGCATGTCTAAGAAGTATAAAGTTTCAATATACACTATTACAATGTTACAATTATTAACTTTTATCTACAGGAAGGAGTGGGTGCGAAGTTCTAAACCCCATCCGATAGGATTAAGTCTTAGAAGGATCCAAGGTATACTCCGCAGGGACCAGCCGTTGGACATTGATTGTTTCAACATGGCTATACGTATACTTGCAAATGACGAGGCCTTACTGACAAGAGATCCTCCTGTGCGCTTTATGGATCTACAATTTTGTGTAAGTTACTGCACATCACAAATTATTATTATCATTGTCACCATCATGTTCCTTAACCATTTTTTACCCAGACGACCGTGATTGAAGCTGCCCTCGCTTCCGCACGAGATTTAGATTCGCGGGTACAGCCAGATATTCAGGCGCTAGCATCATTGCTTCGTAGCTCGACTGAGATAGACCACACCATCTCATCATGCAATTGGGTAAGTTTGGTCTATTTTATATGGTAGTCATGATTAACATTTATTCTAAATGAGTGTTGCTTGTAGATATTGCTTCCTCATGCATTCCTCGGCCACTTCATCTTGTTCGCAATCAACAAACATGCCCGTCAAGTATCTATTTTGGACCCACTTATTCCGTCCTTATCTTCAGAAAGATATGCATTAAAATTTCAGAGGGTTGCATTCTACCTGAATGATGCACTCGAATTAGCACAACCGGGTTGGAAGTCTGATACATTTTTCTGGCCACGTAAATCACCAATTGATGTTCCGACGAGCGTAGACCGGTAAGTTACTCTGATAATCAATATGCACATTTTATATTTATTGTCATAACCTCCCAAGATAATGATAGTGTATTAATCTACAGGAATGAATCTGGTTATTTTGTTTTCAATTTTATGCTCTCATGGCATGGTAACAAATTTGTTCGTCCAATTTGCACGGTGGGTATTCTATATTACACGCTCATAAAAAGTTTGAAGCGAAATTGCATGCTAACATCATACATTGCACATGCAGGATGGTTATGAGTTGAGAAAGAATTTGTTGATACACTTGCTCGAGTATCATGCGAATGAAGCTGAAGACAACATCCCGTATGATGTAGGAGAAATTCTCAAGTGCCTCAAGTAGGAAGTTAATAAGAGATAATAAACTGGACTTGATCTCTACGCATCGGTAGTCAGACTATAGTTTTTTTTATCAGAATTTATTTGTTCATCTCCATGGATTTGTTTTCCGTATTTGCCATATATTGTGGCTATTTATTTATAAGCTTTTGCGATGCAATATGTACTGGAGGGGAAAAAAGTTAAGCTTCGTCTGAAGACAGATGCACTCATTATCTTATTTTCAATTTTATGCTCTCTGGGATGGTAACAAATATATGCAAAGGCATGTAAAATTTTTTCCCTCTGTTATAAAACTCTCCGACACAATATTTATTCTTTGAAAAAAAAAGTCTTAGGGAATATATGCACTTAGCCTACGAATCGCCCGCAAAATACAAAGAAAAAACGAAACAGCTTCACGCACGATACTTGTGCCCGATCTGTGCACGACAAGCAAATCCAGTTACTACTGCTGTTCTCAGTCGTGTAAGCATGTGCAGCTGGATTCCATCGTCGTCCAGCTATCGTGTAATTTTTGTCGTGTGTAGCACCTCTCAAGGAAAAAAAGGCTCGGCTTGCAAACCGATTAAAAAAAGCCCATCCGCCGGACCGGACGAGAGACCAAGCCCGTCCGCCGCCGCATGGCGATACGCGTCCCGGTCTGCTTCCCCGTCCGCCGCCGCAGGCCGATCTACTTCCCCTCCGTCGCGGCACCTCTTTCCCCGCCCACCCCTCCGCCGCCGGACGAGAGACCAAGCCCGTCCGCCGCCGCATGGCGATACGCGTCCCGGTCTGCTTCCCCGTCCGCCGCCGCAGGCCGATCTACTTCCCCTCCGCCGCGGCACCTCTTTCCCCGCCCACCCCTCCGCCGCCGGACGAGAGACCAAGCCCGTCCGCCGCCGCATAGCGATACGCGTCCCGGTCTGCTTCCCCGTCCGCCGCCGCAGGCCGATCTACTTCCCCTCCATCGCGGCACCTCTCCCCCCCCCTCTAACCCTCCCCCCCCCCCACGATTTCCTCCATGGCAACTGACGGTCAGCTCGAAACTGGCAACCGCCGGTCAGCGTTGTTATGTGATCGTGGAGCTCGTCGATGGTGGAGCTATGGCAGTTATCTCCCCACCCCGCATGATAAAAAGGTGCAAACCTCCCTTATCTTGAGTTCTCCCTCATTCTCTCTTCCTTTTTACTCATCGGGCCACCGCTGCCGTCTTCACCTCGCGCCGGCATCAGCGGCGGCAGTGGAGCGGACGACGGCTTCGTGCCTGCCCTCGGTGCGTGGTGAAGGGGCGGTGGCGGTCGACGTGATTCGGCTGGGTGTGCGCGACACCGCGTGTGGCGCTGCTCCGATTCGGCGGCGCGTGGACCAGGCCAGACTCGCCGCATTCCGGTCACGACGCGCATCCAGCTCTGCTGCAACTGCCGCTTTTTATCATCCACGGTCACCTGCGACATTCCACATACAGAAGTTACCTGCCACACAACAAGGTAACATACATTCCCGCCAATAAGTTTCTTTGGATGTAATGGAAACAAATAATGCATGAGAGAGATATGGAGCTCAGCTCCTTCCTTTACCAATCTATGCTTCTCCCAGTAAATCCTTGCATCTTAGAGGCTTGAACCAACGTTGCTTCATTTCTTGATAGCAGTTTTCTTTTAAATATTATACTACCTGAATGCCCGTGGTTCAGTCGTTATATTCATACTATGCATACATAAATTCAGCCATTAAAAAAATTAATCTGAGAGCCAGCATGTGCATACCTTAACAATTATTCATTGATTCTTCCTGCTAAGCTTTATTAGCTGCAAGTGAAATGGTGGGAGAGCACTCGTCGCCATGGCCGAATCTAGCGACAAAAGAACAATTTTCACTTCTCAAAGAGCAATTTTCACTTCTCAAAGATGTTCTTTTACTTTGGCAGCTGCAGGCCACATATATATTAGTAGTCCTGTTGTACAACTTTGATGAATTTTCCTTTTCCAAGTTATTGTTGGTCCAGTTATTGGCCTCTCTAAAAACATTTGTTTTCACATGTCCTTTGCTCCCAGGAAATCTGGTTCAAGCTCTACTGTTGTTTTATAGAAGAAAGTTGGAGGCGGCATTCGAAAATCCAGCAGGTTCTTCTTCTCGGTATGAAAAAAAATGACTATAGATTTCGTGGTCTGCCATTGCTTTTCTATTTCTTTGTGTTCTTGTTGTATCGGATGGCATGATTGGCATCTATTTCAAAAAGTCCATATACTTCAGCAATTGACAGATTTTGCTATCATACAAGTCAATAACAATAGGCATCGATTGCAAACTTTAGAGGTACTATGCATGTGTGTTAGAATTTTATTGATTTGTATCTATCCTTATTGCCACTCTGTTGCTTCCAAATTTAAATGTGACATATTTTGTTAAACTGTATTAGATGGCGCCAATTAACCTTAGACGTCAGCGGACATTTGCAAACTTCACAAAAAACCAGTTGAGCCTAGGTAAGTTTAACATGCTTTCTCATATTTGAAAGAAAAGGAAAACCCTGTTAGCTAATTTAAGCTATTTGTTATAGATTCATAGACTTCGACGACATCGAATATTCTGATACATTCAGGACTTGTAGCATCTGCGTGAGGGTAGATGTCAAATTCCCGGTTAATCCGAGTGGTGATAAGCTTCACTTCATTCTTATGGACAAAACTGTAAGTCTCAAGCATGTTAGATTGCTAAAATAGACATTTGTTTTATCATCATCTAACATTTCCTAAAACAATTCTAAGGGTGCCAAAATCGAGGCTATAGTTGCCGGAAAAGATTTAGTGAATAGATTCAATATTACATTGCACATGGGTCGTAAGTACATCATTCATGGTGTTACTATGCGGCCTAACTTTGAAGAACTGGAGTGTAGATACATTCAACACACATATGAGTGTTCCTTCAGCGCAAGGACATTTGTTGAGTCTCTCTCACTTCAATTTCCAACATATCCCAAGCATTTGATGCCGTTCCAAGAAGTTCAGAGGTGTCCAAGAAACACTTTCGTAGGTATGCATTCAAGCATATAATACTTACTAACATAGAGATAATCTTGGTATATAATTTTGACTAATGATAATTGACACAGACATAATTGGCATAGTCGTTCATTATGATGGACATGAACGCATTGGGGGATACCCAGGTGCTGAAATATATAGAGAGGTCACCTTCATGGATATGTGGTATGTGTACTTGGTACATAATAGTTCCAACTCTTTTATACCGAATAATCGAAATTAGTTCAAAAAGTCCTTGACATGGTTACCATTTAAAAAAATTCCACATTGTAGGGGCAAACTTATAGTTGTTGGGATTTGGGGTGGCAACTTGATTCAGAACTCATATAGGTGGTCAACAACTGAAGGCAATAAATCTATTGTCCTTGCCACTATGCTTCGTAAGGATTGCAAATACGGTAATTGAAGCATCTATACCAATAATACATGTATTGCATATTCTAAGGAAGTGTATTGTTATGTCAACCTAAATATATTTTTTATCTTGGCAATAGGAAATCTGGAAACTTCAAATTACACCACCCTTGCATTCAACCCGGATCATACTGCAGCACGCGCACTTGATGGTGAGTAGTTATGACTTATTATTAACTAAAAATCAATTACTTACTATTGTTATTAACATATGTAGACAAATTTTAAATATTATTAAATGCAACATTTATAATATATATTTTTGCAGATATTCGCCAGAAAATAATAGGTGGGTTGATTGATATGAAGTTTGTTCAGCAATTTATTGAGTGGAGGTGGGCTTTCCTAGCAAGCAAGTTGTCTACAAAGGATCCTCGACACAGGATGTATACAAAGAAAGCTCGGCGCATGTAGTACAAATAGTAGACATTGGTTATGCCTATTACGCATGATTGTGTGTTTCAATTTGTAAGTGTAGTTATCACGTACTTGGTTTGTATGTACTATGTAGGTGACTGTTTCGTCATATTTGTTTGTGTCTATGGTGTTTTAAGGGATGTGCTAATTTCACGGATGATTTAGTTATTATCTACATTTAAATACAAGTTTGTCCATGTTCATAGATTTTGAATTACCTATGACATTGTTTTTTTGTCAAAATATATTCTATAAAAAGCACTCATTTAAAATATCCAAGTCCATGCTATCACTTTGTCGAGTAATCTTTTCATATCATATACTTCATATTTTGTGTGTCCGTGACAACGCACGGGCATTCAACTAGTATATATATATAGTGACAGCCACCAGTGCTCCTCCCCACACCCCGCTCACTCGGTCACTCCTTTGCTCGCTTGGCCAGTAGTGATAGGCCGGCAGGAAATCTCCCGACCCAGGCACAATTGCCATCGACAACACACGTGCACAGGGGCGCATGTCGTCCGTTGCCATGTCCTCATCCCGCGCCGACGCCGGCGCCGTGATGGCCGTGGTGTTGGCGTTCTTCCTTGTCGTCGCAGCAGCGGCCGGCGGCAGCAATAAGATGGCATCCCATGGCGAGGTGCGGTATTGATCCCCTGCCCATGAGATTACAAATTTACTATCCATTAGTCATGCGCCCCCTGTGCTGCATGCGTTGCATGATGGTGTTGGTGCGAGTGATACAATATTTCTTTTTTAAGAGCTAGTTGAAACTGATTTTTGTTGTTGAGAAAACTAGTTGAAACTGGTAGGAGGAGACTTCACATGGGCCTGAAACGGCAATTGCCGAATTCATCTGACAATCTGACTATATATCTATCTAGTCATTGGCACCGTCGCCAAAGAGCTGTCAAACGGAATGGGTTACAGTTGAAGCTTTAAGGGCACGTGATACTCACTCATAGACATTTTGATTAATTATATTAGATGTATGTATGAAAACGGCTACATATTGTGAAACAAAATATGCATATTTAAAATAAACTAGTAAATGATTTCACATTAATAGAAATTAATTACATGTTTATAATAGGTAGGATATCAACTGCATATCAATTACACATTTATATTTAGGTAGAATATTCAGTTACATTTTAATTGCACGCTTATATTGGATAGGATATCAATTATACCTTAATAATGTGATTAGCATAAACATTGACACATTGTAGTATGATATTAACTGCTTGCTAAACATGTTGAGTGTTATCATTGAGACAATTCTTTGATGGTCGAGATTAATTGGATCTGTCCTTCGGGTGCTTTTATATCGGAAACACTAACTGGCCAATGTTCTCTGGAAGTGACGGCAAACGACCGTATTTTTTCACAGTTTTAATTGCGACGCGAGATAAAATGGTGACAGTTTTTAAGAAGAAAATGCATTTCTTAAGGAAATTGTCATATTGTTCTAAAAAATTTGTCATGCGGTTTACAAATGTCACCCCCTCCCAGTGAATGTTCGCTGGCTATTGCTGTTCTTTTATATTGATATAGATATAGATATGATATGGATACAATATATTAATACAATACTAACAAAAATTCATGATTAATAGTTTGTTTTAAAATCACATTTGGATGTATAAAGTTTTTGTGAGCAAAATTTGGATGTATAAAGTGAGTGCACTATTTTAGTGGTACTAAAAATGGAGATAATCCATTTTCGATAAGTGCCTTAAAATGCGTAAGTTTGTAATAAGAAAAGAAAAAAAATGTAAAAGCTTGTTTTTGTTTTTTTGCTTCCCTTGCTTCTCTCGTCTTTTCTCTTCCCTCGCGCTAAACAACAACGGGCCGGATGTACACGCACGCAGGGCGCGAATCTCAAAGCATCTCCCGGCGCGCCTGCGGCGGCCGGCTCGGCGGAGCAGTTCCGGGGCAAGGCGCGGCTGCCGAGCTTCGCCGCGCCGCGCCGCTACGAGCTCTTCCTCCGCCCCAACCTCGTCGCCTGCACCTTCTCCGGCTCGGTGGCCATCTCCGTCGCCGTCTCCGCGCCCACCCGCTTCCTCGTGCTCAACGCGCTCGACCTCTCCGTCAACCGCGCCTCCATCCGCTTCCATGTAAGAAAAATGAAATTCCTTGAGACCTCCTCGCCCTCTTCTAATCATCCTTCGCCGGTACGGCTCTCGCAGGCTTTGGCGCCCACGGAGGTGGTGTTCTTCAAGGATGACGGCGTGTTGGTGCTCGGGTTCGCCAAGCAGCTTCCCCTCGGCGAGGGCCTGCTCAAGATGGACTTCAACGGCATTCTCAACGACGAGATGAGAGGATTCTACAGGAGGTATGCAACGACTTCTTTCTGGACTCTACTACCCTACATCATGATCAGCGAACCTCAACACATGTGATTTGTTCTAAATTTTAAGTAGAAAATTACAAAAGGGGAAAAGTTGAACTGTGGTTTGGAAGTTCACTGTGAAGGCATTATAGTGTTATGATCTATTTCTGAAATAAGAGTTTGATCGAGCACTTTGTTATGAATGCCTTTCCTGCTATTTATGCTTTTCTGATTTCATTTGATTGCAGTAAGTACCAGTATAAGGGGAAAGCGAGAAACATGGCGGTGACGCAATTTGAGTCCGTGTATGCGCGGCGGTGCTTCCCCTGCTGGGATGAGCCCGCATTCAAGGTGATTATATTTGATAGCTGGAAGGATGACTTTATGTTCCTCAAATACGTGCACATAGAGCATCAGTGAGGTTAGATATATTTCATAACATATCTTGTTTTGCCGTCTCGATTTTCCAGGCTAAGTTCAAGCTAACACTTGAAGTTCCATCTGAGCTGGTAGCACTGTCCAACATGCCAGTAGCTAACGCGACATTTGCTGGTCCTCTCAAAACTGTGCGTTACCAGGAATCGCCACCTATGTCAACTTATTTAGTGGCCATAGTTGTCGGTTTGTTTGAATATGTAGAGGGTATGACAACAAAAGGTATCATCTCTGTTTCTGACATCATCCATTCAAAGAGTTGCATGAGACCTTTCTCTTTCCCTTTTTATTTTATTTGTTTGTTTAATTTTATTCAGGCACAAGAGTTCGTGTGTACACTCAAATTGGTAAGAGTAACCAAGGGAAGTTTGCACTAGATGTTGGAGTGAAGTCGTTGAATCTCTATAAAGAGTAAGATCACAATCTAGCCGTGCTTCCACACTTTGGTTTCTAATGAATAGACATGATTGATGTTAATGAAATACTGTGTCAAGCTGTGGTTGTTGCTGAAACAGTAACATTAACAATAAAACTCATTTCCTCAATTGGTCAGTTACTTTGACACTCCTTATCCACTCCCCAAGTTGGATATGGTTGCTATCCCCGATTTTGCTGCTGGAGCCATGGAGAACTACGGATTGGTCACTTATCGGGAAGTAGCTTTGCTTTTCGATGACAAGTCTTCATCAGCATCCAGCAAACAGAATGTATCTATCATAGCTCAGAAATTTATTTAACTTATCTTTTCATCGTTTACAGTTCACCTCTTAACTAACTGTGCGATGTTACTATACATAAATCGGTTTAATAAAAGAACTACACTATCTCATGATCATCTATAATTCACTAATAATTCTTAACATTTCTTCGTAATTAAACCTTTTATATGTGTAAACATCCTTTTTATATTGACCTCAGCATGTATTTTATTAGGTTGCAGTTACTGTGGCGCATGAATTGGCTCATCAATGGTTTGGCAATCTTGTAACCATGGAATGGTGGACTCACTTGTGGTTAAACGAGGGATTTGCTACATGGGTAAATCAATTCGGCCACTCAAAAGTTAAAAGAATGAAATATCAGGTTACCAATGTATACTGAATGAATAGGCTTTCTGTTTTCACAGATGAGCCATCTAGCTGTAGATTCTTTCTTTCCACAATGGAAGATCTGGACACAGTTTCTTGATAGGACAACCACTGCTCTCAGGCTGGATTCACTCGAGGCGTCTCATCCTATTGAGGTAATCCCATTGTTTATTACTGTGCCATAGCCTGCTCCGGTGGTTGGATATGTCGTGGACTACATTCTCCAAAACCATAGTTGTCATGTCATGCACTCTACTATCATAGAAGTGCAAGAATCTATTTTAATTGTAAATTTTGACAATGGCAAGTTTAAGTAACAACAGTGCATACTGCGTAATATGCTATTACCAACACATTATTGGCTGATTCATGATTGACTCATAAAATTCCTATGGAATATTAAAATTGATGCTTAAGTATCTCTACTCTGACAAGTGGCATCTTACTGTGGGGAGCAACTTCAGTCAATGCATCAACATAGATTCATTTCGTGGCATTAACATTTTCACTTCTCTAATGCTAACTTGTGATTCATTTTTTACTTTCCACTATCTGTTTTCCTGGATGCTCAGGTTGAAATACACCATGCCAGTGAAGTTGATCAGATTTTTGATGCTATTAGCTATGACAAGGGTGCTTCTGTTATTCGCATGCTACAAAGTTACCTTGGCGCAGAGCGTTTTCAGGTCTAATACTGCCTCTACCTGAACTCTAGAAACTTGTTACCGACTCACTCTTCTTACCTAGACTTGGCATTCTTTTTCTCATCACGTAGCTTAAAAGTATACAAGATCACTTTCAGCCAGTTTATTTTGTTCTTAGGAAACAGTGATACTTTGATGTCATTTCCCCACTATTCCATCTAGCGGAAACACTACATGACTCCATGCTTGTCCATTGCATAAAATATTTGTATGCTCTTAAATCATACTAGTTGGTAAACATGCTTTTGTCAGCGGTGTTTTAAGGAGAGATTTCTGTTCTTTGAAGACATATTCTAGGAGCAAAATGACCATTTCTTCATAGATTATCCTGCCCTTGTTTAATGCATACAAGCATCATATGTGACCATTTGTACTTCACCGATCACATGATTTAAGGTGGATGGTTTGATAAATTAGCATATCGAGACAGATTTGTCGATATAGGTGTGATGGTGATCTTATGTATTGTTGTAGCATCTGTCATGCTCACAGGATAACATTACTTGTTCACAAAAAAAGGAGTAAAATTTAGCGATCGTTGACTCTTTTCTTGATCATATAATGAATCTATCAAACTGCACACTCTTAATACGTTAAAAGTCAAATTTTAATTAATTACATTATTTAGTAAACGAATTGCTGCACTCTCCTTTCTGTGTAATTTCCCCCTGCTACTCTTTAACTCCACGTCGTTCTCCTAGTGTATTCTCATATGCTATAGATACGAAACTGTGTTCTTTCAGAAAGCGATGGCTTCGTATATGAAGAAATATGCATACTCAAATGCTAAAACCGAGGACCTGTGGGCTGTTCTTGAAAAGGAAACTGGTGAACCTGTCAAGGATTTGATGACTACATGGACGAAGCAAAAAGGTTATCCTGTTATTAATGCGAAAATTAAAGGGAATGACATAGAGATTGAGCAGGTAATAGTTTTTTTTTTGCGGGTGAGCAGGCAATAGGTTATCTTACATACCATCCTTCGTATCTATCATGCATTCATCATCACACGACTAACCAAGTATGCATTTGTTCCATACCATTTTGTGAACGTATAACTGACTGTTATAACTGGTCCTCTGAGAATACTGTACTCAATGATGTTAAAAACTGGAAATATTGTACTGCCCCTATGGCCATTGATCTGTCACTTGATGCATTCACGTATTTACACAGCAGCCCTAGTATCTGATCATATATTCTGGCGTATGCCTGACCGTATCAAGAACAACTTACATGAATCTCATAGAAGAACTGAATTAGATCTTGTTCTGAAGTTGGAGCACTTTTAGGGTGCTCTATCTTACCACATTAGGGTTAAGAGGTGGTTTAAATCTGAGTCGTTGGTTGATGAAAATTTGAAGGATATTTTGGGCCCTAGTGCAGATAAGGCTAATAAGGAAACTTACAAGTAATTTGGTAAGGTAGATAGGCACAGACGTTTCCCTACAAATCACGAGAGACATGTTTAAATGCACATTACTTCCCATGTTCCCATCTCAGCCCAGGGATACACATCCTGCATGATTATTGATTTAAATCAGATGGTTGCCAAAAGATCTAGACCGCGGTTTTCTGCAGTTTCAGTTATGTATCGTTAATTTGAATGTTCAAATAATTTATATTTGGGAGCAATGAATTTTATGACAGCCTGAAATGGAAGTGTCAGATTCAGACTTACATATAAAGTTAGTATTATAAGGCAATAGGCATAAATTAATTATCAAATTTTAATCATGAAGTATGGTTTTTCTGTATCAATGTACTTGTATGTTTAATAGTGATAATTTGGTATATGTGTTTATTTTTAATAAATCCAGACAAACAATTCAAGAAATAATCATTACATTTGTCCTGTCAAATGTGAGTCTCGATGTATAATTTGATGTGCAATGATAAATTATGGTATTAGGTCAGACTGACTTGCTTTCCTTAAATATGTTAATTATCTACAATTATTTCATGTATTGCTGTGCCCACTTCCAAGGTTTTTGAGTCGCTGAGGCTGCGGCTAGTGACTTGCTGGCTTGAGTCAACGACTTGGCTTGATTAGTCCCCCCAAGTCGCCATGGCACAACAGTACATAGAGCAGCAGAGCACATAGATATACAGCAGCAGAAGAGCACATATACAACAGAGAAAATATACTACATCTAAGCAGAGCACATATAGAGCCCACCCTGCGCTCTCTTTCCTTCGGTCCTCCTCCTTCCCCAGTCCCCACATGATCACATATACAGCAGCAGCAAGCCACGCGAGCCAGTGAGTCGTGCGACTAATCGCCCCAAGTCGCCGGCGAGCCACGCGAGTCGCGCGACTTGCTCCCTGAGTCAAGTCGCCCGCGTGAGCCAGCCACGCCGCGATGACTTGGCGATTAGTCGGCGACTCAAAAACAGAGCCCACTTCCCTCTACGAGTTAATAGATCACCCTTAGCCACTAGACCAAAGCAAAGAGAGGGTTCTCACAAAAGTGTGTCTTATTTTATATTGGTTAAAGTGAAAAATCTAATAAATGAAATTGTTAAAACTTGATCTCGTTGACTGATAGATCTCCGTGTATAGTATTTTTCTCCACGAACTTGATGATTTCTGTTTGTTGCAGGCCCAGTTTTTGTTAGATGGGTCCTCTGGCTCTGGCATGTGGATTGTCCCTATAACTTCAGGCTGTGGTGCATATGATACACAGAAAAAGTTATTGTTGAAACTTAAACGTGATAAGCTGGTCATTAGTTCACAATGCGGTGACCGAAAGAAGGGCGGAAACTTTTTTACTAAGTTGAATGTAAATGGAACTGGACTTTACAGAGTAAAATATGACGATGAGCTTGCAGCTGCACTTCAAAATGCGTTGGAGACCAAGAAGCTCTCACTAATGGATAAAATTGGTAAATGCAACATGTGACCGTTGAATCTGCTTGTAACATTTTGGTTGCAGGTATTATAACATTAGCATTGCAGGCATTGTGGAGGACTTATATGCACTTTCTATTGCCCGCCAGCAAACATTTGCGTCGTTGCTACGTTTACTCTACGGTTATCGTGGAGAAGCTGATTATAGTGTTCTTTCACACATAAATACTGTACGTAAATCCTGTAGGTCCAGTTGATTCTATCATGTTCAATTGTTCATGAAGATAAATCACCTATATCTTTTACTTTGGATTGGCAGGTAACTACAAGTATTGCTAAAATATCTGCTGATGCTACTCCTGCCTTGGCTGGTGACATCAAGCAACTTTTGATCAAGATTCTGTTGTCACCTGCAGAGTATGCCCCACCATAACTGCTATGAGTTTCTTAATGTGTTACACTCACAATATATCATCTCTTTTGTTTCACAAAAAGGAAAAGGAAACATAATATATCATTAATCTTCTTCCTAACTTCTCATGTTGCTTGAACATTCCTTCTTTTGTGGCCGATGCATGACATACGCATGATTCTTTCATGTTATTACTTATTACTGTATATTTCCTACAGGTTCCTATGTTTCTTCTTTTTAACTATGTGACACTTATCTTTCAGAAAGTTAGGCTGGGACCCCAAGAAGGGTGAGAGCCACCTGGATGTAATGCTTAGACCACTGCTGTTGACTGCACTTGTCCAACTTGGACATGGTAAGACCATTAATGAAGGAGTTAGGCGCTTTAACATCTTCACACGTGATCGCAGCACTTCTCTTCTTCCTCCGGATACTAGAAAGGTCCTACCTTTTGCTATCACTTCACGTTGTACTCCTATGATTACTTCTTCCATTTGTGACTTGCGCTGTTCTGCAGGCCGCATACCTCGCTGTGATGCAGAATGTTAGTAGTTCAAACAGATCCGGTTATGATGCTCTCCGAAAAATCTACAAGGAGTCAGCTGAAGGGGAGGAAAGATTACAAGTCTTAGGTGTGTAGCCTTTTGACCATGTTAAACTAACAAAGCTTGCCCATGTTTTTGGTTGTTCTAAAAGCATTTTCTTATTGTTTCAAGGCATATTATCTTCTTGCCGGGATAAGGGTATCGTCCTTGAATCACTGAATTTAATTTTCACTAATGAGGTAAATGCAAA
Organism: Triticum monococcum; assembly: GCA_034509565.1. Classification (NCBI taxonomy): domain Eukaryota; kingdom Viridiplantae; phylum Streptophyta; class Magnoliopsida; order Poales; family Poaceae; genus Triticum; species Triticum monococcum. The sequence continues at coordinate 420,241,274 of CM067845.1, forward strand.
TATCATTACTTTCTTCCACAATTATAGTCGAAGGTCTCTGTGAGCTACCTTGTGTGTGTCAAGTTGCAAGCTGTACTCACGTCTCATGCCTCTCTTGCTTGTCAGGTTCGCAATCAAGATGCATATATTCTCCTTAGAGGTATTCAACCAGAGGCACGTGAAATTTCGTGGAACTGGTTGAAGGTACGATCTCTTTTAACGATGAGGACCCTTTTATCTCTCTGTGTTGACATGTTGTTGATGCGTAAAAGTCGTTATTTCTGGGTCCTGTCTGGAACATCAGATTCTTGTAGGTATTCTAAACAAATAGGAATATCCAATCATGAGATGTCTCTTTTTCTACCAACTTCATTGAGATTTCTGCATTACAAAGAGGACCCAGAGTTCTTCTGTTTTTGTCAACAAGAATTCAAGTCAAGTGGCATATTTGCAAACAGCTGCACTATATTTGTGAATTTGTTTCGGGATCCTGATCTCTTTATATGGATTTCCCTCGTGAATGTATTTTAAGTAGAGTGAATTTGAGGCAGCAGCACCCAACCATCTATTTTTTGTGGTTTCTTCATCTGACACCTTAGGAGATGACTGATGGTTCATATTAGTGTTAGCAGACTGAAACATTTGAAAACATGGTGCTAACATTTGTCCCGTTCTATCTGTCTGCAGGAAAACTGGGAGCGCATCTCAAAGACATTTTCCGGGATCTCGGTGGCGAATTTTGTTAAAAACATAGTTCCATTGGTACATTTAATCACAGTTCTATTGCCCTATTTCCGTGATCCATATTCCCCACTTTTGCAGGTATTATTTCCATGAGGTCATAGCTAATGTGAACTTCCTTGTTTCTTGTCAGTTCACCTCCAACGAGAAGGCGGCAGAGATCTCCAACTTCTTTGCAACCCGCACAAAGCCCGAATTCGAGAGGACACTGAAGCAGAACCTTGAAAACGTGCGGATCAGTGCGAGATGGGCAGAGGGCATCAGGAGCGAGCCCGGGCTTGCACAGACGGTGCGTGAGCTCCTGGGCAAGCCCTGACGTGTTGCTGCTAGAGTGCTAGGTTACCGTTGTAGTTGGCAATAAGAATGCATTTGTGCCTTACCATGTGTGGAAACTGTGGCTTGAGATGATATTTGGTTGTACATTTGTAGTGGTGGTGGTAGCGAGTCAGCTGATGCCAGTTTGTAGCCAAATCATTGATTAGTATGAATGCATGTGGTGCAAATGGGTTGTATGAAGAATGAGAATGTTAAGGAGAAACTAGGTAGCATGTCCATTAATGAAGATTTATGTGGATGGTGCATTTCATGATGAATCTAGACATGGTGGCTGGGGTGTGATATGCCAGGACTCAGATTCGGACATCCAGTTTATGGCTGCAGGGTCAGTGAATGATTTGGCTGATGCCTTGCACGCCAAGACGATGGCCCTTGTACATGCTATTAATGTGGGTGATCATCTTGGTGTTGGCCGTGTACTTTTTGAAACTGACAGCTTCACTCTCCAAAATGCTATATCCTCAAGCTCGCACGATTACACACCGGTGGGTCATCTGTTTCGTGATATCAAGTACTCCCTCTGTTCTAAATTACTCGTTGTAGAAATGAATGTATCTAGAACTAAAATACGTCTAGATACATTCATTTCTACGACGAGTAATTCGGAACGGAGGGAGTATAAGCTTAATATCCAATTCATTCAGGCTGAAGTAGTCCATGTTACACGTAGCTGTACTAAGCCAGCACATGTGTTGGCCGCCATGGGTGCAGGATTAGCTACTGGTGAAGCGTCTTTGTGGCTTGACAGCTTCCCTGCCAATGTAACCTGTGTCATAACCGGCAGTTCTGCCGTGATCTAGATGGAATACAAGTGTTCCATTTCAGAAAAGTAGATTTACGTCCTTTTTATATTTCTAGGGGGAATGTTGAGCCCTTAATTAGTAAGAGTAGGCTTCTACAATAAAATTTGGGCCGCAATATCCGACGAATGTTCGCTGTACAGTATGATTCAATAGTTTCTTCGTAAACGCAGGGCAATTTCTTTAAAGAAGATAAAAAAATGCGGCAAAAAAAGGCAGGATTTGCCGTCTTCTATGGGGTAAAGTTGAAAAAAAAAAGCATTCCCTTGCCATCCATCCCCTTTCAGCTGACGTTCGTCACTTATCATTGTGATAAAAAATCTGGATTGGTATGTCAAATCAAGGTGGCTTGGGCAGCCATCGATAAGCTGCAGAGAACCGGCCCTAACTGACCGGGGCAGATCCAGACCAGTCCAGGTCCAGTAGCCGTTCTTCTTCCTTGTCCGTCCACGTTTTCTGGGACGCCTTTTCGTCATCTTTGCTTGCACTTCCACCCAATACAGAGCAGACAGACAGTGGGCGTCTCTCCCCTACAGAAATGGACCAGTCCCGTCCATCCGCATCCGCTCGCTCGCGTCATCGCGTGCGTTCCCAGAATAACTAGCACCAATAAACAAAGGTTAGTTCTTGCTCAGTACTATCACCATCTCAAATCTCGGCTTGTCCCCCTCGCTCCCCAGTATTGACTGCTGGCGGGCTCATCCCTCTTCCCACTCTCAGCGCGCCCAGCCTCGGATCCAGGAGCCAGCCGCCCGCAATGGCGTCCCTCCTGGAGATCTTCGTGGGATCCTGTTCCTCCTCGGCGCCGCCGGTGGACTGGGAGGCGGAGGCCTACCCGGAGTACGCCGACTACGCCGTCCTCCCCCTGCTCCTCGCCTTCTTCCCCGCCCTGCGCCTCCTCCTCAACCAGTTCCTCTTCGAGGTAAATTCATCGCCTGTCTGTGTCTGGCTGTTTCCCTCTTCTTCAGTTAGGATGCGTTTGGTGCGTGGGCAGTGAGTCCACTTGGCCTGGGATATCTCTCTTGTTTTCCCATCCAAGAGTTGGATGAGCCAGTTCTGGGCACGCTCAAGGCGTCCACAGGTTGGTATCGATCGATTCATGGTAATTAGTCAAATGATCTTGATCGTTGGTACTCTTCGTTTCAGACGCTTGGTCGGTGAGTTGCCTGTAATTAACTGAACTCCTCCCAATGGGCTTGGTCAGCTCAATTACTAGATGGTTGCCTTAATAATCAAAGGTCAGTAGATTGGATCAATGCTTAAGTTTCGTGGCTTCCCGTGCTCCTCATGTTGTCATCGTCGCTCCTCATTGATAAAAATACTTGTCATGTGGAAATCGCGGATTCGCTAAACAACATTTGCTTACCCCACCCAAGTAGGTCTTTACATCATGTTATCTGAACCCTTAAATTTGACAACATACATAGGGTACAATTTGGATAATCCATCGTGTAACAATTAATCAAAGCATTCACACATATATCAAATGAGCATTAGTAAGGACATGGAAGTTTATGAATTGCCTCTCTCCTTCAGTGATGATGTTGGGATTGAAGTAGTGATTGCGGTCCCGAATGGTACAAAGACTGGTAGGACCTATGGCCCTTCCTTGTACCGGTGTTGGTCTTCGAAATTTCTAATCTAACATCATTGCATCCGTAGGTACCGACTTACCGCGTACTTGTCTTGTTACATAAGTCACCGGGAGTACTATACTTAATGATTTCATATTACTACTATACACTTGTGAGCAAAATTGTTTCAAGAATGGTGCAAATCAGAACTACATGCACATGTCATAGTTCTTAAATCTCACTTTCTTCGCAGGTGTTAGCAAGACGACTTATATTTGGAAAGGGATATGACAAGCTTGCTGAAACAGATGAAAGGAGAAAGAAAATCAATAAATTTAAGGAATCGGCATGGAAATTTGTTTATTATCTTTCTGCAGAACTCTTTTCACTATCTGTAACATACAATGAATCGTGGTTTACAAATACAAGATACTTTTGGGTAGGGCCTGGCGAGCAGCTGTGGCCTGACCAAAAGATGAAGTAAGAGAGAGAAACAATCTCTTTTGTTCCTTATTATTGCAACTTCCAAGGGCTTCAACATTGTTTGTTTTTCTCTCCAGGCTGAAGCTTAAGGCTGTATACATGTATGCTGCTGGATTTTACGTATATTCTATCTTTGATCTTCTGTTGTGGGAAACAAGACGCAAGGACTTCGGAGTCATGATGTCTCACCATGTGGCAACTATTGTTCTGATTGTTGTGTCCTATATTTGCAGGTATGCAGATGAGTGTAATTGCCCTTATATACCATAACAATACACAGCATAGTCAAACTTGAAGTTGTTGCTACTTCCAAACAGATTATCTCGTCCTGGCTCGGTCATTTTACCCCTCCATGATGCAAGTGATATATTCCTAGAGATCGGAAAGATGGCCAAGTACAGTAGCTGTGAGTGGCTAGCTGTTGTAGCATTTCTACTTTTTGTGGCTTCGTGGATCCTTCTTCGGCTAATAGTTTTTCCTTTCTGGATCCTCAGAAGCACAAGGTAAACATTCTTGGTTGTTCTGGCATGTGGTGCTACTTTACCTGATTAGAAAGCAGCATTACTCTACTAAGTTTTGTAGTGCATTTTGTTGATCAATTCAATGGTCTTGCGTCTTTTTCAGTTATGAAATAGCTATGATCGTGGACAACGAGAACAGAAAAATCTACAGAACCTCGTACTACTATCTTTTCAACACTCTCTTGTTTTCACTTCTGGTCTTTCACATATATTGGTGGGTACTGATTTACCGGATGCTCGTCAAACAAATTCAATCCAGAGGTCATGTTGGTGAGGATGTTCGATCCGGTCAGTGATTCTTATCTTGCTCATTTCCTTGGTGTTAGATTTTTTTTCTTTCTCAGCAGCATACTCTTATGGATTTATTATAAGCTACCCCTGCTATTAAACAGATTCTGAAGGCGAAAACAACCATGAAGATTAAGCTGAAGGTTGTTGGATGCTTAACTGAAGAACTGTATAGTTCGCAGTTGGGAATGAGAATGGTGCAAGCGGGTTGTATAAAGAATGAGAATGTCAAGGAGGAGCTAGTTAGCATATCCATTAGGAGGAAATTCAGGCACAAAACGAAAACTGAAAGGGCTCGAATCTCGGTGCCACTGGAACAAGCCTCCTTGATGTATCTTTTTTGTAGATTGAATGTATGAGGTGATGCTATCATTCAGGGTCTTGAGGCATCAATCTTACATCGTGATATTAATCTCCATATGTATGTGAAGATGTCTTTTGAGAAATACTGAGCCTCCAAGTTATAAAAACTCTCTTTTATATATGTGGCTTGATTGTAATTTAGTGGTCATATTCTCAAATATAAAAATAACATTTAGTGGTCCTTATATGTCATTATTATATATGCTTGCAGTTCATGTTAAATATTCAGTATGATCGATATTGGAAATGGACATCTCTGTTAAACATGTATACAGAGAAGATATCACTAATTTAGCTGATACTCAGTGTAATCAATCATGTATTTTCATATATTTAATCATGTTCAGCACACATACAATTTACAGAAGAGATCGAGCTACATGTTTTCTGTGAGGCATCAAGCCATCAGCGACTGCATCACTTATTATAGCACCTTGCTGGCAACGACCATCACGACCGAATCTCCCCTTCCTCTAGGTCTTCTTCGAAGCTTTGACGATGATGATAATGCTGCTGCTGCTGCTGCTTCCAGTCATCGTCGTCAAGCTTGCGGAAGAGTCCAATCTGCCGCAACAAGTTGTAGTTGTTGGGCCTCGCCGTGTTGTACTCATCAATGCCGAGCCTCTTCAGATCCTCTGGGTGTAGGGTATCGTCGGGCATTGCCGTCCTCTCCATCTCGAGCACTTCCTGACGGGCCTTCTCCCTCGCCCGGGACGTGGCCTCCTTTCGCTGCCTTTCCAGAGCACCGGCGAGCTGCTCGCATGTTGGAGGAGCTGGGCTGTCGACGATCTCGTCTGAATCAGAATCTGAGTCACTGCCGCCGGAGTCGCTGCTGCCGGAATCAGTGTCTGAATCACTGTCGCTGGAATCAGTATCCGAACTGCTGCTGCTGGAGCTTGGGCTGCCGCTGGCTGTTTCATCTTCCACGAGCAGCAGAGGTGCCGGCACGATCGGTAACGGGGAGACGCCACCGCAGATGTCAACCTCTTCGTCATCCTCCTCTTCGGCCATGGCCTTAGGGCCGTCTTGGTGCCGTTCTTGCAGCAGAGGTTGCGGCACGATCGCCAAGGGGGAGACGCCACCACAGATGTCAACTTCTTCGTCCTCCTCCTCTTCGGCCATCACCTTAGGGCCGTCTTGGTGCCGTTCTTGGGGCGACGGATTCGCTGTTCTCCTCTCTCGAGCGAACTTGTCAACCTGCTCTTGCAACTCGACAACGGCGGCGTTGTCCAACGCGTGGATGTCGATCTCGATTTCGCCGGGGCGGGTGGCGCAGCTGTGCTTCTTCAAGAGCTGGAAGATGTGATCGGGGATTTCCGCAACGAACAGCTCCAGGTCTTCCGCGAGCATCTCCCTCTCAGAGGCCGTCATCTTCCTCTTCGTAGGCGGCTTCTTGCGATTGATCACGGGAACTGGAGGGGACGCCTTCCTCTTCTTGGCCGGCGGCTCCTCGGCCAAGAACCCTGGACGACTCTCCTTGACGCGGGGAGCCAACGTGGACGAGGCGGGAACTAGCACGGCGGCCGCCTTGTGGACGAGGCGACGGACGGCGACGATCTCTGCTTGGAAGCGCTGCCGAAGGATCTCCATCTCCCTCGCGCGCTTCTGGCCGGACATGATGTCGATCTTGGCGTCAAACGGCGCCCGGCCTGTGACGAAGCCGTGCTTCCTGGTGAGCTCCCCACCGTAGGGGTAGGCAATCTCCATGGGAAGGGAACAGGGGACGCCGGTCGCTGGGGAAGGGCCGGAAGAGGCGAGAGGATGCGGCCGGTGAAGGAGTCGATGGGGAAGATGGAGAAGAGAAGTCCCGCGTCGATGGGAAAGGTCAGAGCGAGGTCAGGGCAGAGGCAGCTTGGCTGCCTTAGATTGATGAGCTCAGCTCAGGTGTGATGCCGATTCAAAACCGTGGATGTGGATGCGTATGTGATATTGTGATCCGTGAGGAAGTCGGATTTGCTTGCGTGCATTTAAAGCTTGGTGCCAAGTTTGAGGCCATCTCGGAAGCCCGCGCCTATCGTATCTTTCTTGTGGCGAAAAAGACGCAGCAAATTGAGTTCAGTCTTCAGTCTTAGTTGCGATTGGATTGGCATTTTCGTCTCGGGCTGTCAGCCACCTCCACACCCGGCCACCAAAGTTCCCAAAGTTGAGTTCAGTCTTCAGTCTTCAGTCTTGACTCGTAACATGCACACATCTTTTGCTGCAAGATCAGGCACCACAGGTCTTCTCGTCCGAAAAGCGCAATCTGTAGACCGACAGCAAGGCGAACAGGTGCCTGATTTGAAAATCGTGCGAATAGTATCTGCTATCACCAAAGATCCTAGAGAGCAAAATCATGATTCTGAACCAGTGATATCGCGCCAGTTCGTGCTATAGGAGAAGAAACACAAGTGTTAAGTGAATAGGAAAGTTGGCAATGTTCTCCAAAGACCAAAGCTATATGTGATCGGCTCTTTCTGATTTATGTGTCTCTGCGTTCGAAAAACTGCACAATCAAAACACAAACTGAAGCAATTTTCACGCGTGCATGGTCAGGTGCTCTCTGCTTTCTGTTAGATTTCGTCGGCCTCGCGGTGGACCGTGAGCCCATGTAAGCTTCCGTGTGCTCGTGACGAACAACTGTTGCCTCGGCTCGCCTCAATGCAATGCGTATGAAAATTTTAAAAAATGTTAAACATGTATCAAAATATTTCTGATGTATACAACAAATGTACAATGTGTATGAAAAAAATAGACACTAAAAACATATATTGAAAAAAATGTAATAATGTGTTAAAAAAAGTTAACCATGTTACTGATCTATACATACAAAAATCTAAGGCGTACATGAGAAAATAGACATCAAAGTATTAACTGTGTATTTGAAAAAAGTCAAACATGTATAAAAATGTTCCTGATGTATACAACAAATGTACAACGTGTAAGGAAAAAGTAGTCCTTAAAACATGTATATTGGGAAAAATGTTGACCATTTATTTTAAAAAAATGCTAAATATCTATTAAAAAATCTCTAACGGATAAAATATGTATATTGCGCGTGGAAAAAGTAGGGAACTGGCTACATACAAATCGATTGATTTTGTATTTTGGGTCAGTCACTTTTTTGCACCGTACAAGTAGAAAACAAGGCCAAAGGCTATCCCTGTGGCAACGCTGTGCCTAGCTGGGCACATGCATGCTTGCGTGCATGCAATTGTTTGGCATGACATGTATGGATAATTTTTTTTCAAAACGGAGGCAGAAGATTTGCCTCATCAATTAATTAAGTAGAAGAGAATTGCCCAGTTAATTAACGGAAAACCAGGCGAAAACCAATACAGACCAACTACAGGTGGACTACTCACAAAGTGACCACCATACCTAACACCTAACGTCCACCAACCCGCACACTGTTACAACATGAAGACACCCGAATGAGAGTAACTCTGCCGAAAACCACGGGCACCACCAAATCCACGAAGACAAGCCAGACCATAAGGACAACCCAAGAGACTGGTAACCATCCATCAAGCAGCTGCGAAAGCCTTTCTTGTGGCGTCACTCTTCTTTCCTTTGCTCCTGAGAGCCTCCTCCACAATCGCCTTGCCAGATGCGGGGCTCACCCTCTACAAACGTTTGAGCAAGCTGTGAAGCTCTATTTCGAAGAGAATCTCATTGAACTTGTCACGCACAGAAACCTGCCCAATGGTCACATGCGAGTGGGTGATTGCAACATCGGAACCTCCACGCTCAACAGAGGCGAGCGACTGGTTGGGCTTCGAAGGATCAGGCGCCAACGCACCAACCGCCTCAACATCATCAGTCACGGGTACCACTGGCACGATGGACTCAGGCGTCTTCAGTTGGTCACATGAAAGAGCCTCAGAGTTAGGTGCCAACACACCTATCTCATCAACCTCGCCACTCAAAAGACGCCACATGCACAATGGCCATAGATGAGGCATTGACAGAACCAACCAAGTCTCCACAACCCGGAATGGCGGGCGACTGATAGGACTCTGACGATGGTAGTGAAGGTGGCATGGCCACCACCAAGGACTCTAATGCGCTCAACTCCATCGGTAACACCATAGATGATTCCCCACAAAGCTCCTGCAACTCAGGCATAATCTGCAGAAGTGGAGCTACGACCTTCGTGATAACCGCATTCCCATGAACAAGCGGCGTCACATGCAGAGCACGAGGAGAAAAATCTCCAAAGCAACATTCAGCATCCTCATCAATGGAACCAACCTGGAGCTCAGGCAGCAAAGGCACAACCGATGCAACCTCAAACTTGGCTAGAGCGTCGCGAAGCTCAGTGCGGAGCAGCTCAACCTCCTGAAGGAGCTCCGTGCGCAGCAGGGCAAGCTGCGACTCCAAAGCAGACACCAAAGAGGTGCAGACATTGGAATCCTTGCAACACCCAGATTGAGACCTTGGCGGCACCGACACACACAACGATGAGTGGCCCACAACCTCAACCCAACTCCTGGCCAGCGAAGGACAAGGCTGGACGGGCGGGGAGCGGCTCCGCTGACGAGGAGCACATGTGACCGGAGAGCGATCGCGAGCAACCGGAGAGCGAGCACGATAGAACCTCTCCCGATGACCAGGGCGACGACAGCGAATGCATCTGAATGGATCACGGCATGCACTGACTTGGTGGCCACGCTCGAGGCAACGAAAGCACCTTCCTCGAGCCCAACGCTTGAAGGCGAGGCTACGCTCGAGACCTTCCCTCGACGGCTCGGGGGGAGCTCGTCGGCCGGAACGTCGCCCCTGACCCACATACACCCAGCCCGCCCCGGCTACAATAGCGGCGGTGGCAGTAGAGAGGCCGTTGCATGCCGACACTAAAGATGGACCAAGCAGAGGAGAGCCCAACTTCTCTGGAGCCTCTGCCAGAGCATTGGGAGCTCCTTGCACTCCTGTTGCCACATCTGTCACAAGCGCCGACACGACCGGCATCGAAGGCAGCAACAACGTTTGAGGAGCCAGCCCCCCATCCACCTGGGCAGGGGCACGCTGCTGCCCGTAGGAGGGGCGCAACAGAGCTTCTGTTTCCAGGTCCGTCTGAACAGGGGCTGACGATGAGGACGGCAGCAGCAAGCCGGCGGAGGCGCCCGCAGAGGGAACCGCGGCCAGGGCAGCAAGGGCGGCGGCCGGCGGTGCCGGAGTGGCCGCCGTCGGTGCCACAGCAGCAGTCGGGGTTGACGGCGCGGCGCTGGCAGGAGCAGCGTCAGCACAGGCCGGAGACGGAAGACACCCAAGCCCTCCATCCAGCAGGCCAGGGGCACGATCTGGAGCAGTATGCGCGACGTCTAGGGCGAACAACGCGGCGACGCCAGCCGGACGGGGGCTCAGCAGGGAGCGCAAGCTGGAATGCGCAGTCGGAGATGTTGCCACATCCGGCCTCGGTGGGAGTCCGGCGCGGGACAGACGGCCACCGGGGCGGCCCTGCGGGCGGCAAGTGCAGCCGCGGCCAGCGCGGCAGCAGCAGCCGAGGCGGCCGACGGAGCCGGAGATGACGACGCGGACGCGAGGGCCATGGGCAGCTCAGCGAGAGCCTGGAGGGGTGAAGGAGTGCATCTGAGAGAGGAGGCGGAGAGCATCCCGGATTTGGTCACGCCGGCTGGAATGGTGGCCGGTGGAAGGAGATCAATGGGGCGCCGCCGCCGGCGGGCGCGGGGTCGCAGGAGTCATCGAGACTCGACCAGAATCGTTATCAACGGCTACATGTATGGATAATGAATGGGTCACATTCACACATACATCAAATCAACAGTTTGGCTTTTTAGGTTTGATGGATATGGGTACGTACAAGAAAAATAAAAGCACATACACGTTTGTATAAGTCTTTAGTGATGGAATAGACATAAAAAATAAAGTAATAAAGTTTTCTAAGAAAAATGCATGTGTGCCGTTGGTATTGCCTTTTAAGAAAAAGAAATTGCAAATTGCACTTTTTGTAATACACAAAAAATAACATATGTATACTAGTGCAATTTTCACAATCTTGTCTAATTTACACACATATTATAGTATTTGAGTGTATACCAACCCTTTATGAAGAAAGAAAATATAAAACAAAAACAAAATAATAAAATTTATAGGGAAGAATGAAACCCTTTAAGAAGAAAGAAAATAAAAAAAATGTAGTTTCTAGGGAAGAATGAACCATTGACAAGAAAGAAATTAAAAAAACAAAAACAAAAAAATTATGATATTTTTATGGAACAATGAAACCCTTTTAAGAAGAAAATAAAAAACAACAACAAAAACAAAATAATAAAGTTTCCTAGGAAAAAATGAAACCATTTAAGAAGAAAGAAAATAAAAAATTGCATACATGTTTGCCCTGAAATTGCACATTTTGAAATATGCAAAAAAAAGCATATACAGTGCAATTTTTGCTCTCTACTATAGTTTACATACATGGTGTATCGTACTTGCGTATATACTTACTTACAAATATTTAAAAAACATATTCTGAGAAGAAATGAAGTATAGTGGGATTGACACTACCCTTTAAGAACAAAGAAAGTGAAAAGGGAGAAATAATGACAAAATTTGTACACAATTTACACATTAATTGCACTTTTTTAATATATGTAAGAATAAACATATAATAGTGAAATTTACATAAAAAGGAAGTTTTTAAACAAAGAATGAATTAGTGGTGGCACTGGTATTAACCTTAAAAAAGAAAATGGAATGAAATCTAAAACATAATAAAAAATAAAGTTCTTTAGGAGAAAATGATTAGTTACATTGACTACTCTTAAGAATAAGAAAACTTAAAAGAATTTGCACACAACTTTGAGTGAAATTGCGCTTTTTGTAATACTAGTTAGTTGCCCGTGCGTTGCGACGGAGATAAATTATACTCCCTTCGTCCAGTATTAAGTGTCACTCAAACAATGTTTGGTTTCAAAGTGCACAGACACGCTGATTTCATGTTATTTCCCGCCAAACATGCTAAGTCGCCGCACGTGTTAGTCTTTCTTCCTACCTCTCTCATCTTGGCCCATCACCAAACTTGGCTCCACTTCACTTCTCTCCGCTAGCACACAACTTTTCATCACATTCAAAACATCCTATTTCTGATAGCTACTACATTTGTAAGCAAATATAGGACGTTTTAGAGACTTGACAGAGGGAGTAGTTTCTGTCAAATACGACAACAACATATAATATCCTAGTACCAAGAATCACAAGAAATAAGGAAAGTTCAACAACTGATACAAGGAACGACATCTTTTTTATATTCATTAGTCTACCAATATTCTGATTGCCAACACAATTTGTAGTTCTTGCAACACATACCATGTTTTGTCAGTATATGGATAGGCAACAAGGCTCTCCCCTTCCCTTTTGCAGTTCAAAACATGTGGTGGGCTCTCTAGTGGTCTTGGCCTCTTGGGCAAACTGATTAACCTTCGAAACAGAAAATGATAATTTGATGGTCAAATTCTTTTTAGTAGAAACAGGAGGGCATTACCTTAGCGTGTTTTATGTGGGAACATTACCTTGGTTTACACAAGCAAGTGGATTAGGACCCGAGCCTCAAGTTCATACACCAAAATTAGCAATCACTTATTTGTCCTCTATTTAAATTAAGTTTGTCTAAAATGTATCATTACAAGAAGTTAACTGGCATATCAGTGATGTTAAGACATTCAAGCAAACATATAAAGATCAAATGATCAGTAAGAGAAGTACAAAAACATTGCATAGGTCACGAAGAGCATGTTGAGAAAATATACAACATACAGTGAGCCAGTACAAGATACCCAATCTTCCTCTAAATAAAGGAAGCTATAGCTCTTTATCTTTTCAAGCTAATAGCATACCTTTGACTGCCTAGATAAGAGATACTCCCTCCGTCCGAAAATACTTGTCGGAAGAATGGATGTATCTAGATGTATTTTAGTTCTAGATACATCTATTTATATCCATTTCTACGACAAGTATTTTCGGACGGAGGGTGTACTTAGTTTAAGTTTCCTAATATAATCAAGAAGTGAAGATACTGGAGAGCTGCATCTGCGATTCTCTATCCCTTGAAACTACTACACCGCAAGATGATCAGACTGCAGACAAAATTGTGGCGTGCAGATAGTTCAACTATCGGGCATTGCATGATAATACTGGTCTGAACCTGAGGGCACTAAGACATGCATCTGCAGATTGCATATATGAACAATCTGATGTCAACAAAAGCAATGAACATAGAGCAACATAATACTCCCTCCGTCCCAAAATTCTTGTCTTACATTTGTCTAAATACGGATGTATCAAGTCACGTTTTAGTATTAGATACATCCACAACTACAAATCTAAGACAAGAATTTTGGGACGAAGGGAATATATAACTGACATAGAAGTAACACTTTATCGATAATGGAGGAATGCAGTATTAACCACACAACACTTTAGCCACAACATCTCACAACACTAATCTGTTACCTATACATGTCATCGACGAAAATAATACAAGAGGCTTATGGCACAACTATACTATGGCACGTAATGCATGAGGTAAACACTAATTACTCTCTCTGTAGGCTATAGGCCAACAATCATGAATGGCGATAGAGCTGCAGTTCTTGGGCGCTTGCAATGAAATTATATCAGATATTGGCTGCATGGAAACACAATAGATAGAACTTCCCGAAGTGCATTACAGTGTTAGAAATTTGAACACAGACCACCCAAATACTGGCAGTAAAGTAGTAGCTCTAAACTATTGGAAACGCTAGTTCACAAAAGTTTGGAGCTCACCATGTCAAGCATACAAGCTTCCTATGAACGTATTGTCCAATGAAGTTCTATTATTCAGAACTTTACCTACATGCAACTTATTGTGTTTCTCCGACTCTAGCCCATGTAGCAATGAGCTGCACTTCTGTATCGGAGCACAGAACAACAATAACCAATAGTAGCAGAAGATAACTTAATGATCTATTTTCCCAATTCTGATCATAGGCAAGACAAATTATACAATGTAGAGATCCATGCTGATGTTCGACATGTAGCCGTAGATGAGTATCCGCTTGTCAACTTCATCACAGTAAAGAAAGGAGGCGAACAAGGTTGGCATGCCAGAACCTGGGCACCACCTCTACTTTTTTGTGAAATCAGTTTTGCATTTCCTTGTTAGAGCAGACTGCCTAAGCCTTTTCAAGTAACCATTCTTAGTGATTATACAAGTATAAAGCTATTGATTAGCCTATCTATCTCTAAAAAGAGGTGCTTAAACTACTGCAGACCGAAGTTGATCAAATAAGCAATCTTGGGGATGAAATATATGTGTGCATACCTCCCAGCGAGAATCGTCGCGATGAAGTGTGGAGGCAGAGCGCGGCAGCAGCGGCGCATCAATCGTCACCAAGGAAGCAGCACTGATACTCGGTTGCACGGAAAGACGTTGTGCCGATGTGGTTGTGCATACCCCTGGAACGTGAGAGCTGAGGTGGGGGCATCCCCATTACATTTATGTGTACGGTTCATATCTTGCATTACTCTTATGAATAACATTGGATACCCCTAATCTGCATTGGATGACGCCGCTGTCCGTGAACACGCGGACGACCTAGCTGGCACGAGGCTGATGTTGGCCGGGCTCCTGTTGGCGTACACGCCGGCACCAACAACATTCAGCACGCCACGCCGGCGGACAGCGTCGTGGATCACCCACGTCCCTACGTCCTTAGCATGGGCGGCCTAGACCTCCTGCTGGGTGACCGGCACTGGCGGCGGAGGCCTAATGGTGAAACGGTCGCGCTCAATCGTGCGCGTGCATCGATTGTGCCACGAGTTGGGCTCGTCGCCTTTTCTGGGCATACTGTTTCCAAAAGAAAATCCACACCATGAGGGGTGGCGGGACGGGAGAGCAGAGGGACACCTGGATGTGGCAGCAAGCAACCACCGCCATGGCTCCATCTCCGACGGCCTGCGCGTCGAGATCTAGAAGCAGAGATACGGGGGAAAGCTTGAAGCCAAAATCCAATTTACTGAGACTCTAAGGGCGTGTTTGGTTACATTGCCAATCCAGTCTGGCCCGGCGAGCCTGGCTCTAGTGAGCCGATTTGAGGGGATGCAGGCAAAAAAACCCAGATTCACATAGTTTGGTTGCCTGCATGTACCTAGTTGCATGAGACAACCATTTTTGATCCGGCGTTTGGTTACCTGCATTGCATTAGGCGCACATATGACATAGTGTTTGGTTGCAACCTGCATAAGTGTAACGCCCGGATAATCTTGTGTGGCGCCCCCGATTCAATCGTACACTAATCATACATGCAAACGTGTACGATCAAGATCAGCGACTCACGGGAAGATATCACAACACAACTCTACAAAATAAAATAAGTCATACAAGCATCATATTTTACAAGCCAGGGGCCTCGAGGGCTCGAATACAAGAGCTCGATCATAGACGAGTCAGCGGAAACAACAATATCTGAGTACAGACATAAGTTAAACAAGTTTGCCTTAAGAAGGCTAGCACAAACTGGGATACAGATCGAAACAGGCGCATGCCTCATGTCTGGGATCCTCCTAAACTACTCCTGGTCGTCGTCAGCGGGCTACACGTAGTAATAGGCACCTCCAATGTCTGGTCGCAGCAATCGAGTATAGAGAGGGGAAAAGAGGGAGCAAAGCAACCGTGAATACTCATCCAAAGTACTCGCAAGCAAGGAGCTACACTACATATGTATGCATTGGTATCAAATGGAAAAGGCTATCATATGTGGACTGAACTGCAGAATGCCGGAATAAGAGGGGGATAGCTAGTCCTTTCGAAGACTACGCTTCTGATAACCTCCATCTTGCAGCAGGAGAAGAGAGTAGATGGTAAGTTCACCAAGTAACATCGCGTAGCATAATCCTAACCGATAATCCTCCCCCCGTCGCCCTATGAGAGAGCGATCACCGGTTGTATCTGGCACTTGGAAGGGTGTGTTTTATTAAGTATCCGGTTCTAGTTGTCATAAGGTCAAGGTACAACTCCGGGTCGCCCTTTTACCGAGGGACACGGCTATTCGAATAGATCAACTTCCCTGCAGGGGTGCACCATATTTCCCAGCACGCTTGATCCCCTTTGTCCGGACACACTTTCCTGGGTCATGCCCGGCCTTGGAAGATCAAAACGTCGCAGCCCTACTTAGGCACAACAGAGAGGTCAGCACGCCGGTCTAAATCCTATGGCGCAGGGGTCTGGGTCCATCGCCCTTTGCACACCTGCACGTTGCGAACGCGACCGAAGAGCAGACCTAGCAACCTCCATTACAAAGGAAGTTGCGTTACGTGGTCCAACCTGGCGCGCGCCGCTCAGTCCCTGACATCACGAAGGCTTCGGCTGATACCACGACGTCGAGTGCCCATAACTGTCCCAGATGGTTAGTGCGTATAGGCCAGTGGCCAGACTCAGATCAAATACCAAGATCTCGTTAAGCATGTTAAGTATTCGCAAACGCCGACCAGGGCCAGGCCCACCTCTCTCCTAGGTGGTCTCAACCTGCCCTGTCGCTCTGCCACAAAGTAACAGTCGGGGGCCGTCGGGAACCCAGGCCCACCACTATCTGGATGGAGCCACTTGCCCCTTCAGCCCCCATATCAGTATCACTTGCGGGTACTCAACGAGTCGACCCGACTTTAGTCACCACATCTTGCTACAGTGATACCCTGCTAATGATGCCACGTTACCTCCGTTACTGTTTCTAATCTATCGTTAGATCAAAACTGGTCCAAAATTCAAATTCAAAATTTGGTAAATAATAAAAGTTTTCAAACATTAAAATAAAAATGTTCGGTTTGTACTAAATATTACAGAAATAATTATGATGTAGAAGACACGGTTTTATAAAATGCATAAATATTTTAAATTGAATTAAAATAGAAGAGAAAATAAATAAATAAATAAAATACAAAAGATAAAACAAACAAAAAGGAAAAGAAATCCCCACGGGCTCCGGCCCAGCAGGCCATTGGGCCAACTCACCTGGCCGGCCCACCTCGCACCCCATAACCTCCTCCACTCCCCACTCACCCACTGACACCCCCATACCCCCCGAAATATCTCCCCTCCCTCTCTACCGATTGGATCGGGATCGAGAAGAGGAGGCCGCCGACGTCGCTCGGTGCCGCCTCGCGGCGACGCCGCCGCCTCCACCTCGTCGTCTACCCCGCTAGCCTGCCTCCCGCTCCGCTGCGTCGTCCCCGTTGACCACCCCGACCCCCACTGCCCCGTCCCTACTCCCCGCCGTGAGCCACGCCCCTCCTCTTCTTCCCCTGTTCCTGCTCGCCGACCGCGGTCGCGGCCGCACGCGTACGCGCGCGCCCCTCTGCCACTCCCCGTGCGCAGCCCTGCTCGCCGTCCTCCACCCGCGCTCACCGTGTCGTGGCCACGCCCCGTCCCTGCTCAACGCCTCGCCGCCACCGCGCTCGGCTGTTGCGGCCGGCCGGCCTCGTCCATGATGACACCCTCCCTGGCCAGCACCACCCCGAGGCCTCCCTGTCTTCACCTGCCGCTGCCGACCTCCCGCACCCTCCCCTGTTAGCCGTGCCATGGCCGGCCCCAATGCGCCTCGCCCCGCCTCTGCCTGCGCCGCAGCCAACCGCGCCGCGACGCTCCCCCCTCCACCACGCCCGCTCGTCGTCGGCCACGCCTTCTGCCACGGCTCCTCCGCTCGCCGCTGCGCTGCTCCGCGGCCGCCGCGCCGCCCAGTCCGCTCCCCGGCCGGCGCCGTTGGCCTCGCTAGAGCCAGCACCCGGGCTCGCCCCTGTCGGGTGCCCGCAACTGCGCCCACGCCCATTAACCCCGCGCCCGTTTGGCCACCCCCGGGCCCATGACATGTGGGCCCAGCGCCCTGAGAACGATTAATTTTTTTTTAAAAAAATAATAACAATAATAACAACAATTAATTAATTAAATAAACAAATAATTACTTACAGAATTAATTAACTTAATTAATCTTGATTAATTAAACTAAACAATTAATTAAACTAAATAATCATAATTAGATTAACCAAATAACTAACTAAACTAACTACTGTTAGTTAATTAAGTAGTCAATGATAGTGGGGCCCACCCCTAATTAATCATGATTAGGTTAATTAATATGGTTAATTAAAATGTGACACTGACCAGTGGGACCCACTGGTTAGGTTGACCAGTCAACCTTGTTGACTGATGGCGTCATGCTGACATCATGATGATGTCAGCAAACACTATTCTGGATAATGTTGAATTAAATAGATTAAATAAATTCTAAAAATGATTTAAAACTTTAGAAAATCATATAAAATAAATCGTAGCTCAGATGAAAATACTTTCTACATGAAAGTTGCTCAGAACGACGAGACGAATCCGGATACGCAGCCCGTTTGTTCGCCACGCATCCCTAGTATAGTGAACACGCAACATTTCCCCTCCGATTCATCTGTCCGAAAACACGAAACATCGGGGATGTTTTCCTGGATGTTTCCCCCTTCACCGGTATCACCTCATACCGCGTTAGGGCACCCCTAGCACCGCTACTTGTCATGTCATGCATCGCTATGCATCTGTTTGCATTATATTCATTGTTTCTTCCCCTCTTCTCTCCGATAGACTACGAGACTGACGCCGCTGCTGTTGCCCCGATCGACTACGCTGTTGACGACCCCTCTTTCTTGCCAGAGCAACCAGGCAAGCCCCCCTGATCACCAGATATCGCCTACTCTTCTCTCTACTGCTTGCATTAGAGTAGTGTAGCATGTTACCGCTTTCCGTTAATCCTATTTTGATGCATAGCCTGTCATTGTTGTTACAGCTGTTGATACCTTACCTGCAACCCTAAATGCTTAATATAGGATGCTAGTTCATCATCAGTGGCCCTACATTCTTGTCTATCTGCCATGCTATACTATCGGGCCGTGATCACTCGGGAGGTGATCACGGGTATATATTATATACTTTATACATATTACATGTTGTGACTAAAGTCGGGTCAGCTCGTTGAGTACCCGCAAGTGATTCCGATGTTGGGGGTTGCAGGGGCAGGTGGTTCCACCCAGGTAGTGGTGGGCCTGGGTTCCCGACGGCCCCCGACTGTTACTTTGTGGCGGAGCAACAGGGCAGGTTGAGACCACGTAGGAGAGAGGTGGGCCTGGCCCTGGTCGGCGTTCGCGGTTACTTCAAAATAACACGCTTAACGAGATCTGGGTATTTCATATGATTCTGGCCACTGGCCTATGCGCACTAACCAACTACGCGGGGACAGTTATGGGCACTCGACGTCGTGGTATCAGCCGAAGCCTTCGTGACGTCAGCGACTGAGCGGCGCGCGCTGGGTTGGACTGGAACGCCTGCTCTTGTATAAGGGAGGCTAGGTCTGCTCACCGGCCGCGTACGCAACATGCAGGTGTGCAATGAGCGATGGGCCCAGAACCCTGCGCCATAGGATTTAGACCAGCGTGCTGACCTCTCTGTTGTGCCTAGGTAGGGCTGCGACATGTTGATCTTCCGAGGCCGGGCATGACCTAGAAAAGTGTGTCCGGACAAAGGGGATCGAGTGTGTTGGGAAATGTGGTGCACCCCTGCAGGGAAGTTTATCTATTCGAATAGCCGTGTCCCTCGGTAAAAGGACGACCCGGAGTTATACCTTGACCTTATGACAACTACAACCGGATACTCAATAAAACGCATCCTTCCAAGTGCCAGATACAACCGGTGATCGCTCTCTCACAGGGCGACGAGGGGAGGATCATCCGGTAGGATTATGCTATGCGATGTTACTTTGTGAACTTACCATCTACTCTCTTCTTCTGCTGCAAGATGGAGGTTACCAGAAGCGTAGTCTTTGATAGGACTAGCTATCCCCCTCTTATTCTGGCATTCCGCAGTTCAGTCCACATATGTTACCCCTTTTCCATTTGATACCAATGCATACATATGTAGTGTAGTTCCTTGCTTGCGAGTACTTTGGATGAGTACTCATGGTTGCTTTGCTCCCCTTTTCCCTCTTTCTATACCCAATTACTGCGACCAGACGTTGGAGTCCAGGAGCCAGACGCCACTGTCGATGACGACTACTACTACTACTCGGGAGGTGCCTACTACTATGTGCAGGCCGCTGATGACGACCAGGAGTAGTTTAGGAGGATCCAAGGCAGGAGGCCTGCGCCTCTTTCGATCTGTATCCTAGTTTGTGCTAGCCTTCTTAAGGCAAACTTGTTTAACTTATGTCTGTACTCAGATATTGTTGCTTCCGCTGACTCGTCTATGATCGAGCTCTTGTATTCGAACCCTCGAGGCCCCTGGCTTGTAATACGATGCTTGTATGACTTATTTTATTTGTAGAAGTTGTGTTGTGATATCTTCCCGTGAGTCCCTGATCTTGATCGTACACATTTGCGTGTATGATTAGTGTATGATTGAATCGGGGGCGTCACAAGTTGGTATCAAAGCCGATTGCCTGTAGGAATCCCCCTTCCACACTCCTTGGCCGAAGTCGAGTCTAGACATTACAAAACTTTTTACTATCATGGCTGTGTGTCTTACGGGCCCACATCGCCATTTGGGTGGTATTAGGATCTTTTACTCCTCGATCTTTACTCCGGGACTCTGAACTCTCTTCTACTCGGGTTAAACAATTTTACTAACTCTAACATTAGGATCCCGTGACCACATTCACCCCAAAGTTGGATAAGTCCTAGCTATTCCTTAGAGTAGTATTTTGAACATTATCCACACTGTCATTTGACTCCTTTGAAACATTTTTGTTTTTAGATGGAACCCACGAGATAGGTCGTGCGCCACACGACGGCCATTGGTGCCTCAGGATCACCTACTGTGTTGGTTGAGATGATGACCTATCTGGGTTATCGCTGGCACCCTGAGTACACCATCTACGAGGTGTATCAGGACTTTAACCAGGAGCAGTACCGTGCCATCGTCCAACTCTACTCTCGAGAGTATGACTCCACTACCGTGCTGCACACTACTCATGGTGTTGGAGTGACTATCGACATGGCGGTCCATGATGCTGCTTATGCTGCTCTGACACGTCTTCATGGAGAGTATCGGGAGTTGGACGCCTCCCCTTTCAGGCACATTGCTATCGCATCCGATGTTGGTGCGGAGGGATACTACACTGCGGCCTACTCCACTGTCACCCGAGAGCCCTTCTACCATCAGAACCTGATTCTGCATGCTGATGGGCTGGGTAGAGCTAATCGAGCTCTTCGCCACGAGTTGTACACCACCTGTCAGCACCTGTACTGTGCTCTGACGCTATTGCACCCCTCTGTCCGATCTGGTGATCTGTCGCGTTCTGTGATCTACCCTACCAGGACCGTGATGCCCCAGGGTGTCGGCTCGCCGGATGTGGGAGGCTACTCTCCCGCACTTGGTCCTCTTCTGCTACCCGCGCGTCGGGTTCCACACCAGAGTATTCGCGGACCCTAGGCTACTCACATGGAGGACTTCCCATCGCGTCACCATCAGCTGTCAGGCTACACCTACCTCCACAGTTCCTCCTGGGACTGATGTAGGCTTGCTTATTAGTATTATATGCATTCACCACGAGCATGCGTGCCACCTATGATGTTCTTAGGCTATGTATTAAACTCTATGTATCGAACTCTATGGATGATCTCTTTTGTAAGATATGCCAACTGCTATGTAGTATCTATCGTGTTCCTTTCATTATGCATGTTTCATCATGAATGATTCTTGTCCTTGCAATTTCTCAATGCTGAACTACCCCTGTCATAAATTAGCAGGACGGTTAGACCAGGTGGTCGTGGTGGCCATCCCCCACTACCGCCTGAGTACATGACTGGGATGATGCAATAGTTTGAGCCGAGTCGCCAGTTCATGGAGAATATTATGGCTCAGTTTCCTCGCCCCAATATGAACCAGCAGCCAGCCCAAGTGACTCTGCAGGATTTCATGCGCCTCAACCTAACTGTGTACCATAGCTCAACTCAGCCCCTGGATGCTGATGACTGGCTCCGTGACATCACCTATGAGATGGAGTCTGCTGATGTAGCCCCTGCCAGCTATGTCACCTTTTCTTCCTTCTTCCTGAAAGGACCCACTGCTCAATGGTGGGACAGCCACAGGCGTACTCTGCCAGTTGGAACAATCATCACCTGGCCAGACTTCCAAGCTGCTTTCCATGCCCGCTTCATTCCTCAGGGAGTCATGGACCGGAAGAAGCGCAAGTTCCGCAACCTCACCCAGGGCAACAAAATTGTCGAAGCTTATCAGCGGGAGTTTCTGGACTTGTCCCGCTATGCTGAAGAAGACATTGCAACTGATGCACACAGACAGGAGAAGTTCCGTGATGGCCTTCAAGCTCGCACTTCTAGTGCATGACTTTGCTGATTTCGCCACCTTGGTGAGCAAGGCCATCAATGTCGAAACTGGTCTGCAGGAACACCAGAGATCTCACAGGCGCAATTGTGACATGGGCTCATCTTCGGGCCCGTCCTCGCAGAAGCGTAGAATATGGATTCCCAACAGCATGTACAAGCCAACTCCACCTGCTCCAAGGCAATCCTATGCCGCACCGCGTCTGCCTCCCCCACCAACTAGGCAGCCAAGACTGAAGGAAATATGCCCTAGAGGCAATAATAAAGTTATTATTTATTTCCTTACATCATGATAAATGTTTATTATTCATGCTAGAATTGTATTAACCGGAAACATAATACATGTGTGAATACATAGACCAACAGAATGTCACTAGTATGCCTCTACTTGACTAGCTCGTTAATCAAAGATGGTTATGTTTCCTAACCATGAACAAGGGGTTGTTATTTGATTAACGAGGTCACATCATTAGTAGAATGATCTGATTGACATGACCCATTCCATTAGCTTAGCACCCGATTGTTTAGTATGTTGCTATTGCTTTCTTCATGACTTATACATGTTCCTATAACTATGAGATTATGCAACTCCCGTTTACCGGAGGAACACTTTGGGTACTACCAAACGTCACAACGTAACTGGGTGATTATAAAGGAGTACTACAGGTGTCTCCAATGGTAGATGTTGGGTTGGCGTATTTCGAGATTAGGGTTTGTCACTCCGATTGTCGGAGAGGTATCTCTGTGCCCTCTCGGTAATGCACATCACATAAGCCTTGCAAGCACTGCAAGTAATAAGTTAGTTGTGAGATGATGTATTACGGAACGAGTAAAGAGACTTGCCGGTAACGAGATTGAACTAGGTATTGGATACCGACGATCGAATCTCGGGCAAGTAACATACCGATGACAAAGGGAACAACGTATGTTGTTATGCGGTCTGACCGATAAAGATCTTCGTAGAATATGTAGGAGCCAATATGGGCATCCAGGTCCCGCTATTGGTTATTGATCGGAGACGTGTCTCGGTCATGTCTACATTGTTCTCGAACCGTAGGGTCTGCACGCTTAACGTTACGATGACAGTTATTATGAGTTTATGCATTTTGATGTACCGAAGGTTGTTCGGAGTCCCGGATGAGATCACGGACATGACGAGGGGTCTCGAAATGGTCGAGACGTAAAGATTGATATATTGGAAGCCTATGTTTGGGCACCGGAAGTGTTCCGGGTGAAATCGGGATTTTACCGGATTACCGGGAGGGTTACCGGAACCCCCCGGGAGGCAAATGGGCCTATTGGGCCTTAGTGGAAAAGAGAGAAGGGGCATCCCACAAGCTAGCCGGCTGAACCCCCCTTCCCTAGTCCTAGGACTAGGAGAAGGGGCCGGCCCCCCTCTCTTCTCTTTCTCCCGAAGAGTCCTACTAGGAATAGGATTTGGGGGGAGGAGTCCTACTCCCGGTAGGAGTGGGACTCCTCCCTGCGCCTCCCTCCTAGCCGGCCGACCCCCTTGCCCCTGGCCTTTATATACGGGGGCAGGGGGCACCCCAAGACACACAACTTGATCCTTGAGATCGTTCCTTAGCCGTGTGCGGTGCCCCCTGCCACCAAATTCCACCTCGATCGTACCGTTGTAGTGCTTAGGCGAAGCCCTGCGTCGGTAGTACATCAAGATCGTCATAACACCGTCGTGCTGACGGAACTCTTCCTCGAAGCTTTGCTGGATCGGAGCCCGGGGATCGTCATCGAGCTGAACGTGTGCTAAGAACTCGGAGGTGCCGGAGTAACGGTGCTTGGATCGGTCGGATCGGGAAGAAGACGTACGACTACTTCCTCTATGTTGTGTGATCGCTTCCGCAGTCGGTCTGCGTTGGTACGTAGACAACACTCTCCCCTCTCGTTGCTGTGCATCACCATGATCTTGCGTGTGCGTAGGAAATTTTTTGAAATTACTGCATTCCCCAACAGTGGCATCCGAGCCTAGGTTTTATGGTTTGATGTTATATGCACGAGTAGAACACAAGTGAGTTGTGGGCGATACAAGTCATACTGCCTACCAGCATGTCATACTTTGGTTCGGCGGTATTGTTGGTTGAGACGATCCGGGCCAACCTTACGCGTACTCTTATGCGAGACCGGTTCCCTCGACGTGCTTTGCACATAGATGGCTTGCGGAAGACCGTCTCTCCAACTTTAGTTGAACCAAGTGTGACTACGCCCGGTCCTTGAGAAGGTTAAAACGGAGTCTATTTGACGAACTATCGTTGTGGTTTTGATGCGTAGGTGAGATGAGTTCTTACTTAAAGCCCGTAGCAGCCACGTAAAACTTGCAACAACAAAGTAGAGGACGTCTAACTTGTTTTTGCAGGGTATGTTGTGATGTGATATGGTCAAGGCATGATGCTGATTTTATTGTATGAGATGATCATGTTTTGTAACTAAGTTATCGGCAACTGGCAGGAGCCATATGGTTGTCGCTTTATTGTATGCAATGCAATCGCGATGTAATGCTTTACTAGATTACTAAACGGTAGTAATAGTCGTGGAAGCATAAGATTGGCGAGACGACAACGTTGCTACGATGGAGATCAAGGTGATGCGCCGGTGACGATGGTGATCATGACGGTGCTTCGGAGATGGAGATCACAAGCACAAGATGATGATGGCCATATCATATCACTTATATTGATTGCATGTGATGTTTATCCTTTTATGCATCTTATCTTGCTTTGATTGACGGTAGCATTATAAGATGATCTCTCACTAAATTATCAAGAAGTGTTCTCCCTGAGTATGCACCGTTGCCAAAGTTCGTCGTGCCCAGACACCACGTGATGATCGGGTGTGATAAGCTCTACGCCCATCTACAACGGGTGCAAGCCAGTTTTGCACACGCAGAATACTCAGGTTATACTTGACGAGCCTAGCATATGCAGATATGGCCTCGGAACACAGAGACCGAAAGGTCGGGCGTGAATCATATAGTAGATATGATCAACATGACGATGTTCACCATTGAAAACTACTCCATCTCACGTGATGATCGGTTATGGTTTAGTTGATTTGGATCACGTGATCACTTAGAGGATTAGAGGGATGTCTATCTAAGTGGGAGTTCCTAAGTAATTTGATTAACTGAACTTAAACTTATCATGAACTTAGTACCTGATAGTATCTTGCTTGTTTATGTTGCTTGTAGATAGATGGCTCGTGCTATTGTTCCGTTAAATTTTAATGCGTTCCTTGAGAAAGCAAAGTTGAAAGATGATGGTAGCAATTACACAGACTGGGTCCGTAACCTGAGGATTATCCTCATTGCTGCACAGAAGAATTACGTCCTGGAAGCACCGCTGGGTGACAGGCCTGCTGCTGGAGCAACGCCAGATGTTATGAATGTCTGGCAGAGCAAAGCTGATGACTACTCGATAGTTCAGTGTGCCATGCTTTACGGCTTAGAATCGGGACTTCAACGACGTTTTGAACGTCATGGAGCATATGAGATGTTCCAGGAGTTGAAGTTAATATTTCAAGCAAATGCCCGAATTGAGAGATATGAAGTCTCCAATAAGTTCTATAGCTGTAAGATGGAGGAGAACAGTTCTGTCAGTGAGCATATACTCAAGATGTCTGGGTATAATAATCACTTGATTCAGATGGGAGTTAATCTTCCAGATGACTGCGTCATTGACAGAATTCTCCAATCACTGCCACCAAGCTACAAGAGCTTCGTGATGAACTATAATATGCAAGGGATGAACAAGACTATTCCCGAGCTCTTCGCAATGCTGAAAGCTGCGGAGGTAGAAATCAAAAAGGAGCATCAAGTGTTGATGGTTAACAAAACCACTAGTTTCAAGAAAAAGGGCAAAGGGAAGAAGAAGGGAAACTTCAAGAAGAACAACAAGCAAGTTGCTGCTCAGGAGAAGAAACCCAAGTCTGGACCTAAGCCTGAAACTGAGTGCTTCTACTGCAAGCAGACTGGTCACTAGAAGCGGAACTGCCCCAAGTATTTGGCGGATAAGAAGGATGGCAAAGTGAGCAAAGGTATATGTGATATACATGTTATTGATGTGTACCTTACTAGAGCTTGCAGTAGCACCTGGGTATTTGATACTGGTTCTGTTGCTAATATTTGCAACTCGAAACAGGGACTACGGAATAAGCGGACACTAGCAAAGGACGAGGTGATGATGCGCGTGGGAAACGGTTCCAAAGTCGATGTGATCGCGGTCGGCACGCTACCTCTACATCTACCTTCGGGATTAATATTAGACCTAAATAATTGTTATTTGGTGCCAGCGTTGAGCATGAACATTATATCTGGATCTTGTTTAATGCGAGACGGTTATTCATTTAAATCAGAGAATAATGGTTGTTCTATTTATATGAATAATATCTTTTATGGTCATGCACCTTTGAAGAGTGGTCTATTCTTGTTGAATCTCGAAGATAGTGATACACATATTCATAATGTAGAAGCCAAAAGATGCAAAGTTAATAATGATAGTGCAACTTATTTGTGGCACTGCCGTTTAGGTCATATCGGTGTAAAGCGCATGAAGAAACTCCATACTAATGGGCTTTTGGAATCACTTGATTATGAATCACTTGGTACTTGCGAACCGTGCCTCATAGGCAAGATGACTAAAACACCGTTCTCCGGTACTATGGAGAGAGCAACAGATTTGTTGGAAATCATACATACCGATGTATGTGGTCCGATGAATATTGAGGCTCGTGGCGGATATCGTTATTTTCTCACCTTCACAGATGATTTAAGCAGATATGGGTATATCTACTTAATGAAACATAAATCTGAAACATTTGAAAGGTTCAAAGAATTTCAGAGTGAAGTTGAAAATCATCGTAACAAGAAAATAAAGTTTCTACGATCTGATCGTGGAGGAGAATATTTGAGTTACGAGTTTGGTATACATTTGAAAAATTGTGGAATAGTTTCGCAACTCACGCCACCCGGAACACCACAGCGTAATGGTGTGTCCGAACGTCGTAATCGTACTTTACTAGATATGGTGCGATCTATGATGTCTCTTACTGATTTACCGCTATCGTTTTGGGGTTATGCTTTAGAGACGGCCGCATTCACGTTAAATAGGGCACCATCAAAATCCGTTGAGACGACGCCTTATGAACTATGGTTTGGCAAGAAACCAAAGTTGTCGTTTCTTAAAGTTTGGGGCTGCGATGCTTATGTGAAAAAGCTTCAACCTGATAAGCTCGAACCCAAAGCGGAGAAATGTGTCTTCATAGGATACCCAAAGGAAACTGTTGGGTATACCTTCTATCACAGATCCGAAGGCAAGACATTCGTTGCTAAGAATGGATCATTTCTAGAGAAGGAGTTTCTCTCGAAAGAAGTGAGTGGGAGGAAAGTAGAACTTGACGAGGTAACTGTACCCGCTCCCTTATTGGAAAATAGTACATCACAGAAAACTGTTTCTGCGACACCTATGCCAATCAGTGAGGAAGCTAATGATGATGATCACGAAGCTTCAGATCAAGATACTACTGAACCACGTAGATCAACCAGAGTGAGATCCACACCAGAGTGGTACGGTAATCCAGTTCTGGAAGTCATGATGCTAGATCATGATGAACCTACGAACTATGAAGAAGCGATGGTGAGCCCAGATTCCGCAAAGTGGCTTGAGGCCATGAAATCTGAGATGGGATCCATGTATGAGAACAAAGTATGGACTTTGGTTGACTTGCCCGATGATCGGCAAGCAATTGAGAATAAATGGATCTTCAAGAAAAAGACTGACGCTGACGGTAATGTTACTGTCTATAAAGCTCGACTTGTCGCAAAAGGTTTTCGACAAGTTCAAGGGGTTGACTACGATGAGACCTTCTCACCCGTAGCGATGCTTAAGTCCGTCAGAATTATGTTAGCAATTGCCGCATTTTATGATTATGAAATATGGCAAATGGATGTCAAAACTGCATTCCTGAATGGATTTCTGGAAGAAGAGTTGTATATGGTACAACCAGAAGGTTTTGTCGATCCAAAAGGAGCTAACAAAGTATGCAAACTCCAGCGATCCATTTATGGACTGGTGCAAGCATCTCGGAGTTGGAATAAACGCTTTGATAGTGTGATCAAAGCATTTGGCTTTATACAGACTTTTGGAGAAGCCTGTATTTACAAGAAAGTGAGTGGGAGCTCTGTAGCATTTCTGATATTATATGTGGATGACATATTGCTAATTGGAAATGATATAGAATTTCTGGATAGCATAAAGGGATACTTGAATAAAAGTTTTTCGATGAAAGACCTCAGGGAAGCTGCATACATATTAGGCATAAAGATCTATAGAGATAGATCAAAACGCTTAATTGGACTTTCACAATGCACATACCTTGACAAAATCTTGAAGAAGTTCAAGATGGATCAAGCAAAGAAAGGGTTCTTGCCTGTGCTACAAGGTGTGAAGTTGAGTAAGACTCAATGCCCGACCACTGCAGAAGATAGAGAGAAAATGAAAGATGTTCCCTATGCTTCAGCCATAGGCTCTATCATGTATGCAATGCTGTGTACCAGACCTGATGTGTGCCTTGCTATAAGTTTAGCAGGGAGGTACCAAAGTAATCCTGGAATGGATCACTGGACAGCGGTCAAGAACATCCTGAAATACCTGAAAAGGACTAAGGATATGTTTCTCGTATATGGAGGTGACAAAGAGCTCACCGTAAGAGGTTACGTTGATGCAAGCTTTGACACTGATCCGGACGATTCTAAATCGCAAACCGGATACGTGTTTACTTTAAACGGTGGAGCTGTCAGTTGGTGCAGTTCTAAACAAAGCGTCGTAGCGGGATCTACATGTGAAGCGGAGTACATAGCTACTTCGGAAGCAGCAAACGAAGGAGTCTGGATGAAGGAGTTCATATCCGATCTAGGTGTCATACCTAGTGCATCGGGTCCAATGAAAATCTTCTGTGACAATACTGGTGCGATTGCCTTGGCAAAGGAATCCAGATTTCACAAAAGAACCAAACACATCAAAAGACGCTTCAACTCCATCCGGGATTTAGTCCAGGTGGGAGACATAGAGATTCGCAAGATACATACGGATTTGAATGTTGCAGACCCGTTGACTAAGCCTCTTCCACGAGCAAAACGTGATCAGCACCAAGGCTCCATGGGTGTTAGAATCATTACAGTGTAATCTAGATTATTGACTCTAGTGCAAGTGGGAGACTGAAGGAAATATGCCCTAGAGGCAATAATAAAGTTATTATTTATTTCCTTACATCATGATAAATGTTTGTTATTCATGCTAGAATTGTATTAACCGGAAACATAATACATGTGTGAATACATAGACCAACAGAATGTCACTAGTATGCCTCTACTTGACTAGCTCGTTAATCAAAGATGGTTATGTTTCCTAACCATGAACAAGGGGTTGTTATTTGATTAACGAGGTCACATCATTAGTAGAATGATCTGATTGACATGACCCATTCCATTAGCTTAGGACCCGATCGTTTAGTATGTTGCTATTGCTTTCTTCATGACTTATACATGTTCCTATAACTATGAGATTATGCAACTCCCGTTTACCGGAGGAACACTTTGGGTACTACCAAACGTCACAACGTAACTGGGTGATTATAAAGGAGTACTACAGGTGTCTCCAATGGTAGATGTTGGGTTGGCGTATTTCGAGATTAGGGTTTGTCACTCCGATTGTCGGAGAGGTATCTCTGGGCCCTCTCGGTAATGCACATCACATAAGCCTTGCAAGCACTGCAACTAATAAGTTAGTTGTGAGATGATGTATTACGGAACGAGTAAAGAGACTTGCCGGTAACGAGATTGAACTAGGTATTGGATACCGACGATCGAATCTCGGGCAAGTAACATACCGATGACAAAGGGAACAACGTATGTTGTTATGCGGTCTGACCGATAAAGATCTTCGTAGAATATGTAGGAGCCAATATGGGCATCCAGGTCCCGCTATTGGTTATTGACCGGAGACGTGTCTCGGTCATGTCTACATTGTTCTCGAACCGTAGGGTCCGCACGCTTAATGTTACGATGACAATTATTATGAGTTTATGCATTTTGATGTACCGAAGGTTGTTCGGAGTCCCGGATGAGATCACGGACATGATGAGGAGTCTCGAAATGGTCGAGACGTAAAGATTGATATATTGGAAGCCTATGTTTGGGCACCGGAAGTGTTCCGGGTGAAATCGGGATTTTACCGGATTACCGGGAGGGTTACCGGAACCCCCCGGGAGGCAAATGGGCCTATTGGGCCTTAGTGGAAAAGAGAGAAGGGGCAGCCCACAAGCTAGCCGGCCGAACCCCCCTTCCCTAGTCCTATTAGGACTAGGAGAAGGGGCCGGCCCCCCTCTCTTCTCTTTCTCCCGAAGAGTCCTACTAGGAATAGGATTTGGGGGGAGGAGTCCTACTCCCGGTAGGAGTGGGACTCCTCCCTGTGCCTCCCTCCTAGCCGGCCGACCCCCTTGCCCCTGGCCTTTATATACGGGGGCAGGGGGCACCCCAAGACACACAAATTGATCCTTGAGATCGTTCCTTAGCCGTGTGCGGTGCCCCCTGCCACCAAATTCCACCTCGATCGTACCGTTGTAGTGCTTAGGCGAAGCCCTGCGTCGGTAGTACATCAAGATCGTCATCACGCCGTCGTGCTGACGGAACTCTTCCTCGAAGCTTTGCTGGATCGGAGCCCGGGGATCGTCATCGAGCTGAACGTGTGCTAAGAACTCGGAGGTGCCGGAGTAACGGTGCTTGGATCGGTCGGATCGGGAAGAAGACGTACGACTACTTCCTCTACGTTGTGTGATCGCTTCCGCAGTCGGTCTGCGTTGGTACGTAGACAACACTCTCCCCTCTCGTTGCTGTGCATCACCATGATCTTGCGTGTGCGTAGGAATTTTTTTGAAATTACTGCGTTCCCCAACAAAGACTTCCAGCTCCACCACCCCGAGCTCCTGTTCCCACTCCCAATAATGGTCTGTGCTTCAGGTGTGGTCAACCAGGACACTGTTCTAGGGAATGCAACCAAAACCAGAATCAATTGGCCCTTCCTGCAGATGGCCGTGGAAGCAACCATCCCCGCAACACCAATACCAGGTCTTATGGTCGTGTTTATGCCAACCACGTTGATCTTAATGAAGCTCAAGACCAGCCTGCTACCATGATGGGTACACTCCTCGTAAATTCAGTACCTGCATCTGTTTTATTCGATTCAGGAGCATTGCATTCATTCATGTCAGAAGATTTTGCATACAAGCACGACGTTAAATGTGAGGAGATGAACACTTCGGTAGTGGTAAAAACCCCCGTGGGACAATGTCAAACCTCCATGGTTGGCATCGACGTCCCCGTGGAAATCGAAGGGCTTGAATTCTATGCCTCTCCCATTATCCTGAAGTCGTCTAACATCGACCTCATTCTGGGGATGGATTGGTTGAAAGCGCATACTTCTTCTATAGTTTGCGCCACTAAGACCGTCCATCGGCTACATCCTTCCGATGAAATAATTACTTACCAAGCTCATCTAGTTCAGAACGCCAAGGCATGGCTTTATGCCTTGAATGCGTTGAACACTGCACCACTCAAGGGCATTGAAAACATTCCCGTCGTTCGTGAATTCCAAGACGTCTTTCAACTGTCAAATTCATCATCGACTTGAAACCAGGCACCACCCCTATAGACAAACGGCCCTACAAGATGCCGCCGCATGAACTCATTGAGCTTAAGGAGGAAAATGACAAATCTCTTAGCAAAGGTTTCATTCGCCCTAGTTGCTCTCCTTGGGGAGCACCATCTCTCTTTGTTAAGAAGAAGGATGGGACGAACCGATTAGTCCAAGGCTATCGTCCTATTAACCAAGCCACTATTCAGAACAAATATCCCCTCCCTCGGATTAATGATCTTTATGATCAACTGGCTGGTTCATCAGTGTTCTCCAAACTCGACTTGAGGTTGGGTTACCACCAGATCCGTGTTCGTGAAGAGGATATCCCAAAGACCGCCTTCGTGACTCGGTATGGATCATACGAGTACACCATCATGTCATTCGGCTTAACGAATGCTCCAGCCACCTTCTCTCGTCTGATGAACTACATATTCATGGATTACCTCGACAAGTTCGTTGTGGTTTATCTGGATGATATCCTTGTATTTTCCAAGAACAAAGAAGAACATGTTGAACATCTTCGTCTTGTGTTGGAAAAGCTTCGAGAGCATCAACCGTATGCTAAGTATTCCAAGTGTGAATTCTGGCTCCCCGAAGTAACCTATCTTGGGCATGTCATCTCCAAGGATGGTATTGCCGTCAACCCTGAACGAGTTCAGGCTATTCTCGATTGGACTCCTCTGAAGAATGTCAAGCAAGTCTAAAGTTTTCTCGGTCGCGCTAGCTATTGCCGTCGATTCGTCGAGAACTTCTCCAAGATCGCTAGGCCTCTGACTAGTCTGTTGCATAAGGGTGTCAAGTTCCAATGGACAGACAAGTGTCAGGAAAGTTTCCAGGCACTCAAAGACAAGTTGACTTCTGTCCCAGTGCTTGCTCCACCTGATACTAAGAAGGACTTCGTCATTTACTGCGATGCTTCCCGTCAAGGATTAGCCTGTGTCCTAATGCAAGAGCGCAGAGTGATTGCTTATGCCTCTCGTCAACTGCACCCTCACGAAGAAAACTACCCAGTTCACGACCTCGAGCTTGTTGCTGTCATTCATGCACTAAAGCAGTGGCAACATTACCTTCTCGATAATCGTTCCAAGATCTTCACCGACCACCAAAGTCTGAAGCATCTGTTTACTGAACCAGACTTGAACCTCCGTCAGCAGAGATGGATGATGACTGTTGCAGACTTTGACATGGGTATATCCTATACCCCAGGCAAGGCTAATGTAATGGATGACGCCTTGAGCTACAAGTCTTACTACAACCACCTCCAGGTTCACAAAGTTCAGCCCTCGCTTGTTGAAGAATTCAGAAAGCTAAACCTCCATATTGTTCCCCCTGGTGCACTCGCTCCACCTCCTGAGGAGTTTTGCAAGATGAACCTCCGTGTTGTTTCCCAGGTTTCCCTCAGTACCCTGGCTATCGAACCAGATCTCTTGGACTCCATCAAGAGAATTCAGGGATATGACTCTCAAGCCCACAAGATTAAACGCCATCTAGCATAAGGAAAGCCCTCGTTCTTCACTATCGCCGATGATGGCGCCTTGTACTTCAAAGGCCGCCTAGTGGTGCCATGTTCAAAGAAAAACTATGATATGACACAGGAGGTTATGAAAGAAGCTCATGATACGCCTCTGTCCATCCATCCTGGTAGTACAAAGATGTACCAAGACATCGTCAGAGATTCTGGTGGTCTAATATGAAGCAAGGCGTTGCTTGTTATGTTGCTGAGTGTGACGTTTGCCGTCGTATCAAAGCAGAACATCAAAGGCCAGCTGGAACTCTGCAACCTATCTCTACTCCTGAATGGAAATGGGACCATGTTGAAATGGACTTCGTCACTGGATTTCCCAAATCGCAGAAAGGTAATGATGCTATTCTTGTCGTCATTGACCGGCTTTCTAAAGTTGCACATTTTCTGGCGGTCAAAGAAACAATCACTGCTAGTCAGCTTGCAACTCTCTACATGTCCAAAATTGTTTCACTTCACGGTATTCCACTGGTTATCAGTTCAGACCATGGTAGCTTGTTCACTTCAAGATTCTGGGCAAGTTTCCAAGAAGCTATGGGAACTCATCTATCGTTCAGTACGGCGTTTCATCCTCAGTCGCAAGGACAAGTTGAACGTGTCAACCAAGTTCTCGAGGACATGCTTCGAGCTTGTGTATTTCCTTCGGCAAGAAATGGGAGGAATCTCTTCCGTATGCCGAGTTCTCTTATAATAATAGCTATCAAGCTAGTCTGAAGATGTCCCCCTTCGAAGTATTATATGGACGAAAGTGTCGGACCCCTCTGAACTGGTCAGAAACTGGGGGACGTCCACTCTTCGGTCTGGATATTATCCAACAGGCCGGAGAACAAGTCCCCATTATTCGCGAGAATCTCAAGACTGCTCAGTCACGTCAGAAAAGTCAGTATGACCGTCATCATAAAGACATGGTCTATCAACCTGGCGAAAAGGCTTATCTTTGTGTTACACCAATGAAGGGTGCTCACCGCTTCGGTATCAAGGGCAAGCTAGCTCCTGGCTATATTGGCCCATTCACTATTCTCGAAAGGCGTGGAAAAATGGCATATCAACTGGAGCTTCCGCCCAACCTTTCTCAGGTTCATGATGTGTTCCACGTGTCACAGCTCCGCCGTTGCTTCAAGAATCCAATCCGAGCAGTGGATCATGAAGTGCTCGAATTACAACAGGACCTCTCCTATAAAGAGTATCCGGTACGCATTCTTGACCAAGCTGAACGCCGCACACGTCAGAAGGCGATCAAATTCCTCAAAGTCCAGTGGTTGCATCACTCTGAAGATGAAGCCACTTGGGAACGCGAGGACCGCCTGTGTGATGAATACCCCGCACTGTTTCCTTCTACCTCCTAAATCTCGGGACAAGATTTCTTGTAGTGGAGAAGTTTTGTAACGCCCGGATAATCTTGCTACAGTGATACTCTGCTAATGATGCCACATTACCTCCGTTACTGTTTCTAATCTATCGTTAGATCAAAACCGGTCCAAAATTCAAATTCAAAATTTGGTAAATAATAAAAGTTTTCAAACATTAAAAAAAATGTTCGGATTGTACTAAATATTACATCGATAATTATGGTGTAGAAGACACAATTTTATAAAATGCAAAAATATTTTAAATTGAATTAAAACAAAAGAGAAAATAAATAAAAGAAATAAAATACAAAAGAGAAAACAAACAAAAAAGGGAAAAGAAACCCCCCGGGCTCCGGCCCAGGAGGCCATTGGGCCAACCCACCTGGGCGGCCCAACCTGCACCCCATAACCTCCCCCACTCCCCCACTCACACACCGACAACCCCACACCCCCCGAAATATCTCCCCCCTCTCTCCCCCGATTGGATCGGGATCAAGAGGAGGAGGCCGCCGACGCAGTCGCCTCCATCTCGTTGTCTACCCCGCCGGCCTGCCTCCCGCTCCGCCGCGTCGTCCCCGTCAACCACCCCGACTCCCACTGCCCCGTGCCTACTCCCTGCCGTGAGCCGCACGCCTCCTCTCCTTCCCTTGTTCCTGCTCGCCGACGCGGTCGAGGTCGCGCACGCGCCCACGGTCACGCGCGCAGCCCTGCTCGCCGTCCCCCGCCCGCGGTCACCGCGCTCACCGCGTCGTGGCCATGCCCTGTCCCTGCACGACGCCTCGCCGCCACCGCGCTCGGCCGCTGCGGCCGGCTGGCCTCGCCCACGACGGCACCCCCTGGCCGGAGCGCCACCCCGAGGCCTCCCTGTCTTCACCTGCCGCTGCCGCACCTCCCGCACCCTCCCCTGCTGGCCGCGCCATGGCCGGCCCCAACGCGCCTCGCCTCTTCCTGCGCCGCAGCCAACCGCGCCGCGACGCTCCCCCTCCACCGTGCTCGCTCGTCGCCGGCCACACCTTCTGTCACGGCTCCAACGCTCACCGCTGCGCTGCTCCGTGGCCGCCGCGCCGCCTAGTCCGCTCCCCGGCCGGCGTTGTTGGCCTCGCTAGATCCAGCGCCCGGGCTCGCCCCTGTCGGGCGCCCGCAACTGCGCCCATACCCGTTAACCCCGCGCCCGTTTGGCCACCCCGGGCCCATGACATGTGGGCCCAGCACCCTAAGAACGATTTTAAAAAATGGATTAAAAATAATAATAATAATAAAAATAAAAATAATTAATTAATGAACTTAATTAATCTTGATTAATTAAACTAAACAATTAATTAAACTAATTAATCATAATTAGATTAACCAAATAACTAACTAAACTAACTACTGTTAGTTAATTAAGTAATCAATGACAGTGAGGCCCACCCCTAATTAATCCTGGTTAGGTTAATTAATAATTGTTAATTAAAATGTGACACTCACCAGTGGGACCCACTGGTGAGGTTGAACAGTCAACCCTGTTGACTGCTGACATCATGCTGACGTCATGATGATGTCAGCAAACACTATTCTGGATAATGTTGAATTAAATAAATTAAATAGATTCTAAAAATGATTTAAAACTTTAGAAAATCATATAAAATAAACATAGCTTAGATGAAAATACTTTCTACATGAAAGTTGCTTAGAACGACGAGACGAATCCGGATACGCAGCCCGTTCGTCCGCCACGAATCCATAGCATAGCGAACACGCAACTTTTCCCCTCCGATTCATCTGTCCGAAAACGCGAAACACCAGGGATATTTTCCCGGATGTTTCCCTCCTTCACCGGTATCACCTCATACCACGTTAGGGCACCCCTAGCACCGCTACTTGTCATGTCATGCATCGCTATGCATCTGTTTGCATTATATTCATTGTTTCTTCCCCCTCTTCTCTCCGATAGACTACGAGACTAACGCTGCTGCTGGTGCCCCGATCGACAACGCTGTTGACGACCCCTCTTTCTTGCCAGAGCAACCAGGCAAGCCCCCCCCTCGATCACCAGATATCGCCTACTCTTCTCTCTACTACTTGCATTAGAGTAGTGTAGCATGTTACTGCTTTCCGTTAATCCTATTCTGATGCATAGCCTGTCATTGTTGTTACCGCTGTTGATACCTTACCTGCAATCCTAAATGCTTAGTATAGGATGCTAGTTCATCATCAGTGGCCC
Source organism: Triticum monococcum (assembly GCA_034509565.1). Classification (NCBI taxonomy): domain Eukaryota; kingdom Viridiplantae; phylum Streptophyta; class Magnoliopsida; order Poales; family Poaceae; genus Triticum; species Triticum monococcum. The sequence continues at coordinate 420,278,477 of CM067845.1, forward strand.
TACATTCTTGTCTGTCTGCCATGCTATACTATCGGGCCGTGATCACTCGGGAGGTGATCACGGGTATATATTATATACTTTATACATATTACATGTTGTGACTAAAGTTGGGTCGGCTCGTTGAGTACCCGCAAGTGATTCCGATGTTGGGGGCTGAATGGGCAGGTGGTTCCACCCAGGTAGTGGTGGGCCTGGGTTCCCGACAGCCCCCGACTGTTACTTTGTGGCAGAGCGATAGGGCAGGTTGAGACCACCTAGGAGAGAGGTGGGCCTGGCCCTGGTCGGTGTTCGCGGTTACTTCAAAATAACACACTTAACAAGATCTGGGTATTTGATCTGAGTCTGGCCACTAGCCTATATGCACTAACCAACTACGCGGGAACAGTTATGGGCACTCGACGTCGTGGTATCA